>OZ021702.1:22330781-24830781 GCA_963978495.1 Athalia circularis
AAGAGTTGGTTTTAATATACCGAGCATGATTATATCGATGAACTCTGAAAGGATACGGTCGCGCATGGAAACCGGTGTACTAAAAGAAGATCGTCGTTCAGCTGTTCTTTTTTAAGCGTACGATCTACTTTGCGAGTATATTCACATATATTTTGCGGCTTGGATCGATATGTATCCGTCGATATAAAATAGGTGCAATGAAATTCCAAGGTACCCGCAGTGACGTTATGCAGGCTGAAGTAGAGCTGCAAAGTTATGAAAATATCATGCAACGTGAGAATAAAAATGTACATAAAGGGTTTTTCATAATCCAGACGAAGCGCGGAATTCGATAAGGTTGAAATGAAATTTTGAAATATGTATAACGTATGACACAAGTCGAGAATCCTGAATTTTGAAATGCACTTAATTTTTCGAAACTGACATACATATTATTTCTGGATGTTGATCGCGTTGCAGGTTCGGAGGAACACCCAGTATGCAAGTGTATATAAGATACTGGACTCTCCAAGTAAACTTGTTTATCAAGTTACATGAACAGCGGTTGGTATAGGAGACGGCGCGCAAGGAGCCGAACCTGAAAAGGGAGGTGGGGTTGTCGGCAAGGAGACGACGCATGCAGACTTATGAAAAGATAAACCTATATAAACATTTCTATGACGTTCGTGATGCGAGTTATGCGATTATAAATCATTTCCACGATATTGCAAACCAGGTGATTTTACCTGACAAACCAATCGTGTCCGCAAGAATTGTGTATTCACTCGTCAATCTCTGATCGATCAAAACGTATAGATATATATACTATACACTTTATGTAATGGACTCGACAATGCGGCGCGTAAAAACCAAAAGTAAAAAAAAAAAAAATCCAAATAATTACAGAATATGATGCAGAAAATTCGAAGGATTGAGTAAAATTTGTCTGTTATTTTTTTTTCTCTCTTTTGTACTCAAATTTAACTCGCGTTTCAATATATATAAGGATTTTTTATACCGAGAATTCATCAACATAATCGCAAGATAAATGCCCCCTATAAAATTAAAAAGCTCGCACTCCGCGCTATATCTTTTCATGCGCCTCGGCCTTTCTCTACGCTCAGAGTTTGATCATATATAAGGTATACCTATATACATATCTACCCACCATGTGCACGGTATGATATAAAAATTCACGAGTAATCTCTCCGGGGGTGGGTAATTGTTTCAAGGAAGAAAAGGGATGTATTCTGTTATTATATTCCCAACGTAGTTATAATACACTTCCTATATATCAACGATCTGCTATACACTACCGCGTAAAAAACATCTTCATTTTCGCTGTATAATATCTATCTTGTTTTTCTCTCATCATTTTGAGTTACTTTCAAAAAATCAAATACCGATATGTGTAGATATTACGAATTTTATAATCGCATAACCATATGACTCGCAGTTTCTGTTTCAATCAAAACGAATGTGCGAGTGTTTTTTTTTTTTTTTTTTTTTTTTTTTCTGTTGCCCATCCGCATTTTCGTGCACAGTCGCTAAGGGGGGGAGAATCAAAGAAAAAAAGGAACACTGCATTACTGCACACGTGGCTGGCTTGACAACGGATAATGTAAAATTCCGCATACGTGGGGGCGGAATTAGGATGAGTGGTCATATGTGTATGTAAAATGCTCGAGGATATACCGAGAGCTCGATCGATTTCTTTTTTTTCTTCATAAAAGCTGCAATTAATCGATCGTAATTATTCATGTACACGTGGGTTGTAAATTAGGAAATCTTTTTTCGGTTCCACACGCGGTAATATTATATATATACGCGCGTATCTTCATTTATTCGTATAATTTTTTTTGTTTCCTTCGTAACTACAGTGTTTTAATATATCTACATGCATATAGTATAGGTATTATACCGCGTTTTATACCGACACGCGTGCCACGCGACCGCGTGCGTTGACTCCGGTGAGCCATAGGTATATACATAGGTATACGCACACCTTCTTCTACCTCTTCGTCATGCCTATAAAACCCCAGCTGTGACCCCCGACGATTTGTTTTATCACCTATTCCGTCCCACAGTCTTTTCACGATTCGAAATCCATCTCTTTCTAGTTTCTCTTTCTCTATATCTTTTTCTTTTCAAATTATGCGTATACATCGAGAAAATTAATAACGAGTGAAATTTCTCCGGAACATAATCGCATGCTGAATTCGCGTCGTATTCTATGAAAGAAAACGAAGATTCCTTTTTCTTGTTCTCACCGTTACTTTGGCTCGCTATGCTTTTTCGTTCAGTATTTTATAACTTTTTATCATCCAGTTACAGTTGAGTATATTACACGAATCTATACTACTTTAACCTGTACTCTGAGATTTTATAATCATATTTATCGATAACCCGTTCGGTTCGGTAGGTTTATTTTATATTTCTATATAGAAAATAATAGATGCTTCTTCTGGCTACCGTTGACACGCGATTAATGCACCTGCTGTTTAAACAAACTTACAACCGTATCTCTCTACTATTCCAATAGCAATTCCCGTCGCCTTGCGGCAACATAGTAGTCGGTTGTAAAGGACCTTCTTCTTTTTCTTCTTGTGTACCTACTGCAAATAGTATATTATTGCGATTCAGTCTCGGAAGAGTTATAGAGAAAATCAACCAGGGAATGGAGAAGCTGCACACTGCCGAGAAATTGGTTATCCTGTCCGATCAAGATTGTCGATAGCGCTTTAACCGGACTACTGCCATTCCTTCTTTTTCCTCTTCAAATTATTATAAATATCATTATTATTATAATTATCGATACACGTGAAGTGAGATTCTTATCACTGCAACGGCAAGTTTACATTTTAGCTCGAATGCCAAAGATTTTGGTCAGTTGAAAAATTATTTTGGGACCGAGAATTATAAAATTATATCAACATTCTATTTTTTTATTTTCTATACTATATTTTTATGCAGTATATTAAAAAGCTTCGCGGATTGTAAGAAGTATTCTGGTTTGTTTTCCACTTTTTTTCTGGTTTCTTCGTTCTTTCTGCAGATGTAAAAAAAAAAAAAAAAGGAGATATTTAGATATTTACGGCTGCTTGCACATCATATGCCTGTCCGCGTATAATGTCCTCGGAAGATAACTAGCTGCGAGGTTTTCCGTGTTATACCGCTAATATTACGACGTCAAATTAAGGTAACTTCAATGATAATAACAACGATGACGATAATGGTCAAAGCTTATATAATAATAATGAAGGAATATGAAACTTCCGGTATAATGACGCGCGCGTCGCTACGTAATATCACAGAAAAGCACGTTATTACATGTATTCGTATGTGTAATGTATGTGTATACATTACAAATGTCTTGCAATCAGCAAAGGGTAAACAATTATTAACCCCGAATATTATTTACAGTTTGCAGCAAAAATTATTTCGATGATTATATAATATAATGTACTTTTCGAATTTTTAATTAAAACTTAGATATTTTCTCGTTTCTATAATTTGTATACTGAAAGTTTAGCGCAAATTATCCGCACGTGCATGATTATATTCGTATACCTGTACGTGCGCAAGATGTGAAGGTGAAAAAAATACGCGACTTCCGGCTTATATGGTGTGGTCTGCGAATATGTCTGAAGAGGTAACGAACCGCGGTTTCCGCCGTCGTTCGTATATACCTACCTACGCTATGCGCAAGTTCTATATCCGCTTTCCTTTCAGATCCCTCAGATTATAATATTTTATTACGAAATGGATACGGAGTAACGTGCTATTGAGTTACAATAACGTGTAGAATTATAATATCTGTCATATGTTTGTGTACGTAAAGGTATATACATTGTTTTTGTTCTCATTTTATTCTTAATTCAATTTTTTTCCCCCGCTTAAATTAAAGAAGAAGGGACGAAAATTGCACGAAGTATAGAAATGGGTGTATTTACGGTTTGTATGGGTATGTATACCTATATAATTTGCGGATATGCAGTTCTTTGCAATATAGCAGTTTATTTCTGCATTTCCGTTTTTCCATCGTATAAAAGCATCAAGCGAATATCGTTCTTGTGCGGTAGGTATAGCCTGCGGAGGGCGAAGCTGTAAACCATGGAAATCATGGTGGAAGCGCTAACGAGCTCGAGCTTCGCGTCCCCGTGCGATTTTATTTCTCGATCTTGCTAAAGCAGCTGCAAGTATAGGTTAGGTTTAGTATAACTGAAGACATATATATACACTTGCTCTTTAACGTTTGCCGCAAAGAGACCACAAGAAACAAAGGAATCATTAACTGACATTGACACACGAAGAAACTGGAAATAAGAAAGAGATGGGATAAAACGAAAAAAGAAGAAATTTATTTTATACATATAAAAGAAAGAAGAAACATGCTAGTCCAGCTATATTATTACAAGTCTCCATTTCTTGACTCTTTCACCTTTTACTGCAAGTCGTTGCTGAAGATCAATAATTCTCAGTTTATTTATACACTTAAATATATATATATCTATATATATATATGTATTTTCATTCTTATAATACATATCCGTCTACTTTTTTTTTAGAATATATAAGACGCGAGACTGGCTTACGATTTAACGATCATCCAGCTATATTGCTCGATGTTCAAGTCCATACTGTTATTGGCTATTCTTGAAACGTGGATCATAAAATACAGCAGATCATAAATCTGTGGAATATCTTAAATTTTCTATATCTTATATTATACTTATAAATATACATATCCCGTATTCACGATATAAATACCTATGTTCATAGAATATTTCCATCAATGAAACGCGATTTTATTATATGGAAGTTATATTCATCCTATATACATATTGTAGAGAAATATTATATCATGGCTTTATTTGTATATCCTATTATTTTTTTTTTCGTTTTCTTTTTAATCCAATTACGGAGAGAATAATGTCAAAATTAAATTCCTCCCGGTATAAATACACATATGTATAACTATATATCACTTCGTATAATAAATTAATATCCGCAATTATATTACACGTATGTGTTATGTGTTAGGTTACATGCGTGTGTAGTTATGCGCATAGGATAAGGAAATGATTTAGGCGATATTGAGTTGGTCAAGAATCGATCGCCGATGCGAGGATCATCAGTTCTTGAGAGCGTCCTTGCCTGCAGCATCGAACTGGTTATGACAATCACTGCGGTCAAGTTTTCTTTCTCTCTTACTTATATAGTGTCTGTTAAACCTCGTCGCTCAATCCCGTGAGGCTCTAAACGTCACTTCTTTTACCATCCATTTCCGTCCGAATGCAGTCACTCAAGTCAGTACATATTATGTCGTGATTCCCAGCTGACGTCCTCCACTGTTCCGCGGTAGTAAACCTTTTTGTCTTTTTCCCCCATCTTTTTTTCATTTATTTCTCGATCTTTCATTCCCATAAATCTCTGAAAACCCAACTCCGGATGTTTTGAACCATTTTTTCGTTTCCATATTTTAATAAATTTAAAAAACCAAATTCTTTCTCTTTTTTTTTATTTTTTTTTTACCATTCTGGAACTGGAATTGTTCGCGAATCGTGCAAGTATAATAAGTATCAGGTATTATAAATAAAAGAAATTCACACACATGTATCTTTTTCCGTTAGCGAAATACTTTACAGAAATGGTTAATTAGATACGGTGTACATGTAAACTTTGAACCGTATTACCATAAATCGGTTATCGTTGAATTAATCTTCCACCTTGTATACGTTATTTATATGCGAACAAAATGAAATTACAGGAAAAAAGAAAACTATCGAACGAAATAAGCTAAAACGAAAAATAAGAAAAGAAAAAGAAAAAAATATATAACTGCAATTTGTGGGGATATTTTGCGGTCTTCGTAATTAGTGATACTAATTAATGTGGGTAAAGACCCACATCGAGGCCCGATCGAATCAGTGGGGGGTTGTGGGGGGGAGGCGATCCTCTCAATCTCTTTGCCCAATCAATGCTCCAAGTTCGCAGCTGATGCGCGGCTAATCGGAATTAACAAAACACGATCGCCGTGTCAAATTCGACCGTTAAAAAACACATCCACGGAAGCCATTTTGTTTGAAAATTTAATAGCTCACACCTAATGTAAATTTGATCAAATGTTTTATTCGGTCGTACATACAGTGCGGTATGTTGAATCGCAAATGTAAAGATTGAAAAACCGGGTTTTTTTTGTTAATGTTATATATTCAAGGTATAAATTTTTTTAATATTATGATATTATACGCCTATATGGAGGTTAAACAAATATTAATGTGAAACTATCATAATTTTCTTTGTATCGTAGGGCTGAGAAGCAACAAAACTGAAAAAGGGGGAGAAAAATGTAAAGAGGATACTTAAAAATATTATGGTTTCGTTAACAATCACTCAGAACGTTCACTGGAGGTTGAATATGTGTAAGAAGCAAGTTTCATAATTTTGCATCGGGGTGAAGTCGTTCGGATACGTATTATAGTATAGAGCGTATAGTCCAAGTCTGTCTTCCTACCTTTCTGATGTTGCTATTGTTGTTGTTGTTGTAGCCTGCAGTTTCTCTTGTGCGGGGCCAGACTTTGCAGGTTGCAAACCGACGCGGAGTAAAAGCACGGGAATGCGCGGGAATCAGCAATGGTGTAAATCATCCTTCTCTCGCATACTTATAGGAGAATGCTTTTACTATAGGTATATACAGGTATATATACCTACGTGTAAGGCCCACAAGTGTAAGGCCCACTCATACATACTCAATTATTATGGTACGCTTCCGTAATTATATGGTTGCGGGTGCGATGCCAGAAAGAGATGGAATGGTGGAAAAGAAAGAGATGAGAATCAGAAAGAAAGAAAAGAAGATAAAGGGGGATGCAAACCATATAATGTAAGAATTCTATGGTACACACTATAGATATATTTCACACATCACGTGACGCACCACCCCATTAGAAATTTATTTATCGACAAAATTTGGGAAATCAGGTCTTGAAAGTCACCCCGTGACCTTCGCTTTTCAAGCCCATCTTTTTGTTAATGTAGGGAGACATCTAATTCTTCCCAGAAATTAAAACCTATCGGCTTTGCAACCTGCAGTACGCCAATAATTTGTTTTTTTCTCACGTTGATTCTCTGGACCCGGGCATGAAAAGTTAACAGGTCGAAGATATGTACATCGATGGGATTGAAAATGCAGTTGAAATTTTAACCAGCAATAGTTGGAGATTGAAGAAAGTCTTTTGGGTCAAAGTTTACCTAGTGAGTTCGCGTGCCAGGGTCATGAAGGTCGTGACCCTAAGGGTAGTGGGAAGGCCTAAGAGCGCGGGAAACTACGTTTGGAATTCGATAAGCAGTGTTTTTTTTTTTTTTTTTTTTTTGTACAATCGAAATTTTGAACTATCTTACAGGGATACCTACATCGTTTTTTCTTGTCCGATATACCTTTCGAAATTCTAAGATATAGTAAAAGGTCAAGTAATGCTGCTACAAATTGATGGATCTTCACTTAAATTGACCATAATCAAATTAAAAGCTATTTGCATAAAATTCGAGAATTAATTTAGTGCAAAAGTCAGTTGAGTTTTTCGAAGATGTCTCCGCTTCCCTTGTCCAAAAGCGCCGTGGTTTTCTTTTTCTGAAAGCTTTCAATTTCTGAAATACGAAAGTTTCTTTTTGGAATCATCATCGGTACCTATTATCATTTAAAATTGAAAGTTTGACAGAAGATCTTTGCAAAAATGCGCCGAGCCACCTTTTCGACGATGGATCTAATTTCAATTGTACGTAACCTAACCGCTGCAATGTATAGTTTACGATAAAAATTGCCTCTGCAAAACACTCAACATCGAAAGACTTTTAGCAACTGCCGAATCTTCTCTTTCAACTTTTTTCAAATTTTCTGCTATAAAATTTGATTTTCTTTTATTCTAAATACATCACAATTTACCTGGTCCGATAAATCAGCCTTCTTCATATTCGTATAAAGACGTAAATCAACGTAAGCTTGACCACGTGACATCCGGAATTGAATTAAATTGATAATATCATTCATTCCGCCGGTACTGCACTCGTGCATGCATACGAATATAATTTATGCAGAAAATATGCAAATTCAACATCCGTTATATACGCTATATGCTGTACGGATATGTTTCACATTATCATTCTAATTTAAACATTTTATAAGCGTAACCCGTAAAAAAAAGAAAATTTCATGAAATAAATTTCGTGGTCATCTGCGGTATGCGTCTCTATGTAGCAGATCCTGCGTTTTTAATTAGGCTACTTTACGACTGAGCGAATGAAATTTTCACCTCTGATCTGGTTTCGTGTATAAATAATACGAGATCATCCTGTGTTTGGAGGTTTCCATTGGAATTTGTTTTAAATGAAATTAGAAGAAGAAAAAAAAAAGTTAAGAAGCGTTTTCTACACACTTAAAACGTATCCCCTATACCTATAATTTGTCGTCTGGAATACCGAGAGTTCGTTTTAACGATGCGATGAAGGTAATTTCGAACGACCTTTGACCTTGTTTATTAGACATATATAGTTGGTGCAATGGTATTTAACGAGATATCAAGAACGCCCGAATTGTAGACGACAAGAATTTCTTCGACACCTAGGCAATCTTATGTACAAATATATTAGATGCATAAGTATGTACATAAATATATTTTGTATACATACCTAGTTTAAGGATCGAAAAAAACACGTTCAACGTTCCCGCATCTGTAATAAAAAAAAAAAATAAAAAATAAACAAAAAGATGGAAGAAAAAATGGAGAGTAAAGCAGTTTAGGAGTCTGGAACGGTCCGTGGATAGATAATAGTTTGGAGTTTGACATCCAATGTAGATGGACCAACGATACTAACAAACTTAGAGCCTGCTTGGCTACCATTAGAGTTTATCAACGATTCAATCTCACCCGTTATACTTATCTGTATTTCAGTCACAATATAATATCCCGTCGCGTTGGTGGTTCGCCTTGCCTCAAAAAAAAAAAAAAACAGAAACAGGAAAAGAAAAAGAAAAAAAAGTATAATCTTCGTTTATTTAATACCTGTACTATTTTTATCTCTCAGTTATATGGTATACTTGTTCTTCAATAGTTATGTCCTGGGTATTTATACTTTAATAAAACGAATGGTAGTTTAAATGTAACTATAGATCATGATTCGGATTCTGTGAGGCGAAAAAACTTTTTTTTTCTTCTTTGTCTTTTTTTTTTTTGGGAAAAGTTTGTTCCTTTGAAACGGCTACTGTAAAAAAAATGACAAAGAGAAGAATATTATTGCGAGACAAGAAAAAATAATAATAATTTATCGATCGAAGCAAAAATGATCCTTGAGATTTTGAAATTGCAGAGCTGGTGACAGGGATGATGCGAAACTTTGAAATGCTGCAGATCGTTTCAATTTTTTAAGACGTACTTTTTTTTATCGAAATTCGCATTTCTTTTTTTTCAACTGCCCGCGATATTTTAATTCCGAATATATTTCGATTTATCATGCGAATCGTTAATATGACAATTCAATTTAGAATTTATACGCTTTCCAGTTCGCTACAGGTATATACCATGTAGCTTCGGATCCAGAACCGAAAAAGTGATTAATGATAAGAAAGAAAAGACGACCATTCTTTTTTTATTTATAACGATTGGTTCTGAGACCGCTAATTGCTGTAAAATAATTAGCACCGAGTATATAAGTCGCGAGTACGTGCTGATGAGTTAAGGAGCTTTGATTAACGATGAAATTTACATAACCCATACAGCGATGAGATAATTATTTTGAAAGCTAATTATTAGTTTTTTTTTTTATTGAATTTTTTATTCCTATATAACACGCGATTATGTAATAAACTAGGTAAAATTGTCATCGCCCTTGATTAAGGTGTACTTAAAAAGTTCATAATCTGTTGCGAATTATTATACAGCTGCAAATTAGACTGATTGAATTAAAAACAAAAATTAATAAATTTAAATGGAAATCAATGCGACGGTTAATACCACAATCAATCCTGACTAATTAACGCCTTTCCTTTCGATAAAAAAAAAATAAAAAGACGAAAAAAAATGTGTATAAAAAATTTTAATAGTTCGGTATATCGTTGAATGAGGTATTTAAAGTGCTACCTAACGAAGTGTATAATTGCTGCAGTTTGATAAACGAAAATGGTAGCTATAAAGATTACTTCCAAAATTTTTCTTAGAGTAGCCACGTTATAACGTTGATTACATAGAGATTATGTATGGTCGTGACGTTAATGGGAAATAGCTATATATTTAATCTCCTGATTAGAAACTATCTATCTGAAACTAGAAACTATCCTAATATTATACGCTGTTCACCCTAATCTCTATCCACAAATAACAAAAACCCGAAATTAAATGACACGATTGTCAAATGCTGTACTACGAGTATCTTATTGTCCCCGCGTACAATCTTAACGATCATCTTAATTCGAATCCGATGTCTTCATGTACAACAAAATGAATGAAAATATTTAAAATTTTATCGTGAACCAGAAGTAGGCTTTTGTGTGCTATTCTTCTTTTTTTTTTTGCCTTTTTTTCCTTTAAACTTCATGCGCGTATCGATTTTAAGGTGCAGTCGTCACGTGTTCTAAACTAATCAAATGTAATTACTACTCAAGTATTACCTAATTAGCAATGAAATTAGGTGTGCCAATAAATTTTTTATTCTTCATTTCGGTCTTATGGAGTTATTGCGGAAACGATTTTTTCATGAAAAAAAATTGTTCGAATTATAGATGTAAGTTTTTTTTGTTTTTATTTTTTTTCTGAAGAAATTGATTTTCCTAATCGATACACATTACTCTAGGTTTTACATTAATTGGAAAAAAAATAAATAAAAACAATCCTTCTATTCACCCACTCTTATGCTATTTTACTAATTGGTTGCTTTAATTATTCATTGGATAATGAGCACGCGCAGTAGTAGGTATTACCAGTAGACATTTTTACCTTATCTAATGGGATGATCTTTTCGCGTGCAATTCGACGTAACGAATTCTCCATCAGTTTTATTTTACACATCATCAAGAGAGGAGAAAAAAAAGAAGATTAAAATTAAATAAATAATTTATCGCAATGAGCGTAAGGGAGAAACCGATGCATATTCTTTGCTCTTTTATCGGAGTCGCGCCGTATTCGTTTGATCCAAAATCATCGAATTCGAAATTTAAGACGTCGATATGCGCATCGATTTACTCATCGTTGATTATCATTGCTCTATTTGCAATTGCTGTTGTAAATTATCAAACAATGGAAATTAATTTAAGATCTGAAAGTCGCGTTACTCTGGGTGCTCAGTGGCTTCAGTTTTACACTAATAATGGATTTTCCGTTGTTATTGTTATCGTTAATACCCTACAACAATGGAAGATCGTTAAGGTAGTACATGATACAGTATACCTCTTGATAATATTCAAATTCCGTTCCAATCATGGTGATCGACTTGTTCAAATATATTTTCAACCGTTTTACGCAGGTTTTCAACGAGATTTTCAAAGCCGAATATCGTCCGCAAAATCTAATCGATGACCAAAGATCCTGCAAGGAAATTCTTTACGGTACACTCGCGGCGCTCATTGCTGTATTTTTGCAATTATCGACAACGTTCACCTCTTATTTTGACAATCAAAAAAGAATTGACTATTATTGGTTCGCCTACGGTATTCTGTTTCTTCTGAACTCAATGATCGTCGTTCAATTTTTATTCGTTGTCCTGATAGTCGGAGTTAAATTCCGAAACTTGAGTAGCAGACTCATCGATTGCATGAACGAGGTGATTATCGATGTCCGATGCTATACCCAGAAATTGCTCGTTTTTTGTGTGTTTTTTTCTTTTTTTTTCAAGAATTTTTTTCAAATTTTCAGCAGCCCCTATTCACGCTGAAAGCGAAGCAGACTGTCGAATCGTCGATACATTTGACGGTGGACAAAATTGCCGAGGAACATTTGAGGCTGATAAATTTAACCGAGCTTTTGATATCCGCATTCTCATATCAGCTGTTAATTTGCTTTATAACTGGATTAATTATATCGGTTGCTGGTTCTTATTTGATATGTAAAAGGATTATTCAGTATTCCATCGAACTTTCTGACCTACACAATTTCCAAGGAGAACTTGAACGGGACTATGACTGGTGGGCTTTATCTTGTTATCCATTAATGCATTCGATTCTTCTCGGACTCATAATCGCCGTTTGTCATTGGACTCTTTCTCAGGTCAGCCCAATAATTTTCGTGTAAAAATAAAAAAGATTTTATTCAGATTTCCCAGATTAACGGACATCGTTACCATATTTTTTCTACAGTCGAAATTGCTCGACGACATTGCGCCTCGCGTTCTAAGATCTTCACACCTATCGGAAAAATCAAGTGTGAGTTTGATCGATTATTATCCTTACAATTGAGTGAAATATTTCTGATGTAGAGTTTTATGAGTAAAATCAAACAAATTTTTCTCCAGATAAATTCCTTTTGCCAACAACTTCTGCTACGGCAACTATCTTTCGGCGTTCTTCATCTTTTCACCATAAATCCTTCGATGGTTTTTTCGGTAAGTGAATACCAGATATGTCTGAACTACGTAGTTCATTCTGAAGACTATTTAACATTGTTAAGAATATTCTCATTCACAGATAATAAGCACGGTGCTTACCTACCTGATTATTCTTCTGCAGTTCGAACTTAGCCAAGTTACAGAAGCCACTGCTGCGAAGGACGTTTTTAATAGTGTTTCAGGATATTATTTGAACTACACAACATATTACAACGTAACCGCAAACGAGTTTCAAAATTGAACGTTCAAACGTTCATTTTCTTATTTTCTATTTTCATTTACGCAACACATTGTTCTGCATCGCCATGTTTATTTTCTTCTTTTCCCTCCCGTTGCATAATTTATTTCTTGTTCTACTCCTGGAGCATAATTTTAAGAATTATATTCATCCAATTGCCGCGCAAGAGATCCGAGAAACGAACGCCTTCTCAGTGATCTATTGCATAATTGGATGTTTCAAGGTATGCGCGTACAGTAAAATCGTTCCTTTTCATTTCTTATACACTGCGGACCTTATAGTTCTTACTCTTTATCTTCTCTTTCTTTTTCTTCTCCTTTTCGTTTCTTTTTTTATTATTCTTTCCACTCTCCATAAACCCTCAGCGTCAGCGCAGATGTATCTCAAACAAGAAAACAATACACGGTAGAGTGAGTACCCGCAGAAATGCCATGAAAAGTGAACAAGAAAAAATTAGTTAAAAGACGGAGAAAAAAACCTCCATTCGTCCGGATGTGTTGATAAATATATAAGGATACGAGAATACGATAGAGAATTTTTGCGATGAATTTGCAAAGAAATAGTATCGCAGGATTATGAGAAAAAAAAAAAAAAAAAAAAAAGGAAATATAATTTATACACATAGGTTTATATAGATATGTAATAGTGAACATTTAGTGATGTAAATAATTTACAGCGTTACCGCCCACGACAATTTATTATATCTGGTGTCAGAGCGAGTTGTTAAGGAAATCAAGCTGACGTGAAAACGATTATTTAAAATACATAGTCGTTCGGCAAGACTTGCGTGAATTGGCCGTTTGACCCTTACCGACCTCGGAAGAGGAACGAAGACCGTTACTGCTTCAAAACCTGCATCGAACGACCAGATATTCCCTACCAACCTATACCTACTTACTTACTTACTCACTTACTTACTTACTTCTTACTCCAGGTGGACCAAAATTATCGCAGGTATAACCCGGGCTAAGGGAATATACTCTGAGGGCCTATCTTCAATCTGGCAATTACTTCTCAAGCGTGGAACACCAATCTCAATCGATATCGTATCCCGAAGAGGAAATTTCGATCCAACAACCAATCTCCCGTACTTTATTTCTTCTTCTTTTTTTTCTCTCTCTTCAATTCGCCGATCTCTGTACTCGTAGGTATATGTTTTTACGTGAAAATCTGAAGTCTCGAATTGAATAAAGCTTGAAAATTGATTCGGACGTATTTAAATTTCTGCTTTGTTTTTTTTTTGTTCTTGTTTTTTTGTTCTCATTTCGAAATTCTTCGCCCTTCATCCCCGCGATTTTCCATCGCTACCCGCGTCATATCGTAGCCGAGGTATGCCGTCATGATATTCGCAACATCGTAACTCCAGATAAACATGTACCAAATTTATAGCGACGTGACGTACGGTGGACGAACTTCTTCTTCTTCTTCTTAAGGACGACTCCCAGTATTACTGTACTGCCCAGTATTGTGCGTACCTACCCGACTTATTCTCAGACTCCGCCTACTCACACTCATGTGCACGCAGTTATGATTTATGGTCATCGTAAAGTAACCCCAGCGGTGCCCTCGCCGGTAAGGCCCCGCTGGGACCAGTGCGGTAAAATATATAAACAAAAAAAAAAAATCAACGAAAGAATATGAAAAAAAAAAAAGAAACGACGTTGAAAAAATTGCTTTGTATTTTCCTCGGTAACTTCCACAAGGTGTATAGTACCGCAATATACCGAGGTCATCGAGAAGAGTTTTGAAGTATGGTGTTTGAAAAAAAACAAGAGAAAAAAAAAAAAGAAAATGGTGTTTTATTATATAATTTTTGTTATATGAGAGAAAGATTTCCATACTGTGCATATATATACATATAATTTTAACGTTTGCGAATATATTATATCGTATTGGAATTTTTTTCCAAAATTTTTCTGACAAATTAATCATCCCTCGAGTTGATGAGAGAAATTTTCAGCGTGTGCTAAATGATAGCTAAATTCAAGTCGTATGCACGATACATAACGAGTCTAGACTATGCCTATGGGCCTGCTGCAGCCGATCAGGCAAATTTTTCGAACATATTGGATGGGAAGTTGGCGTGCGCCCATGGGATTTTATGTGGATCGTGTTTTGTTTCTTCACGTCGAGAGACCGATCGCCCAAGGCGTTGGTCCCACGCAGAGTACCCGCGTACCCACTCAGGAACGCGAGGATCCTCAAAGATATCGGTGAGATGAATCCCAAAAATCTTCGATCGGATCAACACACGTCATCGCTCATCGAATGATAATTGATACGGCGATATTTTCATCGTACTATTTAGCAAAAAAAATTCAACCCGCATCACGATTGACTTTTGAACATATATTTGCTGTTTTTTAACTCAATAACAAGCGAAAAACCAGAAACAAAATTTTGGAGCTGCACGAGCGAACGTGTGGATTTTACAAAGGAGAAATGATCGCGTGGGGCATCGCTATGCAGTCGATGTCGAACGATTATTAATTCGTCGGGAGAATTTCGACGGCGACCTTTGACCCGGGCGTTATGACGCGGAGACCCAGGTTGATTCCTGAAATACTTGCGCGCGCGCCCTGTAATTTCTGCTTCTTCCCTCCTAATCCCCTCTGCTCGGGGGGAAAAAAAAAAACCCCAAAAAAAAAAGAACAAAGAATGAGAAGAAGGAGAAAAAAATAAAACCAAATGAAAAGAAAAGGAAATAAAAAAAGTGGAAGAAACGAGAAGAGGAGAGGAGAACCTCGCGAGCAGATATCTATAATTTAAATCTCTCCGGCGTATAAGTGGCAGGAAATCATTGTAATTAATATCCTATATCTATATAACAATATGTACTGATACCGCAGCGAGTCGTTAGACGTCGGAATATATGCGATATACCTGCCATATAGGTTATATACATTTTATCGTTATATACCGGCATATAATATACTTTGGTCGTCCGTAAATTGGCGATCTCACGAACCCGCCGCATATAAGAGTCGGGATACGTAGGCTTCTTGATCACTGCTGCAGTGAGAAATGAACCGATATAGAAAGACCACCGGTGAAATGATATTGGGCCGAGTGATTCGCCTCCCCTGCAGCGAGCGGAGCTCTTTATAATCCTCTTCTTTCTCGAATCCGAGTCGAAACGCCTTCCATGTCGTATCGCCATACAGAGCCATTAAAGGGGCTAACGAATCCGAATTCACGCTATGACCGTTTCCCATTTTCTTAGAAACTATATACGCCTTTCGTTAACGATATTAATATTTGTCCGAGACGTGAAAATGAAATATAAAAACATATCGCACTATTTGCACCAATTTTTTTTATATACCGATTTATGCGGCTACACGACAAAAGCACGAAGAAAAGAATGAAAAATAAATAAGAAATAAGTTTTGATAACCAGCTGTATTTACGCATACATATTATATGAATTCATTTCGTTTATACTCGCATTATATACGATGCGATGTGCGGGATATGGTATACTATATCTTAACGGTTATTTTACCGCCGCAAATCTCCGCCCTTCCAATTATTTCCTCTTGAAAGATCTCGATTATTCGATAAATTACACCGATACAGGTATACAATAAATGCTACGCGCACACTGGATGTTCGACTTGGTTAATTAAACGCACGACTTTATACCTACATACCTACTAATTATGTGTGTAGTTTGAACTGTCATTCGTACGTCAATCTCTATAGATTGTAACGCCGAATCACCTCTCGTGCAGCGTAACATCGCACGTAGAGAATTTAGAATGAAAAATATACAAATCTAGGTAAGTGACACGTTAACGGTATAACAGATATTGCCGTGGATTCAAGTCTTACGTGGATTCGACGATGTTATCGCAAATATTTGCATAGAAATATCATATGAGAATAATGTTTGAGAAATCTAGATCACGCGATCGTAACTCTATAACACGATCATTTCGTAAAAATTGTGCGCGACCTAGGATCTGAAAATTCTGAAGTGATTTTTTGAATTTTCGCACGATTGGTTGAAATAAATTTTGAGTATAGACGGGTTAATTTTTCTTCGCGTACACGATACGTCACCCTACCGAACGAACTATATGGATATTTTTTCTCCCTGATATAAGCGAGAGAAAAAATGCCATAAGACGCTGCGAAGATCGTTGGTATAATTATTGACGATTAAAAGGATCGCGTACTTAGGAGAAGGTATACTGCAGAATCGTGCTCGGCGTTCGCTAAGGAAAACGCAAGCACGGAATTCCTTTGGCTAATTAAGCGCTGTCAGTGAAGAGCAAGGAAGACTATCAAAAGCGCGTTAAACCACCCTCCTTACCCCTCCCAGCGCCGACAGTTTTCTCTCTCGATGTATCACGTATTATATACTGTAACGAAACAGTTCTTTAGAAAAACGAACTGTGCGCATCGGTGTAGAATTTAATTTCGTTATGTTTGCAAAAACTGATCGTTCTAACTAAATTGGCGGAAGAAGATCTCCGAGCGCCGCGGGTATAATATGGGGAGAAAAAAGTTCCAAAAAAAAGAAGAAAAAAAAAAGTAACAAAACTCGGGCATATTTTCTCTGCGGTGACTTTAAGGAGTCTTTTTTTTTACTCGTATTCACCACAGTGTTATCGTTAAAAAAAAAAGTTAATAGCGCTGTATATGGGGAGACTCGATGAAACATAATCGCCTCAATTTAACCCGTTCCATATGATTTCAATATTTCTGTGAAGATAATAGAAAAGTTAAGGCGCTGTTTCTGCATGTGGTCGGGGATCGTCCGGAGAGCAAATTTTTGGGACCTAGTTACCTCGACCCGGGGCCCGTGCACCTTTTTCAGTTGGGGGGCTGGTGTGAGAGTTTGGTTAAAGGATTTTCGGGTGGGCACAGCAATCGAGAGAGAAAGAGAACGAAGGAGAGATGGTCGAATGAATTCTCGAGCTTTGAGCCCCGGGGCCTTCGAGGTTCCCAAGAGGGTCAAAGGTCGCGGGACCCACCTCCGTTCGTACGCCCCTCCTTGTGTACCCCATGACCGCGCAACGTCTTGGGCCAGTTTTCTTCCATCTTTTGACCACGCCATCCATGCCGAGCGAAGGACACGTGTATACTTACGTGTAAAAACGCATATGTAAACGCCTCTATACTCACCTTCGTGAACCGCCGACGATTCCAGGATCGGTCAACATGGATATCCATATGTATGCTTAGACCGATGTAAAAAAAAAAGAAGAATTTAAAAAAAAACTCAACTTCCAAATTTTGCTGCTTTTCGAAATTTTGCCACAAGAGAACCTGTCCTCGCTGATGGTTGAACCTGAATAAGAAAAAATTTCCACCGCAACCTCAGAGGTTGAAATTTCGAGCGTAGCACATTTTCGAAAATTTCACTGTCGAGTTTTCCTTACCCTGAATTTTTCCAAATTTTTCGTTACAATCGAGAGGAAAGGTCCGTTCAAACAATTTCGAAAAGTTTGAGTAAAAAGAAGTCACATTCCTTGGGGAAAAATATGACCTCGGTATGACCATAATCGTAAAAGATTTTCATTGCTTTTTTATACCCACATCATTCATACCGCGTTTCATACATGTATGAAATTTCGTGATAAAAACTGATCTATTCGAAGGCACGAACGGAAATAAAAAGCTCGAAAACTTGCGGAATAGATTTCCGTATACGATGACAAAGTACCTACACTCCTTTAAAGTCGCCTATCAGATGAACACCCAGACCAATATGGAGCGGCTGGTATCCCTAGAAGCCTGCAAAGCACATTCCGGCGATTCTCCATTACATTCCTATGGGGTACAGTATAACCGCACATCTGCCTCTGCAGCGATAGCTTCTTTCGATTTTTTTTTTTCAATTCTACGCGGATTTGACCTCGACGATTTTTCTTGACTTGTTTGAATGTAGATACACAGGTACCTACTTCTGAAAAATTTCCGAACGTTTATTCAAAAATAAAAATGTTCCGTCGAAGTTTGAGTAGTTTTCAAAATAACAATTGAACGACGTTGTGTTGGGGTGTTACTTTTATCCTGACCCCTTTCCTTCGGACCACATTGTACCTTTGGTAAGTCAACAATCGCCCTTCGAGTACCTCACAACACCCTTATTGGTGGTGAGATATTTACGCGGGAAAGCTACAACCAATCAGAGATCAACGTTCCACTCCTCCGCAATCTCCTAGTAGAGACAGACTCGCGTGTTTCAACGGAGATCAGACACTCACGAAGCTTAGTTTAGTCCCGACTCTACCTCTGGGTAAACCTCTACCCCGTAAAAGCTTATCCAAAAAAACAAACTAAAAACAAAAATCACCAAGTTTTTTTTTCAAACAATAACAAGTTGCCCCGCGGAAATCATCGACCCAAAAAAGTGCATTTCGATACTCCGTATTCCAAACTTTTCATATAAAATAAATAAGAGTGCAGCAGGGGAATAACTAATTCGCTCGGTGCACAAAAATGACGGATAAGATTTTTACAAAAAAGTTTAAACAAGTGGGATTTATACTGTAATCATTACCGCATAATACCGAAGACTTCGTCTTGCTCGTGAAATATTTTTTTTCATTTCCTTCATTTTTATCGTGTTAATTTGCAATTATCGCAATGAAAGTGTATTTCGAAATCTGCGGAACCATGGACAGTGAATAATTGTTTCGATGAAGATCTACGAGTCGGACGAGTTTTAGGGGGTGAAGTTTTCATTTAATAAGTGAGTGTGTCGAAACTGTTTTCTATTTTACACGTATATATAGTTGGAAATGCGGATAGAATATACCGCGATATAAAGAAGGAAAAAACCAAACAAATTAAATAAATAAGTCTGAGTTTCCGTGGACAGAAACCAAACCTCCCTTCTCCGATGGATAATATGATACGCGCGGTGACAATTCTTACACGTGCCTCATAAACGTTGTCGCAAGTCTTTCCGCCTGCAGACACGCGGCACACGTGACAGTATGTCGTCCTTCTGAAAAACGCGTAGCGTGTGTGACGGTTGAAGACACGTGCGGCATCCGTTTTATATATACGGTCGTAATGCCAGTCGCCTTGTTTTGTACCCGAGCAATATACAACCTGAAAGGAGAATATCAGGTGTGACCGTGGATTACCGCGAAAAAGATGCTTCCGAAGAAAGCGAGCTTAAAAACATATAATCCAAACGAAATACAGAATTAAAAATGGAATTTCATTTACATTACACGATACTATTTCGATCATTTATAAAGTCAAGAAAAAAAACACATCATCAACACAGCAGCAGTGACAGCAGCCGCATTGATTCTTGATAGCTGACACGCCCACGCGCGGAGACGTCAAATGAAAGATATTTTACCGGTTCACGGTGTTGGGATGTCATGATTTTTTTTCATACTAATATATTTTCACATATCTCATACCAACACTTGTGTACCGCTCTTCGGATTAACGTTCAATTATTAACTCGTGTTTTGACAGACCGTGACGACACGCGCGTGATCCACCGAGTGTAGGTATAAGAGCTTAGCTACAGTTACAGTCTTCGTGGATTTATTCTCTTGGGATTCCTCCACGTCTTCTCTTCAGCTGTCGCTTTTGTTTTACCATATACCGTATGTACAGATATACCTATATACTTGAATACGGCTCTAAAACGCCGGTCGTGACAGTTCAAAATTTTTTTTTCCAAACCTCTCAAAATCTAACCACCGCAATAAAAATAATAAAAATCAGCGATAACGATCTACGATATGGATGTTTCATTGAATTCGTGAAAAAAAAGAACAGACTAAAATATGAGATGCTATTTCGAAAAATCTCTCATGCTATAGTTTTACAACTTTTTCATCTGTGCAGGTTTGATATAGAACGACGAAAAAACCAACAAATTTTCTCAACTCGTTCGATGATTTTTGATTTATTTATTTATTTATTCATTTGTTTATTT
The DNA here is from genome assembly GCA_963978495.1 of Athalia circularis. Classification (NCBI taxonomy): domain Eukaryota; kingdom Metazoa; phylum Arthropoda; class Insecta; order Hymenoptera; family Athaliidae; genus Athalia; species Athalia circularis. The sequence continues at coordinate 22,351,511 of OZ021702.1, forward strand.
CAGTAATTTTTCTTCCTCGATTCAGCTGTGGGATTGAAAAATAATCGGCGATATTAACGAACTGTAAATAATGTTAATTACACGATTATTTTTCGTACTGTATAAAATTTGAATATCGCCCGTCACTTTTTTTCTCTCTTGTTTTTCTCGGAGTGACAGGAAACATGCGAAGAAGGTACTACTGAATTATAAGAATATAAAGCAGCATCTAAAGGCGCCACGCAAAAACATATGGCAGGACCGTACGTGTAGTCCGTCCGATGGATTTTACGGCTGAATAAACTTGGTAACGGTTGCAGTTGACTGATAGTGACACTTTAAATCGAGATGCCCTAATTAGTTCAACTCGGCTTTAATTGCTACCTTATGCTACAGCAGTTCGTTGATTGAGATCGTTTAACGAACGCGGAACCTCGTTATATTGATATCTGTACGCGGGCACAGTTTAAGTACTGAAAGTATGATAGTATCGCAATAAAAACTTGATCTCCGGCTATAAATATCAATAAGTGATTTTAGCAATTTGGTTATCCGTGTCTGATAATATGTTACTGTAATTTTAAATAAGATTGAAGACTTTACAACATCATATTTATACGATTTCTTTCTTTTTTTTCCCTTTTTTTTCAACTTTTTCGCAATAAGATTTGAAGAGGAGACATTCCTGGGGGAGCGAAGCCGATTTCCGGGCTCCCGAAACGGAAGCTGGACTTTTATCGGGAACCCAACCGAATCGATCGCAGATTCAGGACCAGGAGAGATTATCTTACAAGGTATGTTCTTATTTTTTATTAATTTTTTTTTTTCCTCCGCGTTTTTTTATTCCGCTTTTTAATCTGCACGTGAATTAAGAACGCGGTCTTAATCCTCATGAATTTCACCTTACACCTACGTAGCTCGACTGCAGCAACACGCTGAACGTTTAAAAGCGAAACAGCTGCATTATACGTATAATAGATAAGTCGAATTATAGCAAAGCTGGCAATTTCGCATAAAGTCTCAAAAGATTAACACTTTGAACGAAGCGTGACTTTATTTTTTTTAACCTCCGAGGCGTATAAACCAGCTAACTACTATTCTTGGTTGAACGAACCTGCAGGCGTGGTCGCTGCAGGTTGCAGGTTACAAGTTGCAGTCAGTGTAACATTGCTCGTAAAATGAATCCTTGGCATCTTCTGTACATACCTTCCTTTCAAGAGTTGAGAGAACCCCGTAAATCTAGAAAACTCACTGACTCGGCCGAGGCTTCGCTAATCTGGAGTACATATATTAGAATGTATGCATTTTCTATTCTTAGTCCCTTTTTTTCCGTAAAATAAAAAAGAAAAAAACATTTTTTAAACCATCACCCCGTTATCCGAGTGCAAGAATGATTTTCTCGGAGTTAGTCGCTCAGAAATGGGGTGAGCAATTTGCAGCACAGAGATACTCGTAAATCGTTATTATCGCTCGAGTGGTCTTGGAATATGTATGACTATGGGAAGTAATGGGTACTAAACTACCCTGAAATGTATCTACGTCTATTTTCTATTCGTTCTGTGCGTTATTACCGTGGACCTGGTACCGCAGATGTTGCCCTACAATTTCGAGTATTTTTACGGGCGCAGGGGTATTTCTAACAGATGTCAGGTGTAAAATTCAAATCGGCATGGTAAAAATTGTTGGCGATTCTTCAATTTCAAACTATCCCTAGAGCATCTGAGATGTGATAGTCATGAACCACGGTACAAATTTTCTTCGGCATACAACGGAATTCCATTCGGATATACATCGGATCATTGACAACGAATTCCAGATGCGTCGATTGTCGTTTAAAGATAAAGTGCAAGGAGTGCTCTTCAGTTCTTCCGAAGGATTATTTACCCGCCTTTGCAAAGTGCTCGACTACGTTTCGAACGTTGAATAGTATATACTACGTATGCAGATAATTGTAAACCCTTATAACCGGAACTTGGAGCAAAGGAAGGTTTACGACCGAACGCCAATAGTTTAAATTGCTGATCTCTTCTCGACATATTTCGCATTGCGGTATAAAGGAAATCCGGATTCTCGAAAGTTTCCATATCTCGAAGATAAAGAGAGAAATCGAATATAAAAGTAATTCTCATATTATTCACCGTCCGGTATTAAATTTACGCACGAGAAGAGTTGAAAGGTCAAAATTTATCTTAAATTATCGATGATTTCACCGGTACACAAAGCCTGTACGCTGTACGTATAGTATATGAATTCCTTAAATCATTAATTCATCGCATTATCCAAATATATCGTTTCGTTATAATATGCGCCCAATAAAATAAAATTATATACCGCGATGGTAGATTGTAAATAAGATTGTCGGCATACGGCGTACCAGATCTCTAATTATTGCATACGTGGCATAATTATCATATCATTTGTGATCTAGAGATTCTCGAGATTTATGTTCAAGGTATATGTAATATTTAAGTATATATGCACATGTATACAGTATATGTAATGTAGTACAGTCATTCAATCTCATTTAATAACCGTGATCAAATAAAAACATGATCCAACGTATCGTATTTAAAACTTTTCAACTTCCTTCGAAAAAGTTCAAATCGCAACGCTCTGTTCGATTCGAAACTGTCATTTATCATCTCACTATAACATCAATAATAATAATAATAATGATGATGATGATATACTCGTTGCGCATAATTGGAAATTGCCGGTTATTGAGAATAAGAAAAATTGATACGTTGATTTGGATAATTTTTTTTTAGCCCCCCTGGCCCGTCACGCGTCCATATAATATTGTACCCGCATAAATTCTGTACGGTTCGTTCGAATGGGATGTTGCAGATACAATAAGATGAGAAGAAAAAAAAAATTGAACGAAAAAGAATAAAATGAAATAACAAACAAAAATAAAATAATTCACTTGCAGGCAGAATTATGCAAAGACTCTCGACACATTTGATCATCTTTTGGCAAATGGCCGTGTAATTTTCTCCCGGGTACGCAATGGCTTATTTTATCAAAGTAATATTTCATGCTTGTTTCACGACTCTCCGATGTGTAGCAGCATACACAACAGCGCGATGTAAAATGATTTATCAGATCAAGATTTATCAAACGACCAAGCAGAAACCTGAGTGCAGGCCTTTAATAATCGATTAATCGTTAATCGACGCTTGATCAAGATTGTTTTAAAACATTTAAAATTTTTTTATTGAAATATTGAACGTTCGCGTTTATGTTTCTACTTCGATATAATTCTAGTCACGGCAAATTCTTGCGAATGAAATTAATTCGAGCGAAAATGGTGTCGGCGGCATCGGTACAAAGCGTCTACCTCAGAGGGCAGCTGGTGAATTGAAATAATCCTCGCACGCACAACTGTCGCAAGATCCTAGAAAACGTAGAGGAAATAAGGAAAAAAAAACTGAATAAAAGAACAGAGTTAAAGGTAAGCTGCTCGAGGCACCAAAGGTGACAAGAGAAACACACGCCAAGCGTGTTAATGAAAGTCTCTTCGAGATATTTATCTTAACAGCTGCTGGCTGCCCGCTACGCTATACGCCAGCTAAGAAATTATTATACTTTTCGTATATCATGCAAATCTTGCTGCAGGCAATGTTTTGTACGATTATTCAATCGTCTGCTTATCTTGTGGATATACTCTGCCACGAGCTAACCGCTGAATATACAATTTATAATTTCGAAACGAGACCAAAAACGGCTCGTTATAGAATAGAAGATAGAATTTAGAAACTGGAAAGACGCTAACTTTGGAAAAACAATAAAATTAATAATGGGCAATTTTCCTTCAGATTATTCATGACGAAATCATAAATAATTTTGTTAGATCGTATAAACTCCGTAAAAGTTCTGCAGGGAGCGGTCAAGCAGAGTTCAGTTTTAAGCTCATTTGTTTCTCAAACTCGTTAATGGTTGTCATAAAAAGAGGACGCGTGTCTGATTCACTGTTTTACCTCGGTTTTCAAGCTCTCGTAACGAAGCGTGACCTCTGAACTCACATAAATTCTGGAGGAATTAACAGTGAAAAATTTGTCAAGGATGTTGCAAGGCCATGTCGGAGAAATTAATTTCAACATCGAGCATCATTAGGTGCTAATTAGATGCTGGTTGGGTGCTGTACTAAAAAATTATTGATACCCAATTTCTCTAGAATTTCAATCTGAGAATCTGCACTGTATTTATTTAAACAGTGGATGATGAATTTTTTACTATATAGTATAGTGTAGTATTTCATTCTAGGAAAATGCACGTGCGGTGCAGGCGGTGGACTTGGTGGCGGGCTGCCCGCTGCCGATGGTGACGCCTCCGTCGACGCCGACGTCGCAAATTTTCCGGTATACGGAGAGGGTGAGTTCACCTTCGACGCCGACGTACCAGATTAGTATGGGGCAGCGTCCGAGCGCCCTGCTGCGCCCAAAGATTTCTCTCACCTGGGTCCTTCGGGGCCAACAGCAGCCCACTGCTACAGCAAGTGTTACACCTGTTGCCGCGAACGGAGTAAACGGAAGAGGGATCAAGGAAAGGTCGTCGAAAAGGAGCGTCAAAAACGTCAAAAATAAGGAAAGAGTTAGGGAAAAAGAAAAAGATAAGGAGAAGGATAGAGATAAGGAAAAGGATAGAGACAAGGAAAACATCGATAGAAAAGACAAACATGAAACTATTATCATTCAAACGGTTGAAAAGATCGAGAAGCTTGAAAAGGTAAATCGAATCGAGTTCATTCATTATGGTATGATTATAATAGAATTTGCAGATTCCCATATCTGACATCGGTATTTTAATGTTATTAGCTTTTTGAGAAAGATGAAAGACTTACTGAAAAATCGTTGATGAACATGACTGAAAAGATCGCTACAGAAGTTGTAGACCAAAGTGGGAAATGTTATGACAAAGACGCGGAAAAGGTTCGAAGAGCAGCATCTGAGCCCGCTTTAGCGGCTCGCGATTCGCCGGCGACTCCCGGGGACCGTGAAAAACACAGGCATCGGAGGGCCAAACGTCCCCATAAGCCTCGACCGCCTAGTCGTTTTGGATATGAAATTTCAGACCTCGACGCTTTTTTGACAAAGGTATGTGAAATGGCAGAAAAATCAGGCGTTTTGGTGAAGAGTTCTCTACATTTAATTTAAATTTATAAAAATTCCAGGCATCCATAGAGAGTCCTGCAAACATTCCAGTCGTTCTTTCGTTCCCATCGGTTTTGTATCAAACTCAGGGTGGAACCCAAGACGAAGTTGCTCTTCCATTGGGGACGGTGGTCAACGCTGTTTTCAAAAATCAGGCATGGCTATACGTTCAGACACCCCATGGGCAGGAAGGGTACGTCGGTTACGCCGGCTGTCTTCCTTTGGGCATTCTTCCGCAACCAACTCGAGGACCTTGCTGGGAAAATTCTACCGACGTTTTTCCTCGTCCCCTGGGTAAGGCTCAGCTAGTAATAATTTTTAGCTTATTTCACTACGTTAAAAAAAACCTATTTACTACCTTACTCTTTCTTTCTGTACCATAGGCAACATGACAGACACAGAAAAACTCCGAGATACCAGATCAGAGTGCGGGGGTGGAAGAGCAAGGTCACGTCGGGGTGGGCGAGACGCGGTATCAGCCTGCGGGGAAAGAAGCGTTGACAGATTGTATCTGAGAGCAGCGGCGAACGCGAAGACTAAAGGATCTCGGTATACATTGCTTATCATACGAAATGACTACGAGGGTCGGGGTGGGAATACGATAAGCGTTACCAAAGGTGATGTGGTCGCTCTGCTCAGCGGACATGTCAATGAGTGGTTTTGGGTCAGGTCACGTGACGGCAGAGAGGGATTCATTCCTGCAGTAATAGCTGGACATGGATTTTTGTGATTTACAACAATCTAGACTTTATAAATACATTGTTATACAGCTAGAAGTGCAGAAACAAATTGTAAAACCTATTCGCAGTGACAATGTTATCTTCAACGAAGGTGAGAGCAAATAACATCTGGAGAATGGATGAGTTTGGGGCTGGAATGTACCGTACAGACTCATCTTTGGATATTTTAACTCGTGAGAAACTGGCCTAGTACTTCCAAAAATTCATATACTATTCATTTAAGATAAACAAGACATTGTATATTTGTATAAACTTTTATTATGTGTTTCTATACTCGCTATGTATTAATATATTTATTGAACGCAATAAGATCAGTATGTTGTCTGGCGAAGCAAAACTGGTGCCCTAGCTGCTAATAAATATACAGTAGCTGAAGAGTCTCAATATTGATGAAAGCACAGGAAAGAGGATAAATGATACGTTATTTTTTCACTCATCCGCCCATATTCAGATTAACGATTCCACAATTCTGGATTTCACATCAAGCGAACTTAAGTATCATTTCTCTGTAGCTGAAGTTTGTGCAAATATCAATATTGTTGCTAGATCCAGCCATGCTCAATAATTTCGGTGGGTTATCTTGGTAAACGATGGAGTATATCGTGTTGCTAGACGTTGGCACTTCAGCTAATATTTCTCCCTGGTAGTTGAGATGTTGAACACTTGGCATTGCACCTCCGACGATAACTCTCTCCTCATAGATCGTTCCAGAATGGATTCCTTGGTCTGGTAACTCGAATATCGTTGCAGCTTCCATGGTACGCATATGCCAGAGAGCTAACTTGGGGCCACCTCCACAAAGCTGAGAAGAAATTAAGAAGATTAACTTTGAGTCTCCAGACAGACGCGGTACAATGAAACATTCAGCTTGTTTTATTCATATGTAGAAGATTCTATAGTACCAGCCAATCTTCGGTGAAATCTACAGTTCCAATCCACTTTCCAAGCCTTGGCCTGGCTACTTTTTCCGCTAAAAACGGCTTCATTATATTTGTAGTCTCCTTTTGCCGCAAATCCCACAATCTCACAGACCCATCTTCACTGGCAGATGCCAACTGGTTGCCTCTGATGAAGAAATTTAATTAAGTTAGGTAAAGGTGAATCTATTTTGTTGTAAATATTGCTGAATGTATATTAAGTCAAACGTGCTCACAATAGAGAAAGTGCATGGATAAAATCCTCATGGCCCTCAAGTGTCCTAAGTAATTTTCCATCTTCCAGACTAAAAGTATAAATTTTGTGGTCTCCGCAGCCAGCATGCAGTAGGTTGTCTTCTTTTGAAAGTACCATGTAGTTCACATCAGGCCTCTCGTAACTGTCCCTTTAATTACATGGTGAAAAATTCAGTGAGGTAATGAGCAAGGTGACAAATCAATGAAGCTATGTTTACAATGATGTGTGAACTCACTTGACAGTTGGTATTTGTATTGACCATGATACTTTAATTTTGGATACTTTATTTGAGGTAACGGTGTTCCAGTCCCATCCGGATATTTCACCAACTGTACCAGTTATTAGAAACTTGTCAGTTGCAACGATACTGTGTACTTGCTGGTCTGGATATGCTGTGAATCGGTAGTTTGGTCCTCTGGGATCAGTCTCATCTCCTTGATAAGGGCCCAGTGCTTTCGATAGTCTGTCAACAATGTCGCAATCAATCAGCTTAAGTAATAAATTATTAGGTTTGTGGAAATTTTGTAAAACGTACTGCTTGTCGTTATCGTAGAGACAAAATAGTTAAAAACATGGCATCGATGTAAACCTAACCTTTTGCTATGCAGTGAAATTTGAAGTTCGAAAATACGGAACTTACTGAATGATCACATTATACTTACTCGTAAATAGAGACATCACCGTATATATTACCAGCCACTAAATATTGTCCATCAGGAGAAAAAGTCTGACACTGAACAGTGTTATAAAATAATTTCTCGTTCATGCTACACGATTTATGTTCCGGCATTTTGACGCCCTTTCGTCTCCCGCGGGCACCCAGTCACGTGATTGAACACGTGATATAATGACGTCACTGTCATCTAGTCACGTGACGGGATTGCGCGCGCGTTTTTCTACCAGAGCGTCATTTTACGGTGACATCATGAAGCTGGGGTGTAAAATGGCAACGTTTGTCGACCGACGTAGTGTTTTCGTTAATTAAATTTAATCCATTGTACGAATATTGAAGCAATCGGCGTTTCGGTGTGAGATGGAGGTTGTGATATAGCGGTATTTCCATTTAAAGTGAGTACATTCAAACCGGTGCTCTATCATCACTATTCAGATTTGGCTCAGCATTCATCGGATCGATAAATTGATCCGTCTTATGTGTACTTTCCTAAATTCTAACCTCGTTGCCGTTGGTTTTCTTGGCGCCTCTTTTTTCTATCTTATCTATATCTATACGTGGATAACGTTCTGTCACGTTGCTTCTTTTTTTATATACACACTTTATCAATTACTGCGCTGTTTTCTATTCATAGATCTCAACGTTTCACCAAATAAAATTGGATAATTGTCAACCTAAAATTCGATTGATGCACTGATACACGGACCCATACGTACTTGTACCAAGTGTCTTTTTGATCAAATGTAACAAGTCCATGTATAATTGCACAAAAAAATGAATTCATGAAAACACAAATTCCTGACAACCTCAACACAATTCCTAATCATGTGTTTATTTGTTATAGGTGTGTAGAATAAAATGTACAACGGTATCGGACTACAAACTCCCCGAGGTTCGGGGACAAATGGACATGTACAACGGAATTGGGCGATTGTACGCAAAACAAAAGACAAAGTTTCTTATAAAACTGAAGAAGAACTGCAAAAACTTGACCAACTTAACAAGCAACCTAATAAAGAAATATTAGATCATGAACGCAAACGAAAGATCGAAGTCAAATGCGCAGAGCTTGCTGATATTCTTGAAGATCAAGGGTAAGTACTTAGTTCTGTCTTAGTTCTGTTGTTACAAATCTTTCGACTAATTACATTCTTTACCTAGGGAATTCATTTCCTCATTTCTATATTTTTTTTTCTGTCACTAAGGCTATCTCTATAATGGTAGCAAGTAGTCTTGTTATCCTAGTATTGTAAGAGAACTCATTGTCTAATCGATGCATTTCTCCAAGTATTCCGTGCTTGCATAGCGTTACAAACGTAATAATGCCACCTGAAATTGGATTACATAAATTCAGCAGATTGAGCCCACCTTTAATGAATCATCTTTGGCTTCCCATGAGTTTTAAAAGTAGAGCAAAGTTACGAACCTCTTCACCTTCACAATCCAGACAGCGGCTTATTTTTTTCATCACTAGCCCTATTTATAAATTGTGAAACTAATCTGCAGGCTACCCTTTTTTTGCTTAAGCAATGCTTTTCCCAAGAACACTGTTCACACTACAATTTCTGTTGCAGATTTACTACTGAAGAAGTCGGACAGAAGGTTGAATCGTATCGTTCGATGCTAATTGGCAGCGATGTTCAGCCTGGCGTCCCTCGTGACGAATTCGGGCGCGTCAAGTGAGTATCTTTTTCAAAGCATTTTTTTGTCTAATATCGTCCAGGGATCCAACGAATTCGTTTCTTCAGTTGCGAAACTGCCGCATTTCGACAAATATAATTTCAAATGGCAATTTCATGTAGCGCAAAACACGTGTGGGGTTGAATTTCAAATTTTAACAAGTTGTGAGGACATTGAGAGAATTAATTGTGGCACAAATCGCGTGAATAAATTCTAATATGGTCTGAACATTCGTGACAAGTGATGACTCATAATTCATAGTCACATCGTTTGATCTGAACTGTTTCAAGTTTCTATGTCTTGAATTTGTGATGAGTCTGAAATCCTGAAAGTAATAATGAAACGCGTTTCCACTAAAAATTGAGGTGGAATCGGCGTAAGACGCAATATCCTGAGATTTTCAAAGTAAAGTTACTGTAGGATATTCACCGGCAGGTGTTGAAACGACGTCGGCAGCAGTCTCTTCTTTTTATTATTATTACACCAGTCTGATCCGGGATCATCCAGCCGCGTGTGATTACAAATTGGAAGGATTTACGCTTTAGAGATGAACACGAGAATCCTGGTTTTTGATGATATAAAGTAAAATAGTTATTCACCGTGACAATAAGATACCAATAAAAATGGTCGGGTATTAGTCTTTTATTTCTAAATCCACAGTTTCCGAGATTCAGATTACTGCAAGGTCTGAAAATCGAAAATAAGCCACGTTGTGCAATTCTCATTTTTCATCGTACATCGACATTTCCAGAAGTTTCTTTCATTTTTTTCTTTCTTCGCTTCAAACGATGAGTAGCAGTTCAAGTCGATACATTCCGCCCATCAGCCTGCAGCGATGGTGTATGTGCCGGAATTTTTAGGGAGCGCAATGTATAAGCGAACGTAAAAGCCATACCGCCAAACGTAAAATCTAGCAACGCACCCCAATTCGCCCCCGTAATATCGACTTGCTTTGGCGCCGGCGCTCTTTTAAAGAAGAACGGGGAGCGAAAGAGACACAAAATCCCTTACCCAGCATCCCACTGATATCAGTGAGGAAATGGACCGACGTTACGACGCCTCGCGTCGGCGGACCGCGGCGGTCTACGCGGAGTACCCAGGAATCAAAAATATGTAGTTTACTCACGACGGGACCTAAAGCTCGTTAAAAATCACATAAGTCTTCCATTAGTACGTAAATTCCGGTAATTTGAATAATAATTAAAGTTAATTAAGTCGACGTAAATTTCGATAAATAATAATATACTTTATATTTAATAAAACGTATAAATTTATATCACATTAAAATAGGAATGAAAGAAGAATCGTAATATAATAACTTATTAATTCGCTAAATGAATGATAATATGATAACAAACGAAGAAAAAAAAAACTTGTAAAACTTTGGCTACGAGATCAAGCGTTGATTGCTGAATTCTAGTAATCCTATCATATTCAGTAATCATTTCGGTCGCCATCGTAAAGGAATATCAACGTAAATTGTCTATATGTTGAAATAATTGTTAAATTTCTACGCACGTGAGCAACTTGTAGAAGCGATTTTTTGACTCAACATCGGTAGAAAACGCGTGTTGACAAATCCATGTGTCTCCAATTAATATAAGAATATTCACGAAGTTTCGAGATCGAATTTCACCGATAATAATCTTTAAGAAATATTAAAGAGTATTTTGAGGGTTTACGATTTACTCAATCCATTCGTAAAAAATTTAAATAACCTAATACTAACATAAATCTTATTCAAACGACAAAGATTGAAAGAAATTATGAATAATTAGAAGATATCTATATCGATAATAATTCAAATTTAAAATAGTGTGCCTGAATCCAAAGTCTTCCTCAAAAATATTTGAAACAAGATTCCTACGTCTATAATTATATAGTAATTAATCTAATAACTTTAATATTATATTTATCATCAAACTTCTATAATGTACTGATATAAAACGACATAGTAAAAAAAGAAAAAAAATACGTTGGCATATGAACTAAAAATAATAGCAGTGAATATCTTGGGGGATAATATTTCTCGCCTTTGATGTATAAAAGTTGTTGTTCCGGTTTAAAAAAGCAGAAACTCAGGCAACAAAAGATGAGGTGGTCTGAGTAGAGAGGAAGCTATTACCAACCCCCTCTTACAACCTCAGCGCCGATTCTACTATACATGTATACAGCAACAACTCACCCCATTCACTTTGCACTAAGCCCTTCCAGATGGGGATTAAAACACACAAATCTCAATTAAATATTTGCATAGAAAACGGAAATTCCGCAACTCGAATCAGACTACTATTAATACAATTATTTAAGAATAACCCTAGAACCTATTTCTCAATTATTTTCTGCGAATAAAAATTTCAAATAATCTCACCCCATTCCAATCGGGGCGACAATAATTCGAAGATTTTAATCAAAATAAACAGTTGATTTTTAATTATACTAATATATAATACTAAAACAAGCACCTCACAGACCGACGTGGTAACTTTATGAGACGTAAGGTTATCGTAAAAAATTTTTCTTCAATGACGATGTCTTCGCCATTCCCGACTAAAACAGCTCGAGGGCGAGGGCCGGCCGATGGCCGAGCTTTTTTCGAACGATTATGGAGGGGAAATTTTTTTCTCGATCGACAAAAAAACCTTAAACGATCACGGCGGAGGAAAATTCAAGCTGCTAAACAAATAACGGCGAGCAAGAAAGCACAGCAAACTAAACAGCATTGTTGTTGTTGTCAGCGTACCTTACGCGACATACAACTTCACCTGTTAGCTGAACGCCGCAACAGCATGCGGTCCGTTGTGAGGTGATTATTGCCGTTATTCTATTATCCACACTTTTTTCACGGATCTGTGTGCAATTAAGAGCAAAAAGCTCCTAAAATAAAAGTCACTATTACGATGAACTGACTGCAAGGATTATTTCCAGGAGATATCGCTTTTTTTTTGTGTCGTTATTTAAATATGAGGTGGTAGAAACCATCGGTGCACAATCTACCCCCCACAAGAAACCAAACAAGTGCAGCCATACGATTTATCGCGTTGCTCTACTTATGCTGGCTCAACTCGAATACTTGTTGTTTTCTTTTTCTTTTTTTTTTCAAATTTGTTTCTTTGCTTTTTTTCTTCCTTTGTATGGCTTTGAAAGAGCTCTTGAATTCCGGTTTTTAGTGTCATAAAAAAGTCTTCTCTTACTATACCCATATGGTTTATAGGTCGGTTTATAGGTTTTCTGTACGCCGTTCCACATCTTTTCGTCGTTAGGTATAACTTCCGTTTGAAAGAATTGATTTTGTAGAAAAAGCGCATAAATGAACAATGCAAATATATCTATACTTACATCTGGTATTGAAGAAAAGTTACAGGGAGGCGGTGCGAAGAACTTGAGAAATGAAAAAAATCTCATCAAACCCTTGTGCGATTTATAAGAAATTCTTTCAGACAACATATTCTTAGGAATGATACTAAATCTTCCGATTAAATGTGCTTGCTTATAGGGGCTGAACACGTGTTAATCAGCATGGATTCAAATGCATTCCTATTTTTTGCGTTCCTCTATTATTCCGTAAAAACAGAAACAATATATATGAAGCTGAAAGAGGTACTTTACGAAATTATAAGACAATCCATTACGTATAAATGTGTGAAATGCACGTATATGTATAGGAATATACCCGAGTTAATAATTAGCAATAATGTGAAGGGGACGCCTGTAACACCAAAGAGAACAGCTGGCATGTATTGATCCAGGCAAGTCGAGTGAGCGTAGCGCAGGGGTGATTTCTTTTCGTCCCACTTCCCTCCCTATTCCCCGAGTTTCCGTCCTTCCCTCTTCTGGTTTTCGTATTCGAGGGGGTGGCATTATCGGCTGACTCTACGGCAGTTTCAGTATTATGTCACCACGATACTATTATCGAACTCTATTCTTAGCTCCTCGCGAACAAAATAGACTGAAGAATATCCATATACTGGTTGGAAAAACATATATTAATAAAAATAACATAAGTAACGATAACATTATTGATAACGGCGGAGCAAAACTATAGTGATTTCATTAATGGCAGCAGAGTTTTAAGCAGTATTTCACATCGGATCAACGATAACATAAAAAACAAAATATCGTAAATACATTGTCTCATGTTAGTTTAAGTTAAGCAACTATGACTGTCAAAATACCTATACGGTACGTAACCACTTGACGTGGGAAGTGATTGTGTATTAGAAATTTTTGAAACATTAATGCTCTAACGTGATTTCTTTATTTCACAGTGTGAGAGAAACACATCAGATAGCCGAAGCTCAGCAAGAGAAAAATGCAAAGTTGCGCGAAGCATTTGGCATATCGGAGTTCTTTGTAGAAGGAAGCAGTTTGGATCCGGAGAGACACGCACGCGAAGCTGAAGCTAGAGCTGCGGCGAGTAAAGTCTATGAATTAGTGAGAACTCCTAGTCCTGCCCCTGACACAACAGTCCCTGAAAAGAAACGGAAGAGAAAACGTTCGGGAAGCAATTCAAAGAAGAAGAAAGGGAAAAAACATAAACGAGACAGGTATGTTTAATCATAGCGGTGCACGAGTCAATGGAGGCTGGACTTGTCGGGATTTCTGCTGACGTTCTTTTATTTCATATACCGATTCTTAGCAACACCGATCATGTGATGAGCATCTTGAATTATTTGTTATATTTGATAATTTTTTGGTCAATTTAAACCATATCTGTAACATGATTTGGTTGATGTTAGAGCTGATTCAAATCGTTGTTAATAATGTTATATCTGATCACATGTTACGTTATGCAGTGAGGATGAAATAATGCAGAATTATTGATAAGTCTGACCTTGAAACACCGGCAGAGACCCGAATGAGTCAAGACTCCAGGACTGGGCAGCCTTTTCCCCGTAGTGTCCTTCTTCTCCCAAAACGTTCATTTATCACGTTCCCACACATTCATTCGCTTGAACACACTGATGATTGATACTGACTCATAAATCGCCTACTATTTCATGCCCCGTACACGTTTCTCTGTTTCAAACAGAACTGAGGAGGACTGAGTGCCTACCTAGTAGGCTCAGTAGGTAAGTGTGGCCGTCGCGTCTAATTTCAAAACCCTCAGATTTTCAGACCATAATTTATACATATTTATATAATATATGTATACTTAGTCGAACAATAATCATGCAATTTTAGGAGGTAGATAAAGTTTCAAATAATACGCTGCAAGTATTCGATTTCAGAGTAAATGTTTGCTTCTGCATAAGTATTCCACGTCAAGGTTGCGCGAAACATCAACTATATATTCTTTCACTCCGTCAAGTTCTGGATATCAAGTTTTGTATCAATGTTAAAGTACTATGACTCCACAGGAATGCAGAAAATAGCTTTTCAAGCTGTTCGGTGTTTCACTTATAGTAGCATTATTTTATCTACGATTATCTTGCCAATAATCCAATGAAGTTGCAGTCTTTTTCGAGTATGAATAAAAGTAGTAAAGCTGATGGAACATCGAGCAGACATTTACTTTCAATCAAAGTTTATTCAGACTCAGCATAACAGAGTACATTTTTACTGCGAAACCAAAAATTGATACATTTCTATCTTTGTCGTTGTTACCAATAAAGCTTGTTGTTAATGTCATCTCTCTATTTTTTTCTGACAAGTCCGTCCCTATCGATGGTTATCAAGGTAATGCTAATCCCATATTATATCAATACTCCTCAAATTCTCTATATATGTCTTTTATATTATTTGGAAGATATGGTTTGTCGATCACATAGCGTTAAAATAATGATTCATTCTCGAGCAGTGACCAAATCTTTCAAGTAATTTATTAGTTGGAATTTATTAGCAGTAGACTGATGTTTCAGCAGATCATCACACTCGTTATTTACATATAGCATTGATTGAGCTGTGAGATTTAATTTATTTGAAACTGTAGTATGAAACAGAATGTAATTGTCAACGTATACTCAACAAGGAATTTGAAAAAATCTTAATGTACAAAGAACTTGCTACTTGAGAGTCACGACGACTGAATCGAAATATTTAAATCACGTTCATCACAATGATTTTTCAATACAGCTTTCTTATTGTCAGCACAAGGTATGCACTTGTCAACAGGAAGACAACGACTCCAAGAAAATAATTATAAATTTACATATATCCAATCATTTGTTTAATTTATACATACCATAACTGCCAAAAATATTAACAATTATGGAATTTCCTAGGTCCGAGTCCCCCAAAAGTTCCAAGAAAAAGGAAAAACCTAAGAAAAAGAAAAAAGAAAAGAAGCACAAAAAAGCAGAAGTCTCCTCATCCGACAGCGATTCCTCTAGCGAAGACTCAGATGATAGCAGGTATTGAACCCTACGAAATTACACATAACTCAGTTTTCGATTTGGTTCATCACAAGAGCTAATCGATCGTAATAATTGAGAGATGAGCCGCTTGTTTTTGACTATAAATGATTTATTTAATGTATGCCACTATATTAATTTACATAATCTCGATGTGCAGCTCCTCTGAAAATGAATCGAAGAAGAAAAGAAAAAAGAAGAAGAAGAAGTCAAAATCAGATGGAAAAGACAAGCGTGAGGTAGGAAATACTTACTTTCATATCCGGAAAAAAGAGTACCAATCTAAAGTTATAACCTTAGCACGAAAAGCGGGAGCATGCAACAAATTGTTTGTGTTTATTTTATAGAAAACATAAGTTGACAAATAACACAATAATGATCAAAATTTGCATTGTTTCTTGATTAGCATGATTCATTGCTTATTTCTGTAAAGATATAATCCGATTTCAAGTAAACAATCATTATTTCAAAGTGTAAATCTCAGTATTGTTTGTAATTATCAGCGCCATTTGACAGGAGGCATTCCCTGAGTGAGTACCTGATATGCCGCTACTCAATGTAATAATAATATTTTGTAATCTACATTCGTATGAGTTTACAACTGTTGTATGTTCACTTGTTTTGTGTCAAGCACCAACACTTTAGACAAAAGCTTCGATCATAAAATATTGATTATTTCATATAAGAATAACTCATCGCAAAGGTACTTTGTTCTGCAAAGATCAAGAGTCTGTAACAAAAAGGATGACGCTCGAGATACGCAAATTAAATCATTTGATGAATTTAAAGTAGGCATTTAAATTTTATTTTTTACTCAGAACAGGGTGAATATGATTTAAATGTGTTATACATGCATACTATGTGGCGAAATCTGCTTGCATACCACACCGAATAAACAAACAAACACGAGGAACAGACCGAATATAATTTCTTTGCAAATAAACTATAGTCGATACTGGAAAATAAATCTGAATGCATGATTGGTGTTTGTCAGTTATTTAAATCGACTCGTGAAATAAAGTAAAATCATTTTTTTTAGAAGAAGAAGTCAGCTGCCAAAAAGAAGCATCAGTCCTCTGAGAGCTCTACCGAAAGGTGAGTTACACAATTCATAGAATTGTATAAGAATTGTGAAAAATTCATGTGTTATTGACAAACAGATTTTTTGTTGTTACCTCTATTCATTAATTATCATTACTTCTGTTATAGTTCGCCTGAGAGACCGAAGAAGTCTTCTAAGCATGATAAAACCGTTGAGACGGTTCAAGTAGAGGAAGTTGAAAGTACGAGTAAAAGAACAGAGTATTTGCGTAAAGAGCTAGAGGAAATAGAGAAGCGAATAAAGGAACGAGAACAAAAAGAGTTGGAAGCGCAGAAACAAGTGAAAAAAGAAAAGACAGATGAAAGACCCAGACGAAGAAGCCGTTCGGCTTCGCCAAAGCAAAGAGAATCACGGAACAGATCGCTTAGAAGGCAAGACAGACTTGCGCGAGCTGAACCAAGGAATGAATCTCCTCCCGTTCCACCACCTAGAAAGCGTGAATCTCCGACAAGAAAATCGAGCTTGGAAAAACGTGACAAGTCACCATTTGCACAAAGAAATTCACCATTTCGGCGAAACCGATCTCCATCGAGAAGCCGAGTCGAAAGACGCTCTCCTAGAAGGATATCCAGACCTAGACGTATATCACCTTCACCGCGGAGGAGAAGATTTTCAAGATCCAGAAAACCGCGTCCCTCAATTTCAAGAAGCAGGAGTCCATCAAGATTCGAACGGTATGGTTCAAGACGTAGGCCGTCGCCACCAAGACGCAGAAGGTCTGGATCTCGCAGAAGGTCTGGATCGCGTAGAAGGTCGAGATCTCGTAAAAGGTCTGCATCTCGCCGAAGGTCTGGATCTCGCCGAAGGTCTGTGTCTCGCCGAAGGTCTGGGTCTCGCCGAAGATCAAGATCACCAAGACGAGACAGAGAGAGGCGTAAGCGTTCCAGAGATCGTAAGAGCCGCAGCAAATCAAAAAGCCATTCGAGACGATCTAGTCTCAGTTACTCACCGGTGAGAAAAAATCCGGAACGTTACAAAGATATTTTAGAAGATAAGAGAAAAGAATCTAGGAAAGCGGATAACGGCAAACAGACATCCCGATCCACTTCCCATAACCGAAAGGTCCAAGCCATCACACCCAGAGTTAGTTTGAGATCTTCTAGCGAAGACGAAGGGGAAGTGGCAGACGATGAGCCAAAACAAGAAGATGTGGAGAGACAGAAAGAAATATTCACCCTGAAACAGCTACAAACCGGATTAGCTGCAAAAGCCAGGGAAACTTTGGGTAAAAAAGTAATTAGCCCAGTCAAAATTAAGATCGAAAAGAAAGATGAAAACGTTTTCGACATAGCGTTACCAGATGAAATACCTAAAGGTGCACATAAATTGATAGGACCCGCGCAGGAGAGATCGAAATCAATATCCCCTGAAAGAGTAATTACGGCAGTATTTCCTGTCACAAGTAGATCACCTTCGCCAGCCTTGCCACTAACAAGGGCCGAAGCAGCTGCACGGTTGAGGTCACCCACAGAATCTCCACCACCGTTGTCGGCTAGTTTTTTGCAAAGATCAGTGAGATCGAGATCAAGAAGTGTCACGAAAAAAATCAATATTGCACGTTCACGGTCCAAGTCTAGGTCTCCATCAAAATCGAGAGGTCAATCTTCAGAGGCTGATATAAAAAATAATCGTTCAAGATCCGTTTCTAAGCATGGGAGTTCTAGATCCAGCTCCAATTCCGTTTCGCGAGAGAGGATGCGAAACAAATCAATTTCTGTTTCGCCTAAACTATTGCATAAAGCTTCTCCGAAAGTCAAATCTCCACTGCAATCTAAATTGCTCTCCAAACGTAAATCTGTGTCTAGATCACCTTCTCGGGCATCTGAAAAATCCAAAGACGTGTCTCCAAAAAACATGTCAATATCTCGCTCCACCACAAGATCTCCAGCTCGTTCGATTACTAAAAAAATATCTGCATCTCGTTCGCCGTCGAGGTCTCCTATCAGATCCCGAAAAATATCTCCACGGGAAAAATCATACTCCAGATCACATTCAGGATCATACTCCAGATCACGTTCTAGATCGAAGAGACCATCCAGATCACCCAGCAATCAATCTTCAGTGTAAGAGAAATCAAAATTACTCAGTCATGGAGATTTTTTTTCAAATGCAGGCAGTTTTCTAACTAAAATCATTTTTTAGGATACGATCAACATCGCGTATAAAACACTCTGTTTCAAGATCGCCACAGAGGTTGAAGAAATCGCTTTCACCAGTACTAGAAAAGTCCAAAAGCAGAAGTAGGTCCCTCTCCAAAAGATCAAGAAGTCGTTCATTGTCAAAGAAATCCCGGAGTCGCTCTCGATCTCTTTCTCGAGAATCTAGAAACAAAGCGAAAAGATGCCGTAGCCGCAGCAGCTCACGTTCTTCAACCAGGTAAAAAATGTTTGTGATAACATTCGAATCTTTAGTCATCCAATAAAATAGAAGGACGATACACTTGATAAATAGTTTGCTGTTCTTCAATTTTAAAGATCAATTCAATATTCTTCTCAGCTTTCAGCTTTGTCATTTGAATGGAACCGATTCACATCAAAAAATCTCGTGTGTTTGTACAGCTCCACTAGGCATAGTCGAAGAAGCTACTCTAGTTCATCCCGATCATCCAGCAGTGGCTCCAGTCGCTCTTCTCGTTCTAGCTCGAGCAGTTCTGCTTCTAGTAGGTCACGATCACCATCTATCCCACGCCGTCATGGGTCACCAAGTTTTTTAGACAGGCGTCGAATCACTAGGTAAGCCTTATTGCTCTCAGTGTTGAAATATTCAGTTAGCGTAGTCATTTGTCAGATTATTATAAATTGCACCAAGCTAGAACAGTAATCACAGATTATTTCAAGTAGAAATAATTCGTCTTTATTTATTTATTTACTCATTACCTAATGTCGTTGTTATCCATTATATTTATTATTTTTACCATTGGAATATGTTAGTAATCTTATAAGTTCCTACACAATGAATGAACACCCAGCGTTCTCAACGAAATTTCTTAATTGATTGATTACCCCAGTCAAATTGAAGCGCTGTGGTCAGTCAATGCTCCAGGAAGAGTCTGAAGTGAAATTTCTTCAGGTGTTCCTATTGAAGATGCATGACAATTATGTCTGTATGCCTTGTTTTATTTTCTCATTTAGCGGATCACGCACAATTCGGATTATGAATTACATTATGGAATTCAACGTTGAATATCAATTTATTTTTCGTTTTTTCACCTATAAATGCACAAACGATTTACTGTAGGCATGAAATATATCAATGATACGTTATTCTTAGTAGAAACAACAGCTTTTTATTTGACCATCGCACGTATAGTGAATAAAATTCCAAATCGGCATTTTCTCTTATGATCGTCAAAATCGAAAAATTACGAACGTCAAGTCCTTTGTTTAAATCTAATACCGAACCCACAACGTTAGCTTGGTATGAACCTAATGTTTTGTTTTTATTCTATTCAACAGAAACAGATCGAGGGACAGACATAGAAGATAGTGTCGTGACTTCCTACAGTTATTGTATTAATTCCCTACAATTATGTAGAAATAAAATATGTGTCTAATTTACTTTTGTTCATCTCTTTACATCAAGAGAAATTAATTTCTAAAGTAGTCCCCTATACGCAGTCGATTCACGTCCAAATGATTTCAAATGACAGGGATGACTGGGTGGGATTAATCATAAACCCTAGCTTAATGTGCGATGTAATTATTGTGATTCTAACTACCCTATTACATAGTATACCTCTTGAACTCAATCTCCGACCTGGCACAACTCATACGCAGATGCAATTCTTTGCTGAACCTTGTATAGGAAAATGTTTCAATTTCCTATAAATTATGCTTATTATTGAAGTTACTATGAACACTTACTTTAGTTATAGCATGTGTGTATTTTTCACGTAAGTCATTGTAAATTAAAAATGGCTGGTAGTAATTTTCTTTTATGAATATCAGTCGCGAATAAAAAGTGTTTAGTTGTGGAAAGCCTTCATAGTTTTTATTTTGTGTTGTGATTCACGAGCCTTTTTTCCATCGTCTATTCCATCAGAATTCTACTAGGTAAGTACCATTTATTTTATTTTGCACCCCTCACATTTGGTTATTCCATGTTGCATGAAACATTTACCTCGTCATTGCATGTTTCATATCATTCGCTGTTCTTCTCCTAACTGCCAGCTCTATAAAAATTTGTTAGTTTTTTGCAAAACTCCATAAAACTTAAGAATTACCACGGTGGATCACTTCAATGTACATCACATAAAATCACTTCAATAATTAGATGCGTTTAATTCACAATAATTTGTCTTTTTGATGATAAGATTAACAAAAATGGATTTGGGAAGGAAACGAGTCACTAATATTTGCTTGACGAGATGAGTTTTTGAACTAACAGAATCAGAAATATCTTTGTTTTGTATAAATGAACTAACCTTCGTTACAGTGCTAGAAAACGACCAATACCGTATCATCGACCAACACCATCACCACTATCTTCACCCAGCAGTTCTGAAAGCAGTAGACACAGCGATTGGTCAAGTCCTCATTCGAGTCGATCCTTGACTCGTAGCCCATCATACAGTCATTGATGCAAGGATTAGATCGTTTTCAAGGGGCTCTAAATCAGATGTTCCTATGTGTATACTAAATTCTAAATAGCAAAGCTTTTGATTTAGATTTCTATTGGTTCGTCTATTCAGTTGACTCTTTTATCATCACAGAGATTGTGTTTTTTTTTTGTTCTTATCGTAAGAGTAATTATCATAGTTCGATGTTAATTTTTAATAGCCTGGTTTTATTTCTATTCTGAAGTAAGCAATGCCTTGTGCCTCTGTCCTAATTATTGATTACAATGGTGCAGCACATTTATTGGGTTGTAAAATGCATGTTCATGATGCTTTTATCGAAAAAACAAAGGGAGGTAACCTTCCAGACGAGTGGATCAAAGTTAATTAACTGTCTCTTATTTAGTGCATTATTTTTAAATCTCTTAAGGTCCCTAAAGTACATACCATGCATGTGTACTTTTCTAGTCAACTATATTCGATAGTTATACATTGATAGTTGACATTGAGTGAGAGTTATATTGTTGAACTGAAAAGTAGGATTCGTTAGAGACGAGCTTTATTGTTACTGAAGCACCTTCATATAACATATTTAAAAGAATGAAGATTCACTCTAGCAAGTAACTTCATTGACATACCCCTATACTTAGAGCATTCAGTATGCTTATGAGATCTAGGTCGACAAAAATTATCCAGTGTTGGATAAAATCTTCACATGTGACTTTTGCATTTTCAAAATCATCTGTAGATAATTTATGGGCCAAAACTTTTCTGATTCAATTGCCCTACGACGGCTGATTTGATGAATAACCATTGCAAGTGTATCGTTTCAAGTTACTTGTACAATTTCAGTGATATTTAGAGTGACAGTATTTGCTATTTCCAATAGTCTAAATATGTAAGCAATAACAAATCCAAGAAAGGTTTGAACGATGTTCAGCTCACGCAATTCTAAGTCATTATTTTTTTTTTTTACTATTTTAATATTTATGCTATTTATTTATACTTAACATAGTCGTTCTTGTACTACTATTGTAGTTTTGTACATTTTTATATTTATTTAATCGTCTTCATGTGTATTTTTATAACACATCTATAGACACCTTTATAAATATTCATTACGTCAGTAACATCATTGGGCAACCCGAATTTTGCTCAAAATTTGTGTCATGTCTTACTCAGAACATGGTGTTTGATAGATATTCAGTATCTTTTATTCTTTTGTCGGACTACCGCTTACGCAATGTTAGATTGATTAATTTTTGGCTGCACAACGCAGATTTTATGTGTTCATGCTAGTCGAACAGTCATATTTCATAACTGTTTACAGAATATTATTTATACATTATCTTATTGGCCAATTTCGCAACTTATTGTGATTTGATATTTTAGTGCAATGTTAAAACCCAGTTCTCGTGTACATAGATATAACTTGTATATGTATACCTGGCAAAAGTCGCCACTGTAGCATAATCCATTTTTCATGATTTGAAATCATAGATAATACCCTTATACATCCATTTATCTATTTGTTCACTTATTTATTCATGTATCGATTTATTTACTTATTTATTTATTTATTTATTCACAATCACTCAGCCAATGTATTCATGAAGCTAGTCACGCGATTTTCATATATTACTTGTCCATCCCAGCCAGTGGACCAGTAAACGAAACTCCTAAGTAATAAAACGAAATGTTCAATGTTAATTCTTTTTATAATACTCATAGTGATCTAGAAGGTAATTTCCGATATTATTTACTTGGTAATAACCAGTCGGCGTCTCAAAAGACGTGATTAGTGTAGATTATAAACTAAAGTTAATTATGGGTGGGCTGGTAATTACAATATATCTAATCTAATGATAGGAAAAATAAATTACATACCTACCAGTCTTAGTTTCACTACATAAGCAGAGAATGCTAAAAAAAACTTATCACCGCTAATTTGCAAAAGAAATTTGGATTTGTATCAAACTCTTAAACGATACCCAATACTATGGTTGAACTCGAGCTCATCTGCCTTGATAATAGTATACTTTCATTGTAGTAAAATGATGATCATAAGAGCTTGGCGAGTTTTTACCTGTAGCGTCATAAACCAGTTCTCTACTATTACAGATTCATCTGATATAATCTATCGGGTCTTTTTCTGTTTCAAATTAAGATAGAGGTAATTGACCTAAAATTCGGCCGTGTAACCGCTAAGGATTCAGTTGTCAAAACTCATTAAAATTTCCAAATATTTAACTACAGAAATAGCTCCTGATTGAAAATGTTACAGTCGTTAAAGGAAATATTTGATTATATCTGTAATATACTCTGTATTGTTGTTGTGTGATTAAATCAAAATGCTTTCAAATCAGGTATGTTGTAAATTTCCACTGAATCCACTCTATCAATGAGTCTGAAAAATATTGGTCGTAATCTCAAAGAGAAGCTATGCAGAGGAAGAAATGATCAGGCAAAAGTTTTTTGAGAAGTCAGATTTCCTTATTACCAATATAGCATGGACATTAAACAAGAACAACAACTCCGTGTAACTCAACAATATATTCATGGTATAGATACATACAAAAATATACCAGATACACCATTTATTATAGTCACTTTTAGAATAATCATGTTAACTGTACAAATGTTCGAAGCTTAGGCATTTCATACATACGTCTTCATACGAGATGCGTGTAAACAAGTACTTGCAGATCTATGTCGGAGTCCTAATCTTGCTCAAACATCAAAAGCAAGACTGATAATATAGGTCTTCGGATCAAGAGTTACGTAATGAAATAAGATGTTGATCAATATGTAATATGTGTATTTTGATGAACTCACTTATCATACACAAAACCCACACATGGAATGAGTGTCTTATGAATCAATATGATTAGGTGTGGCAATTATATATTCTTCCAGATAAGTGTCTGTACTGGAATATGTACAGATTAAATGCCACCATCCACCCAAAAAAAGGTACTTGGAAAACTTAACAATGCATAGTGCAGCAAAATATAATCTTTGATTTCGTCCAGCTCTTTTATTACTTGCGAGCTCTGTCTTTTGCTGCTTGTGCTGCTCGCTTATTAGCCAAGTATATTGACCAGAAAAATCCAATTAGGTTCACCACCAGAACACGAAGCTGTAAAGATAGAGGCAATTTGTTTGTATCTCAAATTATTCATTAATCTCATTCTATTACCATTGGTGGAACAAATTTTATGTTGATAAATTGGAAGAGAGTCAAGTATTTCAGATTCGCCACCAAGACAGGCCGGTATAATTTTTCTAACTGAGCGTATGATGCCTCATGACATTTCCCCTAAAAAATATATAATAAAATAACACTTTAATATTGCATCATAAATATCAGTAATCCACTGGATATCACTTGTGTATTCATGCCTCACCTCAAATCGAGCAAGCATGTACAAAGACAAGACTTGGAATAATGGTGTGTATAGTAGTCTTTCTATGAGCAAAATTCCAAGCGGGTGCTTTGTGATCTTGTGGACATTTTGATAGAAGTAATGAGGTACCGAACCACCAAAAATAATTCTGAAGAATTAAAACAACCTGCTTACTGTAAATCAAATCTCATACCATTTGGTAAAAACGATAATCATGAAGCTATTAAGAATAGTTATAACAATACAATGTTGATAATCGAAACAAGTAATGTCTACAAAAAAGTGACTGATTATATGAGAATAGATTCTCTTGAATTGAAAAAAAGTGATTATTCTCAATATAAGCATGAGCATATTAATAATCATACTTGATAGTGTTGAATGGAAATTTTATACTTACCCAAATAACGCAAAAGCAACAAGACTGTCTTGATTCAGGTACTTTACTCCATTTAATTTTTGCGATACAAAATTGCCTAGAGTGGCGATGCAGCAGCTGAAATCAGGTCAGTATCAAATAAAAATACGTGATCAACAGACTAAAGATTGATCATTTTTTTCATGTAAGAAACTAGAACTACTGGTTGTAATCAGTTGTTACCTCGTCAAAGCTTTCGTCTTGAGCGGATTCGTGTATAAACTCTGGAAGTATGCGCCCACCAGTTCGTAAATAATGTGTGTTGGTTTGGATAACGCCATCGTGAGAAGTCCGTTTATTTAATAATCAAATAATAAATAATCGTAATCAAGGAAATAGATGAGACAATGTTTTGTTCGACTAGCCACAGTAATAAAGTTTCCTTCAAAGAGCCACTTTTTGCTTATGACGGGGGCGCAAACTATCAAAGTCTGAATACTTCACGCGGAAAAATTCGAAAAACCAATTTAACTGCAAATAATTATTCTTGAATAATAAAACACGCTACGGAATAGCATAAATTAGCATTTTTATGATTATTAATTACATGAATCGTAAAAGTAGACTCTAAAATGTCTCGAGGGAGAGGTTCTTTTCTTTTCAATTTGCATAGGTTGATTCGATTGGTAGCACTGTTATTTTTAAATTTGTGACAGACGAGAACGCCCTGTATCAAAGTTCATCATATCAGGGATCTCGATAATAACGATAATAATAAAGACAATAGCCACTCATCATACAATTCAATTAATCGGGGCTATAAAGTCGCTACGGATCGTAAATGTTATATGCTGGCCTCAGAACGATATCGAGAAATTTTTCTACTAAACAGAAATCGGCGAAAATGGTTATCCGGCATCACGTTGAAGGTTATGAAAATTTCCTAAAATTCGTAGAAGCCTTCCCGAAAGATAATATTATTCACGTATTATACAGTGGTAGCAAGCTACCTAACGGAATCAGTTGGTGTCCTGACTGCGTCGAAGGTGAATTGATTAAAACACATTAACATATCAGACATAACCTCTGAGTGACAATCGTTCATGGAATCTGAATTGCAGCGGAGCCGTTCATTCACAAGGGCCTCGAAGCTGCGCCAGAAAATTCTCACTTCGTTTATGTTGAAGTCGGAGATAGACCTTTGTGAGTTCATTACCTTCGTTGTTGACTCTAAGATCCTTGTCTTATTGTGGATCATTTGATATTTTACCTGAGCAAAATGAAAGAGAATATTGCTGTATCTACGTAGGTGCGTACAATCATTGCTCCATACTGATTCTTGACAAAATTAATTTCTTACAGTTGGAAAGACCTAAAATGTCCATTTCGAACAGACAGTAGAACAAAGCTGCAAGTGTTACCCACCTTGGCCAGATGGGGAACTCAGAAGCGACTGGAAGGTGATCAATGTCTAGATGTAGAGCTCGTTGAGATGTTGGTCACAGACGACGATGAATAAACTGTCCAGTAATGTATGTATAGAAATAAGGAACCAACGTTTAATTATTGTCACAATTTATCCTTTGAACAAGTTATTGACACCTTTATTTAGAGTTGACTATTAATGAATTTTGCCTCTTGGCAAATACGTAGGTAGATAGTCATTCAGAATGGTATAAAGTTTAATTTGTAACAATATTTTTTTCCGGTAGCTATTTTTCTATAGCTTTGAATCAAAGACAAAATAAAATATTTAAGCAACTATAGATACATTCATTTATTAATATATTCATACGTTTACACAAATAACAAATATCTCCAAGTTTCCTACAGTATAAAACTTGAACTCAATCACAGATCACCAAATAAAAGAACAGAAAAAAAACAGCAAAATTAATTACAGAAGTTATAAAATGATATATGAAAATATAAAAGATGGATAATTATTTACAACATGGATATTTTGTTCTTCTAGTCACCGATGAATAAACCACACATTCTCCAGGGTCTCTGTGACGTCAACTTAGTGCTAGTTGATCTTCAAAGGCTATAATTTAACTGGTTTACTATTTGGTTATTTCAGTTATTACTTAAAGCCAATGCCTCTGTGACTGTTGGTAATGGAGGCGTAACTTGCACGGAATAGTGAATCTTCTTGTTTCTCATTATACTGTAAGTGTTGTCAAATATGACAGAATCTGAAACGTCAAATGAATAATGAAGTGACCATGCCTCACTCGATATAGGAAGAATTCCTAGTTTCGTGAGAAAACTAGTGCAAAATTCACTTGCGTCGATCATCAAATTGAATCTATTCAACATTAAACTTACAAGTAGCTGGTGCTTTGCAAGTGATAACACCAATTTCGTCCATTTGATGAGCAGGAACTCTGTGAAGAGGTATAATTTCAGATTGTGCTCCATCATCATTTTTCATTATGATTCCGAATTTAATATCATGACCCTCAGATCTGAATTCCCATCTGAAATGAATAATAGTTCATCAATCATGGCGCCTGAGCACAAATTTACTTTGACAAAGTAGATAACTCCTTGTAGAAAGCCAATGTAAAAATATGCGTTACCGCAAAAAACTGCCTTCTTCTGCTGCCAAAAAATCTAGTGTGAGCTTGTCGCCTTTTTTAATAGTTGCTGTTTCCAAGTCATCATTAATTTTCTCTTTATCTGCTTTGCTCGTGTACATATGCTTGGGCACTTTTCCACCTTGGCAAATCTGTTGATAGTTAAAGCAGTTCCTCAGGTATCGATAGAAAACATATATCCGCGTTTGATACATGATACATGGTTCCATTATCCAATTTACGTTTTTGTATTTGAATGGAATTTACCTTGGTAAGTAGTTTTGGGTTGCCATCTGGGTCAGTCAGGGAACCACCAAAGTGTTTGGGTAATTGATCAACTGCGATAGTTCGCAACAATGCAGCTTTCCATTTGTCAGGATCTGCTTTGTATATTTGAATTTTGGACAATGTGTACTCGTTCAGGAAGTTCTTCACAATGGAGAATGCAAGGGCGAAAACCTTCGGTGCTATAAAATTGGTACGTTAATGTAAATAAAGATCGTGTAGTTCCGTGAATGATTGATTACGATCAGCTCGAGCAAATATCTCACCATTTATAATGTAACACATCTTCAAAATCTCTGGGTAGTTTGCTTCGTACATCTGAATCAATCCGATTACAACTTCTCCAGCTAGAAATTTTATACATGAGGCATTGAATGATAATTCTTGTTCCTTAGAAACTTTGAAGTGACTGTAAAATGAAGACAAACCTGGTCGCCACGCGTATTGCCTCAAATTAAAGTCTTCCATGTCAAAAATGACGGTGAGCTGATTCGCGACTGGTCCGTGCTTTTTACTTTGCTCTGCACATATCTTTAGGTATGACTCCAACTGTTGTATCGTAACTTTCATCATGTCACTTTTTGATATCACATGAAGGAGTCCAAACATGTCCAGTCCAGCGAACGGTGCTATGACAACTACGAATCAGATATTAAATTTATTAGCGTTCAGTCTCCATATTTCGGCTATTCATATAGTTATTGGTACCGGTGTGAATAGATTGAAATGTTTCTCTACTTATATGTGGAGAATGTTTACCTGGGGCGCCATCCTTGTCGAACCCGCAAGTGCCCCGAGGTAAATAATCTTTGAAGACTGCCGGTGCCTCCCAGTCATGTATCCTGTCAACTTGCCAGATTTTTCTCCACTCAAGTGACTGTAATTCGATTGAAAATTATGACGATATTAGTCCGTCAGCGCTTGATAACGCAATACGATTTTAATCCACGACAAATTACTATAATACCTTGTTTTCTATGTTCATATAGCGTTGTTTTATTTCTATTCACAGCTCGACTTTACTACTTACGTAACTCGGAGGGAAAGAAAAAAAAAGGTCCGGATTTTGTTTATTAGGTATTACTACATCGAAATCATGTCGTATTTTTTATTTTTTGGCGTCCAGAATCGCTGACTAATATTAGTAAGCATATGGGTATTCCGCATGATACAAGGCTTCGATCGTTATTGAACTATAATTTATACAGGTTGAAACCGGTGATTGCCGAACTTGAAACTTTTTAATATTGAGCCGCCGGGATCAAGGTGAATGAGGTGAAATCGACCAACGAATCTTGGAGAAGAAACCGTGAAAATTATGATCCAAAGTTACTCAATCGCGATCCACATCTTTGATGTTTTTATTACATAATTATACGTGACCTTGATATCGTGTTACTCATACATTTTGTAACATATCTAAAACTGAACTTACATCTCTTAGCATTTTTTCAGCTGCAATCGGGTCCCATTTTCGTGCTAGAAAGCCAAAAATAAATTAATATTCATTGAGTACAAGACTGAATGTGGTATGATGTATGAATATGATGACCGCCTGCGGCAAAGCTTTTTATGATTACGGTTGTAAACTCTACAGAGATTATAATAACTTTAGACCGCGTATTTACATTTTCTGTAATCGCAAGCCAGTTTATATTCACCACTGGGAAATTCAAGCCGCAAACTCGAGTGAACATTATTTAATTAATTGTTCAAGACCGCGGCTATTATTTATTTCACGATAATCTATACAAAATTTACATATCTAATTATTATTCCAACACCACAAAATTGGCTCTAAATTAACCAACCGCGAAGATATATTATAACCGTGGATACTTCAATTATAACAAATGTGTACGAAACGGATTTATTAATCAAATCACATCACCGCGAAGTCACTGGAATCTAGTTGTAAATAATACCTCTTAACCACCTCAGCAGAAATTGATCGTCGTGGTGCGGTTCCAAAACATCCTTCACGCTACGCCTGAACTATAAAGAAAAAAAGAAAAAAATTAAAACAAATGAAAAATTCGGAATTAATCGAGTCATCTCTAGTTTTATTCAAGATCTGCAATGGAAATGCGATAAACAAGATAAACCAGATAAAAACCACAAGATACACGATCTTAGGATAATTCTCGAAAATCAATTGTTGATCATCTATAGTAGAATAACATTGAACATTTCTATAAGTTATGATATTCAAATTCAAGCATCCGAAAAATTTCAATGATTCTCATAAAGATTCAAGAAGATTCGAATTTCTACAGCCTTCTCTCGATGTAAAAGTTTCTAACCATTTCCTAAGACCCACAATATAAGGTAAGGGTTGAGCAATCTATCGCTATGAAATATACTCGGTGGAACTTTGCCACATCTAATTATGTACGAGTAGCTAGAGTTTTAACAGTATATTATAATAAACCTACATACGTATACTCGAAGGAAGACTGAAGGAAAAAAACACATTCGACTGACGGTACAGATTCAAAGACGAAAAAAAAAATTAATAGAATGTAAGGTGAGCGGCTATATAAATAACTATACACACAGTAAATATAAAAAATAGAGAAAAAAGTATGTATCTCATAATGCGTGTGAGGTGCTTGGACATTTGTTGTTAATAGTCACATATTCATACTATACTGCAATTGCCTACGCTAAACATAATGTCTGTCCGAAGGCCATATCTTGGGACATTCACTACAACACAGGTTAAATATTTTATTTCATTTCGCATGAACGTGGAGGATAGTTACAAGTAAAGAACTCGTCGCTGGCTAAATTTGAGAAAATATTTATGACTTTTATCGCATAAAATAAAAAAATAAATAAAAAAAACTCTTCTTCAAACTCAAATTTTTTCGCTTTAATCCAACCGAAAATTATGTTCGAATCTTTCCAATAATTAAATAACTTAACGAATATTAAATATGTATTTGTACGTGCGTCATGGAATTGATCAGACAGGTCGCCCAGAACCAATGAAGTTGGGGCAGCCAACTTTAGTTTGTCTTTTTAAATTATGCGCCTGTTTACTCAGGAGAAATTTAAGATGATTGACCGTTAACAAACTCGAGACTTGAGTGTACATATAATGAAACGAAATTCCTGCCGTAAAAAGTGTGAATAAATGAGAAGCAAGTGCCTCTCTCTATGTTCATGAATCTATTCGCCTCATCATCTATCACCTCCTGCGCGATTATGTGGCGATTTCTTGGGATGAAGTAATTAACGTGAAGAAAACAGAAATTAGCTTTTTTCTCCTCCTCCTAGCCTGCCTATACAACATCGAATAACACGTAGATTTCGAAACAAAAAAAATCTATTGTACGTCACGTTATAAATGGCTCGACATTTTTTCTATACGTTTAGATCGCTTGTTACGTTACTATATACACTATACACGTCGTAAAATATTTTTATTCGATAACGTAAAAACTGTTGCTCACAATTAGACACGTTCGATAATTCTTCGAAAGCGAGGCAAGAAATAAAACAAAGAGGAAAGAAAAATAACTTTACCAAGAGACCAGAGGTGTTAACTGAACACGATTCTGCATCAGCAAAAATGTCCTTGATAAAAGTTTCTTTTTAGAAAATTAAATTTGGTAACCGATGCGTAAGTTATAGTGAAACGGAATTAATATTTGAAAAAATATGAACATATATGAAAAAAAAGATTTGTATCTTTTTTATTCTTGGTGTACTACTTCAATTCAAGAAAAGCAAAAAATAAAATTGAATAAAGTAGTGGGAAGTTTGTTAACACGTGAACAAGCCTATGGCGGTGAAATGTAAAGAGGGCGGGGAAAGTTGCGGATTTCAATGTATATACGTAGGCATGGTAAAACGGTACAAGCTATATCATCATCTGGTATCAGGTCAGATCAATTCAAGATTTGAAATAAATTGAGCCTTGAATCGACAAACAATTAAAAGTAAATAAAACTAATTCACCGCTGCCATATATTTACATACCATACGTATACGTAATAAATTGCAGTTGCAGAATATCTTCTTTTTTTTCAACTCTACAATTAGTTATATAGTTTGAGAAAATTATTTCCGGTATTTTTTTCGTATTATCCTTCTCGTCCTTTCTCATATACCCAACTTTTTTTTTTACAAGTCGCCGGAAATTTCGTTGTTGTTATACATACGTACCTATACAGGTGTTATAATATCGCCCACAAAATGATTATGGAAAGTTGTTAACGACAAAATGAAAATACAAAAAAAAAACGGAAAGGAAAAGAAAAAAAAGGGAAGTCGCAGTTAGTTATGCTTGCGCGTTGCGCTGTGTGCAATGTGTGAAAGAACGGTGAAAGTCTGCACTCCAAACTATAAACTTATTGCTAATTTTATCCTATATTATACTCGCTGGGCTGCAGGAATATATTTCATTTTTTTATAGAATATTTGTGAAAAGGAGGAAAAACCCGTCGGCTATACCTACTCGTTCACCGAAACTATAATGTTCGAACTCTTTTGAACAAGAACATTTTTACCCCTTATTTTCGCCTACCTTTCTCAGTGCTTCGTCAACGAAACAACCCATGATGAAATGTAAGAAACATAAAAAAAATTATTCAGCGAGATATTCCGAACGAAATGAAGAGTAGAAGATCCAAGAGTGAACTGAAAATCTGCGCTTACTTTATATACCAGATTCTTACCCGAAAATTTTAACCTTGTCCCGAAGGGATATGATTTTGAACAATTATTCTGATCAATTTATACGTTCAATCGAGAGGAAACTGGGCAACGACGCTAACATCTTTTCCATAAATTATAATTCATTACAAGCTTTGATTTTACACTTAACTGTGAAACATGAAGATAATTATATTATAGGCGCACGCTTACGACACGTGTGGAATACGTGGAGATTAAAACTAACGACAGCTGATCTACGAACAATTTTGTTTGCCAGTTTTACAGATCAGGTTTCTTTGTGCCAGTATTTTCATTTTTTTCTTCATATTCATTTTCTTCATACAATTACTTATTTTCGACAGGTTCGACACCCCTTTCGATTTTTTTTTGTTTTTTTCTTATTTTGGGATAAGCGACGTACTCTCCCAATTATTCAAAGGACAATATTGGCACGTGTTTTGTTTGAATAATTTGAATGAGAATTTCAGGAAATAAATAGATTTTTTTCATATTTTCGAAAACCAGTATATCGCCATTTTCTTTTTCCTCGAAAATAGGGCACAGTGTACTATATGATGTGCTGGAATATTTGCGACCACCGCATGATATTTTTTTTGTCTCTTTTATTTCAATTTGCAACCCAGAGATCAAAAAAATCCCAAGAGGGACCCATCGGATTTTTTCCGCGTATTTGGGTCAAAAATCAACATTCTTTCAATTCAGTCTTTCAGTCAATCACGTATACACTCGATTGCAT
Organism: Athalia circularis; assembly: GCA_963978495.1. Lineage (NCBI taxonomy): Eukaryota > Metazoa > Arthropoda > Insecta > Hymenoptera > Athaliidae > Athalia > Athalia circularis. The sequence goes on from OZ021702.1 coordinate 22,384,973, forward strand.
TTTAATGTTTAATTTATTCAAAATCGACCTTTCAATTTTAGTTTTACCCAACTGAAAAGTTGAGTCAATTAAATGATATACGCATACAGATATGTTGATAGACATTCAAATTTTCAAAACATATATACCAATAGTATATTTGGGCAACATCGTATACGAGCAATTATACAGCATGCTAATTTATTTCGTATTCGTTCTCATTGCCGAATTGAACTGACCTACCGGAATAAAAGTTATGAAATAATTGCGGCTACACGATACATATCTATAATTGACGCATGAATAGTTCACGCAACGTGACGATGACTAGTGAGAAGTAGTGATACCCATATCTAGGTATATCGTTTATCTGAATGCTCGATCTCTAAATTCTTGATCGAATTATTGTATAATGATTACTTATCCCAACTTGTACACAGTCAACGACATGTAATTACTCTTGAACAGAAAGTTGAGTGAAAGTGAGGCTGATTGTATTTATGCCTAGTTGCACCGTACTAACTTTATATGATGCATAGATATATACGTGCATTATTCTTGTTATTAAAGGGACCTATTAGCGGAAAGAAGATTCCCCGAAGACGGAAACCGCAATGGTTTTCAGGAAACAAATTATAATTTAAATAAAGAATCTACCGTCAGTCGGTTAAACTGCGCCTTCCAAATATATTACATCCTTAGTGTTTTCTTTGATTTTTGAGAATTACGTGCCCAATCTAACCGTTTCTTGACGGGAGTGCAATGATCCCTGCAATAAATTATACGGGCACGTATACATACATATATATATAGAAGAATTATATTTGAACTGCAGAATCGTACGTTCTATAAATAAATAGTTTATCAATTATAACGGTGATTGTTCTACATACATGGGTTCATGAATTTCTAGTGCAAAAGATTCTTGTTATTTATATAATCCAAAAACAAAAAAACCATCAAACACGCGGACATCATTAAGATACAAAATAAGACTGTGTTCATTCATATATCTATATAATTATAATAATAATTAGATTCTGATATATAATGTACACAAACCTGTATACATATGTTTGGTCAATACATATAAAGACTATGATTTTATTATCGCATCATCAAGAAAGACTTGCGGTACATACGTCACGTCTGCGCGGTACAGTTATACATATTATACACTTTTTTATACGACACAATCGATTGATTGGCGCGAATAAAAGTCAAAGAATAAAAAAAAAAAGAAGAATACAGCTGCATGACCGAGATAAAAATGTCGCAATTCCATATAAGATTATAAAATACATATACTACTTTTAATCTATCCTTATACTATATATATACTAATTAGTCGCGAAATATAGTTAGTAAGATGAAGAAAGAAAACAAATGGATCTTCAAAAAACGACTTTCCCGAGTTTCCCCAATGCGCGACCTATATTCGCGCTCTGTATACGATATCCACAGAAATTATGGACCATATAAGGTATGTATTTCAAATAGTTGGTGTTTACGACACTATTTATGAGTATTCAGACACAGGAATTAATGCGCTCTGCTCGAAAACTCTTAAATGTTTTTCATATTCAAATTACGTAAAACCTGGACTGTGTCACGATCGTTGACATAGATTTGAATACGCCGCGTAAATGATCTCTAAAAAAATTGGTGTGAATGTTATCGCGATGTCATATCTACATAAAATAATCACAAATCATGCGTAAAGTTTATACACAGTAGCCCGGAGTTTTTTTTTTTTAAACATTTAGCACTAATTGATTCATTTCTTTTTTGTTTTCATTCATTTCAACCAGTTTTGCCATTTCACGAAAAGGGCAACAAGTCTGCCCGAAATTTTTTTTTCAACTTCAATATTAATTTACTCCCAATTCTTCGTGCCTGAGATATGAATGTTCATGGTCAGTCGCTGTAATAATATTCATGCAATCATGCACAATCCTAGTAACTTTTTGCCCGCATGATCATTGAGATATGATTTCGTGCACCAGACTTGTTATTTCACTGATCGATGATTTGATAATCCGATCCGGCCTTCGATAGCTCATTATATTAAATTTTTGTTCTTTCTTTTTTATTAACATTCGCTTTTTCGATTTTATCGGCATTAATTAGATCGTTTCAATCTTACACGGCTTTCCTAAATGTCGATTTCATTGAATAAAAAAAAACTATCGACACACAAACAATCATAATCTGTGTGTATAATAATGTTAACAAAAAAAAAGGAATGTCTCAAATTTATGTTAGTCAATTTTTTCTTTCTGCTTACAGCGACAAAATAGTCGTATACTTGCGCGATTTTCTCGTTGCGTGTATACTATACTTTCGATTACAAATATTATTATTCAAGTGACACAATAATGTCGGTAATAACCTTGTATTTGCTAATCCGTTGTATAACTATGTAATGAATACATGCACCTGTAAAAATTTAAGCGTATCATTTGGCCGCGATATCTCGAAGGTTGAAATAATTCTTTGAAATTGACGACAAAGAAACTTCGAGACAATATGCAATGTCGAAAAAAGTTGAACGCGAAGGCTCGATGTAAATTCGACATCACCTGATTTAATTCTTGACTATTATTAGGTAATGAGATTTCAAGGACCTTGATAAGATATGCGCCATCGGTTCATGATCAGACCAACATCTAATAATTCGAGTATATTACGTCGTAACGTTTTAACTTGAAAATAAACACCAATGTTTGCGTAACTTAAAGAACAGGAATTTCTAGATTAAAAAATAGCGAAAGAATTAATCGAGATCCTTATAGGTATACTTGAAACTGGGAAATGAACGTGATTTTCTTTTTTTTTTAATAAGGAAATTAAAGGATCTAAACTCTCAGCTGAGTGAAAGGAAAATACTGAAAGAATTTTCTGTAATAATATTTTATAAATCGTTATATTTCAAAGAGGATAAAAATCGATTTTCGATCGTAAAAAACTTACCTTCATAAGAGCGAAGACTTGATCATCAGGTAATCCGAGCGTTGGCGTCATTTTCACAGAGTAATTTTTTCCCCCCTTTTTATTAAAAACAGTTTTTATTGTAAAAAAATTTCAACGCTTCAATCTATGCGCAGGTAACTAGACATAATGATCGTGAAGGAGGAAATTACGGCAATGATATTATTCGATGTAGAACAAATAACAAGCTATATATTCCGTATCTGTACGTCAAGATCGCCCGTGTATTTACATACAATATTTGAAGATACGTTATACGAAATGTATATATAGCGTATGTCGTGTTGCTATCTGTAGAGTAATGGTAAGTATGGTTGGGTGTTCGGTCTTAGACTACTTTTCTTCAACTATGTATAATTTTATATCGGCGAGGAGCGCGCCGGTCAGCAGCTGCAACAGGACGCGTTGCCGTTCCGTTTGAAATCATAAATCCCACTGCGGTATAATGGCAATGCCGTTCGTTCCTCGTCGATGAGTGGATAAAAAGATCACGTGAAAGCTTCAGCGGGCGTTCATCGTTTTGTGTTTTTTCGTAACCACTTTGATAGGTATGTATACATACTTACGTTCACCATTCGAAACCATTCGCAAGAAGAGTATATAAAGACCCGAAACTGGTCTTTGGAGTAACAGGTTCCGTATAATGTTAAATGATATCCCGGCAGTGTTAAGACCGGTGAAATTTGTTTGGCAGGGGATTTTTGATCGATAGAGTGAATGACCTTCCGTAATGTCAAATATGTAGTCCGTTTATCAACTGTAACAATGATTTGTAAATGAGTAATTATCGATACTGATTTTATACGTACCTAATATCATGTCTGTTGTCAAATGACACGGTAAACGAACGAGGAAAGGTAAAATATTTTATAAAAAATCGAACGTCTTCGGCACTATAATCGGTTCTTATTCTTTTTTTGTAATCTATTTTATTAATTGAACGATAGGCAAATGCCTGGATACTTAATACGTTGGTCAGCTGCATTTCTTGATTACACAGAGTCGGGGGATTCTTTACTTTACGTAATAAATCGTGAAGGGGAAATTGGAAAGGGTGAAAATGCAACTACTTTCAGATTCTATAGAATATATGGATCTACGAGCAGGACTTTCTCCCGAAGCTATATGGGAAAAAGATTGTACAGAAATAGTTGAGGTGTACCAAAACTTTTTTGTACAGCGAATCACCTCGAAATATTGCCGACGGCCGTTGCACTCTTCCATAATTACTCTTTAAATCATTAATAATTTGGATTAACAAGAAAAAAAAAACTTAAAACGAACCGCTTATCGCTAAATTTGAAACTTTGGCGAATTTCCATTCGATATTCAATGAAGCGCCCAGTCCCGATCGATTCGAATAATAAGTAGCCGCGCTTTGCAATTCTGATTGAAACGTCAAGTGCTGTTCTCTATCGGATTGACAACGAACCAACAAGTGAAAAATTTTTAAACAAATTGGCAATCGATTATGCGCGTGTATAGTTTTCGCGCGCGCCGCGACAAAGCGCCAACAGTCAAAGTCAAAGTCAAACCATGGGTCCATAGCCAGCAGTCACACGTGAACAGCGAAATCAAAATTAATATTTACTTCATTAGTTCTTCGCTGAAGCCAGCCGTTATAAAGTTGTTCTACGATAAATCATTGACGGAATTTTTTATAAACCCGATTAAAAGTGCGCGCAAAAGATAGAACGTCGAACTCCAAGTCACGATCGCTAATTCCACTGCAGCAGGATATAAACTCTTGAGGATTTGAAAAAAAAAAACAGAATCGAAGGCGGTAGAGATTCGCGCTGTTTACGTCGGAAAATAATACGTGCAATATTTTATAAAAAGAAAAAACGTGCGCGTTCATTTATTCGCGCCAAGACATCGCAAGTGGTTCCTGGAGAATTTATTTTTGTAAGTTATGAAAGCTAATACTATAACATCCTGCCATCAACATGGTCATCATCATCGCATATCGTTTCTCCCTCACGAAACTATTTCTACCTCTTTTCACGGTAATATATTTCACGGTATATTTCGATTTGATACGTTAGTAATATATAAAAATTAGGAACAGTTTGTTTTTGCTGAAATAAGATAAATCAACCGAAAATTATTCATTGTTTGTTTACTCGGTTCTTCAAATTCGACGTTTACAGCCGGTTGTTTGCTGGAAACTGTCTATGATATTTAAGATCAATAAACCTTGTTCTCATAGGCATCACATCACAGAGCTGCGAATCTTTTTCGGTTTAATTCGATTCGAGCGATAATGCTACTGAAAAAACTATAATATTCGTCATATTCATCTTACGCATGATCATATGACGCTGAAATACATGCCTCATATGTATACATGTATCTATATGTGTTACTATTTGATCGAATTTCATCTGTAATACACCCATAGTATACCCCATACGTCACACACACGGAAATAAAATAAATAAATGGCGTCGCTTTTTCTATACGTAGATGCCGTGGTGTAAATCAGTGGTAATGTGTAGCCCCACAAGTTTTCGACTCATCCCACCCATACTATCGATAAAAATCTTTATTTTATCCAAGCGTTTTTGCTGTGCGTAATGAATGCGCAAAATTCATTAAAATCTGCTGTGTATTATTTCCGTTTGTATAAACGCCGATCAATAAAGCGCGTGGGTTGCAGGGATGCATTTTGCGATACGGCGCCCGCGAAATATTTCTTCTGTTTGTTGTAGATATAACAATCGAGATCTTCAATTACTTCTCATGCGATCTTCTTTTCATTCTCCGTGATCAGTACAGCAATTGAGCGCTGTTGAAAAATTTTAAATACAATATATAGTACGTATGTATAAAAACGAAGTAAAGATTGACGTGCAGTGCCGGTCCGATGAATGCCCTTGTATATAGCGCTGTCAAAACTAACCATATTAATAATGCGCTGCTTTCAGGATATAATTAAGTAAAGAGGAGATGAGAAGAAATTTAGAAAAAAAATGGCCCAGACGGACAGGTTTAATTTGTTAATCACCGTACACCGCGGACTTCGGTATAACAATAAATCATTTTTGACGTCTAATTTGATGAGGGGGAAAAAAGAGAAGCATTTTCATTTTATTATATTTTGCTAATAATCTGCACCAGAGTCCGATGACCTACTTCATAGCTTTCCCTGCTTACACATGACTCATTTGTGGACGTGGTTATTCGATATCGGGTGATATCTAGAAAGCTTCAGGTACGAGTTAAACACCTAATTGGACGAAAAGTTACCAAATTCATTCACCGAACTATATTTGAGGAGTATTTGCATTTCTATCACGTCATTCATTCGTTCGTCAGACTCGCTGGTGGGGGTTTACAATACTATAGTAATGCATGGTGATTGCATGACAATTATTAACGGAGTGAGAAAGAAAGTGGTCCTTGAAAAATTTAGCTCAAAATACCACAAGGGATTCACATAATATTGATGTATGAAATTAGCATGTTAAATTCACACAAACATATTGAGCTTAATCGGTATAAATTTTGAGTGATTGTAATTGGTTACAACTGTAGGATTTTTTTGAATCGGTAAACATTTATTTTCATGTTTTTAGATCGACACCGTTGGTATACGTCGTACGATACGGTAGGGAGCGTAAAGAGCTGCACAAAAATGTGAGAAGAACTGGTGAACCGCATGAGTTTACGTACACAGAGAGAGAGAGAGAGAGTGAGTGAGAAAACTAAAGTCAGAGAGACGGATAGAGAAAGAATGAGAATCCGTATTGCTGCCATTTATTTTTATTTCCATAGGCAAATTCGGAATCGGATCGAGCCAATTTCAGTACCTACTATTAGGAGTGGGAGATATCGCGTGTTTCTGGGATATCGTATCTAAAAATATTCGTCACAATGGGTCACATCAAGAGAGAACGAAACCCTGCAGCGAGCTGCTGTTCGCAATGACACGAAATAAATTAAGGTGAAGGAGCAACAGGGGGAAAAACCTCGTTATAACTTATAAATCGACGTTTCAGACATTTCCAGCTGTCGGATAAGCTTCATTTCTTTTCGTTCTTCACCGCAAAACACTTTAAACTTTTCAACGTAAACCATAGAGAAGAAAAAATAATTCATACGTGGCATCCAGAGCATGAGAAACGCGCCGGAAACGGGAAGTGGAATTTTTAGAATACCACTTATTTCTTGTAATTGATCTGAAAAAAAAAAGATCTGGCTATGAGGTAGGCGCCTAGCCATAGGCAACTCAACATTCATATGTGAGCTCTTCAAGGTTCTATTGATATAGGGTGAACGCAAAAGTCCTTTTTGTGGTTACTAGCGATAACTGCCTGGAGGAAGTTGTGGTTTGTACTAAATATAGTCTGAGAAGACAAAGGTTTTTAACATGCTTCATGATATGCTTGATCTCCTCGAATTCGGTTGTGTAAAAAGAAAGAAAAAAATCGCAGCTGGCTCAGAGAATTTTTACGCGGCAGGGGATTACAGAATCTTCGCACATCCAAACCGCGCCCACGTGTGTACGTATGGTCTAGTGATAATTGGTTTTCGGACGTTTTTTTAACGCTCCAAAAAATCTCGAAGGTTGAAATTTACGCGTGGGCGATGTGTGCGAAGATTAACCGCGGACCAGCCTATAGCTATATAGGTGCTAAAATTTTTTGGGGAGGAAAATTATCTTACCAGCGCGTTTTTATAATAAGTTTGAAATTATTTCAACGCCTTGCAGCTGCCGTAGAGTATTTTTGTTGAATATTGCGAATTCTATTTATTTTATTTTTTCTCATTATATTGTCTGAGTCACGCATTCCCCGGGTCATGTGTAGATACCTATACGTAATTCGGGAGACTCTCGGCCCGATTGGAACAGAGAAGACGAAATTGAAGCAGACCTACGTTGTTAGAATACACATATACGTATGCACAATACGTACCGTCTGGACTTTGATCCGAATCTTTGTTCGTAGGGATAATAATACTTTCATTAAATAGCGTGTAATAATGATCACCGTCGACCGTATCCGGAATCGCAAAAGATTACGATACGGAGAGGAAAAGATATTCAAAAATAGATCAGACGACGCCAATGAAAAATAGGTAAGGGGTGCCCTGGCCGTGACTCGATCCTTCCACCTTTATTCATTGAAGTGGTTGCACCCTGGACGGCTGCCACGTTTGAAAAACCAAAATTAAACTTACTGCAATACAGTAAGCAACGATATCATCGGCCTAACGGACGCGGGATCTACTCGGAAACCGCGTCGGAAAAATGCCGCCGTGCGAGATATATGTATATAACGACAGCGACGTTGATACAACAAAATAATATCATTAATTGAACATGGAAGAAACATTTTTTACACACGTAATAATTAATTGACGTGATTATTTGCAGATCTGGTTGAATAGATTAGTTATCGTCACGACAATCGGACAATGAATGCGATAATTATGCATTTGAAAATTTACCTTTTATGCACGTGTCTAACGTTAAATGATCTACACGTTTATACACATCGCGTAATTCGAAGGTTAAACGTCGCGAAGCTGAACTGTTTAAAAATAATATTTCCTCACGAAATAACAGTATAATAGTTTTTCACGTTATACCGTATACATTGTTTGCGAATAGCGAATCTTTTTTTCTTTTTTTCTCTTATCTTTTTTTAGTACATTCACAGCGGCTAGCCTGCACTGTAGAATAACCGCGAATGGTATGCAAATCAGCCATTTACGATTATTAATATTATCATTATTACATTTGATTGAGAATCGAGTAACACGCAATCCATGGTTCGGCTGATAATTTTGTATGAATTTAATTTTATTACATCACAAAAAAAATTATTAATTAGAAAAAAGTTATTATTATCACAAAAAAAATGTCAGGATTTTCGATTTACACACGATCGTTCATACGAGATGTCAGCTATTTCGAAAATTTCGCTCAAATACGTTTTTCGAACGACAGCTGTTTTTCAGTTACAACAGCTGAACAAAAAATCTATTAAGAATTGTTTTTTCTCTGTCCACACGTATCTCGGATAATTGACCCAAATCAGCACCGCATTCGCTTTATTACAGATCTCATCAATGATTGGAAAAATCTGGATCATATCGTCATTTTAATATTATGAGGTATTTTATTCTCTCTTTTTTCGTTTTTCATAAATTTTCGGAATTATTACACACCCGTTACAGCATATCAGCAGTATGACCTGCAGTACTTGTCATGTATCTATTTTATGGTGGCGTTTAAACGCGTGTTATGTTATCATAAATTGCCTATTTTATTATACATGTTTCGAAGAATCGCGTCTTCACCGCCGAATTAAAATACTGCAAGTATGTAGACGTTATATACTTATACTATGTATGCGGTATACGGACGTTCTTACATCGGTCTTGCAACAAAATGGCCGCGGAAATAATTCTTGGTCGAACTTCGAAATTTGCCATCCTATTTTGTCATTAATTGTGACGTTTTATAAAATTTCATCGATGTAGTCATTAAAATATTAATATACATGGAACGTACGAATGAAAAGAAAACAAAAAGGGAAAGAGAAGGAAGTGGAAATGGTAGAGATTTATTCGGCGATGATATAATGGTTGCGATTGTGAGATGTTCAACTTATCCATTCAATGAGGTATATTATTATATTTTTAATTCGCACGTCTCTAGGCGATACGTTTTATGTATTTTTAATATTTTCTTCTTATTTTTTCAATCTCCAGAAGTCGCCGTGCGCGTACTTCAAATTTCGGTCTACTCATATGCCTGTAAACAAATCACATATGAACATCATAAGCGCTTTCGTATAATTGGAGAAAAATTACGTCGATGATGCCGAACAATTATTACGTAATCAAAACACATTCATATAGAAACGATAAAAATTCTACGTATATAACTCGAACTGCTGTTCTATAGATTTTATTTATAAGTATACAATAGAATCGCTGTATATATAATGTGCACAACAGGGATATACGTTCATCCGTTACCATTGTTATGAATAATAGCCAGAGAAAATAAAACAAATATCTATTATACCGTCCATACCGTTACACATTATGGTTTCTGGGACATGATTATTATACGATCATCGTCGATCAGAGTAACGCCATTCGCTTCATCTAATAATCTACCAACTGTTGCTATACTGCATGTTTATTATAGTTATATCATTTTTACCTTGGCTGCTCATATAATGATCAAGGGTCCTTGATTGTGCCTCGTTATAGACGCATCTTTAATAAAGTTCGTCAAAATACGCAAATATTTTACATCACTTCCAGGAGTGATTCGTTCGGAATAACTGTAATACTTACCTATATTGTGCTGACAATAAAATTTGTTCTTTAATTACCGTGAAATCTATGAATCGACTATTTTGTTGATCAAAGTAGAGAAATCTTTTTTTTTATAGTTTTTCATGACTTATTGTTTGTAATGAATTTTCATCGCATTCTTATCAGGTGTAGAAGTGAAAATTACGTTGATACTGGCGCTAAGTTCATCATCTTGGCCTGCTAGAGTCAATCTCCAGATCACTAACACTTGATCTCAAGTGCCTTTGATTAGAACGCGACGCTGCAAAAGCATCCTATCTAAATACTCTTACAATTAGAATGAACGAACACGTCTACTGACTAACGGATCGAGATACATATATCCAAGTTCACAAACACATGTGCAACATCGGATCGAACTTCACACGGTGCAAAATGGCATATGTGTATTTATCTTATTTGAACGTCTATAGATAAATCATAAATAAACTGAAATGAATTTCATAGGAATAATGGGGATATATCGCCTTGAACTTGAGATTAGCGTGCGCGTTTTCTTTGCCGCCATCCGTTCAGGATTTTATTCGTTGTGGTTCGTAATGTCTCGGTAAGTCTCGCAGAATTTCGGCGCGTCGCTAGTTCGCTTGTTTTCAGTCCGGCAAGGGACGCGGAACGTGTCAGACTTCTGATGAGCTCGGGTGGAGCTGACGTACAGAATTTGAGCAGAACACAATGGTGGAGTAGAGAACAAACAAGTGTGTGAATTGCAGTGATTAAATATACCGTGATTACAGAAATAATTGACCTTAATTGTCCCGATTCGAGTTATGCGTTGACAGAGGGCGGACTCGCCGCTCTGAAAATGGTAACACATCTTTATTTACCTTTAGAATTAACCTAAAAGTATTCAATTAGGAGTGATAGGTTGATTTCAGATGATACGTTTTTATTGAGTCGGTTTGATTTGATCTTTTTTTTTCTAGAAATTGCCGATTGTCATTAGTTTAAAAAGAAACGATAGTTAACAGAAGATTTTTTGTCACATGAGCTAGACATTCAGGTGATTTATTTTTAGTGGTATTCCTCGAATCTCGCAAGTTTCAATTTCAACCTGTATACCTATTTTTTATGCACGTATGGTCTCGATACCAATTGCATAATTCGTAGCAGTTGGCTATAAAATTGAATGAGGGCAACGTAAAGCGGATATTAAACACGAAGTTTCTTGGATATTTAAAGATATTCCGGCAATTGAACACTTTTATTGATATTACCTAGTTATTTTTGTGTTTTCGATGTCAAAAAAAATTCACGCCGAGGTGTCAGAAATGGATTTGTAATTATTGTTATTACACGACCTATATTACGATGTATTTCAAAACTTCATCTTGGAGCACGTATGGTGCTTTAGAGCGCATAATAATTACCCACATATGTATCGCCGAGGTGACACGTGATTCATAAGTAAACGAGTTTCAATTTTGCAAATATCGTGTATCTGCTCTTTTACACTCTTTCATTGTCATTCATGTAATCGGGTAATTTCGGTACCCGCCGACAAACAAAAAAAATCGTGCTGTTAAAATCATTTGATCATCTTACCGGAAAAAAACCTGAACTATTTTCTTTCAGCATCCTAAAATCACACTTTGAAAGGTGCCACATTATTTTTAAAAATGAGGGCTCTTCCTGTTATCAAACAGATGATCACATTTATATATGATAAACGACCACCACTTCCTCCTTTCGTTTTTTATTGGATGGTTCTGGTTGACGTTATAAGGGTCCTTAAGTTGTGTGAAATTAAATGTATTGCGAACATCTATTGGTCCCCTGTAGAAATTTTTTTCAATAGAATGCCATAGCTGCTCCTAGAGTTTCATACATTGGATTATACGGTTGCAGAATTTGTGTAGTAAAATATCGTATGATTATTTTACGCTTTTAAAAAATACTAAACTTGAACGAGATAATCCTTATCACTTACTCACGTCTAGAATAATTCCAATGATAACTTGAGGGCCTTATTTCTAACACCAGCGTAAATGTTTACTTGATACTAATATTTACAAAAAAGATTCCCATTCTGTTTTACATACATTTCTGTATAGCTACCGCTTTAACTCAACAATACTACTCAAAAACAAATATCTACTTTAATAAACAGCGCAAAGCCCATTTATTAGTAATAAATAACAAAATCTTTTATCAAATATGCATCGAGACAACAAACAAGTTGCTCATCGATTAGTGATTGGACGTATTCAAATGGATGATAGATTTGTTTCAACTTTGATCGGCGCATGAATTAGATTGTTGATTTACTGTACTTTTCGTTTATTTCGTCTACTGTATCAAATAGACTGATTCTTGAGATCGAATTGACCTGAAACTTAACCTTATGGTATGAAGTTTTGCTCACCACAGTTCAATGATGCTCAGACAGTTTTGTGAGTTTCAATTAATTGTAGCCCGGCTGCCGTGAAGTTAGATCAGCAAGATATTTTCAGCATTGCTCTAAAGAACGAGGCAAAGTTGCATCTATCCTTGGTTGGTAACTCTTAATTGGGGTAATAATTGATCAAACAATCAGCTGAACCAACTAACTTTAATCACCATCTATTCTATAATTAAATATTGACGTACTAGAATGTTTATTATAAAATTCGTAATGTTGATCATGAATCAATTGAGTTCGTTTATGTAAGTTTTCATAACAAAAGCACTCCTGCGGCTACATATTCAAAAACTTTTTAAGTATGCATTCGAAGATCCATCAAATTCAACATATTTTTTACTTCACCTTTATGAGTTTGAACTTTAATCTGCTCATTGAATTTCCTCGATTTCCTTCGGTTGATGCCTATAGAAATTTACATGTGCTTGGAAGACGTTAACATATCTAATAGTTTCTCAAATTCAATAGGTAGAGACAAAGAGAAATTCTGCACATCGTTATTCATTTTTCTCAAGTCACTTGGATTCCTAGTTTTGTGCTCATGTCGCCGTTTACCATTGTTGCTTATGATGTTGCATTACGTTACATACTCACCTTGACCTACAAACACAGTAGCAATCAGTACAGTCACCTTCTCCTTGATACACTACTTGTTACTTATTTGCCAGGGATATCTTTAACTTGAGATTTAAAAGTAGTTGAATGCAGGAATTTTTTGAAGTCTGAAGGGAACAAGAATCACCCTTTCTCATGAGTGTTTGGCATACAATTCTTGTGTTGTATTATAGATTTGAAACAGCAGATGAAAACAACACATGTTTTTTCTAGAGCATGTGAGGGATTCTGAGAATTTTAAGAGGGAAAGTCTTCTGGTATTTTAGTTAGTTACTCAGCACAACGTCAAACAAGTCAATAAGCGATGAGTGCATTTTTATAAAGAAAAAATATCTTCATCCATCTGTCACACTAATTCCATAATTATAAATTATATTAAACAAATATTTTTTGCTCATTGATGCAAAATTTATTATTCCACATGCCGATACATGCTGTACACGTGGGTGGTTGGCGAGTTTACTTTATATACAAAGCAAAGAGTTATGGTATCGTTGTTACAGCTATCAAAAGAATGTGAGTTATTTGCTGACCTGTGCGAATGCAAGATGCTGTCATTGCTAAAAACTAGCTTCTAAATGAGTGCGTCAATATATATCTTTTTATAAGGAGACATAGGGGTTGAAACTATATGATTTGGAACTACTTGAAGCAGCATTCGAATTCTGTTCCATTTTGCGATAAAAACTATTTCTCATTTGTTTCAGTGCTGGCTGTGGGCACATAACGCTTTGGCCTAATGTCTGTATGGTCAACAAGCACTGCGCGAAACTCAGTGTTTGAAGCGGAGGGTGCACCACCTCCTTGCTCTCATTTGCCGGTTCACGCACATTCGCATACCCAGCAGTACAATAATAACAGCCATTGCTTCCACAAACGAGCATATAGTTGTCAGGTACGTTTCTATAACTGACAACTGTTATTACCCACCAAACAATTTGCTATGTGAGAGGGAAAAATCATCTTTGTATTCCTAAAGCATAATGTTAGGGTAACTGCACATATTTCTTGCTATCAATATAAACGTCCTTTTGTTCTTGGTGCTTACCGTTTCTTGGGTGTTCAACGAAAATGTAAGTGATACAGTTTAAACATTGAACGATATTTTGTTGAATTGATATTATTTTTATAACTTATTGTACAACAGATTAATTCTCAAGACTTTTCTTTGAATTCTGGCTTCTGGCTGATGGGGGGATAAAATTAAATAATTTAATAACTTTATCGACTGATCGGAAAACAAGAAATTTTAATGTCACTTACACTTTGCTATCTTATTTATACTAAATTTTCATTGATCTCAAATCAAGCGATCAAACTTTGCATGTTCTTAGTGGTTTTCAGAATTGACAAATAACTGTATTATTAGCCGGATTGTTTTTTATTTCTTGCTCGTTATGACGTAATCTGTTGTTTGATAGTTAGACCCATTGTATGTTTGTCTCTTTGTCATGGTGAAGTTAGTCCTGTATAACACTAACAAACTTTTGTGTTTTTTTTTTGTAAAGATCCTAGATTTTTTGTCACATAGATACGTTTTGCAATGTTGTGTTAGCACTTTAATGTTCAATAAATTGCTTACAAAAACAAAGAGTATTGCAAATCGTAGTCTCCAATTTCCCAGTGTCTGATTGTTCTGCTTAGTGCAAAGCAGTCTGATAAAATCACTTCATTGATCAAATTCTACAATATTATAAATTTCCTCTATTTAATGTAGCCACTATTTTCTTTGGTTCAGCACCTGTTGGTTTTTTTCCCTCCTGCGGAACTTGCGACAAGCACTTCTATTGGCACCATAATTCGGTACGTTTCTTCTGGCATATTTTTCAAAAACATCAGACACTAAAAGTAGTATCTGCTAGGAAAATCTTTCAATCAACACTGCTATATCACTAGACTTCTCTACCACCTGAAAGAATTGGCTGTGGCATGGAGGTATTTTTCTACTAACATTATTTACAACAGCGTTAAGATTATATTGTAATGTTTTACCTTTAAAACATTCTGTTTGTCGGAATATGGTGTATTTTGTTTTTACAAAGGTTGTAACTCAGCTCCAAAAAATGAAAAGGTATTAATGACGTATAAAAAAAATATTAACACAAACGTTGTAATTGTAGGTAATTTCTGCACAATACGAAGTAATTTTATGTGTCTGCCAAAATTGCTTATACCAACTACTGAAAGTCATTGTTTTGCAACAGACAAAGATGTCACAATCGGGAGATGGACTTCATACTCCAGGCTACTTATCCTGGAGGAAGTTACAGTTGAGCAGAGCTAAACTGAAAGCTTCCAGCAAAACTTCAGCTCTGCTTTCTGGCTTCGCTATGGTAAGATCTCATTATTTACTTGAATTTTAAGCTAATGGAGCACAATCAACATATTTCAAAATACCCTTTCCTACACATGTTATTAACAGGTAGCCATGGTTGAAGTGCAGTTGGATTCAAAAACAGAAGTACCGTCAGCAATGTTGGTTGCCTTTGCAATCTGCACGACACTACTTGTGGCTGTTCATATGCTGGCCCTCATGATATCTACGTGTATACTTCCGAACATCGAAGCTATTTGCAATCTTCACAGCATAAATCTTGTTCACGAATCTCCACATGAGCGCCTTCACTGGTACATTGAAATTGCCTGGGCATTTTCAACACTGTTAGGGTTATTACTGTTTTTGTTGGAGATTGCGATATTGTGTTGGGTTAAATTTTACGATATTTCACATGTTGCGGCGTGGTCTGCATGTGTTGTCTTAATTCCAGTATTGATTGTGTTTGTCGCATTTGCAATACACTTTTACAGAAGCCTAGTGGCACATAAATATGAAGTCACTGCTTGCGGAATCAGAGAGTTGGAACTGCTCAAGGAACAAATAGAATCCACTGATCTTGAGGGCAGAAATGGGATGAATTTATTACAAGGTAATATCCATATTGTATAAAAGAATTTTTATTGTAGATAGCTTTCTCATGGAAGACTTGAAAAAGTATGAAAGTAAAGTAACAACTGAAAGACTTGAATTTATTCACGCTTAACGCGTATTATGTCGTAATTCGATGATAAGAATTTGAAACTAACAATAAGGTCATTTGAATATTACGCCGTTCATACCACTGAATTATTAAAATATGAAAAAAATGTAAGCAATATTCAAAATATCTAGGAAATTTTTGTATAGAATGCACATTTTCAACATTTAAAACATCATTTATTTATTACTGAAATTAAGAATATTTTCATCTGCGTTTCAATGAAAATCTTGAATTTTGTTTTTCTTCGTCGAATAACAACGAATAGTAATATGCAGCGAGTCAGTGGCGTTATCCTGCCTGTGTGTCAACAATTCTTTACATTCTCATTTATTGTATCTGAACGTGGCAAGGTATTTGGATACACATATATTGAAGCACTACATCATGGCATCGCCTGAAACACTAACATAATTACTAATTCCTGCAATTTGATATCAGATGCAACAAGAAAAAATTGACATTGATATTCCAAGTATTTATAAGATCTATGCTATTGATACACGTTCTTATTTATCTTCTAAATGTTAAAAATCAGAATACTGTAGAAATAATAGAATTAATTACTCATGACCCAAACCAAAACTATAAGTAATAACGATTTTCGAGAAACATTGAAGTGCAGCCATTTACATTATCGTTTTGTAATTTAATACGATATTATAATTCATGAGTACATTTTTTCATGATATTCTTCTCATCTATTATCATTTTTTTCTTGGGACTGATCTAGTCTTCCGATTTGGACGCTTGTTTGATTCTTAAAGGTGGCTATATGCCACAATAGAATCTATGAAGACTTCATTCTTAACGTCACGGAGAAATATAACTCCGTACTTACATAGTGGGAAGTAAGAGTTCTGGTTTAGTGATTTTCGATTTCTTGTTTGCTCAGTTTCATTCAATAACAAAAAAAAGCGGAAGGTATATTGACCTGACTAAAGGTTATTCGAAGAAATTATCTTTCTATATACAGTAGTTATCTGAGCATATTAGAACAAAAATTTATTTGAATCGTTGTAAATATGATTAAACATTCCCTATTGTGCATAGTGACTTAACTTTTAGTTGTAAGTGCAGTAAGCTCTATGAGCGTAAAACTCAATTCGTATAATTGTTAAAACGGACCGTCGAAATCTTTTTTAAAACTACAAGTTGAGAAGAGATCACTCTTTACATATTCTAACTGATGAAAAATTCTAAAAACTCTTCATCAACCATTATGAAATCGGAGTCCATGACAGCAACTGCCTAACTCTGGCTGTAAAAAGTTATCCTTTTTTTGTAAATTCTTAAACTATTTCTCAGAGATCTAGGAGCTTTCACATGCCCAAATACAATCATACTTTTAATTCAACGTTGTACATGCGAGCGCACCTATATTTATATTCAGTTGTTCAGTTATGTTCATCGGGGTGATTTTGATCTTGTTCTTGCAACACGTTATGCAAAGTAGAGTCGCCACACGTCATTTGATTTTTTTTCTAAACTTGAGGGCATATTAGTTCTTTTTATGACAATGACAATAGTGTAAGTATGCATATATTTTATCAAACGTACACTACTTTTGTTGTTTATCACTATATACTTAAAATTTAGTAATCATTGTACGATAGGAAGTTGAATGGCTGAAGTTGTGTATTATATTTCTATGAATATTAATGGCAGAGTGTTATGGATGTGTAAAATGTATCAACACTAAAATAAAAATGACATCTCTAAATCTAGTCAGAATAAATTTTATTACTATAAAATAACTAACAACTTGTAGCCATACCAACATTAGTTGATAAGCAAGGATCATATAAATTCATACAGCTTAAAAAAGTAGTATAGATAATTAGTGGTCTCACTCAAATGTCTTTGTCTACCAGTGGAGGATCAACTTTCCAATTCTGTGCCTGCGAGCCAATGACTTGATTCTCCCTACGTGCGATGATGTCATTCCTATCTAAAAGCTTGTTCTAAAAATTATTATTAATATTCGATTTACTGTCATCATTATTGCTTGGGAGAGTACCTAGAAAAGAGAGGTACGCACTTCTGGTATGGGATAGAAAGTTGAATGGTGGGAAGATTGTCGCCAGTAAAGATCTTCCATTGTACCTAGCACGCATATATCATTGTCCCAACACCCTTCTTGCATTTGACCAGTGTCTATATAATAATATATACCTCGCCCTTGTTTTTTTCCATGAAAAAAATATCCCTCGTATCTGTTACCATTAACTGTAAATGGATTAAAAAACATGAGTTGAAAGTAGAGATCAATTTTGATGAGGACTTGGAAATAAGTGACCTTTAACTAGCATTCCATCACCATGATGGAGCTCTATCTTCCACATTCCTTGATAAAAATCACCATTTCCATACCACATTCTCCCAAAGCCATGACGATTATTTTGCCAAAAATTTCCCTCATAGTAACCGCCATCGATGAACCATAATCCTCCGAATCCTTGCTTTTTTCCTTTCACCCAATTACCTGCGTAGTATTTCCATATCTCCTTAGACTCGAAGACTTTACTCAGCACTCCGTATCCGTGCCGATATCCATTCCACCAATCTCCTTTGTAGAGCCATTTAGTCCTAGAATATTTTCTTTCCTACACTTCCTTGACTACGATCATACGTGTTCTTGATAAAAATACATTCAAGTAACATAAATTAATTCAAGGTTGTTAAAAAAATGTAACAAGATTGAAGACTTTTCACGTCCTATGTATACCCGCTAAGTTGGAATCCCTTGCCTTCCTTCTTATCATTTTTCCAATCTCCTATATAACAGCTTTTCAGCGGCCAACTTGCGCTGAATATAGATTTTCGCAAACCATTTCTTTTACATTTTTCAAATTTGGTATCAGCAACAGCAACTTTTCTCGGTTTTAGGAATGGCATGACTTTTAAGACCACCCCGGCAGGGCATATAAAATAAGTTTGTATGATACACCACGAATTATAGTAGTTTGAAAATGTAGAATTCTATTTTAATCGAAAGGTGGCAAAAAGTAATGGTACAAAAAATATCGCGCGCATACATGTCTGGCCATTTCCATGACAACCTGCCTGATGCGCGCATGTTAAATAAGGCATAAGTAAGTTGATTCGGACATTGAAATCAATTTTTATTTACGGTCTCAAGCTGTTAGTACTTGAACGAAACTTCAAATTCTCCCATTTTCAATAACAAAATGGTACAGAGTGTGAGTTACGGCTGTAATCTAGTCAAGGAAGTTGCTAAAATTCAGCGGTCTCCTATTATTCCTCCTTTCGGGTTTTCAAAAGTGATATAGTATATCTCTACAGCAGTCAACGTCTACAGTGTCTCAAAGCGAGATGAAAATTCAAGTTTTGAAGTTCGCTATTTATTGCAGGCCGCGAATCTGGATCGATTACTATCGATGCCAGAATGTTTTCCTACACACTTCATACGGTTGATAGTAATCGAAAAAATGGCGCAAAGTGGTGAAATTGACAAGTCCAGAAAGCAAAAATTGTTATTGGATAATGACATATATGAATTGGATCCAGATGATCAGTCCCTAGTCGCCTCCCCGGACATCATCGAACTCGAGCCTCCCAACGATGAAGTAGCTATTCTTAATGAAAGCCAAGTGTCTGACAAGCTTGATAACCTCTCTGAATCTGTCAACTTCGATAATACCGTTGGCCCTGGAATTGCTCCGAAAGGATTCATATTAATTGACGAAGATCTCGGCGACACTACAATCAACGAAGCCGATAAATCAGAAGTCCCAACTGACTGCCCTCCGGAAAAGCCTGCGCCAATTTTCCAGGTTATATTTAGAGACGACGAAGCCGTCAGGTACAAGCATAATTTTTTTATGTTTGTTTATTTTACCCC
The DNA here is from genome assembly GCA_963978495.1 of Athalia circularis. NCBI lineage: Eukaryota > Metazoa > Arthropoda > Insecta > Hymenoptera > Athaliidae > Athalia > Athalia circularis. The sequence continues at coordinate 22,405,197 of OZ021702.1, forward strand.
GCAAGGATTGCAGGCGAATATTGAAGACCGAATTATTTTTATTCAATTACGATGATCTGTAGGACCCATTATTACTCTAGTAGATAATAGTAAACTCAATAATTTTCTGATTACTAATGCTTAAAAAATATCCTATGGCGGTGACAACAAAACTTCTTATTCATTCTTTTCATGCATTCTTTCATATTATCATATATGATCCTCTATATTATAGAAACTACGGAAAAACGATAAAAAAGTTTTTACAAAGTTTGGTTCACCCTCACACAAAAGATGAATCAGATGATCCGTTTGGCTTGTTGCTTGAAATTTGGGATAATCATGTGGTTCCGGAGGAGGGAGAAATTTCTGGTGAGCTTGATTACAACCAGGAACCTTCTGATGATCAAGTTTTCACAATCGATACCAAGCCAAAATTGAAGGATGATCTAGACATTCCTACATATGGAAAGGTTTGATATTTTTTAAAAGTAATAAAGATACTTGATATTTTTTTAGTCTGTGAGATGAATTTCTGTATCACTTTTATGTGGGATGAAATTCACATGTTATGTCTATCAGGGTTATGCCTTAAATTGCATTCATAGATGTTCATCAATATCTATTTGTACGTGCGTAATAGTTTTTCTCTTTTAACTTTACAAAAGCAATGTTAAAAAAAGAATAACTTTTTTTTTATCCGGCATGAATAGAAATTCAAGAAAGTCTTAGAAAAAGTAGAAGATGCTGTAGCAGATGTACCAGAAGTTCGCAGTCCAAAATTGTCATGTTTTAACTGCGGAGGCAATCATAACTTACGCGATTGTACTGAGAAGCGTGATCATGCCAAAGTAAACAAAAATCGCAAGATGTTTTTGGCAAATCAGGGACCGAGAAACGGTAGATATCACTTAGATGAAGAACAAAAATTTGGACATTTTGTACCAGGAAAACTGAGTAAAAATCTCCGGCGAGCTTTGGGGCTTAGGGACAATGAACTTCCTAAGCATATTTACAGGTAGTCATTTATACATATTACAGTATTATTAATTTTTCCATGTTTTTCCGTAATGATCAAACCGTTATGGTCTAATTAATATGAAAATCGTGGGGTTTCTATTCATATATGTTTGGGCAGTGTATTGATTTCACAGCGACTGCGACTAGTATACTTTTTTTGTTTTCTCCCGCTGCATAATCATAATTTGGAAATCCCTGTAATTATTTGTGTTTCATATTGCAGTTCATAGTAAAGGTTTATCATGGTTGATGAATGTCAGCAGCCTGATGTTCGTTTGTTCAATGAAGGAATTGTTTTTGAGAAAGAAACGGGTCAATAGTTTCATTATTTTCGTATGTTGAAACACTTTTTGTAGCATGAGAATACTTGGATACCCTCCAGGGTGGATGGAGGAAGCACGTGTCCAGCACTCTGGATTGATGCTGTTCAATTCAGAAGGGCGTGCAGAAGGTGATCCTGCAGATGAAGAGGGGGAAATCGTTTTGTCTGGTGAAAGGGATAAATTCGATGTGAAAATGATATACGATTTTCCTGGATTCAATGTCGAGCCTGCTCGCGGTACACGAGACGTGAGTAATACCTGACATAACTGACCAATTTCATGTTGCAATGAAGCTGTGTCTTGATGCTTTTCATAGAATGTCGTACATTGATTATTCAATGATTTTGATAATTGCATACTGTAATGCAGGAATACAAGTATCACGGCACACCGCAGATGCAAGAGTCTGATAGTAAAAAAGTGATGTTATCGAGGTTAAGAGGTAAAAAGGCAGAAGAAGGTTACAAGAGGAAGAAAATGAAATTAAACCGCAGCGATACGATAACAAACTCCTCTATCATTTCTTGTGATATGGAGATTGATCCCACGGAAGGTACAATCCCATCTCATTAATGCAGACAGAACCTTCTGACAATAAGACTTAGAAACTAGCGGAATTTCCCTAATTTCGTAATTGGTTTTTATTGATATACAGACAGTGATATCGCGGTTCTAGCTGTGAATGGAAACCTGGCGCCTCCGTTACCCGAAACAGAACCTTCTGGGCCTCCGGAACTACCTGTCTATTCTAGAAGTGCTAATCGTGATTTGCGAGAGCCACGCTCTAATGAATCTAAGGTAAATGTATAAAAATTATTACACCAGCAACGGAATTATTTTTATGAATATTACATTAATGCACTCCTTATTGTAGAATCAAAGTGCAACATCGTTATCGTGCGATGGTACACCATCTTTATCGGATTTAGAAGTTGCGAAGAAACAGCTTCTTGCCGAATTGAATAAATCAGGAACGCCATTGGATCAGGAAATCCGTGTGAATACCCCAGAACCTTCTTCAGGCACTGTTGATGGAAAAGAAATGTTTCCACCAACTAGGACGGACCTAACGCCCCAATCGGTTCGGACACAGAGTGGGCAAAGTACGCCACAAATAGATCCTACTGGTGCCATAAAGTCCGTAGATCTTGGTACTCCCGTTCTCCACAGTACATCACCTTACAGCAAGTTACCACCGTCAGAAAAATTCTCAAAGAATATTTGTGATGTGATAAGCTTTGAAAACCTACCAAATTCGACTGGTAAGTATGAAAAATTGAGTGAGGTTTTACAAAAAGTACGTGATAAGGTGACAAGGATTCAGCAAGAGTAATTGTGAGTTTGTGGCATTAATTCTGACCACATGCGATTGAACTGTTGTGCAGCTGTTTATATTTGTACGTTAAATTTAGAAATAGATTGTAATTTATTCAGTGACAAGAAAAGGATATTCTTATACCATTTGATGAAACATAAATGTTGAAGTTGTCAAGTCCTACAAATTCCTTACGTATTTGAAATCATCTCATTGAAACTCTGTTACAAACATTGGAAGATAATCAATTTATCATTTGTGAGATTAAAGCCATATTGGATATCAGATAACATACATGAGGAACAAGGAGCAAATATTTGGATCAGCCAATGCAATAAAAAATTGTAAATTAAATTCTAGTTCTGTAATTATTTTTGGAATAACTGGTGAACTTAGATAGTACAAACGATATTGATATTAACAAAGCCTGTAAGCATAAGCAGTTCTAATTAGAATATTCTGTATATTTACATATACATATATATACATATATGATTATATTTATATATATATATGTATTTTTCAATTGTATAAAGTTAAACACCTCCGTGAAATTCAGAAAATAGAGAGATGAGATAGTGATTAGCAATACCAAAAACTTATTGCTCAATTGAATACAAATTTTTACAATATCTTCGATTGGTAAATTTATTTTCTATGAATATTTTATAGCAAGAATTTCATGTGCGTCAGTTTTTGAACAGCAACCGTAAATGATTTACATAGCGAGTTGTGTGAACAACAAGCTCCTTCTTTTTAATTTCGTTATAATATATATGGAAACCATTTACAAATGGTCCACAGATTATAATCGGATATTGTACAAAATATCCTATGTGGTAACATGTTATTTGTCACTATTTTTCGATGATAAATATAATAGAACATACAAAAAAAATTTAATTATTTATTGTATAGAAACCCGTGCAGGAATGTACAATTTTAGAATAAATTTCAATACAAAATGTTTGTGCTCGCGCAAGATGCTCTGCATTCTCTACGCTGACTCAGATCTATGTTCCAGCTTCGTTAAAATATTTATAAATAATTTTTTTGTCACTCACATTATAGCTGATAAAATACTTCTATCAAATGTGTGGTATTTTATTCGTTCTTCATACAAAAATTGTATGAAAACGAAAATTTGAAATGAATTTTTCCAGCTAATATAATTTTATTATCTATTGCTAAAGTAAGCCGTATTGCGATCTGGTGCGAATTATCAGCGTGCCAGCAAGAAATGTCAACATGTCTTGTCAATTGTGCATTTCATCAGTTGAGATTTCGCTCATGTATATGAATAGATGACATACCTTTGATATATTGATTTCAATTTTGTGACACATGAAAATCGAAAGCTATTTAAGAAGGTATGGACTCGGAAATACATTTCTTGTTTGTGTTTCTTATCATTTTTTTGTACTACTTTTTCAGTGGCGTATTTAGTTTCGGTGAACTCTACAAGCTCGATTAATCAGGGACCAAAATCATCTGTACTCTTATATCAGGTGTTCTCTCTTCTAAAGCAAAGTCATGTATCACATGTTTTTAGTCAATATCTTAATTCTGGTCTGCCTGGATCGCCTTATTGTCAAATTAGATTTTTCTTAACTATCTGCATAATATTAATGATTGGAAAAATAAGCAATAATAAATTACTTTATTCCGAACTTGATGTTCAGCAGGTTCCAGCTGTAAAGAACTCTATTACAAAGTTGGCTCCTCTATTCAGTCGTAGGCGGTGGCATTGGCGGATCTCCTTGTGGCCCCTATGAAAATATACGGAAAATTTCATTGCTGTTGCATGAAAAAAGCTACAAGACTTACAGCCCCGTGATCATGCCTCTTCGTATCATTGTCGCCTGATCCTGCTCGAAGCGATCTTGGCCTGAGTGCAAGCATTAGAGCTATAAACCCAAATACTAGGCACATCAACAAGAAATCTGAGGAAGCTGGAGCTGCTCCTGGGCCAGGTACTGAAATGTAATGTATCTTCATGAATGCATATGTTTGTAATTTACACTCAAATATTATAGTTTTTTTTTTCAGCAAGCTGACAGAATTAGGTATTTATTTTCTCACTTCCATTATATTGGAATCAATTCATAACATTTGGAAAGTAATTATGTTTCTGTAACACTTATTTCTTTTTCAAATAATAATACATACGTGCAGCATCGTTCAGGCATTCAGTGTCAGTGCAGTATGCTTGTCTTTGTCGAAGCTGTAATTTCGAAGATAACAAATTATTGTTTTATTATCTGTTATAAAACGAGCCAAGGACATACATAATCATACTTCCTGGTTGAGTTATTTTCATATGTATGTTATACAATTGAGAATAACAATTTACAGAGAGTATCACGACTGGCAAAGGAAAATGAAATCAGAAATATTTTTTTGTGGTCAAGTCACAGACACCCATATCCGTAGGTTTTACAGGTCTCCACTGGACTTTCTTTCCAATTACGCATTATTTTTACAAATTATTTCTTGATTACCCTAGTTTCAGCTCTAAGTAGATAAAAATACACTCACAATGGACAGAAGACGACGCATAACAGCCTCAGAGTCCCACATGTACTGGCACATATCAAATCCTTCGCCACTCATTTTGACCAAAGATAGTTTTTGCCCACGTAGTTATCTCTTGCTAAAACATTTCAACATACATGTGCATACGTATGCAAATAATGACGTATGCTAATATACCATCAGTATGGTATTTACTTTTCACTTCAATTCCAAATAATGATTCTAAAATTAGTTCTAAACGCAACCAAATGCTCACTCATTATCACTATGCTAAAATTTACGCTGAACCGCGATTGTGAAATCAGGTCTGTTTCAAAATGTAATTAATATCTAGATATGGCACCGAAAAACCTGTCAGATTGACAGCACAGTGGGGAAAAAAAAACACGGAACAACAACCCACAAGGACTTCCTCTTCGAGGACCCTGGGCGTTTTCAACGTTAAACAAATAATGAAATTATTCTGTACAAACCCCAGTAAAATGAATAAAGACTCAAGTAATACCTTGCCAGCGTGGAAATATGGACTATTACAGCTGTTCGCCAAGATTTTTGTGTGGATTGCAGTCTTGTCCGCCCCCCCTTAAGTGACCCCGTACTTCTAAATACCCTAATCACGTGGTGCACTATTTAGGAATGGGAGTGAAGAGTGGGCAGCTTTCTCGTAAAGTGCTGCCGTTTCTGGCGATACAGTAAACTATTTTTCCCGCAAAGCGCGGGTAGGACTTATTTTGAATTGCTAATCAAGCTTTTTCAAATTTATGAATCATCAATGTTTTACCACCTTTTATGTTAGCAGCGATCGCTTTTATATCATTATTTTAAAGAGGCCGGAAGATGGGTTCAACGTTCCACTTCTGGCAGGTAAAGAAGATCCTAATATTCTGATTAAACGGTGTAAAAATTTGGCAAAATGTTTGAAAAACGTCTCGTGAACAAACGAGCGATGTGAATGAAAATTTAGTACCAACTATGGAGAGGAGTTCTATAATGCGAGACGTCTGTCCGATCGCAAATTCTCTATCCGTGCTCTTTCAAATCCCACCCCTTTGTATTCTCAGGTAACGGAGTCTTCTGATTGGCCGTTTCTCTTGCGGCGATTATTTAGCGCCCGTATAAGCGCGAGATCTTTGCCCAGATTTGTCATTTGCTCCTTTTAGAGCCGCAGAAGCGTCGAGGTCTCGCGCGCGGTCCTTGCCATTTGAAAATAAATTGACAGGTCGACGTGGCATTTGAATAGTTCGAAAATTAGTACCCAAAAAATTACAGCAATGACTTAGAGAATGTTTAAATCTGAAAAATATTAATTATTCACGTATTGACGTCAAATCGATGACTTCGGGCGCGGCTACGAGCGGTGATCTGCATACATGGGTCAAAAAATAGTTAGCTTCCACTTTCGAGATCCTGAAAAAGGCCGTAAGAGTCGATTTTCCATTGTACAGACGGCCTCTACCTGATTAACCATATACATCATCTCATACACTTTTCTCACCGCAACTTTGTTTAAAACCGATTTAAAAACAATTGCATTCAGCGTCGCGTAAATTCCATTCGTTACAGAATACGCAAGGTACATACGTGTAATTTCGTAAAATAATTCTAAAGAAAGTGTGTTCATACCGTTTACTTTAGAGCGGGAATGGGTTTGACAGACACAAGTTTTGAGTTACTCTTGACCCTGTGGCGAGTTGTGGTCTTCGGCGTCGCGTGGCCTTTCAGCAGGTCCTTCGAGTTTGGGCTGCAGTTCCTCGCTGTCCCACGTTACCGTAGCATCGCGATCGTCGCGCAGTAGCTGCCCTTGCGACACCGAGGAGGTAAGTCTTTTTCTTAACAGAAAATAAATACATACAATTTTTATCAGAAAAAATAAAAATATAAGAAGTATTATCCCTAATCCTCCACATTTCATGGTTCATCGATCTCCAAACAAAGTTCTTCTCCCATTCAATTTTAAATTTATCATTACACAGAGGTATATACGCGGAACGTGCGCTCTTCGATTCAATTCTTCATTCAGATTTCGCTTCATTTCACTTAATTTTATCCCCTCTTTATTATATTCTAATAATTGAATTTTTGGGTTTTTTTTTTCTTTTCTTCTTTGTATTTGCCTTTCATGCCACTTATCTATCGAAAGATTTGTACGATTGTTTTTATTCTGAATTTAGTTTTGTAACAATTTAAAGAGAAATCAGTGAAATTCACAGAGAAGCTTTTCCCAAATCAAAAATTTTTAACTGGAACGTTATGTCGAACAGTTGAATTGTTTTATTTATTGTTTAATGCGTTAATATCATCTCCTAGTTTTCTTGATTCTTGACCATTTTCTCATACTACTCATTAAAGTGCTGAGCTGTTGTCGGATAAAGACTTAAAGGCGTAATAACCGTCACCTACGCCCACTCTATAATCTTAATCCGTGTTTCCTCTGCAATTTTCTTGCCACACATATTTCTACCCGAGAATAAATAATGTTTAAAACTGGAATCGTAGATAACGACTGAAAAGATCATTAGGATACATGGAAATGTAATATAAGATAGTTTATGATTACGAAATTTGTTATTGTTATTACCGTTGGAGTTGTTGAAAAAATCGAATTTCAACGTGGAAAATAATTATATTTTATTTCTTATAACGACAAAATTTAATCCCGTTAACGATCATCTCTGATAAAATATAATTTGTGATCTATTATTCGAACGAACAACAATTCATTATTTCATACGCATATTATACAACAGATATATCATATGACATCATGCGGTTGACAGAAAACTCTCAACTTCAATCGCTGTATATCAGTTATCATAATCATCACCTATTTGAAATATCCACCTGCATTTATATAAATCGTGGATTGACCGCGGCTATCGCCGATTCTGCAGAACGACGTCCACGCACAATGGGGCTTGTTAAGGGTTGAGTGTGTTGGCGTTAAGGACCATCGATAACTTACTTGTCAACCCCACATTAACAACCATATCAAACTAACCTCTGCCCGTGCGGAGCTCGAGGTTTTGAAAAATTAAAACCCGTCGCGCATAATACATTGTAAATACGTCGAGCGAATTATTATTCATCATCATATCAGCGCCGTCATATATTCTACCATTATGCCAATTGTTATCATTTCTTTTTCATTACATAATATTTTAACGCTATAAATTGTAAGTAATGCAATGAGGATTTAAATCTCCACGATTGTATTTGATTTTTGTTACTTTCATTATTCACATGTTATACATGGGCCGAAAATTTCTCAAATTTTTTCTCCCATAGGATCATCATGGCGTCGAGGGTAATGAAATCGCCTACTCCAGGTGACATCGATATCGAACGGAGAGAAACTTGGTCGGGAAAAGTTGATTTCCTTCTATCCGTCATCGGCTTTGCGGTAGATCTCGCAAATGTTTGGAGGTTTCCCTACCTTTGCTACAAAAATGGAGGCGGTGAGTTTCATTTTTATTATTTTTACTAATACTTTTGGTTTTTCATTTCCATAAAACAATCCAAGCCGACGCTTGTTCTTCTTTTTTTTTTGCTTCGTTTACTCGAATTGCATCATGTTTTATTTTTTTTTGTGTTAATTTTTTTTCGTCAAGCGAAGAGCGCCATGCTTTACTGTTGGTGCAGATTTCTATGGTTAGATATTCAATGACTACAGAATAATAAAAGTTTGAATTGCAGTTACGTTTCAGTATATAGGTGCGAAAGACTTTACGTATTACCGTATACTCGCAGCAACGCTCCACGAATTGTTATTGAATTATTTTAGGGTGGCAAAATTCTCTGCGCGGCGTGCGATAGCGTTCATTGAGTCCTATGCTGCAGGTATTTATTTTTAATGGAAGTTTAATCCAATCAGTCTTTCATAGCCGTGTCACTGCTAAGTCCATTATTATTTCAAGGGACGCCGAAGTTGAGTGCCCATTTTTTTGTCAATTTTTTTCCTTTCTTTTTTTTTTTGTTTATTTTTTGATCCGCGGATACAAAAAATGTGATAAAATAAAAAAAGATGAATAAATAAAAAATGAAGGAAGAAATGAGGTACAGAATTAGAAATGTATATACGACATATATATATATAAGGTAATGGTAATTTTGAAAAGCTATTAAAATTTTTTCATAATATATGGTACTAATTTATTATTTTTAATTTCTGTCCTAGAGCGATACGATGTCAAATAATTATATAAAGCTCAATTCAGACTTAATTTTTAGGGCGGTATAATCTACAGGAAACAATTAAACTCAACCCCAATGTTACTTACTTTGAACTTGAAACCGCGGCGTGTGTAGCGCGCGGTTGTCGGAGGTGAAAAAAGTTGGGACATTCCACGGTAGTGTTATACTATAGATGTGCTATAAATTATTCAATGCAGATGACAAGGACACGATGTAAATCTATGGATAATTTTTTAGTATATGATTTAAAGTTTTTCGAAAAACTTTGGTCGACGAGTAGGCAAATTGATGTAGTACAACATGGAACTTATATACCGGGCGTATAATCAGAATAACGCATTAAATCTCGGTGTAATATTTCTAATTAAGAAAGTCACGATTAATTCGAGCGTTAAAATTGTTCTCGGAACGTTAAAATTGTAATAAAATTAAGTTTCGGCTTAAAATAACCGAGTAATATACACCCCGCCGTACTAATACGGTGTTAACAAGGTGGCTAATTGCCATTTACTTAACGGAAAATGACCCGCTCCAGATGAATTTCGCGTGCGACGTTTTCCAGCTGATGCTATGCTGTTGCAGAGGAACCGCTCGTGCGGCTGACGGGTTTAGAAAAAGCAATGGGGAAACTAAATGCAGTCCAATTCGTAGATTGTGTGTATATATATATTTTGCTCATCGCTCTACCGACGGAAATTGCTTTAGACAAAAGCTGACGTTTCTGCGGTGCAACTTGCAGCTGGTCACTTTGATAACAAAATATTACCACGCCTAGTCTGCAGCAGGTTGTAACAAGAGAAAGAAAATAAAGAAAGATGGCGCGTTGTACCGTCCCCTATGTGAATTTGAATTTGATTTCGAATAAAAATTCGAATAAATTAATTTTATGGAATTATTTTTTTTTGGAAAACCATGATGCACGGTATACCTATATAACCTAGTGTGATTGTATTCAGATATGGTATATCGTGGTGTTCGTCGGACATCTAAAGTTAGATACCTGTACGGTAACTTTTGTCTAAATATATATAGTTATAGGTTCTCCTTGATCGTCGCGACGCCATTAGCCCTCTATCAAGACCCTCCGTATATAGGGTGTAGGAATGTGATTAGAAGGACGGCTGTCGACGATACAGAAGCTGTTCCAGCGCTTCGCTTCTCAAAAGCGGCCGCTAACACAATTAAAGAGAACGATAGAGAGGAGAGACAGAGATAGACAGAGAGGAGGGTGCGCCATTAGGATGGGCAAGATCGGTCGCTAACTTTCAATTACATTAATTAATCATAATTTATCATATCGCGCACCTTTTGACCATAAATATACCTATAGTTCGAGTTTGTACTCGGGAAAAAAATTACCTGAGTCACATTTTAAACGTGAAGTTCTTGTAGTTGGAAGTTTTTTTTTGTTTTTTTTCATTCAGTGTATTATACCTATACCGCGAACAAGGTCTTGGCAAGTCGGATCAAAGAAAAGACGGACCGGAAACCCATCTAAAAGCGGATGTTTGCTCTTGACACCTCTGCGCAGAAGAGTAGGAACGCGTAAGGGTGGAACAAATAATTCAGGATATTCTAACAGTAGAAAAATAAAGTTAAGAAACAAACAATAAAAAAAAAACTTATCTTCAAAAGTTATTGACCAATTGAAAATCGAAATACGAGATGAAAAATCGAAACACGAGATGAAAACTCGAAATTCAAGATGCGCCTCGTGTTTCTGAATTCGCGATCTGTAAAATTGATCGAGGTATCGCCAATTTATTGCTCCAAAAAGTAATAAAATATGGATATCTCGATGAGATTTATCTCTAGCTTAATTTACTCGACGGATTCGTGTTCCTGAGGTCAAAATACGCTGTAAAAGTGTTCTGCAATCAATTTTGGCAATACTTCATTTTTGACCCCAAAATCGAAAAAATCCAAAGGAGTATATCTCAGATATTATTCGATTTCAGGGTTAAAAATCAACTTTTGATTTTATTATGGTTTAATAGGCGTTTGTAGGCTATTCTTATGTATTTTGAGCTCAAAAATTAAAAAAACAAATGAAATTAAATGCGGTGCGCTTAATAATAGATATAAATCTGATGGGGAGAGTGGTCGATCGGAAGAGCGTAAATCATCGAGTTATAATAAAATATCGGAACGTACATCCGATGTAGGAAGAAAATAATTATCGTACAATATTCGCTTGAAACAGAATGAAATCGAACGCGGAAACCATTGCAGATGATTAAAATATCGTCCCCGAGTTATTTTACCTGAAAAATATAAACTGATATATTTAGTAGAAGGAATGTCGAGAATTTAATAAAAATCAAAGACAATATCTGCCGCGTAATAAGATTATACTCCTGGATCGTTGCCATGACTACTTGCAGGATGGGCGAAGAGAAAATTCTCCACTTTTGAGGTAAGAAAAATCAAGAATTTGCCCTTTTAGTGTGTCAGTCGTCTGTGACTACTTGGCAAAGCTCTCGAGGGGCGGGGTATAGATTGAAGAAGGAACCTGTTGATCCCTGAAAATCCCTGCAGGGATCGTTCGAGACAAGCCCCGTGACTTAATTCGTCGTTCGATCGTTATTATTATTCTTTTGCTTTAAATTCTCTTCCCGATTCTCTCATCTTTATCAAACTTTCATACAGATACACTTTTTATGCGCTTAACTATGATTTTCGTAGCTCAAAAGTAAATCTTTGCGGTCACGTCAACTTGCACCTGAATTCCACATGTCGCCATATTCTTTTTTCTTTCTTTCTTTTTTTTTAAACAATATTCGGGATGGGTTTCTTGCTTTTGTTATTCTTGATATTATTACGTAAAATTAGATAAAATTCATCCTTACAAGGTCCTAATACTGGAGAGATGAGAAAAGATGAGATGCTGGACAAAATCGAGGGATGATCTTCCAGGCGAAGGCACGCGCTCAAGAGATTAGGAAGCAATTACATCTAAGGAAGACTCATCCCTGCCTCTAGCCCTTCCTTCCTTAGCTTACTGATACCAATACATACACATTACACACCTATAACTTATTATACATATACGTAAGCTTTACGCTCTTATCGTTTAACAACCATCTCTTTCTCTAAACGAAGACCAGCTGCTCCCTTGATATAGCCCCATTAAAGTCCCGCTTAAATTTTGCTGTCGCGAAAACTTTTGAATGAAAACTTTTCGGGAGATATCAAAACGAAAAAAATAAAAATAATAAAATAATTGTAGTAAATGTTGTCGTTTCTTAAAATTAATTTTTCAACTGTCGCAATATGTTCTTTTGTTAAAACCTTAGTTTTTTTCTCATGAAGCCCTATATATATTTTAGAATAAATTATCCATCGCAATGCCTATAATTTTTATAATATTTCTTTACCGTTTATAAGTCTGCCTCCCTGTACATATATGTATATGTATACGTCTTATTTTCACCCCTGTCGAAGCTCAGCTAGCAGTCCCGTCTAAAGTGGTACTCTGAATTTTACCCCCTACAATTACCACCTCTCGCAGATTTAACAATGGAGAATTTTGAGCGTTGTCAGAATTTCTGCAACTCGGTATAACCAGTTCATTAGGTCACATATATTATATGAATACGTAACGTACATTCGTTATGAACACATATGATGGGCATGTAATACGCGTTTTTTTTTTTTTTTCTTCTCTTTTCAACTTTCTAATGTTGAAAGAAATTTTATTCATTCACAGGAGCATTTCTCGTCCCTTACTGCGTCATGCTAGTCGTCGGTGGTATCCCATTATTCTACATGGAATTGGCGTTGGGACAATTCAATAGAAAAGGAGCGATTACTTGCTGGGGTCGCCTGGTGCCGCTTCTGAAAGGTAAACTATTAATGTATTTACATCAGTTATTATCGGAGTATATGAATGAAAAATTCTGAAGTTTTTACTTCGTTATACAACTGTAGCATAATCGATAAAGCACACCCGGCTTATTTCTGAAGAGAGTGCAAAGTGATGTTTATAATTCTGAGTTAAATATATAATTCTGCCGCAAATAAATTTTTGGGTTTTTTTATATTTCTTAGAGCTCGATGTAACATGTATAGGTGTATATACCACATGAAAAGTCGTTGGAGAAAAGTAGTAGAAGTATAAGTTCAGCGCGAGTATATTTTCCTCTGAAACATTGGTATTCCAGAAGCGGGATAGCGGCCGCACTCACTTTTCACTCTTTCCATTCTTTTTCACCATCCTCTCTACGCGTCACTTAAGGGACAATTGTCGGGCTGGGTTGGGAGGCGGGGAAAAGGACGGTGTTCAGGTTGCTGAGGTTGAGCGGTACGATTTCTAACGTCACTTGCGGGGAAAAAGGCATGGGACTTCCATTTCCGCAGATTTTAAGCTTCGCTTCCACCCTACCAGAGCTTGAGCTACTACCTTAACCTCCCGCCTTCTCACCCTCAGTTTATACGCCCTTACGGTCACCCTTAAAGATGGACATTTCTCACTTGAATTACTCGACAAGAAAAAAACCGAAGAAAAATCAAAAAAATCGCCATGGCGTTTTTATCGTTCCCATGCAGAACTCTTTCGTCGATGGTTGGAATTTGGAAAAATTCATATTTCAATAAAAGAAAAAAAATTAAAAAGAGTTTCGGACATCTTTCATTTGTTTACATATGCTAGGTATATCATTTTTGTGGTCGTATCTTTCACTAATTCTTTTTTCTTTTTTTTTTTTCATATTATAGGAATTGGTTACGCCGTTGCGCTCATAGCTTTTTACGTGGATTTTTATTATAACGTAATAATAGCCTGGGCTCTACGTTACTTCTTTGCTTCATTTGCGGGCATGTTGCCTTGGACAACTTGCGACAATCCGTGGAATACCCCCAGATGTCGTATGCTGGACGTTAATACCACTTTTGTCGGTGGTTACGGTCTAACCGATGATGATTTTCGCGGAAATCTGTCTCGAATCGAATTCGGAGGAATCAGAAATATCACCCTCATGAATGACTACGGGAATGACTCCAAGTACACTAGCGCTGCCCAAGAATATTTCACGTAAGGGACGAGATTTGTTTTTCTCATCTATTCGTTCAATTCATTATTTTAATCGATGACAAGAAACGCTTGGAAAATTTTGAAGTAAAAAAATTCTGGACACTTCATTTTCGCAGCCGGGCGATTTTAGAACTTCACGAAAGCGGAGGTCTTCATGATCTTGGCGCTGTGAAATGGGACATAGCAATGTGTTTGCTGGTGGTTTACGTAATCTGTTACTTCTCATTGTGGAAGGGTATTTCCACGTCTGGAAAGGTGAGATAGATTTGTAACAAATCTAATGTCAAATTTTTCGAACTATCAAAGACACTGAAAATTTTCTATGAATTTATTTTCTTCCACAGGTTGTTTGGTTCACAGCTCTTTTTCCATACGCCGTCTTATTAATTCTATTAGTCAGAGGAATAACGCTACCAGGAAGTGCGGAGGGTATAAAATACTACCTAAGTCCAAATTTTTCGGCGATAACAAAAGCTGAGGTGAGATAAAATTCATGACTCATCTGGATGTATTTACACGTGAACATTATTAATATATTTTTTTACTGACTTGCCGCGCGTAAAATAATCGAGTGGAATTCGACTGACATCACTGTGGGAAAGAGGGTTGAATTTTCAGGAGTTATTACTCAGGGGTCGGAAAATCCAGACTCATGGTAATGCATCATAATGCGGTCAGAAGGCATGGGGGGTAAAAGGAAAAAGATCGAGTGACTAAAAAGGGGGAGGAAATGGAGACTCGATGTAGCTGTCATATACGCTGGCCATGAGATATTTTGAGTTCTTACTCCGCAGCTGTGGACATATTATTTTTATCAGCGTTATCGTTACTCCTATGATTATATAAATGTTGCGAATTTAGGTTTGGGTAGACGCAGCAACGCAAGTATTCTTCTCCCTTGGTCCGGGTTTTGGAGTCCTTTTGGCGTACGCGAGCTATAACAAGTATCACAACAATGTTTACAAGTGAGCATTAATTTTGTTTAAAATAATGAGGAAGTAAAAAAAAAAACAGACTACATTTACCCCTCGTTTTCGATTTTCAGGGACGCTATTTTAACGAGTGTGATAAACAGCGTGACATCTTTTATCGCTGGTTTCGTAATATTCTCAGTCCTCGGTTACATGGCCCATGCAAGTGGCAGGGAAATAAAGGACGTTGCGACGGAAGGTCCTGGTCTAGTTTTTATCGTCTATCCAGCGGCCATCGCCACGATGCCAGGATCTATTTTTTGGGCTTTGATATTCTTTATGATGCTCCTAACTCTGGGCCTTGATAGTTCCGTACGTAATCCGAATCCCACAAAGTTATCGCCTGAAATAAAATAACGATGTATTTCATTATTACAGTTCGGAGGATCTGAAGCCATAATAACGGCCTTGAGTGATGAATTTCCGCTGATTGGTAACCACAGAGAAATTTTCGTGGCTTGTTTGTTCACTCTTTACTTTCTCGTCGGCTTAGCCTCCTGTTCGCAGGTGAGAAATCATTTATTTCATCACATTTTTAACTGGCAGGGAAAACGACCCGCGTTTATTCATTTAGTAAAAAAAAAAACAAATTTTCATCTTCATTCAAGGGCGGGTTTTACTTCTTCCATCTTCTCGACCGTTATGCCGCTGGGTATTCGATGCTTTTCGCTGTACTTGCCGAGGCGATAGCCGTCAGTTGGATTTATGGAACCGATCGTTTTTGCGCGGATATAAAAGACATGATTGGCTTTTCTCCAGGAATTTACTGGAGAGTTTGTTGGAAATTTGTCGCACCAATTTTTCTAATGGTAAGATGACAGTATACCGCATAAGTTAATCGAAGCATTTATTTATCATTTTTTTCATTTTTTTTTCACGCAGTTCATTATTGTCTACGGTTTAATGGGTTACGAGCCCCTTACCTATGAGGATTACGTCTATCCCCTATGGGCGAATATTCTCGGATGGATAATCGCTTCCTCTTCAATAGCCATGATCCCTGGCGTCGCTATTTACAAGCTTCTCACGACTCCAGGAACATTTCTACAGGTCGGTTACAACACCTATAATTAATTGGAATCTGGTAATTGAACCCTTTTAGTATTAATTTTGAAAATTTTGCATTCAGAGAATAAAAATCCTAACAACGCCATGGAGGGATACTCAACAGAAACAAATGTCAATAGCGACAACCAATGGATCGGTTCGACGAAGTTCTAGCGTCTGTTTGTCCCCGGGAGAAGAAGCTCCGATGACCAATGGACAAACAGACGTAACAAAAGAACAAACAGAAGTCATCATTCAATCCCGCGAGTCCTTCAATGGGGATCCACCGCCTGAGCCGGTATAGGACAACAGCGTCGTTATTTTCACCGGCTCCAAGTTTCAGGTCTACCTCTGCTAAAATATATCGCTAATTCGCAATTCTTAATCCCTACCATAAATCGACCCACTAACTTATCACCTGTACAGCCATCGCGTCATGTATCAAGTGATCGAATGAAAAGGTTTAGAATATTTTTACCCGGTGAGAAATAATGGAGACTCGTGCAGTTATATCCACAGCTGGGAGAAAGTGAGTGATTTTATTTATTACATGAATTTCCCAGCGAATCAAATCGCTTCACATGAATACATTTCCAAAACCAGTCTGCTAGTTCTTTACTGTAAATATTTTCTTGTCAAGCCAGCTTTTGGTAGCCGCTAAAAAGAGCCAGATTTCAGCCAACACCTTCCGCACCTGAACTGAATGAGATCAAAGATATAGTAGAATTGTTAAATAAATAATATATTGATAAGCGCTTTAGTCGAAGTAAATTCTTCGATTTTGAAGTTGGATGTGTCTGAAAAGCATACCTGTAGCACCTACAATTGCAGTCTAACCACCCGCTTAAAGAAAGTCTCAATAATAATTCGCATAAGCTATAGTTGTATAATAATATACGCATTTAATTATAATTAGAGCTTAGCAAACCGTGTATAAATGCAATACAGATAATACCCGCCATTAGTACCCAGTAATCGATAAAAAAAACGTATATATATATATTTATGTAGACGTCTGTTATGTGTAGGTATTCGAATCTCCATGTTCATTTGCATTTATAACAAGAAAAATATAGACAGAGGCAAAGAGCTGTGCAGATTTGCGATGGTAAATTAATATAATAGTCGTTTAGTTTTCCATAATATCATTCGTAGGGTGTACTAATAATTTACTATTTGTTGGGAAAGAAACTTTCATGAGTGAAATATAATTTAAATATACAATTAGAAAAGTTATCAATATAATATAGCAGGTAAATTATGTACGTTACAAAAGTTGTATTATACATAGTAGTTGAAGCTTTAAATGAATAATAATTCAGTTGTAGTAATAGAAATTATTTAATCAAAATTTTGTAAGATACATAGACGGAATATGGTAACTACTTCTAACGACCAGATGGTTTTTTGAAGTAACCAATCTAATAGGTAATGGCTTTAGTAGCAAAGTAGATAGTCTGGACATTATTCCAAGTAGATTTTAAGGAACAAAAAGGTGGCGTAACTGTTGAATCGAATTGCCAAATTATTTTGATGAAAATAGAAAAAATATCCGAAAGCCATGTGATAAGGACCATGGAAAATTAAAATTCAATTAATCGATTGAAGGACCAATTTCTGACATCCTCGAGTAAAATTATCACCCAATCAAGCAACAAGTTTTGAAGGCAGCTGTTGATGCTAGAAATACTTGTGAAAATATTAATTATGTGTTCCGGCATTCAGTTATGTCACCCAAGGTCTGTTCAAGCTATGATTTTATTAATGTTTGTCTGACGTACTGTATAACGATCAAAAGCTAAAACTTTTTCATTGGACCGTAAACGTGATAGATATCTGATGTGTTACATATTATATTTAAACCGTAGAATTTCGAGCTTGTTTAAAATATTTATTAGGTAGAAAAATAGACTAGTCAAATCGACTGATAGGCGACTATAAATAGCCTCTAAAAAGGTTCGTTGAAACGTATAGTCAACATAATTATAAATATATTAATTTATTTTATGATCCTAAGGCGCTGATCACCTTGGATTAAAAATTTATATATCCAAGCTTTGAAACGTTAAAATGCTTAGAGTGTACTTAACTTGGATATCATGTAACCATAAATATAAATTACACTGTAGACAAACTGTAAAATATCGAATCAGTACATTTAAACTATGAAGAACATCCGATAAGGTTCGATTGTATGGATCCAGTAGTTGCGTAGATACTAGGAAAAAAAAAATAATAATAATAATATTATCTTTTTTTCTAATAAAAAACTTTATACAATACCTGTGCTGTAAGGCCAGGTTTGCATGCTGTGTGGACTATAGAAACGTCAAATCAACAACCGCAAAATAATAAGAGTGAACAAATAAACAATAAATACTTTATGTAATATAATACTTATAGTAACTAGAACATGATACGCGTATAATGAGGGCAATTCTGAGTATAATGAATTAAATCTTTATAACTTTAATTCTTTACAAATCGTTTTTTAGGTCAGAGAATAATATTTCAAGAGAATTCGAATTACCGATTGTTTTAGTGAAACAAGAGACAAGAGTATTTTAGGAAACACTACCCCCTAGAATATTCTTGAAAAATATCCAACGGATTTTCTTAATCGCAGTGATCGCACGTGGTACAATTCTATAGTGAAAAACAACAAAACGGAAATACTCGCGGAATCGGAGAATCGATTAAACGAATGAATGGCTAGACCTGAGCCAGGAATTTACTGCATTCCACATTCTATACACATACATGCACTCCCGATCAAATACCTCAGACCTTTTCGTATGTCCGTTGAATAATTCAGGGATATCTCTTTGTTGATGATGCACCCGCGTTCAGTTTAGAACTGCAATACACAAAATCATCTGTGGTCTATATAAACGGAACACTAGAGAGCCATTGAATTTTTTTGTTTTTTTTTATTTCATCATAGGAGAATAGTCTATCGTACGCCCACAATGTAATATTGTAATCACTTAATGTTAGTGTAACGAATATCCGAGTATAAAATAAGTTGAAATATTATGGTATATAACCATTTAATATGTATATGATATGGTAAATAACTGTACTCTAGATATACAATAATTGTTGTTGAAAAAATAAAATATATATATTTTGTACATCGCATCTGAACTGCTGCCACAGCCATAGGTGGCAGTTCAGGCCTTGTTGATCTATGATAATGATAATGATGATGATGATAACGATAGTAAGTAATGATGATAATCAAGTACGTAGAATTCATGAAATGCATTTATTGCATACATATAAATTAATATAATGAATATAATGTATTAATTATTCTAAATGATCGTAATATGCTTCAACGTCTGTGCTTATCCAAGAGCCATATTGGTGAAGTACTCGTAACTTGATGTATCGCGCAATTAGTGTGAATTGTGATATTAATTTATACGTTAATTAATCGAAACAATTGTATTTTAAGTTTTGAATGCCACTTTGTATTATACATAGCACACCGTGATAACGATAAGCCAAACATAATGTCAGATTATTTTATACAACAATTAGTAATCATCTTCTTTTAAAATATTTTTCAAAATTATTAACAACATTCCGTGATTGTCGTCATTGTAAAGGTGTTATATAATAAAATTTGTTTGTTTCTTAAACCAATAATATAAGATATTGTTGGTTATCTTTGCAGATCGCTCATTATTCTTGTAGTCAACTTTCATCCTGCAAACGATGGTTTGAATATAGTGTATTAGTACGAGTCTACCTGCGGACTTTTAATCAAATAGCGAACTATTTTTTATCGTTTCATCAGAATCGTCGTTTAGTATGGTGAAATTTATTGTTAGCATGTAAAATTTTTTTTGTTGTCAAATTTTTTTGGTATCGAGTGATTTTTTTAGTATTTTAGAATCTATTTTGACAATTACGATCCTCGCGTCGTAATCGACGGAGACCTCTCGAAACGTCTTCTAGAACGTCCTCACAACGATGTCCTCACTCACAACTTCATCCAAACATCAAAAACAACATGGCGCCGGCTACGGAGGGATTGATGGACTTCGAGAAAGAGATTTTCACTAAGATCAGCAAGAATGAAATCGCCGAGCTCAAAACATTGCTCGTGGCTAACAAAACAAAAATTGATTTCGTTGACGAAAATGGGATGACACCGCTTCAGCATGCCTGCTATAAAGGCAACAAAGAAATCGTTCAGATGCTTCTAGATCAGGTAGGTTAAGTGTTTTGTTACTATTCTACATTCATTGTAGGCATCGCGATCATTATTATTAAATCACCGGTATAGCGTCAACACTCTCTCTGACTAAAGATATTGAAATTCTTCAAACAAAATTATTCCTTTTTTCACTAGTTACAAATTCTTTTCAACAAAGAGCACGCAAATATTGCCAAAGTGCAATTAATCAGTCTAAAATATGCGATTCATTATCGACTACTTAGATCTGTTTAATAAATGAAAGTATCTGGTTTTATCCTTTCTCAATTTGAATCCCAGGGTGCGGATGTGAATTCTTCTCAACACGAGCATGCCTACACAGCCCTGCACTTTGCTGCATTGAGTGGGAATGCGGAGCTCTGTCATTTGTTGATGTCTCACGGAGCACGTTTGACTGTAACTAACAGTGTTGGGCGTACCCCAGCTCAGATGGCCGCATTTGTTGGAAATCATGATTGCGTCGCTACAATCAATAATTTTATACCAAAGGCTGACATCGACTACTACATCACACCACAAGGGCTCCAAACGGAACCTATGCTCTCTCCGCACCTTGCTGACTCTTTCCACAAATTCATCATGCAGGTCAATGTTCACCCTGTCAGAGTCGCGCTGAATCTACAAAGATGTCCTGGTCTACTTGAAAATTTGAACAAGGTGCGGTAATTTATTTTAGTCGCTTTTTTGATATCCTATGCCAGATGAATCATTTCAGTGTTATTATTTCAGGTACAAAAAGTACTGGAGGCAATGCGTCACAAGGAAATGAGACGAGGAATTGAGACAAACGAGGTAATGGCTTTTAAGTATCACTACCTCAGTTGTGTAACAGCTGAAGTAGCGAAATGCCAGAAGAGACAGGAGGCAATGAAAGCAGAAAAATCGGAGAAGGATAAAAACAGCGAAGACGGCGAGGAGAAAAAATCCGATCCCGTCGAGTTGCTAGTCAGAAAATTCTTGAAGTGTAATAAAAGCGAGGGTAATCCCGAGTACCAAGAAGCTTTCTTGCGGGAGACAGTGCGAGAATTTCCTTTCAGAGAAAGCACGATCTTCCGTCAAATGGTAGCTACTCTTGCAAGCACTGATCCTCCATCTGCAGTATCCGTTGTATCAGCTGCAATAAATGGGCAAAGAGGTTTTTCCGACAATCTTCAGATCTGTGTAACCTGTGGGGAAGAAAAGGCTACCAAAAAATGTAGTAAGTGCAAGGCAGTTCAGTATTGCGATCGAGAATGTCAAAGACTACACTGGTTTATGCATAAAAAATCTTGCGCTAGGTTGGGACAAAGTTCTAGCATTAAATTAACAGATGTTGACCGGGCTCAGGTGGCTAACGCGGTTAGTTCGAGGCTTCAAAACTTGGCTGTTAATTAATTGTATCGAAAGACACAAGTTTTTTTTCAAAAGCTATGTTACCAGCAATCAAACGTCGGATGCTCTATATTTATTGAATTTAAAAAAGAATGACCAATTTAGTTAAATGTAAATAAATCTTTAAATAGCTATATCATTTATACGCAATTCACGTGTCAAAACCATCGGCATGGCCGAAGCTACTATAGCGTTACACGACACCACATAACGTAGTATATGATCATTGACCTTGCGATTTATGTCTCTTATAGTGTAAAGTCAAAAGATTTTTCTCCACGTTTTTATTATTTTATTCAAACGGCTCGAGCATCCCGCCATTCTTATAATTGTCAATGTGTACGTGTGTACTTAGACTATTTCTCGTAGTTTTTCGACGTTGTTTTTTGTGATTACCTTTTATAGTGCATAATTTTCAATAAAATGTGTATATGTGTACATATAACACGTTCGTTACGTCATTTCCGTCGTGAAATAGCCTCCGTTGTGATGAACGTGCCTGACATACAGCAATTACGATATCAAATCTATCCAAAGATACGACGAATAATCTCCATAGCAATATAATAAGTAGTCGTTAGTGTAGCAAGTCATCATTTACGTCACAAAAATATCTCAATATTTTCCAATTCAATGATTTTTCCCAAATCATCGATAATTTACCGTCTCGACACTTGTTTGAAAATGTTTATCCTCACCAAAAATATGTAGCTGAAAATTTTTATTTCAAAAATAAAACCTGTCTCATAATCGGTTTTATTTATTTCAATTGATTATTACATGATTATAACAAATGTCGATACAAATTAATGGAAATATAAATATATATACATAGATGATAATATGCATGAAGGAATACGTATCTTCTTGAAATTTTCTCACTAAACGAGGAAAGTCCCGCAAATAGAACTGTACGGTGATGGGTGGCCAGCTAATTTTAAACAGTCAACGTTTTAAATAACGTTCGCTACTGAAATATAAGGCTGTATCATGTGGGATACCTGAGGTTTCGCAGTTGCGAAATAAATAACGTCAAGTGACATCATTGAGTGAAAGTCTGTAAAGATCGATTACTTATGGATATTACATCGGCAAATCAAAGAAAAGCTTGAACTTGCGGTTTTGCATCTATTGACCCAGAGACAAGCGCTATAACGAAAAATAATGATAAAAAAACAATAATTATAACACGTGCAAGGGTCACTCTGTAGAGCGTATAGCGGTATTCACTCGTTATTGCGTATGCAGAGTTTTTCCTTGATGCACTTTGAATAACAAACAGCCTCACCTTATGCAGACTTTCAAGTTCGGTATATAACGGACCCCTGGGGTTCGTTAAATAAATATTAAATCAATTGCTCCGCGTATAGAACGAATAACACTTTTTCAGACAAATAAAAATATCCCCGCTATCTTCTCATTTTGCAATAGTAGACGTTATTTCCTCTCAAATGAGTTGAGTCAGACGATTTCTCTTAAATTGCACACTATTTACAATGATGAATGAATAATGTGCAATCACAAAAGACCTTCAAAGCCTTTAATCTCCTCATTTTTCCAACGTTCAAACGCAACATCTCTCATCTCCTCTACCGTGTCCGTGTCTAGGACAGTAAGGAGGATTAACACTCGACAAGCAAAATGACCCTCTCACAGTTCCTGGCGTGTGATGCCCCATCACCAGACTATTTCCGCTCCTCTGAGTTATCCTGGGCCCGGCTGGACACCTCCTTGAACAAGGTTCCGCCATTAGATTTGTGTCACCATCGACGCTATGGGCCATGTAACAAACGACCCAAACGTGACTGCAGAGTTGTTCGTTGCTTCTGTTCTCACAAAAGGGTTGAAGTTTCCCTCCGTTAACGCAAAAATCAACGTGGCCAACTCGCCCCATTTCCCCATAGTATCCAGCGTTCGTATGTATCACTTCCACAAAGTCAGCATCTCCACTGTCCAGTCTATTGACGAAACCTGGTCTGACCAAAGGGCGCGCGGGATCGAGTCCAACGATACGATGAAGCCGGAAGAACAGGTAATTCGCCATAACTCCACAAATATGAGCACCCAATGAATGCCCAACACACGTGGTCCTGTGGATTTCAAGCCCCAGGTTCCTGAGGGTGGTCAACATTCCTGCGAGGCACTTTGCCACCGGTCGAAGGTTCGCCACCGCGGCGGGGTAGCAGGGCGCCGATGAAAGGACGCTCCAATCAACCATGAAGACATTGAAGCTTCCATTTCTTAGGTAAGCATCCCTCAGGACCGCTATAGGTAGGGTATCATCTCCCCCTGCGTAACCATGGATAACAAAAACGTTTTCGTTTCTCGGATCGTACGGGCCATTGCGAAGCCAATCTGACTGGTCAATTTCGAGTTTCCTTTTAGGCTGTCCAGGAGTATAAAGGAAAACGTGGACATCTGGATCTGGACAGAGATCCCTTTCGTTGCCTCTTCTCCAGGTACAATCGTTTTTGTCGTATTCCGCCGCCGCGCCGCTGTTGATCGCATCCTGGATCGGACCCTTAGCTGCCGAAGCGTCCTGAGCCAAGGACAGAATAGCGGTGAAGAAAACTGTACAATGCACTCGCATTTCGATTCGTTTGGATTTTGACGAGCTCTTCGTGCCGCAGCAGTTTGATGACTAAGTGCGAGGACAGCAATTACTTCGATTTTAAACCCGAACGGGCTGCACCGTCCCGTTTTGCGGTACCGTTTGACCCCTTCCGCAACTTAAGTGCGACTTATACCTGTGTGACACATTTTTCACGCACATTCACAAATTTTACCGACAAGAATCGCTAGGTTCGCAAAATTTCCACGACTTCTAATACAGGTCACAGGTCAATTATTTGCAAAATGGTCGTTTTTTGTTTTTATTCTTTGAAACAGATTAAACGCACGCATACAGAACTGCGTGATTTCTATGTTGACTCGACGGCGTTATGGACTCTTGGAAGCTGCAGCATAAGGATTCCATGGAAAGTCTAATGGTAATGGTGGGTGTTGCGCTATAACTCCGAGCCAAATTCAATAACAGCTGAATCCGGTCACTTTCTAAGAAAGAGCTGAGACTTAATTGCGTAATGTAAAATCTTGAAGTCACAACCCGAATAAAGCCATGGTTCAAGCTGTGATGATATCCGCGGATTTATTCTTTCCCAATATTCATTATTATTCGAATGCAGTTTCGAAATCTGATAGCGATGCTTTTGACATCAGCATGTATATTATCCCTCAATCGACCTAAACTGCAGAAGCTGTTGTCACATGTTTTCAGCCGTCAGTGAAAGCGGAATTAATGTAGATGGATCTTGTGAGATAATTCTTTTCACTCTGTTCACATGGATTTCATGAATGCACATGAAGAAAAATTATTTTGTTGTAGATTTCAAACTTTTGCGGGAATCCCAATCACTATTTTCCTCACATAATCAGTTTCGTTCCGCAAGATTTGTTGATAGATTATTTTTTTTTGCTCGTTCGTTGTATTTGAGAATTATTTAAAAATCGCACTTTGTGCGTGCTATGGGGTGAATTCAAAGAAAGACAGTGGACCAGGGAAGTGGATGAAAAAGTGCACTCGAAAAAAAATATATATACCCGGAAAAATATCGTCGAGTTTTTATGTACTTTTTTTCGTTGAAACAAAGATATATCTGAAACTTCCAAAACATAGGAAATAAGAATATGAAATTTGTGAAACATGATAGTTTTTTTTATTGTCAACTTAAAGTTGTAACATCTAAAAGGTACGAAATTGAATAACAGTTTCATTAACATTGACGACCTTTTCTTCTTCCTTGTTGGCTACATCTCCTCTGTAAATTCGTTACGGGGTAAGTGCCAACATCAACGACTTATGTCTAACGTAATTATAGTCTATAAACAACTTTATACAGTATAGATACGACTTATTTGAAGTATAATCGAAAAATTTAATCTACAGATTTTTACATTACAATAATTAATAGAAACAACGAAATCAAATCAGTACGGTCGTGGAACCATACAGCGATACAAAACCAAGAGGATAAAGGTTCATAAATTAATATTAAGTGTGCCTAGTTCGTTCATGGTTTTTTAAATATCGTTTTTGACCAAAACTAAGGCCACACTGTTGGCAAGTGAATGGCTTTTCCTCCGAGTGTATTCGTTTATGTCTAGTTAAATCATTTTTAACGCCAAATCGTTTTCCACAAATTTCGCAAATATGATTTTTTTGTCCGGTATGGATGGTCAAATGTCCTAACATTTGTTGCTTCCAGCGAAAAGCTTTCGGACAATAAGAACATTTGTGAGGCAGTTCGTCAGTGTGAGTTTTACTGTGAATATACAACGAAGCTTTGGTTTTGAAAGTTTTACCACATGACGCGCAACAATATGGTCTTTCACCGGTATGAATTCTCCTATGATCTTCCATAGCTGCTTTCATTGCAAAACTTCTTCCACACAAGTCACATGCATGTTGTTTAACTCCGCCGTGAACATGTTTTAAATGATAGTATAAGCTTCCGGTCTGTCCAAACTGCTTTCCACAGATATGACAAGTAAACCTTTTGGCATCGTTATGGGAGTGCATATGTGCATGGAAACTTTCCTGTCGTTGGAATTTTTTATTACACACTTTGCAATCGTACGTAGTTTTTGTCGTCACTGTTTGGGCTTCTGACCTTATGGAATCTGACTTTTCATTAGAACTTTCTGGCTCTGTTGGATGTTCCAGAGACGATGGATTTGCATCTGTGATACTACCATGTTTTTGATGAATAACTTCATCAGATGTCTTGGTAACAACCAGAGTGTTAATAATATTTGGTAAGCTATTTCTTCCACTTGGAGCACTGTTTACATTTTCTTCGATAGTTATTGTGGAGATGATTTGTTTGTCGGATAACTGTGTCCCGCTATTTGAGTCTACAGGACTGCCACAACTTGTTCCATTGTCTAGAGATGTGAGGTCTAGCCACTGACTGTTCTTTACATTCTTCGGTAGCGTTTGATCAAGGGGTTTGATTTCCTTTTGGTAATATTGTAGCAAAGCTTGATATGCCCTCCGAAAGTCGCTGAGAGATGGCGATCGAGGAAATTGAATATAATGCGTGAACCTGCAAGTAGAAGAAGCTCACAGAAAATTTAAATGGTGTACCCATGGAAATATTTAATTAAGTATAACTCTAAATTGAGAAAGTATAATTCATTAATATGATTATGGTTCTGCATTGAGAAGTATTTATATCTGTTTATTTTCTAAAAAAAAAAGAATGAATATAAAAATAATACTATGTTTTCACAACTCCATTCGTCAATCTCTGGATTATACCTATATCTTTTCATCTTCACGACACACTAGACTGACAGTATCCGTGTGGAGTGGAGGGTGTTTTCAGTTTAAAATGCGTAGCTTTATGTTTTCTCATATCTCCGCGCTGTGCAAAACCACGACCGCATAAATCACATAGATGGGGTTTTTCTCCAGTGTGAGTGCGTAGATGAAGAATTAAATTTGGCCTCCTGCGAAATTTCTTGGCGCAATAATCACAGGGAAAAGGTCTATTATCGAAATGAACATCTTTATGCAGTTGGAGCTGGCTTGTAGTTTTGAATGTTTGATTGCATATGTTGCAGCCGTAAGGCCTCTCTCCTGTATGCACCCTCATGTGAGTTTTCATTTGTGTTTTTAAGGCAAATTTCTTATTGCATATAACGCATACAAATGCTTTAATTTTTTGATGAACCGCTCTTTCATGCATGTACAAACTGGACGTACGTTTAAATGCTCGGTTACAAGTTTTACAGACATAAGGCTGCTCATTACTGTGCCTGATCATGTGATGCCGCAGACTAGATTTATTGGGGAATACTTTGCCACATGTTTCGCAAGATATTGATTTCTTATGCACATGAACCTCTTTATTATGATTTCTAAGTAAGAGTTCTGTAGCAAATTGGATTTCGCAGTCTGGACAGAATAAGGTGTGTCGAAGAGTAATGTGAGCTTGAAGGCTTACTTCAACAGGAAAGCCAATGCCGCAAGTGGCACAAATGTGATTAGCTTCCCCAGTATGAGTTTCCAAATGCATTAGCAACTCCTCTTGCGAATCGTATTTGCTGTAGCATATCTGACAATCAAAATTATCCATATTAGATTGTAGAGATCGAGCAACTGCAGCATGTAATGCCTCTTGACTTTCATATTCTTCCCCGCACTCTCCATTATCCGACGAGTGACTCCTTACGTGGGCGGAAAATTCGGGAAACATTAAATTGTAAAGATTGCAAGTATGGCATCCATACGCACACACATCAGGATTGTCTGGTTTGATCAGTGGTATTGATAAAACGAACGAGTCCTTTTCGCTCTCTTCATCATCCTGCTCTTTCTTATACATCACTGTAACATCTACAGTTTGCCCATGCATAATTGGTTCCTCCGTGCCAACAGATTGGTCAATAGTGTTGAGAAGAGATGCCGCTGTGATTTCCTCTTCATCCAGCAAACACCTAGAACGATATAGGACCGTGAAGTAGAGCCGATGTCAGAATGTTCCAGTATCACAGGGTGAATATGATCTTTTATCATTTATTTTTTATTAATTTGCAAATATTGGTATATTTCGTTAATTCATTGAGTTGATTTTCATCATGTATATTTAGCCCTACTTTTTGCTTTGGGAAACTTTCAAGTGAAATCTGGGGTGCTTGTACCAAATTCACGATTGACAAGGCGGCGGAGCCAATTTGGCTAGCATTAAGGAAGATTGTTCTTTATGACGAAGTAGTATATGACTCTTTAAATATCGTTTTTGAGCAAATTTCATTTCGCAGCTAGTGCAGGCAAACGGTTTGTCTTGCGAATGGATTACTTGATGGCGTGCTACCTCACCTTTGACCGCGAATTGCCTTGAACAAATCTCACAAGAGAATTTTTTTATCCCTGTGTGAGTGGTTATATGATTATTGAGTTTTTGTTTGGTAGGAAATCGTTTATCACATGACGGACATTCATGTGGCTTGTAATTGGTATGGATACGATTGTGTATGTAAAGTGAATTCAGAGTACGAAATGTCTTTTTACATGGTTTACACGCGTACGGTCGCTCGCCCGAATGAATTCTTTGATGATCCTCTTTGGCACCTTTATTAGCAAAAGGACGAGCACAAATTTTACATTGATGTTTTTTTATTCTCTCGTGTACATCCCTGATATGCCTTCTCAGATCTTGCTTGATACGATACTGATTACCACAGAAAGTGCATTTGCACGGTCTGATTCCTATGTGAAGCCGATAATGACGTAAGAATCCTCGTTTCGTCATGATAACTTTCTTACAAGTGTTGCATCTCCATGCACAACGATTATTTGCAATCACCTGAGCCTTCTTCAGTATTGCACTTTCTTCTCTATTTTCGATGTACCCTTGATGCATGTAGATGTGACGTCTCATAGCAAACTTTTTATCAAAAGTTTCGTTACATAAATTACATGTGTAAACTTTAGGTTGAGGTTCATCGACTTGCTGTGTCTTGCTAACATGTTCGAGAAGGTGATCTTCCAATTTCGAAATAGTGGTGAATTTTTCATTGCACACAGAGCAAAGCCAGTTGCTTTTTGTTGGCTCGTTGGGTTTATCGACATCAAAATGGGTTTTTTCATGCAGCTTAAAATCTTTCAACTCCCCACGGTATAAAGCTTTGCAATAAGGACAGTAATGAACCGAATCTTCATGATCAAAATTCAGATGGGTAAGGAGATCTGCCATTCCGTTGAAAGTTGCTTTGCATCGCCCACATTTGACGCATGCTATTCTTTCTTCAGAAGAAGATTCTTCAATTTCTGCTTTAGGTTTTTCTAACACGCTTGCAGTATTCTCCTCTCCATGCAACCTGTAAACAAATATTCCGAGATCACGTTGGAGCATGAGCAGAATTAAGTTCATTTCTGGCAGTATTCTTGGGTAATCATTCTTGAGCAAAATATGAGCTGCACAAAATAAAGTTGTTGGATTCATATCACATTTTGATCGATATCTTCCGGACACACCAATAGATGAAAATTTCATACGTATTTTTCAATATAACTTAAACCTATAATTGTTCCTTCATTCTTCATGTGTTGTATTAATAGGTCGAAGTATTCCTGCTACTTCGGCAACGAATTTTTGAACTAGCAATCTGTCAGATTATGTTTCCGTAGAAAGTGTTCTATCCAGAATACTTTTTCAAGATGATTAATGAATCATTTATTCTAGTTGTAAATTCTGATTTGCATTGTGATTAATCTTATTATGATTAACTAAATATCGTTTTTGTCTAAACGAAAGGCCGCAGTCGGTGCAGAGCCATGGCTTTTCTTCGAAATGCACCAATCTGTGTCTCTTCAATTCGTACTTAATACGAAAATGACGATTACAAATATCACAGGCATGAGGTTTTTCTCCGGTATGTTTAGTGATGTGAATCACAAGCTGAGGTCTAGTACGAAAGGCTTGATTACAGTAGTTACATTTGAATGGGAAAAAGTCTGTATGGGTACGGTTGTGAACAAACAGTGAGGCCTTTTGTTTAAACGATTTGCCACAAGTCTTGCATACAAAGGGTCTCTCTCCAGTATGGATACGTCGATGATCTTGGACATTACGTTTAGTGGAAAACATTCTGCCGCATATATCACATGGGAAATTTTTTATGCCTGCGTGAGTTTCACGTAGATGCCGTGCAAGACCTTGATTAACCCGAAACTGTCTCCCGCATAAGTGACAAGTATAAGGTCTTTCTCCCGTATGAATCCGAATATGCCATGAGAAGGTGTAGGGAGAATAAAGGTTTTTCCCGCAATCCTTACAATGGTAGTACACTTTACCATTGGCTTCAACACGTGCTCGTTTTATCGCTTCTTTATCTATACTTCGGGGTTTTTTTACTTGCTTTTCTTGTAATGCTTCTGGATGTACCTCTAGATTATGTGAGGCTAATACTTTTTTTTTATCCGCAGAATAGTTGCAGTGCTTACAGGGATAAGATTTAACAGTATCAGTTTTCATCGTTTGACATGAATCCCATTCAGTCTCTAGTTCATTTGTTTCGACATCTTTGCAGGTCTCTTCGTCTGATTCTTTGGCAAACTTTTTCAGCGTTGTTGTTTCTTCTGCAGTAACTGATTGTGGTTCTGCATGTTTTCGTCCACAGCATGCTACATGACGCTTAAAATGAAACTCCCTTTTGAATATTCTTTTGCACTTTGCACAAGAGTATGAATTTTTCGTATTCCTATGATGAGATCGAGTTGACTTTCTTCTTTCAATGGATATGGAGGCACATTCTTGAGTGGAAGAGGAAATTAAACGAATGTCATTTGAATCAGGCTCATGACTATTTTTATCGGAAGTTGTTGGTTCAAATTTTGAACATTTGGGTTGATCCGAAATTTCTAAAGGCAGAGAAATAATCTGCGGATTGTCATAGTCCACTTGATTAGATTTCGGCTGCTGGGAAGGATTTCTGGAGATAAGTTCCTTTCGAGCCAATCGAAACACGGCAAAGGATTTCGTTCTTGTTTGGTGGAACCTGGAAGCATAATAAGTGCGGGATGTTTCAGTAACTTTCCTTTTGTCGCAGAATCGATGTAAGATGGAAAATACAAGGTCTGTACTAGCAGTTTCGTAAAGTATCAAAATGCCTGCTCTTAATGTGATTGTTCAAATAACGTTTTTGCCGAAATGCTAGACCACATCTGCTACAACTGAATGGTTTATCTTCAGAGTGGATGAGCTTATGTCTTACAAGTTCCGATTTTACACGAAACCTTTTTGAACATATTTCACAGCTGTGATTCTTTTCCCCAGTATGAGTCGTAATATGCGCCAGCATTTCTTGCTTCCGTCGAAACTTTTTATGGCAATAGGAACATGGATGCGGAAACTCGTTCGTGTGCCGTTTGCTGTGTATATAAAGTGAGGCCTTCGATCTGAAGGTATTACCGCAAGACTTGCATAAGTACGGTCTTTCTCCTGTATGAGTGCGTCGATGGTCTTCTCTCGTAGCTTTTGACGCAAATGACTTTCCACACATATCGCAGGAAAATTTCTTCACTTTAGCATGAACGTCTTTTAAATGTCTAGACAAACCACCAGAATCACGAAACTGTTTAGCACAAATGTGGCAAGTGAAAGGACGTTCGTCTGTGTGTATACGCATGTGTCTTTGGAATGAATCTTTCAGCTTGAAACACTTTCCACACTCATGGCATTGATAAGTTTCCTGGGTACCCGAAAGAGGTTTCGGCGCCTTGGAAATATCGTTCAACATTTTTGCTGGAAGAACTTTTGGTGAGCCTTTATTTTCTGCTTTTTTTTTTGAAATATCTTTATCGTTTGATGGTGTTCGATTTGTTTCTGCTTTGTTCAACTTTTTTGTCACTCCCTGACTACAATGACCACGACAGTCTCGCTGTAACATATTATCACTGAGGCACAGTGGGTCAGATGTTACAGTCGGTTGATCAAAGGCAGAGTCTGTTACTGTGATCCAGATTGATTCAGTATCATCTTCTTTAACATGACTTCCATTGATTTTCTGCTCTGATTTTTTGTATGGCCTCCAAAAAATACTCTGGATGTCTAGGAATGCTTTGAATGGCATCTGGATACTACTGGACCTGTAAAATAGTCAAAACTTGACTCCAGATTTCGATTTTGTGAAGCGCTGAGGCAAGGAGGTGGGTGGTGCGCGTTCTTATCGGTGAGTGATTATCGTCCTTCCAATTCTTGAGTTAGATTTTGAATAATGTTGTTAAGCAGTATGTGGATCGTTTTAAGATTAGTTTCAAGAGGTTAATGGCAAAGAATATCAATCATTTACATAATGGGTATAAGATGTAAGAAACATTCGATTCACTTTCATAACTACATCTTACTATTGTTAGATAAATCAGCTCGAACTTCATTTTGGGGATGCTGAGAAACAATAAATTCTTCTGAAATAGAATTCAACTGAATATATGTCGTATTGGAACTGCCATTCAAAACATACCCAGCATCGAGAAACACTTGTTTTCCTCCATCTATCGACGATTAAATACATAACTGCTGCGCTTCGCTGTTTTGAGTATACGAATGTGGATCAGTTTGATTTCACAGATTGCCATCAATTAATTCTCATCCACAATTCTGTTCATTTTCCTTTTCATCTATCCTATTTTCTAATTTTATGCCAGTATGCACATTCAGTAGCGTTCAATGGGTGAGTAATCAGGTGTTGACAAGGTATTTAGGACCCATAGAATATAGGTATCCAAAGTATCATAAACGGAAAAAGTTTCATGAACCTCCGGCAAGCTTGTGCCCAAGATCAAGATATTGTAATTGAAACGAGTCTCGAAAGCTGACATCATGCTTCCGATCCCGACCACCCACCTCTACAATGTTCCTCCATCCAATGAATTGATTCAAGATATCTATTTTTGATTAAGCTTCTGAATACTATTTCATCATGTAATAAAAAATCGAGCTGGCTCAAAAACGACGATCCTGTTAGCTACAGTTCCAATTAGATTTGGAATATGTCATATGAATGTTCTTCCGATGAAGATTGCACAGATAAATTTGAATCAGAACTCATTACGGACATACAAGTGGAAATGCTTTAAGGTGGACAATAGGTTAAAGGAGCAAAGATTCAATGACAATAGTATGTTGTTACTGATACATAGATACTAATTTCTGATCCATACAGATAGCGGATTGATTTATTCATCCCATGACATCTGGTACAATGGCTAGTGAAATTATGCACCAGTGTAATTTCAATAGTTTTCTAGTACCCTCTGTAGCTAATTGTAAGTACTCATCAGGATGAAATTGGATCTATATGCCATGAGATAACCTTACATTAATTATGAAACTTCATATTTTACCTTTCAGACTCATTGGTAGTAGACTCTTCATTACATTCTCCTTTTTCTCTCAATCCCTCCGCTGGCTATAATTGAACAGATGATATTGATAAATCAGAACATATTCATGGAGCAAGCTTAACAGTGTAATCAAATAATCAGTTCTCATAGCTGATTTAGGACTTGGACGAATATATTCAACTGTATTAACTTGGGTAAAGGAATATCAGAGGATACACACGAGATCTGAATATCACAGACAAGCGACATGTTATGATGAATTGATATTTAATCTCACCATTTGTGTTTTAGTTATTTGATTTGTTTCTGCCGATGGTGGAGCAGCACTTTCCTCATTTAATGAATCTTCCAACGTTATAGTCTGTAAGATCAAAAATCAGGTTAGGAGAAATGCGAAATAAATTTTTTTACATAAAGAATTGTAGATTGGTGATATCCATCCCACGCACCTGTTCTTTTTCTTGCAATTCCTTTTGCATTTGCAGAAGTCGTTGCTCGGCATCTATACAACTTTCAGTTAATTCGTGCCACGCCAGTAATGTAGAAGCACAATGATAGCAAAGATGCAAAGGAAGACTGTCTTCTCTGGAAACCTAAAATTCAAAGAACGACAATACATCAAACATTGTCTCAAGGTTTTTAGTCAGAAAATGATTACAATTGACTGCTTATGCATTTGAATCAACATGATAATAAAATATCACTGCTCTTACAGAATTTGAGTAGATGGTTAAATATGAAAGAATGAAATAAGCAACATTGGTACCTGGATGGGTAAATATCTGTGTATCTTGCTACTGAGGTCATGTTCAAGCCCTTCTCCTTCAAAAATTGGGATTAAATGATCACTGCAGTTGGCACATACTCTGCAGAGTTCATTCCAAGGCTGATTCTGTTCCGTTGAATTAGCGGCTTCGAATTTCTTTGCTTCGGCAACGTCTACCAGGTTAACTGGCTGTTCATGCACCTCAGTTATCACATAATATTTTTCACCCTGACCGCTGTTCTCCCCTTCTATATTATCTACCGTCTCTATCAACATTTCAGAGTCGTTGCAAGCTTCTAGAATCTCCGACGTTCCAGCCTCCATTTCATCTGACAATAACAAAATTTGCTTTACAATTCGAATGAAATTTTATTGATTATTGAAATGTGAATACTCGATCAAATATAAGACAAAACTGACTGCGGGTGAAAATAAGAATGCAACTTCATATCGACATGCACATATCTTGCCACCGTTCAGTGATGAATATACTTTGGCAATGTAAAGGCTTAACTGTTGATAGGTTACGAGAAATTCAATAATGTGATGAATTCGCAAATCGTTGTTTCTTAGCCAGCAAAGTATCAAGTGAACATTACTATTGACTTACAATCGTGAGGGATGCTGCTCATTATGCTTCGGCAATTCCTGAGCTAAGATAGTCATCAATCGTGATGGTAAGCATCAGTTTTTCTTCAAGTTTTCGATATGAAAGCTCTGTGCGAACAAAACTCTCAGATTACAGGTATCAACACAATATCCATCTGCGTCTCACGACGTGATGAGAAACTGGTCGCCGCTGATCTCCAATGACGCTGTGACGCTGCTGTACCACGTTTTGAGTTTTGCTGTTGTGAGAAAATATTCTGAGGAGAGAATATCTGGAAAAACTGCGCTGATACTTCAACCCCCCTGCAATACGGTTGGTGCGCTCTTCAATGAACAATCAACTGACCAATAACAGAGCGGGATTCATTATTCATTGAGCATCACTGTTTAGGATTCATTGACATGGAGAACATTCAGTTTGATTTTGTGCTTGTAGATGGAGACAAGATCCGGTTTTGAGTTGGCTAAGAATCTTGATTTGAATCAAATAATTCGCATCTTCGAAGTGAGGATGTATAATGAATACATCCAAGGAAGTAATGATTGTCGGTAAGTAACTCTTATAACATTGTTATTGGGATGGTATTTATTTTGTATGTGTTCAGCTATCCATCTATTTCAAGTATTTTACAAGAATACACGCATGAATTCAATTGTACGTCTATATTTATATGCATACGTATTCCGTACAAGTACTGTATATTTACATGCCATATTTAACATGTTCGATAGACTCTCGCAATCTATTCTACAATTTAACGATATTATATTTATCAATGCCGTTTCTGATAAATGTGCCGTAACAAACATAAAAGCTCTACGTAATGACATAACAATTATTATACCACGATATCTTTTTACGATAATGCATTATTTTTGTTTCTACTACGATTTTACTGTCTATGATGTGCCATCGAAGCTTAACAATTCACAGCTATGTGTATATAATTCGCAACGCTTATCTGGTGATATACTTTTAATATATCTATTCTTACACTTATACTTGTTTTCTTTTTTGTGTTTGTTTTTTCAGTTTATTGATTTCTTCATTCATTTATTTATTTATTTTTTTTTTTATAAAATTAACAAAGTCGATAAATTAGTTAATCAATTGCTGGCATTACCGCTGTATGGACCTTTTTTGCGACACAGATCGCAGGATTCCCTCTTATGGAATAATAAAAATTGTAAATGTGAATCTGAAGAATGCCACCAGATGCGGTCTATATTGTTCTACGGTGCGTATGCAACATTCAGTTTTTCAAACGATTAGGAACTGAACATACAATCCATTCTATTTCTAATTTTTTGTCTTTATAGTATTGTATATATGATTTTGGTCTCCTAAACGTGCGTGGCTGCGGTAAAAATAATGGAATATAGATTGAATATCAAAGTAAATCTGTATAAGTATCCTAATTAATTGTCGTATTTGTGCCTAAATCTTTCGGCTGTAGCATATTAATTGTCCATTAGTTGAAACGCGTTGTTTTTGGTCGTTGAACAAAGTGCTTTTTTTTGGCTAAATAAAGATTCTAAGAATGATAATAATATTTATTAAAAATAGTAATCATAGATTGATAATAATAACAATAATGATTATAATAATTAATTTATAGATAATTTATAATACCTATCCATATACACGCATATACCTATGTATACATCTTTTAAAACGTGATAACGAATAATATCTTCATTTTACACTATAAGTGGAAGTATAATAGAAAGAGAATATTACAGAATTTTTCATTAGGTGATTTAACAAAGAATGTTTATGATCACGGTGATTCCTAGTAAAGATAAAGATTCTAACACTAATTTATGCCCGCGATCAATCTAGCTTAATCAACAATAATTGATAAGAAAATATTTAAAAATATCAAACCGACAATTTTTCATCAAACAAATAAATAATCATACATTGATCCATGAATTTTTCATATAGTTATAATTATGTCTATGTAAAGTAGCATGAAAAAATTTTTTCAATAAAAAAAATCGTCATGCATGAGTTATAATAAAATAACAAAATGTATATATTGATCGGGTATCCGAAGCTATACTGCAGATCCGTACGAAGACAATTATTGCCTGTAGAGGTTGTTCCTATTATCGTTGACCCGGCGACAACATCGTCCTAATGATATAGGCGAGAGGCGTTATAGATATTTTTGTGATTAATCTGAAGCCGTTTAGTAAAATTGCGACGAAGACTCTTGATGAGGAAGCGAAGCGAGACTCACGTAGTCAGACAATTACTCCCGAGACAAGTACTTCGTTGAGACTGTTGTCGAACATAATCTTCTACGTTAAAACGACTCTCATCCGGGTTTCCACTCTTCTTTGCTTTCAATTCTCTGAAAAAAACGAGACATCATTATTATTTTGTTTTTTATATTTTTTTTAAAGTTTTATCGATTTATTTCGCCCTTTGGTGTTCGTTATACCGCGCGGCTGTTATGCAACGTGACACTCGATCGCCTTTGTTATATCAAAAAGCCGCCATTGTTCCCCGTTGTGCAGCAGCGTGTGCAATATAATATAGATAGGTATGGGTATAGGTATGTAAATTAATAGCATTGAAGAGAAATAAAAACTCACGAATATTCTAGTTCATCATCAATATTAATATTACCTACCTCGCGACAGCGGTAAAAGCTAGCTCTACGTTCAGCCCAGTTTTTGCGGAAGTTTCCATGAAAGGTACTCGATATTCTCGGGAAAGTCTTTCACCATCTTCGCGTCTGACAGCTCGTTCTCCACCGCAGTCTGACTTGTTACCTGTAATTTATGTTTCAAAATATCACATTTCAATTTCGCTGTAATGTAGGACGCATTATATCGATTTGAAAATCGAGGCGTAGTTAGTCAGTTAAAGAAGAAAAGCAAAAAGGGATGATGCGATATGGATATAACATCCAGATAACCGATGCCTTGTTCCTACAAATGGTAATGCCCGACCCATTTCCCCGTGAATAAATTCTAGAGGGATAAGTTTTATTATTCTGGGATTTCTAGGGAAGGGATCGTACAAATAAAATTTATCTCTAAGAAAAGGGTCTGCCTACCAAGTAACATAATGACAACGTCGTCGTGCGCGTATTCCCGAATTTCACCCAACCATGCCCTGATGTTATCGAAACTCGTCTTGTTCGTCACGTCGTAGAGCAAGAGCAGAGCTGGAAATAAAATGATCAGATTATCGAAAAAGCTCGTGAAATGCGAAATCGAATATTATATTACAGATACACCAAATTTCTGGATGTAACGCTGCAGCGATGAACGCTTCGAGTGAATTCAAATGAATTTATAAAACGATTACCGAAAATGGTCCTCGATTCTGATATTTATGGCGCCATTTAATTTTACGTATACGCATAATTAATTATGCGTGTAATAACTACAAAACGCTACGATATGCATTTTACGCGTACCATGAGCGTCTCTGTAATATGCGTGTGTAACGCTCCGAAACCTTTCCTGTCCAGCTGTGTCCCAGATTTGTAATTTAACTCTAGCTCCGTCGACCGTGACAACTTTATTCTGAAACAGATAATTGTTTACAAATGACATTTTCGTGCAGTATATACGGTTCATCAAAACGACCATTATATTCATGACTGCGTCGTGTGAAATATAATGTAATATAATATATTATTATTGGTAAATGGCTCTCTGCATTGAAAATAATGTCAAATTATTTATTCATAAATTGGAAAGGGTGACGGCGACGTTAGCCAGGTTTTCTGATGCATGTTATTATTTATTTTTTTTTCGTACAGGTAATACATCAATACATGTACCTATAACACCGTACGCGACGCGGAGCCAACGATGCATTCTTGAGATACCGACCAGCAACCCAACAACTATATAGCAGCAAGTTTCTGTGCTCGTTACGTCATCACCGACTGGGCCGCCTGTCGACTTATACATATAGGTATATCGTGATACGGAACGTGGGCGTGTTCTTACACGTGTATATATAGCTGACAATGAGTCGCCACTCGT
Source organism: Athalia circularis (assembly GCA_963978495.1). Lineage (NCBI taxonomy): Eukaryota > Metazoa > Arthropoda > Insecta > Hymenoptera > Athaliidae > Athalia > Athalia circularis. Next base: position 22,444,509 of record OZ021702.1, read on the forward strand.
TTTGAAGGTGTGAGTTGTTATGTGGTTATATTCTTATGGACACTGCAATCTGCGAGTACATATCCTGCATCACTTATTGACCAATTCCACACGAAACGCGCATCACCCGTATAATGTAACTATACATATTTGTGCAGCGAAAAGCTCGTTGGACTCTACGGATGAGAGTTAAACTTTTTTTTTCATGATGCAATTCGGGGGTTACGCCGCTGCAAATGTTACAACCCTTTGGGTACATCATCTTCCCTACAGTATTAAAATGACAGGCGATCGCACATATGGTTGAGGGTGCAGAATTTGAAGCTCACCCTAAAGTCGATTCCGACAGTGGACAGGAAGTTTCCAGCGAGAAAATGACCCTCGCGAAATCTTAGCAGGAGGCAGGTTTTCCCGACGCCGCTGTCTCCCAATAACATCACCTGTATAATCGTTTGGACAAATCATTGAATCTCCCTATAATGTATATGTCTGCAGACAGGTTAGAAGGTAAGCTTTTATTTATCAATGTATCGGGTCCAGACGTCGCGCCGGATCGTCTACGGCATCGATAACATCGATAATCTTGTGTCAATCAAAAATAATTCATGTGACGTAATCTTCAATTCAATTCACAGACCTGTTTCCCGCACGCGCTATTCAAAACGTTGGAATTGAAAAGAGAGAAAAAAAGGCGACTATAACATTCCGAACCTTCACCGCTGACGATCGATGTATACAACGAAAATGTATTCGGAATCATCTCAAGCCTTTGTATCCCGGGATTAAATGTATCGGATTCGGATGATCTCCACGTTAGATGAGTATAACGTGTGAGCTGTTCTCTTCCTTCCTCCGGGAGGAGAGCTGATTGATTGGTTATTGGATTATTGCTCTATGGCCCCTCCTCTCCACGTGCAGCCGAAGATACGCCTATCGAGTTCCCCGAGGCCACAACAACTCTGAAACTCACGGAGAGCAGGAGCTGCTGCTGCTGCGGCTGCTGTTGATCGAGGCGCTTGCTACTGCCGCCGTTACTAACCATCGTAAATCACTGTCTGACAACCGATCTGCGGGGCTATCACTAATTGTCATTAACTTCGTCGCGGCAGAGCATCACATCGAACATTTCACTGCCCGGGCAGCCTCCAACCTAAGATTATATGGCCATGTAACTAAGATAAATGAAGACTGGACCCGGTAAGGTGTATATACGGTAACCGATGAACGGCGTTGATATGTCGTATGCAGGTGTGTCTTTTTTCCATTTTTGTTTATCCATTTGGAAAAAGATGAGCACGACGCGCGTTTTGAATTTCTTTAGATAAAATTTAACGAATATGATTCAATCAATTCGCAACGTCAACGCGTGAATGATAATATTTTTCATTTTCGTCCTCGTGGATTTAAACTTTTTCTTTCCGCCTGTGAATTGAATTGAATCGAATTGAATTGAAAGAAGGGGTAGATAGAAAAACTGTAGAGAAACAGATGAAATAATATATACCTCATATATAGAAAGTGACGGAAAATTTATATTTTTCAGGTAAAAGAAATGTGTGTGGAATTTGGAACGACTTGAAAATAAGAAGCGTCAGGACCTTCCAGTGAAAATGGCAGGTTTCAAGCGGCGCCCTGGGACTGTTTGGACTCTGTGGAGTGCTGTGCGAGGAGGAACCTGTAGGAGCGTAGTTGGTGGGGGCCATGGTCGGGCTTTCATTCCCTCCGCGAAGCGTCCTCGAGGTCGAGACCCGGCGCACGTGGCGCACCTCTTCCTCCTGTGACTTCATGCGTTCCTGATACAACGAGCACCAGATTTCTCTTCTTCTTCTCGACCACTCCTTGTTTCCCCCCAATTATTATTTCTCGCTTACGGGTCAATCAACTCTCTCTCTCTCCAAGTCTCTATTCTCTGTACACTGGAAACGGTGTACCGGTAACAACAGCAACACCGACCAACTACGAGAGCTCAACGTTTCGAGGTCCGTCTGTCGGAACAAAGCGCTTCACGTACAGTTTGCAATGCTATATAGATACCTACATACGAATACATACTATACATATACAACACATATATATATTATATACCCCCTCGGGGCATTATTTGCCTCAGGGAGATCGTGCGGGATACTTCAAGGATTTGCAGTTACTACCATGGTAATAGTTGCGTCGGGATTTGCGCGTCCCTGGAAGGCAGGGATTCGCCAAGGGTTCTTGCAGGGTATCGGCACATTGAGACCAAAATTATTCCGCTTTTGATATATACAATACCAAAATACCTTTTAATCATGCAGGAGCGAAATAACAGGCATAGGAACAATTCATTTATTATATTGCCAGCTTTATCTGTATTAGGTACTACAGTATATATAAATTCTCACGGAGTTTAGTTTCACCTAGCGAAATTCTATATACAAATGCGAATTATATGGTGTATATGAATTTCTAAAAATTTCTATTTATAGATACGCGCGTCACTTAATTTTTTTTTTGTTTTTTTTTTCCCTTTACCGAGCTAATTTTACAGCAATTAACCGAGTTAGCATAGATGTATACGGCATGAACCGAACAAAAATTTCTTTCAGTGTACGAATACGGGAATATAATTACGTATAGCTGCATCAGCTCTAATGAAGGTCGAACAAAAATTTCGAATATTAAACAATGAAGTGAGAATCACGAAAACAACTCGTCAATTATCTCGTCGGAATAATACTACGTGATAACGAGCTGTTTTCAATTTTTTTTTCTTTAAAGAACTATCATTATCACTAGATTTTTTCGATTCCATATGCCAGAAATTTGGCAACTGTTTCTAATTCCGTTGCGCTTGTAGGCTGAAGATATATTTAAACACGCGAGTGATGTTGGCATGTCTTCTACATAGATATACATACTTATTTTGAATGTACACGTGCACGTATTTAGCGATGGGGTTCCGGGTATATAATATCAAGAAATACAAAAAAAACATAATTATAAATTTTACCGTAATCTGCAGAGCCTAATTAAATGTGATATGAACTTGCGTGCGCTTATTTCACACACTCATATGTCGCGTGTTTCAATAATTTCTTTCGTAAATAAACCAACGATAGTGATAATCTAAATAAATATACAGAAAAATCGCCGGGTATAGCGCTTAACCGCGTTTTGTAAAGTGGGTAATTCTTCTTCAAATATACCCACAGATATTTCGATACGCATACCCCTGATTAGGGCAACGCGTCACGTGTACCGTGAGGGTTTTGCATTGTTTGGAATCTACCCAATATGTACAATAATATTGGTATTTAGATTACTACCTTATTACAGCGCTCATATAACAATTAGTATATTAACTGTGTGGTGGTACAACAAACATGTACACATATATAAATATACACCCTGTACATTCAGCTCGATCAACGTGGAATAGAAACAGCTAATGGAACGTTTAACGTGGGTGATCGAAACTTGATTGTCTAATTAATATATAGCGAATGATGGAAGATGATTAGTTCGGATTTACCGCCTACTTAACGTTCATAAATAATACATGCCATGCTTATACGCATATGATATGTGTGAAAGTTTTCGGAGTGACTGCAGCAAATCAGTTTCAGTATACATATAACGTACAAATGTCAATATGTTTATAGGACGCAATAATCGATTGTAATGCCCGTCATACATTTTATTTTTTTTTAATTCCATTTTGTTTATTTTTCTATCACGTATAGGCATTCTCAATACTCTCATGTAATACATTCTATTTATTTTTGTGCTTTCTCCATCAGGTGGGGTATCCGTATGTCTACAATTATTATAACGGGTTATTCTCCGTGAAATCTGCTAAGAAGGATCATCGCAAGGAGGAGTATAACATAGCGCATCAGCTTTCGTGTGGGCAACGCGGTCTTTGAACTGATGCGATGACGATGATTCACGGACCGCGGGACTCAACTCACATTCACCCGACTGGTGGCGCCTCCCCAGCCGACACGACGACGCAAATAACTACAGAGCTGGTATTAATCTTATGCTTGCTTTGTGTCGGAACATCGTATAATATTATACGCGTGGTGACGCAACATAGAGCTGAACCGTAAATATGTATATATCTATATACGTAAGTATATGCCTATAATGTAAACCTAACGAGTCGGATTCTTTTATAACATTTGCATTCGAACTTGAAAAACTGCATACGGGCACAGCCATTGGGATCCGCATGATTTTTTGCGTTATTACAAAACAAGTGCGACTTCACATTATGCGGTAAATAAATGAATAATGATCGATGCTCGATAATTAAACATATTTTTATGATTTTTTTATTTTTTACTTTCTATTTATCGCGATACGGCATTTAGAGAATCCGAAATCTATATAGCAGCAGTGGCTTCCATTGCACCGCTGCTAGATAATTCCATGAAACGTAATTCAAATTCGTTTGACACGCATCCTTTCTTAATCGTTCGGCATATAGATGTAGGATATTCGTGTACTTGAAATTGTTCATTTTCGGTGACATTCATCGGAATTAAGATCGCGGCTTTGTGTTAGGACAGTGACATTGCCTCCGCGAGTTGTCGGCACGTGACAGTCTCGATGGTGCGATAGTGTCTGACGTCATATCTCGCGTAGCAATTGCCCGGCGTCTTAGGACATATATGGGGGGTTCCACGCGAAACCAGACACTTTGAAAAACTTTTTTTTTGATCTCCTCAATTTTTTGACATGTTTTACTATCCATCCAAAGACTCTTCCTGGTAAAATTCGAAATTTTTTTGACCACCCGTTCAAAAGATATCGAATTCTTACAAAAATCGCACTTTTTACGGTGTTTTGCCCGTAACTTTTTTGAAAATGGTCCAAATTTAACTTTCTTTTTTCCAAATCTTCGTCTTGAGACGTACTTTTGATAAAAAATATTTACAATTTTTTCAAAACGATATTATTATGATATTTTCTATTTTCAAAAATAAATTGTCATTTTTAACAAAGTATGTACCCTTCGATTTTTTTCAAAATTTTTTGTAAAAAACTACTGTCCATTCAACGAATTTTAAGCCTAGTCCGATGATGGGATCTTGATGGGATGTATTTTTTTTTTTTTAATTTTAATTTTAATTTCTTTCTTGTTTTTAGTCAAGTTTTTTGTGTTGGACATTAATGGGAAAAATTTGTTATGTTTAGGAGCCACTATCAATAATTTTTTTCATGCGAAATCGTACACTTGTAGAAAATTTTTTTTTTTTTAATTTTAATGAAAAAAAAAATTAAAATTAGAGAAAAAACAAAAAATTTCCAAGTGTCCAATTTGGCATGGAAAAAATTATTGATAGTGGCTCCTAAACATAACAAATTTTTCCCATTAATGTCCAACACAAAAAACTCGACTAAAAACGAGAAAAAAATTAAAAAAAAATAAATAAAACTAAAAAAAAAAAAAATACATCCCATCAAGATCCCATCATCGGACTAGGCTTAAAATTCGTTGAATGGACAGTAGTTTTTTACAAAAAATTTTGAAAAAATCGAAGGGTACATACTTTGTTAAAAATGACAATTTATTTTTGAAAATAGAAAATATCATAATAATATCGTTTTGAAAAAATTGTAAATATTTTTTATCAAAAGTACGTCTCAAGACGAAGATTTGGAAAAAAGAAAGTTAAATTTGGACCATTTTCAAAAAAGTTACGGGCAAAACACCGTAAAAAGTGCGATTTTTGTAAGAATTCGATATCTTTTGAACGGGTAGTCAAAAAAATTTCGAATTTTACCAGGAAGAGTCTTTGGATGGATACTAAAACATGTCAAAAAATGGAGGAAATCAAACAAAAAGTTTTTCTAAGTGTCTGGTTTCGCGTGGAACCCCCCATATATACATACAATAGCGTCTTTGATGTTTTATATTCATTAAGCACCAACACCTAGCTTTGCTTTTTCATTTCATTCACCCTGAATGCTCCGCTTTGTTCGTACCTATGTAAAGTTTCTCAGCGTTAGTGTTGTTTTACATTATGTACAGAATTCAAGGAAATTGAACACAAAAAATTCACAGATTCCAATTGGATACGGCGAAGAGAAACCTTTCGTATTTTACAATAAGATTATCAGTTTATTGAATTCTCTACTTAGGTACGCGCAGATGTTTTCTATGTACAGCAAATTATATGAAGACTCGCGATATTCGCGGGTTTGTTGTACCAACATAATGTGTCCATGTATATCTATATTTACACCACAGTGGTCGGTCAGATTAGAGTTCTGTTAGACTAGGAACCGGATGTCTTTATGTAACCGGGACAAAAACCTGCGCAGGTGAGAGGAGGACGTTCAACTCTAAGCGCGTTAGGCTGCGTGAAATTGAATCTACGCAACAAATGCGACTATATGTATATCCGCGTGGCATGAGTCGTCACGTAAATTTTTTGCACAGAGTATAGGTAATATAAAATTCAGGTTGCAGTTATAATGTAAATTTGGAAAACTGCAAATTTCCCATTTCACACCGTATGGTCCAATCCCACGATGGACACGTTTTACAAAGGCTACGAAATGCAGACTTCAAAAAGCGCTCCCGAATCAGTGCTACACCCGCAGCTAACCCAAAATTTAAAAAATACTACACTTTCGAATATTTTTTTTCCGAAGAAAAAAAACATGCACACAATGCAGGGGAGGGGGGTTGATCAGTTGCCTCAAAAACGACCTATGATACGTGTTTATATTATCTGTAGTTAAACTTTTGTATGAATAATTTATTAACAAACTTTTACGAGAGTAAAAACAAGAACAATATAGAACGAAAAAGAAATCGAAACAAGGACAGTTTCATTATATAGAAGCTTTACAAAGGGGTGCAAAGTTGCAGTGCTGCAATTGCTCGTTACAGTGTATTATTAAATTTTCAATCACTAATTTCTGTTGCTATTATATTTCGCGCTCATCAACCCGGTAAATTATGTATACCTTCCTATCTATGTACATCTATATCTGATGTATAAACAGTGCAATATACATATATATATCGAACGCTCGGGGCTGATGATCATGTATACATGTGTTAAAATGAATCGACCTGACGATCAGCCTGCAGTGGTTAACTCTATGTATTAACGTAGGTATATAGGTAGGTATATATATGCATGTACATCACATCGATGCAATGCAGGATATGGATTTGCGCATAATAATAACGTTTCAAACATGCCGGTTGCACACACACTTTTCAATACATGTTATATATTCACTGCATATTATGCAGGTGTTCGTCTGTATATATACATATCCATAAGGAAAATCGTGTAGCTATGTATGTATATGTGCGCGCGATTACAGTCGCGGTTTCTATGGCACCTTAAACAATATATACATATATACGTAACCCTATGCAATAATAATAGTGAAGCATATTCGCGCGGTTATACCTACTATATGCAAACCCTTAGATGTAGAAAATGGTGACCTAATTCTTACTGAATCTGCAGTACGTCTAGGTCAAGATATACTACAGGGAATTACACTACAAAAGATTCACCTGGTGCAGTTTTTGTTACCGTTCTTTTCAGGAATTGCAATTTAAAGCAACGACACACGATATGCGCAGAGTATAACATGAGAGTTTCTGGATTCGATAATTAAATTTTACTTTTTAATTACGCCAGTATCGATATCAAATTAATATGGTAGCGTGCATCGCGGAACTCTCTTCGTAATTATAAATAGAGTGTAATTGAATTTTTTTTAAATATTTTATTTTCAATTTTCTATAAATATACAAATGTTAGATATATTATTCTGGAAGGATGAAAAATATCCGTGGGCGTTTTATGCATGTCGACTGTCGATTTTCAATTTTTTTTTCATAACGCTTTCTATTTCCTCATTTTCATCTGCGTACCATCGATACCTGGTTATAAAGTAACGCGGATCATCATCGACGATGTCTTAGCCTAATCTATTCGTCAACGTTTTTGTTTCAAATTACATCTGGTGAAATGAACTAATCGGTCCCTGTATCATTTAACGGAAAACACCGCGATTGCTCATGTATTATACAATGCAACAGTTTTGTTGACGGGCGGTAAACCGTTCGGGGTATCTACAATGAAATGGACGCTCGTACTCTCTCTCGGTGAGTGTGAAATGCAAGCTTCTCGGGCAGAGTTTCTAGTGGTATTTAATGCATATAAATATTTGTTCATGTATAAACAACTGTGAAGTATATGTATGTATGTACACCGTACTATGATTACCATTCTAGATAACACCCTTAAAACGTGTACCGGCACCAAACAAATGAGAATTCAACAATGACAATGAGTAAAACCGCTCTGCCGTTCGCTGAGCAGGGTGATTATGATGATGATGATGATGATGCTCCTTTTGTTGAATGGGGAAAGACGCAGATGAGAAGGAGCAAAGGGCGTACGTTTATTTCCCACACATGGGGACTTACTCACGTGGGTTTGTGAAACATATTGGATTAATTTTCGTCGTACCCGCGCGCGTACGGTAGCGTCGCGCATCGGGCATTATGTGTAACAACAGTACTATGGTACCTCATACATATACGTAGAGTATATATAGCGCGCAATCAAAGCAAAGTGGTCGACCACTTGCGACCGTAATGAAAGTGTCCTTGGCGCACCCTTGTCAAACGTTAATCGAACCATCAGGCATCTCTCTCTCTCTCTCTCTCTCTTTATCTCTCTCGCTCTCTCCCACCCATAAAACGGTAACGGACCCCCGCGCCGACGTGCCCGTTTGGCGGCTGCACTAACACCAACTTGGTAGCAAAACCAGAAGCAGAAGTAAAAAGTGCAGAAGCAGAACGAAAAATAAATGACGTCTGCTATGGCGTACTTGCTCGGTACCAGAGATACAAGATTTTTAAAGTGTGAGATTCAAGTAGTTAATTTACTGCCCTGCGTGAGCTCGGAGGACTTTAATTTAATTTTTTTTATTTCTCTATATAGCAACATAAGATCTACCGCAAATTTTCATGGCGAGATTTTTTTTTTCTTTTCTTTATAAAAGCATCGTTTTATTTTATTTCTTTTGCTGTTCTTTTTCTTCAATTACTCTCGCTGAAGTTATTATATTTATAATCGCCTTGAATTAGACGCGATTTACTGGAACGTTAATTGTTAGAGCGGCGCGGAAAGACTCACTCAGCTGCGCCATGAGAATCTTATGTATTATATTACTAACTGAAAACTTATACGGTTACAATTTAACCCGATCTAAACGGTAAGTACAACAAACTAAGAAGCCAATCCATTATCTACAGATTGAATTCACGGAACTGATGATAATATTACGCCGCTGGAGCAGTTCGAGGTGGTCATGGAGGGGAACAAGTATGTGTGGGACCGATGTCTACTCTCATGTACGCATATACTCCCATAGGATTTCTCTATAAATGTAAGCATTCTACGTACATATACCTATATTATTGAACCACTATAGGAGATAGAACCGATAATGCGGTTTCCTGGTCGCTCGGAAACGGACTAGACGGATTGCAATTCACCCTATAAATGCGAGATCTAACCTGGACGTTCGGTAAGTCCGAAGTGGGATCTGTTCCGACGGTAAAGTCAATCCGAAGACTTTTTTTCTACCATTTCAGAGATACTTGGAACGAGTTTTATTGAGCAAAAACTTTGGGGTTAAATCATTTTTTTTTAAGTGAGGAAAAAATGTTTTTTTCACACTCAGAGTAACTATGACGTATGCGTGTATCACCGGTTAGCAAGGCTTGGATCAGAACGATCATTCACCCATGAAACGCTACCCTCCGCAATAGCTTTTCATCATCGTGTGCTGGGTTGGTAATTACGGCAATTACGATCTCCCTTTTCTTTTTTTTTTCTGGCTGTTCTTTTTTGCAGAATGAATTTCCGTCTCCTCTCAAGCACAGAGAGAGCACTGGGGGATCATCAACTTAGTGGTAAATCTGGAGGAAGGAAAAAACACTTCGGGAAAATACCGAGAGCGAGGGACTTGAACTCGCGTTGCCTCTACTCGCGAAGCTTCGGATCCCAGGAAACCGACGCGGTAACCAATAGACCAGACCCAGCGTCAGTATTTTAGCGAGTATCGATTATCATAAAACGAGGTGATCCAATATTTATAACAAACGTTCGATGACTTGTGTGTGTGTTTTTTTTCATTTGAATAATTTCGAAATTTTCCGAATTTTCAGAGTTAGAGAAAAAATATTATTGCAGTTAATTTCGATCAGGTTAGAATGTCGAAATTAACGGGCTACCAGCATCCTGCAGTTGTTAACATTTTTGAAAAAAAATATACTGGATTTTCAATTGGATATCATTGATTGATTCGAAAATTGAAAATCACACGTTCGCCGGTTCGACAATTTTTGATGAATATAAATAACACCACTGCAACTCCTGGTCTGCAGATATAATATCCACACGAATAAGCAGACACAACTATATTCACACGTCACGTTCGATCTTCTCATCAATATACGCATATAGTTAATCGACATAAAAAGTAAGAAACGTGCTGAGAATCACAATCTCTATAACCATATCTATGGATCATATACACACGTGTGAACGGCCCCTCGATTCCCGTAGCAGAATTTCAAGCCTCGAGGGGCCTGAAGTCCGTGCGGCCCCCAAGGGCCCAGCGCGTAGTGCTCGCTGCTAAAAGAACAACTTCGTGATGACCATCGCCATGGCTCTAAGCGGTCGCAGGTTGCCCATAATCGTAAACATTATACCATAGAGAGAGAAAGAGGGAGAGGCTCGCGCGGTATACCTACTTTCACATTAAAGGTATAGTATCTAAAACTTGTTCAAACCTAACTGCTGGAAATCTCCGTGTTAACAACGTACATAATTATGATCTTGATTTAAATAATGATCTACGTATAATTAACAGATTTATACAGTTTTATGTAACGATCAACTAAAACTTTGATTTCCATATGGGTGTATATCGTGTACCGCATTTAGACCGAAGCAGGTAACTTCGCGCTAGGATGCCATGTTTAAATTCTTGATGATTCAGGTATTCAAAGATTGAAATATTGATTTATTGATCTCCGGTTATACATATATACACACAAACCTTACGTACTACACGTATATTGGGCATATCTATGCCCGCATCAATATTTGACGAGAAATGTGGCCTATCTTCTTTTCTTTCTTTTTCTATCACGAGAGGAAAAAATTTAAGGATATAAAATAAATATCCGTAGGCATACCATGTCTGTCTGCACTTTGATCTTGTCTATACATAGAGGAGTGAAGAATGAATTCTTTTCTATGTTCGATATTCAACCTGCAGTAACGAGGGAGTTTTATACCGCGCGAACATGTTCTACCTATTCGTTTCTTTTCACAGTTTTTCACTTCGACATCTTCTATACTTTCGCGCCATTTATTATACCCGTGTCCACGTGGCATGAAAAGTACCCAGGGAAAAAAAATATCTGAACAAAAAGATAAAAAATACATACGGAAAGGATAAAAGATAATAAATTTATGATCGGATGACTGACTCAAGGCTTAAGTTTGTGAAGAAATAGAATTTCACGATGACTCGCGAATAACTTGATTTAAATCGAAAAAATAAAGAAATAAATATTACGATAATAGGTAATATATACGATGAATTATATTCTGTGTACGATTAAGGTCATCTTGCAGCCTGAATTGAAAAAAAAAAAAAATTCCATTACGTGTCTTCCACAATCCCTAATACATAAATTCAGGGAACCAGAGGATGTAATACGAAAAAATATTGCGCAACCCCCAGAAACGTGAAAAAAAATCCCTGAGAAAGCTGTCAAGTTTCCAGGGTACTATTACTCATTTATTTTATTTTTTTCAATTTGCAACCTGTCACACTTTTTTTTTTTTTTTTTAAATTTCGCAAATTGAAAAATTGAAAGCGCAAGAAAGTTAACACCATTAGGTTTGAATAAGTGATTTTATATCCCGATGAGTTATTGCCATTTGATTGGTTTACGCACTAGGAATGAGAGCTGCAAGATTCACGTCAATAATGCCTCCTATATAAACCTGTGCTAATAGTATTTGCTTTTAATGACAACCGAAGAGTGATGCAAAAATATTTAGTCGTGTGAAAATCACACGTTCTCCGCATGGAAATCGTAACGTGTTTGCCGAAAGATTTATTATATTATCCTATTCATGTACAAGTAGATTATCGAGGTTATTATATACCGGCCGACGATTGCCAACAACTGTCGACGATACCTGTGTATTGCTGCTATAATTTTGGATATTCAACTGTTCGATGCAAATGTATGTAACCTCTAGTGCGTTGATATGAGTTATTATGTTTTCCGTCACTTAAATATTAATTATATATCATCACTCTGATAATCTTATCTTGAGAAAAAGAGGTGTTCACTCGAACCTCGTCATGCAAGAAAAAACCCACAAATGTATGAAAAATCATCGGGCAACGTGAAGTTGGAAATTTAAAACTAACAATATAAGCACTACTTGAGCTGAACCAGTGATCTGAATCGAGCACGAGGAAACTGTTCCCAAAAATTGATCCAATTTTTTGTCTCCTCTTTTTGTTTTCGCTCTTGAATTTTATCAAAAATTAATGAAATTATTTTAATTGAATTCAGCGGTTCTTTTTTTTTTTCTTCTTCAACTTTTTTTTCCTCGCCATATCATGGTTTCAGGTAAAATTCAAGCTTGCAGATTCTCGAGAGGGATTAAAATTCAAAGCCTATAATTCTCATGGGGTACCTATATATTATATTATATTATACCTAAAATTACTCGCTCTGACGCTGCGTGCATGGCAGGGTTAAATCGTCGTAACGAATTTGATTAGCGAAACTTTAAAGAGCATTGCGAGAGGATGAGAGATATATAGCTCATGTGTATGCTACAAAGTTATACATATATACGGTATAACATAAACAAGTGTGCATAATATGTACCACTATATATATATATATATATATATATATAGATGTATGCAGATCCTAGTTTACAAAACCTATAGGCGGATGGTATGTACTTATATATAACTGCACGGTGTATAAACGTACCTATTCACGCACATACATGTATCTATATGTCTATACATCTATGTATATATATATAGTCAAAGCGCGTGTAATTAATTTTTAATGGAGTTTCGTCGACAGCGCACAGCGAGGCGGCACTAATCGCGTTTGCAAAGCCGGGGGATTAACCGTTCCAATTCGCAAACTTCTAGTCCCCCCCCCCCCCCCCCCCTTCAGCGTTCGCGCCTTCCGTTCATGTAGAAAAATATACATACATCTACACACATGAATTTGTATACATTATACATGCGAGACAAAAAAAGAAAGAGAACAAAATCCAAAGGACAGTACGTCTGGAGAGTCTCGCGCCCCGCATTTATTCCAAATTCAAATTCAAGTAGTAATTGTAAATGTAACATCCGCGCAATTTGCCACTCGTTTTGTTTCGACGAACGCACTGCGTCAGGTTGTCTCTGATCGACGAGCAAGTTCGAAAAAATATTTGAAAAATAAAAGAAGCAGACCGTCGCTGGTATCGATCAGAGACATGTATGTATCCTACCTATATATCTGTAACATCAATCGGATTTCATTTGCGATCCATTAACGTTGCGATCGGGGGAATTGTAAAGGGCTATCTGCAATATATTATATTATAAGGGATGTGAAACAACGAGCGGCAACAAATATATATACTAGACTACAGCTAGCCGCCGCAGGGGATGAATTGTTGCGGAGGGATAAAATCCGTTGAGAGTTGGACTTTTAACGCATACATAGCTGCACATAGATACATACATGCGATACACCTATACATTGGTATTCGTCACGTGTTACTCCGCTACACAGATTGCCGCATTATGCACGCGGGAGATCTAATCTGCACGGACATTCTACATCGACGCGCCACGCCAGGATGAGTTCCTCCAACAAATTACACAATCACATCGGTGACGCACGATCAAAATTTTGTAACAATAATCATCGTGAGGATCGAAGTTTTTTTTATTTTTTTATTTTTTCTCTCATTCGTTTACACCTTTTTACGCGGGCTTTGTTTTTTTGCTTTTTAATACGAGCGACAGAACACGGTATATTTTTTATAGGGGCGAGTATAATTTTTCATCTCAGTTATTTATTTATTTGTCATTTTATTTATCGGTTGATTTTTTTTTTCACTCTTTTTCAAAACGATCGTTACGGCCTACATATTATACCCTATATACCTGTTTATTTACGCGTATCGTTATTTGTTTGACACGCGCGCCATATTTTTATTGATAACAACGCAATACAAGACACCCCTTTTTTTTTACCATCTATTTATAGCACATTATTTTTATATACCTACTCTTCGACATTTTCTATACACTTATGGTGTACATGAAAAAATATCCCCGCGATGAGGATGATGAACAAAAATAAATAAATAACGTATTGGAATTGAAGCTGATGTCTTATACCAGATTTCTATTGATAAAATGTAACTTTGTTTTTTTTTTTTATTCCTCTCATTTTGAGTAAAACTGAAAACTGAGAATGAGAAGAAGAACACACTTTTTCAAATGTATGAAATTTTAATAGTTTTAAAAACGTACCCTCGGTGTATTGCCTCAAAATTTGTATAAAATTTAATTTCTTTTTTTTTTTTTAACCGCTCCGAAACTCACCTGCGCAGTTGTAAAATTTGTTATAAATTTTTATTTCGAATATTTCATTCCATGTTGCAAATTTTGAATAATCATGATCTACGTCGTCATTCCGGTTTTATTCTAACGTAACGTATATATCCACTTCACCGAATAAAATTATCCGAGAGAAAACAAAAAAAAAATTAGATTTTAATTAATAAATTCAATTATTTTATGCACACATCAACGCTGCAGCTGTAGATCCTATGTAACAACCGCGATTGAAGTCTTTATAGTGCGACAGTTTTTTGTATAAACAATCGAGAGAAGAAGAAAAAAAGTATGGGAAAAGAACTCTATAAATATAATAGGGAAAACCATGTCGAACGCGGTATATCAGACGTAAACATAAACTGCTTCAGTTTCTGCACCGCGACTTCCGGAACTTGTTCGAAGGGAAATTACGTCACAACTTAATCATTGTGAAAAAAAAGCGACCGACTAACATCCGCGAAAAGGAAGAAAACGTGCGCGTCAAGGCGCATGGTCGTCACTTTCAGACGCTTCCGTTCGTTTATACAACCGACTAATATATGACATTTGTTTAGAAGCGGCTATACCATATGCTACTACATCTACAACGTATGTATATATGTATGTATATACCTCCATTTTATGTATACATATATTTCGCGTGAACAATTAAACTCCCGAGTTGATGTGCACTAACTATATACATATATACGTAATGTAACGTAGATGTGCACATATACAGTGCATACATGTAACTAAAATTAATTTTTATCAACTTTATATTGACCATTGTTCGAGAGTTTGAGATGTGGATGTAGATAATACAGCGTACACGTCGTATCCATTTTCGAACTTGACCTCGTATACAAAATTGATTTTGTCGCGAGCAGAGCGTAAATTATTATCGACAATTTTATACACACGTATATATCGCATATATATATATGCACGTGTATATATATGATGCAATCGATGTTTGATTACAACCTATGTATATCGTGCAAACTGCAGTGTGTAGATAATTGCAGAGAAAAAAAAAACAACAAATAAATAAAAAATTGAAGAAAAACGAAGCAGGTATATGAATACAAAGTTTACACGCGAAAAAAAATTATGTAACTGTACCATGTACTGTGTGCCACACGATTATATTATGAAATAATTATACAGTAAATATAGTTGCAACTTGGAATTTTTTTAAATTCCTTTTTTTTTTGGAAAGATAAAAATTATTCTACAACATCGGATATATATAGCGGTCAATTTGCCGTATAATTGGTCAGACTTTAAACTGATTTTTGCAATTTTTTATTCATTATTCTGATAATTTTTCTATCTTGGACGGCAATTTTGGGTTCAACGTTTCGAATGCTTTTTATGCGACGACTAAAGCTTGGCGGTAATTTAGTGTCGAAAGAAATTTGGCAATATGACAAATCAAAGCATATGATTTTTTATTCTTCAAAATTTAATCGCACAATAAACTGAGAGACTGGAAAATGGAATAGGTGAAAAATCTGATCAGTCTTGAGCTGTTAAAAACCGCGTCGATACTTGAGACTAGAAACATCAAAATTCATTGGATCGTACCCGGGTTATCGTCGACCATAAATTCCATCGCACGCACCCAGGGAGTAAAAATATAAAAATGATCGGAAGTGATTCCTCGGATCTGAAAACGCTAGGATTTATAAACAACTAAACTTATCATTTTTAGGGCGATAACGTGAGTATCTTTTCCCTCGAAATAAAAAGGTATTATTAAGATGTCGTGATAAGACATAATAATTCACTTTTACAAATGATCTTGTCGGTTTCTCGTTACTTCCGGTTACGTATACGTCGCGTCGTCGTGGTCGTGCGGCGCAACGTATATTATAACCTGCCTCGTGTATCAGAAGTTCAAACGAAAGTTCACCGTAATCGTTATACGTATGTACTCGGAAGATGAGCGCTATTTGCGAGATTACAAGTTGGCAGCAACAACCGCCAACTAACCAAACCCACCAACCTACCAACCTTCAAGTTCCCGCATATAGTTGGTCGTCCATTGTCTACAACAGGAAAGGTGCTGCGGAGCAGGATTGAAGGAAGACCAGAAAAAAGGAACACGATACTGTCACAGAAAAAGAAAAAGACAAAGAAAAAGAAAATAGAGATCGAGAGACGTCTTCGTACATGAAAGGGGAGAAAAAAATACAAAACAATCGTACGATCTTTTCAAAACATCGAATAAGAATAAACGAAATTGGTTCGATAACGAGTAATTTTTTTCGACGGTTTTTTACTTCACGAAAACTTATTGGGACGTCCTTTATAACATTTTAGGGGATACGAAGGATACGTGGGTTTATGTATATAACACGAATTGAAATCATATCGATTTACCTGCTTGAATACCGTTTACATTCGCCATGTCCAATGTGACTCTATTTATTGATGTATACAGAAATGATGAGATGACAATGAATTCCCAATTTAAACTTCAGTCGCGTCGTGGCGTTTATCGGCGGATGTGGGGAGTTTGACGTGACGTTGCTAAGTTGTGTGATTTAATATGGTTCTTACGGTGTTTTAAATAACTCAATTGTTTGTTTCACGTTAAGTGCACGCGATTTGAGACACGCTATTTTTAGAGTGTCGTTTCTATGTGTCGCGCGAAAATACATACAGGTATATGCTGCACGCGGAGTGTACGTTGCATCGGAGATACCTATACGCTGCACACCGGCGAACTTGTCACCTGTCGGTTTTTCATGCTTGTATCTCATTACCACTGCATGACCTCGGAAATACACGATTAGATTCGTCGTCCAGACTTATAATTGCGGTGAATTATTTATTCATACGAAGCCCCATATATATGATGTACTTCACTCAATATGTGTGAAGAGTTTAATTATTGGTTGGAAGATATATAAATTACATAAACTGTATATTTATTTAATCGCAAAATCTGATTCGCGATAAGATCTGAATACACTTATGAAAATATTTCTGACAAATATGTGTGTACGAATCCTATTTCGTCGAATCCGAATTTATTTTTACGTTCAACTTCAACGTTGGTAAATATTTCATCATATAATATTTGAACAGATTTTCAAAGTATTATTACAAATAAGTAGATTGGATGAAAAAAGAAAAGAAAAAAACATTCTTGGGGTTTGCCACGAGAAGTTCAACATTCGCAGTTCGTTTCTATCGTAAATCGTTATTTACACAAATATAACATAAATAATAATTTATCTCGCACCCCCGATCTCGAATTTCGCAAGTTTAAAATTACCTTCGCATTTTCAAGTGGAAGTGAAGTGAAGTGAATTTGAAAGAGGCAGCAACAAATGCACCACGAGTTACTCGGTCGGTCGAGATAATCCGTACCCACGGGATTAGTATTTCTTGGACTTGGAAAAATGGAGGACAAAATTGAAAAAAAGGAGAAGTTCAAGCAGGAGGAGAAAATCTCAGACGACGATGTTCCGGCGGTATGTATGTAGATAGTTCCGCCGTTAGATTATACCGAGAATTTCATACATATACTCGAAGCGACGTTAAACACTCTAGATTTAATAAATTGCGACATTCACAACTTTCCGTAACTTGCGCTCAATATGTATGAATGTGCTATACGTGATGATGGATGAGATGAACACCGATGGATTCTGACAATCATTTGATGTCGAATGTGATTAAGTTACGAAGCAGATGAAATAATGAATTTAGTACATTGCGAGAACAAATATATACGTATGTAGCTTTCCGGTTTGGCGAGAAGACGAGCAAAACTGAGAGTCAGGTTTGTTGAAAACAAAAAAAAAAAAAATAATCTGTCTCAATTTTTGTTTAAAATATCTCATCGCATGCGGTTTATACTTTTACAGAATAAAAAGTATCACTGCGAAACACATTCCGATCGCTCCCTCGATCCCTGCTCTTTCCGCCTTGATTTATCGAACCGGATATATGCATGTTTTATCTCCGAAAAGTTCTTTCGCGTTTTATAAGCAGGAAAAATCAAATTTCAAAAAAGTATTATATACCGTACAAAGTAAGAAGAATAAGATAAATCAAGACTGAAGAATTACAAACAAAAACGATATCTCATTTTTATGTAACTATAGTATAAACTATTTATACTATAGGTACCTATCTTTCTATTTCTTTCGATGATTTATTGACGTTAACAAATTTCATATACACGGTGTGCACGTTTATAAATAACTGACAGTTTTCACGAACACATACGCATCATTTAGCCTGAGTTTTGTGCAAAAAAAAAGACAAAAAAAAGAACAAAATCAAACGCTACTTTTTTTTTATTCTTTGTTACCGAGTTTGCCTTCGTTGTCTTTTTTTCTGACAATTTGGTTTAGAATGTATAAACTGCTGTTACCGAAGGGAGATAATTATTTTGTATTTACAACATACACGTGGCACATACGTGCAAAAGCAAATTCAACACCGCAGGCAATGAGCACGGGATAACCATATTTTTTTTTGTTTTCGTATTTATTAAAAAGAAAAATATGAATAAATTGAAAAACTAAACCCCTGCATGCGCAACCCCGTGTCATGAGAAGCGTATCAACTGTACCTGTACCACAATTTGGCGAAAATTTTTTCGAAGTTATAAATTACACGCATGTAATATATTTTCATCAGTATCGAAAGTTTGCGGCATAAAGAACAGGGTAGATAATTTTTTCTCCCCCCCCCCCCCCCCCACGCCACCCCGCCATTACATCGTACGGCAAATACATTACGTATAAGTTTATTTGAAAAACTTTCTTCTCACGACGAATATCATCTCGTTCATCAATTTTCCTGTACATAGGTTAGATTCGTATCGGTATATATTTTATATTCTCGAATAAGGTATGTATATATGTACTACTGCCTCGATGATTACCTATATATTTGTACAATAGAACTTTCTCCGAATAATTTTCAAAAAGTAGATTTTTTTTTTCATCTCTCTCCTCCACATCGTACATGTACATACATGTAAACCTATGTGTTGGTACTTTGATCATATATATATATATAAGCGGTATAAGATACATCCGCGTAAAATTCTATTTGTTTTTTTTTTGTATTTTTTCAAAAATTCATTTTCCTCATGACCCGCGTAAGCATCGCGAGTAGGTTAGATTGATACTTTTTTCCTTTTTTTCTTATCTGAATCTCATGTCACTTTCCTCAATTTAACATTTATACCTATCCCTGTACACGATGAAGAAACTCGTTATAATCATCTAGCAAATTCCTTTGATCATGAAAATTTATCCAACCTCTGCTAAACTCGAATATCCTTATAAATATAGTTATGCAGTATCTAAATCTCGATGTACTTTTTTTTCTTGTCTGCGATATTATTATGATTACATAATAATAAATCTAAACATTTATGTACACTGTTTATATCTACACTGCTAGGTGAAGTTGCGGCAGAGACATGCTAATTAGCGACGCATAAACAAATTTGGAGTTCGAGCCGAAGTTCCATTACATAAATAAGAGCTTAACTCGCTGCAGAGATATTTTCTGAGATGTGTATGGAGAATTATATTAATATTGAAAAATGAAAGAAAAAAACGACGTCGAGAAAATATGGTATCTAAGTCATTAATTATGGCCAGACTTTTTCTACAGCTAATGCTCGTTTGAACTCGGTTAATGTTTAATGGCTTACTTGAGAAAAAGAAAAACGAAGAAAAAAAAAAACGTTCATCTTGAAAAACACTCGATGACGTAAATAAGGGGAAAATAGTATGCGTGTAAGATCTCCTGTAACATGTTCAAAATTGTATAAAATATTCTCAATCAGAAACTGATCTGATGACTATTGGAAGAAAAGTGAGCAAAGTGAGCAGAGAAAAGGGAATCAAAATGTAACAAGGTCAATATTATGCGACCGGTGAACATTTATAATGGAAAATTTTGAACCTGTGGGTTTCGAATTATTACACACAGAGTTTCAGTGCCCTTAGAACGAGAGCAAATCACCCCTTTTGTGTTCACCTTTGTCAGATACACCCGCAAAATATCTATGTATATTATATGGAGCTTTGAAACGGCAGAAACCTCTGCGGCCTTGTATTTTAGATGAGAATTTGGTTTGCAAATACTGTGATTCTTCGCGTGAACGACAATTAATGCACAGAAAATACCCAAGCCAATTAAATCCGTTTAATGTCTATTACTGTGATCGTCGTGTCAAGTTAGTTTCAAGTTTCACCTGTAATTTTGTAATTTATTACATAGAATTGTTCAGCAGCAATTTTCTCAAGCCAAAAATTAGAGACAATCGACCCAACTGATCTGACCTATGCACATGTATTGTTGTTTTGTTACGTGAGCTAATTTTCTTTAGTAAAAAAAAAATAATAACAGTGATAATAATGATGTAATGGAACATGAAGGTAAATACTGCACGGTACGTGTACGGACTGACGTAATTTGAACTGCAATTTTAAATTTCCGATAAATTTTTTAACCAATTTCCTGAACTGTCTATACATAGCTGTGTATATGTATAGTACACGTGTATAATATAACTTTGATATTAGAGAAAATTGTTTGTAATCGATTTTCAGCTGTCCAGATGTCGCGGGTCTCACAGATATTATCTGAACTTTCTTCGGTTATTTTTTGGAATAAAAGTATCAAAGACTGCTTTATATATAAACGTGCTTTTTTTATCACGGTTGAAATCTCTCTTATTATATTCCACAGTTAGTTAAACTCTCGCACCTTATTCTAGCGACAGCGGAACGTAGGTACAGAAAAAAAAAAATGAAAAAAGAAGAAGAAAGAAAATTTTTCTGACTTATGTTCAAACGCCATCGACGTAAAAGTTTGAAGGGTTGAAACAGAGAAGAAAAAATAAAAATGTCAACGGTGAAGAAACCCTGTGAATCGTATTTCATTTTTTTTTTTTTTTTCTCCACAGTTTTATATTTTATTTATATCGTCAAATTTTACGACGTGCAAAAAATTTGTTTGTCATCTATGAAAATTCGTTTTTCGACATCGTATTAATAAAATATTGTAAATTCAAGGTAATTAAACTCTGAACGCGTAATAAATATATTATAAAAAAAAAAAAAAAAAAAAAAACAGGGATACATGTAAATGAACTGCAGTGATATTAGATACGTATAGTAAAAGCTTAATGAAATACGTTTTGTATACAGATAATTCTGTGTTTGAATAATTTACAATTAGGCGTCGTTCCGTCTACCGCCACTTCGTCTTTGTAATTAAAATCATGGCCTACACGTCTGTAAGCTCTGCTTTCCTCCGAACCCCCTCTGTACGCGTGGAGTACCTATACGCTGTAAATTAAAACGTCGGGAGTGTCTAACGTTGACGCGAAACGCGGTTCAACCTCAATCTTAATTAACATTCACTCTTATGTCTTCCTCGAAACTGTACATTCGATGATGCAAATCGATCCGTAACTAGAAAAATCTCTTTTCTTTGCCGTCCACGTATAATTCGTATATTATTTACGTTATAAGAAAAACGACGGAGAAATTAATTACTTTCCAATATAATCAAACGGCAATAAATGCCGCCGGTAACCCGCACTGATTAATATCCAAAAACGAAGAAGGGAAAAAATGAAAATTCACGTAACACGGACGACCCTAACTGGAATATCCCATAGGCATCGTGTGCAATACACTGCTCAATTTGTTAGATGAAATGATTAGCGATCGCGACGTGCGCGGTTATTTCTGCATCGTTGATCAATCGCGATGACAAATTCAAATCCCCTAATGTGCTCTGCGCAGGTATCACTGTTATGTGTATATGCTATGTACATAATATACATACTTTGTATATATGTCACATACATAATACGTACTTTACATAATTCCGAGTATTATCACTGCTACGGTGGCTGTTATATTGTGAATCTTGATTACACAGGTACGTATGGATGAATATACATAGATACGTGTAAATTACACGTATGTATATTATGTATTACGTATCCACATAACGAGATACATATAGGTATATAATACACGCATAACGAGACGCGGACGCGTGTTCTTTCCGGGGTTCGTCCCGGGCTGGTGGTGTGTAATTTATGATCGACGAGATCGTAAGAAAGAGACACCGTAAAAAGATTATGTACATAATACATAGGTATGCAGGTATATAGCACATTCCATACATACACATATATACCTTATAGCTTCGCACACGTATATGAGTAAGATATTCGAGTTAGTGATGTGCGAAATGTTATACGATCCTACCTCGTCGTCGTTTGCATGAGCTATATAATACCGTGCATATATGTATATACTTATATACATAGGAAAATCGTTTGAATAAATTGACACCTTCAATTTTACGGTTGTTATAAGCCAATCTTAAGTGATTTCTTCCTTTATATTCTTTTTTATTTTTTTAGTCTTATAAACAGCACGGGGTGTGTAAATACATGTGTACATAGATACTATACATCGGGAATATGACATGCACGACGCGAAGCGCGCGGAATTTCTATATACATACTTGTATTACGATCACTTTGAAACATGAAATCTGTGAGAAATAACGAGAGGGTAGTCTTGAAAAATAAAAAAAATAAAATTGTGATAGATATTAATAAATTAATAAAATATTAAATAAACGTGAAATTTCACTGGTAAAAATCAAATATTTCGCTCTAAACATGTATTCAAAAGTAAAAGAAGTTTTTCTTTTTTTTTAATCTTTTTTTTCCCAGTTTCTAACAGAAAAAGCTCGGAAACATATACCTGTAACATGCTTGTGGGTACTTTTTTAATTTTTTAAAAACTAATGGAACCTATTATTGAAATATTTTGCAGAGGGATTGGGTTGTTGTAAAAAGTATATATATATACATTCTAGACATTTATTTTCTACTTTCTGATCATATTTTTGTGTATATATATACTATATATATATGGGTATATGTAACGACATTAAACAGGACAACACAGATTTATGGGGTCTAACATTTATTATAATACGTATATATATATATTATGTAGAAAATTTTACTTATACATACTTATCATATATAGCGACGCGAATTATTTATAGATATTTATTGTATTTATGTAATCAAATGGCGATGAATTTGTTCTATTTGGAACCAATCAATCGTTCGCAAAAAGAGAAAGAAACAAAAAATGCAGAAAAAAAAGAACCGGGCACGCGTCAAAATGAGGAATCGTAAATTAGTTAAATCAGGTATCGTATCTCCCTTAGGTCGAAGTCAATTTCGAAAAATCTTTGCGTATGACCACAGAATTTATGATAATTTATATTTTCATCCGATCTGCTTGAAATCGGATGATACTTGGATACTAAAAAGTTGAAAAAGAATCCCAAATTTGAGAGATGATATCTAGCTTCTTCTTTTGTTTGATTTATTTCTTTTTTCTTTTCTTTTCAAAGGCGACGATATTATACCGTTGAAAATTAAGGGTCGCTCCTGATTGTCCCGTAAAGTATAACGTGAGCGTTGATTTGAAAGAACTTTGTAATTCTGTAAAGTGCAAAGTTTTTTTTTTTTTGTTTTTTTTTTAATTAATTAATTTTTTTCTTTTCTTTCTCTTCTATTTTAATAATGTAAAGTTGTACGGCGTGAAGAAAACTTTTCTTGAATCTGCAGATGTTCTAAAAAAATATAAAATCGAGCTCATTTATCACGGTTTTTATCCGCCACTTCAATTCACTATTCAATTTTTCAATGATAATGATTAGTCACGAGGAAAATAAGAATGTAAAATAAAAAAAATAGTATGAAACAATAAGCGCAGGCGGTGCTAAAGGTAAATGTTTTTAAACAAAAATTCGGTTCGATATTTCGAAGTAAGAAATGTTAATCTTTGAAATTTTTCACACGAACGCGAAGTACACTTTTAATGACTTTTAGTGAAAAGGAAAAAAGAGGAAGAGAAGAAAAAAGAAAGATTTGAGCATAATACGCACGATATTATGCGAGAAACTTTATTCCACTAATTATGCCGATGACAATTGGTCAAAAAGTGCGGATTGTCGTGTATAACGAGAATGGAAAGGCAATGAAAGAAAAACTAAGGAAAAGAAGAAAATCAAAATTCAAGCAGAGTTTTTATTAGAATTTTTTTTGTCGAACGATCACTACATGGAACCAAATGCGATTGGATATTGCGAATTATATGTATTGTTGTGGTGGTATTTCAGTATACATGTAATGACGATAATTTGATGAAATAAAAGACGCGCGCGTTCCCGCAAAGCGAATTTCTGCAGAGATCGGAACGGATGTAGATGGGGACAGCTTTGAAGCACGCGGTTCGAAGAACTGCTGGACTGTCAAGCTATAACGTTGCGCTGAGAATCTGCGACTGCTGGAGTAAAAGGGAGCAAAAGGGAAGTTGCCATGGTGACCGCGGCGGGGAACCGCGTGCCAAGTCCCGCGCCTGCGCCCGCAACAGGTTCGCGGCCGATCATATCATCGTATACGTACATTATGTACGTATTATGTAATACATGATGAGGTTATATAATATATTTATGTACGTCTGTGTACATGACACTCGTATACATGTAGTGTATCCTTTGTGACAAGGTTCACAAAGTACATTGCACAGGGAAGAGCAAATCTTCGAGGGGTCATCCGAAGTCTTTTGACTTTCAAAAATAGGAAAACTGAGGGCGGCTAAGGGTGAATTTGCGCCCTGGAATAAAATTATTTGTTTCATTGAGACTCGGGCATTTCCTGAAATCATATCAAAGGGATCTGTGAAAAATTGGAGACCGCGGAAGAAAAAAATTTCCTTCGATCAAAAGTTCATCGGTATGATTTTGTTCCGTGAAAATTTATTACGCGATTCGTTCCACCGACACGAAAATATTGGTCCACATGGCCGACATTTTGCTGGAACACAAGAGTCCCGCGAGATTCACCGTCCTTATTCATTTACTTATTTATTTATTTGTTTTTTTCATTTATTTTGCTTTTTTTATCCGACGTTTATTTCAGAGGTCAGATAATTGCCCCGAAAACGGTTCGACGTTAAGGGGGATATTCAGATACTTGAGCGTCCTATTTTATAGGGATTCAAGGGATGACGGCTCGAGTATAATTGTTATGGGCTCTGTGAAATTTTTTTAGCACGTGCCTTTGTACGAAATCTTTTCTAGATTTTATAGGGACACTTAACCAGGTGTATAAGCGATTTAGACTTTTAGAGTGCAGGATTGTAACGAGAGCAGAAAAAAGAAACCTTATTGAAATCTTTCTCTTTATCAACTATATATACCTACTACGTAAAGAAGAAGAAATTAGAGAAATGAAATTTCGTTAGAGAATTTACCTTAGAAAATTCTATACTCTTGTACGTTTGTACAGGTATTTGATTCGAGAAAGGAATTCTAAAGTCTTTGGCATACTTAATTTCATGACAAACTGTAGTATCACCCCGGTAACTCAAGACGAATAAATCAAGAGAACCTGAGATTTGCCAGCTATATCGAAATCTTCAACTACATCATTCGTAAGGTTGATTATATTAGAATTTCCCCGTATTTCGGGTTACAAATAAAACAAAATAATAACAAAACGAAAAGTGAAATTGGAGAGTTTTTTTTTTCTAATTGAAAATGAAAATCAATCTTCAGTTATATCGTCGCCGATTTTCTTTCTAGCGAAAAACCGTGAATTTTTCGTGCTGTTTTATTTATTTATTTATATTTTTTATATCGTGCATGGGTAACATTTTGAACGTAAATTTGCAATCATTACGTTTAAAAAAATTTTGGTAGTATAATGTTGGAAAATGTACCAGTAGTTGTTTGATTTTTCAGGAATTCTGTATACATAAAAAATGAAATTTATAAATTTACATATATGAAGTAAATTACGAATGCATAATAAATTTGTCGGGCAACGCGATGACCTGCAGATTTATGTTTCCTCGATGTCTCGTTTATACTCTAACGATTACTTCAGAAATTAATTTTTTGAAGATTGTTAATTTTATTACATGAAAAACGAACAACTTCCTCAACGACCGCACGCACGCGTGTCAAGTCATATTAATATCGCTGTTTACAAGCATCGAGATCGTCGTACATACCCCGATACATATATAGGTATGATACATACGCTAACGATCGTTATCAAGCCAATTTAATGCACCGATCCAGAAATACGTGCAGCATAACTACTGGCAATTATATCTTCTCTACGGCGTTATATTTCATATTTGTAATATTAATCTGAGCAATATGAACTCCGCGTTCGATGCGTATTTATATACCTGTACGTACATACATATGTTACACATATAACGAGAGTAATTATTGTATAACCGGAGTTATGAAATTCATCAAATTAACTTATGCAATCTGTATTACTGACTAACTCAAAGCTTGCGAATCGATCACTGA
Organism: Athalia circularis; assembly: GCA_963978495.1. Taxonomy (NCBI): domain Eukaryota; kingdom Metazoa; phylum Arthropoda; class Insecta; order Hymenoptera; family Athaliidae; genus Athalia; species Athalia circularis. Next base: position 22,471,614 of record OZ021702.1, read on the forward strand.
AATTTTTCAATTACGATCGATTCGTTTAGATTTTTGAAACACATGTTGCAAATGCTCTTCTAACACCACATCGCCGTTGTATTCCAACTACATCGCGATGCACCTAATAGCCCGCGATTTCCGGAGCTTTAAATTTGATGGTCACAATTTTATACGTATATATCCATATGCACGCGCTTGTGTTTCGGGATCAGGTTTACGTATACGTACGAGTAGATAGATACCCATATAACCTGACTATTTTATCGGTCGGAATTAGCGAAACTGGAACATGACCGAAAATCTCACGAAGAGCGCGTATAACTATATATCCTACTAAATAATCGGGCTTCCAAATTACCCCGTGCGGAAATGGAGTACAGAGTACACATGCGGAGAGCATCAGGCATCGAGGATTTTAGCCAGGCAACCGGCTCCAAGGGGTTGTACAGTTTATTAGCTCAGCCCCCCCGTAATAACCTATACGTAACTCTATGAGCGACGGCCACATACACAACCTGAACGCAAACAAGCTTTTATTGGATGAATTTTATCCGATCTACGCGGAAACAAAAAAAAATCGGATTTCGATCGAGAGAAAAAGAAAAATCAATCAATAATTATCGTTCTATTTTAGATCATAATTAGATTTACTTCATTGGCCGGTTGATTTTCTTATATTTTGTCTTATATCCATGATCGGAGAGATGCAGCAAGAGAGAAAGATAATGGAAATTACATCTGTTGCGAAAAATTAAAATCCGTTTCCACATATAACACGCCTATGTATATATAGGGCATTTATTTGGGATATAATGGGAATTATGTGAGCACGCGGTTTATGAGTTGCAGTTTCGAATCCCTCGCTACTTAACCATTCACCCCGCAACCCCCAACAGCTCAATATATACGCGATAGGGAAAATATAAGGGTGCATGAGGGTGCCCACAGGAACAATCTAGTACCCACATATACTATAAATGGTGAATATTGTGCGCTCCAGTAACTCTAGCTATTTTTTTTTTCTTCCTCCTCATCTCACGGAGAGAAAAAATTAAAACTTCTATAACATAACTTTTTATCGTTATTCAAAATTCTAATTTTATCCTGTGTTTCTTTTTTCTTTTTTTTCGAACGAAGGGGGGATCTAACGTCTCCCGGGAATCGTTCACATTTTACAGTGTATAAGTACATGAAGTCATGTGATGAATATATATTTGTACTCATCCTTCATTTGTCGCAAGTACCTATAATATACCGATAAAGATGACGTAATAAAGTCCCGTGAAATAATGGATAATTGACTTTTTAACAAAATTAATTAACGCAATTTGAACGCGCAGGCAAAATATGACAATTATGCAGGCGGGTTTTATATTTTTAACGTGAAATGAAATATGATCGAGAAATAAATGCCCATCGTTTTAATTCCCATGTACGCGCACACGTGTGTTGCATATTATGAGCAACATCTTTTTTCTGAAGATTATTTCAATATGATGAAAACGGCCGTTTAAAAACGCGCATATTCTCAATTTTCTTGTTGAACGCAGGTGTTACGAACACGAAATCGAACTTAATAGGGGCATGCAGGGTCGCTCGGGTATCTGATCTTTTTTTGATATCCAAGCAGCTCCAAAAGAACGGCAGGTGAGCGGGTTTTTTTCCTCTCTCTTTTTTTTTTCTATTCGTTTTGCGTGGGCGTTCGTACGGAGATTATTATGCGTATATTTATTACCTTCTTATATACACCTGTATAAAGTGAACATTTCGGAACGGTAAAGGAAACAAAGAAAAATGCAAAAAAAAAAAACTGTTCTAATAGGTATTTAATAACGTAAGCTAATAGGTAATTAGTTTATGTTATGAAAATAATTGCGGGCTCATATATACCTGTTAATATATTGGATATGCACATCGTAGTTGATATAATTGTAGTAGGTATGTAATGAACATTTAAAAAGAAATTTTCGTTTTTCCATTTTCTTAAGGATAAATTTATCAATTTTAGGAAAACGTTGATATTGCAACAGGAACGCGGAGTAGTTAGTTAGGTATACCACATACCCTATAGGCGAGAACGTTCCGCGGCATCTATTGCAGATATTTATTAGCTCCGGGCGAGGAAAGCTGCAGGGAATCGGTATACAGAAATGGAAGCGGCCATACTGACGGCGTACGTGGGGCCCCGTTTAGGAATTGCTTTATAGAATCGTGAGTAGTGCGGGTATCGTATTCTTCTTTTTTTTTTTTTTGTATTTTTTTTTTTTTCATTTATTTTTCATGCCTCTGGCGATTTTTTTGCAGAACCATAAAATGCATATACATAACTGAGTTTAGAAGCGCGCCGCGGATCATCGAGCGCTTGGAAAATCAATTTAACGAATATATGATCGGGTCGAAAAATGTATTTTTACAAAAATACATTTCAAAAGCCTTTCGTAGAAAACCTATACACCGCGAAGTGTAATTCTGCTCACCGATTTCGTGCACCGAGCGCGATAAATCTCGTGCGATTTGTTTTTTTGTCTCGCGGCGTTTAGATTGAAGATTAAAGATTGAGATTTTCTTTTTGTTTTTGGTGAGAGAGCGGTGTACAGTTTTGCGGCGATCGGATCGTGAAATATTATAATATCATTTGAAATCCTGGACTGTACGGGATTGTTCGGACTGTCCCGACTGTACGTGCATGGCAGGACGTAGCGACGCGGTTCAGTATTGGAATACGTGTAGCTACAGTCTACATATACCTATGTGTACCGGAGGGTCTCCCCATGATCGTGACCAGAATAACGCCAGTCGCGATTTTACACGAGCAAAACGATCGCCTTCTTGCCTGCTGCCCCCGATGTTGGTTAAGCTGCTGCAAAATCGTTCCAGCAAAATTCTACCCACAGCATGATATAACATGTGAACTCCGATCGCAAAGTGGACAACCACTGCGAATCCGCGCTTTTCAAAATCGTGCGATCTGAAACCTTTCGAAATTTCACCTCATACAAACCGACGCCGTTTCTTCGTAATTTTTTTTTAAGACACCTCAAAAAAAGACGGTCAATTTTTATGTGACGCTCAAAAATTTGTTCACATTATCCGGATGGTATACTACATATCTTTGTGCCTTTTGTTCTTCTCGGAGTTCATTACATGTGTGTAACATAAGTATATATTCCTGTCCGATGTATGTGTGTGTGGGAATACCTTGTATACATATACACCTTATACGGGGTGCGTCAGCTGCTGTTCTTTATTTATGTGTCAGTTGATTGAGCGACCAGCGACAACAACTGTTGTTTCTCTATTCACCTGGCGCGCAGTGTTTCTATCTGCACTTGTATTTGTCCCGCTGTTTCTTTTCTTCAGACTTTTTAACCACCTATATATACGTATGCGCTATCTCTCCTGCTGCTGTTACTACAGGCGTTGGATTTAAAACACCACATGCAAGAAAATCGTCTTCTAAGCCTTAAATGACACCGTGTTACCACCCAGGTCTCACATATGGTGGTGATAAAAGTTTTACCGCAGTTAAAGCTGCACCTCGTAATCACATCTTTACGATCGACTTTTATGAATATTCGAGTACAGAAAATTCGCTCGAAGTTAGTTTTTTAGTTTATTTTTTTCCTCCAATTTTCATTTCATTTCATTCTCTCGCACCGATTAGTTATTTTTTTTCGAAAGTTTTGAGTCTTTGACGATCAGAAATTGCACCGAAAATTCCCATCGGTAAGGTATCATTGTTATATCATATATACGTCTATACAATATGTAAGTTTAATATCCAGAACGGATGCGCGCGTGGATTATTTTTCGCCGGAAGTTATAAGGGGCATCTTTGAACGATTATATGGATATATATGTTTCTTTCTTTTCCTTTCCCCCCCCTTTTTTTTCCTTCCTTTCGTTTATTATGTATTTCGTTTGTTCTTTTTAGCATTTATTTTCCATTTGAACAGTTTTTTTTTTCTTTCTTTCGTTTTTCTTTTTTTTTTTTTTTATAATTTTTTTCTTCTCTTCTCCCATTGTGCTGCAGCTTCTATGTATATACTATGAGGTAAAGTGAGACAGCGACACGATGCCTGTCACGTCGTAAAAGTCAGCCAAGCGTTATAACCGTTCTGTTTCATATCCTGGCCTTTCGTCGTCGTCGTCGTCGTCGACATTCGCTTTACGTCTGGCTTTGGTTTTGCATATAGGTATACCTGTAAGGTCGCGTTTACACTCCTTCAATAGTTCAGAAACACGCTTACTTGCGTTCTTCAACTTCTTTTATACTTAAACACGTTTTATTATCAATCCTAAAACAAATTTTGCAGTAGGTACTCTGTTTTGTTCTTCTCACTGTAGCCGCACGTCTGAAACACCGATCATAGTTTGATATCCTAGGGAATCAGTCAGAAGAAATTGCAGGATTTGCAAACACTACATGCTAGACTATGGGGTGAAGGGCAAGCTTTCCTGATTCGACTAATTCTCTAAAATAAACTTAAGAATTTGATCCTAGGAAGGTAGAATAGATCGGTAATGCTGATCTTAAAAGCGACCAAGTCGGACCTTCTCGCCTCGTTGGGATTCGAAATGTGAATTATTTGTAGGAAAAAAATGTTATTGCCAGGTGAGAACCAATAAGATAACTACAGCACGGTTAGCGAGTTTGTCTCAACACGGAATATCCGTACGAAGGAATTTGGAGAATTGTGAGTTTAAGACTAATTAGCATGGATTTGAAATTTGGACGTATGTCGAAGAACACCTTTGAAGTTGAATCCACAACGTGAAAACTGAACTGAGGAATTCTTTTCTCGCTGCCTGACTACCGCTGGCTACTCTTCAGTGTACAGTGATGACTTTGACGAAGTGAAGTGAGCGACTAAAAATGACGATTTTCACAAGGGCGGTGTATTCGAAAATTCTTACTGCAATTGGTTGAAACAGTTTTCCAATCATGTGTTTTTCTATCTCTCGAGAATCTTTGAAAATATCTAATTGGTTGAGATTTACTCCCATTTGGGCCTGGCCATGGTGATGAGGTGGTTCTCTGGGGTGCAGACACTTGAGTTGTTGGAAAAACTTTCCACATTTCATAATTTGCTATTATATTTTCTGAACAAATTGAATTCGGACCAACTCCGAAGCGGTAATGTTTGGAACAAACGGAATAATGTCCAACTTGGAATTGTTTACAATTATATAGAAAAGGATCTCGATTACAGCGTTTTATGTCGAAGTCCCTTTGGACTCTGGTAGGGTTTTACGATCGAGTGTAGATTCGACATCTGGATGATGTCAGGTTCGGATGGTCATTTTTGGAAGATAATAGGTCGTGTCAAATATAGGGTCTGTTACGTGTTTTAACATTCGGCGTTACCCGTAGGACTGCGTAACGACCTCTTGTACATAAACCGTTTATAATAACTTTTGTTTTATCAAAGTTACGTACCCAACAATTTCCACGTACATTTATAACAACGTATGTAGTTATTTACATACACAAACTTTATAATCCCGTGACATGTAATCCATTTACAAATTAACGCTCGTGAATTTATACACGCATAGGTATATGCCTGTGTATAATAGTTAAGTTCATGAACAACCGTTAAATATTATTAGATTCCCTGCAAACTTACAATATAATTCCCCATGCACTTTGGCCGATATATACTGCATGCAAAAAGATCACAATAATGGCCGAGATTAGTACAAGATCTAAAACCCTTTATTACATTCGGAAACGGATGGGACCCCCCTCCCCGCCTGATGGAACAAAATTTTGTTGAATGAAGAAAACCGGCCTATAATATGCGATGGATGAAAATCGCGGTGTTTCTTTTTATCGTACCGCGCATACATGCGCTACAGCCTGTATTATATGTATATAATAACTGTGGCCACACCGATGTAACAAAGATAAGATAATTACATAATTATTGGTCTCGGAGGCAACATTTGCTGCAAAGAGATTTAGATTACTATGGGTGAAACGAGATAACACGGATAACCCAATTATATCATTAAAACCACCGGACCGTAATCACCTCGTCTTCTGCAGCAGCAGATTCGCTTCTTTTTTATATATATATAATGTGTACATATATGTATGATACACACCGGTATTGCACGCGAGCGCCCTATTTCAGTATATATTTGTAGTTTGAATTATGGTTTTTTCTTCGTAATTTGATTTAGTTTTTCTTTCTTATTCGGTATTTCAAATTTCACATCATGATTTTCTCTCGTCTTTGGGCCGATATAAGACGATTTTCAATCGGTAACAGATTTCAGGATGAACAAAAACGAAAGAATATATAGAAAAAAGAGAAAGTTTGGTACCGAACAATTTTAACGATATGATATTACATGCCTAATACATAATTTTAGTATTGCACGCGCGCGCTTTACGCGCGCACATTTAATTTCATTTGTTTTTAAACAAATTTTCAACTATTTTTTTTCAATTTCATATCATTACATTTCAGACGCATTTTTTTATCAGTCTGCATTTTTTTGAATTTTTTTGAATTTTATGTGCAGAGTATAGGATTGGACGTTGGGTCCAAACCTTAGATTTTTTCGATTTTGGGGTGAAAAATGAAGTATTGCCAAAATTGATTGCAGGACACTTTTCCAACGTATTTTGAACTCAGGAACACGAATCCGTCAAATACATTGAGCTAGGAATAAATCCCATCGAGATATCCTTAATTTTTCACTTTTTGAAGCGCGATATATTGGCGATACCTCGATCAATTTTATAGATCGCGAATTCAGAAACACGAGGCTCATCTCGAATTTTGAGTCTTTATCTCGTATTTCGATTTTTCCTCTCGTATTTCGATTTTCGATTGGTCACCAACTTTTTAGGAAAGGATACTGCATATTATATGTGATAAAAATGGGAAGAGCTTGCAGAGGTTTGCCATGATGGTTTTTAAAACTCTTATCATTATTATAGCTCGAAAGTTTAGTGAGTTTGAAACAAAAGTTGTTTGCACTTATATTATTAAACGTACAGAGTAGAGCGAATTAAATGCATTTTCGTGCTCGACTCGTTTTATCAGTTGTTATAATCGTTAGCGAACAAATTTCTCGCGTTTTATGGTCGATCGCAACCATTTCGCAATGCAGTATCTAGGTACGAGGGCCTTTTAAGAGTTCACATTAATTGTCTCGAGATATAATTAACAAAGTTGCTTAAAAAAAAGTATATCGTTCGACAATCGTATGGAACATTACGAAACCGATCGACGAGGATCAATACCTCATAAAACGACTTCTAATATATAAACTTGCGCGACGAAATTTACAATAATTATTTTTTTATTTTTTCTTCTTCTCGTTTCAATTTCTTTGATTCTTCTTTCTTTCTCCCACGTTCAGGTATATACTTTTCTATATTTTCTTCACTTTTTTCTCTCTCTCTTTTTGTTTCGTATATAGATTTATTTTTTCTCTCCTTCAAGAGTGCAGAGGGTTTTTTTTTTCCGCAGCGCGCATATTCCATTTACTAACGCGCGATCCTTTCCTCTTCCCCCCCCCCCCCCCCCCCCCGGCCCTCACCTTCACCCCCGTGTACAAATATTGAAACACATCTGTTGACTTACGCACAGATTACATTCCCTGGTTTCTCAACCACCGCTTTTACAATTTTGTGTGTGTACTACCTGTGTATAATAAAGGTATATGTATAATACATATAACGTACATAGCGTTATGTATAAATATTTCACACGCTTACCTCGGGTACCTTATATGTATACGTCGATTAATTAAAATTGGACACTGGGGAGAGACGCGTTATTTATTAAATCACTCTATGCAGATTGAGGTCTACGCATAATATACGAACCGGGATGACCAATAGATTATCTCGACATCGGCGGAATTGTAAAAAAAAAAAAAAATAAAAAACTAAAAAAAAATAAGACTTTTTTTTACACATCTATGAATTCAGTCCTGGTGTGTATCGCTCGCGGGCGCGAAAATATGATATAAAAATCGATCACGCAGTAAATAAAACGGGTGTATATGTCCCATGATGGTTCTAGTTTTTGTTTTTTTTTGGTTTGGTACGCGTGCAAAACGTATGGGAACGTACATTATACGCGTACGTACATATGTATGATGTTAATATGTATTCTCCATAACGTAACAACACGTTATAAGAGATGAGAGTGAACGTAACATACGTATAACTATAGCCGGCGTATCCGAGCATGTGTATATAATACTACAATGCAAATGAAACGACAATGGAACAAGCCCGACGGCGGCGCCCTTGGTCATTTTATTTTATTTCATTTTATTTCATTTTATTTTATTCTTCTCCTTTTTTTCTTCCCTTATAATTCTATCATATTTTTTGCTCTTTTTGAATATATATACATATGTATGTATATAAAATTTGTCTCGTTTTTTTCTTCCTTTCTTTTATTCCATCTTCTTGTTAATTATATCGAAGAGTGAAATATATGAAATACGAATGAATTTTTCTTTCCATTACCAACCCGATGGTAAGATAATTTTATATCGGTCCTCCATATACCGTATAGGGTATGTACGCGTGGACGTGTATCTATGTATATATATATAAAACAAAATATGTATTCGCTATGTATCGCGTAAATGTTCCCATGTAACCATCCATCTGAAATATTTCTTTATCGATGGAAAAGATGAAGAAGTAAATTCAATCTTCATACACATTCCTATATACATACACTACCCAACTCTCGTCGCTCGGTTTTGAAGCATTTATATTACATATATATACATATAAATACATTTATATACATATATACATCTATACTCGTGTCATTTCTTGATGTGACTTGTGCGAGCCACATGAATATTCAACGACGCCGCGGTCGACGACGCGACCATATTTCTATATCTACTCGCGACTTGACGTGGGAAAAATTTTTCATAGAAATTGTTCACAATTTTTCAGCAAAAGCTAGGAGAATGAAACGACAAAATAAAAAAAACAAAAAATAAATGAATTATAATAGTAGGTAATTTATAATTTAATAATATACATATATAATAAAATTATTCGGCGTATTCAGATCTTATGGTATACATATTATATAGTCACCGCGTATAATTGTGAGAATCATTCCATGAACGCACATAACTTGTGGAATTAGAAAAAAAAGACAAAAATTTCATTTGCAGAAGAGCCATCCGTATAACTATATTCATAAGTAGTAATATATAAATGGCATGAAATTGAAACGATGAATTATAATTATAAAAATTGTGTTTTTTTGTTTTTTCATCTTACCGTAAAGCCGATTCCAACGGTAGCTGCGAAATTTCCAATTTGAAATTTTCCCGTGTCAAACTGAACCAAAAGCGAAGTTTTACCGACGCCACTGTCACCCAGGAGAATGGTCTGCGAACAATTATTGAAAAAATAAAAATAGAAATTATTTAAACATATATGATTTGAAATCGCTTGTTATGTATATTATAATATTTACTGTTTATTATTCGTCGTTTTACGGAGGGAGTGATTGTATCTTATTTTCTTTTTTTCTTTTTTTTCTTTTATGCACCCGGTTTTATCAGTGGGATATAAGTAGCGTTGAGTTAATTATATACCGGAACGACTTAATCATCGAGTCGATCCATCAGTCATTTCCCCTTATATGTACTGCACTCGACCACCGTGACGAGGATACCAAAGTCTGACCCTCCTAATACCTGCAGCTGGTTTTTATACTCGTCGATCACCCTATGAAACTGACCTATTCCAAGCTAATATGAATTTTGTACGAAATTTTCATTGAAACAAGAAAAAAAAATAGAGTAGAATAATAAAAAATAACAATGATTCGATGAAATCGAATGAGAGAGGGGGCGGAAAAAACTTGTCTTTTTTGAAAAACAAAAAGTGTAATAATCGAAATGGCATATAGAAAATTTGAAGGATTACTTAGGTATATCGACGCGCACAGGTAGCAGTACAAAGTAGGTAGAAGGCGATATAACAGCGCCTACCTATAGGCGTATAAGCTTCTGTTGGCGCTACTAGACTAGGCTGAACATTGGCAGGTGTATAATCTATTGTGTTATACCTACGGGTATATAATATTATCCAATAACCTGCTGCACCGGGTCTGACTTTACGAAACGTGAAGCGTTCCCGTACAGCATAAAAAGTCAGGTTCGAGGCACGGCCTGTCTGCCCAGGGTTCGTGAAAAATGAAAAAATAAGAAAAGATAGTGAGATAAAAATTAGTTGAAGAAAAAAGAATAACATTGAGGATGTTTTTATGAACACATAGTTACCTATATATCTTTGACGGTAGCAGGGAACAACGGTTCTTAACACCATAGATTATACGTGTACTGACACCTGCAGCAATTACCAGTTGTTTCTTTTGTTTTTTTTTCTCGAAATTTCTTTGGTTCTTCAGTTTCCTTTTTCCCTCCTATAATGTTTCTTCGCACGTAATTTTTATCTAATAAACGACATAAATATGTTCAAGAAAAAAATGGCCATAGCTAATGATTGGAATGAAATTTTCGTCATTTTTTTATCGTGGCAGTGCAACTGCATGTAATTCATCCTCCATCTTATATTACGCGTTCGAGGTAACTGATTTAACATCGCGCTAATTGGGATCTGCTTATTATACGCTCACTCGAATCCTAACGACATCCTTGTGGTACAATAAATTATTGTACGCTTTACCCGAATCACGAGGGTCCTTCGCCATGAGGAATAATTTTCTAAACGAAGACCGACTGGAATGAAAATTTTTGCCGAGCTTTTTGCTCCGCAAATTTCTCTACCGAATCGTCGTTGGTTTTGTCGTTCATCTTTTTTTTTCACCAACGGTTATGACCAACGTCGACATTAGATAGCTGTACGTTTCAGACATCATATGTACGTACACTTGGCGAGATCAAAGTGATAGAGTTAGACAGAACGCGATGAGATTTAGGTTGGCATCAAATATCCCTAGTGAAATTTACAGCAGTCGGTAGCGGTTCGACCCGCATCGATTGCCATCCTTGCTGTAAATTTTTACTAGGGATATTTAATGCCAACCTAAATCTCATCGCGTTCTGTCTAACTCTATCACTTATGATCTCGCCAAGTGTACGTTACGTTACGTTGTACACGTGGAGGTCGTGCTATTCGATTTGGTATTAATAGGCGAAGGATATTAATATTTCTGGTCATAATTCAATAGGATCTCACAATTATAGGTACCGCGCATATACCTTATACTTACGTATATCCATAGGTGGTACCTACACGTCATGTCTGACCGACTTTTTGGAAGGACGTATGTGTATAGGATATTTTGTTACCCGATTCGATGGGAATAACTGAGATATTGATCAACGTTCGTCGGTTCTTTGTCGAAGGCTGTGTCATCCGACCACCGTAATGATAACCGGCAAGAAAAGGCGAAAATTAAGGGCGAAGGGCGACGAAAAACGAAACAAGTTTCGTGAAATACGTGTGCGATAAAATCACAACGTGCCGTTCAAATCACAATTACCTCTTGTTAGCGAGAATTGCAAAAAAAACAAATGAATAAACACCCAAATGAAATGAGACAAAGTGAGCATTCTCGTCAAATGCGGACGAAACTAGTTATTACTGTGAGTCTAATTGTTATTATTATTATTGTTATTATTTTCTAACCACTCGTAGAGTCGGAAATGTTCCTCTCCATCTTCCTCTCTTTCTCGTAAGTTATACGTATGAATTTTGCAAGGTTGTGGACCATTAGTAACGCGTCACTCTCGGAGTATGAAAATGACTGGACAGAGATTCATTGCCGCCATTAAAGAACCTTCTCAATCATATTTCACACTTCCGACTCGTTGCTAGAATTCTGTAGCAGCACCCACTCACATGCCTATACTTATACACCGTCGAATCACCACAGTCGTTGGAAAAAAAGAGGGGAAAATGAAATTGTTACACATATATATGAGGTGTAACCTACAGGAAGTAAAATGAATGAAAGAATGAAAAAAAAAAAAAAACATTACGCAACGTGTTTTCGAATATACAGGTTGATTCACCAGAGGTGTCAGAATAGGCGGAGACTAGTCGTCCTCATGCCTAGCTCTATAGCCAATGAACAGCGAGAGAATCCACGGAAGAAAATAGCAACGCGATAGACCGGCTATCGCATTCGTTGTCGCGCTCGCATCACGTCGTTTAGTCTCGACCTATTCGGACACCTCTGGTGAATCACCCTGTATATCCAGATGAATTATAGAAGTTACGTATGCGTAATGATCCTTGATGAAATATGAATTGATAAAGGGTACGGCGATATGATGTACGTTTTCACGGTGTTCAGCGGGACTAACTCGTGTTGGTCAACCTCCGATAATTGTAACGTTACGAAAATGTTGTTGTTCCCTCATGCTGTTAATTATCTAATTTACCTACCGAGAAAATATTCACATACATACGCAATATAGGTACTATACCTACAACGCGAACAAGTTAATTGGCACGATATAAGGGAGGATAAGTTTTCTCGTCATTATATATATTGTTCGTTACAGATAATTATAACAGACGGTTTGAAAATTTAGTCGTTCGCCGAGTTGATTCGATTACGTGGCGTATGACGTAGGTATATTCATGTATATATCACAGCGACGTTATACGGGGAAGGTCGTAGGTCGTTCCATCTTCTTTATCATGTTATGGAGATGTGGATTCGTGATGTGGACAAAACCGACGTGACGTAGTCTTCGTACAGATGCTGCAGTTGCAGTATGCAGTTGCAGTTACAGTTGTTTGTGTTCCGCAGCACTGCGGTCCTATGGGAATAAATACCTCGTACTACCTACTAGCCTCGGAGCTTCGCTCACTCACTCGGTAGGTAAAGGGAACCTTGGAACCCCGCTGTAAGCAGCATATCGCGTTACTCGTTTACAGTCCAAGCGGTCCAGACGTAACTCAAATACTTAAACGTAAAGGCAGAGCTGCGCTAACCGCTGCCGCTGCCGCTGCACCGTCGCCGCAACTCTCGCACGCTATGGCTACGTTTTATGTACCTGTGTTTGTGAAAGCTAAGCGCGCTTATACGTATACGTAGACATTTATACTCGTAACGCGGTGCACAGCCGTGCTTATCCGAACGTGCACACCTCTTATTCGATGGTGTGTATATTATGTACTCATATATACATACGTACACATATATGTGTGAGCAAGTGGAAATATCTGTTTACCAGACACTGCTATTGCAGTGGTACTCAATTGCCGCATAACTTAAACGGAAACATCATCGGCCATTTTTTCTTTTCATTCATGTTGCTTTTTTTCTACAATTTTTGTGTCTCCGGTTCGACGATTTTATAAGTTTAACGAATCGCACCTGTATTTTTCAGCCTTTAGATGCTCTGCGACTGACGCGATGATGACGCGGGTAGAGTAAATAAGGTACGTGATTAGTTGAATGATGAATGTGCATTGCGCAAGAGTCTTCTGGGAATGGATATACTAAACTTCTCGAGGGAGTCTGGAAAAGCCCATTGGGGTAGGAAAACCGTCACCCCTTTTCCATTTATCTCTGCAGGGGTTCGTGGAACGTACTTATACATACATATATATACCTTTACATGAAACCCCTAAACGAATTACATATACGTGTATGCCTCAGTGAACCAAACTCCCGTGCACGCATTCCAAGGTCTTCACGCGGCTAGCGTGAATCATGTGGAAACTATTCGTCGCTTTATCGGTACCACATATTGCGAGTTCAATTGTTTTTACCGAGAATTTTTCTTTTCTCTTCCCTTCCGTTTATTTGTTCCTTTTTATATTTATTGTACGCACCTGCACATATACGCGAACTTCAATTTTTCGCGTGCGGCAATAATGCGGGTTGATACGTTGAAGACGTAAAAAGGATGACGTACGGGAGGAAAGGTCCAGTTATAACATAGAAGTTTCTTCAGGGGTATAAGTGGAAAGCAAATAGTGAAAGCGTGACTCTTATCTCGGGTGTCCTGAGACATCCCGTATTATAGGGTGAGAAGAAAGAAGGACGTATACGCGTATGTACCATAGGGTATACGATGTACATACATGTATATGAAAAGCAGGGAAACGATTCTTGGTTGACGACGTGCACGTATGTATACGGTACAGTACATGTATAGATGTGGTACTGCAGAAGAAAGACGAGAGTGATTTCAGATTGGAAACAGGTTTTCTACCTCTCTTCTTTGCTCTGTATTTATTTTTCTTCTTTTCTTCTGTCAGTAGTGTGTCTCCCATCCCTTTACCATCAGCAGCTTGTTGATATACATATATACATATATATGTATACATACGCAGTGATATACATCTAGTTTTTTTATCTTCTTTTTTTTTGTTTTTTTTGTTTTTTTCACTCGTTACGTCAACGCTTTATGTTATCACTCAACAGTCAGAAGTACATATATTATGGTTATGTATCTACGTCCGTTACGTACCTACGTCTACATACATATGTATGTATATCCTGTAATATAAGTCCAAAAATCCTCGGGAGTACGAGGAAAGGACCATCAAGTATATCCGCCATTTTGTGGAGGGTATAGAATGTCCCAACGTTTGCCTTTGAGCCTGCAGGGTGAGACACGGCTGTTAAGTCAGAGAGGAGAAAGCAGACGGGATGGAAATCCTTTGGATCCGTTCACGTGGACACTCAACCCTGATAATCCTATTTCAGTTGGCAAAAAGTTAACTCCACTTTGGGTCTGGCACGCAAGTTCATCGTGAGTTTATTCCTCTTTTCTCTGCCTCTCTCTCTCTCTATATATATACAGGGTGAACCGTTTTAACTGATTGTGACAACGAAATATCATCTCGAGAACAATGAATTTTTGAGAAAAATGTGTGGGAAATTTTACGACTTCATGGGGGAAGGATACCGTGCAACCTTATTTACTATTTGGCGAACATTCTCAAGGTCATACGAAGGTGACCTTTGTTTTTTCAAATGGACCCCCCTGACACTTTTTTTATTAACAGATTCAAGATCTGTGAAGAAAAGAGAAAAATTCTTTCCTCGTTAGACATCAATGACTCGTTTCAAGAATTGTTCCAAATGATCACCGACGACTTCGAGATATACTTCGCGACTTGTTTCTTCAAGAATTTGTAACACAGTAATAAACATATGGTATCAGCACGATGGTTGTCCAGCCCATTATTTAAGATTTTCAAGGAATTCTCATCAAATCGCAATCACAATAAACGCTGGACTGGCAGAGACGTGCACTGGTATCTACATCGGCCTGCGAGGTCGCCAGATCTTACGAGTCCGGACTTTTTTTTATGGGGTTATCTTGAAGAAAAAGTTTACTAAACAGTAGCAGCAACCCCAGATGACGATGATGATGTCACGAATCCTTCAAGACAAGAGTCGCGAAGTGTATCTCTAAATTGGCGGTGACCATACGGAACACCTCTTGAAATGAGACATCGATGTCTAACGAAAAAAAGCTTCGAGTAAGAATCTTAATTTTTTTTAAGTAGATTCCGAACAGGTGAAGAAAAAGCACGGAGTTCTATTTGAAAAAAAGAAGTCGACCTTCAAGTGACCTTGAAAACGTTCACCATATGAAAAATAAGATTCTATACAGTACATTTCCTACTCCTTTGAATCATAAACGTTTTGATATACCAAAGATTTTTCTCAAAACTCTTCGTTGTTATTGAGATATTTCGTTATATGTTTCAAGTTGAACGGCCCACCCTGTATATGTGTATCACCATCTGCACTCCTTCTCCATCTGACAAAAGTTTCTTATACACGTTGTAATTATCGCTGCGGTTGTTCACACACGGTGTAGCTGTACTGCAATATTTGATGTGTTAATTAACTAATGTGCAGTACATACACTATACGCATATTACCATATAAAGTTTGTCTCATCCGTTTCCACGTTATTCTTGTTATTATTATTCTAATCAACATCCTCGTTTTCATGTACGAATGAACAATATATATATTCCGTGTATAGAAAAATCGGAATACAGTTGTTGTACATCCTGGACGCACTGTTTCCATTCGATTGGATGAAATCCAAACCATTCGGTCCCATATCAAAAAATTGAAAAAAAGAAAAAAAACAAACAAGATGATGGTGTCTGATGTTGTGTACGGTGACTCGGAACGTTAGCCTGGATATGTGTAATGAACGTGTACGTTTATATGTGATGATTCGCAAAGGCCTGTCACTTCTATTACTACGAGGACTCTAACTCAATTTGTATGCGGAGGCTTGATTCGACCAGATGTGCGACTCTAGCTGCTACCGTACGCCATCGTTCCTTCAGACAACCTTGCAGTCTCGAGACGCTACCACTTCTTATTCTTAATACGACTTAAATCGAGGTATTCCTGCAGATGTGTATACCGCGTATGCCTGTGTGTTTTTACTGTAGCAACACCATCCATGACCATCGAACTATGAGAAGAGAAACGCTGAAGTAGCTGCTGAGCGGAAATTAATGCAGATATATGCCTATGCTGGTCTGCGGTTGAAGATTTTGCATGTATGTGCATAATATGTATAGTGTAATGGGGACCGTGTTTGACTCGGATAAGTTCGCCAAAACTAGGCGACACATTAGGATAATTGAAATCTCTGCGATTCTCTGTATATATTGATGTAAATTTTGTTTAACAATAATTGAGGAATATCATAAGTTTTTAATATGAGGAGGATGAAAAGAAATAGAGGAACGGCGAGACGATATAATACCTAATCTTGTTGTATTCTCATAAGCTATTTTATACAACTTGTAAATACCTACTTAGTAGCTGGTAACACCAATAAAATCTAATGTCATGGCTGCGCGGCGGTGAAAGAAAATAAAAGAAAAGAAAAATGTGAATCGGAAATTTAAGCCGAATAGTTCAGCTGTTGAGCTAACCGTATCGTGAGAACGAGAGTGAGAAGAAGTGAGGAAAGAAGAGGATAAGCGGCATCGTCCAGAAGGGAATCTTGAGAAAATAATAAAGAAAGAAATGAAAATGAAGAACGGAGTCCGAGGAACAAGAGAGAAAGATGTAAAAAGAGAGGAATTGAGAACAGTTCAACCGACTGACTTTAGTTGGGGGACGAACCGTACGCGGTATAAGAACCTCCGCGAAGTCTGATCGCCCCGTACTCGGTAGATTGGAGAAGATTATGACCTTGAAGTTCTTGCACGACACGCGAATCATTCTTACCAACCGATACTTTTATACCGTTTCACATATTTCTAATTCATCGGTGGAATATAAGAGGGTGGGTATATATGTGTGATGTTACGCAATTTTGCTAAAAAAAATCAAACTGCCGGTTTTCCGTGTAAGGAAATTTTTGATGCAAGTGCCATACAAATATATCAATGATGGTCGAACAGCTGGAGCTTTAGAAGCAGGTTGGACGCGTGGGAAGCAATATCACAATTAGTTCGTCAACGACCTTGTCAAGCTCACCTTGTGCGCGATTCCTTCGTCCTTGGGAATGTTCTTCTTTGATATGCCGCCGGCGATTAAGCTATTTTCAGATCCTTGTGACGCGGTGCGATACGAGTCGTTGAGCACCTCAATCGGTGGTTTGTAGTCCCTGTATCCGGTGGGCGAAGGTGCCATTGTTGGTAAATTTTCTTTGGCATCACCAGGAGCCAAATTTCTACCGGTACCATTGAGATAGTCCAAAGTGGCTTCGGATATCTCGTCCTCTACCTCGAATACGTCGTCGCTCATACTGTCGTCGCCCGTCATAATCTGTGCAACAAAAACAGAGTCAAAAAAACAAAGGTATAATATGAGAAATCAGGGATATACGTATAGTGTAAATGATGTAGGGAAAATATCCCAGAAAATTAGTATACATCAACATCAAATGCATGTATATCCATTTCAATACGGGTGAACGAATTCTCCCTCCATTTCATTTCGCTGCGAACAGACCGCCCTACGACCCCGGGCGACAATGTGCCAGGGCGGCCCTATGCGCCCTTCTCTCTCCCCCTTTAACCTCTCAAAACTCCCGCCACTTCAATCCAGGGGGAATCTTGCTTGCCTAAGGGCACAATGGGGTCCCCCCTTTTCGCCCCCCTCTTGCTCCCACCCTTCGCAACGTCACGGGGATATTTAGAAGGACATTATACTGTATTCACGCGACTATATTCTCGTCGTGTGTTCAACTTGTGTAACAATTAGGTGCTCGTTATAGGTGTACGTAATACCGAAGGCTGGATATTATATCTATGTGCAAATTATGCTAATTGAAGCGCTACACGCGTTTTCTCCACTTATAAGATACTACTTGAAAACTCAAGAACAGTACAACTGCTCCGCGGTAAGCGAGGATCACGGACCACTAAGTTTTGTAGAGCGATCATCGGTTCCAATGTTTTTTGAAACTTTGAATCCGACACTCGCACTTTTAAAGATCGTAGAAATAGATATTTGTTCAGAATATTCCAACCTGTTATCGTATGAGGGTCGTTTTAATACCTTGTTCATTCTTCAAGCACCGACATATATACGCGCATGTCTCTTCTCTTCTAATAGGTACACATGTTTTTCGAGGGCTTAACCCAATCGAGAGGAAAAACCGGGACGCGGTAACCGAATGGACACAATTCCATGGATTTTTACATGGTAGAATAATCTTGTTCAGGATCGACTTACGTTTAACGAGGCTGACGCCGGTACGGTGACCATTGCAGGACTGCTGCCGCTACCACCCCTCATATTTTATTTATCGACGTGCGTTATCCTTCCGGAAATTGTCTCATTTGTTTCCTGAAACGATGTAAAAATCACAATATATATAAATCACGTGATCCATCATCTCTTGAACGTTGAAAGCGCGGCGGAGAGGGTTTTTTTTTTCATTTTATTTTATCTCTTCTATTCGGTGGCTGTGATTTCAGGGCGACAAAATTTTCAGATCTGCCGTTATTCGGTCCCAAGTCTCACCCCATGGGATTGAGTTCTGTATAGCTGGGAGAGAAAAAAATTTCTAGAAATCCTTACTCGAGGTGCTCGAAGTAACTTTTGCTCTATCTCAAATCTCCCTTTACAAGATGAAGAGGGGAAAGGAAAAAAAATTATTATCTCCCAAAACCTTGAACGCGACCTTCAAAAAAGTTTTTTTTCCCTCCGCTTACGAACAATTGTCATAATATCTTTGCTCCCTAAAACCAATTTTCGATTTTCAGGGTGAGTTTTATTTCACGTAATATCAAAGGTAGGTATTTTTACACACATCCACATACAGTAACCGCCATTTTCCTGTATTATAAGGGTGGAAATATCGTTGACAAGCGCCGCACATCTATTTCGTGATGGATTGTAATGATGAAGAGTTGTATGTAGGTACGAATTCGGCGAAGACAGCTTATATTAATCTAAAGGTAGACACTGTTGTATCATAAATTTTATATACCTATCTACCTATAATGGGCATACTTTTGCACTCCAGACGGTAAAAATCGATTGAAACATTATTTAATAGCCCGCCCACGTGCCCCTCGACCTTTTATATTATGGCGTCCTCGTGACCCTGCAGTGCTTGTCCCTAACTGTGACGCGAACCATTTAACTTACGGACCTTTTTCCTCTGTAAGTTGCAGCCAGCTGCCTCTCTCTTTCTCTCTCTCTCTCGCACCCTTTTCGGACTCCCTATACTTCTGTATATATGTACAATACGACAGACCCACCCACCGCAATATCTACTCCCGCCCACGTTTCTACGCTTCGTTTAGGTGTATCCCAACGAACTAGGTATTATGCCATGTACGAACCTAATATAACCGGTCGAGCGAAAGAAACAATAAAACATTAACTAACTTCTCGGCGCACGACGAATTACGCGAAATAATTCAAAGTCTGCGGGTCGAAATTATTGTTAGTATTATTATTATCATTAATACCATCTGGAGTAAACTCTTACGCGTTTCTCGGTCTAGACGTTTTCCAGACAGACGTCTTCGGCCGATATAGGTATATTATACGGAATTAAAATTCATCTGAAAGTCAAAACCTCGATTTTTGTAGGTACGTATGTATACATACTATATGTATACGTGCCCTATATGTACGTACATACATTCGTCCATTATGATGCGGCGTTAAATTTATAACCGCAATTTTACGATGCATTTGCTTATATAACACTGATGAGGGGGGTCGTGTGATGTGACACCTTATCATATTAAACGCTATAAAAAAAAAGAAAATAAAAACAATCATGCGAGCAATTTAGTTTAGGTCGCGTATATATATGACGGTGCCATTGGCCATTGGCCATGGCCATTAGTCGGTGACGATGCCGCGTCGCCATTTTTAACGTCGTGTAACAAAAGGGGGCTGTAACAAACTCTCGGACACAACTTTTCTCTTTCTATCTTCATTTCTCGTTTTGTTTCTTTTTATTATTTTTATTGTTATTACTCTTTTTCACACGAATTATAACGAGAGCAAAAAGTTATTACTCAGTTGAATTTATACCTACTGCGCGAACCTAAAATCTATACAAATTGTCCTTGAATTTAAGAACGCAATTTGTATGGAACCGAAAATTGTGTAATTTCTTTTTTCTACCTCATGTTTAAGGACACCGTGATATATGTGTAGCGAATAAGCCTAGAATCGATCGACACGATCCGTGTCAGAAATTGAGGGCAAGCGAACCGCCTGCGCGGTAAAAGCTTACCCTTTGCAACGACCTTCATTTCACGAGTTTTACTATATTTTACTCTTTGCGCTTTACTCTCGTTTTTCGAATCATTTCGACGAATGTTTTTTTTTCAATTTTTATCGTTGAAAAATGAATAAATGTATGAATTAAATATGTAAAAGAAATGGAGAGTGCAGCTTTTAATGTAATTTGGAGAAGTTTTTCTCTTTTTTTTTGTTGTTGTTTTTCTAACCTTTCTTTGGTTAAGAACTTAATCTGTTTTAATTAGAAAACTTCGCGTTACCAAAACTTTGGACTTCTTCAACTTTAGACTTTCACGTTACACAATTTTTTCTTTTTTTCCCCTTTCTCTTTTTGTATACACGTGCGTATATTGTCCTTGAAAATTTGATGAACGTGGGCGGCAAAATGTTTCTACGTAATTAAAAGTGCGGGTTGATAAAATTTTCGACTATAATTCAATCGAGCTGGTATGATTTAATCAACAATGTTAAGTTTGTATGATAAATTCAATTTTCCTGCCCCTGAAAGCTTTCCCTCGTATGAAATTATAATTCAAACTTCGTTAAATACGGTATATAGGTATACATATAGGGCCGCCATGTTTGGTACAAATTACCAAGAATCAGCTGGTCACTATAGTCAACAAATGATTACGTCTGCTCACGCGCGCATATCATTCACTCCTGAATTTTATGAAACGATAAGAAAAGTTTAGAAAATTTTTTTCAAAAAAATAACAAAAACTCATTCGGGAACAAATCAAACGCTGTATAAATGTTCAATTCGGATAATATTTTGCCAATTGACCCGAAGGTTTTGGATAAAAAAAAAAAGGAAAGAAAAATGTTTCTAAAATGATGATTTCGTATATTCTTACTCACCTATGGGATGCTTTAGATGACTTGAGTTTTTTCGTAATTTAAAAACCGCACTGCACAAGTATATATGAAATTTATTAAATGTTGTACCGCACGTACGTTGGATAAAATATATTTCTATAACTGTCAGAAAGTCGTCATATTAGCACGAAGACCGTCACTTGTGTAGATCATCAAAGTGGCGATGGTTTTTTTTTTGTTTCTAAAACACTTTTTTCAAAGTATAGTATTGTATTAGGTGTTAGAATCACAGTTGACGGTATTATATGGTTGCGAAGAACTCCCTTAAGACGATGCTACGATTCCACGCAAGCGCATCTATCTGAACGATTCTATAATATATTAGCGTGCATTACGTCACCATTATACGTGTTGCGTCACGGGGTGGTCGTGTTACGATTCTTCGGACGAAGGCACGTGGTTCGCAATTCTCGCGTTTATTTTTTCATTCAAGCTTTCGTCACTTTGTTACCATGCGAGCGTGAGATTTTGACCAACAAAAACGGAACAACGAAGAAACCGGAAACGCGAACACACGCGAGGATGAGATAAATGAATGACTGGTGGGGAAAAAATTCTGGTCAGGTGTGTATAAGAAGTACCAGCGAAACGCGACGGTCGACGGGGTTTGCCTGTTTCACTATATACAGGTATACATATACCGAACTATATAGACCGCGACGAGCATACCGACGGATCGATCCGCGAAACCGTGCTGCGCCGTTGGTGACGTCATTGGACGCCCTTGCTCCACGCACAGCGATACCAACGCCAAAGTTGCCACCGAACAAACCACGAAAACTGCTGCATGGCTCCTGCAGCGGAGATCAATGGACGGTGGAATTCGCTGGTTAAAAATTGTCTCGCTGTATAGGAGATCGCGATCCGTTCATGAATATATATAACCATGACCTATCTTTCGAAGAGCTGCGAAACGGAATCCGATGCCGAGTTATAGACGCCGTAAAGTCTAGTTTTTTGGGAAGAGAAATTTGAAAAACAGAGAAAGAAAAAGATTGCGTTATATATCATGAATAAAATATCTATGAGTGAAGTTTTAGTTTATTGAAATGAGACAGATCGAATTTGTCTCGCAGAACTTTATTAGGCACAGTTTTAGAGACGATATATATAAAATTGAAGGAAATATTTCATAAGTAATATTTGTTATATTTGTATCCTATATTTGCTACAGGAGAAACAGGTTTTCACTATGGCTTATTTATCTAGAATAAATATTATGTTTATTCGAAACCCGCGTGCGGAGCAAGGAAAATATTAAAGTCAAACATGTATTTACTTTCTTCGTTACGTATATATTATTTATATATATTTGGTATACATATTGTTTGTTTTATGTATAAGAAATACATAAAAGAGCGCGATCGGTCAACCTTTGAGCTTCCTGTATAATGAGATTTTTTTTCCCTGCAAAAAACTGGAAATATATGTATTATAAAGTCCAGGAAATTTATTGCTATGCGAATAGAATATAATTATAGTCTTTCTGATATGGACGTTGTAAAAATTGATTCACCTGAAAAATTGTTCGATCAATTTTCGGATCAGAATTACAATTTTTGGGAAACTAAAATATTTCTAAAAAGCTGGGCGCTTTCGACTCCTTCAAAGACTGCAAAGCTTATCCTGCAGATCGTTACAGTCAAAAGAGAATGGCAAGGGGTGATTATTATATTTATAATATACAGAAGGAAGCCGCGTTGAATCGTAACTAAGTTAATCTCCAGATTCATTAAAACAATAATATAACTTCAACACGACTCATTATGATTCTTCCATCTCATTTAGTCGTTACACGTTCACCGCACAATCATCATCCTAATCATCGTCGCCATTGTTTCAAACAGAATTAATAATGATCCGCTGCTCTCGAATTCTGATGAATGGTAAGTTCGTGGCGACTCGATTTGCGTGCATAGTTCGTTTGTCCAAACTACCGCATTTTAAATTTCGGTATAAGCCTGAAGATTAGTTAATGCTTTGCAGAAATGGAATGTGCCTAACCGGTAGCGTGAGAAAAAAAGAATTATAAAAAAATAGTCGGGCTGCTAATAAGTACAGGTTCACTTTATGTATGTACATCGACATCTGCGATGTCAATTCATAATATTGTATACAAATCTTGTCGATGTAAAAATGAAAAGAGAGGGGAAAAAAAAAAAATTTACCCCGAAAATCGCGAAAGCAAAGGAATTTTTTTTTCAAGATTGTGTTCTGTGGATTTAACGGCGGCGGTAGGATCCTTTTATATGTAACAGGGTACATAAATATTGTATTATTATACTGTACATACCTCATATATATACTTTCTAGAGCTGATCTTTAGAAAAATAATATTCTCATGCGCGGAGTGGTACGTCTGGATTCTTAAATTTTGAGATAAGTCCATACAATGTATAGATAGATACCTATATACAAAGATTATTTTTCGGATTTCTGTAGCTTGAGCACAATTTTTTTTACCTTTCCTCTTTTTATCAGCTTTTTCTTTTCTTTATTTTCCAAATAAATTACGCTCAATAAGCTTCGAGGAATAAATTTAAGTGGCCAATTTCGGTGTAGCATTTATACATTTACATGAATGTACGTATAGAAAATGAAACATCAGCCGAATTAAATATATATGCGCTGTGACGATAATAATATCGTAGCGGTTTAACGCTCGCCCTTTTCTGCAGAAATTTTCGATGCCTCGGAATCTCGAAAAGTAGATACGTGTCAGATTATGACGATGAAAGGGACCGTCAAAGCGTATTCGACCACATTGAATTTGCAAACGCGATTGTAACGCTTGAATATATTTAGACGAATTTTTCAGACTTCTTCGAGAGGTACTGTAAAGAACAATGCGAATCGAAAAAATAACATTTTTAAATACTATATGAGATAAAACTGAATATCAATACGTTGAGTACAAAAACTATGAATGCAAATCATGAATTTCCATTGGATTTTCATGTATTTCGCTCAATTTCTTTGTCTCAAGATGTGTATTATTACGGGGGTTGTAGGAATTTTTTTCAGGGGTGGTTTTACACTGTTGGAAAACACCACCTAGTGCCATCCGTAGAGAATACGCTCAGTTTTGTTCAACCCCCGAGAAAAGCGGGGTGAAAATTGTAACTCCGTCGATAAGTTTGCGTTTCGTTATCTTCGAATTATCTTCTCTTGGCGTCACCCATCGGACGAGTAAAAGGGGGTGGTTTACAGTTTAACGATTTCATAGCACGAGTTTAATGCGCAATGTCGAAGTTTCACGTACGCGTGCAGCTGAAATCTTTCCGAAACTCACACCAGATGACGACACGATGACTCAACCGCGAATTATCGCAAAAAAAAAAAACAACAAAATTAATCGCGACATTAGACGATGTATTTTTTTTTTTTTCTCTCAAATATCCATTCATGCAACAGTTGCAGATATAATTTAACGGCGGATGACTACTCGCGATTGAACGAAAGAAAAAACGGAAAAAAGAAGAAGAAATTAACCCTTCAAAGCGCGTAAGGGATGACCCTTCTTTTTCACAATGGAAGAAGAATCGCGGACAAAGAATTGCGCCGCGTGATGAAAAAAGGGAAATAATAGTATTATATGTATATAGCGGGTGCGACGAAGACGGCAAAAGAAAGAACAGAAAAAGTTAAAAAGAAAACGGGAATAACGCAGATAAAGTAAATTACGGAATGGACAGACGATCCGGTAGGAAAAAAATGGCGAGAAAAAGCTCCGCAGAGAATTCAACCATTAAAAAAAAAAAAAAAAATGGGGGCGGGGGAAAGAGAAGACAGCCGCTAGATGGTTCAAGAGACTTTCCAATTAGAACGAAACGACGCCGACGCTTCTCCGGGACATGCATACATTCGAGCGACTATAAAATTTTTGCCTTGATTTCGATCTTGATTATGGGTAAAAAATCGACGCAGCAAAAAACGAAAACGAAAAGATATACTTATATATCATGCACGTCAGAAAATTTTGGAATTTTTCTGCAAACGTTGAAGGATTGTAATATCAAAGAATTTCAATAAATCGCTGTCAATTGCATCGACATATGGTGCAGTTTTGTATTGTATAGGAAAAGTAGAACAGAAAATCGAAAAATATATAACAGGCATATTGTCCACAACTTTATATTACATGCGAAGGTCGGCGATATTGTGTCGTCACGGCTGTACGATCGAGTGCGCGTCGAATTTTTTCTTTAGATAAGGATGTCGAAATGCCTTGAGAGAGCGTCGGGAGGGGCGCGCGGGGAAGAGAGAGGGGGAGGCGTCGTCGCGGTCGTCGCGACGCGATTCGGATCCAGATTATGCATGAAGAAGGAGGCAGCGGGAACGAAGAGTGAACCTCTACATTTTCTAAGCGACACATGCGACCCTGTTTATTCTGTGGTACGGGCGTGACGACGAGTAGCGTCGGTCGCCATCTTGCACGTCTGCGTCCTTCGCCGAGGAACACAGGCGAACAGAATAACAGGTAGGTCGATTGGGGCACCGCCCATACCAAAATACCTACCTACCTCATAGTTTTGTGTGCACGTATATTTATACCTGCAGTAACCTGGTGTTTGTTGGGAATTGGAATTATGACCAAACTGGTGCTGCCGTTTTATACCCTATTGGCATTAACGTCATCCCTAAGCTGCCTTGTATGGAAGAAACGCAGCTTTCCCCTCATTGATAACAGGAGAAAATGAAATCGAGGAGCTTTCGCTTATATTATTATATTTGTACGACTATACTATCTGCTATACCAGGAGCTTTGTAACAGGAGTCGCGGAATCTGTACTACAATTATCTTTCCCTTCTTTATATCGTTATATACATCCTATACCTATATATAAAGATGCTACAGCGGAGAGCGGACGGTCCGACCGTAAGAAATTTTTCAGTTTATTCTTAAGCCGTCTTCTCTCGTGATTATTCAGATCAGTTTCTTTTTTGTACTCTATTTAATCAAGCGAATTTTTGTACGATATTCATTTGCTACATCTCGCGAGTCTTGCATAGCGAAAATTTGAATAACTTTGAAATTGGGTACAATAAAAATGGAGAAGACTGTAAAATGAAGAATGTGAAACATGGCGGACGATCGCGTTTAGAAGAATGAAAAAAAAAGAACAGAAAAAAAAGACTAAACTGAACTAAACTAAACAAAAAACAGAACGCTATTTCGGACCATATATACATTGCTGCACTGCAGCAGCAGCTATAGATATATTACCGCCATTATATTCAGTAGAAACTTGTATCTCGTCACATATTTTCGTCGAATTCTCATTTTGTTATACGGTGAGGTGGTTCGTGTTTGAAAACATTCCTTTCCCACGATATATTTGCGCGTCGTGAAATAGATGTGTATAAAAGATCGTTTCTTGACCCTTATATATCCGTATTGTTAATACCAGCGCGATTCAATTGCTACGTTTTTTACAAATTAACTACAGGTTTTTCCACTGTTTTTCTAGTGGCAACGATGACGATATGATGGTGCGGCTGAATCGATGTTTTAACCGAGAGAAGAAACATTTTATAACATCAGCTTTTGAATTGGCTTGACATTTAATTGCCCATATATGCATCGCACCGTAGTTTCTAGGTATATAGAACTTATGGTATTTGAATTAACAATTCTTTTCGATCCCATCGCGATGTTATGTGTACATGCATATAATTATACATATAATCGTCGCGGATATGAAATGTAAATAAATGTGTACGTATTATAAATAAGATGTTCCGGTATAGTTGCACCGCATGCAGAAGTTACCGAGTACCGTACGGTTGCGAAGTAGTGCGAATCGGACTTAAAACTAGTCTTATATACCGAGGTAAATATGTATAGGTATATATCTGTTTCTGTTTTATTATATAGTGTAAAAGCTGCACGGCTACTGCGGTGGCCAGCAACCGATACTTCACTTGTTTTCTGTTACACGGTATAAATGTGGTAGGCTTGACTACTGTACGCTTGTCAAACGGGATCAACACTCCTGTTAAGCTGTTATAATGCAGGTGAGTCCTAGAAATATACGGTTCTCCACACCGTATACACTATATACGTTCGAGAAACTAGTAGTTAAATAAAATGTGGAATATCAAACTATACGTGTAGATATATGAAAGTAAGTGCTTTCGATGGGATTAAGATTGTCTGAATCGGAAACGACGGCGACATCGATAGAAAAAAAAACGAAAAAAAACAAAAGCATACCGATGGAATTTGTATAAATTTATACGGATGGGTGAGTACATAGGCATATACCTATATCTACTGCGAGTTGTGATTTTTTGCACTAGAAAATCCGGGAGAAAATCACGACTCTATATTGCCGGTTGTTAAAAAAAAACCTTCAATCGCGCCGATTGAACTTAAATTTCTTAAGATCGCGGTGAGGCGGTTACGTTCCAAAAATTCGAGTTTTCCGCTTAACAGAAGAAACTACGTTCAACTAATAGCGGTAGATTATGACGAGCTTTTTATAATTAGAATTTATCATCTCGACCACCTCAGTATAGGAGGTAGGTAAAATCTTGGCCGATGGATTCTCGAGCGAAGAGAATAAAACGAAAAATCGAAATTTGACACAATATCAGATTATGTTGTATGAGTCAATCATTATTATTCACTTCCTTCTGCTAATTCGCGTATATTTCTATCCACGGAGAAAAAAACAAATGTAGAAATGCAGCAAAGGAACGACACGACGCGCGATTTAAGTCCAAGTTATTTATAACTGTTAACATTTATTCTCTAGGATTAAACGTCAAATAGGATATATAATATAAAATTACATACTACATCGTACATAACAAACTCGCGCGATATATACGCCACACCTTTTTGAATTCTCTTCGCTAGCGCGGTTTTGCATATGCAGATCGATTCCCTCCGCCCGCGTGTCTCTCACGTGTCGTATCTGGACATGCCTCATAATAACATATCTTATACTCATCGATGTATTTTAGCGCGATCTATGCGCGAAGTGTGTGTCGGACAAACATATACTTTACATCGTAATAAATTCCGCGATCGAATCGATTGCAATTTATTCCCCAACGCCGAGTAATTCCATCTCTTCGTTCAATTTTTATCTCTGCGGCGCAAATACGAATTTGATTTTCTCTATATTCCTATCTAAAAAAAAAAAAAAGTGTTGCAGTCACGGTCTGGAACCTATACGTAATAAGCGTCCTCCCATCATGCCATAATTTTTCTGTTTCATCTAATTATTCTCATCCGCGGTGGACGATCGAACTTTTGCTATATATATTTGTTCATGGGCGGTCCGCCCGCGCGAGTCGTACCGAAGGGCCAGAGGTGAACTACGATCAGAGGAGGCTTTATATCTGTATATATATATATATATATATGTGATTCTTTTTCTTTTTTTTTTTCGTGAACCTTCAGCCGACGGTCGTATACGTGTTGGAAGAGTAGTACCTATGAGACCTATAGCTTCTCGTGGGTGGGGTGAAGCTGTTGAAGGGCGCAGTATAAGCGAGAGAGGGCGAGTTGAAAGAGAGAATGGGAGGTCTGTTGGAAGTGCACAATCCAGGCTCTGCACTGTTGTGTAGCTGTTAGTCGCGGCAGACGGTCAAAAACTTACCTGACCGGTTACCGCCGCCTATCTTTCTCTCAATATTTCGTTGTCGTCTCTCTTCTTTCATCTCTCTCTCCCTCTCTCCCTCTCTCTCTGTCCCCCTTTCTCTCTTTGTTTCACACGAAAACGGAAAAAAATGTGAAAATAATTATAAGAATTGAAAGAAAAAAAAGAAAAATGAATTTCCAGAAGATGAATAGAGAAGAAAAGCGACGCTTTTCGACTGACTACTTCCTAGAGCGTCCTCCAAAATATAAATATACAATTCGTTATACATACGTATCTTATACACTTGATATTGTATGCTAAATTTCGCAGATATTTCGTCTTTCTCTTGTTCATATCTGTATTGAATTTATACGAAAAACTGACGTAATAGTTACACGGCACGATTTTTTTTTTTGTTCATGTATGTGACGTAGATATCTATAAATTGTATGTACATATTTACTACAAATGTACACAGAGAGTGACGGCTATCCGACGACGCAACAGGTGCGAGTATGTACAGTCCGGTAACACCATGGGCAACTCTGTAACAATCTAATTTTTTTTTTTTTTTGTATTTGTTTTTGCTTTCTTTTTTTGTTGGTTCGAAATATGAGGTAGCTTCTGACCGATACGTGTGTCGAAGGAAGCTTGTAATCGACGAGGATATTGTCGCGGGAATTCTGAATTTTTCTAAACGTCTAAAACAATTGCTTCGCGCAATCTTAATTTGATGGGAAAGATTTTTTCTATATTTTTTTAAAACTCGATCGACGAAATTTCAACGACCAAGCGTGAAATTTGGAATTTAGATATATATATGTGTAACAAATGTGCATGACCGTTAATTAGTTGATGTTCAGTTGTGGAGAAATGACGTTGAAAATTTTGGAGCGAAAAGCAGCGGACCAGAAGATATATGCATGCGCGGTATCGATTCGCAGGTGGATGCGCAGCGGGGGTGGCGGATGGGGAATGAGAGAACGAAGGGGGTGGGATCTGGATGAGGAGGAGAAGAGCTGAACGTTGCGAAGAGAAAAGAGAAAAGAGGAAAGAGGAAAGAACCGATCGCTTACAATGCAATTTATTACGGCGGACCACCTGCTCCCGAAATCTCAATCGACCTGCTGGTTTCAAACCATGAGATAACGTGACAACCGTTGAAATACAGGGTGATTCAGACGTCGCACAAGATATTTTACGGTAACCAATGACACCATCTTTTTTATATTCGCCGCCGCGTCGAGGTAACGGAAATGAAATAAATTCATGTAATATATATATCCGCATACATGTCCTGATAAAAAAATCGGGAATACGTGCAGTCTCAAGACACAACAATAATTTGAGTAAAAATTACAAATCTCTTAGAGTTGAGTCAATTTTTATCCGCTGTTTTCTAACGGATTTTATACATTGATTCGTATAAATACGATTATAATTGGGTATAGGTGTATAACACCGACCTAACGAGAGAGTATCGTCTCTGCATCGGATCGGCGATATTTTTTTTTTTCTCGTTTTTTCTTCAAAGCTAATTAGTCGCTAATTAGGAACAAACTATTAATTATGAGGACTTGTCCTCTCGGATCGAATAAACAAAAGATATATAATCAGAATGTTAAACGTAAATTGTTTTGTCGGCCCTCAGGATTTCCACTTGTTGATATCGTGTCGCTTGTTTCTTCCGTAGACAGCGGCGACTCGGTTCGACAACGTTACGTTCTATACCCATGTATATAAATATATCTACATATACGCATACATTCGATGCAGCAACTGTAGTTCGCGCGCGAAATCTTATCTTCAATAACAAAGTTGACTCGAGACTCAACAGTTACATATACACGTCGAGAGAGTGCAATAAACTACAGTTCAACGATATTTCAATCGAAACTACAATTTGCTCCTCAACTCGTGCGGGATAAGAACAAGAGATATGAGATTCGTCAAGGCGAATAAAAAGAAAGAAGAAATAACTCAGAAACAATTAATCTGCAAACACGTAAGATTCATACGATCATTGAACGGTCGGTAAATCGAAGAACACGTACACTTAGGTATGGTCATTATTTTGAAACGCACCTGTTGTGCTTCGTGTATTGCATAAAAACGTCGTGACGATGAACAGCAGGAGCGGCTACATCGTAGATAACCGAGATGTCGACATTCGCATCGAGGGAGTCGAGGCGGAGTCGAGGGATCATTTGTATGTAAATTTTGCGATTTTCAACAAAGGGCAGAGCCGATAATCAGCGAGTAGAGTTTAATGTGAAACGGTTAACTTTCGCCGGCCTGCGGGTAAGAGGAGATGAAATCAATTTATTACGGATCAGCGTGTGCGGGAAACCAGACGCGCTCGTTACTGCGGATCGAAGAAACGGAATCGGAATCTGAATCAAATTTTATTGCGCTAATGAAAAGAGATTTCCAACTTTGTATCATTTCATGGATTCGAAGTGGTGCATACCTACGCCTCGACCCGTAATTTGTTTTTTCTTTTCCTTAATGTTGTGATCATTTGGGAATCGGGATGCGCAAAACCTCTGGAAAGACGTCAATGCATGCTTTTGGTCGTTAGAGTGCAGTGCGGGTTAAAGATTTTCAGGAAGCTTCGAGAGAAAAAGCCACAGGAGCGTCGTCCCTGCTAACGAGCTAAAAACGCTAAATCTACCGTTTCAATTAATATATTAACTCGTTAATAAGAAGCCACGATAAACCATATATCACATGTATAAGGTAAAATAAGAAGTCACTTGTTCGGCGAATAAGCTCAGATAAAAATCTGTGAATTTATATATCTGATTGTGGCACAGATTTATAAAACGATATTTCTACAACTCGTATTACTAAAATTATTACCGCAACGTTTCCGCTGCTTTCTTATGTTCGTATCTTCTGCTGCACCGTAGTAATTTCTCATACAGAGTATTGACAGGTTTCAATCGTAATTTATCTTGAAAAATTTACCTTTTTTTTTTTTTTCATTTATCTCGTGGGTCACCCTGTGTCCAAGGGTGTTACCTCACAAATATGTGCACATATATGTTATATGGCATGTACATTAGCGGCAGGTTTATTCACGGTTGATTTACTCGCTTTTTCCTCCGTTTTATTTTTCCTTTTTCTTTTCTTTTTTTCCTTTTTTTTTTTTTTTTTTTTTTTTACTCACCTTCAGTCACACCCCACACCGCGCGCCCTGTAGGTAGAAGCTTCTCTTTTCTCCCTCCGGCCCTTCCAGAATTATCATCGCAAAGGGTGCGAATGAGTGCGAGATACGAATTTTATACATATAACATGTAAAGAGACTCGATCGTAGCGAGACGAGAGAATATGCGGTTTTTAATGAGAATTATCTCGTAGCTCGACGCTTTCGTTAGATTGGTATATACGCGGTTAGGTATGTATCACTGGATTCTTTTTTTTTTCTTCGTTTTTTCAGGCTTTTTTTTTTCCCTTTTCATTCACCGTCATATTTAATTCATTTCTGTGGAATCTAATTACAATGCTCGATGAGCAGTTGTAATTATTTTCATCGAGGTAATCCAATTAAAACATATATATATATATATATATGTTATTATTACCCTCCATTCATTTATTATATATTTGCATTGCTTTTCATTTGTTTGTTAAATTTTTGTCTACTATGTTTTTTCAATTTCATATCATTACATTTCAGACGCATCACACGTCCATATCCCAATCAAAAGTTGATTTTTGACCCTGAAATCGAAGAATATCTGAAATATACACCTTTGGAATTTTGTCGATTTTGGGGTCGAAAATGAAGAATTTTTAAAATCGATCGCTGCACACTTTTGTAAGGTATTTTGACCTCAGGAACACGAAACCGTCGAGTAAATTAAGCTAGAGATAAATCTCATCGAGATATCCTTATTTTATTACTTTTTGGAGCAATAAATTGGCGATACCTCGATCAACTTTATAGATAGCACGC
Organism: Athalia circularis; assembly: GCA_963978495.1. Lineage (NCBI taxonomy): Eukaryota > Metazoa > Arthropoda > Insecta > Hymenoptera > Athaliidae > Athalia > Athalia circularis. The sequence goes on from OZ021702.1 coordinate 22,504,745, forward strand.
CGACGTGTGTGTCATTTTGTAAATCAAATATGAATTGATAATCTTGGTTATTGTCAACATCATATTCATATGCATTCGCTTTGTTATAAGCAACTTTCAAGTTTTAACGCAGCCAATCAGCAAACGAATAAAATGTCATCACCGTTCAGCGGCCACAATTCACACATTTCGCTAAGTCTAATCGGCCCGCACGCAAAATGCTTTCGTTTATCAATAAAACATGAAATCTTACGTTTTTTGAGTAATTAAAGTGTAAATTTTAATAAATACCTCAAAATTGTACATAATGATTAAAAAAAAAAATTTCGAATTTGAGGTTTTTTCAATTTTTTGCATTTTCTGAGAATATTTCCTATAGACGACACCAATCGGTACACGCTCATTTTGCAGCGCAAATTCAGAAACACGAGGCTCATCTCAAATTTCGAGTTTTCATCTGGTATTTCGATTTTTCATCTGGTATTTCGATGTTCGATTGGGCATCAACTTTTTAAGATAGGAATAGCAGGGAAATTTTTTTTCACTGGAAGTGACAAACGTTGCACGCAAGTGAACAAATTATCGAAGAAACATGAATATAATTATATAAGATGCTTCAAATTGAACGTAGAATAGAAATTTTATCCCTCATGACATTTTTACAATGTTTGTTTTCTTCACTTTTTGAGGGATACGCCCTTATTGCAACAAAATCAAAAAAGTACTCCACGATCCAAAAAAGTATCCGATAATATTTCACGGGATTTTCGCGACTAAACTCCAACGCGCGGTGGGCACATAGAATTATGGTAATTTTCTTCAAGGTTCTGAAATGGGATCCTCTTTTTTCATTATTTTATTATAATTTATACGTGTGGAAAAAGATGACGCATGAGAATATAAGCAAGCTGTAGAAGATAAAAGTAATAGTTGACGGTAAAGAGCGGTGCGCGAAGGGCGAAGGGCGGAGGGCGAAGGGCAAAGGGGGGGGAGGGGAGGGGGAAGGGCAGAGGGTGGATTTTCAGGGGACAGTTCGTACGGCTACACGCATAAGCGCCGGCGCCACCGGGACGCAGTTCGTAGTCGATAAGCGGGATATTTTACTTCCGAATTAAACACGTTCAACGTCGGCAACGGGATGGAAATCAGGGGGTTAGATTTACCCTTATAACAAGAAAAAAACCAGATGCCTGGTGACAAAACAACGACGCAACAGGAGGGTCGGGGTCCGATGATATTACGGACATATACTGCAGTGTGCAGCGGCAGCTCGATCCTAGCCCTCGCCCTTCTCGTCTCTCTTTATTTTTTTACATTCCCCTGAACCCTTCGCTATTCGTCGGTTGTCATGTCCGAAGAGTCGGTATTCATTTCATTCATTCATTCGTTTATTTGTTCATTCATTCATTCATCCTTTCATTCATTATTACTAGAAGGGAATTTCAACATTGTTCGGCGCGTCGGTGATCTGAAACATCACCGTTGCAGTACGCACCTGATCCGTCTATATTGTACCGAAAGGTTTGCTTTGAATGATCCGGTTTCAAAATAGATTAGCTAACGCCATCGAATGTATATTATTATCACTATTATATCGTACAAGTCAAACAGATTACGCAACGGGATGCAGAGGATTACACTTTAAAAGTTAGAATTATCCTATTCCAGAACCCCGTGGGGGAAAATTTTGGGAACAAACCAGTTAAGCACATTACATTTATCAGCAATCGATTTTTTAGAAACGGAATTTTCACATTCGTTTGAAATTTCTTTGGAAATATTTTACATCATGCGTTAATCGAAAAGGGTGGTCATTATAGCCACCCTGAAAATGAAAAGTTTAGATTTCTGTTCGACGATCATAAAACTAAAAAAATGTCTATTTAAAACTGGGAGAAATTCCGAACGCGAATTAGGTAGGTTGAAAGGGCTGGTCAATTACGGTCGGTCGAATAATTCGCTGATTGTTTTCTTTTGTTTCTTTCTCAGCTTCCCCTCCGGCCGTTCAGTGCGGATCAATTTGTAGCCCGTAGTCGTGCGAAGAGTGATTTCTAATGCGCGACGAGAGCCCTGTTATGTTACGGGGGTGACGGACGATCCTTGATCCTCGATCCTCGAGCCTGCCTCCATGTACCCCTAGCTACGGCTATGGTCTGTTGTAATTAGCGCGTTGTTCCGACGCCGCGGCGCCGTCGTTACCACCACTACCATCATCATCAACGGCGACGCCGACGTCGACGCCGACGCTCCCTCCAATACTACACGTCGGTCTCGCTCTCGGTCAAGTGCGTGTCTCTGGCACGCGCGGACGTCACGGCCCACCGAAACACCGCGGATAAAGAGAAAGAGAAAGGGGGAAGGGAAATGGAAATGGAAATGGAAAGAGAAAGAGGAAGGAAAAAGGGGGACGGAAAAGAATATAAAGGAAAGAGGAAGAACTGAAAACCAAATCTGAACTGAACGACTGGGACAAGTTCCGGGAAAGAATATCAGAGGGTCGAATACACGTCCGTCAATTTTTACGGTCCATGAAAACGTGAATGAAAAAAACGAAGAAACAAAAGCCATCGAAAAGAAGTACTATACACTCGAACATACATTCCGTTTCATTGTCAGTCAAGAAACGCGTACTATACAAGAAATCGTTGTATAATTTCTATATTAGGTATATCAAACGAATAATGCACTGATGTATTCGAATAAGCTGTTAATCTCGTCGTTTTAAGGTTCTTCATAGGATCACGGAAGATCCGATCGGATGAAATCTGATGCTGCCGACACAAACGCCGTCGCGTTAGGAACGACATCGAACGGAATGCGCATAATCTAGAAACCGAAGCTGCACATGTCGTAGGAGAAGAAGGGTTTATTTAGTACATATATGATGCTATATATACCGTATACCACATATATGCGTTAAAAAAAAAAAAAGAAGAACCGACAAGGACACAAAGAGACTGCGCCGTTCAGGGATACAACAGATATACAATAGAGGGCTGTAGGCATTTAATCGGACGATCGAACGGGCCCCGTACGGAACGAAATGAAGCTAAATTAAACCGAACTAAAGCAAACTAAACGGAACGGAACAAACGTAAGTGAACGGAGAGAGGATTTGAGGAAGTGTGTTGGGGGGGGGAGGGGGTGGGGACGGTGAGGGAAGCGAAGAGGTGGTTCGGGGGCAGTGAGAAAGGGGACTCATGCATCCCACCGATAGAGATCGCGTGACGCCTCCCCACGACTAGCTTTATGTATCTAAGGACGGGTCGCCCCTGATGCATCCTGCGGAGGCTCCGGAAGGTACATAAGTATGTGTATATACAGCTAAACGCACATATGTGAACCCGCATGTGTGTGTTCCTATGCCGACCATCATCCCCGGGGGACTCGAACTGCAGAGCCACGCCACGCTGCTTTCAACCGTATACTATACTGCTCCAGGACTAACTGGATTCATTTAAGTCATACCGCTGGCGCTAATGCCCTGGTTATATATACATGTATACGCGCCCTTGGTATGTATCATATAATACGCCACATACGCGTATATACCCATAGAACAGTGATGTGCGATGGGGAAGAAGCGAAACGAGGGATGCAGGGGAAAAATTGAGGGCGAAGGGCGCTGCGCTGCATTGTAGCTATACGGCAATTGATTGTGGACGCTGGAAAAACGCATGCAGGATGCACAAAACCGCACCGCATCGTAATGAGGTATACATAAATATACGTATGAATGCACGTATTTTATACGCGACGTATGTTTATCCAAACACCAAAAATAAACCAACTGCAGCGGGACAATCATCGCGCGAGCATGCTAAAATTTCATACGTATGCGCGCATACGTGGCTGACCTCGTTCGTTCGAGTGTCCTTCTGACTTTTCTTGTTTAATGCATCGCCGGGTGTCCAGGGACGGGGGGGGGGGGGGGGGGGGGGGGGGGAAGGGGATGTTCTCTGTCCAAACATGTTTCTTGTCGCGTGTGTATAAAGAGGTGGAAAGGGGTAAGACTTTGTAGAATTGAAGAAAGACACGCGACGTGATAATATTTTTCTTTTCCAGGGTAAAGTGGAATTGGCAATTTCGCGGTTAATAGATATGTAATAATTCTCCGACGCGATGTAACGCATGTGACGACTGATCATTTTTTTCACCTTTTTTATCTCCAAAATGAGAGAAAACAAATTTTTACTATTTCCAAAAAATACACTCACAGTTAATTGCAATTCTGTTTGGGGATGCGGAAACTTTTGACCGCAGTTTTTCGCACGCGGTTTCGTTTCTGATCGAATGTCATTTTATTGGAACGTCTCGACGTACGCAGCGTTTCAACTATATTTGGATGGATTTGCAGCTGACATTTCGAATCTAAGTAAGTTTGGGAGTAGATTTCGAATCAATCGTTCAGGTCACCGGCCTGAAAAATGGCTGAACATTTTAGGAGTGGCTCGTTATTGGTTTGTCGCGTAGCGTATACCTCGAGTGTACGCAACAATCGCTGTACACGTATTCCGATCTGTTATGGAATCGATTCGATGGACGAGTACAATTTATTTCATCATCGTATATAGCGTACGTATATTTGCTTCCATATACGTCTATTTCTGTGAGAAATTTAAATTCAATTATTGGAAGCCGATCGAATAACGCGATTGACAGTCGCTTTCGACTCGCACCTATAATACCTTAACTGCACCGCTATTCGATTCGTCGATTAGTTTTTTTTTTTTTTTTTTTTCTTCAACAAAGTACGTTTGGTACATGCGAATAACCCCATGTGATGTGACGTCACTACATTGAAAAGGAAAAATTAACATTCGGTATTTTCTATCGGAAATATTTTAGGTAGGTATAGGTAATCGTGTATCGAGGAGGGGGAAAAAGATGAGGAAAGTTGCGATCGTCCGAGGGCACGCGATCACGTGATTCTGAAGAGCCGTGAAAATGGCGAAGCGGGAAATAGGTACGTGTTACAAAGCTGTGTAAATATATCTAGAGGAGAAAAAGTGTACAGGAAACGTGACTACAGGTGCGCCGCAAGTATCTGGAGTGCCGCGCGAACATTTCGAGGTCTTAAAAGACGTATGGTTAGCAGCTAAACGGGACGTGAGCCAAGGAAAACCAACTGAAATCACCGCGCAACCAGGTCACGATACGTTATTTTGAGAACTCCTTAAGCTTAAATACCCTCAGATAATTCGCGACCGCAGCGATAACGAGGCGGACTTGAGGAACGAGATGAACTTGCATCCACACATCGTAATATGCAGGGGGTGGAATTCCGCGTTAAGGGTATAAAACGTCTGACTTATATAGATTACACAATCTACTGAAAATAGAAAATCATGGGCGACAAAACGCGAAGGGAGTGGTGAGATTTGCCCGGCAAATCTGAATAAATTTCCCTCTTTTTACGTGGAACAGTAACGTATATAATCTGATGTACGTAATTTAGTCGTTTCAACATAGCATTTTAGCGATACGCACGTTCGGAGCGCGTTGATATAGTCATACGATTATACCTACGTTGAATTATATCCCGCATGAGCAGCAGCGGCACTGACGCGGGACGTATAATTTTTTACCCCACATATTACCGTATCGCATAAGATATCGTACGGCGTTCATTGTCAGCGGCATGCATACGTGGGCACGCGGTAAATACGTACCTACGTGTGTCAATAACTTGTTAAACATTCTTTACGATACCGATAAATGAAACGGAAAGAGACGTGGCCCCCGCGAGTACCGAGTTTAACTGAGTGAGCGAGTTGTGGGCGTGACGTCGCAACCTTATTTGCTCCCGTCGCTCCTGACGCTGATACTCCTGCGGTGCACGTTGCCATTGTTTCAGCCTGTACACGACGATAAGATATAATATACGTACCTACAATGATATTCACGCGTTTATACGTACATACGATACGCTATGGACCCACTTTGACACGCACGGTTCACTTCATACATATACCTTGTTATGTACTCTATTATGTACGTATAACATACATGACGTACCTGCCTGTCTGCCGCAACGCGACAAACAACGTGACCGTAGCAGCTTCTCGCCCTATTTTAGTGCAGGCAGTGATGCATTATGTGAAGTGAATTATCATTATTAATGTACAATATAATTCGTATCGTCGACGATATACGTGTATGTAATGCATGGGATACGTTCGAAGGAAAATGAAGCCCTGCATGATGTTAAAAAAATATTCACCCGATTATTCTGATACGCGACGTGATTGATTTTGTAATTATAAAAAATGGATACATTTCGTTCCGGTTATATTTCAATGGCTCGCCAACTTTGAGCGTATAATGCGATTAATTCCACGTTTGTTAACGACGCGATCACGAAAAGTTGGTGAAAAAAAAAAATTTTAGGTGGCAGGAACTCTGCTGGCGTATATTCAAACGAACGGTTTCCCGCAACCGGATAAGATAACTTCTTCCTCGATAGCAGCTACTTCCATGCACGTAGTTTGCTATATACGATCACGTTTCCGGTACGGAGACGCGACTGATTTTCAAAGCCGTTTCTTCTGCAGGCCATTCATTAAAACTTCCATGTATTATACGCGCATAACCGGAACCTCGAACCGATATAAGGACTGCAGAGAGGACGTTATTGTGAGCTGCAGTACTTGGTAAAAAAAAAACAAAAACAGTCAATAAAATAAAGCATTCGTAATTTGACGAGAGTTCATTTTGATCGATGTAACCTACAGGCGGAAGAAGATTGGTTCCCCGACGTTCCATTTGTTACTCTTATTATTTATTTTTTTTTAGGCGTTCCTACATTTTTCACGATCTTCACTTCATCGCGGAATCTTACGAAGCGATCGTGGATATCTCGATCATCGTCATAAGCTCTGCGGGTTTGACGTGCGATAATGATTAAAATTTAGTATAATTCGTTGAGTCGAGATAGTTGAAAGCGTCGAAAATACGTACGACCTGGACGATGACGAAAGAAATATCATGTACGGTATTCCTACCAGCTATACCTATCCTGTGACCTGTGATGAGGTATGTATGAATAGGTGTATATCCTGCCGCGCTGACCACGTGCTCGTATGTATTACCTATGGACGTGTCGTAGGTGCGTTGCTTGTCCCGTAATACGTTATGACGTAGAATTTGACGTGGTATATAAAAACATACGGTGAAGTGAAACCTTCGAAATGTGGGAGGGCAACTCGAGGCTAATCTTCGTCGAACCTACGGTCATTTAACATTTCGTATAATACGAACAACTATTCCCATCAGCTAGTGCATTCCGTAAGCTTTGTCGCATGCGCCTCTTCGCCGCCTGTGCTTTATAACTATAATATCTGATGCGGCCCACGCTTATAAATACCATGTGAGTTACGACCGTTAATTATTATCATTCTCACGGGACACCCTTTATTATATCTTTCGATACTCGTGTACACCGTACATGCGGATAAGACATTTGATTATTCTCGATTAAATCTTTAACACTTTTTTTTTTTTCTTTTTTTTTTTAACCATTTAACCAAATTTATGTATCTAGAATTAAGGAACAACGAAACGAAAACGACAACAAAACGAAAAAATCGACCCTTTCCTTGCAAAAACTGGAAAATTTAATGGGATCATGAATCGATTGGTCGATTTTCGATCAATTTATAGGCGCGAAAAAAGTGCTGAAGGCAGTTTAGGTATACATATATCTGCGCGTACTGCAGGGGGGACCGAATGACCTGGTAAATAGTGTAGTGTTAAGAATTCGTGAGAAATCTTTCGCCCGAATGCTAATCCGGCTAATTAACGTCTTGTACGAGTAGATTAGAGATCCGAGAATATATAAGCGCGGCAAGTATAAATTAGGGGGACTCATTTGCATTGATGCAGTAGAGAAACGAAGCGACGCGCGCTCTCCGCACCGTATAGATATACATGCTTATATGTATGGACGTAATATATGTACGTGTGTACATAAATACGATATATGCCGTACAGTGCAGTTATCTCACTGTGATTATATACATTTAGTTGTTAAACGTGAGAATTTTATATTTAAACCCGTTCGATACCGTTTCGCTGTTCGGTTTCAGCCCCAGGCCCGGTTAGAAATTAAAGAATTTCTATGGGAGCGCGGGTGGGAAAAAAAATTGACTGTTATACATAACGCTATTAACTCTGAATCGGTAAACCAATAATCGTTAGAGGTTTGGTTTCGAGATACGTTCCCAATGGACCACTCGACACCCTCGATTCGCAATAAATACAAACGCCAATCTCCCTTTTCTCTCTCTCTCTCTTCGCTTTTCTCCCTCTTACTTATTCCTGCCATCCCCGATGCCACAGATCTCATCACGCCCCACTATACGTTGCAATTCTACCTCGTAAATCTCGGGCTCGATTCGTCTGGGAAAAAGGAGAAAAAAACCCGAACGAATGACAGACATTTTTTTCGTTGCAATTGTTTTCACTCATGAGTGTTGCGTGAAGACTAGCAGAGAACGCGCCCTTCGCGCTGTTTTTTTTCATAAAAAAATTTAAATTCGACCGCGTTCGAACGAACGTTTATACGGATTTTCAAAAATTCGTGTGACTGTATTATTTCCGATAATCACCGAACAAACGAAACGGCGTTTATGGACATCGCAAAAATCGACGCATCTTAAAAACCGGACGTTGATTTACCGATTAATATGAAAATCTGGGGAAACTGGTTACACCGGAATTAGGAGAACCAGCATGGCTATTTTTTTTTTTATTCTCTAAATAGAGCGTGTGCTATCGTGAAATGTGCCATTATAGACTTGTGCTGTGACGTGCTGTAAGATACGTACATTCGATCATCTCAGAAAAAAAAAAAACGCACTAAAAATTGAAATCGGAAGTTATAAGAGAGCTGGCAGCCGTTGATGGATCGAAATATGACAACCCTGCAGTGAGATGGCGATGCGAGATTTGCTACCGATTTCTTTTTCGAAAAAACAAAATTCGACCCTACCTGCCGAGTATTCATCGTTCATTATTAATACATCTTTTTGTTTACATCGCACGTGATGCCCGGGGTATATAATTTTTGGGATTACGCTCGGTGCAGAGGTACAGATCTCGTGGCAGTTCGCGAGAATCGTGAGAATGAATGACGGACCGTTTGTTTTTTTTTTTTTTTTTTTTTTCTGTATTATGCGTTAGATCTCTTTCCTTCCTCACTAACTGCAATTTCCGGGGGACCCTTGGCCTCACCTTGAAACGGCAAAAGAAAAGAAAAGAGAAGAGAAAGAAAAAGAAAAGAGAAAAAAGTAAAGCAAAGGTAAGGAAAGTAAAATGGTGGTAGTGGTTGTACAGGGATAACGGAAGGGTACACAGAAAATGAGTGACATGTGTCAGAGGTTCGCGGGAAACAATTTTTATACGGGAACCCCAAACGGACCTGAAATCTGCACGTGTAAAAGAAATGTGTACATGTATGCACGGAAGCACGCGTGTGTTACATATTATACCATACCTTCTTGAAAACAGCCGTATCTCCCCCTGATTATTTTTTTCTTTTTCTTTTTTTTTCGCCCTAGACACTCATCACTATGTGCGTATTTTTCAATTGTGCGATATGTAGTTTTTAATACCTCATATAGCTGACTGCCTGTCTGATCTGCTATTGTATAATACCTTATACTTCTATCCGCGCTGCTACTTCTCCATTTATGTATACCGAACGCTTTTAGCCCTTTTCAGGGTCATGGAACGAAAAACAGAGGAGACTAGACGCGACCCGCGCAACAAAAGTATAAAAAAAGACAGAGAGGGAGAAAAGGATACAATGTTTCATGATTGGAGGTATTAGGTTGTCCGGAAGTCTAGAGTCCCGTATACACCCTTAGGTATGTATCCAACCCTTCGAATCATGGGAGTATCTCAACGACTCTTTTTTTCTTACGTAGGGCCTGAAAAGACTGGGACGTTCTACAGAGGTCACGAATCGAAAATTTTTCGCTTTCAATTCTCAAGATTGCGAGAAAACTTGGGAGAATTTCAAAAATCTGAGATGATAAATTTCCCTAACAATTTCGTAAGACTTATCTATGGTTTCAATTCTGTTTGTATGTACTGTTCTACAAATTCCCTCGGTTTACCTTTTTTTTCGCGGTTACACCCTTCTAGCTCTCACCCAGAAGATACGTGTATTTTCTTTTGAATAAATGTCACCCGGAGCTCCGGACGCGGTAGATTAGAGGAATGCTAGATCTATATACTTATACATATTCCTATATACTTGTTGGACGTGGAATAGAGTGGCACCATGGACATAAGAAATATACATATATTACACATACCTATATACCTATCTATGTGTCCGTGCATGCGTATAATGCACCCGCAGCCGTACCACTTCTATTGTATGCTACGTATGCTTGTTATGCATATGAGTTGGACCATCAATGAACGGGCCAGTAGGGAGAAACGGGTTTCTGAAACACCCGTAGATTATCTCAAAATACACACATGTATATTCACATGTATATATAAAGTGCATATAGGAATATATGTATTTCTCATCGCGCTTCTCGTTCTTTTTCGTTTCTCCGTTCCTTTCATCCTCGCTTTGTATATCTTTCCGCTGTATTATATTCTACATTACGCAGTGGCGGCCGTACGATTATCGCCAATCTTTGCAGGTTAAATTTTGCGAATTTTTTTCAACCCGTCCAACTTTGCTACGTAACAAACTCACGCGATGGATTATTATTTTTTCTTCAAACAAGTCGGTGAAAGGTATGAAAATATTTGAAGCTTCGTCGTTTTTCGTTAATTTATTTATTTGCTTTGTTTTTTCTGTCAATCTGAATCAACCAAAAATTATAATAACCGTTCGCGGTTCAGAATGCGCCGAACATTCGTTGCCCTTATTGCAATATTTCGAGGACACGGTCGTCAACTTCCTGTATAAGGGGTCAGGTATATATTGCCTTTGCACACTCGCAGTGCAGTGTGAGAGGAAAAGAGAGCAAAGGGAGAGAAAGAGGGAGAGAGAAAAGGGGTTGAACAAACACCCAGTTCTTGTTAGCGAAAGGGTAGGTATGTCTACCTACCTAACCTGGTCCCAATCTATACGTGGTGAACCATATAATAGATGAAACACGTTATGTTCTATACATAAACCCGCGTTCCCGATCCAGATCTGGGACAATGAATTCTTCAATCGAACCGTCGAAGCCAACTACTTCCTAGGATTTGGCTCACGGATATCTTTTTTTTCTTCTCTTCTTCTCCTTTCTTCTTCTGCAGTTTTTTTTCTCCTCGTTCTACGTCATCTCCGTTACTTTGATTCGAAACACTTTTATCACACACGCGCGAATGGCGACAAATATTTTTTGATCCGGTCATTTCGTACATGGGAATTATTTTTCCTCCTCATCAACCCTCATTTTGTCTCTCTTCTTCTCCTGCACCGTGAACTGCGCTTCTTCTGTACAGAGAAAAAAAGGGGTGGGAAATTTTCTGCGGAAAAAGTTACCAACCACCCCGAAATATTTGAAGGGCTATCGAATCCCAGCGTTTTGTTTATGTCTCGTATTTTGTAAGTTTGTCATAAAATCCGAACTGAAGCGCCAACGAAAATCCTCTTCTTTTGCTGTCCTTGACCTTCAAACAAAATACAAGGATATTCAACTGGCTTTATATGGGGTTGGAAGAAAATGGACGTCTAATATCGAGATTTTCACATGAAATTATTCGCGAACCGGAACTTCCTGATGGCAAATATAAAAATCTTCCCTTCAATTCCTACGGTATAGATACGCGTATATTATGCAGGTTCGTGTCGATTGATCGGAAAAATATCTTTGCGCCATGTGGTGGTCTTCGGATCTGTGTATAGGATATTTCGTAGTTTTTAAGCTTTCCGTCCTTACGACTCGTATAGGACGTTTGTCACTTTAATCCAAGGATGTTGTCAGCCACTGGAAAGTCCACCGGTTGGCCTTGGACAACAAAGTATAGTACATATTGTACACGTATATGTAACATACACACCTATAGCCCAACTCTGAAAACTCCATCGTAGAATTTGTTTCATTTTAAGCTCGATTTTAATTTTACGTACCTATAGGTCGGACGCCTTTCGCATTTTTTGAAATGCAGACCGTATGGACGTAACTCGATAAACGACGCTACAGCTAGTACGAGTGAAAATATATTTAAAAACAAAAGAACAAAATAAACCAGAAAAATAAAGTAACACTCGACGGTCTACGTAAAGATGGCCCCCAGTTTGAACCTAATGTATAGAGTAGAGAATATATACCTCGTCGCGGCTTCAGTATCGATTGTCTACGCGGAGCGTAAGTACATACTACACTTCTCTCTCAACTTTATATATACATGAGTATATGAATTGTACAACATTAACCGATTGTAAGGAATTACGTACACATTAATATTATGTGTATTTTGAACAAATTTCAATATTTATTTTAACACATAGGTTATTACATAAACACGACGATATATAGCTATGAAATTAAATAACATTTACTAACTCTACATACCTATTATAGATCTAAGCTAACATAGGTATCTCTAATTACAAAATTACAGAATTCATGAAAAATGAAGAAATTTCATCATTTTTTTTTTCATAGCACAAATCAATTGGACAATTTCTTCACATATCCATATATGTATATCGGGTGTTCCACGCCAAATCGGATACCATTTGACTTTCGCACCTCCGATTTTTTTGGAAATCTTTCTATGTTTCAGTACTGGTCGAGACTACCTTCCATGATTTTTTTAAAAAAAATGTTGTCGAAGCGTTTAGAATATATATATATTGGAAATAATAATTTTCGAAAAATTACGTTCCTTTTTTTTTTAATGCCTATAACTTTGTGAAAAATCGACGGTTCTTTTTTCTAAACTTGCGTTTTTAAACGTACTTTTGATGAAAAATGTTGAAATTTTTTCTCAAAACGAACATATTATCATGAGATATTCAAGTACAAAAAATTAATCGTTATTTTCAACAAAGTATGTATATACTGATCGATTTTTTTCAAAATGTTTTGTAATTGAAAAAAAAATATATCCCATCATTTTTCCATTATGGGACTAGGCTTAAAATTTGTTAAATGGACGATGGTTTTTTACAAAAAATTATGAAAAAAATCGACCACTATACAATACTTTGCTAAAAAAAAACTATTCATTTTTGGAACTTGAGAATCTCATAATAATATCGTGTTGAAAAAATTTTCAATATTTTTTTATCAATAGCACGTTTGAAAACGAACATTTTGATAAAAAAAAAAAACGTCCAATTTGGCCCATTTTTTGCTGAGTTAAAGGGATTTAAAAAATATGAAACCCAATTTTTCCACAATCAATATCTATAATGTGTATCCTAAACGGTTCGACAAAAAAAGTTGAACAAATCATGATGGCTAGTCTCGACCAGTAAAAAAACAGAAAAATGAAAGTAAAATCAAGAACTTGGCGGGGGGGGGGGGGGGGGGGGGGAGAAGAACAAAGTTTTCGATTTTATTCCGATAAAAAAATTAATCTCTAATTATTACACCTAGTACTACGTTTGACCTTTGGCTCGTGGCCTTACTTCTTCCTTTTTTGTTTTTCTTCCCCATAAATCTATAGTTTCCGATCGATTGATTGGCGACAATTAAAATTAACTACCCTTTAAATATATAGGTATATACACACGTACAGTTGGGTATGGAATGTCAGCAGGTACACGAGTTCGCGCACTTTATTCGCGTGTGGTTTATACATATGTATAGCGTGTGGTATACGCATATACCTATGTGATGTAAGTATATATATTTATACATATACCTACCTATATAGCTCGGTACGTGAGTCGCCTTTGTGATTTTAGTCTTTCCAAAAGGAACGACGTCGACGTCGACGACGACGACACTCGAACGTTGTTTGCACAATTTCCTGTTACCCCGCAAAAAGGCAATATTAAACAGGTTAGGAAGAGCCATACCTACTAAATCTTCCTCTCCTCAAATACACGTATTCGCCCACGAGTATTACAATACTCTTCATTAACTCGATTTTCATCCCTCGCATACATGTATCTATAAAAAATATATCCTCGTACCGCACTGTTGTTCCGCCGTTATTTCGAGAAAAAAATTCTTTCCTCGATCCACGACTCAGGGCGAGACGGAAGGGATGAAATTTTTCGATTGATTATGTATAGCGTATCGGTTGGATATAGATGACGGGCTTTTTGTGATCGCGAACAAATTTCAGTCGCACAGTGGTACATGGTAGTGATCTTGCCCACCGGATAGGTATTATGTGAAGTTGGCTGTCAGCCAGAATTCTCGTTTTTTTTTAAATTTTTTTTCTTTTCTTTTCTTTTTTTTTTTTCCTTCGCGATATTTACTTTACAATACCGAGCTTCTCTCATACGCTACGACTGGTTTTGACCTGGACTCTCGACGCGATTCGCGGATGCGCTCTATATTTAAGCCTATGTATAAATATATGTACTGTATGTATATATGCAGGTATACATACACCGATAAAACGCCACCTACGCGATTTTAGTACAGATTATATATGTAAGCCGGATGTCACGCGAATACGTAAGTATACATAAATACGTGTAGCATGTGCACATGCCTATATTTCTATGTACGTACGAATACATAACCCGTTACATGACGAATGCATAGAGCGAAATTTTTTTGTAATTTAATTTTCGTCTTTCAAATTTACACAGAACGAGGATAAAATATAAATCGGTTACTTTTTCGACTTCTGTATTTCTTCGCTCTTCGCATTTAGTTTTATTTGTAATATATATGTATAAATTTTGAGTCTGCGGCTTTATTCGAGCGGGAAGAAATTATAAATTGTGTATATATACGTACCTGATATACATGTACCTATATTGCAATTGACAGTCGCATGCGAAACGAACCTTCAACAGCAAACTATCTGCTGGGTTATTCGATCGAGATTAATATGCTAATTACGATGGCATACCTATCCATCCTATCTATACTGTATCCCTCAGGCACGCGTGTCACGTGGCCGCTTACGACGGCCGTTGGGTATATATATAGATACATAAAATATACATAGACAGGTCATGGTCGGGTATATATATACGCGTGTATCTACGTACTATGGACTACTGAAATTGTTTCTCCGTTGCAGTTTGAAGGATTGAAAAATTGAAAAATCCCATTTCAAATTCACAGATGTCATTTGAATAAAATGAACCTTCATTTTGTTGAGAATAAATTGATTTACCATGTGCGGTGTAACACGGCGACAGATAGGTATGTATTGGGCGAACATTTTTCGAGGATATGCAATTCGGTCGAATTGGTAAATGGGTTAAACGACGAATGGGCCGATAAACGGCGTCTATACATAGCTGGAGATAAAGAGATGGTATGCGGTATTATATACACGTATACATGTGCATGAAAAAAAAACAAAAAAAAAACGAAAAAAAGTAAAAAGAAAGTGAAAAGAAGAGGCAATTTAAATCGGCGCGGTCCAATTCTATGCAGTTTGCACGATTCATCCCTGGGGAAGTTTATTTTGCTTTGATTCTTTTCTTTTGTTTTTCGTTTTTCGGTTTTTTCTTGTTTTACTTTTGTTTTTGCTAGATTTTTATTTTGTTTCCTTCGATCGTAACATCGGCACATGCTGTTGAAAATTTTCGTGTAGGGCAGACGTACGGCCAAATAGATATATATACATGCACAGTGTATCTCTTCCTCTTTTTTCTATACATATAACCAAACGCTTCTTGATCAATAAACTTATTTTTACGAGGGCTTGTATATAGGTGTGTGTATATATATATTTATTACACAGTTTTATCGAAAATATTCAGATACATTATTTAAATTCTGAAATCTGATTCTACGTACGGATCAATAGAATCTTCTTCTTTTTTTTGTTTTCTTCATACGCGCCTAAACTACAACCGCCCTGCAATTTTAAAAAGTAGTGTTCGCCGAGAT
Source organism: Athalia circularis (assembly GCA_963978495.1). Lineage (NCBI taxonomy): Eukaryota > Metazoa > Arthropoda > Insecta > Hymenoptera > Athaliidae > Athalia > Athalia circularis. The sequence continues at coordinate 22,520,725 of OZ021702.1, forward strand.
ATTGATTACAAAAATATATATCAGTCGTACCCGATCGATAATTCGCGGCTTTGTTTTTATTTATTTTTTGTTATTATTTTTTTCTAAACTAAAAATATATGTTTATGTCGAGGAGATGGTTTTTGGACGCCCTGAAATGATATGTTTGAAAACGGGTGATGGCGTTCGCTCTTCGTCCTACCTATCCGTATATACGACATCGGAGATATACCTACAGGGTGGATATATGCAGGAGTGAAAAACGTTAAGAGACGAGGGTCGCGGGAGTCTACCGAGGATATATCTAGGTGGTGAACTGCGGCGGTCGTAAGTCAATCGATAAACGCAGTAACTCACTCGCTTGCTAGCTCTCGCTCCTGGTGTGTCTCCTCTCGTCGAGTCGATATCGTGGAACAAACTCGCGTCCACCCGTACGAAGGTATCTACATGTATACACCCTATATACCGCCTTATGCCTAAGTATACCTCCTACTATTTACTACCTCTGCATTTTCATAGTTTCTTTACTCTCCTGATACTAACGACTATGTGTAGCCAGAAAATAATCATGATTCTCAACTCCTTGTTTCACGAACATCGTATTCTCTGATCCACCGTGCGACCAATTTTCGAAAGATAAATTTCGGATTGATTATGTAACATCTATACTCTTCGATCAAGTAGGTCTGTATACTATATGCTTCGTAATTGAAATTATCGCAGAATTTATGAAGAAAAACTCTGCACTTTATGTCCAGGTAGTTGGATCAGATGTATCGTAATATCGTATATTTTAATACATTTGCTGGCGTACCGGTACATATTGTGCTTCGTACGTAGATTGTTCGCCATTTTTTAGAAAATTGCAGGTCGTATAACGACGACCGACTTTTGCGGCGCTGCTGCTGCTGGTTCGAAAAGTTATTTGGAACGGAAACAGCGAAAAATGATACACCAGACGCAGTTTCCTGCCTTGCACTGCTGATGTCCTGCTATTATGCTTCGGGTTCTGTGAAACTCACAACAGACCCTTTTACTGCCGCAGCGCGTGACGACGACGAAATAAATACGAGAGACGGTACGAGAGCTGGACGGAGAAATAGGAGAGAATGAAAAGTGGATCGGTTTAGGTACGTACATCACGGACATGCAGAAAGCACGGATTGATGGGGGCAGCGCGAAATAATACTGCGAATATGAATTTTCAAAATGTAAAACTTTCGCCCCTCAAGAAAAGTCCACGTGAAAAATGCTCGGATATAGTAAAAAAAAAACACTTCGGAAATTACTTTGCTGCGTTAATCCCGTATATACAAAGTTGAAGAAACAATCACGATCTCGGCTGACTCTGTTAATTTTTACTTTTTTAAAAAATACTTTCCGATTAGCTGCAGTAGCATCCCTATATACTTTTTTGTGGATTACGCCCTCCCGGTTCTCAGTCTTTGATCCAAACGTCAATGAATAAAAGAAGACTGAGAGAGAGTTCTGCTTTGCGGCCATTTTGACGGCGGCCAAAATATTGTTCCCTACAATTGTCTGTCATACGCACTCGTATCCATGATATCCATGCCTATTCACATGTATAAAAAAATTAAAAAAAAAAAAACGAAAAAGGATTCCAAAATCGCTGCATATGTAATTGCGACCGGCTTATACATCGTACATTTACATCGTCTCATAATATGTGGGTACTGATTTACCCATAAAGTTTACGTCCCGTTTTCACGAAGCTATTACAGGAATTCGATGCAGTGGAAGATATTCCGCAAACTCCTGCGGGAGCTTCAGTGCAGTCCAGCTTTGAACGTGTAGAAACAAAGGTGGGTGTTGTACACATACGTATATATGTATACATAACGATGCAATGCACATATGTGCATACGATTGTCGAGTAGGTGCTGCAGTGCATGTATTATATACAACGTCTCGTATGTGCCTAACTACCTATCTACGTAGATACATACATACATAGGTATATACCTCGGTATTATCTATACAGTTGCAAGGTTAGGTCAGGTTTGTCTGAGATATGCCCTGCGGGTATGCAGAACTGCTGGTTCTGAGTCGTAGGCAAAATAAAATAGGTACCGTTGGGCTGGCGAACGCTCTCAATATCGAATCTCTCTCTCTCTCTCTCTCTCTTGTTCTCTTTCTTTCTTTCTCTACTCGAACGCGAACGATATAAAGGTTCCTATATACAGCTAAAAGCGAGGAGCAAACAGAAAAAGAAGAAGAGAGAGAAAAACAGAGAGAGAAGGAGAATATATATATATATAGATGAAAACACAAAGAGCGTTGCGCGGCGCGTTCGAGATGCACCAGATTCGCCATATCGTGGCCTCGCGAAATGCAACCGGAAAAAATAAAAAAAACATATAGCTACTTCTTGTACTTGAACGAGGATTTTTTTCTGATCGGCTGATGCTCCTGCGATTTCATATCTACATGGGTACTGTCGCGCGACAGTTTTTTTTTTTTTTTTTTTTTTTTTTTTTTATTTTTATTTTCGCCGCAATGTTTACGAGACAGAATTTTGACTAATTGCCAATTAACTATTATACGTGATTTGAAACTACGATTGAAAATATAAGTAAGAAAATGGAAAATAAAAGGAGGAATAAAAAAATACTGAAAATTACAAAAGATCGATGGAGAAATAATAAAGGGAAAGCAAAAACTCGATATCACTTTTCTCTTTTTTAATATTTTTATTTCATCAAATATATCGTGACTATGAAAAGCCACACACATAGCGTGTTTAATTCCATGTTCTTCACGCACAAGGTTCACTGCAACGATTTTCGATCGCTTCGATTTCCAGAATAATTTTTTGTAGCGCAAAAAACGTGCGACGAATAAATTCGTTTGGCGATATTCTGCAGCGGACAATGGTAGGATAATATAAATAGATACACTAATGAGATCTGATCTTTTTTTCAGAACAATTGTCTAAAACTGTTTTTGATTTTGTTTTGTTTTTTTTTTGTTACCCATCGATTATGCGAGATGATAATTACATATTTCACGGGATTAATTAACTGGCGTATATATAACGTATACAGATTTAAATGTGAATCGTACCGTGCAGTGTAGAATAAAGTGGAAATTACTGAGCTAATTTCGTAGTAAGGTATTATATAATATATTTATGATATAATAAGCCGCAGGACGATCAGCCTCGTTTTATCTGTTATTTGCTTAACCGGACGCTCACCTTAATCGATTTACTTCGTACCAATATTACAGGGCGTTGAGTTGCGAACGGTTCTTGTAATTAAATAATTAAACCGAACTGCAGATCGTATGGCAGGTTATTATACACTTTATCGTTCAATATATAATTAAACGTTTGCCGCATACACACAAAACATACACTCGCCCAACACCTTATACGAAACAATCGGTTATATATATCGTCATTTTTGAATTGCCTACTGGCGTATATAAGATTAAAATTGCAGCTAATCCATTTTGCATTTTTTAATCGCCGCTTAATAATCGAACGTCCGTAAAAATGATGTATATGAATATCTATATCCTATCGTGGAGACAATAAAAAACTTGAAAAAAAACAGAAACAAAAACGAGAATTTAGTTCACATATACACGCGTATAATATTCGCATCGATTTTGCGGTAGTATACAATGTAAAAAAAAAAAAGGAACGATCGGAATTTATCATCGAACCGGTGTTATAGTCCGTCATCATATGTACTCGTGTGTTCGTCTGGCGCGCATAAAGCTTTATAGAGAGTGCCTGTTTTCCTTTTTCTTTTTTTTTTTCCGTTACTTTTCTTCTTTTTTTTTCATGTCTGCAACTGCAGCAACGGCGGCAGTGCAGTTTCTGTCGCTGTCGTTGTTTCTGAAGTATATAGTGTTTTACTCGGTATATATACGAACCGCACTCGCCGTGCTTATAAGTGTACACACTATTTGATAACAACTGTATACATATATATGCGCTCGATGGAATTATATATGCGGCGGCAGATACTTGCGACACCGAATATCCTGTACGAAACCCACGCGGTGAACGAATAATTTTTCGTTCAGAATCTGCGGAGAACCGCGTACAGTATTTTTCGCTGCCGCTTACTACGCGGATAGCGAGATTCGGAGAATGAACAAATAATCGTGCACGATCGAAATATTTTGTTTCTTTTTTTTGCAAATTTTTTTCGCTGCAAATTCGGGCCGCGACGATCGATTAAAAATTTCCGAAAAATCTATCGCGGCCTGTATACATATATAACTAATTTGAAAACAATCTAAACCATATGTAATATCTTGCAGCAGACGTATAACCTATTTCGATTCACTTCCTTTTTTCGCATCGTTTCTGTTCTTCCGCTTATCGTTGGGATCGCAGGAATTTTGTCGTCGTTTATATTTCTCGTGGAAATCTGTATACTATATACGCATACATATACATGAGCATAACGCCTGGAGGGTTGATATCTGATTCTGAGGGTAGACACAACAGGCGATCATTAACAGTCGCGGTGATTCTTGGGGCAGATTTTTGAGATCCCAACCTGTAACGCAGCGGGTAGATCGTGCGGCGTATCTTTGATTGCTGTTATATATGTATAGGTATGTATAGTATATGTTCAACCTCGCACATATCTCTAGGTTATGGTATATACAGATGTTGTATATATATGATAAATATATGCGCCTGCTGCATTATGCGGTCTGTAGATACAGAAAACAAAAATAAACGTTTATGTATTCTATATATACATGTATACAGGTAATTACACACATGGAATGATCGGTTGTCTGGAGAAGAAAAAGTGGGCGTGGCTACCGAACGGTATATGTGTATCCTAGACGTGCCGTTTATATCCAAATTATCCCGCGATGTTATACATCCTACAAGATCGCCTGGCACCGGAACGTTTATGACGTAGTATTTTGCGTTGTCTTCAGTATTATAATCGCATTTAATCATATCGCATCTTATCGATTTTCGATCATTATGCCTTGCCCGCCTTGCTACGGTATAGATATCTCATCGTTATTCAGGAGCTTCGGAGGTTTTCGGAGTTAAAAGAAAGAGAAAAATAAAGAAATCGCGGACCGGAAAAACTCACATCGATTTCGTACGGGAAACGTTCGATGGTTGGATTTTGGAAAGTCGACCCCAATGACTGTATGCTCAAATATATAATTATCTAGTTTCTCTTACAATTAGTATAGCATAATAAAGCAGCCGCGCGCTGTTTGGGGATGCGAAGTAGCGAGTGAAATGAACAAATCTATGAATAAATAAATAAATCATTGCATAAATGAAGAGAATCAAAGAAACTGGTTAACAATGCAGTACGACTATGGCTGAGGTCTGATTGCGCGTGGGTGTATATAAGGTGGTCCAGGCGGGAGCGGCCCTGCAGCAGCTCACGAGCTGCGTGGTCCAAAAACGTACGGGGACCGAAACACGAGGAGGAAAAGAGATACGAAAGAAGGTATGGGCGCGACGTGTGACAAAAATCGAGGAGGAAAGATGGGAAAAAAGAAAGCAGAGATTTTTCAAGGGAAGTGTTTACCCTCCACGAGAAAAGCATTATTCTTTCATGGATTGATGCGCGGGGGTCCCTTCGCCGTCCCTAATTCTCTTTCTTCTTCGCGTTCATTTTCTTTTTTTTTCACCTGTTTTTTTTTACACATCTCTTTGTCCGCGCATCATCTTGCACTGTTTACGAGGTACCTATACTTATAGCTATTTCTGTTTTTATTAAATCCCAAGCCATTACGTAAAAAGTTTTTCATCACGTATGCACTGCACGCCTATGAAGAAATGAAAATAAGGAAGCCATGAGTGTTTGAAGAATACGTTTTATGAAGTGCAGTGTCGAACTATGGGCGATTCTGATTTCTATATGCATGTCACTTCTACAAACCGTGTAGATAATTACTTACTTGTAGTTCGAGGTGGCGGTTCTTTTTTTTGCTAGTAGGTATCACGTACAACCTTGCACAAAATCATTCACCTCTTGCCTGCAAGGAGACGGCTTTCGTTCCCGCAAGGACGTTTAAGGATATCAACGGTACACACGAGGTGTCACTGCGTGATAGTTTTATTATTTTCTCACTTCAACTATCGGTGTACCATGCAGGATATGTGTATCGTAGATATAGGTATTATGCGTATATCACATTTATAAACACTGCACAATTCCGTCTAGTGCGGTGTTGAGGTCCGCGACACCATTTCTCAAGGACATTTTGTGGTACACGCGATATATCCATAGGAGAAGTTATATTCATATAAATGCAAGACTAGGCGATACGCGATCTAGTTTTTCATCCACGATTTGTACAACCTTTTCGAATTGCGAATATTGAGCTTAGAAAACCCGAAGAAGATGGGAAGAGAGGATAAAAATCAGAAGTTGAGGATCGCGAGAAAAATTGGTAATCCTTGATTTCAAAAAAAAAGATTCACAGAAAACTTGATAAATACTATTTATATGATGAAATAAAACTATCAAGTTTTCGACTCATCACACGTCGACCGGAGAAGAGTTTCGATATAATTTCACAGAATGGCGTGCAACGCGTAGTATTTGATATTTATGTATCTATGAGATATTTGCTTCACAGAATTCACGTAGATATGGCGAATGTTTTCCACGTAATAATTTTGATCCTCGCCACGGTACAGGTACATTCTGAGCGTATGTAACTTTCCGACAAAGCTGTCTTCGCATGAGATAAACGACCCCCCCGACCGACGTAGGTAGGCATAGAATATAATGTCTAGGCATACGTATATCGAGATGCAAAGTTACACCGCGCCCATAAATGAACTGCACTATTCAATGACTATTCTTCAACAGATGTACAAGCAATCACTGACAGTTTAAAGTCGCTCCGAATGAATTATTACATACATAAAGTGGTATCTTTTCACCCTGCCAATTCCATTCCAGTTTCTAGACATGCGAAAATCCTTGCTTCGTTTAAAAATCGCGAAGGGTCGAAATCATCCCAAACTATATAATTACCGGGCATATTTGCGTGTCATTACGTTTTGTACGTTGCATATATAATACGTATCGTACGAAGAGGTGAGTTTAGTAGAAGAAAAGTAGCTTGCATCAACGGCACGGCTACGAAGGTCTTCGGGTCCCGTCAGCCGCGGTGCGGTGGTTCGGTTCCGTTGGGTTGCGGAGGTTGGAAGGATGGAAGGATGGAGGAATGAAGAGGAAGACGGGAGGAGGAATTCTTTCCCGTTCTCTGTTGCTGCGGTGGAAAAAAAGAGATAGAGATAGAGCGAGAGGAAAGAAATAAAGAGGGAGAAAAAAAAAGAGAAGGATCTATAGAGCTGAACACGAACCGAGGATAAAGATGGGGCGAGTCACGCTGCCTCCCGGGTCGTGAGGAGGAGGTAAAGCGTTGCTGAGCGTCGCTAGGAGGGCGACCACCAGACCCCAGGGGAAGAGAGGGAACGAAGGAAAGCGCGCTTATCGGATTGTAGCATCGGGACGGTCGCACGTACGCCGCCAAGCCCTACCGGTCGACCCGCAACACGACGACAACCACGACAACGACGCGACTTACGTACGTCGTACGTACCGCGTGTTTCAGCTCGCTTCGACCAACACCGAAGCGAATGTAGGCTTCGCCACGCTCATCAGCTTCTATAAACCTTATCTACTGTAATTCGATTTTTTTCCATTTTCACCAGACCCTATTAATTATTTATATGTTACTCGAACCCGCGGTAGATCGCAGTTCTCATCGTTTTTATGTCATCTATAAACCGGAAAAGATCGGCTCGATCGTCGTCCCCAAGGGTAGGTGGATCTCATTCGGTGGCTGCTACTTTGACGGTAGAGATTTCTTCATGTCAACGTCGACGGTGCACGGATGTATAATATATACCTGCAACTTATATTCCTATCGTGTCTTTTACGGTAAGAGAAATTCAGATGGAATCAGGATGATTGATTGCACACGGCAAATGCTCCCGTTCATTTCTGTACGCCGATGATCGTCGAACCTCTGAAAACGTTTACGAACGTCCTCCATGGATCGATGAATTTAGAACAGAATTCGGTAGAACATTTTCAACTGCATAATTTATTTGAACAATTTTAACACTCCGCAAGGTTCTTGTATACCGACGAAAAATTATACCTATATTCCATAGTTTTTTTAGTTTGTCGCCTGCATATAAAAAGACGCGATTCGGTGAGTTCGTTTTTATTTTCTGCGGATTGGAAATGGATTTTAATTATCGATCGGAAACAAATTGACGACACGAGTTTACCATTTGCGAAATAGGTCACTGCGCTGTGTGTACGGCTGGATTTAGATCAAACTGACAAATTATATTATACGCTGATTTGATTAATCTTTGCAAAAAATTTGTGTGAAAGACGTGTGTATCATGCTGCGGAAAGTAGTTTCACTCATGTCAGTTGGATCGTACTACAAATTTTTCCACCGTTTTTTTTTGTAGCTTCGACGCAAATTATAAAAATTCTACGCAGTCTTTTTTTTTTACATATACTAGCATTGCACGTGCGCGCTTTGCGCGCGCCGCATTTAATTTGATTTGTTTTTTAAATTTTTGTCTGCGATTTTTTTTTCAATTTCATATCATTACATTTCAGACGCATCACATGTTAGGAGTTTTTTTTTTTATCAATCTGCATTATTGTTGTCGCAATTTGAATTTTATGTTCAGGGTATAGGATTAGACGTTGGGTCTCAAACCTCCGATTTTTGTCGATTTTGGGGTAAAAAATCAAGTATTTTTAAAATCGATCGCTGCACACTTTTCTAAGGTATTTTGACCTCAGGAACACGAAACCGTCGAGTAAATTATGCTAGAAATAAATCTCATCGAGATATCCTTGTTTCATTACTTTTTGGAGCAATAATTTTGAGTTTTCATCTCGTATTTTGATTTTCGATTGGTCATCAACTTTTTACGATAGGATAGCTATAATCGCACAAGGGAACTATCTATAGGTTTTCGTGACTTGGGTCCGCAGATGTGCAGTTATTGTATTTTGCAATTTTCAAGCAAAACGGGTTGTTGTCGCCGTAGAAGTGCAGGTAAATAACGTCGGTTGTTACAATTTCTTTCTAAAAGGTATTTGGTTTTCAATCATCGCGTTTTTGCTGATCTCAAAATCTCATTTCATTCGAGCATCGTATTTAGTTTATTTTTTGTTTCCTTCTTCGTCTTTTGCTTTCTGCATTTGAGAAGTTAAGATGAAAAAATGAAAAAGAGAAATAAAGGGTGGGTAAGTTATCGTCGTACGACTTATAAATTAATGTTATCTCTGTCCCTTGAGAGTCATTAACGACAACAAAAGTTATCCGTCTAGCTCCCACATATATGGCGAACCGGTTCTTAATTGATCGCCGTACAATCCAGCTTAAATCGTATCTATGTATATATACCATACGTATAGATGTGTTTGGAAGAAACCGATATAATTGTGGCAATTTTCTTTGGATTTCTCAGTGAAGTTTACCGATTTTCAATTTATATCGATCGCGATTGGATCCCCCGCAAGGTATAATTGACTATCGGAAGAGCAGGTATGTATATATGGGTGAGAGAGGGGTGTGTAAGTAACTCTGCGGTCGTGGAGGAGAGAATTACGAAGATTGAGAGTCTTTAGAGGTTGGCGGTAAAGTTGCAGAAGGGTGAAGTAGATGAGGAGGAGGAGTGAAGGGCGAGACGAAAAGGGAGAGCCTGAGGCTGGTGGTTCACTACGAGGAGGGCAGGCAGAGCCTTATTTGGAGTCACTCAGTGGGCATTTCTCGGTGAGTTTTTTTCCGAGAGAGCAATTAAGCGACGAAAGGACGTATCTATACGGGGACCAACACAACCGCGTGATTCTTCGTGCCTTTGAACGCGAAGCGCCGCCACTTTGCACAGCGACCGGTTGCGGAGATCCGCGCTTAACTCGCTGCTGCTGTTGCCGCTGCTGCTGCTGCTGCTGCTGCTGCTGCTACACCAGCAACTTCTGCAGATACTCCTCCAGCTACCGCAGAGATCCTGTACTCATCCTCCAGGTCGCTGGCTTGTGTGGAAAAGGATTTATGCTACCGCATCTTCTCGCGCTTCTTTCCGTAATCAACGGTCACGACTCGTTTCTCTTTATACAAACCTATAAGTATACTGCAGAAACATCATCCGTGCGCAATGAAAAAAAGCAGCGATACCTATCGGCGTGATTTAAGATTAGGGTGTCGCGAGATAAAACGCCGATTTCAGTTCGCCCTCTTTATTAGGAACTGACGATGAAAGTTCGAACGAGAAATGAGATAAATCTCCTTCAAACAAATCGTGCTGGAGCCCTCAACTTTGGTTTCCGTTTTTTCTCATACTTTTTTCGTTCCGCCCTGACTAGAAAATTTCCGATTTTTCACACATCGCTTATTTTATGGAGCGATTCCGAGAAGCAGGTACAAAATTGGTACGGTCATCACGTGTCACGTGATCAACAATCTTGAGGGTGAACCTTTGCAAGATCGGAAGCCTGAAAGGTACAGCGACACAAAGTAAACATAAATTATACAACAACGATGAGGCAATTCGCATGAGTATCTGCAGGTTATACCTGGACGAACGAATCTGCTGACGATCCTTAAAAACAAAAATCATTAATTACATTCGGAAAAGAATAATGAATGTATTCCGATTTAGTTATCTCGAGGTTTTATCCGAGCCTAAAGAGTTGCATGAAGCATTATGGGCCATTGAGTCGTCGAAGACATGAAACGCCCACCTGTCCAATTGGGGAAAGGGTTGCCCCGAACAAAGAGGACTAATTAAATTACTCTTTCTAGATAATAATTTAACCCGCACATGGCAAGGTGCAGCAACAAGCGGACGGTTTCGTACGGGGTTGAGACACGCCCAGAAAGGTCCGAGAACTTACTTTTATTTTATTCATTTTTTTTTCGATTTCTATGAGAGATATGCTCATGTGTTGGTTTTCTTTTATTTTATTTCAAAACCCGCGAGTGGCTGCCAGCCGCTTCGCTCACCTTTCGATTCTATTGTGTCTGTAGGAATATATCGGCCGATCAATTAATTCTATGAAATTAATGATCATCCATCATGAATGCGTAGAATTTTTCTCAATTTTTCATATCATTACGATAACATTATCGATGAAAGCCTTTCACTTGAATTACAACCGAAGAGACATTGACGCATGGTAACAAACTACAAATATAACCTACTGGTGAAAATTTTTATCTATACCGAGTGATGTTTAAAATTTCACGTCATACAGTTCACCTATAGTGACGTGTGAATTTTCAAAAATTTACTTCGATTCCCGCATCGCAATCGTCTCACGATAAATAATTGGGCAAGAAGAAGGTGAAGCGTACGTGCGACGAAGAAACGAATCAAAGAAAATGAATGAATAATAAAATTGCGAATAATTGATGGGAAGTTATCTTCGGATGAAGAAGCACCGGAAATTCATTGTCAGTCTTATACATGGTATATCCCTTACGTATCGAACGCCGTAAGAATAAGCTAATGATTTTCAACGTCCCCATAAATGGCTCCCAACGATGCTCTTTTTTCACTTTTTTCCTCTTTTAGATGTCTACGTATATTTATCCCTCTCGTTTTCTCTTTTCAGCCACCGCAGTTGGCCTGCATGCCTGCGGGCTATCGGAGTATCAATTTGACGAAGCAATTTTTTCCTCCGAACAGAATTAGATTTATCAAAACGAGGCTCGGGACATTCCAACGACTCGAAAATTACGGAAATATTCGACGGCTTAATTCTGACGGCTGCGGTTCGGACCAAAAAAGGGGACAGGTCAGCCTGCAATGAACAAATGAGAAACTTGAGTAATACCGAATTGTCTCTGACTGACTGCCAACCTTCACGGCGATATCATTCTACTAAAGCTATGCACATACATAAATACATAGGTGCAAAAGTTATACATAGACGATGCTCACTTATACTTACATATACCTGATCGAACTATCGATTGCCTATTCATAATACACAGCAGACAACTTAGCTCACCTCCTTTTTTATGCAAGAAGCAGCAAGCCATATAGGTATATACTATATACACACTACATATATATGTATATTGTATAATATATAATTCACGAAGTACACGCGACTGTAAGGTGTACAATATGTACCAACTATTTTTTGTTTTCTTTCTTTTTTTTTCGTTACTTTTTTTTAAATAGAAGTGTATAATAGAGACAGGATACCGCCACGTCGCCTATACACGTTACCTTGTTCCACATATCGAGTTTTTATCCATTGTTTCCAATGCATGAGACATTATCAGCGAGTTATTATTTTTCCCGCCTTTTTTCACTCATTTTTCACAATTTTGGTTTCTTTTTGCGTCTTCTAGGAATTTTAAATGATCGGAATTGGAAAAATATTATAGATAAAAAAATTGAATCGCATAAATCTTGGGGTGTTTTGGAAGGCCTTATTTAATTAGATAACATTCACATACCACATGTACTATTCGTATAAGGTACGTTCGGTGTCAAAGTAAATGGTCATTATGTAGCGTTAAGTACAACGAAAATAATTCATTTGATCGAATAAATTATTCATTACTCGAGAGATCGAAATTTCTTTTATCTCAGCGGGTGTGCGATGAACACGCGGTAACGCATGGCTATCGGTTGAACATAGGTACCTTTTGTACCTTTCATAATCTAGTCATAAAACACACACAGTCTATCCTATGCGCGCAGACTACGCACGGGTGTACACTCGATGAGGTTGATTCAGAATCAGCTCACTTCGTGGCCAAGGATGTAGCTGGACAAATTCTCATTTTTTACACGGCTGCAGACTGAATAAGTTTCCTAATTTGATCGTGGCGAGAATGAGATTCAGAATCGACTTAACCGGATGTACGTCGTACACGTAGGTATATAGATACGTACCCATACGCCATTATGTGTATAACGTTTGCATGTATAATGGAGAGTTGGACTAACTAAGGATGAAGATACCTGTATGTGTATGGCGTTAGCTCCGGAGTTCATTTCGTGTGGTAGTTTTGCTTCTAGCTGCCTGAACAGACTAACTGGATAAATAATGACTGGGCACCAGCAGCAGCAACGGAACACGGGAGTTCTAGTGCCCCAAGGCGATATCTTCGATAATACTGGCGCATGAAACGCCGCAAACGCCTACTTCGTCCGATGCAGTTGGTAGTTGGTTCTACCGCTGGCTGCACTTGGCCAAGTATGGCTCTAGCTAGAACTCGATCGTGAGCTCGCCGAGATCAGGATATTATATTTTCTCAACGAATTGAAACTCGAAACGACTTCAACGATCGCTTAACGTCTCTCCGATCATATCTATGGTCATGAATGAACTCAAATCTATTTTACCACCTTCGTAGGTTACATGAGAAGAGAAAATATATCGGTACAACAAATGCGGTGTTCGATATATAATACGGCGAATGAAATTTTTGATAATTAATTGTCACGAATCAGTTCCCTCAAATCTCGTATGCCTATCGATATTCATCTACACGAAACTGTTCTACATAATTTTTTCTTTGTTTGTTTTACGGACGAACGTTTTTTTCACTTGTGATATAATTTTAAAATTAGATATTCCCGCAGTGCGTACATAACCTATATACCTACGATACATGATAATGTACGGCCTGTAACTACGGCGGTTCTTTTTTATTGTTTATCTATTTTATTTATTTTCTTGTTGAGGATCGCGTATCTCCTTATAGTTATTACTCATTCTCGGTCTCGTTTTCTTCGTAAAGCATCAGCAGCATCAGAACGCGTCAATTACTTCCATGAACATGACCAGCAATCTGTACCGTGTCTGATTAGCAGTTTGAACGCGTTCGCGATCGAACGGAGGCACCAATCTATGAATTACTGGTAACTAACTACACCTACTTGATCGTTCTATAAAACCAGGCTACGCACATCCACATATCTATATAAACTCGCATAATGCATCGATATACCACACCACATTCGCACAGACGGGAATTACAGATTTTCTCAATTTTTCTGTTGTTTTTTTCAAAATTTTATATACTTACCTCGTATACTACTTCCCGCAGATATAATATTGAGATGTAATAAATCTGTGTGTTTATAATCTGTAGGTACTTGAAAAGAAGAGAAACAGAAGAAAACAAAACCGCAAAGTTGTATTACGGAGTTTATGAATTTCCGTACATTTTTAAGAACTCCCTCTTTATATTCCGATCGTTGGGGGTCTCGAGTTAATGCGCTGTTCGACAGGTATATTATATTATATTATATTACCCATGCTTTTGTTATTGTTATAATATAATGACTGAAAATGACATAAAGCTTTTCAAGGTACAGAGGGTTTACATCGTGTCGTAAATACGTAAGTAAACGGAAAGCACCCTTTTTCCTTTACCGGTACCTGCACCACCATCTTTAGCTGCCGACACTCTTTATTGGCTCTCATATAATACAATGAGAATATAAACGCGCTGGCGCGATTATGCGAAGTTCATTTAACGAGGCTGATCCCCGCTTGAGAACACGTACGAGGTGTGATAATGTGAATTACGCTCACGAGATGGCCTTTGAAATAAATGGCCGATTTTGGAACGCGAATGAGATCCGATGGTGGCAACGAATTTTGAATTCCTAACCTAAACTCTTTCCGAATGCAGATTCATTGGTTCGTAAAACTGTTTTAAAAAATAAGACCGCATGCTTAAGAAATGGAAACTTACCTCAGAGAATATAAACTCCATTTAGTCCTGGAATTTCGTTAATTGTTATTTGGGATTGCTACTGAAATGTCGACATCGTGGAAATCGAGACCATTGTTTTTTCAAGCGCGCGCGAATGAAGATTTTTTTTGAATTACCGAAAACTAAACGCAAGTTTCATTCTTACAGTTTTCATATGGAAAAAAATGAATACTACAGAATTCGCGAATTAATCCGGTGAGCTTTTAATCGCGTTTGAAAATGGCCGTTTGTTCCATTTTGAGCCATACGGTTGCGTATATACATCACATATTCCTGGGCGAAGTGAAAGGGAACTATATATAGGTCGTGTGTATGAATAGAAATACTGCACAATTAGTTTATTACCCCATAAAAGTACGCCTCTAAATCGTAAACCCCCGGTAGTCAGTTACCATCCCCGTGCACTAAATTCATTCTCCGAACGCCGCACCAGCTTTTGCCAATGAAACGAACACGGACAGAGCTGCGGCATACTTTGCAGTGCAGTTTATAGATTGTTTCGCTAGTTTTAGGTATATGCATAGAACTATTCTTAGAAACG
The DNA here is from genome assembly GCA_963978495.1 of Athalia circularis. Taxonomy (NCBI): domain Eukaryota; kingdom Metazoa; phylum Arthropoda; class Insecta; order Hymenoptera; family Athaliidae; genus Athalia; species Athalia circularis. Next base: position 22,536,014 of record OZ021702.1, read on the forward strand.
AACCAAAAATACGTTACGTCTAATTCCAGTCGAAACGTTACGATTTTGGAAAACTTGCGGTATTATGTAGTTTCCAATCAGGTGGAAAGCCTGTGAGATGTACGAGTACGACAACCAAGATACACGTCAACTTTTCGTTATACTAAATGAGGAAAGCGGAATTTGTTAACGTGTATAAATATTCGCCATATATGTAGAAAGACCAGAGTTAAGAGTGAATTAATTATTGCTCACAGTCCGCATGATATCTTATACCTTTATAACTGGAATGCGGAAGGTGGCAGGTGGTTAACCGCCTTATGCTACTGAATACAAAGTTTTTAATTCAATCTTCTAACCCTTGCACGGAAATAGGACGTCATCCAACGGCGTAATCTGGTTCTCTAACAATTATTATCATTATTTATCATTATTTGTTTTTATCAGTTTAGTTGGAGAAATAAGAGACACACCTTATCGAGTATTTATCTCGCTGATAAGTTTCACTAAATAAGTGACACAAGCCGATGAGACTAAGTCGGGACTCTCGCACACGGAAATAAAATGGCGTAATTGAGTCTGCCGCGGACATTTTTTTTCTGAGTTTGTCATCCGAACGGCTAATGATGAGCGTTCTGATTACGCAATGAGAAATTTAAATACAGCTATATATACGTACCTCGCAATCTTCTTCAACTTCAGCTGCCCTGCATGAAACCATTTCGCTCATCGTCGGACATATCAGCGAGTCTATTTTGATCGTTGATTGGAGCGAAAGTAATTTTTTTATTATCACGATCGGCGTGGGTCGAAATTGAATTTTCAGAACACATATGTATATACTTCACTATTCTACATACGTACATGTAAATGGAATCTGAATACGTATATACATTAAATATATACCTATTCCTTTTTTTTTTTTACGTATGATAGGGTTGGTTGAGAATGGATATATATTTATCGAAACTTCGTTAAAATTTTTACTCCAGAAGAAAGAATTATTATACCACGTGTTCGGGGTTCGTGCAACACTTAATTTCCTTTGCCTAACGTGTGTAGCATGGGTTAACAAATTGGTAATTTGTACCCCGCCCATGATCGTCTCGTCTCTAACGAGTTAAGGACTCCCGGATTTTTAATGCACATATACAGAGGTGAACGTACCGACGTGCATATAACGGGGGGGGTCAAGATATGACCTTTTCAATAAAGAAACCTTTCAATCTTTCCATCTCAACCGATGTCAGCGCAACACCGTTTGAAACGAAAAATTTAAAAGCTAAGAAGCTCGAAAAGGTACACCCTCCTCTTCGGCAGTATAGTTACAAGTTTATTAAACAATTCCTCTTTTTCTTTTTTTTCCTGAAAACTTAACCGCGCTTATGTATCGCGTGATTTATGGTCTTCGTGAGAAGAAGCAAAAAAAAAAAAAAAAAACGCACGGGCGATGATGAAACCTGAAGAGAAGAAAAGAATGAAGAAAAGTTTTGTCGAAAAAGAAACACCACATATATGTAACATAAAGAGATCCGTTGACAAAGCGACTAACCCGAGCGTAATGGTGAGATTGATTGATTGATTGACTGATTGATAGTTAGATAACAGCTTATTAATGTATAACTATAGGAGGATACGGCGCGGCTAGTGCAGTTGGAAAATTATCGCCGCGAAGTCTGCAGCGTCATCGATCTTATCTTATCTCGAACAACGTTAAACTACCGCCGTAAGTACTAATAATATGTTGAATTACATCCTAGATATGAAATTTATTGTACGAGGCAATAAAGCGATTAGCGATTCTGGCCTGCATCGTCTATTTCAACGTGAATCGGTTAATCGCCTTTATATCCCGACACTGATTGTCAGAGCAGCTTATTGATGCTACCTGATGGAATTTACCTGGAAACTATTCGATCCCCATCTCCATCCCCCACCCTTGGAGTCACGTGCCCGGCTAAGCGAGCCTTGAGTAAGTTTCCCCATCGAAACACATTATATAATGTACATCGAAATTTTACCTGACCGACGAGCCCCGCATATACCTATAGCCTGAGATACATGGAGGGATGTAACGTACGGGAGGGTGAAAATGGGATGAGAAATTTAACGTGCCGGCTGAAACTGAGGAGATAAATAGAATATAGGAAAAAAACGACGAAAGACTCTGCGCAGTTGAAACTAAACTGTCAACCTACAAATTTCGGAGCGGATATAGTAGATAATTTGTTTAGTTATTTATTTCATTGTAGTCATCTTTTTTCAACGTAACATGAGTAGAGAGTATTATAGAGATAACGGATGAGAATCGTGATAATATAATAGATTGTCTTTTGAATAGGACGAATGCGCATCTACACCGTTTCTAATTTGAATTTACATAGCTTCCCTCGACGATGTTCCGGATAAATGTACGCGTGTGTGCGTAAAATATTCTTGTTAAAAGTCGTTGTTTCTTACGAATCTTTTTTACATTTCGTTTTTCTTGTTTTTTTTTTTTTTTTGATTCGACTCATTTTTCATTCTTTTCTAAACGGAGCTATGGGTTATAAATGTAGAAACATCGCGTGTGTCAAGATGATGAATTAAAATAGAAAACAGAGACAATTGACCAAACAGATGTTGGCTACATTTGGAGTTGTCTAAAATTTTGTATTTAAACTTGGCTCCTACAATTTTACCGTGCGCTTAACTTGACCTTCCGCTTGTTTCTCATCGCTGTATTTTAGCCGCGCTTTTTTCTCGGGGTTAAAAAACGCGATTCATTGTTCACGCATATGGATATCCAGCCACCCACCTATTAAGGCGTCGCGACGCGTATAGGCGCGGACACTTCGCGTTCGGTCACATTTTTCAACAACAAAGTCGCGTCGCGTCGCGTCGTCGGTTCCCCTCTAGCCCCTCTCGCCCCTCCTCCGCCCTCGCACTAACGAAGCCAACGAATACGAGACTTCTAACCACAAACAACCCTCTCGCCCTCTTGCCCTCGCCTCAGACCCGCACTCTACAACTTTCACCCTTCACCCCTCGAACCGCCGCCCTTGTCCCTTATGTCCCTCGTCCTGGCCTCAGGGGCCTCTCGGCGCCACCAAACGCCCGGCAGATGTTTCTACACTAACAACTAACTATACGTCGTAATTCCCACATCTACTTCAAACTCTATCGCCCGCGTCTAACTTGTTGCAATTAGAAATTCCTGCGTCGTCTATAGACTCTGCGTAGTCGATGAAATGCCTGCGAAAAGATTAGCTAAGAGGAGATTCGAAGCTTTTCCATGCATATTTTCGATATTATCCCGCATGGCCACCCAGAGGCTTTGATTGACACATGAAATATAGGTAATATGGAAATAGTTCAAATTCGCGACACATCACCGGATCGATTCTGCAGTTAGCGAATCTTTTCTCGCCTAAATATAATAGTCTATGGAAATGATGTTTCGGCCCAGGTTCGGTTTACTTACATCTTCTTCGCTCGGTTTTTCGCTATGACCCGGCCGAACAGTTGGTAAAAATTATTGTCCCTTTACCCCGCACTTATAATATCGGCACGAGACACACATAAAAATAATAATGCAATGCATATGTACTTTGCATATTTATGTACTTATATATAATACGTATAAATGTAGAGGTATGTCCCTCTCCATAATTTGGCCATTTCGAGCCATTATACGCCTCCCTCTTCATTTCTATATACTGCGCCCAATTTCATACCTACGCATACACGGATCAGTGTACATATGTATAATAAGTCGGCAGTCCATGGGACGGTTTTACCTATTTCAATTCTTTCCTTTTTCATTTTTCAATATTATTATTTTTTTCCCCTCTCGTTCTTTATTTCTCATTTCTCTCTCTCTCTCTCATCTCCTCTCTTTTTTCTATATATACGAAAACACAATGATCGCCGAACGCGCTACACAAGCCAGCAACAGCTGCAGCGGCAACAGCATTCGTGACACGCGTCTGGAAGCAGCTTGCTTCTGCCTGATCGTAGCCAACCTAGACTCTACTGTACTATTTCTCCTTCGGTGTCTCCCTTAAACGGGTGTTATATGAACGCAGGTATACATATAGGACTGATCTATGCCCTTATGCAGCGTGAGCGCATATCCTGTGCAGCCCGAAGTTGGCTATACGTACAGAATACAGTATATAATACATGCTCATGCATGCTGCAGGCAAGGGCTGCTGCTAACTAAAAATCATATTCAGGGTTACACCGCACATAAACGCGGTGGTCTGGAGTGAAGTGGAAAGTTGAAAATGGGCCCAGAATTCTCCATGACTATAGGTACGCAAGTAGGTAATTCGAACGTATATACGCATGGGGATAAATTCTACGAACGTAAACCCAACTGTATACGTGTAGACGGTGACGAAGAGTAGCGCCCTGAAGGGAGAGGATTTCGTCCACCGAAGGGATGACTGAATTCAAATTGAATATCTACCTACTTATATCCAAAGTATACGGTACATGGTCCGTGAAGAGTGAAGGATTTCTTTTTTTTTCATTAAACATCCCTTCAAACGTTGCGGCGAATGAATCAAAATAACACGGCCGAAACTCGTCAGCTACAAATTCAGGGGGCTGCAGTAATCGTGAAACTCGCGCATGGTTAAAAATGTGTTTCTCAAAATTGAGGAAAAGGGCACCCCCTGGAGTCGGATGACGTTTTTTAGTTTTTTAAACGGACGGACATCTACGACGATCTTCGATAACGTTGTGCATATAGTATACCTAATTGTAATTTACCATGTTTCAGACATTTTTTTATGGGGATGATATGGAGCGCCAGAATGTGGTCGTGTGAATTTTTCAGGCGTACTCGTTATGAATGAGTAAAATTAGCGATCTCCTCGTTACAACGCATGTCGCGACGACGACGGAACCCGCGACGCTGTAGTTCATCATCGTGTTTGCCTTGTGCCTCGCTCTGCGTTGGCCGACGTTCAACTTCAACACCGTCAGGATTCCGTTCCGTCCGGGGGGCCAATAAATGGATACGTGTAGAAAGAGACCCCGGATATCCTGCGAAATTCTCTTACAAGAATTAATGTGATTTGATTTTTGATTCACACGCTGATTGACACGTATGCCAGATGAGGTGAACCGAAATCCGTTTGTACGTTTTTAACTAAACGAACTCAACGTGCGGGTTGGATTTGAACTCGCATCGCGACTACGCTCATATAATTCCTGAATCATTCGAAAAAGGGAGAGAAAAAAAAATGAAGCTTCTCTCGAAGGTTCTGAAAAAAGTAGATATACTTTTTAACGAATACCTCCAAATAAAGAGAAAAAAATGGAAAAATATTTTCCTGGTTTCACGATGCCTACTCACGAAGAATGCAAAGTTTTCTGCAAGGACTCGAGACGACGCGAATTTCTTCAAGATAGTTTTCCGTCAAATTTCTTTCTCTCTCAAGAGCGGTATGCCAGATGACCAAAAATGTGCTTTCCATTTGTCATTCTTTCTGTACAAGCTTCTGCGATACGGATGCTAATATCTCGATGAGCTAAGAAGATCTAAAATTCTATATTAGAAATTTTTTCGAACCGCTTCAATCTACACCATATAGCCATTTCACGCCTATATGAATGACGATGTTGATTCGAAGCGGTACAATTACACGCGATGTTCTCAAACCAACTCTTAACTTCTATCCTATATCCATCGTATATCCTTTTTTTTTCCACGCGTGTTTCACGCACAAGAGTGAAACGATGACGAGGAAGAGAAGTTCTCGGCGGCAGTGGGGGCCGGTGGGGGGTAAGAGGGGGTGCACGCGTGAGAGACCGCGTGACAAATGAGTAAATATTTTGAACGGTTGCTTAACGAATTCCTTGGCCGCCTTCCAACGCGAGTCTTCAGGCATGCGTCTCTTCTGACGCGTATGCTCGCGTTGACGTCCTCGAGATGCGTCTGCACACCGATATATATGCGTATTAACGCACATCTATGCTCGGGATGGTCGAATCGAGCTCCAAAGTAAACCGAAGCGAAATCGTACGATACGCGCGACTCGGGACACGCGATGGTTCACACGCATCGTCGTGAAACACGGCGTGCATCGCAGCTTCGATTCTAATTGGACGAGAAACGCCACGAACCACGGCAGACTTTGACCACTGATTGCCACCGAATCACCAAGCCTGATCCCCGCAGTCGCTAACGCTCTACGCAACTATCATGGCCTTGGAAGAATCTGCAAAACGTATGGAGATTTATGTCACGCATGCACGGTACTCGTAACGTGTAGTGTTTTCGCGAACGTAAAGTTTTGATGAAAAATTGTCTGTCTGTTTTTTCACTTTTTTTTGTTCTGTCGGCAATCAAGACATACGCGTGGGAATTCATGTCCTGGGAATCGCGTTATGATAATGTACAGTTCTAGTGAGAGATAAACTTTTAGATAGGACGAATTATCGCTACAAATTCGTAACGATGGCTACCAAACACGAGCATCGTATTTGCATGCTTTTTTTATAATAAATGGGTTTAGAAACGGCGTAGGTTTGAGAAGCGCGTAGGTTCGTCTCGATTCTGTACAACGATATACTCGTTGATGATTTCTATAAGAGCAACGAACGTCGGCGAAGAGGAGCGGAAAGGCGAGAAGGTGGAGAAAAACAAAAAAGAAAAAATACATACGTAAAAAAAAGAAAGACATAAGTATAGCGCGCGATCACCGATTCTAAGAGATAAGAAGACGCGACCAAACAAATTAAAACCCACGTAGGTTTGTATCGTTTACTTATACATATATGTATATATGTAGATACACGCGGCGAGACGATGTCGCGGGAAAAAATCACCCTCTCGCCGTGTTTTCTCACGTAGAGATGTATGCCCGGATCAATTTTTTAATCGAATACATTTATAATTCGTCGTCAGTTCTGGTATTACAGGTATATATATGTAGGTATATGGATATGTACTCGAGGTACCTATACAGGTACTATATAAAATAAAGCTACCGCTCCCGCTGTATCGGCGTCAGGAGTTTTCGACGACCTCCTACGGAGTCCTACTGAAAAATGCAACCGAGTCACAAGTAGACGTATCGATGCTTATATGTATAGTAAATCGATTAACTGCTGCTGCAGCGTAAGACCGATAATCAATTTCAATGTTTTTCCATATAATTGGCATAGCACAATCCCATCGTTTTTCGTAATTGGAGATTATCAAGTGAATCGTATTTCGCGACAAGTTAAATATAGACAACATTATAGAAAGTTCATTATTCCACCGATCGTTACAGATATCCTCAATTAACGATTCTAGGTATGCACAATGTATACAAACTGTAATCAAATCTGCAGCAGCGAGCGCGATTGTTCATTTCAAATTCACAGACACACGAAAAAAAAAAATTGAAGCACGATTATATCCTTCGATATACATACATAGTTTTTTGTTTGAAAATGTCACTTACCTACTTAAAAAAAAAAAAAGAATTGATTCGAAGTTTGTTATACGAAATTTTTTGATAATCCACGTCGCTTGATACGTACGCATGATATAGTCGTCGGGTCCAGAGCGTTGGATATATCTCTGGATCGGAAGAGGCTGGGATAGGCAGAGGCACGTGCCAACGGTTCTATTCCCTCTCAGTCGCTCTTTTCCTCTCTATTCACCTCCCTTCCCCCCGTCCCTTTGCCACCCTCCCTCCCCCCGCTTTCCCACTCTCACAGCTAATATCTCCGTCTCCGTTAACTCAAATCTAACTCTCTCTTTCGCACTCGCTACTTTTGCACCACCGACTTTAATAGTTCTAGATGCGAGAGTAATATACTCTGGCAAGGTCGCGGTAAAATTGCCACAACCATAACCGAACGGGTATGTATAATGTACGCTGAAATTGGAAGGCTGCGTGTATATGTACGAAGTATAGCTGTGTAAAATGTTGAACGAAACGGATATCGGAGAAAAAGAAAATTGCGAATGTATTTTTTGATCCGTCGTCCGCGGTGCGATGTGATTCGTATTTCATTAGGCGGATATAATATCTAATATCGTAAGTCAGCCGAAACTAGCCGGCGACCGCCACGTGCAAAAAGCAAAAAGTAAAGAGAAAAAAAAGGCGGAGAAAAAAGAAAAAAAAAACTCGCTTCAAGGCAATTTGCTATTTTAACTATCTCGGCCGATGTGCTCCTACGCTTTTGTCCACGGCGAAATTTTCTCGAAACGCTAAATTGTCGAAAAATTACGACGTATCGTCACGTAATCGTAACTCTTCATCCGATATTAAAATTATTGTAAAAACACTGCATGAGAGCTGATTGAGCGAGGCGAAAATAATCGCTTGAAAAAAAGTACATCGCGCGTTCAATATCCGTGGAGATTATAGACACGAATTTGTTTTATCGAGGCGCCGGGCGACCACACCTATTAAGTCTATGTGAAATTACACTTCTTGTACATTGGGGACCAGTTTATTTCAGTTTTCAATATAGGTACACGATATTTCTGTTGTGAATAGAAAAATTGATTGGTATCGTTATCGTCATCATATATTATAAATAATCATTGCGGTCACGTAATCGTCTTAATATGGTCTCAACACGGATTATGTAGCGTACGTAACATACATTAATAAAATAAGCTTTGAAATAATCCAAAACGTTTCTGTGGAATGAAAAACTTGAAGTTTCGAGAAAAATTTTTCCTGATACTTGGTGAATTTTTTCATTTTTCTAATCGAAACAGAGTTAATATATTTCCTGCAGGGAAATCGGTCGAGCGAATGCAGAGGTGATTCGGGTGACGCGTGAGTTTCGTTGGATCGAGGAGTGAGTTTAGAGTTCCTTGGTATTCTTTTAAATGTGGGGTTTGCCTCCGATCGTGACGTACGGCCGCAGGATCATCATATCGTTGCGGCAGCTGCTCTACGCCAAGGATGAGACCAGATGGTTCGACGACTCGTTCTCTCAATTTTCGGCGATGTTGCCAACCTGATGGAGAAACGAAATATACCTTACCTGTCGGCAAAGATATAGGGGAGATCTCTCTAAGTACTCTCACCTGCCCCTTGAAATGGCTCTTATATAACACGTATATACCTACACCTATGTATACGTGCATATAGGTATAGGTAGAATCTACAGATATATATGTATTTACAAGGCGCAGGACGATCAAAAGATGAAATTAAATTTCTCGAACCGTTCGGCGGTCGTGTATATTTTTCACATCTTTCTGCACATATAGATTATATGTTAGCTAAATTAAATAATAACTCATTATATACACCGCGCGTCTATAATAAAGATCTAGATACCGACGCGATCATCCGTGGCGTTTTTATTCGCATCTCCGTCAACGTTTGGTTCCAAGAATTTGCGGGGCGATCAGATGCAGGCATTCGTGAGCTCATATTATATATACCTAATATGTCTATCAATTTGAAAAAAAAAATTCTTTTTTTTTTTTGTTCTTTTTTATCGGAACACAGTCGTTCGTACGAGTCGGGAGATAAGGCGCGAGTATAAGCCGCGGAGGTAATTAGCGGCCATTATCGCTCTTGCAGTTGCAAAAATAGACTGTGCAGTATTGTAATATTCATATATAATTTTTCCGCGTATTATTATCGACCATCAGGATGCGGTTGTAACGTATAATCGAGTACCGAGAATTGTTGATGAAAAAATGGAGCGTTTTTGTAAAAATTCTTCTTTGTTTTTTTTTTATCTTATTCATTTATATCTTAATTCGTTTGAAAAAGTTACAACTACACGTGTATATGCGCGTGTATATCGTCAAAACACATACACGTACCCATTCTGCAGCCCCCGCGTTTCCGCAGAGGATATAAAAAAAAGAATAAAATAAAATAAAAAAAACGCCACGATATAAGACGGCCTTGGAATTCACTTGATCTGAAGATATTGGCCAATTAGTTCGCTACGGTCGCGCGCAGGTTTTATACACGTACCTATACCGGAGCTGTGTTCTCTTTCGATCCTCTTTAATTTAACCTTTCGTGATTCATTTGACGATCATTTTTTGAGACCTTGAACCCTTGATTCCCTTTTGAGAAAATACACCCGACTTGAGATTCAATTTTCGGAAAATCATTCGTAGACACCTCGAATAATATAATAGAACGGTAATATTGTCCAGGAGAATTATTAGTTATCGATTAAATCGCCAATTTTAGAATCGGAACCGAGGGCGTCAAAAAAAGTAAACGACATCGTTAACAAACCTAATATTGTGATTATTATCGCGTTGCAATTAAATTCGTTTCTACGGGCGTATGGATATTAACATCGCTGTGTGTGATACAAAGTATAGTCCGTTTCGATAAAATCCTGACAAAAACTAGAGAATAAAAAAAAAAAAACTAAACGTCAGAAAATTTCGAAAAAACGCAGTCGTATGATACATCTGTATTACACGATGTATTATCTGATAATCCTTCGATAAGCTATCAACTGCGTACTTCAACGATTGGAAAAAAAAAAAAAAAGAAAGAATTCCGAAGTATGATATACTGTATAATATAAAACCTGCATAACTGTATCTATACATACGCGATGTAGTTACGTAACAATTTTTGGGTTTATGCGTTCGATTTGTCGAATGGACAAACGTTCGCCACGGGGGGGGGGGGGGTGGGGGGGATGCGGTGGTGCCGACTTACAAAGTGCTATTTCAATGCATGTGCAACGCAAAGTCGACTAAATAAAAGGAGAAAGAGGATTGGGAACGGGAATAGAATTAGGAAGACGAGGAGGGTGGGCGGGCCAGATCGTGTGACGTAATGAACTTCCGGTTCGTGCAACTGTATCGCGCGATGTCCGTAGAGTTATATGAGTTTGACTCGGAAAGGGGGAAACAAGCGAGTTAAGTAGTGACGCCCAAGTGTCACCCACGGGGTCCCCGGACTCTGACGCGACGTGGAGGGTAGGTACATCGAATATATATGTTATATGCATGCATACAGAGGAGGTATAACGTTCCGAATATACGGGGAAGTACAGCGCACCGACAATGAGCTGGTTTATACGTTGAACCAACCGGCCCTGGCCCCGGCCGTCGTTGAGCAGTCAGCCCGTATTGTAAATCAATACCCCCCAGGGCCCCCGCGGTGACTGGCGCCCCCAACGTCGGCAGCGTATTTCTTCCAATTTAGTGTCCCTAGGTGGATAGCTGGATAAAATATACCTATGTAACTACAAGCGTACGTATGTTACACACCATAGCCTCACCGAACCACCCTATGGAGCCTTTCGCTGTACCGCGCGAAGTTAAAAATATGGATCTTCCGCGACTGTTGTTACGTCTCAATTTTTCTACTGTCTTTTTTTCAACTTATTTCTCACAAATTGTTTTGAAAGAATTCTTGATTTGCGGTTATAAAATAAATGTATATACGCGTGAAACGTGTGACCATAAATTAGTTTCGGCGGGGGTTTGTAATACCTTTAGGGTGGACTTCACTATACCGGGTATAACTTGAATAAGGCGTATATTTTTATACACCTCATACCGTCACGCAGCGTTAGGCTAATTATACATGCGGAAAATATTATGGCTCCGACACCACCTATATATACTTCAGTCACATAGCTCGCACTCAGTTCTAACTGCATTCGCAGGTTTTATAAGACTAGTTTATATATATAGATACTCGGGCCCAAAAAGGACCCCAGTATGGCATGTGGGCCGCACGTGTTTTGAGCATATATACTATAACTGTAATACATATCCTATTTTAGGGGTGACTTTTGGGGCTGTTTTCGTCGCACCCTCCATATCTTGCTACCCCGTTGTCCTTGTATGTATAGCATATATACACTCCTCACGTCCTGACTAAACCAGAACAAAAGACGACTGCGGAAGCTCATAATTGCCTCATTAATGTATAAACTCATATTTGTTTTGCACAAGCTTTGTCCGCGGAAGCGCGTAATGAGGCGATAGTGCAATCGTAGTTGGAATAATTTAACTGACTCTATGGATGAAAATCAACCAGGACCCCGTAATGATCGATTTGAATTTAGATCTAATTGCGATTGCGTCATTTCGATTACAGTTATTCGCGCACGATTGTCCGATAATTTTACGAATGATTTTCAGTTTCAGCTAACATTCCATTTCTCGACGCCATTTTGGTACCCACGAACTCTTGGATACGTCTTTTCGGACTCCTTGCAGCGATTTTTTTAAGTGCAGGACGATGATGCGTTCGACTAATTTTTGGAATTTGGAAACACATCCTGAATCCTCAGCAGAGTAACGTTATACATATTGCTTTCGGCATACATTTCACATCCTGTGCATGACTGGCTCTCTCTCAATTATCAAGTGAACTTCATTATACGCATTTTAGATTTACGAGCATGTATTGCTGCGGCGGTGATCGAGTGTAATTTAAATGGAATTGCAGCCAATTCTGGTTCGGAACGTACCAGAGAAGTTAAAATGATGTACCTATTTTACAACTGCTGTAACACCTCTGTACATAATATATAAGGTCTAGAATCTAATTGATCATGATTTCTTATGGGAACATTAATTGGACCCCTATTTACGGATTTATATGCGTGTACCGATCATCATCATCATCATCGTTCTTTGCTGTATTTGCAGAACCAACACAGAAATCTTATGCACATTAGGTTGTTGCGGAGAAAACATTTTATTTTTTTTTTTAAACAAGCTTAAAAGTTTCTTCTTAGTCTAAAAGATGCCTGTAAAAATTTGAGCTCTTAATATTAATATTTACATGTCTCTCATCGCATTTTTCCATTTTCCATAAGATTGACGTATGGGAAAAATGTTATTTGTTGCTTTTGAATTTTATTACTCGTCAAAAAATCAGTGCACAGATATGATCAAGACAAGTTCTTGTAGGGAATTGAACGCTCTACAAGAAAGGTTTCCTATAATTTTTTGATAAGACTACAGGTTCGAAAGTTGTTCAAGGTCAAAGTTGAATTTGTGGTGAATTTCATGATTTTTGGACTTTTGTGGTAAAACTATACTGACAATGAGCTTATAAATAATGATTATGATTTATTCTGAAGACTAATCGATTCTCAAGAATTCAAAAATTTTCTAAAATTTCTCGTCAAAGGGAAACTGTTTATATCGGTTAATCGACAATTATGCTTGAGTCGTACGTGATAATTTACGGTAATATGAAGACATATTATTGGCTTTATATTCGGTCTCAAATCCAAAAAGTCCAAAAATCATGTTCTTTACCATAATTTCTACTTTGACCTTGAGTAACTTTCGAACCTGTAGACTTGTCAAAGAATGATAAGAAAGCTTTTTTATAGAGCGTTCGATTACCTGCAAATTATGTCTTCGTCATATGTGTACACTGATTTGTTGGCTATTAATAAAATTCAAAAGCAACAAACAACATTTTTCCCATGTCAATCTTACATGGAAAATAGAAAAGTGCGACGAGGGATATGTAAATATTAATATTGAGAGGTCAGATGTTAACAGGCGTCTTTTTCGACTAAACCGAAACTTTTGAGCTTGTTTCCTTTTCTGAAACACCCCGATATAGGTATAACGTGGATACGTGCATGTGAATGGGTCCAGAAGATCGTTGGGACCTGCTCGAACACCATCGCAGTAAAGAGGATTGGGATACGAGTTATGTTAATACTCGATCGAGGGGATCGACGCATGCGTTTGTGGCTGCATCAGCATCACCAAACGGCATACCGCATGAATATTCATGCGATCTATACGCTGCGCTAGCTTCGTGCTTATGATATCTGACGCCATACGTGCATGTCTTCGCAAACAAAACTTACCGATCCGCATCTCCGAAGTGTCAATCGCTGTTATGCAGACTCGATTCGTTTTCGATGATTTCAAACTGCGGAATCTGAAAACCCCTGTATACCTACGGTGAACAACTTTGAATTCTTTGAGAGACACCCTGTATGCCGACTCGTCGTTAAAACTATGTGTATACTTGTATGCATGTATATTATGCGCGTTAGTTTCATTTAAAACGTGCGCTTTAAAGCCGATCTGTTTTTAGCGTGCAGAGTAAACAAACCGCAGATGGACAAGGTGGTAGTAAATGCGGACAGGCCCACGATGCAGGAAATTTTCTAGTTTCGAAGCCGCTCCCGTTCCTAATTCTTACGATACGCTGTATATAGGTGTATAAATTTATACCTATAGTATGCTATTACCCGCTAACGACGCGATCGACGACGATCGTTATATATACACAAAATCGTAACGCGCGACGCGATCGGGAAACCAGTTTAGAATATCACCACGCGTCGAGTGATATGTATATGCGATATAAATATGCGTATATGTTTTATACGTACCTTATACACACACGAGTCGTCGCGTTCTCATCGCGGCGTCAATTTTACTATCGATATAAATGATTATTACGGAGTGTTTCGAATGTCGAAAATATGTAGCTTTTCGAGAGTGCGCGGATCGTTGAAACGCGAATATGATATGTTGGGAATTAGACGGCGAGTATATATTCGTAAAGTGGTCGTTTATTTATAAACCAAAATCATACGTACATATTTATATACGTAAACTTGTTGTGAAATGGCTTGTATATACACCCACGGCGTTGAAAACGGGTGTAATAATGCGCAGATAGATGATTTTTCAGGAATACTTTGTTCAAAACTAGACGCCATAAGGATTATAATCCCATATTACAGAGCTATATTATTTACAGGTGTTCGCGAACGGCCATTTTATCTTATCCGCGTTATGCGTGAGAAAACGAATAATTTATTGGACGACTATAAATATAATCGCGTCAGTAACGTATATACCTACCTAGAATCGTACTTCATCATGGGTTCGGGAATTGCGGTTTTGAGGTAAACCGCATAGAGTAGCTATACACCTACACACACATAAACATACACAAAGAAAGTAATACACAGTATATTACACATATACGGAGATAATTACCTATAAAATTCGCGACACCTACCGCAGAAAATATACGTATACACCGGTATAAAAAGGCCGGATGAACTTCTTGGAAGGGAGAAAAGATCGTGGGAGGTTACGGAAAGTCCATAAAATGTATATCTATATAACATAATAACCGAATTATATCTGTATAAATATAATCATCATCATCATCGTCACTTTAACAAAAATACATGTATATTGCACGCGATTGGCCGAAGAATTACCCTCCGATGGAGGATCCTCGGCCAATCGCCGGCGTTGGCGTCGTGCATAAAAATTCAATTGCGAATAGCGAATGTTACGTACAGGTATTATACACAACTCTGAAAGAGATGAAGAATGTCTCGTGATCGATTAATCACCGAAAATTATGACGCGTAAAAATGTTCGTCGATAAAACTACAACACACCTGGTATGTAATACTCTTGTAGGTATGTAGTCTACATAGCACTTCAGGTATGTAACGAATGCGATAAAATTTGAGATTCTCTAATTTCCAGTCTGCGGTTAGAGAAGTTCGCAGTGGGAGATGATCCTTTTAGCGGCGTGTAGTTATACCCGAAGGTAGATATAATACACTCTACAAACATACGTAGATGTACACGTCGTCGCAGCCAGGGATGACGTCATCCTATCTCTTTTGAAACATCTTCACGGCCCCAAGGCTGACGTTTCGAAGACGTTGTGCAGCATACAACGAAAAATCAAAGCGCGCTTCACCAAATTCTGTATCATTATCTGCATAATATCGCATTCGTTATTTCTCCGCGACCAGGTGCGGTTGCCGGACGTTATACGGAACGCGGTTGTTTTCGCCGTTAACTTTCGGATAAAATGCTTCTAATTTTGGACGCGGCTCCGCCTCGCCGCGAGACCCGCCACTCGGTATGTATATCGGGTTGGTACCCCGCAAGAATCTCCTCTTCGTACTCGCATACCTATATATATATGTTACGTTTCTTCAGCACCACCAGCTCCGGGAATAAAACCTGAGAAATATTCCTCCGACGTAGCGGCCAATGACGGAGCCGCGTTTGTCTCCGAAGCGATGCGACGTGCGCTGCGAGAATTGTGCTTTTTAAAGCGACCGAAACGATCATTGATTCCGTATACCTGTCGTAAATCTTAATTAATCGCATCGAATTTGCGCTAAATTTTTAGCCGATATAACCGCGCGTGCAGATTATGTAACTGCGTTATCAGCTATACACGGCGAGAAATATATCTATGCAATCGTATATATAGTACGTTATGCGATAATCGAAAAATTAAGGAATAAGAAATAGAAAAACTAATTGAAAAAATATAAGAGTAAGCCATGAAAATGTGGCCGCATAGATACCCGGTTGCTTGTAAACCGACGCCATCTTTGAAAGGGTAGAAACTACATTACGATCCGGCAATCGGTTCCTACATATATAACACGTTGCACTGTGTGTGCGGATTATACATAATTATGTAAATAAATAAACACGTTTGTATGTAATGAATTTTTCATTCCATTGTACAATATATATCGTGAGGTTAATTTGCGAAATTCTGGATCTTTATCGGTGATGATATCATCGTCCATATAGCGTGCGCTGCGCGGATTGGGAACACCACAAAGCGGTTATCTCCACTTTTTTATTTCTCCTCTCCTTCTCTCTCTCTCTCTCTCTCTTTCTTTCTCAGCTACATGCCTCTTTCTTTCGGATCGAGGGCCTTCTACTCTATATCGCTGTCTGCAGCTGCGTGTAATTAACAGCATACTAAATAAGCTATCGCACTTCCTATATACCCTAACGATGATAACGGATGCGTTCACTCAGCATCCGCTGCACGCGCGTGACAACGAAATATATTTAAGCCCTCACTCGAATACATAACATCGGTGCACATATATTTTTTCTGAACTTTTTTCTTACACGAAATATACGCTAAATTATAAATCTGCAGATTTGATAACGCGTATTCACCATATTACTATACAGAATATATTGCGCGATATGAAGAATTTTTTTGTTCTTTCTTCAGTTTTTGTTTTTTCGAAATTGTCTATCGGAATTTTATCTTCACCCGTATCTACATTATGACGATACACATCTACCGGTACACACGTGTGTCCCCGCCGTAAGATTTGCACGTGAAAACAGCAATTTGTATGTATATGCGCGATCATCTTATCGTTATCGGGAGTGCAAAACGAAATCACTCGCTGCTCCTGCGTAATGTTTATATACTCCGGAGATAAGCTCGGCTGCTATATATAAGCTAAATTGTTATTATTCACGGTTAACGACGTCGCGTGTACATATACATATTCGCCCATACATATGTGATCGGCGGAACGTTGCCTAATTAATTTCTTCAACACCAACGCGACAATTGTATGTATTATCTGTAGGTATATGTATATGTATATATATATATTTTATCGTACATATGCAGGGACGTGCTACGCGAATACGGTAACCCCGTTCATTTCGTGCAAACTGTAAATAATACTGAAGCGACTGAAGTTGGCTCCGTATGTATGCGTCTTATGTACTCGGTATACATGGCGTACGTGGACACCTATACGTACTCGTCGATATGCATATCGCGTATAACCTATATCCACTTAATTGTATTTAACTACCTAATTAATCGCAACTTGCTGCACATTGCACGCGGCTTGTATATATATGTAATATGGATCGAGCGAACTGCTGTGGTATGTAAAATTCCTCACGTGCCCACTATAAAATTCATGTGTAAACCGATGCGATGCAAAAATTCACCATGTTCATGGGTCGTTCCTAAACTTGATGTTTTTTTTGTTTTTTTTCTCATAGTTGCAGAAACGGGGAAATTGTAATCGTCCTTTAGGATCATTCAGCAACACTGTTGCACTCGAGGTGGCCACATATATCGGTGACACCATCGCTGTTGTGCAGCTTTTCTCCGATAAAATGACTATAGCTGACGACTGTGTGCTTCTGCTGCTGCCGCAGGATATTATATGGCGGTGACTCGTGAATATATACGTATAATGTGTATACGTATATATACGGGGACCACCGGAAGTCGCCCATCACCGTCCTATATTCCCAACTTCCGTTTTAGCTGCCTTCATGCCGACTAATATACATGCACGGTATGTGCATTATACGTATACCTATTATACCTTTAACTAATACGCGAACAATTCTCTAAGGATATTTATAATCCGACCGCATGCATTTATATACGAATTTATGTTGTATACGCGCCGCAGAAGTCAAATATTATGTAGTCTGTGTTACAGCGAAGATGAGTCGGTAGTAAATTATACAGAGTCGACGAGGAAAAAGTCGTATTTAAAATCCGCATTACGGAGCAGGCTGATCGATGGCCGAGAATGAAAATCTTCGCATCACATTGCAACGGAATTGTATAATACCTACTTCGCACGAAAATGATAGAAAAATAATTTTTTCACTCATCGATCGACCAGATTTAAGACAAGATCGAAAAATTTGGTATCCGGCGATTATTCCAGGTTAGGATCGTGTTCGTGTTTTGAAAAGAAAAAGATCGAATTCCGAAGACGAATGAGCGAGGAAAATGAACTCAGTTTTCCCCACATGATACGCACGTTTCGACACTATCTAATCGGAATGCGATCAACATCATTTTCCCTCATTCAGAAAACGTAAGAAAATGATCATTGCTTCGATTGAAATGTGCAATTATCCCTGTCAGTTGTGGTCTAAAACCGCAAATAATTATACACGTATGATTACTACGTGCGCATCACGTGATTTGGTCAATTTTATAACCGACAACAATGTGCTACCGTATTTTCCTGACGTTATATCGTTGTCCAACGATAATTGTGTGATTCCAGAGAGTTTGTTACACACAGTGGAGTGTAGGTGCCGTATAACTATAGCGTAGCGTTTATAATGTACGTGAATTGAACTGGTCAAGGCGAGACCACCTACCTGTAGAGGTAGTTATTCGTCCATGTCACGTGACCGTAAGGTCACCCCACTTCTCGTTCACTTTTTCGCATTCATTATACACTTGCAACGTTATATACGTAGGCATACGCGTGTTGCTGCACACGAATCCGCGGTGTGTGTGGTATACAATAGTATGTACCAAGTTGCACACCCTATATTATAATACCAGCTATATTCAAGTATATGTGCTCGTGCATTTTGCATGCATATACAGGGTGGTTGCAAAGAAGAAAAACTAAAAAAACCGATACGATCATCCGAAGGGTGATTAAAAATTGAACATCTATCGGACGAGCTGGCTTTTTCTTTCGTGTTTTTTTGTTTTTTGTTTTTAATGAAACGTGAATTTCTTGATTCCACAACGGATTCCGATCTACTGAAATTACCTCCAAACTAAAATTGATCATGTATAGCTCTAATTTTTCTAATTTCCGCACCCCGGTGAAAAAAAAAGTTACTCATTCGTCGATTGTAAAGTTTTTTTTTTTTTTTTTTTTTTTTTTTTTTTCATCTCTCCAAGCCACGCCGCATAGCACCTGCGTCAAAGCTTCCAAAATTGATATTCGCATACGTTATATACAATTGGCTTTGTATGTGTTCCACGTGTATATACCTATAATTGGTGCAGAGAAAGAGCGAACTATAGCGAGAAAAAAATTAATATAAAAGCTATACTGCAGAGAAAGCGAAGAGTGGAGAGATGATACTTTCCGCGGCAACAAAGCCAGGTAATTATGCGAACGTCTCTTATGCGCTTTGGCTCGATGATCATCTTCTCACTCCCTCGAACAAGGGCCGTAAAGTAGTGGGCTCGAGTCGAACGAGGATAGAGCGAGGCACTCATAGGCGCGTAACAATGGCTCTCCATGGCGCCCACCGCGTGTCATTCCCACGGGACAAAACAGATAGGTAGGTAGCTAGCTATACACGATATATTCCATATACCTAATACCTGACTACCTACGTAATTCCTTCTTCTTCGCGAGTAGCTATATATATAATACATACGTCGTACAAATATGCGTAGAGATATCTTCCGGTTTACGCGCGCGCGCATTGTATATACATAGAATGGTGTATAATATACATATAAAACACGATACTTCATATCCATTTGCACCTACATCGCACGATCATTGCTGTTTTTTTCTTTTTTCTTTTTTTTTTTTAAATATTATTTGCCGCGTTTCCCGCGCTTGCAACTTTTCAACCAAATAAGACACGATTTATACGTAATATATACTATGTATAACGTAATTATTACGTGCCCATATATTATAGTTTTATATATATTTTTACTGCAACATAAATGTATACCGATACAATACCTATCATATTGGAGGTGTGATATATGTATGTATATGGATATCTGTACGCATGTATGAAAGCATAAGTTTCTATGTACACTGAACACCGATCGGTATGCCAAGCACGTGTGTATCTGACATCGATATCTGCGGCTGTTCCTCACTCCCTATATATGCGATTGGTATATATGGGTAGAATAGATGTACGCATACCTGATACATTTCAGCTCGCACATATCTCCGTAAACTTCACTCTCCTACCGCCATCGTCATCGTCGTCTTCGTCACCGTGATCGTCATCGTTAAATTATCATTATTATCGAGTCGGTACAGTGGGTATAATTATTCTTTTGCAAACTGTTAAGTATATAGTATATGTATAAGTCCTGGTAATATATACACATAAATGGCCACGAATACCCGCACCTCTCGAGTTCGTTTACCCGAGACGAGATAAAACATGGCGTACATTAGGTAGCGAGGTACAATCGTCAATGATTCCTGACGAGGATAACCGCTCGGACTGGCAAAAAAGAAAAAAGAAGAAAAACAAGAGAAGAAAAGAAACGCGAGTGTCAGAATCACGTCCACATATATAGCGATCTATTACGTAAGCTACGTATGACTGTAACTTATAGGTTATGTTACAACGCTATGGCTACACGACATAGTCAGAAAGTCTACGAAATCAGCATCGTTTTCGTTTCGACATACAGTATTTGTTACATTGCAGTGCCCTGTAACGATTGGATTGCATGTCTCTCGCGTGTCGTCGATATCCCCGGAAATTACTATAAGCGTACCAAAATCTACGTAACGTTTGAAATTTTCATCAGTCTTTCATCCGCAAACACCGCGGATGAAGTATTATACTCTACGTTATCGAAGCTTGGAAATTTTCGCATCAGTACCTAATTGGGAACATTCGAACATCGCTGAGAGGAATATATATTATTTTGATGTCCATTATTATTATGGCATTAGACATTCTCTTTTTTCGAGGTGTTCAATGTATTCGCGAACAGTGTAGGCAACTATACGAAATAATGATTTCATCGGAGCAGCACTTTCTTCGCGTGTCTTTTTTAGTTTCATTTTTTTCTTCTCTCTCTCTCTCTCTCTCAGACTTACGAAACTTCACTACGGTCTACATGTACAGCCTGCATATATTTACCTATATGTACATAACCGAATCAAACCTCGTTACTCATTGTATCTTCGATCTCATTGTTTCGCCACTGTATATGTATGTGTGTCCAATGAATTTGCGCATGTGAAGAGAAATAAGTCATGCATGACGATACGCGTGTTACATGCACATATGTGTGGTATAATGAGGAAAAGATTGATGACTGTTCAGCTATGGATATATGTGTAGTTGTAGGTAAATGGATGATTATATACCAACGATTTGAGTCATGCTTCCTTTTGATAAGTGATCGAATTCGTAGAAACTCATGGAGTAAAGATTATTGTTCTTTCCTTTCATATTCAAAAGCATAAAACTATGTCAATTGTTTTCGATTCAATGCGAACTGTCTGCACGATACCGAAAATTTCTCGTTTCATTTCATTTCGTTGAAAGCTCATTGGCTAATCTCAAAGAAAACGTGCAACAAATTGTCATGTGTTTCGTGCAATGTTCATCTGTTTTGCAAGGCAAAGTCTGGGCGGGTGTGAATTCTTCTCATCGCTACGGAATTTAAGGAAAACTGCTCAAACACAGAGTGCGTATGATGGATGGCTCCAAGTTTTTCTTATCAGCTAATATACTGTCTCGAAGTGTCCACTGAGCTTGTAACGGATAATCAAATCCCAGATGAGGATAAGGAATCCGAAGAAATTGTGCGCGCGTTCAGTATCCAGAACGACTAATATAGATGCGGCTGTAATAGAACGAGCCGTGAAGAAGTATATAGTGTTTGTCGAAGTCGCGGTGTACCTGAGGTAATAATATAAGAGTGTCGAGACAATTGGGAAGTGGATAGGTAAATTACATGTATGTGTAGGTAGGTGTATGCGCCTGAGGCAAAATCATTTCGGCACGAGATCGGACCGGATCGGTTAGGATCGGTTCGTAAGGTGCAGCAGCACGTACAGAGTCGGTCGGTGAAAGCGAGAGAGGTTCAGCAGCATCAGGAGTTGTAGAAGAAGCATCGGCATCGGCATCGGCATCGGCATCGGCATCGGCATCGGCATCATGAACAGGAGCAGCGGCGTATAAGCGGGAATTCTGACGTCGGCGACGCCCTCCTCCGCCACGCGAGTATACCCCGGTAGCTCCTGACAAGGATGAATGCATCGTTTTAACAACGTGAAGAAATGAGATGGATCGATCCTCCGACGAACTGAATGAAAAGACGGACCGGTAGAAATTCGTATACAGTATAGTATAGTACAGTATATTACCTGCTTATAGGTATAGTTCTATAGACCTACACAACGTAAGCTGACTGCAGAACGCTTCTATGTATATAAGACGCTTTCGCGCGCTTGTTTCTTGGCAGCGTTCTTTCCAGTTGGTTCGCAAAAAGAGCCGTAGAGTAAAAATATGTAGCAGCGTCCATGGGGAGGGGAAATCGAGGTGGCCAAAACCGGCCCCGCAGACCTGCAGCGGACAAGACCTTCCGACTATGAGAGGGGGTATATTACCTTTGCTACTGCTGTAGTGCTTTTTACATTTATATACCTATTATTTATGCGAGCAATTACACTAATTATATCGACAAATCATTATTACAGAACGTCGAGAATTTGATTTGTTTGGGAAAATTTTTACAACAATTATCATGCAGCGCACTGTTCAAATTTTATATAGTCAACAAGTTTTGCAACTTCTGTACAGTTTGGGTGAGATTCTTTTTCCATTTTTTTGTTTTTTTATCGATTCTTTTCGAGCGTAAAAAAAATTGGATAAACGGGTTTCTCGTGTCAAAACTACTGAGCTCGTTACTCATTTTTGGGTAGAGCTTCAAAATCCATTGTATATAATTTCGGATCGGAAGAACAAAAAATTGATTTCTTTCATGAACCGCGATAGTTTATTATCGTCGTTAAAATTTCGTTATTCCAAAAACTGATTGTATAAGAATATTTACCAAAAAAAAAAAACTGAAATCTACATGACGGAAGTGGGAGTCGGGAGTGGGGGAGGGGGAAGTGGTGGATTTGGGGAAATTTATTTCTACCAAATATTTCTGTATTCTCAATTTTTTATTTTTAATCGTTGTACCGTGAAGAGAAAATGAAAATTTACATTCGATTTTCAAAAATAGGTAAAAAGATCGGATATCGAGTTCAGAATCGTGCAGGCATCTCTTTTTTACTCGAGCTTGCATACCTTAACAAATTCGAATATGGACTTACGTATGACAAAGAGACGGTGCACGGGGACCCAACTACGAGATGCATCTCTGCACAGGGGAATTTACCTTCGATAAATGTGAGTTAAGCTGATCGTGTATATGTAAATAGATATATATATGTATGTATGTAATATATGTATATACGAATAGGTACTAACCTCGCGATACGATGCTGCAATGTCGTCACTAATTAATTGCCGCGGCGGAGGGGAGAGGAGAAGAAGAAGAAGAGGAAGAAGAAGAAGAAGAAGAAGAAGAAGAAGCAGCAGCAGCAGCTGAGAAAGCGAAAAAGTGGGGAGGGTGCAGCCTTCGCACCGAGGGAATGATGGAGACAGGGAGAAGAGCAGAAGTAAAAGCAGGAGAAGGAGAAGAATAAAAAAGAGGGGATTAACGATTCGTCCAATTAGCAATATTATTTATTATACACATAATCGAATGTATAACGTACACGTATATAGGTAAATATATGTTATGTATATGGGATGTGTCTAATTTCTTAATTCATACGTACGATACCTGCTTATGAAAATACGGCGGTTGTTTAGAAATCATAAAATGAACGATATAATTCAAGGGAATACGTCGTAATACGCGACGATTACGTCCACCTGACATCCGTTCGTTATTCACGATTCTCGCCCAACTACTTTGCACCGTTTCACTAAAATTGTTCATCTCAATCTATTTATAGACCATAGCAGGAAAAAGAGGATAGACTTAGAACGGGCAACTCCTCTTATATATAGTCGAACGAAAAACTGTACATGTGGCATCGCGATGACTATACATTCCAAGCAGGTTTTGGTAAAGCGTCAAAACTTCGGTTTTCATTCTTTCGAGTATATTTCCGCATGTCAAATATACCACACTACCTGCAGAATGGCATTTTTTCTGTAATATAAATATAGCGGAGGATAGTGATGCATACATATATATACGGTGCCTACTACACACGTTAAGAATAATCAAGTTTATAAGAAACTTGTATTATACGTGGATCTGGTGTACATAAATGCGATAAACTTTCACATCGAGGTTAATTTGGTCGGAGCGGCTATCTCGAATGCAGAGTTGGCGACTGCGCGGCAAAGACGTTTGCCCATATAGCCGCGCCACGCTGCTCGTGGCTCTTCACAATCAGACGAAATACACACTTTACCCATACTTACGCGCGTGTACATGCACGAGTACTTTTATGAAAAAAAGTAAGTAGGCGGTTCGAGTATTTCCTCGATCATATACACCAAATTATGATTATTTTCATTATCACCGCGCCGATTACGGGATGACGAAAGAGGAGAGGTTTTTACGTTGGCTCCGACGAGTATCTCGTGCTCTCGCTATCCCACATCGTGTATACGTATATCGTGAGAGCACACGATATATAATGACGATTTTTTTTTGTTCTTTTTTTTTTTCAAAATATATTACGCCAAACCGCAATAATAATTGTCGTATCGATCTGGACTGCTGTCGCTGCAGCTACTCTGCTGCACACTCCATTCAAAATATCGTATTCAGACGCATCAATATAGCCTTGTATATACACCTATATACACGATACATATACACCGAAAAAAGATGTATACAGAATTTTGCAGTTCGCGATATAGAGTAAAAATATTGTCTCAAACACGGTGCGGCGGCGCTAAAAATCCATGGGACTACCACTCGTCTGTTCGTCGTGTGAAACGGTGGTACAGCACAGGAGTCCAGAAATTTGTTCGAACATCGTGCAGGACTTGATATAGAATGAAAAGTGCACAACGCTCGAACCTTTCCTGCAATTTATAGGGTAGCTTCCGAACGCGACGCTGCTGCGCTCTACGGACATTTTTTCACGTACACGTACGCCTGCCTACGTGAACTAGTATTATATACGTATAGGAAGATAGGGAGAGAAATAGAGAAAGAGAGAGAGAGAGAGAGAATTTTCGCGCCCTAAAACAAGCGGAGATGTACAACCCCTGCGCGTCTGCCGCGCACACCCATACCTAGAAACGTACTAATTTCACGTGTATTTGTAAAGTGGAGGTGTCTATATATAGGTATATATATAATACACGCGTTGAAACGTAATTCGCATGCGCGCACTGTAAAAACTTGTACCCGCATAAACGCTGGCCTTCTGTATGTGTTTGTGCCGTTCACGCGATTCACGACGATTATCAAGCCTGTAAGCTTTGGAAAGAGAAGAGCGACGCGTCACGTCGTATCTACTGCTATAAGCCGTGCGATCATCGAGTCGTTATATACATTAGATAGACGGAAATCAAATTTGTACGTTATACTTGGGCGAAATGTAGATGAGGTATGTATAGAGAGTGGAAAAAGGCCGGTCGATTTTAAAGAGACCGAGGAAGGACGGGGCGTGAAGTACATGATCCTGCTTGAATGGAAAACTGAAAAAAAAAAAGGCGTAAACTCCGTGCAGAATGCATGAAAAATACGAAGGCATAGTACGTTGGATCTGAAGAAGAATAAGCGCGAGCTGCGAGTGCTAAGATTTCGCGCTGTCAGTGCAGAAACGAGATCCCTGCAGCGGCAGCGGCGGTAACGTCGGCCTGCTAGCCAGCTTGTACAGCGCGTATATATCCACATTCACATTCACATTCGCAGGGGGTTGGAATATCCGCGTGTAGCACAGTCAGAAACGTCGTCGACGGCTCGTCGGATCGATAACTCGACGTGTATACGCGGATACGGACGCGGGCGGTACGGTGCGGGGGCGAAATTATGGTGGTGAGGATCGAGGGGCGAAGGGGGGCGGAGGGTGGAAGGGGGTGCGAAAAGCGGGGGTGGAGGGCTGTTGCCACGGAGACGCGGTATTACAGTGAAGGGTCGGCGGAGGGACGGGGAAGGGCGCCGAGGAGTAGAGGAGAGGAGAGGAGAGAAGCGAGGTGCGGAGGAGGGTGTCCTGTAGGCGCTTCTCGACCGCCTGCGTCCCCGCGAGCTCCGTATATGTATATCACCTTGTATACACCTAACCCTGCAGTATGCGATGCGGTGAAAGCTTCGCGTTATTATATATATGAAGATATTTTATCTTTTTTTCTCTTTTCGTAAAAGTGCAACATTTTTATCAAGATAATGCAGCATCCGTGACCTTCGTACATCAGACGGTGAAAGACCCTGTAGGACGAAGAAAATTTTCGCTCGCGGGATCAAAACTTATCCTGAGATCGCGCGGAGAGAGGTTACTCTTTATACATATGCTTCGAAATGGGAAATGGTTGCGGTCGTTTTTCTTCTTTTTCAGTTTTTTAGCAATATGTTACAGAAACCAGGTAAAGAGGCTTCGAAAGAGATTCGACGAGAAGGCTGGTGACCCCGAAAGCTGCGCACTTTGCATACGCGCGGGTTTATGTCGTCCGACAAAACTTCGAGACTTCGATTTCATCTTGGAAGTAATAATATTACTTACGTCGGATGATTGCCAGTCAAGGCTCTTGTCATAATTTGCTGATCGAATATGGATGAGATTCTAAGGACGCGTTACGTAAGAAAAAAAAAAGGAAAAAAAAAACTGCAACGTGACTCAAATCCGATGGTTTATATCCTACGCGTCGTTGCTGACTACTGATAGTAAAACGAGCATTTGAACTTACCGCGGCAAATAAGAGGATTAGAATTTTATATACAGTTACCCACGTAATACGTACGTGTAACTCGCTATAAACCAAAGATTATCATCCTTAGAAGGCTTGGACACGGTTTTAAGATGAGACGTGGTCTTACGAACGCCTTAGAATAATTAACTGCAGCGGCGAGAAGACTTAGGAAATATACATGGAATAATTGCGGCGGGGTTTTTTTTTACATTATTGCCAGCTAGGACGTACCTATAATTATTATAAAGACTCAGATTCATTGACGATATGAAAGACGTTTTAATTTTAACGTTTTCTTTTTTTTTTTTTCAGTTTTTCTTTTATTTCTGTACAGAATATAATTGAATGAAAATGATGGAGTTATAATACGGAGCGCCATGCATACTGCAACTGTACGTGGAGACATAACTTTGCAACTGATGTGGTTCTTCTTCTTTGACGAAGTTCCGGTTAAACAACGCTTGAAGAGGTAATCTCCGGCGAGCTTGTATATAAGGATGGGTATATTATATTGAGGCAATAAAAAGGAGCTGCAGGTTGTTTTATTGACGAAGCATCGCTCACCATGCTGGGGTAATTGAATGACCGACCGGTAATTGAATGGAAGCCGAAGCTGGACGGAGCGCGGAAGAGAAAAAACAAGGAATAAGATAAATGAGAAGAATACCGAGGAACACGATGATTAACAATTTATCGCAATTTTGTGCACTCGATATATACCGCAGTCGGAATAAACACTTACATTCTTGCAGCAGCAACACGACTTTTTGCTCTGCACGATAATCGCGTCCAGTTATCGTATGTAACTGGAATTCGAGTGTTTGTTAAAAAAAAAACCAAAGCACAGCAAAAATTTATAAAGATCTGAACAGAAAACTGAAAATTTCCATCGCTACACGCCGAATTTTGTGCGGTGTAATAAGGACGTGATTTCAATACTTTTAGACGCTGCTGGGGCTGAACTGGTGGCTGAAAATTGTGAATTGATTATTGACGGGTCGAATGTGTAGGGAACCTTTCAGAAATTCATGATTTTATGAACAAAGAATGAACGCTGAGATCGAAGAGTCTCGAAGCGTCGTAAGCGCGAGTTCGTTCAGCCCGTATTATAAGCATCAGCCACGGCATCAGCAGTTGTTGAGCTGTGCGCGCTGTGAGTAAAATTCGAGCGTTGACTGCGCAGGTAAAAACCGGCTATTTTATATCTCAAGTTTGAGTGAAGATAAAAATATAATTCTTTCACCATTATTTTACAGACCATTTCGCAGTCCTAGTTTTAAATTTTCGTGAAAATCGTACGACGGGTAATCGATTTATCGAAGAAACTTGAATGGGATCATTTCACCGAACTCGTCATCGGAAAATAATCGTTATTCGAAAACCAAAAACGTTATCGAAAATTAACATTCATTTTCCGACCCACGAAACACCTCCGATCATGATGACGGTAAAATTTTGTCGAAAAATTCATCCCTTCACACGATTCCGGACGTCATGATTTTGTCACCGCGATCATAGGTGCGTTGGATTTGCTTGTTGGGTGAAAAATGAAGTGAAAATACACGACAAAAACCAGTCATCGTTAAGGCTCATTTTTTTCTCAACACCATACAGCTGGTGACCTATAAATTTCAATTGTTTTTTTTTTCTTTTCTTTTCTTTTTTTTTTTTAATCTTACATGAGCCGTAGGTACTTGAATCAGAATTTTGCACTTATATGCTCCGTCTGCTGCAGCATTATGGATTCGGTCGTGACTCATGCCATATAACTACTTAAGAATCGCCGTATTTGCCGTACATAATACGCATATACGTCATCGCGCATCGATGATGATTCAACGCTTTTTTAAACTCATTAGAAATGCCAGTGAATTTTCAATAAAGTAAAACGTTAAAATATGATTCTGCCGCGGTAATGTTATCACCCATAGGACTGGACTCTATTACCTCGGGTATAGTATTAGCACCATATATAGTATCTTTCGATTTCCTATAAATTCTATGGACAGACCTTAATTCTTCCGCATGGGAAACTTTCCAGCCGCAGTTTTATAGAAATATCAGAACAGCGTTTCATGTATGGCATATTTTACCTTGAGATATATATTATTTCAAATCGCTCCACAGTTTTAACCATTATATACGGGATTACGATCTAGAATTCATCGCCTATATTTAGACGTATAGATATACGAACGATGCCACAATATAATTTAATGACCGCAGCTGAGTTTTTTCTTTTATTGTTATCGAGTCTCTTACTTTCAATACAACGGAGGATCTGTCCGCGTGCAGATGCACTTCAACGATAAAGCACCGAAGTAAAGTGCGGAATAAAACCCAAAAAGGTCTGATTGAATGAAAATAATTAGCGACGCCGTATTTATATTATCCATCGAAAAAAATTTATCCCCGCGCGCTTTGAAAATTCGTTGCTGATTCAATTCTTGTACAGAGTATATAATATGAATGCGAACGATAATTTATACGTAATTTCTCTTTTATCTTCCACTCCTCACTCGCGTCCCGCATCGCTTTGTTCCTGAGCTGGAGTGACGAATTAGCAAACTCGCGCTGCGTAGCATGTCGCGCCTCTGAAGATCTTCTTGAATATCATAAACGCGCGTTTAAAACCCCCCAAAAGTTTATCAAGTACCTTATACACGGTATATAACTTTCATGGTATATATCTACATAACCGTTCTGCAGAAGTACTTATACAATACAGCTGTGGACAGCTCTAAACGCGATTCATTCCGGCCCGCGCGATCAATTCTTATGAATATTGCAGATGGGGTTGCATATATGTATATGGGTATTTATATACACCGTGTGCTTATTTACTGCAAAGTTTTACGCGGAAAATGAGCGTGTATGAATAGCTATAGGTATACAGATATCTACACGATATACATCCGCATGTTACACATTTAAGAATTGAAAACGCAAATATAAGGTACACACACTTACTATTAACTGCAATCACTATTTTAGTCCTCTAGTAAGGTAGTAATTATATTTACGTTGTTCAAGCTAAATTACTGTGTACACGTTTACCCGATACCAAAAGAATTCAGGTTATTAAAGGCATAACACACGTCATTACAAACGTATAATTATTACAAAGCTGTAAGTACAGGTATGTAATGTTTTTTTCACCCACCCTGAAAGTCAAGAATTTCATACGAGAGCTCGTACAACGTTTCGTTGCAATTTTTTTTTTTTTTCTAATTCACCGTACGAAACGTCCAAATTTCTTTCCGCATATAACAGCTTATCGTGTATCGAATAGGTGTATATTAAGTATAATTAAATAAAACTATAAATTCACCGCAATATATTTACCGTATATAAAATTTTGACCACATTTTCAATTCCGGAGTTATATGCACATAATCGTCGTCGTCAGGTCAGATTAAACTCGATTCTAACTAGGGACGACGCACGCGCAGTGAATAACGATATCCTATGTGTTTGTATAGTATATTATATACGTATAGGTGCATACATGTATACATAAGATTACATACATGTCCGGCAATCAGACGCGTACGACTGTGCAGAGAACGATGCGATAACGCGAGCGTCGCCATTTGAACATCTACAGGGTGTTCCAGAATATTTTCGATATAATGACGTGGTTATCAGCTATATATCAACACTCTTCCGCGTGTAAACTTTTCCGATTTACCTAAGAGCTGCGTGATTCACTTGTTTTTCTTCCTCTTCGTCTATAAACGGCGCTACGTTTTCAAGAGATTGAAAATTTTACTCGGAAAACGATGTGTCTCCATCGTTCTAAAAAATCCCGCATAAGAGACGATCCCTGTTTGAAAATTTTACGATTATCAATTTTACGCTCAAGTAATGCAATATTTTTTGCAGTTACATTTACCGCACCTGCCATCGCATTTACTTTCGGTCCCCAAAGACTTCGTGAAACGCGATCATCGCGAGGGTCGAACGGTAGTGACTTAAAAATGGCGAGCACGTGATCAATGTAAAGTATAAAATTGAAAAAAAATACTCGAAGAAAATATAAGACGTAACATGCAAGCAAGTCCCGAGAATTACGGAACGTATTTTATACCATGAAGCGCGCGTGAGTCTTCTAACGGAACGATGCGCGCGACTCGTCGCTCGTTTCACTGTAGTGGAGATGTGCAAGTGTGTGCGTGGATACCGGGAAACTTTATTTTTTCAATAACTTTTGAACGGTTCGAGTTACATCGACGATTCGACTTCTATCCACGGTGACAAATGGTAAGGAATAAACTGGCGAAGGTTTCGATCCGATAGCTATTATGGTTCTCGAAATATTAAACCCCCTGAAATGACAAGCGGCACCGACGTATCCCCTCCAATATAGCTACTCCGCTCGACCAAACTGGTACATTATTCCTTACTACACTGCAGTTATAGACGCTTCTATAGAAAGTGCCGTAGAAACGCACTTAGGAAGTTGAAAATAATTTGTCAACCAGCCCCGCGGGACCAGCTCTCGACGTATTTGAAATATTTTGAGTTTTATTTTTTCTTTTCATCCAAAGAAGAAAACATCGTTTTCATTTACAGATAGTAATATAGGAATGGCGATCGCTGTATACAGTGAAATTCATAAAATGTGGTGTATATCTCTCCGTATGATATAACGCTAATTATATATAGTTATTAAAAAATAACGATTTTGACGCACGAAAAAAATTGAAAAAAAAAGAAAAATTCTTCGGTTGTGACCGATACTTTTTAATCTGTAAAATTTCTTTTTCGAATGTATACCTATTTTGTTTTCTCGTTCAATTAACATTCCCGGCAATATTTTATACATACGCGATAAAACGCGACGGGCACAGCTCCGTCGTCGCGGTCGGTGAAAACATGTAGAAAGTTGATCCGTGGCTACGCAATCTAAACTTCGTTCCAGAATAGATGTTTGTACGAATTCGATTACCTACGCGATGTAGCTTCGCGGTAATTATACACGATACTATATACGTGAAAAAAAAGGGAAAGAATTATATTGTTATAATCGCCGTCACTCCATAAAAGCGGTTCTAAGTATAAACAAACTCATGTTTTTTATGATTCAAAGTTGTATTTACAATTTATGGAGGTCTATACGTATGACTTGTTTGAACATTAGTTTGTTCTTAATTTTCTTGATGGGTATATATGTACCTGCAGCAACAGCTGCATGTACGGTACAAATAATTGCATATACTGTACACATATATATTTATATAGAGTCCATACATTGATCATCGCAAATTATCGCTGGTGACCATAATTTAGCATTGCGCAGTCAAAGTTATACGCACATTATTATCTCCTTTTCTTTTACCTCGTAGATACATCTGTTTCTATTATAGATATACTAAAATGAAGTAATGCAGACTGTCGATATATATTATCCGCACGTCTTATAATTCGTTGAAAGTTTTTTTTCTATTTCTTTTTCAGTTTTCTTACGGGGTTTTTCAAGCTATCGACGTAGTTTTTTTTTCGCTGCTGATAGAGGCATACTATAATATACATATATCTGCATGCGCTCGGTATATAGTTTTGCACTTCTAGATTTCGTTCCAGCTGGCGCTCAGCCGAATTTTCATAGCTGGGAAATATAAGTTTCTAGTTTGTCGAGCCAAGTAAAATGGACGCGATAATTATGAGTTGCAGGATCATACCTATAATGTAGCGTACATACCAATATATACCTATATATGTGTTTGCGCATATTATCTATACACTGCTACACCACGCGGTATATATGAACTATAGTGCGAAAGGAGGATGATTATATATACACAATAAATATATACATATACGTATACGCGAATATATATATGGATGTATGGTGCTGCAGAAGTGAAATATATACGTATACACACACATATATATATGTATATACCTTGCTAAAATTAATTGTGCAATCCGTTTTAACAATGGTGAAAGTGCAGCAGTTCTGCAGTATCTACCATGTCAGTGTACAAGTATATACCTATATATACGTATAATATATAATATGAGCGGTGCAGTCTAAGAGACGTAGCAGGGACGTTATTTCAAAGTCTGCGGAACAAGAAGTAGTATCTGTACCAAATCCGAATGACGTGGTATGGACGTATAGAAGGAACATTTAGCGGGTGAATTTTTTTTCCGTGTTACCTCAGAAATAGACGTATTACACGATTTACACGCCTGCAGTGTGTGATTATAGCGGCAGTATATTATGTATCGCATGTTAAGAACGTTGGTATTGGAATGAAACGAAGAGGAACGTTCGTTCCGTTCGTATAAAGCGTACAGAGAGGAAGACCGCGAGAGGAGCGGCGCGGTCGCTAGTCGGTAATACAACCGCGGTGGGCTCGCCGAGGTCACGCCGCTACGGCGCGAACAAAGAAGGTGACTTCTGCCTTTTGCTTTACCGCGTTTTAAACGCGACCTGCACTGCTGTACGTCCGTATCATCGTCATAATATATCCTATTTATCTACCCGTATAGACTGGCCAGCTTATTATACACGTTATTATGAATATATGTAAAACCTACGTTGTATCTACCAGCTGAGTGTTATTCTGCGTGATCATTCGATTCTGTCCTTATAGGTACATAGTTGGATGATTACTGTCATTTTTTATTTCACTCGTCCAATTCTCTCTGTTCAATTCTCACACGTCGCTCTCATCGGATCCTTCTCTTCAGCTCGTACGACGGCAGAAGAGTCATTTCGAGCAATTTTAACCTGGCGAAGATTCGCGGATTTCGTTACCGTCGCAACGCAACGCGAAGAAACTATTTTGCGCGGGTAAATTGGGGGCGATATGCAATGATGCAGAGGGAGAGTGAAGGGGGCCGGTCCACCGGCTTTGCGTAACGATTGATTCTACAGAGGGCCATAAGCGAGCCGAGATCTGAACACCGGTCGCGCGGTTCTAATGCGACATGCCTATACTATTTCACAGGCTATGTGAAATATGCATATAGTTTAGTACATATGTAGAGACGTGGAAGAGCTCCTCGTCTACTCGCAGGGAGAAGAGTAGGTGCATCAGGTTCGATGTTGGCTGATGGACGAATGCCGTGGGAGAGCGTAAGGGCGGGTCGGGGAACGAAAGTAGGGAGTCAGGCGGTAGGGGAATGAGCGGGGGAGGGTGGAAAAATGGGGGGAAGTTGGAGGTGCGGGGGTTGGGGGAGGGAGAGACGAGAGACGAGAGACGAGAGAGAGAGAGAGAGCGAGGGGGAGAGAAAACTAAATTGCCTTCACCGCGCTCTGCTGCGAGCGTGGCGCGGCGTACCGTGGCGTGGCCTGGTGCGTGGCGGTGGCGTTAGAGAAGCGGCATCGTTGCACGAAGAAGAAGAGAGACGACGAACGACTCGAGCGCCTAGGCGAACGTGGCCCACGGGGTATTTCAATACCGTCGTCAGCGGCTCGGATAAAGAGAGAAGAGAGAAGAGGGAAGAGAGAGAGTTCGGTTGGGTCTGGTCCCTTGCACGCTCTCTTCTCTTTCGTTATACGTTCCGTTTTGTCGGGTTCTCGTTCCGTCTCTCTTTTTCTCTCCTCTTTCTCGTCGCGCCACCCGAAGAGGGGTGTGTGGCGTATATACATGTATATATAAATTGTGTATCCCCCTGCCCGGTTACTGTGCGCCACGGCAACCACCGCGATCCTCCTTCGGATCCCCTTGAATATATCCCCCTTCCTCCGGTTCGAGAAAAAATAAATAAATGAAAAAAATAAAAGAATACTCTCTTCTCTCGACGGTTCGTCCCTTCTATGTTGTCCCCCCGTCGTGCAACAAAGCTCCCCAGGGCGATGTACGGCATCGCGTACGGGTATTCCATTCCATACCATATAACCATGCCATGCCGTACCACTTGTAGTATTGCGATGTGCCTGCCGCTGCAGCAGGATCGCTGTTGTATGCCTACTAGTAGAAGGATAGGTGGTATGTTTGTAAGTGTATAAGAGAGAGTAGAAACGAAGTTGAACCGCGAGAGCAACGCGGTGGCGCAGTAGCAACATCAGCAACAGCAGCAGCGGCGGCAGCAGCAGCAGCAGCGGTAACCGGCAAACAAGCAGCGGCGTTCTACTCTATTCGGGTTTGTGAAGGGGACGACGACGCCGTAACGACGACGACGACGAGGACGACGACGACGACGACGCAAGCGACCGAACGACCGACGGCACCGTCGGAACAGCGAAAAAGGGGCTGAGGGGAGGCCAGAGGGCATTAAGAGTCGACGAAGAGAGGAGTAGGGAACAAAAACGACGCAACCGACTCGAAGCTCCGCCCTTTAGGCACGCGTGAGGGGATACGGCGTGGGCCGTGCCAGCATCTGATTGGAAGTTCGAACCGAGAGGGGTCAAATCACTAGGGTGCCGAAGTGACTCGACCAATCGGCAAACGTTAAGCTGTCTTTTTTCTCCAACTACTTTTTTGTTTTCTTCTTTTTTTTTTCATTAAAGTATTTATGCCAAAGGACGGGAAGAGCGGAGTTGCCTCGACGGCAAGAGGACACACTCTTGTTTCGGGATCCGTCGAGGTAGTACGTGTTTCGTTCGTTCGTTTGTACGTACGTTCGTTCAGTTTGTCGTTTCACGGGGGGGAAGAGATAGGAAGATACGTGAAGAAGAAACCTAATGTAACCACCGAAACCGTCCTCTTGAAAGAACTTAGTGAGTTGATCGTGTGATTAAAAAACAAAAAAATAAAGATAAAAAACTTGAACATCGTCGGAGCTGATATAATTGTACGTTCGTTAAATTACGTACACAAATTTAAACGGCGTCCGGCTGTTTTGAATTTACAAATAAGTTACGTATAAAAACGAACGCTTTTCGCGCGCGTGCGCTTGTGTGTAGTTTTAGTATAACTCACACATAAAAAACTTGTGTGTATTATTCTGTGTGGTAATCAGTGATCCAAAGGTTTGTGTGTTGGTGAGGGTTTTTCTTTCTCTTTCTATCGTCATCGGTTTGCCGGTGTGCTCTTGCTGCTGCTGCTGCTGCTGCTGCCGCTGCCGCTGCCTGCCGTTTCAGAGTGGGATTATTAAAGCTACTCTACTTACTACGGAGCGCGAGTGTTTTGTCGTGTGTAACTGTGTTATATACCCTGTTTCATAAGTGTGTGCTGTGTGTGTATGACAGAACGTCGCAGCCGAGGATACAGTGTTGTCGGATTTTAGTTACCTCATTATTACCCCTTATAACGAACATCCTGAAGCCGCTAAAAACTATTTAGCCAAGTGTTGAGTCTGCATTATTGGATACGCGTATCACAGTGCCGAAAGTATATCGAAGTATCACCGAAATTTGACATTTGGATACATTATTAACAGGACGTGGCAACGCCGCGTCACTTTCTGGGGGCTTGGGGTGGCAGGCAGCGCAGCCAGAGGCAGGCCAGCCAGGCAGGCAGGCGCAGCTTTCTTGTTTCGAGGATCGGCGGCGCTGCTCTTTGTCGTCGGTCTCTGTCGCGCCTGGGCTCCCCGCGTACCGTTGAGAGCTTCTCTCCCCCCTTGCCCTTCACTTCGTCCCGCTTCTGCCCCCTGCACCCTTCGTCGTCGTTCTCTCTTCCGCCGATTCCCTCCCGCCCCACTCCGATTCTCTCTCGCCGGGCGAGTCCATCCTACGAGGTTCGAGGGGAGGTCGGTAGACCTTGTCGCTAGTCTGCTGTCGTTCGGAGAATGTACTAGACGCCGAACGGCCACCGGGTTGTAGGCAGCGTTCTACACGATTCACTTATTTTTATAACATATATAACAGTTTTATTCGTGGACATTATTACCCGGTTTTAACTGAACGTCAAACACTAACAATTAACTATTCGCGTACGCGTTTATTCAGCTCGATTTATTGACCTGTTTAGAGCGCATCCACCACCAGTGTATCCGCCGGCCATGTTTGGTGTTTACGCGAGGGGGAATCGCTGACGTCACACTCGACGAACTCTCCCGAGAACCGGCGGGGAATACAGAAAACGTGTTGCCGGCTACGGCTGCTACGGTCGTCCTCGTCGTCTACGTGAAACGACGTTACTACGATATACTCTTCACCGAATCGCAACGGACATACGTCGCTTTTCCTTATTCAAATACTCAACCAGCAGCCGGCATAGTCGTCGTCGTGTCGTGAGTGGCGGACGACGAACGGCTAGAATATAAGAAAACAATACATTTCCTCCCGTGGATTCTTCGAAATCACGATAAACAAACGCACCGTTCATTATTTCATTCAAACGGTCCATGAAGACCGCGAATGCAGCAACACATTGAATAACGTATACCGATGGACGTAAGGGTGCCACCGGTAGTTGCTGGATTCACTACTACTCACTACCCTTACCAAAAACGTTGAACATGCTGATCAGGAGCTGAACTGACGAACCGAACGGAGAATCGTATACTTGGAATCGTTTCTTCGTGCGTCTGTGTTCGTTTGTTTTGTTGCGTTGCTGTTGCTGTTGGTTTTTTATTTTATGTTCTTTGGTTTTGTTGTGTTTTTATTGTGGTGTCTGGAGACGTGCGCACTGTTGTGTTTATCACACGTGCGCGAGTTTCATCGATGTCCTGGATTGACTACCGTGCGGCAAATAGTTTTGACAACCTTCGAAAAAGTGGTTTCCTTGTTACTTATGTGAAAAGTGAATGAATAATCAAATAAACGGTGCA
The DNA here is from genome assembly GCA_963978495.1 of Athalia circularis. Classification (NCBI taxonomy): domain Eukaryota; kingdom Metazoa; phylum Arthropoda; class Insecta; order Hymenoptera; family Athaliidae; genus Athalia; species Athalia circularis. Next base: position 22,573,866 of record OZ021702.1, read on the forward strand.
CAATTTTGGTGAAATAGTGTAATCGAAAAAACATAGTAACGACGTAGAATTCTATGTAAAAGATCAATTTAGACGTCTCACCAACTTCTACTGGATTTGGATATATAAATAAAAGTGTTGAGATTTGTGAACTACTGTTTTACCGATAAGGATTAAACATGGATTTAGGAGACAGAGTTTACGCCGCCGAAAGGATTATGAAGAAAAGGGTGAGGCGGGTAAGTGTTGAGACTGGTTTACTCACCACTTTTCACGCGTAGCGACGCCAACGGACAGACCCCAGAATGTATTTTCTCAATACGCAACGTTGCCGTTTGCCATACTTGTCTCACCTCACAGATTCTATCTTAAAACCGATCGTGAACTTGAGATACTTCTGTATCACAACGCTCTTGTATTATTCAATGAATTAGTAATATTGCTGGATAGTTTTTTGAAAAGATGACCTGCAGTTTGAGATCATGTCCTGCTCACCAATATGCATACTGTTATTTTTTAACGAGGATGGCACGACAAATGCCCCGAACACTTTATTTCACTCAGCTTTGATAATACCCGGTACTTGTTCCCCGTATATCAGCAACACCGTACACGGTTTCAACTTAAATGAACCGGTGAATTAGGGTCGGCTTTCGATCAAAGTGTTTATGATTTTTCTTGCTAGTTTGCACCTTCCGGCTACCCGCGCTACACAATATCCGGCAACGCTGACGATTTATGTGCAGTAGTCGGAGAGTTGATAAAACACACTACCTTTTTTCTCGGCATTTTTATGTTTAATAAAGATAACCAATCACAATTACATGACGCTTTTATGTTATTGTTTTTGAACCTATCTGGTATATTTTACAGATAGTTTGTACGCAGCATTAGATTCGAAATTCCGTAAAAAAATAAAAAACGAGCCGGGTTCATTTATTGGTGCAGAAAGTACGGCAACTCATTGACGACTTGATTCAACTGAAGATATTTGAATGAATAATTTCTCACAATGAACATGTGGATGAGTGTTACTTCCACTCGCAAGAACAGAAATTCGACCTGATCCCCACTTCGATTTTGGTGAAAACTGTGATGAGCAATATTCGCAGCTGCTGAGCATCTTTGGTATCGATTGGAAAATATTCTTGCCAGATTTTAGTCGTTGACGATGAAAGTCGTCGTATGGTTATATTCACACCCGCGCATTTCCATTTTAATAAAGTTGTGATCACATAAAAATCAAAATCAGATCCTTAACGACAGAAAGCGCACTAGCCGCTGAATTTTTTCTTCATTATTAACGATTTATGACTTGTTACCAATTTCGCCTGTTTTCTTTTGTGTTTCAGGGAAAGGTCGAATACTTCGTCAAATGGAAGGGTTGGAGCCAAAGGTACGTTTCACCAAATGTTGAGAATTTGCACTAAAGAGATCGAAACAAAACTCATTGAAGATATAAACTAGAAAAAAATAAACGATACTTATTAAGATTATTGCCATGATTGCAGGCACAGCACTTGGGAGCCTGAAGAGAACATTTTAGATGTCAGGCTGATCGAGCTGTTCGAAGAGAGCCAAAGAGGTGATGCCGTCACAAGGAGACCTAGGAGAAGGGATGCTAGATATAATGTGAGAGTTGATCCATTAATACTTTGATATGTACTTTTCTTTTATATGAACCCACTAAATTTGAAACTATCTGATAGACGCAAAGCAATCACTGAAATCTGCATTATGTCATGCAATAAACTCTTTGTTTAGGAGCAGGTCCTAGCAAACCTTGACGTTCGAGAAGAACCTGGTGGTGACGAAAGAGTCGGTGAAGACAGTCAAGACGAGTCGACGACAGGCAGTACCTCTGCTGCTCTACTAAACCCAATAACACATGACGAAGATACGCTCCAGAGTTCCTTAGATGGTCATGAATCTCCCACGCCTCCCGAGTTGTCCACTCTAAGTGTTGACTCGGACAGTTCTAACAGCAGTGCTGACGTGCCGCTCTTACCAAGAAGAGAGCCTGCTGGAACTAAAAGAAAAGCTGAAGTTCTCAGTAAAGAATCTGGAAAAATTGGGGTCACAATTACAACCAGCAGTCCAAGCAGCGGCAGTGGTAGCCCACCCCCAAATAAAATTCCAAGGCTACTTCCTCTCAAGTCAAATCCAACATCGCCATCCTATCATGTAAGTTTCAAACTCTTCTCTGCAATCATTATTGACATTGTTTTAATGGCGTGAATTTCTTTATGACATCAGTTTGAATCATTCTCCATTTCTTCATTTCAGCCTCATAAAGTAAATGGTAGGAGACCCTCGTCTTCTAGTGTGAAGTCAACCCCAGAAGAGCCTTTGCCAGCGGTACCTACAACTTTGGCCCCTGCTACGCAAGATAAAAAGAGACCCGAGGCTGATGTTCCTCATGGCCCATTGCCATCGCTTCCAAGAGCTCCTTCGGCTCCTTTATCACCTCAACTGGATACCCCTTTAGAACCACAACAACCGACGAAAAAGAAGGTCTTGGTAGCAGATCACAAACTTGATAAACTTGACAAACCAAATGGGAGTTCTGTTACTCTCGATGGAACAAATGGGCATAAGTCACCAACGCCAACAGATTCTTACACTAATAATAACAGGTTACCTACCGTTGTAAACGGGCATCATAGTCATAATAATAATAATAATAACAATAATAACAATGCTCCAAGCATTAAACAGCAAACAGAAATATCATCTAAACCGGAAATTTACGTACCTCTGACGAGTCCAGGTACCGATTATTGGCACGCCAGAAATCCCGTTGCAGATCAGGTATTTATTACGGATGTTACGGTTAACTTGAAAACTGTCACAATCAGGGAATGCAAGACTGAAAAAGGATTTTTTAGGGAAAGAGATCCGAAGAGTGACATCTTTTAACAACTCAATTGATAAAAATTTCTCTTTATTTTTTCAGTCAGGATTTAGGAACAGCGATAGTGAAATTTTTCCAATCAAAATTAAACTTACAAGGTTTGCATTATATTGTTTTTAAACCTACGGGGACGTGCGGACTAGACCCCAGTTTAGGTTAAGAGCCTAATGATGATCAGTTGTTTAACTCGATTAAATTAACTTGGATTTTGTGGTTGTTGAGGACTTGTTTATCTGTTTCTGTGTAATACCTCTGGATCAATTCATTGAAAAGTGACCTGTGAATGTCGCTTGAACAATTTTTAGTATAAGATTTAGAACTGGTTCTAGATAAGAATTTGAATCGCCTAGCCATTCAAACTGACGGAAAAAAAAATTAGGTATAGAGAGAGGACGATTTCCAATGCGACTATGATACCATTCCATACTTTCGATTTTGATGGGTAACGAAACCGTTACGTCTTATTATGTAAATAAATACGAAACTGATGATCCTGTCTATATTAAACCGTAATATGGAGTGTAAAAGTCTCTCAAGGCAGGTGAAATAGTTGAGCAACGTATCGAGTGGTATCAAAATGAAAATATTGCGGTATCGTTTTCTTTCTAATCAAGCGATCGATTTGATCCTGAATTGGTCGAAGTTCAAAGAGGCAATTACTGCTTACAGTTGATTTATTCCACGCTCTCCAATTACTGCGAAGATCTGAAAATCTGCGCGGTTATTTGTTTTTTTTTTCATTGCATTTTATTCCTCTTTCAAGTACGAACTATAGGGCACGGTTGAATGGGATTTCGGCTGTAAGTTGCTAGGAGATCCGTAAATTACGTGAATTTGGAAAAAAGTATCGTAAATCACTAATCTTATGAGAGGCAACTGCATCTTATACAAGCCTGATAATTTGCCTCAAAGGTATGCGACTTTTGCGATGCTTATGAATCTGGAATTTAGGGATAAAATGAATGATTTTTATTTAAATCGATTTCAACCGTAAATGCATCCAATAACGCACCACAGATTCAACCGATCATTTTCTATTCATATTGCTGCACAATTTTTTGGCCGGCGTGGCCTATTCGACCATTCTGCCTGTTTGATCGGTAGAATGAATTTTATTTTCATGAAAATAGTAGCTTCGAAGTTTCAAATCCTGAAGTGGTTCTGAAATATTCTCCGATTGTGAAAACTATTATCCACATTACGTAGATGTTTTCAAATTAATTTTATCGATATTTAATGATCTTGCTGATCTGTTTTTTATACTTCGATGAATTGATCTAAGTTTTTTAGTCATCTGATGAATGATGATTGATCATGTGGTGGTGTCGATGATCTTCTGATCGAGTTGTTATGCGTTATACAAGAATATAGAAAACAATTTTATTTCACTTTTTTTTTTAATTCAATCACAATTTATTTAATTCACGGATCGTCATGTGCATTGACGCGCACCTTCAGAACCAGTGAATCAGTGATAATATGCGTACATAGAGACATACATAACTATACATATTATGAAGCTGATTATATGTGTTGCTTATTTATTATTACTACGTTTATTATAATCAGAATTTCTTGCACTCGCGGCGTGAAATTTATCATACAATATAGATAAATGGTTCTAATGGTAATCGGACTTCCCATAAATACTTGGGCCGATACATGATACGAATCTTTATTAGTTGTAAAATCAAATATTTCAATCTTCTCGAAACTGAGGAGCGTTTTGATTTGAAAGTACGGTACGTACGATATATTGCAGAAGAATAGTACAGGTGACATCTTTAAATGTGCTATTACTTTAACGGTTTTATTGCTTTTTTCCTATGATTAGGAGTAAATTATGGGAAGTCTTTTTATTAGGTTGCCCCTTGGCAGGGGAACAAAGAAATAAATGAATAAAGAAACAAATAAATAAATGCATAAATGAGTGGATAAATAAATTTAAACAAAATGGAAATAATAACGCGAATAATAATATTCTCCTATTACTAATTGATCGCGCGTTAGTGGTGAAGAAAAAAATTAAATAAAATAAAATCGTGAATGTATTTAAATGTATATTTAGAAAATGGTATGTAAAAATTGTAAATAGAAAGAAGCAGAACAAGAAAAAGTAAGACGAAAAAAAAATACAATCCCATGTAATTTGTAATGTAAGTTGCGGTGACAAATGGTGAATAATGAAAAACAAACAGAATATAATACAAGTTAGAATTAGTATTTTCAGTTATCAATTGTAAATAGGAAAAAGAAAAGAAAGAAAAATCAACAAAAAACAATAAAGGTATCCTCCTAATTTGTAAATTTAAGAAGTGGTGACAAGAAATGAACCCAACTAGATTTAGAATTTTGAAATAGACTGTGCCCGTACCTTCATATTGTTTCTGTACTTATAGATACATCATCCTGTACAACACCTAAAACTCGAGAAACAAAAAACCTAAAACCTAAACAAAATGTGAAACCCCGATAGTACCAAATCCAACAGTAATTTTAGTTCTGTCTGGTACAGATTCCTTATATTTCAATAAAATCTTTACTTGATATATATCGTAATTTTCTTTCATTTACCCAAATTTATTCACATGAGCCAGACGGAGTGTATGAGCGGTAATTCTGATGCATATTCAAAGTTAACTACCGATTCAGCTTATTCAACCAGTAATATCAACATTTTCAGATTCCCTCATGAAAATTAAACGCTAGTGTTGAACATCCCTTAGAGTGATGGAGCCACGAACTCGACCAGATCGTGGCGCCCTCCTACTACCCCCATTCCGATGCGATGTTGCGGCAAATTTGATCAGCAGCACGCACGTTGAGAGGGAGTTGGAGGGTGGTCGTATAGTTTGTTAATATAATGAGCCGTCCTCACAAGGCTCCCTACAGAGTGTAGTGCCCTATGATAAGAATATACTTATACTTATAAACCTATAGTACAAGCAGAGTCTCCGATCAACTAACAGAAGCAATTGTTATTTCGTAGCAATTCATGTTTTGAGCTTGACAACACGAATCCGTCGACAAAATTGGGCTACTCCTAAGACTGATCAAAGTATCGCAATCGAAAAAAATCATAAACTATAGTCTTTAGATTTCTGCAAATTCTGAGACAAAATCGCCGAAAATTAGATATCTTCTAAATCGTTTGAGATAGGGGTTTTCAATGTATTTTTATCTCAGGAATTATACAGGTCCGTCGAGTAAATTAGGCTAGGACCAAAACTTATAGAGTTACCTCAATTTTTCCGCTTTTCAGAATGATAACTCGATCATTTCGATAGCTATATATCAATGTAGATAGCAGATCCGGACTCCTGAGCTCAAGATACATGGTAAAACTCCAAAAAATAAGTTATATATTTTTGACTCAAGAATCGAAAAAAATCCAAGGCTATAATCTTGGTAAAGTCTTGAGCTCGAGCCAAAAATTATAATCACGCGACGCTGTGATTAAGTTCAATCATATCTTTTCAGCTGTATTACATATTTATTTTTCAGGAGAAAAAGGGCCAGCCTACGAAGCATTGCCGTCCCATAACTGGAATACAAGACTCTTCGTCGCATCTGCAAATTCAATTGTCACACGTGTTGAATAGTTATTTATGATGAAACTACTTTGAGAAAATGTATCCTAACGTGTTTTTTACACCCTTAATTTATCAATAAACATTTACTACTATCCATACATTAATCGTTGATTGTTTATTCAACTTTGATTACCTACATCCCTTCAATCATCATCCATTGAAATTCATTATCAGCCACATGCATGCAAACATCTTAACCTACATCATGACATACGTCATGACATCAAACTCTAACTCGCAACACCTCCTCGCTTGTCATGTTCTCCTGATACCAAAATCAGTTTTGGACTAAAAATGTATTTTTCGAAGTTGGTAAGGCAGAGTCCTGTCATACCGGCCCTGGATTTTGCGAAATTCGGCCTAAGAACTGAAAAGTATCAGGAGAACATGATTGGCGTGGAGGTGTTCCGAGTCAGAGCTTGATGTCATGCTGCACGGCATGATGTGTTTGTTGCTTACGAAGGATGTCAAACGGTGATGCATGCAGGAGTTTAATCAATGTTAATCAAACAGTCAATTCAGAGTGTTCTATGTTTATTAATAAAATACCCATATAGAATATACATAGTATATCAATTAAATATTTACTATTTTATCTATTGAAATATTTATTTCTTTATTAAAAACTTTGCAATATCATTCACAAGATGCCTACTTATTGTGACATAAGTATATTCTAACTGTTCTGATGAATACAAGACATGGAGTGGTGATGACGTATTCATACGTTATCAATCATCCGTCATACACGTTTGATAATTAATTCCCAAATTAAAAACTATCAGACGTGGAAACAATTCCCGTTGAAGGTAAGAAGGTGCTCGTCAGTGTAGCGCAACCACATTATTTTGGCGCTGATTCTGTTCGGCGAGTCCATGCGGGTGTTGACTTCGTGTGACGTTAATTGCCCTGAAGCTCCTGTTGATCGTGTGACTATCACGATTCGGGAAATGATCTGCAAGCATTTTAATGAAACTTAGCTACATTTCTAAACTGTGTGGATGTATGTGGAGATTAAGGATTCAATTACCACGATCACAAATATTAATATGCGACTGTATGAGGTACATTATTCGGTAACTCCGAATAATCGAAAAATCAACACTTCACTGATCGAAAAAAATCAGGATATCTTCATGAGTTTTGACCTTGGTGTAATTTATTCGCTATATCCGTGTTCCTGAGATCGGAATACATTTGGGAATTTGTCTGCCGAAATGGAGCCGTTTCGGGGGAGGGGGACAACGGGTAGAGATGGCCAATCTATTTTTTGGAGCGAAAGAAAAATCACTTACCGTCCTAATTTGAAAGTTATTCTTTTGAAAGCTGCGCCTATTATGCTAACCCAACATGGAATTTTATCCTGGATTGGCTTCCTTCATTTGTCTCCCATTTTCACATACTGAAATTAATTCGATTCGCAAAAAAAAATGAACCAGAGTTATTAAATTTATATATCCATATCTAAAGCATCGTATATAGTATAGGTTACGTGCTAAATAAATTTCATTTATTTAAACAGTCTCAAAAAATACATACGACCACTAATTTGTTTTTTTTTTCGTTTTTTTTTTCGATACTTTTCGATGCCAGAATATTCTGAAACTGATTATGATAGCATGAAAATTGATATGCACGACGTCAATATAGGTAACGTTATTCTAGAGATCAAGGAGAGCGTGGGAATTGTATTTCCGATTAAAACATTCTATAAGTATAATAGATATTACACGGTTCACAAAGAGTAAAAACCTCCGATCCCGTCGTGGAATCTGCTTTTTTTTCTCAAATTTTTCTCCAAATATTTCCGTGAACGGAAGAACATCGAGGTTTTCGATTTTACCAGACAAATATGTAATTAATTACATTTGTATAAGATGAAATTTTCAACAGTTAAAATGTGATTTATATATAGTTAGGATTTAAATGATGTATATGTGACGAGGAGACGAATGAACTATGGATTGTGAGAATTAGTGAGCATTTTACACATATAAATAAACATCGACACAGAAATGGTTAATTATGAATGCACAAAACATTTTAATATAAACTTAAAAATTCGTACAACAATATGAAAAATTATAGACTATTATACACATATATGTCATATATATATATATATATTTCTTTTTTTTTTCAAAGTTTCTTTTTCATTTTGAATGGTTTTTGTTGTTTTTTGGTTTTTGCCACTTTTTTTTTTTTCTTTTTCTTTTTACTCTTCTTTTTGTTTTAATACATATGTAACGGGATGGAAAGTTCCGTTTCTCACTAATTATATATATAGAAATATAAAGTGGACCGTTGCACGGTTCCTTGCTACGTCTTAGGATCAAAAAGTTAATTATTGATATTTAATATATATTTATATATTTTTTTTTTTGTTTCTTTTTTTTTGTTATATATAATATATATATATAGAATATTGTTATGTACGTGTTTAAATATATTATTATATACGCAATATTGTTACAACATGGACTTTCAGAGTGACAAATCCACGCTTATGTACTATACTATCTTATTTCTTTTTCCTTTTTCCTTTTATCATTTTTAATATACATTCATATCTAGAAATATTGTTGCCAAGTTATAAAACGTGTATTTTACCCACGTGTATTTTTATGTATACGTATATCATATATAGTGGCCACGCATATAGGGGGATTAGGTATAATAATTATTATAATATATATTTATGTATTGATGACATATAAGTTTTCATTTTATTTATGTATATATATATTTTTTAGGCCAGATCTCGCTCTGATTCGGTATTGTTACCCCATTGTCATTTATGCGACTCCATTTTGGTATTCCGTGGTAAACGAAATGAAAAAAACATATATTCGTTGAAAAAACTTCTGTGAATTTATAAAGTAAATGCGGGAATCCTACGATGATACAGGTTCATTAAAATGCCCCTAATCGTCAATTTGAAATTGTCAATAATGATAAATAATTGTAATGAATATCGATGAAAATGACTAGGTAATTAAAAACATTAACAATAACAATAATAATGATTTTTTTCTCTTTCTCTTTCTTCTTGTAACATCCCGTACGCGGGGTTAGTCTGAGGGGAACTATGTTACTTTATTTTTTGGATTCTTTTTTTTTTATATTATTCCGAACACTTGCCTGCAATTACCTGTATAATATACATGTGTATATAACAGCAGATTCAAGTTTAATTAGTCTTAACAATATTTGACTCTTTTTCTTCCCCAGATGATTTTTTCAAATACCTTTGTCACACGACGATTGTATTTGTGAATGAGAAATTTTTTGTAAAAATAAATAATAAAAAATAAAACAGAAATAAAAATGGCAATTTTCAAATCCCCAATCAAAACGATGTCACCTCCGCAACGTTATCACGAATTTATATACATATGCATATTTATACAGTGAAATACAAGTATAGTGTTTTAAGCGCATACGTCATCCATCAACTGTTCAATAGATTTTCTGTTTTTGCTTTTATGTTTTCACAGCGATTCTTCAATTCCTTGCTATTATAAGTAATAAGATAGAAAAAAAAGAAGAAAACCAAAAAGAAAAAAATCTGTCTCGAAAACGGTATCACATATCGCCGTATATTTTCAAATTTCTGCAGTTACAGCGTAATTATAATGGATGAATTAAAAAATAAATAAACAAACGAATAAATCAATGATGATGATTATTTTTACGATTCATTCATCAATACATGTCGATATCATTCAATTACGTATTTTTAAACGTAAAACCCAAAGGCTGCTGTCTTTCTTATCGGTTTCTTTCTTGTATAAGACGCAAGTACGTGTAGATATTATAGATCTCGTTATTCAATTATATCGTACTATAAGCATATTTATAAATCTTGGGTATCGATATTAATACATATACCTGTGATAATATTCTTTTTTTTGATTTTTTCTTTTTGTATTTATAATACCTATATAAGTTGTTTAATAATTGCTATTATAATTGCGTCCTGCGCATGATGAATAAAATGTACCAATATATATGTATATATGTAATTATTATTATTATTATTATTATTATTATTATTATTATTATTATTATTATTATTATTATTATTATTTATAATATATCGATAGATATTTTTTAGTATATGTATATAGGTATAGGTGTACAATAACAGCGAGAGAAACAGTTGCGTATCATCGATAATACATAACATTCCTTTTTGTTTTGTTTTCTTCAAATTTTGTTATTCCGTCATGGGATGTACCTATATATGATGGAAACGAATTCCTTTTCGATAAATAAATAAGTGAATAGGTAGAAAAAATAACGAATACGAATGAATACGATTTGGATGAATTACCTATATATTTATACGATATAACCTATATTAGTTATAAAGATCATGTACAAGGTGTAGCTGCGCTGTTTTGAGACCTGTGACATCGTTAAATATTACATGTAACGCGCTTCCCTGCTCCTTCGGTAATAAATGTATACCCAATTTTATCGAATTTTTTACAAAGATCTTTCTCAAGATGAATTTTCTACAATACAAATCTCTCTATTTCGCCCTCCAACAGTTCGTCATCCCGTAGAAAAGAACCGTCAGGGTTGAGCTTATGCAAGGGGTGTACAGAGGAGTTTTCAGTTCAAGAAAACTTCGAGGAAAGAGAAGAAGAAAGTCTAAAAATTGGAGCAGAGATAATTTGAAAAAAAAAAAAAAAAATTTTCCGAGGGAGCAGAAAACACGTTTCGGGCACAGCCGTTAATTAATCAATTAAAGCACTAGGTACCTACACTAAACACTGCTACGGAGAAAATCAAATAAATTTCGTAAAAATTTTTCACGGTATTCGATTTGTAAATTTTTTTGATTTCTTTTTCTTTTCTTTTCTTTTCTTTTCTTTTCTCTTGCTCTTGCTCTCTCACTCTCTCCATTCCTTTCTCTCTTTTCGTATTATTTCAATGAAATGTCAGCACGTGACGTACATAATTATCCATACCGGATATGCAGTGTAACGTACGTCAACGCGTTTCCCGCGCGAATAATATTACCTTTCAGCTATATTGTGATAGCATGATAACTTACATGTAAGATCTTAGGAAATAGTTCAATAAACAATGGTATTGTAATCGCTAATCAATTACCATTATTAATAATATTATAATATTATTGTTATCATTTATTATTATCTCGTATAATACCGCTAATTATCTGCACGTAGATATTCCTTATTATTATTTTTTTTTTCTTTTTTTTTTTTTTTTTTAGTATCGAAATTCTGTGGAATCAATGACCGAATTCATATCAGTCGTCGACCGAACTGTGACTATGTAATATCATACATATACATATGTATATTAATTATCATGTATTATAATTATATATATGTGTGAGTGTGTATTATTATCATCATCATCGTCATAGGTATACCGGTATGTGTAGGTATAATGTCACACCGTACTGTAACATTATTAGATCTTGTTTTCAATAATAGTACATATGTATTAAATTCGTACACATATACGTATAGGTTTTAGATCGACGTCAAATCAATGCGATTTTTTCGCTTTCTTTTCATTTTCAAATGTATATAGTTTTTTATGTAATTTTTATTCTCATTATTATTGTTATTATTATTATTATTCATTATTGTTGTTGTTAATATTATCATCATGTCGCGAAATACTCTTGTTATATAGGTACATATATATTTAAGTATTATTTACTTAACATGTATATATACGTAAACGTCATTGTGATTGGTGAATTTTTTTTTTTCTTTCATATATTTATGGGTAGGTATGGTGATTTTATACTGCCATATTATTATTTATTATTTTTCATTTTTGTTACTAGATTGTTGATAATATTATAACAGCTGTGCTTGCAGGTGATTTTTTCTGTTCTCTCATTATTCATTTTTTTTTTGTTCTTTTTTTTTCACCAGAATCTTACAATAATTTTTACTATTCGGTTATTGAACAACGTACACATTGGGAATTTTCCATGCATGTCGTGTGAAAATAGTAGGTATATACGTATAGGATACACATGAAGTTACGCACAGGATATATCTATGTATTTTTTTTTCATAATAGTCAATTGTTTAATATATTATCGCGATATGATAAAAATGATTAATTATTAATCTGCACCGTGATGTACGTATACGTATGAAAAATCAACTTTTTATCGAATATACATGTATATAGGTAAAGTTAAAAAAATTTCATTGGGAAGCGTACACGTATGTCTATATGTATATCTTAATTTTATGTGACGTTAATTGATGATTAATTTAATTATGATGAATTATTGATTTATTAATTTTTTTTTTCTGTCTCTCAGTATTTATTGATCAAGCACAGCTATCGTCTGTTTACACTTTTGTAACAATCGTTCATTTTTGTGTGTTTTCAGAATTGTCAAAGAATTTCGACGTGACACGTGACACGCGCCGCGGCACGCGAGATGATGATTATAATGTTGGAGGGATGTTCCTTTTTTTCGTTTTTGATTTGAAACTTCTTTTAAATGATTATTATCATATATTTCATGGGTTTATCGTCAGCGTCTACTGAAATATAGTATATTATATATATATTTTTTTTATTACTTTTTCATTTTTTTTCTTCGTTTTTAACAGGGATCACAAGTAGGTTGCACAAAATTCTCGTAGAAAATTACTTCTATCAGCTATGTATATATCTATATGTATGTACCGTTCATTTCATGTTATGTATACTGTTATATATATATACATATATTTATATGCTCTTATTATCGTATAATATATGCGAATGAAAAAATTCTATTTATTTATCGTTTTCTATTCTCAGTATTAAAATTCGTGAAAAAGTATCTAGAAAGGACGTGAGTCCACTTTTTTTGTATTTTTTTCTCAAGGTATTTGTTACTCTCTCTCTTCCTCTCTTTTATTTTTTTTCTGTTTTTGCTACTAAAAACATTTTTGAGAATTATTATTGGCTCTAAAAAGCTAGTTTCATAATTTTTAACTACATTATTATGATTAATATTATAATTAATTATTCTGCTATCTTTTTCTTTGTTTTTTTTTTTTTTATCATATTTAACACGATTCGAACAAGGAGCGAGTAATATACGGATATACAATACATTCACATTTTATACATTTATATATGGTATAACTCTAGAAAACTTTATATCGTACGTGATCAATTATAATTAGTACGTACGTACAGCAAATAACCTGAAGATCTGCAGCGTTTTAATATCATCAGTTGGATTGTAGTGTCAATTCATTTGTTTTTTCGTCACTTCTCTTTCTCTCGTTTTTTTTTTTTTTTTTTGTTTTTTCAGAGCGATTTCGACTCTCTACATCCGTCGATAATGTACGGTATATTTAATGTATAGTTTTCAATTTGTTCTATCGAGTGCAATTTTCAATAATTTGTCTTATGGTATATTTTTATATGGTGTATAAATTGCATTTTGTGTACGTGGTGTGGATAATGTTTGTTTAAATAAAAAATCGACACACATTTAAATACGGTTATTACAACGGTAGTACAATACATATATAGATGAAAGAGAGGAAAATTGAAGCATTGATAAACTAATAAACTATCCGTACTTTATATATCTATGTTATTAATGCGCAGCTCCTCGTTCGTTAAAAATATTAATTAATTAATTATTCAATCAATTAATCAATTATTAATATTGTTATAACCCGTTCTATTGAAGTTGTAATTAATATAATGTTATATAGATGTAACGATCAGATTTTATGCACGTATTATAGGTATTACATGAGTTTCTATGTATACATATCTGTATGTGTAGATATAATATGTAAGTTTTTGATCACAACTGCAACCTAATGTACCTAAATTTTATAACTTTGCATTTTTTTTTTTTTTTAGTTTTTTGTTTAATTAATTTATTTCTCATTTATTCATTTATAAATATCTATCATATGAAATGCTAAAGTGTTATATTTTTATTATCATTGTTATGCATATCAATTGTGATGGCGACTCGCAATCGCGTCCAAAATCAATGTGTGGTATTTTTTCGCAAATGAAAGGAAAGAAAAATTTTCATCATCTAAATTTCAAATCAATTGAAATTGAATTTGAACTGGAATATCGATGAAATGAATTACTCCGTTAATCAATCACCGATCGACCACACACGCGTTTCATTATAACGAAATATTTTAGATCTATATGTTATATACGTACATAATAAGGTGATAATATTAGTTTAGAATATAAAATCGAATATACAATACGAATACTTAGCGACTAAATATTTATTTTTCATCTACTTTTTTCGTCGATACGTAAGTTCTTCGTAATAATTATGTGTATCACTAAACGTTGCACATTATACTTTGAATTTATTTCCTATCGATTATTTATTTTATCCTTCGCATCTTTGTTATTTTATTTTTTTCATTTTTTTCGGTAAAAAATATAACTCACTCGTGTTATGCCTTGATCATTTCGTCGATTAAACGTTTATATGACGATTGTTTTTATCATTTTGTTAAATATTTAATACATTAAAAACTGACGATTTCTCGTATTCGTTCAACATGCGTGATTTATTTTCTCCTCTAGTCTTCGATCAATTTGATTATTTTCATAGTTATAAACTGAAATAGGGCTGCAGATTCGGCAAACTCATAATTTTCGCATAATTCCTTGACGATGTAATAAAAATCTCTGAAATCATACCTTCGATCATTGACACGGAGAGAAAGGGATAGAAAAAGAGAAAGAGAGCAAAAATGACGAGAAACGAACAAGTTACTCTCCCGGACGTGAGGAGTCTGGGTTTTCTTTTTTCTTTTCTTTCATTTTTATAGGTTTAGTTTTTAGTTTCGTTCCATCGTTCCATCAACTCCATGTTCAATAGATTGGAACAGGTGTAACAAAGCAGCTATCAAAAAGATTTCGATCTCGTCGATTTCGGCTTTCTACTAATAATATAAAAAGGTTAGGAGGTATTTCTCACGATCGAGGTCTTCAACATCGCAGGTCCAGCGTTTGACGGTTGAGGATAAGGTAAAAAAATGAATAAAATATAAAGTGAAAAAAAAAAATAGGTATCGTAAAATGATATTGTACTGTGAGAAACCGGCGACAAAAACATCTTGAACATCTAGAGAGTTTGTCCAGTCCTCGTAAAAATTTCGAAGATCGTTCCAACAGATGTGAACAACAAAATAAAGATAACAATATTCACAATAAAGGTAATCGACGGATTCATCGCACAATGAACGAAAATGTTGAGAGTAAACTATTCGTTTTTTGCTTTTCTTATCCTCCTACAATCCTATAATCCTATTTTTCTAGACGAAATATATATGGCATGTTGTACTTGCGTGACCGTTTCCGCAGCAGGGGGTAACTCCAGAGTAATTCCCGTGGGATCGATTCGATGCTGGGGTACGCGTATACGTCAACGTAAACGTAAGAAATTTGTTGCGTTAAATCGAGAAATTGCTGAACAGGGGTATCGTCCGATACGAAGATATAAAAATCATTCAAAAGCAATAATCTCCTTTTTCAGGCTTTGTCTATACCTTAATTTAATATCGTTGAAAAAATGAAACGATGCGCTATTATTACGCAACTTCTGAATAAATATACGCGTCTAAAGTCTGCAGAAGACGTGACTAGATTTTTTGTTCTTTGCCTTTTCTTTTGCATAATTTTTATGCATTTAGAATATAACATACACTCCACACTAATACGTGAGGAGGCATTGAGTCGTATAGAGAAGTTCAAATTCGACTAAATCATCCAGAGTCTAAAGTATAGTTATTGTTTAATCTTACTTCCCTTTCAAATTCTATGATAATGCTATGAGGTTAGTAATGTATTTTAACTTATATAGTTGGCCACGTATCTTATGTATTATTATTAGAATTATTATCATTATTATTCTATAAATTAAATACTTATACTTACTACATTTTCTATATATGTACTCACTATAGTAGGTACCACACATACCTACATATTTTATGTACTACCTTTAATTTACAATTTGGTACTTTGGGGTGGAGGATTATTATAAATATTACGTCATGTAAAATATTGAGTATCATCTTTTCGCGACAGGTGCGTATTCTTTTTTTTCTTCTCTCTTTTTCTTTTTCTTGCCTCCTCCTCTCTTCTGTCTAACATTGTTTTTTTGTTTTATTCAGTTTCGTACCGTTCGTTCTGTCTGCAGTTATTACGTAAATAAAACCATCAAATTATTATTTTTTATTATTTCATCTGTTCGTAACACTCTCTGTCTCTGTTTTTCTTTTTTTTTGCTTCTTCTTCTTTTATTTCCCGTCTGTCTCGATCAACCGTCTTCGTAATATCTTATATCCATGTAGTCATGTAATATAGGTATAATAATATCTACAGAGATTAATTAGAGATTCTTTTTTTCTTCTCCCTTGTATATTAAATAATGATATTTTATTGGTTTTGTATTCAATAGTTTTTATTTATTTTATTGTTTTTTTCATTTATTTACTTATTTTTATTATATTTTTCTTTTTTTTTTCTTTCTCAATTTAATTATAAAGAAGTAACAAAGAATAATAATTTCATGATATCATTATCGCTATTATTACTATTATTATAATATTAATATAATATAATATATATAGATTTCTAATATAATATTAAATAATTGTTTTCTAACATTATACAAACGGTGGGAAAGGTGGGGAGGTTGGGGGGGGGGGGGGGGGGAGGATCAGTTGCGAGTTTCCCATGTACAGATGGAGTATTCGTTATAAATTGGATAATTTTTTTTTTTTAATTTTAATCCGAAAGCCTTGTTAAATGATTTTCAAATCGGACATTGGTATTGAAACGGATGAGAAAACAGTCGATCAAAAGGTGAATGAATGGATTAATTAATCAACTCAGTTATAAAATGAACGAATTAATTAATAACGTGAAATTCGTACCTATAATCTATAAAATTGCAACAACTAGTATACCTATAATTGGGCGCCGTCTGTGATTTGACATTGTATTAATTAGCTGTCAATTGCAGGTATTTCATCAAACTAATGTGTTATTATATGTGTACTGATTCAGGCGCCCTACTCCACCATTTTCTCTCGTACTGCAAATGTGATGATGTTGAATTCAATTATCCGAAGTGAACGTATTTAAAAATGTATATTATTCCCTCATTTCATACATCTAACGCCATTTCATCCTCGTTTGTATATCGTTCGTGTCGCTCGACGACGATCTTTTGTATAGCGTTGAATAAAAAGTAATTTAAAAAACTAAAATGAAAAA
Organism: Athalia circularis; assembly: GCA_963978495.1. Lineage (NCBI taxonomy): Eukaryota > Metazoa > Arthropoda > Insecta > Hymenoptera > Athaliidae > Athalia > Athalia circularis. The sequence continues at coordinate 22,591,644 of OZ021702.1, forward strand.
AAGGATTCCAACCATATATTCTTTGTGAATAATTTTCATTCTCAATCTTTATTGAAAAAATTACGAATCCAAGCAAGCTTCTCGAAACTTATCAGTTTGGTGTATAATTATTCCGTACAACGTATATCACGTTTCGAACGCTACCACCGGCCATTTTTTTAAATTTCTGTTATCTTTTTCTTCATGGTATGCAAACATTTTGATTCGATTCTTATCATACACAACTACGATATTATTTATGAGGGATCATTATTGATGAGAAAGTTCGATTTCCAATCGATAATAGAACAAACGAGAGCGCGGGGAGGGGAGCGATTGATCGAGCGTCGTCAGTACTGTAGTATCACAAATGAATTGTTTTCATGTACTTTGGTTTTTATTTTTCTCTTCGTTTCTTCTCTCATGTTTCCAATATCTTTTTATTTTGACTTTTGTGTATTCCGTTCCCGATGATAATTATTATAATATTCTTTTCCCGGCTTTTTAAATATAATCTGGTCTGCACTCAAGATCACAATATTACAGCGAATATTTATTAAGGGTTATTATTATTATTATTATTGTAATATATATAATTATCTTTATTTATTTCATCATCGTCATTATCATCATCATTATCTTATTATTATTCCTTCGTCTCACAGACATGCAATATACCTACAATGATCTTTTAATATAAAAATACAAAAAATAATTTACAAAATTATATAGTATATTACAGACGAGTCGATATTATTATAAGATTATTAGCCGCGGTGAAAATTTCCGGATTTTATTTCCGTTTTCGTTTCTTTCAGTTTTGATAAGTTTCAAGAAGCTTACATATGATTATAGTTCTGCAGTTGTGATTTGATGATTATGCCAGTCATTCGGACCAAACATGGTATGTACATGGGGCATTCCATGCAAGATCGAAATCCGAAATTTGACCACTGTTTTATATTCATTTACTTACTCCAAAAATAAAACAAAAAAAAGGATTTTTTTTTTGTTCTTCATTCTTCAAGAGTTCACGAGAAAAAAATGGGAGCGGTATTGAAAGAATTCTTAACAGCCCAGTCGCGGAAATTGGAAACAAAAATTGGTCAGGATCAAAGGATAGGCAGATTCGCACGCGATGCCTGATATAACACGTGGTAGCTGCGGGTAGCAACGGCAACAACGACAACCCTCGTGAGTGATAAAACCAAAAACAAAAAAGTGATGGTAATATTTTGACAATAATAATAATGATAATAACATTATACTGACAAGAACAATAACAATGATAGTAATGAAAATATAGTAGACAACCTAATCAACATGGGTATTCGTGTACCTAATGGTAAATAATTAGGTTTACATGTACAATATTAATCGTATTATTAATGATAATATAATAATATTATGTACGACGGTATACTATTATAGTAACACAATTTCGCGTTAGACACATATTATACGTGCAAATAGAAAAAAAGAAATTCAGCTGCAATTTTGCCATTTAGTTATCAAATCATTATTATTATCTCATTTCATTCTATATCATTAACAAAAATATAATAATATTTATTTATAATATTTATTTATACATATAGTGTATATAATCACGTATTATTTTTTCTTTCCTTTTTTTTTTTCTCTCTGTTCAAATATACATGTTAATTATATACAATATAATATAATAATCATAGTAATAAATTCAAATATCATAAAAAACAACGATAACAAACTATGAAAAAATTCTTAATATTATTAATAATAAAATCGTGTATCATATACATTATATTCACCGTAATCATCATTTATCATAAAAAAATAAAGGAACAAAATCTAAAGCCAACAAAATACATGCCGTGTTCACTATGTATGTATGTATATGCGCAGTATATGTATATACCGTAGATTAATAATTATATCTGGTATTATCGGTGTCAATAATAACAATAATAATAATAAAAATAATAATAACAGTAACAGATATAGGTATGTTTTTAACCGTGTAACAAAGGTATGTAGTTGCGTATGTGTTTTCGTGTTATCTGTAGTACGAGAGGAAGGGATATGATGTATGAGGAATGGTAGACAAAGGGTTATAGTGAAAATCAAAGGATTCATCTTCGGAAAGTCTAGGATGAGGGGGTGCGGGCGGAGGAAGTAGAAAAACATGCGGGTGAAAATCACTAATTAGAAAAAAGGGATAGAAATAAAAATAAAATTTACGTCCATATGTGACGCTCATATGCCAGACTAGCATTCGCTTGCAGCCCCGAAGTGCTTGTACATATAGGTATATTATGTATGTATATCATATATATGTATATATTATATACCGATAGGATATATACATTTAGGGTATGTATTAGGTATAATATAATATGTGTGTATCGACAGAACCACCGCACCATCGATACATGGTGCAGGATTCTTTCTTTCTTCTCTTTTCCTATTTGTCTTAAATAATTAATTATTTCATTTTAATTAATTAATTGATTAATTAATTATTTAGTTTAATCAAAATTATGGCGCTACAAGTTTCTGTAGTTTACATACACAGCAAGTAGTTAAGGTATTGAAAAATATATATAATTAATTACAAATCTAATTATCATCATCATCATCATCGACATATTCATTTTCATCATCATAATTGTGTTAATTTACTTGATATTAATCAATATATAAACAAGGCTAGAAAGTATTCAACTATTTACACACGAGTAGCCTAACTCAAATCGCTAATCTTTTTTTTTCGTTTTAATTTGCTTTTTTTTTTCTTCAAAATCGAAAGAATATATTAGATAGGTACTTCTCGTCCGTTTTCTCTTCCCTCTCTCTTTCCTTTTACCCTTTCTTATCTCTGTTTTTTTGATTCCTGATATTTTTCATATCATCATCATCGTCATCATCTTATATGCACATTTCCAGACCTCAAGGTACTTTTGAATTATTATTTAACGTGAAAATCGAAACCAAAAAATAAAAAACAACAATAATAATTAAAATTTGACAAGAGTTTACACAATATATAGGTATAATAGGTATCGCCAAACGTATACCTATAGATAATACTCGTTTCGTTTCCTGCCTTTACCTTTTTTTTCCTTTTTTTTTCTTCATTTTGGTTTGTTTCGTCTCTAAGTATAAGAATATATATAATGTATGCAGTAATCGATATTACTATTTTATTTTTATCGTTATTCGTCATTATCATTATTATTACTATTATTTGTTTTTCTTTTTCTTTTTAATTCATTATCATTATTATTAATAATTATTATTTATTTAGTTATCATTATTATTACTTATTATTACTATACGGTGATGTTTTTTTTTTTTTTTTTGAATTTTATGTAGACAATATCGATCACTATTATAAACACTTGATACATATTAAAGACAGATTACCTTTAATGAATACATCCAGTAATGTGGAAAACTCTGCGTTACTTGTTTTTACTGTTATTATTATTATTATTTTTTAAATAATTTTTTTTTCTTTTCCAAACTTACGGGTATAGTTTTTTTTGTTTTTTTTTTGTTTTTTTTTCTCGTTTTTGTTTGGGTTTTCTTTTCATTTTTCCTTTTTTTTGTCATAGTAGTTATATATATGTATATGTATGAATAATACTATATAGTATGTTTTGTGTTCAATATTACATAAATATATGTATTATGTTATATATATTATGTGTGTGGGGGTGTATAATATAATATACCGTTATCCACGTGTTTTTTTTCTCCTTTTTCGTTTTGTTTCTAAAATTAATTTAATTTAATCTGTTTTTTTCAAGAGTATACATCGTGTGTTTGATTCTGTGCTGAGCTGAGTCTCAAGCCGAGATCCGTTTGATTTCGCGACTTATTGCATCTAATATATTATGTGTTTATAATAATGGCTGCTACTTTCCTCCCTATCGTTTGTTTTCTCTCTATTTTTCATTTAGGTATAAATAATATTTTACAAATTTCCTCTTCGGGGTTTGTTTTTTAATTTAATTTTTTTCATTTTCTCTCTTGTTTCTCGTCATCTAATTATCATCGTTCTCCGCGAATGAATTTTCCATCACGATCGTTGAATAAACTGCAGAGAATTGTCATCGGATTTGAAAAGATTCTAAATTTTGAATAATATTTTTCTGCTCGAAAAATGAAACTTTTATACGATCGTCTCGTTTCATATATCCTTCGATTGTTTTTGTCGTTTTCCCATCATTTCTTTTTTCAACTGTTTTCACAAGTTTTTTGTGTTCTTCTCTTTTTTCACGTGGTTGTTTGATATAATATTAGTCCGATTGAAACTGGCTGACCAAAGAGTTTATTTTTCTTTCGTATGTTATTTTGTCGTTTGGATGTTTTAATGAAATTTATTTTCGTTTTTGCTTTCTTTTTTTACTTTAACAATAGCAGGTACTAGCATAGCTACCACAGTCGTACGTATTTTTTTTGTTTGTTTTTTTTTTGTTTGTTTTTAATTAGTATATAAGTATAATATATATGTATAATAGGTAAGTAAGTAAGTATAAGTAAGTTTCGGATATTATTATTATCATTATACATATATCTATATTCATAATATATAAAGGGTACTGTTTTTCATCTTATTACTTCATAAGTGTATATCTTTGTTTTAGTTAATTAAATATTCATTTATTTTATTTTATTTTTTCTGAAATTTTTTATTTATAATTGTTATTTTTTTTTCAATTTATTTATTTACTTATTTTTATACATTTGCAAAACACGTTATACGCTTCCCGCGTACCGCAACGTTTTCGAACCCCCCGTATAACGTACAATATTTATATATTATGTAATCATTGCATTTACTTCACCAGGAAGTTTTGTTTTTTTTTTTTTTCTACTCAAACGATAGACGCGGTATTGTCAAAATAACGTCGAGAAGCGTGCTTTCGAATAACGGAAGGAAATTGTATCGATGAAAAAAAATAAAGTCAAAAGCAAAAGCAAACAGAAAATGAAAAAGAAAAACCAAACTAAGAATATACATAAGAATTGTAAAAACAAATGAAAATCAAACAGGTATAACAAATTTATCCCAATATAAACTGCAATGCCATGTTACGGTAAGACGTTTTTTTAATACTTTTAGCACCTGACTGCCAGTTTGCAGCCCGCTCACGGCATTTCCGTACCGTTGATGTAATTATTATCATCATTATTATTATTATTAATGAGTTCTAGAAATAACAATAACAATAATGATGATTATAATAATTTCGATAATAGTAATGCATCATAATAACAATGATAATAATACTACTAATAATAATGATAAACAGGGTCTTCTTATGTAATCATCTAATTAACTCGCTGACGTATATAACGTGGCGGATTCTGTTTGGATGCGCGTATGGAAAATGATATTTATACTTCTTTTGCAATATGGAGCCATACCTATACTATAGTTAATCACATACGAACGAGGTTTTCATAGAATTTATATGTTTGGGGCAAAAAGGAAAAAAAAAGAAAAAAATTGCGTTGGTCTTTTATTCATTTTTGTCCTTTTTCATCCGCGGTGTTCGGCGAATAATTCTAAATTTGATGATGCCATACCATATTATTTATGTTAAAATTTGAGCACAAAGGTGAAATTATGGGAATCCTGACCACTTATTTTACGTCACTACTGCACATACAGTGTACATACACGCCTACTGCATAGCCTTTTTAATCCGTTTTTTTTACTCTCAATTTCTTTTTTCATTTTTTTTTTATTTTTTTTTTATTATAAAAATAAAATGTAAGTTTGCGTACCAAGGACGAGTTTTCATAACGGCATACGAGACTCTAGGAGCTTCGCTCCATATTTTTGTGTATCATATATATAATAAGTATTACAATACATGCATGCCTATATATTATATTCGTTCTTTTCTTAGTGTTTTTGTTTTTCTCTTCAAATTTTTCAATTTTTTCATTTCATGTCATCAACATTCTCTTGCTGACGTGTCGTAACTGTTAATATTGTTGTTTTGTTGAAATTTAATCAACTTAGATTTAATTATTGAAATGTTTTTTTTCTTTGTATTCTTTGTTTATTGTTAATATTGTTGTTGAATTGTCTCAATCAGTATTTGATTTTATTTTATTACATATAAAGCAGTTGTTTTTGTTTAATTTATTTTCTGGTTTCTGGATACTCGTTTGCTCGCTCGATTCCGTTCGTTTGTAATTATATTATATAATAATATGTACTTTACACATGATTTATCATGTATAGACGTATATTCGTTTTATTTTTTTTTGATATATTTATGTCCATGTATAGTATATTCCCCTCTCCTCGCCCCCCCCCCCCCCCCCTCCGCCGCAATCCAAATTTCAGCACTTTTTTTTTTCTCTTCTCCTCAAAATGTTTCAATAATTTTTCTAGAATATCGTTCGTTGCTCACCAAATATCCACGTTTTCTTCCTTTCCTCTTTATTTTCGTTCTTAGTAATAAACCCGCGTGCGTTTTAATAATTAACATTATTATTATTATTATTAGTATTATTATTATTATTACATCGATATTATTATTTTATTTTATTTTTTTTTTGTTTTGTTTTCTCCTCTCGTATATATTCGAATACAATATACACATTATATAGATTCTCTACAGATATATTTTTAATCTTCGACTATTCCAGTGAAAAAATAAATTATTACACATTACACAATTTGTAATATATTTTTGCGGTGTGTCTTCCCTCGGGTAATTTTTTCAAATTCCCGTTTCCTTTTTTTCTTTTTTTTTCTCTCTACCTTTTACTTTTTTCCTTTTTGGCGTAACAGAGACCATTATTCGTAATATTTGCCAATTATTTCAATTAATTATACACGATCGAGAACGCTCTTTTTATCATTACTATTATCGTCATTATTGTTGTTGTTAAAATTATTGTTATTGTTATTATTATTATTCGTTTACATGTTGTATTTATCATCCCACGATTTTATACTCCAATAGGTATATTTGTCCCCTCCGTGTATAATACGTACATTATTTATTACATAGTTTCATCTATTAATTTTCTTTTTTTTTTGTTGGTATTCAAATTTACTATATATGTATACGTAAGATTTTATTTACTGCAGTTCCAGGTGTTCCCGATATTATTTATAATTTGCACAACGGTACAGTTTTGACTGTTTAGCTTTTTTTTGCCTATACATATGTATATGTATGCAACAATATTTTTCTTCTTTTTCTTTGAATTCTTTTGTATAATACGTTCATGTGTCGTAAAAGACCATGTACGCGATCAAGTGTATTGTATATACCTATGTGTATGTGATGTTTGTGTGACTCTACTATTGTTCATCTCTATCATTATTGTTAATTACTTATTTCACTATTCAAAATCGGTATTGCATGTAACGGGAAAGATTATGAATAGGCTGAAAAAAAAAAAAATTAAATAAGTAATTAAACTATTTTCACAGGTATGTAATAATGTGACGCCATGTATCGTCATGTACGCAAAGCTGCGGTACATATGTATGTATACCAAGAAAAAAGCATAAATACATATCATACATACGGGGGCGGACTAACGCGGGAGTGATAATAAAGTATATATACATAGATATATTTAACTTTTTTTCAGGGTCTTCGATAAGAGGATGGGTATTATTTTTTTTTTTTTTCATTTTATTTCGTTTTTTCTTTCTTTTTTTTGGTATTGGTTTTCATGTTAAATTCTCGAGCGTTCGGAAAGACGTTGGATAACGTTATTGTATAGTTATGTGTATGTATATTATTATATCGCTGAGGAGGGTCGAGGTGGTCGAGTTCGCGGATCCAGATGAGCTGAATATTAATTGGCAACGAGAAGATGTTGCTGGTATTGGCTCGTAGAATAAGGTGCTACCGAACCAAGACCGAAATTATTTAAACCTTCGACGAGTGTTTTTTCTTGGTGAGATGTTGTCGCATTTGTTGAACCTACGGGACCGAGATTTGTTGAAGCTTGTGAACCACCAACGCCACCGTAGAATTGATGACCGATTGTTGTTGGGTCGAGATAAGCGGACGGGAATTTAGCACCGTATAAATCGGGTATGTAACCGTGATTCGATGAATCGAAGAGATTGCGATGGGGAAATTGTGGGTGGTATGGACCGTGTTGGAAGAAATAACCGTTCGAATCTGTTGCTGGTTGTTGACTTCCGATAACTCCTGGCGATAGTGAACGACTTGTTGGTGAATTTTGTGATACGGGAAGTCCGGCCGGTTGATGATGATGATGGTGATGATGAATTTGCTGTTGCATTGCCCGTTGTTTTATGTAGTTCGAAAATTCGGTCGGCGACATTCTGAAACCGTCAGATCTAAGTCAATGATATAATACCGACTGGTTAAAATGCTATTGAAAATTAATGCGAATCGATCGAATCAAACGAAATCCTCAAATTCTGTTCGAATATGAAAGACACGAGAGAGAAAAAGACAAAAGATTCGGTTTAATTCCATCGATTCGAGAGGAAATTTAAAGATGCAAAAAATACCTGTTAGCCCTCTTGCTGCTCGTTTTTAGTTTCGTGCTTCCAAATTTCGTTTGGGCAAACGTTGCAGTGGTGAAGGTCAGCGGAGCAGTGGAACGAGGAATGAAGGCTGGAACAGGACTCGGTGATCCTTTGAAGGAACTCGTAATCGGTGTGGGCGATGGCGCCGAGGAGGAACCAGATCCATGACCATTTTGTTGGTTACTCGATGAACCAGAGCTGGTACTGCTGCCAACGGACGATGGAAAAGGTGATGTGGATTTCGGGCTTAAACTTAGACCACCCAAAGAAGTTCCTACCGCCTCGATGGGCCTGAAGCACTGAGCTTCGGGGTTGAAAGTTTTGGTGACCTCACGGTCGGCCGAACTTTCATCATGGGGATCCGCGGCCTCGGAATAGAGGATTTTAACGGCTCCCTTTTCTCCTATGCGGTAACTAACCTCGCCAGGATCCACCCAGACCGCCAATTCCGTGGGAAGATTTTCTAGGATGTCTTGAATCGGAACTCCGCTTTCCTTTGCGGCACGTTCGAGTACGGGGTCAACCGGATCACCAGTTTTCAAACATCTGAACGCCGATCCTTTGAACGGTTTTTCAGGGTACCAATGACCTTTGAATTTGTCCTTCAACGCTTTTTCGAGCTCTTCGCCAAATATGTTGACTCTTCGTCTCGGTAATTTGTTGTACAGATACGATATCACAAAATTTAACGCCACCTGCACCTCTATGTGCATTTTTGGCTTTGAGAGTAAAATTTTCGTGCTGTGAACAAATCTGTTTTGTGGAAAATCACTGTGCCGTTTAATTGGTCCAGATGAAATTATCTGCTGCTGTTGTTGTTGCTGATGCAAATGATTGATTCGCGGTTGACCACGAGTCACTTCCTGATTCACCGATATCTCCTTTACTGCGAAGGCCAACGAATCTGAAACATGAAAAAAAAATACAAAAATTACAACTTGCACTCGACTTGGAAATTCCGAGACAAAATTATAACCAATTGTAAGATCTGTGCCACGGGAAGAAAATTCAACGGCACCAATCATCGACTCCAAAGCGGTACCGCGTAAACCTTCTACACTGCTGCACCACCCAGTGCATGGCATTTATAATAATACTATATACACCTCGACCGGAAGTGTGGGTGAATTCTATAGCGTGACGCGATAACCAATCTATGCGCGCCAGTTGGAGTTTGAACTCGAACTGGTTTCGGTTCTGCATCCGATATATAGGTGAGGATGAATTAGTGTGCTGGAGTTAGGTGCCACCGCAGGTCGGTGCTCTGAAATTACGCGGTTATCGGCGTTGCCTGCGGTAACGGGGTTAACGAGAGTTCGTCCTCGTACTGGCGCGTCCGATTTGTAGGTAGAGAAGGTTTATGTTCAGTTGTGTGCACGACTAACTATACATACGTATGTATATAAGGTTACACAGGTGAATACACGAGCGTTGCAGGACCGCTCGGTATTGGTCATGGAGGGTTTTCTGCACAGGCGGAGTAAAAAGAGAATGGAAGATTGAAATACGTGGTGGATGATAAAAGGGCGATAAGGATTTAACAATGAAATGTCACACTGCTGCGTAGGCACCGTCCATCGAGTATCGATCGAAGTAATTCGATCCTTGCTACCAATTTTCGTTTCGCCAGCTCTGCAGAACCGTGGAACGGTTTGTTGATTGCGCAATTTACGCCCGAACTGACGGGATGCCGCAAAGTTCGCGATCAATCAGATAACGGTTTTCGTTTTAGCTGAGGGGTTTTCGATATAATACCTACTTGGTTTTAAGTTATATAATAGGGTTCGCGTCGATCGATGATTTTCCAAGTTCAATCATAAGCGTTTTGATTCGAAAAGATGATCGTTAAAATTACTGCAAAAGTTGCTTCTTCATCTTCCGGAACTCCGTTATAGGACTCTTGGGCGTTTCCCAAGAAGAAGAACAGATATAGATCTATCATCTCCTTTACTTCTTCCTCAGAGTTTCCTCTTTCCAACAGCTACTTTTACAATCCCAACCACCCGAACACTCCTCCACCGGACAGGCTTTACCGGGGGCCTTTTCTCTTCGGGAAGGATTTTGCACAATCCTGAAAATCCCGCGGACCTTATATACATACATATATGTATATACCTTACACGTCTATACGACAGCCTCGTTTTACCCATGAGATCGATTTGTCGGACTTCCGAACACTTCCGATTCACGTCCAGCCATACTAGGTCTTATTCGCCAAGGTAGCGATTTATAAGCGCCGATAAAAGCGAAAAGAAGTCAATAACAAGTATGATAAGAGTGATAATTTTTTAATCGGTTTCTTTTTCATTTCGAATTTCGCATAAAAATTGAATGGCTTTATTATACCCTAATGGAACAAGTATCGCGTATCGTCTAATCGTGAAAAAACTCAAGTCGTGGTAACCGATTTAATTCGTAATCTATCTCCAGGTATGTTTCGTACAATGAAACAAAATAATTGAAAAAACAAAATCGTAGTTTTACTAGCGGGTAGAACTTGATATATGGGTTAAAGTCTGGTTGTCGAGGGAGGGTTATACCTCTACGTTGGTTTCGAGGTATTGATCCTTGCACGCCTCTCAGAACGTCTAAAGTTAAAAATATACGGCCCCAGATCTTCTAGTTCGAACGATATAGCGTATAGCGATACGGGGTAGTTCAAATAAGAATAGAGCCCAACCTGCTACGCGAACCTATATACGTATATGTATAATAAAATAAATGGAAGAAGGTAAGTACTCCAGCTGATCTCATGCGGATCGATTCCACGTACATATTAAAATAAACTAAAAATAAATAAATAAATAATTCGCACAGATAACGAATGATTAATCGACTTCCTCATCTCTCCTCATATATTACGATGGCAGGAACATGCGGAATTTTTTTGAAAAGTAGATGCGAAGGACCCTCCGTGTTTCCGGATATCACGTACGTTTGATTTTCGGAATAAATCAATGCACGATCATCGGTTAGGTCTATTATAGGTATATAAACAGCACATCAAATGTTGCAACTCCATAACGTAGTCCTCATTTAACTACCGGTTGTAAGTGATCGTGAATTTGAGTAACTGGCATTACGCGATGCACATAGATACGCACGTGAACGTAAACGTATACGTATATCCCGACGTTATACGACACGCACGCGTATAATGTGCGGCAATAATTCCGCCATAGCTGGGTAGGTAACCCGCGTTGGGTCACCGGTTGGTTATACTTGCAGTAGCATGAGAAGGGTAGAGTCGGAGTCAGTATATCGCGTGGGTCAGTTGGACTCGTATTATTACGCAATTTATTTCATTTCGCAATAAACCGTCCGTTATAGTATAAAGTTTATTTATATACCCAGGTATATATGTGGATGTTATGTATCGCATAAATATATAGGCGTATTACTTACTACATATCGTGTTTGAGATCAATTACCCGCTTCGTGTATACATATACCTATATCTTCGAAATAATCGACTTGCGCATGCAAAACCGCCGGCTAAGAAAATTGAGGCGTACGAGAAAATTCTTATCTTTTTATAGGGTGTTTTAAATTTAGAGTTAATGATATCGTAACCCTCACATTGTGATTATCGGAGCACGTTCAATACATCCATATTTCGTGGTATGATATTCATTGGGTTTTCACTTCTTGGGCCAAATTTGAATTAATCGAATAACCGAGGTGTTAGTTTGTTAGTTGTAAATCGTATCCTAGTTATTATATGAGACCGATTAATAGAATTTGGCATCTCGATTGTCGAACGTACAGGTTTGGCGTTCTTTCAAAAGTGCTTGGAAAATGCAGCTTTTCCAATTGGCAACTGCTCAGACCAGACAAATGGCTAAATGCCATTTTCGAGCTATAGGAGCGCCAAATTTACTCTCATACAACCGTCCGCTCTCGACTCGAAATAAAGAAAAAATTCAAATTTGCATCTGACGTATAATTCATTCTTTTTTGTTCTTCCCACAAAGTTATCATTTCATCGACGGTGTTTTCGTGTTAGCGCGATATCTTTGTTCGATGGATCGTTATCGGTGACACGGAAAGTAAAAAAAAAAGAAAAAAAACAAACAAAAAAAATTTCCGATTTCTGATGCGGATTATACGATCGTTAGGAATTATTTTTTCGTGAAAACGTCGATGACAAGTGTTTCCGAACTAACGTCGGTGTCATCGCGGTCGCTCCGTTAACATTACGTCTCGTTTTACTCTAACCCGGTGCCAGGCGATGGACAGATCAATACGGCAGCGTACAGCCCAGTTCCTGCTCCAGATAGGAAGGCGCGGACGTGTTCCTCTGTTCCATATTTCTGTCTACGCCCGCAGCAGCACTGCATCACAACTATCGCATTGGATACCTCTGTACATGACACCCACATACGTACACATCGATTGTTCATACATCAGTTTTCATCGCTTCGCACGCTACATTCGCTGCGTAACGAAACCGAAAAACAATAACAAAAAATCGGTAGGCCGCATTTTTCCGCATTCCCGCGTCGTTGATCTCCGATCGACATAGTTTTCGAAAGTCTCCGATCAATGTGAGATTAGTTTTTTTTTCTTTTTTTTTCCTATATCTGAAAATCGATCATATATTTAAGCGATTTGAATCATCGGCTGGAATCAACGCAGCTGCAGTTTTTTTTTTCTTTTCGTTTTCTCTTTCTCTGTTATATATTTCCAACACGCAACGGTACGTGATTTGTTATCGCGCTTTTTCGTCCAGTTTCTATATGGAACGATTTGTTCGGAATTAAATCACGTTCGCTATACATTAGGATAGGATTTTAGTGTACAAGTGTTAAAATTTGTTCTGCAAAAACAAATCACAAAACACGTTTCTCAAATTGCCTGATCGTGTAATAAGCCAAACTTTCTGTATTAAAAGACTTACCTATATAAATCGTGTCTGTGTAAAATATAGATTTCCAACCCTTTTTGCAGTCTCTTTGTATATCCTGTATACGCGTAATGAGATGGATTATTACACAGACGTTAACAGAGCCAAGGAAATACCCGCGGGAGGCGAAGGTGCTGCTGGTTAACTTTGAAAGTTGTTATACTTCTACCTACTATAGTACAGTTCACTTTACGTTCCAGTTTCAGCTCTAGTTAGAGTTCGAGTTCGAGTTCTAATTCCGCCCTCGTCTCGTCATAACAATTTTTTCCTTCTCCTTCGCCAACTTTTCAAGGGTTCTTTATACCACATAACAATAGTAATAATAACGTGTATGAAAATTACTCCGATTCACACACTGCTAAACGAAAGAAAATAAATAAATAAGGAGCCCTTTGTCATTTATTGGAAATGTACGCTACAGATTTTTCTCCAACCGTAAAAAATAATTCGAGAGCCAATTAGGCATTGTATGCGATTACCTCATTAACGAGGTTAATCGAAATTCCGATGATTATAAATCATCGAAGACAAGCGATTACGTGATAACTTTTACCGTTTACACCTACGTATAATGTACTCCGAGCTTTTAGAGGAATGAAAAATTTACAGGTGGTAATACGGATCGATGAGTGCAAACGTTTACCATATAACCTCTATTATTTCAGTTTTCATGGAAATAATTCCATCTTGATTCGCATCGATTTTACGAGGTAGGTCACGGCTATATGTATATAAAAGCATGGAAGTGGGCATATCTTCACTTTTTGCTTTATTTTACGTTTACTTTTAATTCTCATTTTGCCGAATATGAAACTGGGTCTTCCACACTACCCGAGAAGAACTCTGCACCACTGCAGTATGGTATGATAATAAGTATACATAGTATAAGCAGGACGTCCAGGTCTTTCGGAGCCCCATAAATAGACCACTATAAGCTCTTCTCCCAACGGATGATGACTGGCTAAGTACACCTCTCCCCATATCCCCCCCTTCTTCTCTCTCATGCATAATATGCACAGCCTCTTCTAATCTCTTCCCCCTTTTGTTTTTTTCTTTTGTTTTTTACTATAAAGTTACGACAAATAAAACTCGAACCGATGAGAGAATACATGAAATTTAGTATCGTGCGCAATTGCATGTGAAAAAATGTACGAAAAAAAAAACCAAAGAAAAAAAAATGAATAATAATTTTCGTAAATTTACATCGTGCATATGATTTTACGTTTGATTTCGGACGTTACATCATTGTCGAACGATTGCGCGCACGAAAGTAATTCCAGATAAGACGATCTACTCGGATTTTTTTTTGTTCTTTGTTTTATTATCCCTATAACTTTCCTGGTGTTTCCAAGAGCAAAAGTTGAGCTAGTTATTGCGAGGTCATATATACCCGGTTACTGCTCCTTCATTTTTTTCTACTATTCAGCTGTTCAGGTGTCGATGTTCGATTCCGGAAGTTTAAAACAGTGACCTCGTGAACTGTTCAAAGTTTTTTTTTTATTTGCCTCATCACGCGAGTCTTGAAAGAACGAACACTCGCGGAGCAGAACGCAATAAGGTCGTGCGGGTTCGAAATTAGAATGGTATGTAAGAATGAAGTGGCGGCGGCGGCGGGGCGAAGGGGGAGGGCTAAGGGGTAGGTAGCTGTTACACGATGTAGGTAGGATACATACGTATAATGTACGAAAATCGGAACGCTGCACTGCACAAGCGGTCAACGTTTTCAGGCGTAATAATAGCACAACATGGACGAGAATGGTGCGAGACCAATTACAAGATTGCAGTCTTCTATTTTTTTCTTTCATTTCATCTTTTTTCTTTCTTTTCTCCTCGTCGTTCGCTCGCTGTGTAAACGCGAATGAACGCGTAATAACGCGAGTATCAAAAATCTCTGTTGGAATTTTATTTATAATACGCGACTGGTGTCTCGTTCTATTTACACTATTCTTCGTGCTGTACGGGTGTTTGAATTTTTTCGTCATCAGATAAAATGATCGGAATATTCCGCGCTATTTTTCATAGGGCTTAAGAAAATTAATCAGCTTGTTAATTGTCGTGATAATAATTTTTATATATAGGTACGCACGTCTTTAAACGCCGGCTGCATTATATCGGTAATACTTTCGCGATAAAGAAATTACGTTGTACGTATATACGAGCATATAAGTTGCACCGAAAGCTGCGGGATTTACATCGATGAAGATAAGGTCCATATAGCTTTCCGCGTAAAATCGGGACGTCCAAATTTTGATCTTCGATCCGCACCGCGCATATAATACAGGGATATCTAGATAGCTATAGCCTTCTCGTTGAAAAGGTTTCGTATATTTTCAGAAGCAACTCATTGCCAAGCGTATTGCTAACCGTTCTAAAATTGTCCGGTTAATCACCATCCGAGCGAAATCCGCGACTACGTTGCGGTGAATATCGCAAAAATAGCTATATATAAATATGGATGCATGAGTAGGAGGAAAAATATTTCATTACAACGTAAACGTGCGGATAAAAGTATAATTTTCATTCTTTCTTTCTTTCTCTGGTTTTTTTTTCGCCCTCTTCATCGCTCGAGATAAAAACTTTTCAAATATCTGAAAATTACTTTAAAATTCTTAAGATGTAATTCGAATCGTCGATTTTCTATACATATATAACAAAAAATTTACAGTTTCAGACAATGCGGGAGCAAGGTCGGACTGACGCGACATACCCCATATATAGACACGTGTTCTCTACCTGTAAGGTGTTACCCACCGATAAAGTCACGCGCCAAGGCTACGGCAAGTCATCGTATCTCCAATATTTTCATGTTATGCAACATAATTTGCGTGACTAATGCTAGAAGGTCGGAAACGCCACAAATGCGGTTTGATGCCAGAAGGGTGTATGTTAAAAAAATGCAAAAAAAAAAAAAAAACCCGTCAAAATTCGAGTAGCTTAAATGGAATGTGTTTCGAAAACTAACTTTTTCGATCCTCTGGATTTTTAAAACCAAAAACTTCGAAAACATACGCCCTTCTGCATTTAAGAAAAGTAAAAAAAAACCTCGAATTATGGCGCTTACGACCTTTTGGCATTAGTCACGCGGATATATGTAAAGTGAGCAAGTTGATAACGCGCAATGACTCTTAAATTTCCTCGGCACGCCATCTGAACCGCGTCAATGGAACGGCTGTTGATGCTTACCGCACATTATTTCTCATATGATAAACACCTGCAAAATTTGCGAGTTATCTGTACATCTACGATTAGCTAAATTCACCGCTGGATTTGTTCGTTCTCTTTTTTTTTTTTTTTTTTTTTTCCAAATTATCAACCGTTAGAGGTACTTTTTTTCAAGCACCTGTAGTGTTCGTGAGTTGTTAGTAATTCCATATCCAAACGCCGCAGCGATATTATGATCTATCGAATGAGGAGCGTTGAAATTGATAAATTTTAGCTTATCTACCCCGCCAACTCAACCTCTTTGAAATTGAACAAAATCTCGGTAGCAACGCCCATAATAAGAAAAAAAATATGGGGAGAGAAAAAAAAAGAACGAAAAAAACCAATTGGGAAAAAATGAAAGAAGAAGAGCAACTTATACACTGCATGTGTACATGTACAATATATACAATGAGTTATAAATAACGCGTAAATTATTTCGCGATGAGGAGTTAAAAGTGTACAGAAGGTATTGCCCAGGTCGCGTATATATAATAAAAAATATATAATGACTATATAATCAGCTATGCAAACTGTTCAAACAACACGCCATCTCCGCCATCAGGTACATATGGATGTATACAAGATTATAGTATATACCTATATATACATAAATTTGAATTATACATACGCATATATGGTGAGCGTATTTAACAATGTTTACATTTTTATGACGCCCGCATTTACATTACGGTACGTGTAGAACGCGCGAGAGAAACTGTGTAAACGAGACGGAACAGCGAAGGGAGCGAGCGAATTGAAACAAAAAAAAAATAAAAAACACAATTCCAACTAAGAAAAAAGCCCATATGGCCATAATCATATACCTAGGCGTATGCAGGTACAGCTGTCCGCAAGATTCGAAGTAAAAGTTTTTATTCGCCACTAAACAAATTTCGGTAACTACATAGGCACCGTCTATATTTGAAGTATTATCCAATGAACCGGAAATTCTTCGTCACGGCTAACGAAATCGAATCATTTATATAGATCTTGAGTCTACATTACAAGTGTGTTAGCGATGCGATTAGACACGAGAAAAGTAAACGTGTAGGAAAGGGGGGGGGGGGGGGGGGAAGGGAAAAACAGTAGGTGAAGAAATGCGTACAGAGATAACATAGACGAGCATATATGGAATAGGAGGCGAATAGATAAAGGACGTCCCCAAATTCCTCGCATCTTATCAAACGAGAAACAAGAAAAAAAAAAAAAGAAAATAGATCGAAGGTATACGTGCGCGCGTAACGCATACCTACTTTGCGTTTGCACACACGAGAGATAACGTTCCCGGAATTTATATAGAAAATGAAATTTATATTGTATTATGATGAATAACGCAGGACGAATAAGTTTTACCTCGAGAAAATTGTGGATAGAAACCATCTGTTCGACCCTGCAATATACGTGATAATAATAGGAAAGTACGCGAAAACTAAAATCGAGGAGATAGAAAACGAAAGAGAGAAATAAAATTAAAAATAAATAACTTTAAACGCATTACTTTCGCCGAGATATTCTGAGAGGGTGCCAAATTACGGGCATAAAACTGTTTACGTAGATATATGCGTGTGCATATATGTATGTATATATTTAGCCGAAATATTTATATGCAGATATTCGTATTATACGTGCCGCGGATTTCCGCGGCTGCTGCTGCCGCACTTCATCTGTACGATTAATTGGCACCGATAAATTTTAATTCAATTTGCCAATTTTAATGCCGTGAATGCAACGAAAAGAATATAAAAAGAAAAGTAATGAATTAATGTGAATAAAACAATCACTTGGATCGTGATAGGGATATTACCGTAACGAGCGTGGCGTGTATGACTTGCGTCTTTATGCGAAGATACATATAGGTAATAATTATAATGATCTACGTACGTATTACATGGATATTTATATAGATATAACTATACATATATGTTTACGTGTAATTTAAACCGAGCAAATGTCGTCACGAAGTTAATTCAACAATACTTATTATGAATTACGGCAACGGTGCGCAGCTCGCGCGACAATCTTGATTTCAAACACATGCAGTTATTTTATATCATACACATACGTATGTATACATATACGTATATGTACATATATACTCTCGATCGATTGGCAGTCAGTTATCATAAACGGTTGGAGGCGTTTTATTGCGCGGTATGTGTGAAAAAAAAAAAAAAAAAAAAATGCTGGAAAAGAATAATCTTTCTATTGGGACAAAAATTTTCGGATCAGATTCTTCGTGACCCGTAATGAAATGGAAAAAACAAAAAAAATATATGCAACAAAGATAACAAAGTAATCTCGAATTCTCGGAAATATCTTTTTTAAAAACCTGTCTATAGTGTTTTCGTAAACTGAACCGAAAAAAAAAAGGTGGAATTAAATTAATTCAAAAACGAAAAACAAGAAAAGATGACAAATAAATATATAAATGTGTCGGAATGAAGACACGCTATGTGTAATGAATTCATATCTCAACTCCCTTCGAATCGCGAACTCGAATCATCTCGACGAGATTATGAGTGCATATATACATGATATGGTAATTGGCATAATATACGTACGTATACGTTATGTATTTATGTGGCGTATTTTATACATAGGTATACATCATGTCTACCTATACGTATGAGAAGGCGAGATTCCGGTGTCATCTCCAGGAGCAGCGGTAACAGCATCCCCGTAAGTGAGTCTTGCCTGTTTGCCTGGCCCGTCTGCGATCGTGGAAAATTTATCTCGAGCACGTGCTGAAGGAATATTGAACCGATACCCCGTATAATACGTATTTACTATATATGTATAAGGTTACGTAACCTACGTATAACGCACTGGGTACATCATGTGCATATACGTACAGCGTACACGTACCTAATGCATAAAATCTTAGCCTATCTGTCACGTTTGCAGCGTGCATGGCATCGACGTGACACGCGCAAGTATATGTGTATTATACCTTATGTGCATAATGTATATATATGTGTGTGTGTGTGTATATATATGTATAATAATGCAGTTGTGTTACGTATGATGCGTTTCAGCCAAATTTAATCAATGATTTTTTACCACAATACACCACTTTCGACGTGCATATGTACATCGATGAAAAATGACAAGCTATGGAATTTTCAAAATCAAAATGAAGAATTAAAAAAAAAAAACAAAAGAATTCATTTTCAATAAAATCAATAGCGCAGGTGTGCTTGAAATTTCGAAAAAAAATTCACGACGATTACGGTTCACAGTAGATACGAATTAGATTAGAACTCAGATGTGCCTTCCGGATGATACGACAAATTTTGCTATCGGGTCATGAAATGGTGGGTAAAAATTACGAGATTTGCAGTGCACTATAAATCAATATTATATCTCTACTTATTACACACTTTTAACGGAATATAACGAAGGCGATTCATTATCTGAACCTAACCCATCGGATGATAATACAATCTTCACATTATATTACAAATTATGTATATAGTGGTACACGCTGTATCAAACGTAGATGATAAATCTACACGTTCCGCGTGTCGCTTTGACGGTTTTAGATTTTTTTATTTTCGCTCGAAAAAAAAAAAAAACCAGAGAAGAAAAAAAAACGACAATCGAGTTAACAGAAGTGCTTGAAGAACAGCGTTGACGATAAATTTTATTTAAACGTGGTTTGCTATTTGTTTTTTTATTTTTTCACGTTAGTTTTGACAAATCATTTAAAAGTTACGATAGTTTAAAACTTTTTTTTTTTTCAAATTAGAACGATTTTTTTTTCAAAATTCGAAATAATTATAATCGTGAGTTTCATTCGATGTTTTTTTTTGCTTTTCTTTTTTCAAATGCACGATCCGCGGCGGTTGGGTAAATTTTTTGGAAACCGGAATCGAGAAAAATGAAAAATGAAAACAAAATGCAACGTTACGGACGTATAGAATGATATGCCCCATATTATTATGTGTATGTGTAACATCTCACAATACAGATACAAGAGGATAAACTATTATATCTATACCACCGCAGTGTCGGGCAAGAGTCGCACTTGATCGCGCGTGATTGTGCAGTAGGTACGACGCTGCTGTAGTAGGGTAATCTCATTTATCTTATTTTACTCTTCTATAATATATACGTATAGCCGTTGATGCCGATGCTGATGCTGCAATGTACAACGCACTATATTCTCTCCGTTAAAATTTGTATGCACATATATATATATCGTACAAATACACATATACAAATTTTTTTTCAAGCTAGTCGTGTTTCCGCCCGGTGATGTTTCAATTACTTTTTTATTCGACTTTTTCTTCTTCTTTTTTTATTTTTATTTTATTTTTTTTA
Source organism: Athalia circularis (assembly GCA_963978495.1). Lineage (NCBI taxonomy): Eukaryota > Metazoa > Arthropoda > Insecta > Hymenoptera > Athaliidae > Athalia > Athalia circularis. Next base: position 22,612,592 of record OZ021702.1, read on the forward strand.
TATATTCGCTCCACCGTTCACCACTCGTCACGGAACGTAATCGATTAACCGTCATCGATGATTTTCCTCAATCAGAATTCGTTATAGCACAATCTCCTCGTGCACGCATAGTAGGTATAGTATAATAGTTGCGAGGCGATTTTAGTTCAAAAATTTACGTAATTAATGGTCAATCCATGTGTTTTTTTTTTCTTTTTTTTCTTCAATCACTCTTCAAGTCGACGATGTAGTTAAAGAGGCGTGATAACTTTGTCTAACACACGAAACGAAATATGGTAAAAAAGCCGAAGAAAAAATTACAATTCGTTAAAACTAGTGCGAAACGAGTTGATAATATTTCCTACTGTTCTTTTTTACACACCATACCTAATTGCATGAAAAATGATTGAAACAGAAAATTAAAAGAAATAAAAATAAATAATTTCTACACACTGCAGATAAATTGCGCACATGTATAACGTACAGATCGTGTAGATACATGTAACATATTTTCAGACATTTATTTTTTGAATTAAATTAATTAAATTATTAATTAGATATTTATTTATTTATTTATTTTCATATAAAACTCAACTAGTGTTAACATTAATTATAAATATATGAAAAAAATATCCCTTGCGATACGAAAGTAAATACGTGAGATATAAAATTACATACATATATCTATATATCAATATATGACTAAAAATAAATTTATTTACGTACGTACATTGCATGTAATATGGTGAGTGCATAAAATTTTGTAAATAAAAGTGCAGTTTATAAAATGAAATAAAAATTAATAACAACCGAGAGGCACGGTGATATGACTCGTATGTTTTACCACCATCGAAATTGCTCGTATAATTGGAATCGTAATTTTTTACGTTACCAGTGGCTTATCTCAATTGGGGGGAGGGGAGGGGGGGCAGAAAAAGAGAAAGAAAACTATACAATAATTCGTCCGGTGTTAATATACAATTATTAAAAGCGATAGTTCTTCATACCGAGGAAGGCCAACGGTCCTGGGGTCTCGTATATTATTATCATTGTTATTGTCATTATTAATAACAATTATAAAAACTCGAGCGGGGTTAATTGGTTCGTAGATAAATGTGCACTATAATATAAAGAGCCGATATAGATCCAAGATTTACAAGTTTCCTATGCAGCTAGAGTCGCTAAAAAATTTTTACAAATTATATTAACACCGTCATCGTCTTCGTCATAGTCATCGTCATCGTCATCGTCGTCGTACACCGTTGAGGATATCGTATTTCTCGCGATTCTTCACGTTATTATTATTGTTATTCATGACATTAGCGAACTCGTCAGCTATACATCGCGGCAGGTGATATAGATACGTGCTCAAATACGAGTGATCGATCTGCAGCGGACGACTCGTACCGCAGACAGGCACTTGCTTACGTAGCACGACGATATCAAATATTATTAATAACAATATATTTTAACAAGTGTATTCGAGTAGAGCAAAGTACATATGTATGTATCATATGCATATATATTTGTCACCGCATTTCATCGATCGTTGATAAAAAAAAAAATAAATAAATAAAAAAAAAATGCAACAATCGCTATGCATAATTGCAGGTAAAGGGGGGAGGTGGAAGAGGAAGGTCATCGGAAATGTCCTTGAGCGGTAATTAATTTTTTCGGACGCACTGTCCAGATATATTCCGTAAACCAGTGGATTATGAAGTTTTGAAAATTGCAATAAAAAGTAAAAAAAAAAACAAACACTAGTTATCAAAATTTCGTAGTTCGGAGTTGGAATATTGTAGATTTTATAAAAAATGTAAATGCGCGTCGTACAATTTTCTAGTACGTTCTACATATATGTATGTCTATGTGTCATATAAATAATAATGCGTATACATATAATACAAGGTGTTAATAAAATTTGATAACAACGTATGTTGACACTTTGTAGATACATGTAACAAATCCACGTTATCAAGGTTTTTTATTTCATGTTTCTTTTTTTTTTTTTTTTTTTTTAATTTTATCAGTCAGAGAGAGAGAGAAATATATCCCAGGTAATTTCATAGAGCGCAGATGAAAACGGAGTTAATAAATCGTGATATGTGTATTTACATAGCGGTATTTTATATGCATATGTATGGTATACTCACTTGCTGCGTTAATTCAACCCTTCGAAATAATGTAGAGCAGCTATTAATGCGGTTCCAGATGTAATAATTACAAATTTTTCCCGTAATCTCTGTGCTATTTAAATTCCTCACTCGCAGTTCTAGCGAACTTGAAGAGTCCCGTATATTCCAACACTAGTTTACACGTGTACGTAACTCGCCGACACACGTCGTGCGGTATATGTGTGTTACGATAATTCAATCGTACAAAATTTTATGATGTAACATGCTCACTGCAGATGTAATTATTCATCAAATTTATTTATTTCTTTCTTCCTTATTTTTATTATTTTTCGATTTTTAATATTACCGTAGTCCGATTCTTGGAGGTCCTGATTAGGTATAAAAAACAAAAATAACCTCGACTTGTATTCGGAACAACACGGTATATTACGTGTGTGTATAAAAAACAAAAACCAAAAAAAAATAGATAAAAAACCTTCACTGATCCACTCGAAAAATTTCACACTGTGTCGTTACTGTTATTATATTATAAACGAGTAGAAAAAAATTTATACAAAATACGACAATGATATTTTTTAATACAAACGTATAAAAGTAGAAAAAGCAAAAAAAAAAAACAGCAAAAAGATCCGATGAAGATTGTAATATAATAGAAAAAATATTGAAAATCGAAAAAAAAAAAACTTTATCGATTTAAACGATGATTGTCAAAAGCACACACTCGTTTGTTCTTCGTTTCGTATATGGTTGATTAATATTAATATGTACAGTGCGGTTGATAATAATAATAATAATTGATGATCAATCGAGATGATGCACGTCGAGCGAGTACCGCGGCGAAACTGATACGCGAGAACGACATGTGAGGACTTACATACGACATCGGAGTGGGATGTGGGATGAATGTGAGGAGATATGGTGGGGGATAGTAGAGGGGCGAAAATTCTAGAGCCAGACTTGGGCAAGGCCGCAATATGCGATGAGGTGTTGCCCGGGAGACTCGCCCGCGGAGAGCGCGGACGATAACGAGGTGTCCGCACGAAACGTAAACAAATTCTTTGATTCTCCCCCTCCCTCCTCCCCCCTTTTCTCGTTTTAATTACAATCGAGTGAGTAATTGTGAAAAACAATTCGCTACGAGCTACATGTGTATGAAATTCAATTATTTTATTCTCAAAAACCCTTACCAGCCATGAACAATGTTTCTGGTTGACACCCCTCGGATCGCTAATGGGACGCCTGCGCGATGTCTGAACTGTAACAAATTTGAAGAAAAAATATTTGTTTTAATTCAATATTTCGGGTCAGGTGGTCGCTTGAAATGAATTACAGGTTATATATCGTCGGATCCAGGATTATGTACCAGGGGAAAAAAGTGAAGGTAAAATGGTCAGGGCGACAATAGCCGATCATATTTGGCATAGAATGCGGTCGTACTCGAACATTATTGCGCAATTCTAGGTCTCCGACGTCTCACGTGACATTGTTAAAGAGTACAGTGGAGTACCGGGTGAATATAATAATGGAAAATTACAAATATGTCGTTGGCAGAGTTCTCATTATGCGGAACGTGGACCGTTTACCACCCCTTCACGCGAGTTGCTTCGCCACCCAGAGTAAACTTAATATCCGCCGTAATACAGGGCTTTTCCATTATACTCTTGAGCGGGCTAAATAAACAGGAAGTAATTTCGTATTCAGTAATTCTGCTGCAGCAGCAGCGGCAGCGGGAGTAGGAAGGAACTCCGACCAGCTCCCCTGGGAACCGAAGAAGGATTACCTATTTCTTACTGGATGACCGAATGTGTCACGCCACGAACAGTATACCCAGATGTTATACACGCTGTAAGCAAAGCTGCGCGTAATCTGTACAATTAATATAACGTACATAATTAATACATGGGTACGTTACACGCGTGTACATAATACATATAACGGGGTATCAGGTCAACGTCCTTCGCTTTATCAGAGAGAAGGTTCGGTGAGATGGTAAAAAACAGAGTGAGGTAATATGGCTGAAGATACGAATTTCGAATCACCAGGTAATACGACGGAAAATGTTATTTGCACATAAAACATTTACACACACTTATGTTTGTGCATTAAATTACTTCACGCTAAAATGCTTGCGCCATGCTTTTGACAAAATTACGTTATATACGTCGTCGTTGTTATCAACTCATAACGCTTCGTTTAATCAGAATTATAATAAAATATAGTTTTCACCTTCCGCAACGTGAGTTATGAAATTTGAAAAATATCTAATTTACGTTGTAAATTGAAAAATTCATTACAAAATTGTTTCCAAAGCTTGCCGTGGGTATGTACGTCATTCGGTAAACGGCCAATTACAATTGTTGTTACTGTCTTTGATAAAAATCATTTTTCATCATCGTAATTAAAAATACCTAAGCCAATACATACGTATACCATATGAGACATTCCACGCTAAATCGGACGGTTTGAAAAATTTTAGATATTTTTACATACTTTTTAGCACCCATCAAAAACCCTTCCCGGCCAATTCTGAGATCTCTACGATTAACGGTTCCAAAGATATCAAATTTTTAAAATAATTAAAATACGTACTCATGCACTTTAAAAAAGTAGGATTCAAAGTTTAAAACTCAAAAATCACATATAAAAGAATCTTTGAATTTTTTTTTGTTGTATTTTTTTCTCAAAATCACGTGAAAAAACGAAGATTTAAAAAAAAACAAAAAAAGTTCAATTCGGACAATGAAGTTATGGGCAAAAAAAAGAGCCAAAGAAGAGCGAGTTTTTTGGAAATTTGATATCTTTGGGACGGGTAATCAAAAAAATCTCAAAATCGGCCGGGAAGGTTTATTTGATGGGTACTAAAAAACATCAAAAAAATTAAAAAAAAACAAATTTCAAACCGTCCGATTCGGCGTGGAATGCCCCTTATTTAGCGGCGCAAAGTTTCTCGTTACCGCATTAAATTGAATGTACACATAACGAGATACATATTTATATACACACCTACAGTATGTATGTACGTGTATAATGCACAGCATGTACGCATATGTCCGTACATTATCGTTCAATGCCGTTCGATAAGGAGTTGATTAGTTTTTTCGGCAACGATGCTATGTGTGTATATAAGTATATACGTATATTACGCATCGTAACCAAACGTATCGATTGGCTACGCGTCCCGTGGAATTACCTACGGCGCAATAAACCTATCTTTTACGTCATATATCGTACATACGTACAGTATATTTTACGTATGGCGTGTCTACCGCCATAGGTATATAGGTATGTATAAGTATGTGATGCTTCACATATACTATCACCCTTATTTATTATTACTATCATTTTTGTACAGGCTCGACACACGTACAGATCATATTTATATGTGTGACAGGTAGGCAATGAAAATTTTGGAAAATGTCAAATAAAAGAAAAAATAAAAAAAAAAAACATCGGGCGATCAATCGCGATTGTTTGAGATGATTAATATTCTACTTAAAACTAGATCTGGGTGGATGAAATTTCTCTGGTACATAAGTGTGTAATTTTCTGTCGTCGAGTTTAGAACGTGTATGTGCCTGTGTGGGCTGAGCAATCCATACGAGTATTAAAATAGTTGCATAGTGGAAACTCTCTATTCGTCGTATATGCGTATAGTGTATAGTTATGGTATATGTTCAGCGCGACGAAGAGTGACCGTGAACGGCAAACAGGAACACGACGATTATCCAGCGAATGAATGAAATAAAGTGAACACAGAGTCGCCTAGATCCACGTGCTTACCGAGTGACCAATGCGTGAATCAGACAAATTTTACTATCTACGCGGATAGACGCTCTTCCGCCGCGGCTGGGATAGGATAGTTTTCTAGCCTTAAAACCGGCCGTGTAAATAAATGTACACGGCATCTTGTTGTCGTACATACGAATACCGGAATTTTATTCCTCTAGCGATTATACGGTAACTGCCCTGCGCACACGCAGCTGTTCTATCGTTTTATAGATTTACGGACACGTCGCGGAACGTCACGATTATCCAATCACCGAATTTCATCAGCTATTTTTTTCCTCGATTTCTTCGATCGAATAAAATAGTTGGCTTTTGACTGTACAATCGCTGAGGGCCAAAAGGATTTTCATTGGATGAATTTTTGAGAGACGAAAGAAGACGGATTCTCGAATATTGAAATCTTTTTTTAGATATACAAAAATTATTTCGGTCGAGATCTGGAAGTAGTGGCGGTTTCGATTTTTTTCACTCATTCACGCTTCGAGTGGTTATGATTCGAATGGTAGGTTTGTTAATACCTATTGAAAAGTTCGGATTTTGTAAGCTCGTACAGTGCGTTGTACGGCATATTATGAGCAATGTACTTCATCATCCAGCTCCTCACGCGATGTAACCGTATTCGACTTGTACCGGTTTGTAAGGTAACCGGAATAGACCAGCTACAACAGCAGCGTACATCAAACAACATCAACTAAATGCGCATCAGGAGTGAGTGAATTATGTGATTTCCTCGGTCCCTATGGCTGAGCGAGAAAATGTCTTTATTGTTCACCTGAACTAATTCTAAGTAAAATAACATCAAAGCAGCACCGTCAAATCACCTTATGATATTTCACAAATCATCAGAATTTAGTCGTGTGATTCGAGAAGACAGATCATTAGGATCGTCGTTGAAAAATCCACGAAAAATTGTTACCACCAATTCGTGACGTTGAGAAATGATGATTTTCCAAGCAAAACTATAGAGGCGCTCTTCCAATGTTTGTTACATCGTTAAGTCGGTCACACAAAACCCTATTTGCACAAAACGTGTGGGTGTATAATTTACAAATTCGTACACGTATGTAGATATCGTTGATGTGTGTCCAAGCAATAGACGGACGTAAACGTGACTGAATAAACCAACTCCTACAACTGCGCCACCAAACGAAGCACTTGAGAGTCACGTTTCAAGTTCGTTCATTCATACCCATCTCCATCTATAGGTGCGCGTGAATGTGGACGTGTGGTACCGGTACAGTACATATACCCACGTTATTTAGAACAATCGAAAAAAAAAATTCTACCAACAGGTAATTGGAGGAACTCAGGAACGGACTGATCAGTTCGCAGTAGTCGAAATATTCGTATAGTCATCGTGAAGCAGGACGTAGAATTTAATATCCCATGCGATTAGCTGAATAGGTTTTCTGCGCAAATGGAAGTTGAATAGTCGTACAGTTAAATCGTAGTAGTAATCGCATCCTAGGAAAAATGAAAGAAAAAAGAAAGAAAATCGAGAGAATTTATCTACACATACCGATGATAATGATATACCTAGATGATGTTCGAGTCATCGGGTGCAGATTGTCGATCGTCGATTGAAAACGCGTTATGAAAAGTTTCGTTCTCAGTATTTTACGTAAGTTGCATAGGCGAGATTACTGTACAAACATTGGTAATGGACAATACGGATTCATGGAATGAGTCGCGATTAATTGTACGACCAGCGAGTGTTTAGATAAGAAAATCCAAACTAGTTCAACCGTTTCGTAGATACAATGCAGTTGTTGTCGGTCAGAACCTCAATCCTTCGATAGAAACAACGGTTGTTGGAAAATATTTAGATGTATTACAAATGTTTATCAAATATTGTTGAGCAAGTGAGTCAGTGAAGTTTGCATTCCACACAACGCAGGTTGTCTCCTCTTATCAATTTTCTCGTCTCAAATACGGTCAGTGGAAAGTTGTAAGATGTGTGCACGCGTGTTATGTACTCAGAGCATAGAGATAAGAATGAAAATGAAGAAATGAATCGAGTGAAATTTTCTAAGAGTTCATAGAACGCAGGAACATTTAACGGCGTATGAAGAGCTACTGGTTCAAAGTCGACGATTAAATTTTGTTGAATATTCGCGTCCGCGAATCGCATTTAACAACGACCTTCGTGTATACCAACTACGATGTACGGTTGACGTTACATACCCGTTGAACACGTGGCTTTTAGTTAAGCTCGTGCACACCATCAACGAAATGGTTATTAAACGCAACAGCATAATCGTTACTGTAACAGCGTAACGGGCGTTTAATTTATAACCCGTGTGCATGAATATAATCGCGATTCGCGTCGGCGTAACTTTACCACCACCACCGTCTCGTCATTTGTTCAGAGTTTAACGTCGTTTTAGACGTTCGGTTTAATTTACTTGAACATCGTTCGTCGATTCCGACCATAATCGCTGCGATGTTTCGTCGAAAATTTAAACATCGGATCGTGACCCACCGATTGCATAAAATATCCAAGGTATGTTATACCTACTGCTTTTGCCCGTACATCAGTCGGTTAGCGAACGAACGAGTGAGTGAGCAATGGTCGTGATCCAAAGTCTCGGAATTTCTTCGTGACATTTGAGGGTGTCTTAAATTAAAATTGGCGCGAGCTGGCCAGCCGAAGAGGGGCGATGATGAGGAACGTCGCGGCTCGATTGCCTCACGCTTTTTGGCGCGGAGGTTGGGTTGGTTTGGAAATTTTTGGGGGTTCTTATTTTTAGAAGGATGTTTGGCCTGCAGCACAAGATTGGCGGGATAACCTAAACCGCCACAAAGTATTAGGATAGTTAACACACCGCATTATACGCGCCACGTTACACATTCACGTTATACGAAACACAACCATGGTCGTGAGGTCGGTCGATTCTTTTTTCAACCAACCTTGAAGACCATCTTTAGCTTAATTACTTCCCGACCTCGAGTATTGCTAGGCGACCCTGCAACCCCCGCAATCTGATCAATGAGTTAATGGGCAATCCAATATTACTCTATAACGAAATCATTTTTATATATACCTATTGATATCGGAATAAAGAGGGCAATCTGCAATTTCCGTAATTACCCGGCAACATGGACAGCGAACAGAAAAAAAAAAAATTGGGGTGGGGGGGATAGTCGCCCAAGTCGCACCGAAAGGTCAGTCGACACATGTAACGAGGGGGTTTCGGTCGAGCTACTTTTCGACCACCGATGGCGATACCACCAACCCTATGCGCTGCATTTCAATCATAGGATAGTCACGAGCACGGCTCGTATAGCTATAGGTGAAACTATAGTGGGATACGTGTATCGATACAAATGACTTATGCAGGCGGACGTTCTGGGGTCAATAGGTAGAACTGGCAACCCAGAGACCGCGGCCAACCAACAAACGGCAGTAGGTAGATCGATACCAACTTCTGCATACCTGCGGGTTGGGATATCCACGGCTCAATTCTCTACAAACACGATATATTTTAGACCGGTTTCAAAAAGTGTTCTAATTTTATATCTGATCACTGTGGGCTCGTGATCGAGATTTTCAAGTACCGAACTAAAAATAAAGAAATAAAAAATTGCTCTCATTAACAGTATCATTTGAACATATATTTATTAATTTATTTTGTTTTCAAGTTCGCGTGTAAAGAGAGATTGGATTTTTCGAAATTTCTAAATGTTCAAATTTATTCCAAAACCGCACTTCAAAATTAATTCGAATCAGTAATTTCTTGATTTCTTTTTTTTTTCAATGGATCATTACCAAAAAATGTTAAAGTTGGGTGACACCTTTTTTTTTTCTTTAAGCTGTAACTTTTTTTTTGCTTTTCATCTTAAATCGATGTTTTCCCCACCGCAAACCAAACGGAATTTTGAAAATTTGTTTCTCAAAATATCGAGCGTTACGTGTTCACGAATAGGTCGCGTTCGAATGCGAGTCGATCGTGACGGATTTAAAAAATTTTCATGTCACGTGGACAACGAGCGTTGTTATCATTACACGCTAAAAAAAATTTTTAATTTGCCCTATACCTTATATGCTAACGAACGAAATAGGGCGCGAATAATTGTTGTTACATGAAATAATTATGGAGCGTAGAGTTAATTAATTCGAAGGACGCGTGTGCATATATAGTATACACGTAGATATTATGTTACAGGTATAATTATTCCATATCGCTGTTGGTTGATTGGCGACCAATCAACGGGTTCCTTCCAACACTACAACATCACGTACGTATAATGTACATGTGTGTGTACATTATTCATACGAATAAAACGTGGCTTATAAAATAAACCATAGCTACGAGGTCGATAATTATTTTCATGGCGATGCAGCAGCAACGGCAACGTGGAAGTTAGCTGTGTTTTGGTCCGCGCGCAACAGACTCCCGTCTAAACGCGTAAAAAGCGAGTGAAAATTTTTGATTTCACGCGGTTATTAGTCATCGGCTCGTTGATATGAGAAAAGAAGAAGCAAATAAAGAAATAAAAAGCATATTCAAGGACACCACTCCGCACGGGTTCCAATTACCCGAATTGTTCACACCTTGCATACCTACTCTTCCAAAAGTATTAGCTTTTTGTACGTACAGGATAATATGTAACACAGAATGTTCAACTAATTTTTCTCTTTCTCTTCGCGAATCCTCCAGTTCGAAATCGATAAATCTACCGGGCACCCATTTCACGCATCGTCCGAATCGATTACAACTAATTGTAAATTATAACACCGCGTTACGCTTATGATAAATTATAATATAATACAGCGATATTATTCCAATTAAACAACTGATATCTGAATCGAAAACCGTCAAATCTCGCACCCGCATGAAAAAGCACCTGCTATTTAAAAATAATATGTGGGTCGCGAATGTAAACGAGTATATAATCTCCTCGTAGTCACGTGACCGTATACCCTCCTATCCAATGCGCCGGGCCGGTCGCGGGACGGAAAATTCTTCGCGAGCAAATTTATATAGATTTATACAGCACTGTTCTACCTATACAGGATTGCGAACGATCGAATCTGCACTCGTTATTTGGGACGCCATTTTTACTATGTCTTTTTTTTCCTCTCACCAGATTATAGCACTGCAACATCACGTGTTCAATTTTTCCGATATATTTTGATCAATTATAGATTCTTCGATATTTCTTTCTTACTCGCGAATCGACATTATTTATTATTATTCGCAATTATATGTATACACATTTTAATTACAACACGATATATACTTTATTGACGATCGAACGGGAATTCACAACCGCATCGGTAATTTTGTACCGTGAGCGTTGATTGATCCGCGATGTGCATAATGACAGCCGGTGGATTACAACACCTGCAATTATTACGGTCGTTACAATGTTCCGTAATATTTCTTTCATTCGTCTTCTTTTTATTTACGCTTTTTTTTTGTTTTCTTTCTTTTTTCATTCGATAATGGCGTGCCACAGGACGAGGATATCGGGGATTTAACCACCGTCTGCAGTATGTGCGAATGCATGCGCACAAAAGTGACGTCGACATCTGCGACCGGTTTGTGAATCATTCCGCGAAAGAACACGACCAACGGGATGAAGTAGATAAAACGTGTGAGAGGTATATAAATACGTAATGAATCTATAGTTATACCGCTCGCATGCAATATGTACACATGCGTATTTCGAGTGGGATCGCATAATTTGAATATCCAACCGATGTACGTAGGTATATTTCTAAAATAGCGGTCAAACTTATAGTCGGAACAGCGGAGGATGATCTACGAGCACAACTGTTCCCTGAATATCACGAAGCACGTCTGAAGCTTTTAGCGCGCTAAGGTAAATTTACTACATTATTAAACGTATAACACTACATTTCAGAAATACGTACAGGTGTACACCTGTGTGATGCACAAACATTTTTTTTGTTTTTTGAATCCTAACAGATTGTAGATAATTAAATTTGCCGTATAAATCTGCAGGATATGATATGGTCGTCTTTAAAAAATTCATTCCGATCGTACGTACACCCGGTCAGGTTGATCGTGAATCGCTGCGCGGCCGAGCGCGCGTTTGGACAACCTTTCGTAGCCGGCCCAGTTACGCTAAAAAGTTGTCCAAACGCGCGCCTGGCCGCGAAGCGATTCAAAATCAACCTAATCGGGCGTACGTTCGTTTTCTTGTTAAACTTGTGATCACGATAATGCGATACGACCATATGCCACTAAACTACCGATGTTCGTAAGCACACATATAATTTAGCTGTACATTATATTACATGGTTGTAGAATAACATTGAAAAAATAGCGTATCATATGTACGCGGTATTACGATAATACGAAAAGAAAAAAAAAAGAAGAAAAGAAAAAAAACCAGCCCCAAATTTCTTTTAAATATATCTTGATATGATAAATATATATATATATAGATTGTCCGTGTGAGTAGCGTGATTAGATAAGCATATAGGTATATATATGTATAATATGTATAATTTAATATATCGCATATATGTATTTATAAACGTATAAATCGTACGCGATGTGAACGACGATAAGGAATATTTGTGGTTTGACCGTGACCCATACGATTTTACACTGCATACTATATACATTTATCGTGTATATATTTCGATACGTGCGTGCGTGATAACCACATATATAAACAAAAGAAGCGCTTTTACTGCGAAGAATTCATATACAGTGCTGCCACGTAACACTGAACAGTGATTAGCGTGCGCAAACTTCCCCTCTCGATTAAATTACGTCCGTGTATAGGTATTCAGAATGAGGTGTATATGTATATGTATATGTATATGTGTACGTGTGTATATGTACACTAGTAATACATCATACACGCGATAGAGACACGCAACGAAACGAGGCACCAACGCAGCAGCAGGTGTTGCGTAGTTCAATTTTCAATGGTCGTACAAATTATCGTTATATAACGGTGCGTAGGTAGGAAATATACGTACATATAATAGATACATACACAAACACACATATGGTATATTAATATAATGATAACGTAATAAACGAAACAACAATCCACACGACGACGACATGCACGGTTTTGATCGCGACGGTGTTACATTTACGAAGCGATTTATGTACACCGCATGAATGATGTAACGCGTAGTACATAATGTATGTACTAGCTGTACACCTACTGTACACATCCATGTTATATATAGCAGAGAAAATTTGTGGCTTGCGTATTTGTTCATTCAATATCACGCGAGATTTGATACGAGGTCACGGTTCGCGTAAGCGACGTAGCTGCTGGGATGCTTTTTTTCACGACTCTGTACCACCCGGTAGAATTTCGCACTCTTGGAGACAAGGTTCTGACACGATATACATCTACGAGGAACCGAGACGCGACCTTCTCGAGGTAGGAAAAAAAAATTAAAAAAAAAAACATCAAGTCAATGATATATTTAGTTTTGCTCCTAAGTGCAAAAGAACCATATTTAGTATATAGCAAAACCGAAAAGAACAATAAATAATACTAATAATGATTTAAAAAACTGAGTTTCGTAATTCTCAAGGTGCGTTCGATCACGTTTTTCTTTTCGATTCGGAACAAACGGTGAAGTGACGTGCGCAATTTATCCGGTTGGATAAATTGCACATCGATCGGTGATTGGCGACACCGTTGTATGGATATTACAGCATTTAAAAGTGCACCACATAAATCTTGCTCAATCATATTTTCTATGAATAATATATTATGTACAGTTAACTATATGCGATGCGAAGAAAGAAATTCAGTGAAATAATGATTTAAGAGAAAGAGAAATCTAAAGTTTCGCGTGCTGCAGCAGCGTGGCTAGCACGCGAGGCTTGTGCAGTCTGACCACATCGCGACTTTACTACTTGCGCGTTCCGGGCTCTTCTACTCGCTGTGCGGATCGAAAGTCCTTTAAAATTGATCGAGAAGATTGCGAAAAAAGACAAAAAATATAGAAATAGAAAAAAGATCGTTGTCGAGTGCGATGTAATTTTATCCCGTGAAAGAATCGAAAGAAAAGTCCTTCGCGTATCGCGGATTTGCAAGAGGAGCCCGATACGGCTGTACGGAACAAATCGATATAACCTACAAGCTTTTGTAAATTTATGTCCTATTTTTGGCATCCCCTGGGACAAAATGTCGAAGCTTAGCCTCTCCCGTGGTGCTCGAACTGTGGGTATAATAGTATATATCTACGAGTCACGTGCTCGAGACCGCGGTATCTATATTTAAAATACGCCGCGTTTCGCTAACCATATCGACTATTACACAGACCTCCCGTTCAATTATACACGCATCTCTCTACCCGGCATTCCGCGTTTCTGTTTTGACGAGTCTGAAACACATGACTTATTCAAATTCGGTATTTACATATACATACACGCCACTTCGATGTGTACGTAAATGGCCTAGGTTGTTATTATTATATTTTATACGTATGTATATCGGAGAAAGAAAGCTGCTTTGTATCGATCGACCGAAAAGTGCTCGTGTCACTCGTACTCGCGGTGGCCGCGAACGCTGCCGACGGCGGTATAGAAATAAGAAAAGAAAAGTAAAGAGAAGAGGGAGAATCGAGAAGTGGAGAAGGTGGAGAAGAATGAGGTAGAAGCAGAGTAAGTATTTGAGAGAGGAAGAAGACCGTTTGCGTGTCGAGGGAAATAGGCCGGCGAAGCGCGGAGGTCGGTTATTGATCAAGCGCGAATTGGGTCGTTATATGTGAGGCAAACACCACCGGCTCGACCCAGTAGACCCGCCCGCGGCATTGCGACAGTCGGTCTCTCTCCACTGTCGCGTATATAAGGGGGGACGTATAGGTATGCTTATGCACGCTAATATACATGTACTAGGCACCGATATTGAGTGAATAGAAAATTCAAACCGTAGCCGTATGATTTCCATACATATTTTTCCCACCCCTTCCCGCTCCGCGGCGTCTAGACTGACTCGGGAAATCTAGCTTACATCTTCTTTCGAACGCCACGAAACGCGGACGAAGAGAATATTCGCCCAAGATATTCCGACGAAAGAGTTATAATAACTACGTGCAGTTGTCCATTGTATCGGTAGATATAAATATCGCGAATAAAACTTTTACCGCACAATATAATTCCGAGGGACAGGTCAAAAAATTAGGCAAACCGAAATCTGGACTATGGCAAAAGCGAGAAACAGAAGAAAAAAACCGGGACTAATGACATGCAGATTATTATAGTTACATGTGCATGTACGGGAGTTGTGAATTTTTTTTTTTCTTTCTTTCTTTTTTTTTTTTTTTTTTTAAATTTGCTATGTCATACGTCGCGAAGCCTCACCGGGTCGTTATACTTAAGCTGAAATTAATTCCCTATACTCTCTTCCAGCGAAACATGAGGCAGGTTTCCCGTCCACGAGCAGCGTGGTCGCCACCACCCCCGCTCGCATAGGTCCTGCTTTTTTTTTTTCTTCTATTTTAACGAAGGTTGCCCGAAACACCCGATGATTCGCGAATTTATTATTTTCTTTATTTTTCAAATTTTGTCATTTTGTCCACACGGTTCGGGAATCTATACAGCAGTTTTCGGTTGCGGTGGACGGCGACGAGACCGAATAAAACACCCGCTGTCATATCGATCAGCGAAGAGACACGAATGAGAGTTTTCTATTTTTAGCCATTCTGAAATTAGTGATCTGACTAAGTATAGGTATGTGTGGGACGAATAGAATAATAATTCCTTTAGAGCTTGCTTCGAAAATGCGATTCGATGATTCATGCGTAGAAAATGATGCGTGCTTCGGATTCGTACACGAATTGAAATTTTTGGAAAACGATTCAATCAGTTTTGCAAAAACAATAGTCGAGTGTAATGATTTCTCGGAATTTTGGATGAAAAAGACAAAAATTTCTAGCGACACGAATCGCGCGTTCTTGATGCGATCGGAGTACCTACAGTAGGGTTCGCAATTTACACCATCACGTCTTACGGTAAACGGAATATATATTTATAAAAACCTCATCGTATACCAACAAAGTACGTATTTACTACTGCGTCATTCGCCAACGGAAATTCACATATTATACATATACATATCTATATACATATTTACGTATTGCGTGACTCTTGAAAAAGCCACGCGATCTCATCGTACGTCGTATAATGCTTTACATTCGCGAATCGATCTTTTTTTTATAAATAACGTGAAATAATAATAATAACAATGAAAACAATAAAATCAAAATTGGAATAAAATTATCTGTATCAAAATAAAAGAATCCCAGATGTTTATACTGTACACACAGAATAATTACGAAATAAATTCAACGGAGGTGATTTTTGGGGCCAAAAATTTCTTCCATAAACAATTTCACATGGTAATGGGATTCAATTTCTAACGGTAATAACCTATATCTCTATACCGATCCGCCTCCGATTTCTTCCAGTCACGGAATCCCACACAAAACCATATGCCTTCTCTAGTTTCTTTTATTAAATTCTTTTTAATTTTTCGTTTTAAATTCATTTATTACGGGCATACGATTTTTTCGAATCATCGATATATAGTGATCGATTGGAATGACGGCGTGTTACATTATACCTACTTAGATCGACATAAACAGGAAGTGTTTACGGTTTACGAATTACGAATTACGATGAAATAAATAAAATATCAGTGTCACTCCGTGTCGGTCTAAATATAAAATATCAACGTCACAATCGATGTTGTATCAAGAGTTAGAAACAGTAGAAAAGAACCGATTTCCAAATGAATTCATATAACGAGAAAGTGTTTCGCGTCGTAAGATTATTAAAAAAGAATAAAAAAAAAAAAAAATTAGAACAAAAAAAAAGGAACAACAGAAAAGAACTGATCATTTCTTTATTATTATTATTATTATTTTATTTATTTTTTTTCACAGTTGTCCGTCGAGCAGTATACAAGACGACTTTTATACATTTACAAACCAGATTAGGTATATAGGTATATTATATAGGCGTATAAAAATGCTCTCTCGTCAATTACTTGCTGAACGGAACCAATCAGTGAATTACGCAATCGATATTGAATCGTGGTCGCCTAACTTACGAAGATTGGAAACTATCGATTCGATTCACGATTCGATTCGATAATACCTGTTGTTTCTACTCTCTATTATTTTTCATTGTTATTTTTTCCTATTTCTTTTTTCATCTCCTCTTTTCTTTCAATGCATGGTTATTTTTTGCGCCAATAAAATCGGTCATCGTCATCGAGAGGGGAAATGAAAAAAAAAACGAAGAAAAAAGGAAACAAGAATCAAATGGAAACGAATAAAACCGCTGGCAATCGCGTCGTTTCAGGTGCGTGTAACTTGACTTATCG
This sequence comes from Athalia circularis, assembly GCA_963978495.1. NCBI lineage: Eukaryota > Metazoa > Arthropoda > Insecta > Hymenoptera > Athaliidae > Athalia > Athalia circularis. The sequence continues at coordinate 22,629,835 of OZ021702.1, forward strand.
GCTTACCGCAGTGCATCGCGTCGATTGAGATTATTCGAGGGCATCGCGGATGTGCATTTCATGCGACGTGTGTAACGATATACGTTCCAGTCAGCAGCCAGTTGCAGTTGCCAGCAAACGCCGAGTACCCGGAGCGCCGAGGCGCTTTGCGATCCAACAAAGATAAGATAAATGTCAAGTAATCAACGAGAGTTTCAAAGAGTGGAGCAACGCGGAGTAGAAAAAAGCAAAAAAAAATAATGATCTTTTTTTTTCTCTAAACCGACTAGAAATGAAAAACAACGCGTACAATTTTTCCCGCGAGTGTTGAGAGGAGGGGAAGAAAAAAAAGGTAAAAAGAAAAAAAAAACGAAAAAAAAGGCGCGACGCATCGCACGTGGCGATCAATGGACGATATTGTTTTACTCTTTTTTCCTTGCATTCAAGCGAGGTACAGTTTGTCGTAATAATTATTGTTTTTTCTGTCTCTCAATTGGCACGAGAAAAACGGGACCTGTATTATTTCAAATTAGCTCCTCGTTTCGCACGACACGATGTATCGATAGTATTTTCAATTTTTCTTTGTTTTTGCTTCCTTTGTTTTTCAATTATTTTTCGTGTGTATAGAATATTCGGGCGCATCGCATGTATACTGCAGTGTATAACTACACGAATTAGCGTATAAATTTAGATTATCGCAAAAAACAAAAGAAACAAGGAAAAAAATTCAAGAAATTTCAGTAAAATTGTTATCATACAATAGAAACGTTGTTTTGCAATTGAATTGAAATCCTGGAAAAAAAAAATTTGTCCCGATTTTGAGTATATGTAGTGACAATTGTAGAGATTCACAGCGTTTCGGAGCGCGATGGTTCAGGGGTGGTTCGTAAGTGTATTTTAAACATATCGGGGAGGCTGCGGAATCGGACTACTCTTCTTTTAATACTCGCGATAAAATTAACCGTATGAACTATTGGTAAATTGGATGGAATCTAGGACGGTTACAACACCTTAAAGAAGAGGTTATAAAAATAGCTCGACCATGACAGATGCGTTCTTAAAAACAATGCAATCTGGGAAAGAAATCAGTGCCAGTTTTCGCTCGGATCTTGAAAGCCTAATTATTACTAACGAGCAGAAACTCAAGAAAAAAAAAACGAAAAAAAACTTTTTTTTTCAACAATATAGGGGATATTACTGTTCGGTCGATTGTCACATTTTTTTTTCCTTACCCTCAGGTAGGTTAGTGTTATACCTGTATTTGCGTTATGCACACAGCCGGATACGAGGCGAAATGTCGAGAATAGGTAAAGTCAGGATAAATTTTGATTTTACTCACTTTTTTTTATAGTGGCACATTCGCCATGCTGTTGATTTTTAGTCGAACAGCAACAACAACGTATAGGTATAAATATACGTTGCGATAATTACACTTGAATTATAATTTGGTCGATCGTTCACACTATTTATTTGGACACGACACACCGCGATTTACGTTTATATAGAAATGAGAATGGATAATGTAATTTATGTGAATTACTTTGATAATCAAACTGAAAAACAACGATTTTGAAAATGCGAACTTTTTCAAATCGGTCGATTAAATTAATCCTTTCGTAGTCAGTCGTTAGTGGTGGTGGTGTTGGTGGGTGATGATTTATACAATTCTTTCTTCTTTTTCTTTCATTGATTTATTTATTTATTTATGTTTACAAATAGTTTTTATATTATTTCGTCGAAAATTTTCCTTCGATTATTGTTCTTATTGTTGTTATTATTATTGTTTTATATACTCGAGTACGATTGTGGTTATAGTGAAAAAAAATTGAATCACGTACGTTTTGAACTCCACTTGTATATCGTCGCAGTTGTCGTTGAAACAATACAATTAAATGGGGGTTTGTTTATCAGCTACGGTTTTTAGCGATGTACAATAATATGGTCGTGTAATAAATTCCTCGGTATATATATTTTTGCTTATTAAAGTTCATTTATCGATAATATTTTTTATTCGGCAATAACGAAAGTAATAAAATGATAAATGGAAAAAACAAAAACAAACAATTATTATGCGATATATATTTATATAAAAATAATATTATCCAATCGCTAACGGCGACACGAACTGTATACGTTACGTATCAATCGTAACGTGTAATTTATAATACGTAATTATATCGTCGCACGACCAGCGATTATCGCTCGATTTATAAATGACGTATTCGTCGTCGACGAAAGAGCTACATTCGGTACGGGGCACCACGGTAGACTGTCGAGTGTCGGCTGGCTAGGGCCGAGTTTCGCGGCTTGCCTCTACCTCTCCCTCTCCTTATCACTCTTTCCCTCTCTCTCCCTCTCTTCCTCTTTCTCTCTCTCTCAACTCGCGCCGTTCCTCTCCGATAGTATAGCGTATACGCTCGGTACACACCGCAATGTTCGGTAAGGCCGTCGCGAGTCGTCGGAGGCTTCAGTTTTGTCGGGGGTAGTAGGGTGACGAAGAGGGAGGGAGGTAGGGGGAGCTGTGTTCGGGCGTCGGCGTAGATTGTGACGTAACAGGAAAACGGGCCACGCGAAGTGCTCGGTTTTCGAATGGTAGGGTACGAGGGGGAGATTTCGAAGGGATGTCGAGGAGAGACGATATAGGGGAGAGAAAAGAGAAGGAACGAGGGATGAGGGATGAGGTGGTCATTAGTGCCACTGGGACACGCGAGTCTGTATCTCCCTTACGCCCTTCCCTGGATCCGAAAAATCCCCCACTATTCCAACCGTCGCCGCGGTCTATATCTCGATCCAACCCCCGCGAAACTCAGCGGGCTCACCCCCACTACCCCCGTTCATAAAATCTCCTACCACCGGAGAAATTTTCAACCCCTCCAATTCTACGACGAACCTCAGGCGCCAGCGCCGAACGAGTGTGAACCCCTACCGACTCACCCCTTTTCCCCACCTCGCAAAATTTCTGCGCCGTCGCTGACGCCCACGCCCACGCTAGCGCCAACAACTCCACCATCTCCCAAAGTCGGCGTCGACGCTGCGAACCCCCTACTACCCCCTTTCACCCTCTTCGCCCCCCCCCGCCACCAACCCCCATTTCGACGAGTGCGCGTGTACCCCAGACGACGTCAATTCCGCCCGGTTCTAGCGGCTTAGAACGCGTTCGCGCTCTCCGCGCCACCCTCACCTCTTCGTCGTATCGTTCTTCGTTTTGTTCTTCTTGTTATTCCTCTTCTTCTATTTTATTTCATTTTTTTTTGTTGTTTTATTCCATATCTGTCTTCTTTTGTTTTACTTCTACTTTTCCTTACCCCCACTATTTTCCAACCCAGAACCCCCGTTACCTCGCTCATCGGCCTCGACCCTAGTCACCAGAAACGCTGTGACGTTTCGTCTTCTTCCTCCAACCGTCAAACTTTCAGGGGCATCGGAGGGGTGGCTTTGTACAACACGGAGGACGGCTATGTGGAGGTTTATATTATACGATACGTGCGCACGAGAAACTTCTATACATATAGGTTGTGTACAGGTTTGTGGTTCAGATCGAGGGACAATAATACGAGTTTGCACTGTATATATGGTGCATGTACGTACGAATATACAGCTACCGGTGTTTGAGGATTTATGCGGCATACGTGATTGCGAGATTCATCATCGCTGCAGGATGCAGCTGCAAAGGATCACGCGAGTTGATTTAATCCCAGGCGCGGCGATGGTCTTGTTTTTTGTTTATTCGTTCATTTATTCTATTTCTTTTTTTTTTTTTTATTTCAATGGCTCCACTAATCTCGCTCCATATACTGTACGTAACGAATAAATCGAAAAGTTGGATTAATCCAGTCGCGCAGTTAATACAGAGCAACAAATTTACCGATGATTACGATTTATTTCGCGGAAAGGAGTTTGCAGAAATTTTGCGCCTTGGGGGTGGTACGTTTTTTCTCGTTAAAGTAAATAAGTTTGTTAATTTGTGGGAATTGCTTGAGATTTGTAATCTGGTTTGCCACGATTCAGAGTTTCAGAGATTGAAAACGACCGCTGCTGGATTAGTAGGTATTTAGGGGAAGAAAATGTTCCCGAAAAAAACTCTACTCCTTCTCGGAAAATGAGTAATTCCGAAAACTTGCTCGAGAGCAAAAATTTAATACCTGACACTGACTTCGACGGCAACTCACTCGAGTCGTCGTAAGTCGCCGCCAAGTACCTCCAACTGCACAATAATTATTTCCACGCGTTCTACACGTAACATGCACCTAATTGATTCAAGAAACGGTTTAGAAATTCTACGCTGTGCGTATACCAGGTCAAGGTTCACGTCTCGCGCAATACAATGACATTGCAGTCGTCTTATTACGTACTTCATTACTTCAATTAATTCGTAATTCATGCACACGGCGGTACGCTTCTCACTTGCTCTATACTCTCCGACTAGACTATACTACGTGAAGTAAGTTTCGTTTCGCATCCGTTTCATTATAATGTATTCGCATGCAGATACATATTTCCCTAATTGTTGGTATTAGATACCTGTACTGCATTTCGAATACGATGTACCTACCGTAACTTAAATTGGACGGCGATAAGCAATAATGTCGTAACCAACAGTTTTGAAAGAAAAAAAAAAGAAGAAATTGTACGATTTACAGGTTATTATTACGTGGGTCGAGTTTCAAATTTTTCCAATGGTTTGACGAAGAAAATTGTTTCTATTTATTTTTTGGTAAAAACATTTTTGCTCATCATCGACTATATGTTTATACCTATACTGGCGCAGTCGAATGGATGTGCATTTTCAATCCCTACATTACGCTGTCATCCTATAGAATTCGATTTTCGATTTTGCTAAAAAGTGAAACAATTTTTTCGTGTGCTCGCGATGAGTTCCCCCCCCCCCCCCCCCCCCCCTCATACGTGCGAGATTTATTCGCGTGCAATACGAGTTTGAATATACACGAAACACGTGATGAAGTCTATTGGTTTCTTATCGCAAACTCGTAAAACATCACAAGCGATTGCAGCAGCGCGATATTGACGTCAAAGAGCGTACATAGAGGACTTGCCGCAATACGACGTACGACGTATGTGGTTCACATTTGTACGACGAAAAACGATATGGCTTATTGTCAGCGCACACCTCATGGATATGGACTCAATTAATTAAATTATCGTAGGCCACCCATGTTTATGATCGTTCAGGAGAGATTGGCTCCATCCGAATGTGCTTTGTTTTTTTCCCCTAACCTAAGCGGAATTTTTGGTACATCGCAGAATGAGGAATTCAGTTTGATCGTGAGGGCAAAATTCAACGCGTATCCTCATCCTTTTCTTTTTTTTTTTCTTTTTTTTTGTACCCTGCTCGAATCATGTTATTTTATTTTTACGCCAATCGAGGGGATTTTAATCAACGTTCCGAAAGCTGCGTTGCGATTTTATCAGCAGCGAAGTGTGTGTATAGTGTAGGTATACGTGAACACGTAAGTATACATGTATCGATGGATCCTGTGAAACTCGGATACGATCGCAATCGAACTTAAATAACATCATCCCCGCGGCCCTGACTTTAATCCGATCTGTAGTAGAAATCTGTACAATAAACCATGGAAAACGAATGAGAATTTAAAATAGAAAGGGAACTAAAAAAAGATCAAAAAGAATAAAAAAAGGAAAAAACAAAGGATTACCCCAATTCCTCCATAATTCCGCGCGACTGGCTGGCCGGTCCTTCAGTACCTAATGATATGTACATATACATGCGTACGCGTGTTTCTGAAAATGCGGGTGACGTACTGAATAAAATTTTAAGCTGAAAAGGAAATGGGGAAAAAATTTGATCGATACTAATATAATTTGAATGATATACAATATGGTAATTTATTTAGGGAAAAAATATATTTAATATAAATGGTAAATCGGAATTGTAACATCCTGATACATGGAGCGACGGCATGTAAAAATGAGTGAAATAAATTTGTGGGCTACGTTGAATGGTAATATTATGCATGAATTTTGGAAAATTTGTTCTTTCTTTTTTTTTTTTCTTTTCTAATTCAATGAATAGTTCGATCGTTATATATATATTATACATGTATAGAAATCGTTCGACAACTTTCTAGAAATTATTTTCTCGCGGAAATATAATTCAACCGTTAACACCTGCAGCGCGGGAGTACTTCATTCGTTTGCTGCTGCTGCTACTGCTGCAATAAGTCTCGGTATATACGCAGCTAGCTCTTATATATTATATATATATATATATATATATATATATATATATATATATATATATATATATATACCTAATAATATATAACTTGAACGAAGCGTGTGCCGCTCGTTGTTTGCATTTGCAATGATTATAATCGTTAAGAGGTCCATTACTGAAATGGGTGTGGCTCGAGTGCAAGTAACGCACACCTATTAAGTTTTTCGAAAACTGGTACAGGTACAACGTGTATGTATATGTGCGTTTCTCACCCTACACTTGAATGGGCATGCATATGATATCCGTCCACCGTATAAAACTAGAGCTAACAGAACCTGAGGTGGCCATTTTGCTGGATTATCGCTTTTACGCACACCAGCTTCTGCGTACACATCGTCGAAAAATCTGTGCTAAAATTTGTTAAACATCAAAAACCACGTCGCCTTCATTGCTCGAGAGCTTATGTACAAGGTTCCGAGGATTAACTGAAATACAGAGGTGGGGTTTCAGATATTTTGGAAAGACTTTTATGGATTAAGTATATAGAAGATCTTAAATCCACACCGCGTGTAAGCTGAAATTAATAGAATTTCAAAAGTGCGCTCTACTATACCGCGGCGACGGCGGTTAGTGCATTTCCACCCACACGTTGAAGGATAGGAAGGGCATGGCGGTGCTTGGTGACCTGTAATAATTCTGGCGAAGAGGTAGGTAGCCAATTTGGTGAAGCGTAACTTAAGGTCGTTATGACGATCCATTCAACGGATTTCAAGATTACCGCGTGTTTGAATACCGCGGCGCAGCTGAACCAAGTAGAACTGGAAAGGGCGAGTTGAATTTGTGATCAACCCTTAACGACCCGAGGTGCAAAGGTCACCCCGTCCCCGTAGCGAAGCTTGATTAGATCGCGGAGCCCGCAGAAGTGCCTACATCTGCAAAACCTACCTTCATCCGCACGTGTATAGGTGCAGCAAACATCTATACACCTATACTCGCACCCGAGGATCGATCGCTCGGGATATAGAACTGTGTGACAAGTAGATCACATGGCAGGTGCGGAACCTACTTTTTCCATTTTGTAACAATAAACCTTTTTTACTTTATAAAATTCTCATTATTTCGATCTTACCTATACCGCACGGTCCACAATAAATCCCCAAGCAGCGCGGCCGGCTCGCTCGTGCCAGAACCCAGAAATACATCTTTCGAGGTTATAAAACATGGTTAATGAAATCGGAAGGTAGGCCAGCCCCCCAATTTTCTTTTTTTCCATCTTTCGGACTAGTCCGTTGGTTTGGTTGGATGGCAAAGTAAAAAATATTGTTCAATTCACGTCCTTTTCGGATTGTCCAACGTGCGCCGTGCGCTACGCGATGGACGTTAGTAGAATTTTAGTATCGGTCCTCGTGTTCCTGCAGACGGCACGCCCGCACCATCTGTCTCTTCCGCAAGGTCTTCTCTCGTGCGACCCGAAGATCCCCGGGACAATTTTCAACCTTATATCTAGGTATTACCTATACCATTCGCTTATAGATCAATATCTCACACTTAGGGGCTATCGATGTGTAGGTACTATTATACATGGACAAATTTATAATCTCATCCGTCGACGTGTAGTCGACTTGCAAACGGTACAACAATTGGATCTAAATTTTGAAAATTTATTTCATTCGAAAACGGTGATCTCAAGTTTGTTATATGTACACCGTGCGCATGAAAAATCGAAAGAAGATTGTATAACTATAGAATTTGAGAAGCGGAAAATTTAACAAATTTATATAATAAATTCTGCACTCGTCAATTATCGTTGACGTTATTAATAATAAATATAATTTGCGATCCCTTATTCTTTTCCTCTCGTTATTATTTGAATTTATTCTCATCAGTGACGTTCAGTTTTTTCTTATAATTTTTTTCTTGCCGAGATCCAATCATGCTTGACTCGTCGTGCGGATTATGATGTAATAAAATTTTCCAACCGTTGCAATGGAAGAAATGAAGTAAAAATAAACTAAAAAAAAAAGAAAAGACAAAAAAAAAATGTTCTCACAAGATAGCGGTAGCGAATTTTGTTGGAAGAAGACGAAATTTTCCAGCTGAAATTGAGTGAGCGTCAGTCAGAGTTCAACTCGGGAATCTGCAGATTTCGTAGGCCACATTGATCTCACCCTTAAAATAATGAACTTGCAAACCTTTTTTTGATACAGAATTGGAAAAAATCAAAGGTCTTGGTCTTGTTGCGATTTTCGTAGTAAATAATAGAGAATTTTTTTAAAATTGAATCCGTCAAGTGAATTACGATAGGAATGAAACTGGTCGGAATTATACCTCATTTTCTTCGGTTTCAGAGTCGATGAATCGGCAATAACTCGATCCTATCAATAGACAGATCGATCTAGTTCGCAGATTCTGGGAATTCCTAGAAAGATGTTGACAAAAAATTGTAATATAAGTGACAATAAATGAAGCCCGAGTAACAACGCGATGATAAGTGTAGCGCGGCTGCGTGCATTGCCAGTGTGATATATAATTTGATAATATTGAAGTTGTCTCGACTTTCCCGCGTTAAAATTATCTTATAATACGCATGTATGGTTGTCGCGAGTTGTCACGTGTTCGTTGGCTGCGTTGACACCGTAGAGATTGATAAATCATCCAGTAATGAGGTCTAGACGGCACCCGGGTCGCCGAATTTCTTATCGTTCGCGTAATACGTCGTGATGTCGTATTGGGAGAACGGCACGTGGTGTACATACACATCGTGAGATGATTTAAAACCGCTCAATTTGTGCCTAAAAAAAACTGAAGGTACCGCGCGTCGAGTGAAAAAAAATGAAAAATGTACGGAGGGGCAAAATAAAAAATTAAAAAAAAAAAAAAAAAAAAAGAATTCGTTTCAAATCACCTTTGGTAAACCTTGCAGAAGTTCAGATTTCGCCCACCCTGGTGGTTTCCTTGTAGGTAGTATTAATTTTTTTCTCTCTCGGTGGGTCGGTTCTCCTTTTCAGAAATTAGGGTATTCAGAACCGCTGTGATAAGCTGCGGAATACGGTGCGCATTTTGAGCCACCAAGTTTGCGCAGCTAAAATATTGATTCACGAGCTTTCTATATCTCTACGTATGATATAACGAAGAGCCGCGGAGTACGCGAGCTGCCAGGCATGAATGACACGGAACGGCACAGATTGCATGGTCACGGGTTTCTACACAGGGAATCACGAGGGTCACGCGGGTCGAATACGTCCGTACGTACGCGTAGGTATATATACTACGAGAACTTTTGTTTTTTATCTCTTACTTTTTTTTCTTACGAAATTTATACAGACGAGGGTTATCACGGCTGATAAAAAATCTATCGAATCAAATATGTTTTACGTCACGGTCGACATATTATAGGCTATCGTTGAAAAAGATTTTACAATGGATCTGAAGAGATCATTTTTATCTCTTGTGAAGCTCCTGAAAATATGTATATCACATGTACAGCGAATCTGAGAAAATAAGCAGTTCCGTTTTGTTTTTTCGTAGCCGGTTTTGTCAGCTACACGAAAAAGTTGTCCAAGCGCGTGCTAATTGGCCGCGAAGCGATTCAAAATTAGCCTAGCCGGGCGTACATGTAACTTTGCATCATGAAAGAATATAGAATTGGAAAGTAAATCAATGAGAATCAATTCAAAGAATCAAAAAAATCAAATGCATAAATCGAATGAAATTAAAAAGGTGACACGCGTTTTGGTCCCCGCGACAAAATATCGCGGATACTAAAGGAAAATTATTTGGTCGGGGATATTTTGTTGGGGATATTTTGTCGCCGGGATATTACTACCAATGATGATGATTTACTTTCCAATTCTATATTCTTACATGATGCAAAGTAACATGTACTTGGCACGATAATTAATTTGGATCCTTTTTCAATTGATTTTTTTTTTTTTTCTTATAGATATTTGGGTAGTAGTTATTCCTAAACATTTAATGTACTTGGCGAACTTTTTTGCACTGTAGGTGCCTTTTGGGGGGATATAATATACCTATACATATGTCGAAAATTTGTGTCGTCGAATGTTAAGTCGAGGGTGGATTTCCCGGTACGGAATTTCATATTTATGAGATCGAGATTCCATGGGGTGATGGCACAGTTGTTTCGGTAGTAATAATGATAATAACGAGGTTGCGCTATTTGAAATCGATTGAATTCATAGACGAGATCAAATACCGCGACTTTCTGCACAAATTATACGTGTCGCAGCTTTTGACCTTGACTAGGTCAGGCTATAACACCGTATCGCCATATCAGCTGCTTTGCCGCTGTGGTTGTTAAGAGAGACCATTAATATATAACGATGTCACTCATCACGCAGGTGCTTTCCTAATTAGTGTCATCAAACGCTATCACCTGACTGTCTGCGGATTATATTGTCGACAAACCACACAGCATATGTTACACGTACGATGAATATATTTCGCTGTCTCGAGAACAGAAAGAAAAAAAAAATCAAAAAACAAAAAAAGAAGGAACTCCGTGACTAACATAAGATCATTAAAAAAAAGTGGCTCAATTTTTTTTTTATAAAATTACGACGCTCATCAAAAATTTGGCACTCTGACGGAGAAAAAATATTTCTACAAAGAATCGGGCGAACAAAAAAAATTCCAGCTACTTCATCGATTTAAAAATCTGTAGAAAACGACGAACGCAAATAGATTCTTTTTTTGGTCCGAAAATTAAATCAAAGAAAAAATTAGCTCAGACCAGATATTTTTGGTTAGGGACGTTGGGGTCCCGTGATACGAGCAAAAATCTGGAAATTCGATCATTTTTTTGAACCGCGGGTATCGTTACGTGCAAACGCATTATCTACGCACTGAAAAAACTTTTATCCTGAATCAGGCGAGACTTTTAGACGCGGCAATTTCATTCGAAGCGATAAGAAGTGCGGGCTGTAAAAATAAAACGGTTATGAGTAGGACCTTGAAATAAGTGGTGTTGAAATCTGCCTAATTTTATGCTTACGTATACGTTTTCGAGATTAGGTATATGATTATTGCGTTGTATGTACGGCGGATTCGATGCTGCTGCTAATAATAAGAGGTACGTCGTCGTTTTTAGATAATTGCAGCGGACTTTGAGAGCGCGGCGGGAAGATTAGGCGTTGAATATGGTTAATTATTATTCCGTTTGAACTGCAGCAACGAAGTTTGCGAGACTTAATAATTAGGAATAATAAATAACGTGATCCTGCAGCGCCGACCTCCGAGCTGTAGGTCATGAAGGACGACTAGACGCTGACGAACTCACGTTTTCCATTTGAATAGATCCCGTAACTAAACGCGTTTAACATTAAAAAAAAAACATCACCGACATATCGCACACTTATATGCCTATACATGTACCTCATCCGTCGTTATTTTATTCTCGAATACACAGAGGCCTGAACAATTTCTTCTACGACGACGAACTGCAGTAATGATATTATTTTACTCTTGCAAAAGATAATGGATGTACAATACGTACGAATATACCCTCGGATATCTGTAGCTGAGAAATTCACTTCGAGAAATGTGATACGAAGCATTCCGTGCCAAGTCGACCGATTATCTTTCGTGAAAATTTTCAACGGAATTCATAATTAATTACACAAAATTATCTCCACTCTGGAATAAATTTTTAATTTTTATTTAATTATTTTATTTTTTTTTTCTCCTCCAGATTATTTCGACAAGCCGTCAATTACTCGTGAATTTCTCGAACTTCTATAATTGGTCGGGACAAATTCATATAGGCGATTAATGATTCCTTTTTAAAAAAAAAGAAGAGTCCAAAAAAATTCCAAAGTAATTTATTGAGTGAGGATATAATCGCGTATTAAAATTCATGACCAGATCAGAATTGAATGGTTATTGAAAATCATTGACGCTCCGGTTGGCTCGGAACGCCTCATATAATTATTTATTGAAATCGTCCGCTGTCTGTTTTTCCCCCATCAAAGCGAATGTATGTGTATCTACGTATATTTTTTTGTACGATAAATTTTATACCCAAGTCGTTCGTCGTTATCGGCAAAATTTTCGCGCTCCGAAACAAATAAGCGAGAATCTGCAGATATAAACCTTGCAGAGGATAAGATATAAGTTATAATGTGAAAGAAGGTTGAACAAAGAAATAAGAATAAGAGATTAAAAAATGATATTGAAATCGTTTCAAGGATCGCCTCCTTAAAATTTTTCTCTCCCAACTCCGAGTTTATCATTCAACAGTCTTGAAGTTTCGGAAAATGATATCACGAGAAAAAGCGACGTCGAAATTCAGATTTCCATCGCTGTAAAAATTGGCTCATTGTTATCATCGACGAATGAATCGGTACGTATTTCGTACAGCGAGCATCCCATATAATGCCGATAAGATAGCTTATTAAATATCGTTTGATGGGACACTCGGATAAATAACAAAGAACACGATATAACTCGAATCTATATTATATCGCAGAATAAAGAAAAAGTAAATGGAAATCCATATACCTATATAAGTATCAGCGTTTCATTGCTCACCAAAATGAGGGGTCCGACCGCTTCTTTCTTTTTCAAGACTCGAAAATGTATCCGCGCTTCTTATAGGTATACCGAAGAGAGGATTACTTATACGTCTCACGGAATTGCGTTCTGCAGATTATATCTTCTGCACTGCGTGTAACAGGAGGAAGAGTCAAGGACCTGTAACCATAAAAAATAAAAAAAATCAGAACGATATTTTTCTGAAGAAGTATTAATTTCCTTCTGTGCCCAATTTCACGGTTAGATTTCACCGAAAAAATTCTAAAAAAAATGCATCACAGAGACGGAAGGAAAATTGAAAGAATCAAAGGTAACTATAAGTCAATCTAATGATGTCCGAATTTGCGTGGGCAAGATGAAAAAAAAAAATTTCACATACGTATTATGTATTTGGGGATAACGGGATATACTTCGATATATAATACATACATATCCGACGAAGTTGAGCTCGTATTCTTAGGTTATGTATAGTACATCGAATTTAGCAGCGTGCTTTATCGTGTCTCTCGGGACTATCGAGTTCTCTTTACAAGTTTCCTGTATATAAATTTGAAATGTTCTTCCTGAAACCGAATAATCGCAATAGCCTGTTTTCCAATTTATCATTTACATCAAAATTTATCTGACAGTCTAATCTTTTTGCACGGTTTTGAAACTTTTTTCTCCTACATTCACACAACTTTTCTTATTCAATTTTCATACCATCAAGATTATACGGAAATGAAGAAAAAAAAAATAATAAATGAATAAACAAAAAAATCTCAGCTTCACCAAATTTGTACCTCGTAACGCCGAGGTTTTCGGTGCAGCAACAAATTACAACGTTTGCGCCTCTGCAGCAAAATTGGTATTCAAATTACATGAGCCTAGGAGTTTAGAGCAGAGTTTAGTAATTGGCATGAAATTAGCTAATGCTAGACGATTATTAGACACTTGACGTAAAGAAGAAAAAACAACAACAAAACAAAAGAGATATGAAAACAATTTTGCATCGTTTAATAAACGCCATAGTAAAAGTCTGAAAACGACCTTCTGCGTAAGAAAATAAATGAAATATATTTTCGCGTGATCTGAAGTTGTTCGTTCTACAATATTTAAAAATTTGCATCTATATAGAAATATTTTATTCTTTTTTAGCAAAAACTTTGGCTCGTAATCGAGGAGAATCGAAGTATAGCTGACTGCGACGTAAAATGTTGGGAATACACATATTCTTTTTCCCCTCGTCGGAAGGGGGAGGAAAGGAAAGTAAACTTTTTAACTCGAGTTAACTTTGAAAATTCAAAATCTGGCTGAATTTTCTTTACTTATTTATTTATTTATTTTTTTCTTTTCTTTCCTCAATCCCCCCGTGGGTAGGGAGCGGAAAACTGGTTAGTTATCGTTGTTCGTATTCCTCTTTTGGGATATAATTTAGCAACAAATCAAAAAGCTTGTGCTTCGGAATGAAGCATTCCCTTATTTTTCGTTCCTCATATACCGGCGCTGCACAAGGATTCCACAGCTCCTTATATACTTTATCCATAAATATAAACTCCTGCCAAGGTTTTGTTGCGGGGAAACGTAAAGGCTATATATTTATATAGTGCTATATAAGGTATAATGGGATACAAAAGTACCTCAAAACTTGTGGGTCTTGAAAGCCTGTATATACCTATATATACGCAATATAAACCGCTCATTGTTCTGAATAATAAAGTACAGGTAACAGTCATTGTGCGAGGTACCATTGTTGACTCAAGATGCGGAATATCTTTGGTTTTCACATCCTACCGCCTTCACCTGGGGAAAATTTCACACCCTCATTAATCTCGATTTTCAATGAAAAGTCTACATCTATTTTATAATACCTCAAGCAGCAGCAGCTGCATCTATATCTGCACTCAAAATACAAAAGACTAACGCATATACGTATCATAACGATGAAAAAGAAATTTAACAATAAGTAAAAAAAAGAAGTTATCTTTAATTGGTTAAATTCTACTCGAACGACCAAATTCGTTTTCAAGGATAATTTGTTATCCGACAGTTTAGTCAGCGAATCTTTAGTTTGAATTTTTTCGTCAAGTCTTTTCCGACCCCCTTCTTTTTTTTGTCTTATCTATCTTATTTCTAAGCGATCGTTTTACCGATAAAAACTAAAGTTGAGAATATTTTTCACGAACTACATCGGCGTTTTTTTTTTTTTTTTATATAGGTATAGAAGTGTAGCTATAGGTATATACCTCATGGAGTTATGTACAGTTATATTGTCGAAAGCTGTTTTTAGAATCAACGAGAGAATTGAGAAAATATATGGGGTGAAATCAGTCCATTTGTTCCAGAGTTTCTTTTCTCGGATATTTCTTCGCGGCTAGAACGGTCAAAGGTCACACGGGATTTACGCTGTAGCTACATCTTATCCACCCCCCGCCCCCATTTCGCCCCTCTTACTTTCCACCCTTAAGTCTGCACCCCGCGCATTCGGTTGTTACGTCAACGGCCGATGGTAGTGATTTTAGGCGGTATTAAAGTCCAGGGAGGCGAATCGGAACACAATAAAATTCGTTGAGGAAGAAATTTCTCTTGGTAAAATATCACGGACAATCCTTCAGTCTCACCCCCTATACTCTATACCTGCACATTCGTGTTTCACTTGTTCTTTTATTTATTTATTTGGTGATTTTTTTTTTTTCTTCTTTCTATTTGTTAAAACGATCGATGTTGTTCGTTTGAGTCGATCGCATATGCATATATTTGCGTTGGATAAATTGCTTCCCATTGAATCCTCAAAAGAGAGGATGGGAGGATTTTCGAACAGTGCGAGAAATCGAATTGTTTCTTCTTTTTTTTTTTCCTCTCTCCTTTCGATCACGCGCATCGAACGATCGTTTTACAATTCGCCCTATTATTCTGCGCTTGATGCTTTTTCATTCATCATCGTGGTCGGGTTTTTCGTTCCCGAGGGTTGTGATGGCATAGTAACGTAAACTGGAGTGTTGCTGACTATAGTTTTCTCATCCTACGTATACCCCTGAGAAAAAAAAAAAAAAAACAAACAAAAGAAAAAACTGAGTCGATCGGAAGTCGAACTGGGTCAGCTCGCGGTTCGTGTTCAACTTGCTCTACTGTTATATATAGGTGTGTTCGCAAGATGAACAAAAACAAGGACGTAAGGGGCTGAAATACGACTATGACTGAGCAGAAAAAGTTAATCAATTTCTTTTCGCGTTAAGCTAATGCAAAGAATTTCAACAATCGGATATACGCAGATCGTTGGGAAGAAAATAATTTTATCGATCGATCCTATAAATAAGTAAATTTTGGTAATGTCATTTTTACGATATTTTATTCATTGTACAAAAGAAAAGCACGAACGTCAGCTGTCACCCCCCGACAAATAACATCCTCAACTCGGTTTCCCTTATTTAGATTTCCTCGACCTTTTTCCATCTTTTTTTTTATACTCAACATTCAGCCTTGTTTGACAAACAACTTTGCCCTGATATTGCCGGCGCGCTGATTCCATAATAAAAGACGAATTTCAACACGATGATGGGACACCGTATTTCCATTTTCCTATACAAATTGGATATTGGAAATATGTGATGCAGAAAAACTCCCATTTATTGATTGAAATATTTCAACGGTAACAAGAAATCGGACGTGTAAACTGAAAACTCGATTTGAATTTTTTTTTCGTTTTTTTTTTTTCATTCCAAAGCTCGAATTTTATATCGCGCCGCGAAGTTTGAAGTGAAAAATAGTTTGAGATAACTTGCAAAGTTTTCTCTTGCATATCTTAGCTGTGTGAAGAGTTTCCTTTAAAAAGAATGGACAAAACGTGGAATAAACGAGGCTGAAATAGCGACCTGAGTTGGTTCGATCCGCGTCGCCGCGCCGCGCTCGTTCCCATTTCCATTCCTACATTTGCAAAGACTTTGCTCCTGAATTGTCTTTTAAATGGACATCGTTTTGGTACCTTTTCTTGCTCTGTAATAATGGAGAGGTAATAAAATGGGCGTGACTCAATTTCATTATAAATTCAATCAAAAGCGTTATTCTAGTCGAATTCATAATTGTTCCCTAATGAAAAAGCTCTGCAGGCATAGACGGAGGTACGACGGATATTCGGTGACCGGTATCGAATCAGAGACGACATTCGGCACTATTTCACGGCAAAAATTATTACCTGGGTATAATCCGACGCGCTGAAATCACGAAGAAAGACCCGATTTGCAGTAGGTCGCTCTTAATTAAGTTTTCCCCCACAATCAATAATCTCAAGGCGTTATCGAGTGGACGACAGCGGTATACATATACATACTTTTAATTAAGACACGTTGTAATCTGAATATTATGATGTTCTTTTTTTTTTTCTTCATCTTGAAAAGAACAGGCTATTTTCCCGCGTGTAAAGAGTTAAGGGGAGGACAAAGAGAGAAACATATTCATGCAGCACGAGATCGTTAAGTTTAATTTCTTCAGGGACTGAATATCACATCCGCTCAGCTATACATGTATTGCACGACTGCCTTGGGAAACGTTGAAGTTTGCACACTCCTGAAAATCATTAAACGCCCATTAAATATGTCGTGTTTCAGCATTTTTCACATTAGTTCCCGATTCAATTTCCATCATATCGACAACTATAACTACTTCCAATCTCTGAAGAACAATTTTTTTTTTCTATCTCTTTTACGCGATGGGAAAAATTTTACGTCACGGAAGAGACGTGTGGATGTAACTGCTATAATAATCGTATGAAGATTTAAGTTTTTTTCTATAAATAATTTGAATTATCAGAGGGCTTGTTTATTTTCAATTAAAAAATCGCGCTTCTGCTGGCAGATGTAAAGTTACAGGTCTACAGGAATGACCGAATGGCCGGGTCCCCTCGGCAGCGAACCAAAGCAACTCAAACTAAGCTAATTATAGTGATTACGAAGGATTCTCAAGGATCTAATTACTGGTAGTACTTGAACGTGCCAATTTCACAAACAATTACCTAATTCCATTATTAACGTCTCGGGTCGTGAGTTTGTCTCCACCTTAATTGAAAGAGTCGCCGCTTACTTAGCCGCCTTCTTTTGTTATCTGTACCTCTTCTCCGCACAGACAACGTAATCACAATGTATGTACGCCCGGTTACGTTGATCGTGAATCGTTTCGCGGCCAAGCGCGCGTTTGGACAGCTTTTTCGCGTAGCTGGGCCGGCTACGAAAAGTTGTCCAAGCGAGCTTGGCCGCGAAGCGATTCACAATCAAACTAACCGGGTGTACATACGCTATAAACGTACTACGTTAACGCATTATATCTAACAAAAATATCACATGCGCAATGCCTAGGTAAGTACGTGCCTACGTCATATCCATAGTTATAATAATAACGTATGTATGTTCTTACAAACGTCACCCAGTCACCGACGAATACATGACAAGTTTATTTCGAGTAAATTGTATTCGTCCAAACCTCTCTAATACAAGGAGCGAGCTCTACTATCCACGCTACGCCATGTTAATACCGGAAATACAAAAATCCTGAGGAATAAATTTAAGCAGTTTTTTTTTTCTAAGAATCTGTATACACTTTATCTCATATACGCATATGTAGATATCAAATAAAAGAATGCAGCTGCACATTTTCATCCTCCTACATTGCACTCCATTTTTTTTATCCACATATGAGAGTTCGGAAATGCTGTACGTACTTTTATTTTCTTTTCTTTTTTACTTGCGATGTATAAAAAAAGAAACACCCGTGCGATGTTCATAATATATGAGCGAAGGAATCTGCTGGCGGTCCTCGTTAAAAAGCGTAGTTACTGCACATAGCGCGCGTCTGCAGCGGTCGCGGTCTATAGAGTAGAAAATAATACAAAATGAGGGTCGTCCCCCCTTCCGTCGCTCTCGCCGCTGCAGGATGACAATAATTACTGTCACAGCATCGCGTTGCTTGTGTACAAAGTAACGTAGGTGGAATCGACGGTATTACAACGTATGCATAAGGGAAGTGGACCACCGCGTGTGCTCAACATATTTTTGTAACGTGTACAATTAATATCAAGGGGAAAGACGCGCGCGAATCAAGAATTTGTACATGTACATATGCATTGGAATATCAAGTCTAATGATATTCATTTTTTTACTTCCGGTAACGTTACACCCGCGAGCGGGGATACCTTTTTTTCAAGTATTTTTTATACGGCGTGAGTTTTGAATAAAAAATTGGTAAAACCTTGATGTATTATATATGTACGCGTATATTGCGTATGTGTTTTTTTATTTTCATTTCCGTTCAGGGGCCATTAATCATCACGTAGGGTTGAAACCGGGACGATCGATCGATCGAAACTTAACGGGAGTAAACGAGATTGAAAATACAAATTTAAGGATCAATAAGAATGAAAATTCGCGCAACGGAGGCACGAAAAATATGGGCGGAAACATCTTCGAGAATAAAGCAGTTGAATATAAACGTGTTCGTTACAACAAGCGAATACCTTGAAGGTCAATATTGCATATGTATGTAGCGTGGTGTAATTAGCGTATTACATAACGTCGTTTACTGCACCAGCTGCTACGTAGGTTACGCAGGTAAGCCACGTCGGAGCAATTTGAATATTTTCAAAGAACTTGGATGATGGGAGTTTTAATTATCATTTCAAACGAATGTATAAGGAGGACATTAATTGAAACGGTAGTTTATAATTTCACGATAAGATATGAATAAATTGGGATTGAAGAATCTTAATTCATCCGTACCGAGAGGATGAATTAAAAAAAATCAAATCTCAGAATTATTTTCGTATTCAATTGTATAACTGTATTACTGTAACCGACGAGAAAAAAAAAGAATCAGCCGCGTAGGAGTTTATTCAACGCATTTACGTCCCGTAAGAAAAGAAGATCCGCCATTATGATCTAATACATAACATCATCGATTAAAAACTGCAGTGAAATACAGCAACGAACTGTATAGAGAGATAATAACGCAACAAGGGTTATAAAACGAAGTGGAGGGTGATAAAAATGTGACGGAAGCGTTACAGTATCCATTTTATGGATTGTACCCCGTGTAAAGTAGAAGCAGCGACTATAAGGTAAGGTAGATAAATACATAGCTAACCTATATATTACAAATTTTGCCCTATATACTTTACACGAGGGGGGGTTGTCTGCGGGGCTCAATTTTTATGGAGCAGCCGGGTGGTAGCTTTTTCCTTTTCCCCTGAATTTTTCTCTTTCTCTTTTTTACTTCTGTCTTATTTTCTTTTATTTTACCTATTTTCGATATTTTTTTTTTTTTTCATTTTCTTTTTTCCATTTTCATTCTTCCTCTCTTCATCGCAGGGACTGCCGTCCCACTCTTACGGCAAGATAGACGCCGATGACGCCACGAAAACCCGTGACGCCTTGGAGACGCGTCTGCGCAAAGAGCCACTGGGTTAATGGGTTACGCTATCGATCAGACCTGCAAAAGCTCCAACGACGACGCGCCCGACGTTCACGACGGCAGCTTTTTCCCCCCTTAAACCCCCCCGCCCCCGCCCATCTTACCGTATTTTTTGTATTTCCATTCTTTCCTTTTTCAATTTTATTCTCCCCTTCGCACTTTATCTCTCTCTCTCTCTCTCTCTCTCTCTTTACCTCTCTTTTTTTTCTCGGCATCACCCTCAATTCAATACCGCCCCTTTCGCGGCCCTACTGACGTACTCAATCACTGACACTTCCAGCATTTTCATATCCCCTTACGGAAAACCAAACGCACCGACGACGTCCTCGTTCTTATCATCTTCTATCACTACTCGTTATGTTACGTTAAGTTACGTTACGTTACGTTACGCTACGCTACGTTACACATGTAGGTATATGTAGTCAAAGTCGAAGATATCATTTTACAACAGTTTCGGTTGTACACACAACTGGTCCATAAAAAACAGAATGAAAATGAACAAATTAATAAGAAAGAAAGCGTTCGATTTTTATCGAGGAAGTCGGATTATCAAAAAGTCAATATAACGCGATGTGTATAACATAGAAATGAATTATTCTAAAATAATTTGGTAATAAAAAACCTATTGGAAGATAAAGAGAATCTTGAGAAACATTGTTAATGAAAATATTGAAAAGAAGATATTCGGCACCCCCGATAGCATTATCACCGAGATTATTATATTAAAAGTTATACAGAAATGATTTCCAATCAACAGAAATAAATTTTCAATTGATTTTAGAAACTGTGATTCCTTCCTGAAATTGGTGATATTGAAATGAAGATGAAATAAAGAAACGGCAAATTCCACCATGTAATTTTTAATTTCAGACACGAAAAATTCTTCCTAACTCTGATGAGTTTTACATATTTTCTCTGATGGGTTGATTTCTGTTAATCCTCCAGCCAATTTCAACATTCAATTAGGTTGATGTATTTGAATTTGTCTTTTTACTCTTCTTCTTGGCAAATCGAGCATCGGAATATTCCGACAGGTATAAGTGTGCGTTGAATAATAGTATGTAATTGAATCTATGCGTACGCATAGATTGAAACAAGGTCAGGGGTCAGTGACACAGCCAAAAGTTTCAATGTCTCTCCTCCTATTTCAGATACAATTTAGTTTCGTTAAACCCACTTAAAGCCAAATTACAATTTGAAGAGAATTGTTTAGTGGTCAGTAGGTACTAGAAGCATCAGATTTACTTGAATAGATGCGTGAAGTCTCACACACCATTTTATTGGAACAATTGCTGAACCTCGATTATCACACTCGTACTTGAATTGTCAGGGTCACTTGGACAACGTTCTCTCTGTACCTATATACATCAATAAATATTCCTAGTTTATATCAAATAATAATTAAATGAACCCCTAATTACCCTGTAATTTAGAACGGATTTGCAGTATAATTAAACGCATCTGTTGTATACACTTTGGCAGAGATTCAGAATTTTTTACTAGTAAATAATATAATGTACATAAATCCATAATAATAATAATAATAATAATAATGGAATGAGATTGGAGGGGTGTAAAAATTGATCTCAGTTGACTGAAATTTTTTATGTCTTTTTTTCTTTGTTTCACCATTTTCGAAACGCTCAGATCTTTACTCAAAGAAAGCTCAGCTCCGATGAGATTGGTTGGGAATTTGTTTTAATGAGCCTATAGAAAGAGTTAGAAAAAATTGTCTAACAGTTTCTTTGGAGATTCTAATAGATATGCGACAAGAAGTTTTGTACGGTGTTATACCTTCCTTTCAAAATATGAACTTGAACTTTAGACGAGTAATGGATGGTTAGACAGTGCGCGGTGTAAAGTACCGTTTTCTACTTTTACAGTATACGCCTAAACCAGCTGCTAATTATCAGATTCATAAACAACCGGGCGGAAATGAAAAGCCAAATAAATAAATGAATCAATAACGCAATGCTTAGCGGTTTACTTTTTGAAAAGGAAATGCTCCTTTCAAACGCTACGGAAAATTAAGGCGCTGGTTTTATAAAAACAAAAGAACAAAAAAACACTATTGTTTCTGGCACATGAAATTATTTTTTATGACATTCACGTTTCTCTGAAATGCCCGGTATTATGCGATGACCAAGGTGTAATTTTTTTGTTGATGTTGTCGATTTAATTGTTTTTCTACATTATTGTGCAAGTATAACACATAAAATCGCGTTCAAGTGCAACAGCTTATACATCACAGAACATGAGGCTCGGTATGACCTTCATTTCCGGGAATCGTAAAACGAATCGTTGCACAACGAATAAATACCAAACGTATAATTGTATTGTAAGATTATATGACACGCGAATAAATGTTTTTTTTTTTTTTTCATATAAGTACAATTATATTTATTTTATCTTTTCTCAAGCTACCGCAGACGACGCGGCGAATCGGTTTCCGCTTTTCTTGATCCAGGTTTATGAAATACTTAAAAATTAGTAACGCGTCCATCGTGATGTGCGACGATCAACGCGATTACGCCCCGGCACTTCTTTTTACATAACCTTATAGTTTTCGTTTGATGATTTTGGTAATTATATAATAAATTTGAAATCCACTGGACCTGAAACCGTGACATCGCGGTGAAAAATTCTTGATTATTATTTATGTAATGTCTTTTAATTTGTTTTGTCCGTCAATTGTGGTCGTCATCGCGGATCGTTGATTAACGCCGAAGGCTCGGTATAGCCAGCTAGTTCTCCTTTGTCAACGAAAAATATATGAAAAAGATGGAGAAGACGAAGGACAAACGAGTATAGCGCGGATTCATTACGGAGAATTTAGCTGAGTTTCAACGTCGTTGTACGGAAGACTCAAATGCCCGGCATGCACGATGTGTAAAGTGTTGAGGATGATGTGTCTGAGACGTTGAGCCTGAGAAATTGCGTGCCGACGCAATGTTTACACGGGGCGTTAATTGCGCAACGTTTGTACCAGCAGCACCGACGCGTATCGTGCCGCCGTGATATAACCAGGCCTAATATCTATACGTGGAATAAGCGGCCGAGCGCACGTGCTCCAACTATTCCGAACGCACATTTATTACGGGTTTAAATTTTCCACGTCTTCCTACAGGCGCGCGCGGGGGGAGCCCGGCAAACAATAATTTCTACAACGTATTATTCGAATACATGCAACTCATCCGTTTTCGCACGTGCGCGTGCGAAGTGAATTTCTAATACGATACGAAATCATATCGCACCGCCGCGAGGTGCAAAGTCATCCTCGAACGACAGCTGCATATCATCGTTACTTCTTATGATCTATGGATCCATGATCCACGCGCGAGCTCGCGATGATCTTTACGTACACACATCTATACCGCGCTTAAGAATCGCAACGTAGCTGTGCGGAGCCGCTTCGTAATGGCTCGTAAAAATAGTATATTGTCACGTAAAGTAACGCAGAGTTGCGAAATGGGATGAGATCTCGAGCCAATGTATTACAGATCCCGGATTCCACGCCAATAAATTACCTAGCCGGTATAGACCCAGAATATTCAACTCTCCTTAGGGAAATATTTGATGTGAAACAGTTTTTTGATTATCTTCTCATCAAAAATAAGCTCGAAATGAACTCGATGAATTTGAACTTTTTGACAGACTTGCACAACTTGATTTATTTTATTCTTGTCTGCGAATCGAATGACTCGAAGGATCGCTTCCGCCATTACTCGGAATTTTTCAAGTCGTTAAGAAATTTCACGTCACGTATACTTGAGCTAATCATTTTTCCTACCACTCTAACTTACGAAAGCGTGAAAATTTAGATGATCTGTTAGATTAAACAAGGAACCTGCGGTTTGTTAACAGAAATTTCATCCATCTCTCTGAATAAACATAATATTGCGAACTGACGTGTGGAGGATCCGTGAACCGATCCGTATGTATAATCGGACTCTCGAAACTGTCAGAAAAATCTGTGAGCATCCGTATATAATCTCAACCCGCGTGACAGTAGACGATTTATAATATGTGGCCCAGATATGTGTACATAATACATATCCACATAGTAATATCCGGTATCAATATCGAGCCCCACTACCAGCTGCCAGCTATATTGTATGTATAAGGATAAAGATCTGCTGTCGATTCTGGACAATCCACCGTATGAATTTTTATCATTCACTTCGCAGGTGTGTAGGACAGAGATGACGGTACGATTTTTTCAAGCCTTCAACTTCGTGCGAGAAGCGAAAGGAAATTCAACAAATTTTGAATAAAAAACAAACAAAAAAAATCTACGGAATTTCACAAGATCTTAATATCAGCTGCTGCTAAATTTTTGCGGAATGCTGGCCCATACATATATGACGAATCCGAGGTCGGATTCAAAAAACTCAGATGGTTGCATCAAAAATAGCGGTATAAAATCTAAAAACTGTTTAGATATCAGAAAAAATATTAAAACATAAGAAACATGTATTGAATACCGAGAGATTCGGGTGGGCCGGAAGTTTAGGAATTGGCCAATTACGGTCAGCCAAATTTACCTCGTTTCTTTAAATTTGTTTTTTTTTTTTTCTTTTTTCAGCAGTTTGCGTTCGTCCCGCGGCGATGTGGTATCGTGTGCATATCTACATTTATAATTAATGAATCGAATATCGTTAGAACGTGATCGTCTGACACATGAAGACTCGGATCACGCGTCAATTTATCCAGGTATGAAATTACGTGATTCGGTAGTATAAATATGATTAATTGCCTTCGACATTCGTAGCGAATCGTCGATGTTGTAATGAATCATATTCTATATTCAATGGCTAATCCAAGTTGCGTCTAGATATACGGAAAATAATAATGATAATGATGTAATACATATATAATGTATGCATATAACATCAAATTCGGTAATAACGGTACGCTAATTTCAGCTGTGCTTTCAGCAGTTTAACCAAATGCCAAACAATTTGATCGACGATGTGCCGAATTAAAGCAGATAACGGTGCGAATCATTTTTTCTAAAACTTCTACCAGGACGTATGATCTTTTCTTTTTTTTTTTTTTTGATTTTTTTTTTGGTTCAAATTTGTTGAACAAATTGTGCGTGCAGAGAAGTATCAAGAAAATAAAATAATAAAAAACCGCGTCAACAAGTTGAGGAGGTTCCAATTTTATATAACATATATAGAACAGCGTGTTAGGCAAATATATTCAAATACAAGTTCTCACGCGGAAAGTTTGAAAACGTAATAAAGAAAAGAAATTTGGTCGGGAAAAAAAGAAGTTGCGACAACGTCGCGAAGTGACGTGGAATGGCAATACTCTCTGGCGAATTCCAAAATCATTATTATTATTAGTTTCTCGCTTTTCATTTGTTCCTCTTTTTCCCCATCTTTTGGAATTTCTTTTCGCGTATACGTACCTGTGTACGTACATGTGAAGAAATTTATTCTGAAATAATCTTTCGTTTTTTAAGAAGAAATTCACCAGCCGCTACTGTAATGTCTTGTTTTTCGAGTGTGCTGACAAGCGTAGGTAAAAGCAGAGCAAATATGAAGTCTTGCTTCTCGTTCACCCCGTTAATTTTGGAAAAACTTGACAACGTACATTCCTGCAGATCGTAAATACGTATGTAGCTATATATTTACAGGGGATGAAGTTTTGCGGCAGTTGAAAACAAGATTTCTTTCTTTTTTTTTTCTTCTTTCTTTTGTTGCCAACAAACTGAAGCGCTTCGGGCCCATCGCAGCTGTAGGTAGTTATATTTATAAATTTGAATATACATATATATTATGTTATCGAAATGGCGCGTGCAATAATTTTAACGATATACAGGTAGTATGTGTGTATCTATATTTTATTATCATTAATTACCTCGAAGATAATTAGCGAAAACTCCGCGTAACGCAGTTAAGTTTCGTGTCGACGTTAAAGAAAAATACGTTGTACTAAAAATATAATTTGGCGCCGGTGTACGTTGCGCAAATAATTTGAGGGGCATGTTGTGCGAAAAAAAAAAAAAAAAAAAAAACTTCTCAAAGATATATGGTACGAGGACATACTACCATACGAATAGCGAAACGCGAAAACCAGAGCAGCGATTGATCCGCGGCAGCGATAAGAATTTGGTAAAAAAAAAAAGAGAAGGAGAAATGAAGAAAACAAAAAAAAAGAAAAGAATCCGTGCGTTTGGAAGGTGCGAAATGTAAACCATATGTGCATCTATAGATATATAATTTTCATACAGGATGAAATTTTGCGGGGTATATGCGCAATAGAAATAGGGTATAGGTACATATACCTATGGCTAACATGCCGCAGAGGTGTTAGGTGCTAATTGTTCAATTATCGTCGGTTTCATGCTTCGCAAGACGTCAAAGTAGGAAAATCATGATTTCCGTGTACGGCGCACACGCATAGATAAAGGTGTGTGCGTGTGTGTGCTGTACATGGGTATATGCACGGTGCCAATTATATCTTCCGTCCAGTACCCATACGTGATACGCGAGCGTGTTTTGACTGACGCGCGAAAACGTATGTGGTATACATGGACGCGCATACGCCCAAATTCGCTTCAGTTTTACAAATAAAACCAATCTAGTCTAGACCAAAGTGTGCTCGAAGCTTGTCCTTATATCACGAGCGCCACATTCCTAAAATTATGTAAGATAATATAGTATGTAAATAAAATAACAGCCATGTACCTAGCGAGCGGTCGTAATCTAGTCACCTATAGTCGATTGTTAGCAGATAACGATCGCCACCACACATATTTATCTATGAACGCGAAATAGACGCGCATCGATCAATTACTTCGGCGTTCTAATTTCACTAGAATAGTATTGTTGTTATAATTATTACAGTCTTTGATTTTTTTGTGTTTTTTTTTTCTAAATCGTCGCCTGATTTTTGTAGCTGAGCGTATGAAAAAAAAAAAAAAAATGAGCAATAAGAGAAGGAATGTAATGATGTGGTTGAAAACGAAATGGGGGAAAAAAATCAAATTTGGCCATGACTTCGCAGATCTATAGTAACCTTATAGTAGGTTTCACATATTATATGCGCACACGTGCGGTTCCACTTATACAATGGCAGCCGATGTCGGCAGCATAATCAGAGTATGAGGTATATAATATTTTACATGTGTTACGGTCGAATTATTATCGATCCATACGTAATCGGTTTAACACAAGTACGAAAATTGAACATGAAAACTTTCTATCTGTAATACGGCTGGTAATATTATAACGCGATAAGGAGTATGTATGTGTAATTATCTAATAATGTTATGAATTCTATTCCATATGTTTTTTTTATCTCTCTCTACCTCCGTCGCTATCTTATTTTTTTTTTCTATTGTAACAGCGGTGAATTAATTATCGTATATTCATTGGAAAGAAATGAACTAAATTAATTGTACATTCCAGTAGGTAACATATATTTATATACACGTGGAATTAGTTTTTGATAATTATTATGTCAACTTTATACTACCTAGTTAACACGTGTTGGCCTGTTTATTTACTGATATACGTATTTACCATGTGTCTGTGTTTTGTTTCGTTTCGTTTTTTTTTTCTCAAATATCTTTTACTTCCAATTTCGTAAATTAAGAAAATCTAGCCGGTGTAAGAATGAGAACTACACGAAACACGAGCCATTCGTCGATCGAAGAAATTGGAAAAAGTACAAAAGAAAAGGGAACGAAAGAAAAAAATACAAAATGATAAAAACTAAGAAAATAATTAAAAAGACTTGCAATTACTTTACCCTCTTACGATTAGTTAGCTGATGCAGCATTTGTAACCTCAGAGTCAGTTCCATACCACCTCTTTCAAACACACCGTATGAAAAAAAGATGCGAAAAAATTAAATCGATATCGGAAAGGAAACACAAAAAATGAACAGGTCTAATCTGCAATTTTATATTCTGCGGTCTAAATCATATCTGAATTACAGTCAGAGACGAATTTTCATCGGATGAAACTCTGATGTGCGTCGAGAAATTTCCCCGTGGTGTGATTCGGCGATGAAACGTTAGTCGGACGATCAAAGCTAAATTTTAATTACAATCCTCGTGAATTAAATGGTGGAAAATTAATTGATATTTCATATGCTTATAATTATACGTATTTTGACTGAATGGAGATCATATGGGACGCGGGTATGTAACATCATACTTAATTCAATATAATCTGTCTACTCCGCTGCACGGATTATAAATTCTGACTCATCAATTGCCGACGTCCTACAAATCAAGGCATGAGGTAAATCAGGTATGTATGCGTGTGAATACGCATGTCTCATTTTACCGATGTATAATTTAACTCCACTTTGAGTAAACCGTCTAATAACGAACAATTATTTATCAGGTGAGCATGTAACCAGAATTTTTACCATCGACACGACACGAGCTACGATGATACGACAGCTAAATTATTATAGGCGAGTAAATACATGCGAGTTTGTATATAGAGCATTTAACGCCAAATCACCTAGTCTGTGACCCTGACCATTCTACATTTGATTCATATTTTGCCTTTTAGTTATTGTTATTTCTTAATTAACCGCAACCCTCACTCCGTACGTCATAAAAAAAGATTCTTTGATTTTACTCATCAATTTCGGAAAAAATTAATAATCGTAATCCTCCACAGGTGAAGTATAATTAAAAGAGTCATTTTTTTTTCTGAAACTCTGAAAAGAAAAAGAAAAAAATCTTCCACGCCGCATCGAATATCTGGATCCCCCTAGAAAGAAATCAGAGTGTAAGAAACTCGGACTTTACCATCACTTCGGTTTAGAAATCGTATTTTTTTTGCTATCGCACAGAATTCGTGCGGATCTTTTGATTCTAAGACACAGTTTTTCAGAAAATTTTCAACGTAACGTATCAAAAGAAAAAAGAAACTCGTGAAAAATCATCGAAAGTTTTTCCATCCATGATTCTAGGAGTGATGATCAAATTATCACTCGAATGCAGGTTAAAGTCTAGAGGCTAAACGATCCCATATGCATATCGTGTGCGCATACTTCTAACAAATATATATAGTCCACATAACCTCGAGCCTGTTTCTGTTTCTGAGTCTGAAATTCTGCAGCAGCAGCAGCCATCAGTAGTTAGCTAGCTGGAGGCTGGGGCGTGGAACACATAAAATGACGACAGAGTGTATACGTATGATCGTTGTGATCGAGTAGGAGTGGGTCAAGGCTCGATTTGTCCCCGTGGCCTGGATAGTCCAGTAAAAATCGTCCTGAAATCGACTTTGCGAGCCGAGTGGCTGCATTTTGGATATATGTCGTGTGGGACCCTCACAAAAGTTGGTGTGAAGTCCCAAAGTTCTCACCCCCGGGGGTCCATTTAAAAACCCCCAAAAACATCCCCCGGAACTTGTTTTTCGCCAATATCTCGTGAACGAATGAGAATGAGAAAAAAAGTTTCAAACAAAAGTTGTAGAGCGTCAAATTTTACGTAAACAATGTCCAGTAACTTTTACCCCTAATCCTGATGGTTCAGGTTTTACAGGGGTGCAAAGTTTAAAATCTTTAAAAATTCATAAAAAATCGATAAATTATTATTTTTCAAAGTTCTTATATAGAAATCGATCGGAAATAATCTCAACTTTTTTTTGGGAATTTTTCTACAATTTTACGTTTGTTAGTTTACAACTAGGAACAATTTTTAATGTTTTTCCGACCTTAATCACGCTAAAAAATTTTGTTTTTTTCACTGTATTTTTTTTTGCAATTTTTCCAGCCAAAAAGTCCTGTGCGACTTTTTCGTATCTATCGCACCCTCCGAGATACAAGAAAATTCAACCCTTAGCAAATTCTCAGCTCTACGCCGTTGGCCCAAAGAGCGAGACACAGTCATATGTCCGTGCCGCTCCCACTCATTGCAGGGTTAGGAACGCTGGCGCGCACGCGCCGCCCCTATGCGCTCCATGAGTGCGAGTGCGACGGGAGACCGTTTGCCTCTCTCTACTAATACGATCTTTCGGTTCGGCCTATGCCAGCTGAATTCATATCTCTAACTCTACGGCTCTGGAACTTTGATAAATTTTTTTCAGTTTCATTATTACTGTAAGTTGTGGACATTAGGGTGGTCCTCATTTTGGGTTTTTAAGATTTTTAGTTTTCATTTGTAGAAAAAAATTTAAAAAATTTGATAAAAAAAAAATGTTTATTCAATAGCTAAAAATCTGTAATAATTTTGAAGAATAACTACTCTTATAAGGAAGAAGTCCGCCAACTTTCAAATTTTTCAAACTATTATTCTAGCCGTGATGAAAAATTAAAAAACAATATCAAGCTGCAACTTCGGGATTATAATGTCGAAAAATCTGTAAAGATTCTGCGAAGTAGCTACGATTATGAAGATATAGCCTGCAGAGTTTCAAACTTTTGGAATAATTATTTGGGTCGTAATAAAAAATAAATAATTACACAATTAGGCGGTACGGGTTCAAATTAGGATCGGGGGATGAAACTTGGAGTACATTTTTTCCATCCATTTCGAACCACTTGAGCCTCCTTGAGAAATTCCAAAATACCCAAAATAAGGACCACCCTAGTGGACATATTTTATTTCGTAAAATCTTAAAGGTTTGTGGTTTCTAAAATAGCGATTTCAAATATCGAGTCACGACAGTCTTACGTTTATTAAATATTTCAACGGCTCAACATTTTGACAAAAATTACGAGTTACAAATGGCACGCAGAAATGTTTACAACTTAAAAGAAATTATTAAAGTAAAATATTTGTATGAAATACAGATCGTAAAATAGCAACAAATCTTTCTTTCATTCGGAATATAATAGTTCGCATACGTATATCCCAATTAAGGCAAGTCTCACCTTTATTCAATATTTTCAACGACTCAACATTTCGAAAAAAATTACAAGTTAGAAATGGTACGCAAAAATGTTTAAAACTAAAAAAAAATCCTTAAAGTATAATATTTGTATGAAATACAAATCGTAAAATAGCAAGAAAGTTGGATAAGTTCATACGAAAAATATCGTATACGAAAAACCTGTTAACACATACCTAATTATATGTTGTTTCTACATTCTTATTATTTATAAATTTTCTGTTATTGTTGATACGTACTAATTATATGAATACGATATTTTTATCGTAAAATAGCTGTACTTCTAAGTTAACCCTGTACTCATACTGTTCTAAAATATTATTATAAATTTACCGTTATTGTTGATACGTACTAATTATTATATATTATATCATATATTATATATTAACCCTGTACTCATACTGTTCTAAAATATTACCATCCGACCAGAAACCTTCCACATGTGCAATCTACAGATTCGATCGTAAAATCCTGGTAAAATATAAACAGACTCCTCATACACACAACTCCGAACTCAGGAACCTTTTCTATGGTGTACACAACTCCAAATTCCAAATATTCCGTTAGCTTCAATTATTAACTGCAGCATCACAATGTGTATGCATTTGCAACGTTTATGAATTGATGAATAATTCCAATTGCCCACACGTTGATAACAACATTACAATACCCTCATTGCACCTTTTAAGCGAAGCAATTGAGTCAAATTTCAAAATTATAATCTAAAATCCGTAAAAAACATGATAGAGAGTTCAATCAAAAACACAGATCAATGATCCGGATTCGATAACAATTTTACATTTCTGAGCTGGTCTAAATTGCATTTGTTTATTAAAAAATATTACATTTTTAAAAACCGAACAATTTTCGAAGATAGTCGTAAAAGTCAAGTGCCCGTACCCCAAAAAACTACCCCCGGCAGAACCAGGCCTAAGTGGGAGAAAAATCCAACCAATGAGATATTATAAACATTTTTAAAAAATATAAAACACATAGGATTGGAAGAACCCCCACAGGAATCATTTAAACCAATTGGAAAAGATTTTCAATGGACCGCCCCAAAATCTTGCTTTAAAAAGCCGAGATTCAACGAGAAACGTCAGTCTCAGTCTGAAAATTAAACCACTCTACAACTTCAAGAATTAGTGCAGTCTGGAGAGCTCCGATACAAAATT
Source organism: Athalia circularis (assembly GCA_963978495.1). NCBI lineage: Eukaryota > Metazoa > Arthropoda > Insecta > Hymenoptera > Athaliidae > Athalia > Athalia circularis. The sequence goes on from OZ021702.1 coordinate 22,662,039, forward strand.
CGAAATTCAGAAATTAAATTCAAAAGGTGTTGTTTTAAATACACTTTCATATATTTAGTTTCCTACTGACCTCACGTTTTTCCCAACCTACAAGTTTTCTGGTTCTGATTTGAGTTCTTGTAATCAACTGCTATTCTTAAATTTTGCTTTTATAAGATTTAAATTTTGTTTTGCACATAAACCAAACATATACATTTTTTTATTAAATTTTTGGATTCAACCTGCTTGAAATTAAAAATCCACAACTCTTCCCCGAAACTGAAGATCCGTGTTAGCGCCAACTCGCCGACCTGTGCTGCAGTTGTGTCTTATATCGGATCTTGTCGTCATACGATTAATAAGAAACTCGCTCACCCGCGCTGCAGTTATCTTATTGGTCAAGTGACCTGTTCAAATTCACCCAACCTTCAAAGAAAATCCGTGTAGAGATAAACTCGCAAATCTATGCTGCAGTTGCGTCTCTTACCGGATTTTTGAATTATACGATCATTGAGAAACTCGCTAACCTGAGTCGTAGTTATCTCAACAATCAAGTGATTCACCTTCCCAGACCTCAGTAAAATCCCCATAATTTCTCCATAGTTTAATTCACAATGGCGAGGAGGAGAGCAGGACGCAAGGTTCAGCTACGTCGCCTCCAAAATCAACTAAAATCATCGATTGTTACTTCACATAGTCTAATTCCGCAGTTCATTATAGACGAATATTTGAACCAAGGGAACTTGCCTTCCAATTCAGATACCCCTGCAGTACCCAACTTCTGTCATTCTTCCTCGACTTACCCCCCTTCTTCCTCGACTTACCCCCCACTCATTCCAATAGTAATCAAACTCAACTATCCTGACTATAAAACCATCGAAAAATCAGACCCGAGGAGACGGGCATATAAAATTAAAGCTACTTTCGAATAAGCATCCTAAGTCTAACTTGCGACACGTTTTAGATGAGAATCGGGACCCTAATAATCGTGATACTACTGTATCGAGAAATAACGGACGGACAGGCAGGGATAGTCGGTTATGATTGCGGATCGACAAACTTGAATGTCACTACACTATCATTACTGGGAGTCGGAGAATGCGAAATTCCGGAAATTAAACCAAACGTAACGGAAACATATATCCAACTTTTGCAAATCGCCAAGTATGATTTTACGGAAGTCGTTCAATGCAAAATATTTATCCGCCGAACCATCGTTTACTGTGGAATGCATTCTCACATATCGGCAGTGAACAACGGAGTAGCTGAATATTTGAAGGATATAAGTCCGGAATCTTGCAGACAAGTCCATTTAACCGGCGAGTATCATTTTGGTTACAACAATCATGTAGCAGGTCTAAAAGTAAACCAATCGATGTCCGCGAGCGTAACTTTCGCCGGAGATGTAACATCCGATGGAAAATGTCAAGGAGCCCATTATTCTGACCTGTACGGAGCCTGGAACAATGTACTTGTGCAAGGAACCATTAGAATAACATTACGATCCTACCGAGCATCAGTGAATTTAGATTCCGATAAATTGTATCTTCGATCTGGTACGGTTTGCCAACACAGCGACAGATCATGCATCGACGTGGACGGGGGACATACTTACTGGAATGCTCTACCTCAAGATCATTGCCGTTTCAGCCGTTACGATGTTCTATGGGAAGGAATGGGTACCAAAATGACCGATAATTCAGGGGAATATTCTCGGACTTTATATTCTTTGGCGACCAACGAAATCACCTTCGCATTAACCAAGAGGGGTGACGAAATGCTTTGTGGATACAATCTCATTAAAACTGAACATCCGAAACTTCTTATTCTGGAAACCCGAAAGGGAGAATCATTCGCAGTCAAACGTCGCATACCTGTCGAGAATTTGGATATTTTTGCTTATGTAAATTCAAAATTTGTATATGTCGAGAAACATATGAGGACCCAGATGAGCCAGCTTTATCGAGATGTCCTGATGCAAAAATGCCACCTAGAACAACAAGTGCTACGCAACGCTCTGAGTATCGCAGCGCAAAATCCAGATGAATTCGCGTTCCATTTGATGAAAGGGCCGGGTTACATGGCAGCCGTAGCAGGGGAAGTAGTCCACCTGATCAAGTGCATCCCAGTTGAAGTACGAATACGGCATACGGAAGCATGCTATCAGCAGCTACCTGTATTCCGAGGCAACCATAGTCAATTCCTAACACCTAGGACTCACATACTCGTTAACACCGGCACACAGACAGCTTGTAACGCATTCATTCCACCAATGTATTTCTTAGAAGAAGGATGGTACAAAATCTCGCCTACACCATCTGACACTATCGCTCCACCAATAATGAAACCGATGACGAAGCCAACTTGGAAATACGTCAACCCCGCATCATTAGCAACTAGTGGAATTTACTCAAATGAAGACCTGGAAAAACTCCGAGACCACATAATGTTTCCTGCCGAGAGACCGGCCGTACTGAACGCTTTAGCACGTGGAGTAATGGGGCAACCTACTGCAAACCAAGGGTTGTCGATTTCTAATCTTCTAGATGAGGACACCCTTTCACACATAGTTCGTTCCGCATGGGACAAAATATGGGGAAGCTTCATGATCTTCGGTACAACAAGCGCGGGTCTCATTGGCTTGTACTTTGCCACACGATGCATCAAATTGATTATTGATACCGTAATCCAAGGCTATGCTCTGCATTCGATTTACGGGTGGTCGATACACCTATTAGGAGCCTTGTGGAGTTCGGTGACCCACTTGCTTTTGCATCTGGGGAAACCGGAACCCGGACCTCCGAGCGCGCCCCAAGATCCATCTACAGCTGTCATCGTCATGGGGCCTGACAAAACGGACCCTTCCCCCGACGTAGCCACTCAAAACAGTGGGTATCCTCCCTTGCCACGCGAGGAAACAAGCTGAAGAATTGTCTGTGCGAAATGGACCCCCCCCCGTCCCTGACGTTTACGGGTTTATTTGTTATACGTCCGATTGAATCCGCGATATCACAATTAATTAGTATCATATTTGAACGTATACTCTTACCACAAAAAATTTATCTAAAATTTAAAACTAATACATAAAAATAATATCCTGCATGTTCTTTCACATTTCATATATGTTTTGTGTTACCAAACTACAAATTATATAATTATGATATTTTATTATAAAAACCTATTCAACCTGATAACATATACCTAATCATGTTAGTACGAAATTGTTATTGATTATAAATGTACCCCACTTGTTAATGCGTATCAATTATATAACTACGATATTTTTATAACGAACTTCTATAACTTGTTCACATAAACCTTAGTATGTAATTACGAAATTGTTATTGTTTATAAATGTACCCTACTCGCTAATGCGTATCAATTATATAACTACGATATTTTTCTAACAAACTTCTATAACTTGTTAACATAAACCTTAGTATGTAATTACGACATTTTTATTGTTTATAAATGTACCCTAATTGTTAATGCGTATCAATTATATAACTACGATATTTTCATTATAAACCTACTCTATTTATATATGAACCCTGTAGTCATACTCTCCTAAAAGATCACCACCCGAACCTGACACCTCCAGACGTGTTATGTATAGATTCCATCGTAAAACCCTGGTAGAAGCTAAACAGATCCCTCATACACACGAAATCCTCACTCAACACCCTTTTCCACCCCTCCTAATTTGAACCGTAACCGTAATTGTGATACATAAAAAAAAAACACTCTTTTAAGGATCACTCTAGCTATTCTAATAAGTTTATGCAGAACCCCCAACTTTTAGGCTTCGTTTGATTTCAATGAGCATTTATGTACTGATTGCGAGTCCATTATCAATACCTAAATTCAGCCTAGGCATACGGAATGAAATTTATCATTGCTCACATTTGCTTTTGGCCTATTTTTATTTTTTAGTAGTATTTTCAGCAACGGATGACCGTAGTGCTTTATTAATTTTCATCATTTCGTCAACCTTTTGCAGTTTCCCTGAAATATGGACCAAGAAGCTATTTGTACGATCTGCAACGAACCTTTGAAGAGCGATACAGATAACATCGTTCATGTACGCGAGAAAGGTTTAAACACTTTCATAAAAAAAAGTAAGGAGAAAAATGATCAAAAGTGGAAACTGTGGTCAGGCAAATCCTCTGTGAGTATCCACGAATCTTGCAGGAAGCGATATGGTGCATCATCAAGTAGAACATCTGCATCAATCAGTATATCTCAACCAGGACCATCTGCAGTATTACCACCGCCACCGGCACCGCCAGCCGTAGAATTTGTTCCTAACTTCGATTTCGATAAATTATGTTTAATCTGCGAACAATCGCTTGATCGTGCACACAAGCGAGTCTCTACAATAATGCACAGTTATGTCAGAGATCGATTAATGGATGTTGCTGATCGAAGATCCGACGAAGAAGGAAGATTGGTGATGCAGCGTTTGCAAGCGATATCCTCCATTACGAGTGTGAACGCATCCTACCATAAAAAGTGCTACGATAAATTTATAATAGTACCTTCTACAGAACCGAAGATTCCCAAGCTCGACGCTGAAGTACAGGGCATAGTCGAGACGGTTTGCTGTTACATTGAAGAAAGTGGTAAATCCCGTTTTAAATACTCAGAGCTTAATGAAATAATGGGTGAAAATAGTGTGTCTAGTAAAGTTCTCGTAAATAAACTGAAGCAAAAGTACGGAGATGACATTTATATTTTACAACATCGGGGCAGAGAAACGATGATATACTACAAAACTTTCAACGTAGCAAAAATCTGTAGTGATTGGTTCTGCAACGAAGGCTCGCTTGGTGAAATCGAAAAAAAAACCATATTAACCGTAGCCGCCGAAGTACTCCGTCAAGAAATCTTAAATTTCACGTATGATAGTGAGACATATTCAGCACCGAGTAAGTTTCTGGATAACGTGATTGGGGACATTCCGCCGTTGTTAACTGGCTTTCTTGGTGATTTGATGCTTGGTAAAGACGCAGAAAATGTAGGAGAGAACTTTATCAAACGTGATTATATTGCTCACACAATTGTTTCACTTCTGCGCCCAAAATCTTTTATTTCGAATTTGCAATTAGCACTCGGTACTTATGTGTACAGAAAAACTGGATCGAGGTTGATTATAGATATGTTGTCGAAATTAGGTCTTTGTACTTCGTATCATGGTGTACAACTACATGAAGCTTCCAGTATAATGGATCCGCCTACGATGAATGTTGATGATGCCTTCCTTCAGTTTGTGTTCGACAATACTGACCATAATGTTCGGACCTTAGACGGCCACGCTACATTTCATTGCCTGGGTGGAATCGCTGTATACACGCCAGATTTCGAAGTTTGCTACGAAGGCGGCTCCAAAAAATGTAAAAAAATGCCATCAGCAGCAGTGTTAGCTTCTCAGAAGAGGATCGAAACCATACCCTGCGGAACCTTTAATTCAAGCCGTCTCGAAAGCATTACATTTGTATCGACAGATAAACTTCGCCTTGGTACTCCTCCACTATTATCATCGAGCAATTCTGCATATTTGTGGGCCAAGTTTTTCAAAATTCCAAAATTACCAACGTGGAAAGGTTTCATGGAAGTTATAACAAATGACATGACATATTCACGGTCTCACATTCAGTGCTTACCATTCATAAACGAACCACCTTCGAAATTAACAACACTGAATACTTCTCTACACTACTCAGCAGCGGAAACTCGGAAATTAAATCAAAAAACCTGTTTTGTTACGTTCGATCAGCCTCTGTACTTCAAAGCTCGTTCAATAGTCGCACAATCAGCTCACCCAGATTTGGATAACGTTGTCGTCCGCCTAGGTGGTTTTCACTTGTTGATGTCTTATTTAGGAGCAATCGGTTACAGTATGAGTGGAAGCGGACTCGAAGAATTGTGGTCCGTAGTATACGCTCCGGAATCGGTCAAAAAAATGCTGGATGGTCATGCCTTTTCACGAGCCATACGAGCCCACATTTTATCCTTCACGTCGCTCGGTATTGTGATTTGTGGAAGTATCAACGATGGACACGAGTTTCAAGATTTCACGAAAATGTTATTTGAAAATTGGGATTCCGAGCCTCCGCTTTTAGGGGATTATAATGCAGAACCCATGATTAAACAAATGACCGGAGCATTCGTCAATAAAGTACACGATCTTGAACAAAATGGCCCTACAGCTAAGTTATGGATACAATACTTCAAATGTGTTAACGTCGTATTACAATTCATCGAAGCAGAGCGTTTAGGGAATTGGAACCTACATTTACAGACCATTGAACAAATGTTACCCCTCTTTCATGCATCCGGTCATTTTGCTTACGCAAAAAGTGCACAAATGTACCTGCAAGACATGGCAAACTTGGAAAATGTCATGGACCCGGTGGAATTCGATACATTTACGAAGAAAGGTTATTTCACTATTCATAGATCTGACAAAGCATGGTCCGGCGTTTGGAGTGATATGGTTATCGAACAAACTTTGAATCGCTTCTTTGGTAATGATCTAAGACATGGTAGAGGTGTCACGCCAAGTGTCGTTGCACGATACTTGCTCGCAATGCCATCCGCTTTTGATATAATGGAGTGCTTAGAGGCATACTGTGGAATACGATCCGCAACGAGTGAACAACACGTTGACTTATCAAAAAGTCGAATTAATAGAGATACAAACGATATCCAGCACTTTCTTTTCTGGCTCAACGAACATTCACCATTTGAAAAGAGAGGATCATTAATGTCGCTGTCAACGGGCATCATTGGCGGACCCAATATCAACTGTCACCTTGCGGTTGAAAAAGGATTGAAAGGGATGGCGTTGATGGTTGATAAGAACGCTGCAAATATTTCTCTTTCCGCCGCCTTCAAAATCAAAAATCTAAGTGCTGCGCAACATGCGATCAACGTTAACGACGATCATTTTGTTACTGTAGATACCTTCCTCTTGTTTCAACGGATTTCAGTTCTCTTTCAAGGTAATGCCGAACTAACTAGAAATGCGTTCACTTACGAACTCTCACCATATCCATTGAGTTTATTCGACGAACAGGGACTAATGAGGAAGACACCAAAGTCAAAGTTGTACCAAATATTCCGGCCATTTATCCAATCAGAATCGCTTTTATCGAATTGTGCTTTCGTAGTAGATGGGGGGTGGTTATTACACTCCGTTGTCTGGCCTCACAGTAAAACTTATGGTGACATTTTCCATATTTATATGGCATATGTGATTAAACGTTTCGGAAGCAATGCCACAATTGTATTTGATGGATACAACAATGAGTTGATTGGGATCAAGTCATATGAGAGATATCGACGAAAAGAAAAATGTGTCGCACATGATGTTCAAATCGATGAAGATAAGCTGGCAACCTTGAGCCAATCTAAATTTCTATCGAACGTCGCGAATAAATATAAATTTGTTAGTTTATTAGCCACGTTTTTAATAAAACATAACATAAGAACCGAAGTTGCAACTGAAGATGCAGACACTTTGATAGTGCGCACGGCTATTGAAATAAACCAAAGTTCCAACGGATCTGTTACGATAGTCGGTAATGATGTCGATTTACTGATATTACTAATTGGATTGGCTGGCGATGCAAACGGCATATTTTTTTATAAAGTAACATCCGGATCGAATAAAAACGTGTTATACTCGACCTTGTACCAACGGCACTTGCAACCGTTTATTTTATTTGCACACGCCTTCGCAGGATGCGACACTACCAGTGCAATGTATAAAAAAGGGAAAAAGACAGCCATATCTCTACTGGAAAAGAACAAAAATCTACAAGAAGTGGTCCAAGTATTTTATCAACCAGGGAAGACAGTCGATGAAATATTTTCGGCAGCAGAGCAATTCATCGTAGAACTGTATAAAACTGGAAATGAAGAAAACATATCGCTCGTTGAATTGCGGTACAAAAATTTCAGCTCATCAGTCGGACATGTAAAAAAAGAGATGTCTTTAGCCGTATTACCACCAACGGAATCTGCATTGCGCGAACATGCAAAGAGGGTTTATCTTCAAATCCAAACCTGGTTAGGCCACGAAATGAATCCGGAAGAATGGGGATGGAGACGGACCAATTATATGATGCTTCCAATAATGAGTACCAAACCACCGGCTCCAAGAGAACTTTTGGAAAAGGTAAATATTCGAAATAACAGTTAATCTTGTACTGCTTGTGATATTCATTACCATATTTGCACTAAGCACACCGAAGTTGCACCAACTATTAAACAGATTGTTATGTTCAATTCAAAATGATTCAACACGTGCGGTTGAATCAATTTATCTATTACTGAAGTATCAACTAATTTGATAAATGTTTATATGCTTTATAGGTTTTATGCGGCTGTAAAACAAACTGCAGTACAGCCCGATGTAGCTGCTGCAAAGCAGGCTTGCGTTGCACACATCTTTGCAAGAACTGCAACGGGCAAAGTTGCAGAAACGCATCCGAAACGGCACCGGTGGTTCAAGAACCAGATGAAGAATTAGACAACCCATTCGAGATGGAAATTGATCAACTAGACCGGCAGACTGTACATGTTGACGAGATGGACGTGGATTAGCAGCACGAAATACAGTCAGCATGACCTAAAATTTCTTGCTATTTTCCGATTTTTATTTCATGCAAATATTTTACTTTAAGTTTTTTTTTACGATTTAAACATTTTTGCGTGCCATTTGTAACTTGTAATTTTTGTCAAAATGTTGAGTCGTTGAAAATATTGAATAAAGGTGAGACTTGTCTTCATTGGCATACGTAAGCGAACTATCATATTCCGAATGACAGATGCATTTCTTGCTATTGTACGATTTATATGTCATGCAAATATTTTACTTTAAGGATTTTTTTGAAGATTAAAACATTTTTGCGTGCTATTTCTAACTTGTAATTTTTGTCAAAATGTTGAGTCGTTGAAAATATTGAATAAACGTAAGACTTTCGAGACTCGGTATTTTAAATCGCTATATTAGAAACCACAAACCTCTAACATTTTACGAAATGTCAACAACCTACAGTAATAATGAAACTGAAGAAAAAATTTATTAAGATCCCAGAGCGGTTGAGTTGAAGATATGAATTGAGCTGGCATAGCCGAACTGAAAGATTGAAACGGTAGAGAGAGAGAAAAGATCTCCCTTCGCACTCGCACTCATAGAGCGCATAGGGGCGGCGCATGCGCGCTAGCGCTCCTAACCCTGCAATGAGTGGGAGCGGCACGGACATATGACTGTGTCTCGCTCTTTGGGGCAACGGCGTAGAGCTGAGAATTTGCTAAGGGTTGAAATTTTTTGTATCTCAGAGGGTGCGATAGATACGAAAAAGTCGCAGAGGACTTTTTAGCTGGAAAAATTGCGAAAAAAAATACAGTGAAAAAAAAAAATTTTTTGAGCGTGATTAAGGCCGGACAAACATTAAAAATTGTTGCTACTTGTAAACTAACAAACGTAAAATTGTAGAAAAATTCCCAAAAAAAAGTTGAGATTATTTCCGATCGATTTCTATATAAGAACTTTGAAAAATAATAATTTATCGATTTTTTATGAATTTTTAAAGATTTTGAACTTTGCACCCCCGTAAAACCTAAACCATTAGGATTAGGGGTAAAAGTTACAGGACATTGTTCACGTATAAATTCACGTTCTACAACTTTTGCTTGGCACTTTTTCTCTTATTCTCATTCGTTCACAAGATATTGGCGAAAAACTAGTTCCGGGGGATGTTTTTGGGGGTTTTCAAATGGACCCCCGGGGGTGAGAACTTTGGGACTTCACACCAACTTTTGTGAGGGTCCCACACGACATATATCCAAAATGCAGCCACTCGGCTCGCAAAGTCGATTTCAGGACGATTTTTACTGGACTATGGATATATCTAAGCTGCAAGATAGTTAGTAAGTTGATTGTTATGGGTCGTCGTTTGATTCGAAGAAATAGAAAAAGAAAAGCAAAAACATAAATTTATAGATGTGTATACTTGTACGTATGTATGAAAATAAAAATGGCGGAAAAAAAAAATAATATTATTAGGAACGATCCGAGCAGCGGCTGGCAGAGTCGTTTGCTAAAATCATTACTCAGAAGCGAACAGTTTTAACAAGGATGTTAGAGAATTCATAAAAAAGAAAAAAAGAAATCCTCTGATAAATAACAAACTCCGAGCAACATCTCGGTATTCTCGACGTATATATATATTTAAATTTTGAGTAAACCATGGATGGATACACAAAGAACGGAATTCAATCTACGATAGAAATGAGCGTATTTCCTTACCATCTTCCTTTTCTTCTCTCAGCTTTTTCAAATAGATATCAGAGGAACGAACGAACGAAAAGAACGAAACGAAAGCAGCAGCTACTGCAGAGCGCACAGTCGTAGAGATATGTATATACCTAATATCGAGATGTGATGCTATTAGATATATGCTATACGCTCCGTAAAGTCGCCTTGCAATTTATAAGGGATATATCGATAGAAGTATTCGCTATGGGTGAAGTATCTACGTATACATATGCATATACACAGGTAAGTTGCGTGGGATGTAGATAGAAAATATACGATGTCATACAGGGCGGAAAGGTGGAAGTCAAGAGGAAATATTACTCGTCCTCAGAGAGAAGAACGTCAGCGCATAAAAGTGTGGATATCGGTATACGTATGGTATGAGGTACCTAACCTATGAAATGCTTCGAAAAACCAATGAAAAATAACCACCCACGTGTAAAGGAATAAAACAAATTGAAAAAAATCCAAACGCCTTTCCTTTCAGGATGTATATCACCTGATTAAATCGTGGATATCGATATTGAAACCAATTTATACCAATTTATAATCACACGATTTTGAATGTAAAAAAATAATAACATCGTATAGTTTTTGATTTTTTTAATGTTCGCTTTTCAAATATCGTTGACATGCTCTTCACGATTGTCGCGACCAAAAAATTAACAAACTTTTCCTTCGTCCAGACTGTTTTGGAGTTTGGAGTTTCAGCTGAAAAATGCGGTATACAATTGATACGAAATGCTCTTTGTGTTACTTTACAAAAGACGTTTTTATTTCGTTATAAATGAAAGTCTTTGTGATCTCTTTGAAGTGTTCTATCAATTATTAGTTGTACAAAGTTTTATCTAAAGATGTAATATGAATTCTCTTTATACCGTACACAAATTCATCCTTACCTGTTCGTACAATCGGTTAATTAATTTAGTCACTCGCTTGGTTATTCTAACGCATCTAATCCGCGCGTATCGTTCGAAACCGAGTACCTCCCACCTATCTATCTATCCATGCTACAGCGAGTTTTCAGTTGTGAGAATTGCGAGGGAAGACTACAGAGCACACTGTTTAGAGAAGAAGACTACTTTATTCTATGCGCAAAGATGGTAAGATTTTGCTTAGTGAATCTAACGCAGAATTAGTAAAGTCGAGTAGAGTAAACTTTCTTGTTATACGTTTCCCTACAGACTACACAGCTATACTCTTCTCTTACTCAAGATGTTCGTTAGCTACAAATATTGACTTCGTCGACAGTAGCAGCTCGGAACAAAACTAAAGCGAGCGATGGTTTGCTTTATCATGCTCATTTTCCACTCTACCGAGAAGCTACTTGTTCTGGGGAAAAAATTGAAATTTTTATCTCCCCGATACCAATTTCAGAAATATAAATCCTCAAGCTTATCGTTCAGCGAAGAAATCCGATAAATTATAACAGTTACCCGTATCATGTGGTTGTAAGATGTACTGCACTGGTTATTCGCGAAACGAGCTACAAATTTGAAATGAAATTTGTACGAAAGCTCGATAGTTTATCAATCGATTCTCTAGAATTGACATTGCCGATGAATTTGTCTCGTTGACTGTATAGTTTTAATTACGTATACGTTCAGGGCATAGGCAATTTCGCCGAAAATTTGTCGCGAAACGGTTCGTTTGTCACTTACGTTTCGGGTGTAGCGAATAAAAATTCATAAAAAATTACAGAATCCTCTATTATCGACTGGGATATGCTAAACCGGATCAGTTTCAAACCGGTTACAGAATTACGGGAATTTGAAATTTTTGTTGTTTCAAAATCGTAGCCTATTGGTCAGGAGGTCAAGCCTCAGTTTAAGAATAGGAGTAATCATTTTTATCTTGCAATCAGTTTATTATATATATATATATGTGTGTAATATGTATAATAAGATTGCGCGAAGTATATGCGCAGAGGGTGAAACGGTGAGGAGATAACGTTTATAATTCCCGGCCGCGCTCAACTTCGCCGAAGAGTCTCCAGACAAACTTACAAAGTCATTATTAATTGCCACCACCCTCAGGTATATACTTACGTAATCTGATCAACACGGACTTCCTCTAACTTTTAATATACCCACCCGGTATGCATGAGTATACGGGTACGTATAATACTCCGAAAACTCCATAAGGCGATTATTGTACGCATCCCCAAGTAATCATTATTATTATTATTTTAATTCCCACACCCAAGACTGCAGCGATAATTTATTGATATAAATAAAAATTAAATCCTCTTGAAGAATCGTCACATTCACAGCGGCATATGTATATGACACATCCATGTGACAGCTATAATATGACGTAGGTAGTGTCGTTTCGTCGGGAATTTAATTTATTTATTAACACGTATCAGAAAACAGTATCGAATTACGAACGCCATGCATACCATATCGAGGATCCTCGCATATAAAGGCATTCCTCTTCGATCGATAATTATAGATACATACTGATTTGTCGACGTTATATATACGGAATGTAGATTATAATTACTTTCAAAGACATATACTGCTGAGCTGGATATTTTAATTAATGAATTTCCGTAGTTTGCTAAAATGTTATATGGATTCAATTATTAGTTCGCTGCAGGTGAATGAATATCGCGTGTATCAGGTGCTGTAATCAAAGTGCGGAAAATAAGTGAAACCCGTTTCTTTCTTAAGCGAGGATTCTTCATCAAGCGGAAGTTTCTTGGGCCCGATATAGTTGCAGCCGGTAGGAAAATATAAAGCGAATTTGCGAACCCGCAAATATAGCGAAAAGTACATATATGTATGTAATAAAGGTAAAAGGTTGAACGATACTGCTGCGTTTACTCAAGCACCATCTAATCCACGCCACGTGTATACCCTGAAAATCCCATTTGCTGAGGAGTTTCAAAAATCGCGAGAACGGGTACTTCCCATCGCGTTCGCTATTCGACTGTTTCTCGATTTCTTGGATATGATTGTTAGAAATTTTTAAACAACGTATCTCGAGACACACGTTAAAATATAGTTCACCGTCACTACTTCCGCTATCAGATAAGACGGACTCGTTTTCCCTCCTCTATTTCTTATCACTTCGAGTCTCGCATACATAGGGAGTTTTTCCTCAAGTTCTTCCCCCGTTTCGGTAATTCACAGTCATTTGTTATTGCTTCGATTTCAATTGAAATAAATGTTGTATTATCGTAACCGTACGGAGAGATGAAGAATGAAAGAATTTTTATCATTAGAATATCCAGTGCAAAGTATCATAGATATTATACTGTGGATGATTCTTAGAAATTTCTTGTTTGCGCTACCGCACAGGTTTTTCGAACTGGTCCATTATGGGGAAGTCCAGTTTTATAAATACTCGGGGAAAAAAAATTGAAAAAAAAAAAAAAACGAACCACACAACATTCCGCATTTATATCCTATATATACTACTTGAGGAAATTGTATAAAATTATTCCCCACGATTTCGTACATTATCGCGCGTAAAGGATTAACGACCGTCGTCGCACACGAGGGGGAAACCCCTGTGATTTGATGAACACGTAATAAAACGAGAGAGAGTCATTTAATCAATTGAAGCTATCATCACGGGTCACGAAATGCAGAGTAGTTATACCGTGAGTATAGAAATTGGAAAGCAGGTTTATGATAGTACAGATTTGGCCGATATTAATTCCGCACGAATATTTGGACGGCAATAAGCGATAATGTGGTAATTAACCAACATTTTTGGAAAAGTTGTACAGTGGGTTATACATTTTTGTCATGCAGGTTTCCCAATAGTCAGAAGAGAAGCATTTTTTTTTTGTTGGTTAAGACGCTTCTGCTCATTACTGTCCATTTTTTAATCAATTTAATGTGCGGTATACCCGATAATATGTACGATAATTATATGAAAATAAACGATATGATGGTTGCAGAGAGTTCTGATGATAATTTACTTTTTGACATGCATATATGACACGTGATACACGTGTCGCGGTGATGTAAGAAAAATAAATAATATACTGATTGTTTTAGCTCGCGACGTGACGTATACATGATTCAACTGAATAATCGATCGATTCACACCTCATAAATTCTAATCAATTGAAACGAATAAATCACGTTCGATATACCTATAGTTTATTACACCATTATACACTTGCAGTTCATTAAAACTCGAATTTTCTTACGGAGGAAAAAAATTTGCATTCCTGTGGAGGAAGTCGTTTGTTTCGTTGAAAGTGTCGCCCTGCTTAATTCGAGCAAGTTATAGTTTTTTTTTTCTTCTCTTTCTTAACATTCGGAGTTCATATACCTGATACAGTATGTAAGTAGAAACGCGACGACCTGAGATAACGAGATACATAAATTAAAATGCTAATTAATATTTCCAGGGCGTTTGTAACTGCGGGTGAGCAAAATCGTGGTTCTCGTGAATACACACGTGATGTGATATTGAAAAAAAAAGAAAGAAAAAAAAAACTGCACCAGGTCTCCGCTATATCTTTACAACTTCGGATATCGAACGAGCATTTCTACACACCATCCACCGGTGCGATAAATAAGGAAATATATGAAATGCGCGATGCAATTTTTCGGTGTAATTGCATCAGTCGGTTTTTAACTGATCATTTTGAGGTCATCGACAACGAGACTGGAAAAAACTCAATTTTTCGGTTCATTCATCTATAAAAAACGAACCCTTTTAACTTCGCCATTAGTATCTATACTGAGGCACGGTGTTTGATGTATATATATATTTTTTTTTATTTTTTTTTTTTTCTCACAAACAGAATAATTGTCTGTACCGAATTACAGAGCAAAATTCGAGCGCGCGCTAAAATGTAACAAGAGTTGATGTATAATGTGTACCGAAACCGGTAATGCGACTGGTATAATATTACGAAGGTATTATTGAAACGGTCGGTTAGCGGTTCGTGGAGAAGTACATCACAAACTGGTTGAGAAACTTGCGCGCGTTATGTCATATATTCACGTCACTGTGTACACTATACCTATGTATATTCATACTAGGGTGTGTCGAAAATAAAAAAGAATCTCCTTTTTCTTGCGATACTGACACTTTAAACGAGAGATGTTACGATTCTAAAGTAGGTTTTCCGAAGGAAAAAAAAAATGATTTCGTTCAATTTTGATATTCACTCGATCGAACGTGCTTTTATCTCCCATGTACGATTGATGTGGAAATTTTTTTTATTACTCCACTGAAAATTGAGGTCGGGGATCGTTTCTATATTATTTTGATACGATATTAATATAAAACAAATTTATGTCAAAGTTCTGATGTTATTGGAAATGATGAGGAAAAAGAAATGCGTTGGAACGCGTAAATTTAAAACTCATGGATGTCCAGATAGCATTTCCTCTATTTTGAAGAGACTGTAGGTAAGTGGAAGGTGAGGAAATGACACGGTCAAAACTGTCTGACTAGAACTAATTAAAACAAATGACAACGCTCCAAACTTACCTAAATATTATTTGGCCAATTTATCATAGGCTGTTTACCGAGCATTAAATTATACGTACTTACAATTAGATGTCCAAGACGTCGCCTCGGGTGCAACTATGTGTATAATATTATCTCTGACGCCAGCTCGAAATGCTTCTGCACTTGTGTGTATGTATAATGTATTTAACTTGTATGGATACCTGTGTGTACGATATGTATATCTATATAATATCACACCCGCCATCAACGTTGTACATACAACAAATCGAAATTAAATAGGAACAATTTTGACACGATGTTTGTCCAATTATCTCGTGTACGGTGTTATCCGCGCGCGGAGATTCTTTGCACCCATAAATAATGAGAGATGTTCTCCAAAGCTTCAACGTGTTAATTATCACCTGGAATCTGAAATCCCCACATTAAACGAAATGAGATCCCGTATCTATCGAACTGATCAAAGCTTTTCCTCTGCGGTCTTTCAACAACCCGATAAGCTGGTGTAAGAGGTGTAGAAATCTATATGATTATATCTCGATCCACGATGTCTGAAGTAATTAGATGACGAATAAAAAATTAAATGAACATAAGATAAAATTTAAACAAAGTAGAGTTATCGATACGAATCAAAACTCATATTGCATCAATAGACTGTTAATTGGAAAGAAATAAGCTGGGCGTACAATCATCTGTGATGAATTATCTACTGTTACATATCTCCCAAAATCAGGCGGAAATGATGACGCTAATTATCTTTGACACGTTTCAGTCCGAAGATAATCGCGAGTCGCGTTGAATCAGACTGCATGTAAATTATCATAATTTGTTTAACTTTCTTCTTCATGATCCTCCAGCGTTCATTCTATTTTTATAATCGTATAATATTTAGTTAGCCTAATTATATACTCACAATTAGTTCGTCATTATATACTATATAGATGGTTCACAACCGTTATTTTATATTTATTTCATTTTTTGGTTCGAGAGAACGTATCGACCGTGTTACGAAACGACGAAATCATTCCTGATCGCAAAAGAAAAGAATACGAAATTTGCAAAAAAAAAATAGTAATCCTTTCCTGAAAAGTTGATGACCAATCGAAAATCTAAATACGCGATGAAAACTCGAAATTCGAGATGAGACTCGTGTTTCTGAATTCGCGATCCATAAAATTAATCGAGGTATCGCCAATTTATTGCTCCGAAAAGTAATAAAATAAGGATATCTCGATGAGATTTATTTCTAGCTTAATTTACTCGACGGTTTCGTGTTCCTGAGATCAAAATACGTTGGAAAAGTGTCCTGCAATTAATTTTGGCAATACTTCATTTTTGACCCCAAAATCGAAAAAATCTCAGATATTTTTCGATTTCAGGATCAAAAATCAACTTTTGATTTTGATATGGTTCAATAGGCGTTTTTAGGCAATTCTTATGTATTTTGAGCTCAGGAATCCAAATCAGCTAGTTATTTTAAAATTTTATTCACAAGGGCATTCAAAACGCGAGTTGCGTTTCGGAAAGTGATCGACCAAAACCTATCGATAAAATTGATCGTACAGTACAATGACATCTCGATAACAATTCTATGAGTATAATTGAGTTGAGGAAATGAACGTTGTTATTTAGACATAGGTATATCGGTAGTAGTAATTTCACGGAATCTGTTCACCGTATGGTGCGAATACATACGTAAATCTCTTCTGCATAAATCAGCATGCTCAATTATAACATCCGAGCGAAAATATCTGTGAAATTGTACCACGGTAGACAATTGACGTCACATTAACTATAAATATAATATGTAACACGGCATACCTACATACCTTTGCAGGTATAGATAATCGCTATGACGATGTGGAGAGATTAAAACAACAAATACATACGCACGTATTTTGATAATTAACTTCATTTAATTACCGACCAACAATTAAACACAAGTACAATACATATATATACGGTAAATTGACGTAATTACTCCGCGCTTTGGTAAAACGTCGGATGAAAAAATATGAAATGTATTATAGAAAAACGGAGTAGAAATGAAAAGAAATTATGCGTTTTTCAACACTCTTGAAACTGCAGACAGGTATGCGGTGTATAGGCATGAATAATACATGTATATTGCGTATAAATGGAAACGGACAAATATAATTCAATACGCAAACATGACCGATATATATTTTTTTCTTCTCTTTATTCATGTACGGTGATGCGTGTCGCGAATGGATCTCGTCTGCCGTTGACAATTTTTTGTTGGTTCAAGAATCAAGCGTCAGGTGAAAAAAAATACAGTCTGTCGAAAAAAAAAAAATGTTAATAAATTATTTACCGTTTTGTACACATATGTATAGATATACCTGTATATGCACGTAGCAACCGCGTTTTCGGCAATTTTTCTTGGAGTTTTATCAAGTATACACATGTCTGTACTGTCTACATTGAATATGTCAAGGGCTCGCCGAGTGAGTGATTTAAAAAACGGGGGGGGGGGGGGGGGGGGGGGGACGAAAAAAAAGAAAAGAAAAAGAGAGAAGAAAAAAATAAACAATTCATGTAGGTTATGTGTTCTTGCATTTATTTGCGCTAATCACAAGGTGTACCTGCAGTAACAGCGGCACATACGTATGGAGTTGTATGTTAACCGAGTTGCACAACGGCAAACAGAGACCTCTGCAGAAAACTGGGTTATGTATTTCGGCTCGGTGCGCAAACATTGCTCAACAAATTGTCGTTGGATCTACAGAGTATGGTATGTATATCGCGACCGGTTACTTACTTTGCATTGTCACAACCCTCGGGGCCTCCGTAAAATCGCAACTTCATCGCTGCAGTGCAGTGGAGAAACAGAGATTTTTTACCATTTTTTTTCTTCTTCTCTTTTTTTTCGATTCTCAATTTTCAGTTGCGTTTAAATTACAAGCTGTCGGTTTATCGCAGCCAATCGGCATTCCAAACACTCGATACTTGTTCTTATATACTGTTTCAATTTGTTAGATATTTTTTTTTTCATCTAATTGTGCTTCGCGAAAGCGAATTTTAACATTTTCATCACAACTCGGTGAAATGTGTTTGTTTTTTCTCTCGTTCTCCATTTTCCATATCCGTAAAAAAAAAACAAAAAAAAAAAAATACATCCAGACACGCGTGCCGGAGTGTAAGCGGGACGATGAGTTGATCCGCGGGGGGTGGGATTTTCCCGGTATAATTCTCCATTCCGTCTTTATTATCCCGTTCTACCCTTGCCGGACCAAAATTTCCGTGACGTCAATCGTTTCAAGGTCCTGTGTACCGGAGGTGAGGGAAGAGAATGAGAAGAAGAAGGAAGGGGATGGAGCAGGTTGCGTATCGCGGGGGCTCTGCAGCTTCTGCGTCGAGAGATTTGCCCTTTCCAAGGTCTCGAGCGGAGATCACATCTTTGGCAAACAGCTATTCCCAACCACCCCCTTATATGTGTATATAATGTACATGTGTATACTTATACGCGCGGAATATCGACCCCGCAGTCCAACCGCATGAAACTACCACCACTGGCAGCCCACGCTTTTATTGAAGATGGTCGCTATTCTCTCGTTTTCGTTGTATACATGACTATACATATAGAATTACATATACGTATGTACGACCTGCATGGAAATGAAACCCGTACGTACGGATATTATGGGGGTTAGACCAGCCACGTATTATAGTAGAAATGGTGGATTCCTGCAGATGAGACGGTGACTGAACGATTCGTAGATTGTTCGATCGCGGTATCGGGATATAACGTAAATCGTTTATCGGCGGAGGAAAGAAAAACTGAGGAAATCGCACCGGTGTACCGTTGCCGCCTTCGTCTTGTGGAAAAATATTGGCATTCCAACATATCCGTTCTTCTCGTACTACGATGTAGAAATTCTCTTCTACTCAAATTGACACTCGCGAATCGCGACGCGCGACGTGCGGAACGCAATGCGGATACGCTTCGAACGTATTCTGGAAGAAAGAATAAAATGAAAACGATTTTGAATCGTTTCCTGCACCATGCGTACAAAATTGAAGACTTTTACGTGTATACAGATTCCGGATCAGCTGTACATACGCAATATTCATATATTTGGATAAAGTTTTCATTCGGCACGTAATTACCCCTAATTCTCGTACACGAATTAGCGATCACCTCTCGGGTTATCTGTTATAGTTTGTTGTTTCTATACCCCTACAATAGTCGGGACTTGCACTGATCAGTTTTGCGCAGTTTAAGAATAATGTAGAGAAAACGGGGTTGCCAACGAATCTGACAATCAGATAAATGGAGGAATTACTTTACAGTGGCACGGTTCGTCCATTCAAAGTCTTCAGCGTCTATAATCCGTCTAGATTTCACCTTGTAAAGTCAACTCAATGTACACCTATCACAGGTTCAGATTCGACAAATTTCTTTCATTTCTTTTCTTTCTTCTGTTTATTCGTGAATAGTTGACGTTTCAAATGCGACTCGCTTTAACGGATTGATATGGTAAATTAACTACAGAGACTCGTCTTTCTTGTGTCGAGGAATAATATCATTCGAAAGTTGTTTTTTCTGAAAATTTGCAACTCCCAATCATGGCGCATCATGGTAAGGTAAAATATTTCAATATACATTCCACCAAAAAAATATATCACATAAATGAAATTCGAAAGTCACGAACTATGTGGGTACTTTGCAATGAAAAAATGGAAGAATATGCACAACGATATATAAACCATCTGAATCAGTTTGTCGACAAAAATAAAAAAAAATAAAAAAAATAGAAAATCAATTAATAATTAACAAAAACTATTGGCAATTAATTTCAGTGGACATCGGGGGGAGATTGGCATTAGGGATAAATCTGTTCTGGAAGTAATACACGGGTGAGGTAGGTAAGTGGATTGACGACATGCGTATCAAATGACGTAATCTCGTGCCATGGCCAACGACTCGGTGACCCTCGGGTGAAAGGTGCCTCCCGCACCTTCTACTGCTTATTGTTTGTTTCTGTCTCCACGGTAAAAGTTATAATAATAATTCATCGTATGGTTTTATACCGGGATCGAATAATTAAGCTGCTGACGAACGATAAAAAAATCCGCGCGAGCGCCAATCCTACAGAAGCAAAGAAAAAAAAAACGAAAAGGAAAGAAACAAGAAACAAATACCCGAATAATGTACGAAACAAAACAAAAAATTTTTTTTTCTCAAAATCACATAATTACGAATATAAATGAAAATGGGTCGCCTCGTGTTATACCTTTCCAAATTTCTTTTCATGTAATACGTTACACATAAATACATATTTGTACTATAATTATTTGGGCGGCGGCGGCGGGGGGGGGGGGGGGAATATATATTTTTGAATAGGTACTAATTATGACGACAGGTGCGCCCACCTGTTTTTTTTATGTTTTTTTTTTCCGCGGACTGTTTTGTTACAAAGCTTCGAATATTCGCGTGTTGCGCTGTTCTGGGGGGAGGTATGCTCGTCGTTTTTGTTATATTCTTTCTGTTATTTCGGATACAAGCGAATCGGGAGTTTCGTCTGAATTTCAAAGAAAAGTTGAAGAACTGTAATTAAATCGCGTTATTTTGAGAGTGCGGTATTGAGACACCGTTCCAATTTCACCTGTATTTATTTTCGAAGTCGATCCTTCATTGTTTAGTATTTTCATTAAATACTCACGAAAAACAAAAGCGGAATACCACCTGCAATTTCTCCTTCCTTTCTTACTTACTTTCTTTTATGCCTCTATGCAGTGAGAAAATAAAAACGACTGTCGCAATTAGCTTTGAAATTAGTTGCAACAACCGAGCGAGAAACGCGCGCGCTGAGTATCCCCGGAATTAATTAGTCAAGCGAAACAATTGAACGTCGATTGGTTTTCTTGCCGACATAATTTCACCATTCGTTTGGAAAACAATTGATAAATTCATCAACGTTCGTGTTTCAATTTTTATATAAAGTCGCATAAGGTTCTCTGTTCATCGTTTCATGTATAGTTTCGTTTTCAATTTAATATACGTGTGCATCCGTTCTCCGTCAATTTCGTGCTAAAATTCTTTAAAAAATAAACATTTACATTGAATCCTTGCTTAATGTCAGCAAATTTCATTTTTAAATATTTTTTATACATACAGAAGTATAATTATATTATAACCAACGGTATAGAAAAAGTCGTCGGATGGTTTTGACGTCACGTCATATAGGAACAGCGAATGATAAAATAATACGTAAAAACCAAGTTTGCTTAGCAGGTGGATGGCTTCTTTTCTCTTCAATTTTTTTTCTTTTTTAATTAATTTTTTCTTTTTTTTTTCAAATAAAACGTAACTTAATCTACGCTCGCGGGTCGGCGACAAGTAAAACTTTATGAACAACGTCGGTTTACACAGACCTGCACCTGATATGTATATCTACTGTGTTTGCAAAGCTGCCCAGAATGCGAATTCATTTGTATTCAGCGAGTGTTACGCGCAGTTACTGTTATAACAACGAATGCGTGTCATGGTGAAACATTTCGTTCCATCCATCTACTTGTTTTGATAAATAGTTGGTAGTAGTGTCACCTACAAGGTCTACTGATCGATACCTGAGCTCGTTTCTTCGACATTTTTTCAGTTTGGTACAATTTTTTTCTTTTTTTTTTCATTCTGCTTGTACTCCCTCTACAATTACGCACGTGATTTTCTCCTCCGTAGAGATCGATCTTTGCGCAATTCAGATTCGTATCTTTAGATTATTTACCATTTTTGGCGATGGAATATACGACTGAAATACACGAGTTGTCTTTGTACAATTTATATACACCTATAATTCAACAGTCTGAATAAAATTTGGAGGTCAAATATTTTACGATTCTTTCGCGATCACCACCGCATATTACGTCAATTTGCATATGCTGCTCTAGTTGCGTAATTTTTTTTCCTACGATACAAACGATGCATGAGCTTGTAGATATAATTTTATTAGCGCGAATTATCATATTCATTCGAATATTAAATTAGCGACTCGTACACCATGATCGCTGTCGGAAGGAAAAATAAAAAATGAAACTATAGATAAATGAATAAATAAAGGAAGAAAAAAAAAAAATAACAAAATTTCAATACTTTTTGGGTCGAGACGATTGTTGGTATTTTGTACGGCACAAATTTCTCAATCGACATTTTATGCTTCACGGTTCAACGGACGCATTTAGTAGGTATATCGATCGATCAGAAACCGCGACGAAGCACGCGCGAATTCACATGCCATGTATTAGCATTTTAACCGTAAGTCATTTGCTCGTTCGATTCTAAAACGAAAGGCATCGAAGTATTTTAAAATCCGTCTGGAGAAGCAATTCGGCGAAATTCAATTCATCTGAAACATTAAAATATAAATTTCAAGCGTTCATTACGGAGACGTTGTACTAATGAGATGCTCGAGTGTATAATATGTGCTGATTGTGAGTGGAGGAGAGTCGGTAGATCGAAGGAATTTTTTCTACGAAGTAACAGTCGCCTTCTATCTGCAACTAGTCGATTAGTACGGCAAACAAACTACTCGAAGAACACAAGGCCACTCGATGTATCAAATTATTATTGGATAAGTCCACAAAAACAATAACCACAAACAAGTGGTTGACATGATTGCGGTAATTTTTTCGCATTTGTTTGCTACGTACAAAACTTGTGGCGATGTACAGCGTCAGATACCTCCGGTTGCCGAAATGGGAGGCACCTGATACAATCTCCTCAGCGAATCAGCGTGCCCCGTTCCAGAGAGCTAGAAATACTGGGGGTATACCGACACTTGAGAAAATCCGAATTCGGCGCCTCCCAGTTTGGGAGTCAAAGATGACTCACACGGTATATCAGGAATAAAATGGCCCACCTTCGATTACTGTAATTGTTATAACGAGCATCACCTTACGACAATGTATTATGCGAGGCTATGACTATGGCGTTTGTTACGTACGTGAGTACCTGGTATATTTATATATAAGCTGGATGAAGAAAGTCCTTTCTCTCGCTGAATCTTCACTTGCGGAGCGTGTTATATATAGACTGTCAGGTGTAATTAATTATACTTCAGTTGTAGGTATCGTGTACGATAATAAACCAAGTGAAATTGATTACGCTCTAATGATTCTACCGTAAACCTACCCTTCCCATGAGAAACTCACGTGCGGGATGATTATTAAATTCATTACACGAGAATCGAGAAACCCCGTACACAAAAAAAAAAGGTGAAAAAAACAAAACAAGGATAGATATAGGGACTCGGATCGATTTTGGTTCGTGTACTCGCAATCAGGGATGTTTAGATTTTACAGGGATGAAGTATCTATGTGGAATTGAATTTTCAGATACATCAAAAAATTTGATTAAGCAAGATCTAATTTATAGCACGCGCGTCGGTAGTTTTTGACTTTTTTAAGCCTGTATCGCAGGACTGCTGCAGCATTTATATGGGAGGTTCGGTGGGTATTTGAATTATGGCTAAATTGGTCGGTTCGAAATTCGTGAAAACGGATTACTTGTAATAACGTATGTAATAAAAGTTATTCAACCTGGTATGACCTATCCAATGGATAACTTTACGAGCTAACGGTGCGAAACAGAATTTTTTACCTAAATAATTGGTATATTAAAAGTAGCAGGTGGGCTGGGATTTTCAGATGTATTGCTAAAAAAAATTTGCTACGTCGTGCTCAAAATCCAAAAATATCCATATCCTAAACTAAACACATATTTTCTTTTTTCGTACCTGACGAAGAGTTTTTACATCGAAGAAATGAAAAAACTGTATCAAATATTCAATATAATAAACGACACGCTAATACCAACAGATTTAGAAATAACGAAAAAAAACACAAGTAGGTACGGAGATCAAGGATTTCATAATAATTTCTGGTTCACTCAACCGTGAATTCGGTTTGCAACAAAATATAAGAAAAAAAAAAACAAACTTGATGTACGTGTGGGTTTTTATCGTATGTGTGTCGGACCGCGTAGCCAGAAACGGAAACGAAGATTCGTCAGGTTTACGTAACACATGCCATTTCCGCGACGGCGTTATACATATAAACTTACCCGGACCGAAGATTGTTCTACAAATCTAAATTGAGTCCGTACGTAAATTTTACGCGCCATAACTCTGCAGTAATTTTCTATATCGATAGATACTGTTGATTTTGAAAAGCGACGGTGTACGTATGGAAAGACATGTATATAGGATGGAACCGCGACCAGTCATCGGTGAATTTGAGACTCTTGGTCCGCAATTTTTTTTTTTTTTTTTTGAGCGGAATAAATATTTAAAAATATATAACGTTGGCGCGGCGTATTGTTGGACGGTATATGAACATGAAAGCGTTGAATCGGTGGTGTAGTGGCAAATGTAGAGAACGACGACACGCGAAAACAAATCATTAGAGGCGACCAGCAAACGACGGCGTTCAACATTCGCGGCGGCGATGGTTATGGGTACCTATGTATACAAGGCAATATGCGGCTTTAACGCCCACCGTTTTTCAACGCGTCTAGATGTTATGTCAGATTTTAAAAACCCTCACTTTTAGACCGATGCAAATTTACAGACGGTAGATATTGTATATCGTACATCTACGTACACACACATACATTGTATGTGTTATTCAACGACGTGTTTCGCCGCTCTCTGCAGTGAACTTATATTTTTATATAGATACGCGACGGTAAAATGATATCACTATACGCGTAAAGAGCCCCGCGGGCTCTGGACATTACCCCGGGACTTTTTGTGCGTTAAAAGAACTTTTGAACACACCGTATTATCACCTGCCAAAACAATTATATACCGCGAATTTTTGGTTAGCAGATCGAGAAAACAATACGCTGCACAAACATGATATACGTCTAGGTAATATTTGCGAGTTTTGGTTTCTGAGTAGATACCTAATAACATAAAATTATATGAAACTTGACCAAGTTTTCATTTTAATATACATTCGCGCGGTAGTAAAATTCGCGATCTCTACGGGCTTGTATGATGTGATTTGTTATTACACGCAATATAATTTTGCGTAGTTTTCAACGCTCTGTAGTATTTTGAAATTCCTCGGTAAAGGCACGGAGCCAAATTGAGTCGAGTGGTGAATCAGTCTACGCTCTAGGGTCCAAAATCAGTAGCGTAAGTTGTTATATTAGTTCAGATTCACTGCAATGACGTCATTGGTAGCAAGAGAAAACAAAGAAGTCGAAAAAAATGAAGAACTTTACGTCACGCGGAGTACCTATGCACGTAAGTCGCTCAATCAACGAGATTTATAAGAGCCTGGTAATCTTCGACTTGGAAGTCTAAAATTTTCCTGGAACCATTTTTATAACTTTGTACACAATTTACTCCTTGAATATTTGTCTTATATAATGTACTCGCCATATCATCGCCGCCAGGAGTTGACGCTACGTCAATCATATCTAAATATTATTTTTTATGCGTCCGACGTCATAGGAGGGGATCGATTACGCATTTTAACTCGAGATACGAACACTGCAGCGTACGTGATGAAATACTGTGAGAACAAATGAAAGTTCCGCACGCGATGAACGTAGGGGAAACGACCCTGAATTAGCCGAATAAGATTTTCCGTATTGTCGTGATTTCGAGCGCCATTCTGGTACCACTATCTTCCGTATACGGTGCAACCGCATGCACCTCAACAACTTTAAGAGTATGCCGTCGCCGGTGATATCGCGTGCTGAAAATAGCGCAGTTCCAAGTGTCGGGTATTTACTCGAGGATAGTAAAACCCGGAGGTGGGTAAAACGTGACTTTTGTCGCCACGGCGTGACCCCCGACCTTATCGCTGAACCAACTCGTGCACCCTTCACGTGGGACGGGCTTTTCCGGTAGTCAGAACTCTGCGAAGGGGTTCAGAAGAAGGAAAAGGACATCGCACAGGGTTGACTCGAGCTTTGCAGGTGATGGAACAATATGCCCAGAGTTTTTCGAATAACTGCGCTTCAATTTTACACAATAATTAATTTCTAGCGAAACACGTATACGCAGAATATTGCCTAAGAAATTCTCGTAAATTCTATTATACATTCTATTGAAACTGCAGCAGGGGGTTCGACACGTGACGATGTTATATGTTGGGTATTTTGAGCGTCCAGAAAATCGTCGTTGGTTGGTTAGCTTTTATTTCCATAAACAACTTCACAAGAGTTAAATGTTCCGTAAGAGGTGTTAGAACACGCAATAAGTTATATTTATAAATTAGAACCGGGTGTGTTTATAATTATCTGATCTAAATATGTACATCGATAAATTTAGTCTTCAAGGTGTTCAAAAACGTGATATACAATTTTCAATTCCATTAGTAGACGCACATAGATATAGGTATAATCTCAGGGTAAAGAGTCGAGGTTGTTGCGATCCCGTTCACATGGTTCGTTACGACCAAAATCGTGTAGGTTCGTAATTCCCTTCCAAAATTAACGCGTAGCTATATAATTAGTAATCCAACGGGTTGTTTTCATTTATTTAAGGCTCACTCAACGAGCTCAACCTGTACCGGACTGGGCTACGATTAATTATTTATCAACTCGTGTACGCGCAGCTTTTCTGCAGTTACGTCTAAGTTACCAACAAATATTTACGTATCGTACAAAGTTAATACACATACCCATGTATCGTATAAAATTACATAAGGGACAATTTCACGAGCGAGAATCTCCAGGGATACATCGTCGTTCTTATAGTGAAAGAAATTGAGAGGGAACGGAAAGAGAATGAAAAAGAAGATACGAGTTCCCATATATACGTCAAATAAAAAGTCGTCGAGGAAAAGAATGATAAAGTAATTAAATATTTGAAGGCTTCGCCCGTGGAAGGAATGCGTAATCACCAAAGATGGTACGAAATTAAATTTACCAACTGGAAAAATTCTAAAAGCTTTTCACCCCCTTCTCCCTATTTCTTTTCCTGCATCCTCATCCCCATTCCCTTAGCAGCAACTCCTCTTTTTCATTTGTGAAATTATCGCGTCAAGATGAAAATTTTCTTGGCAAGATTTCAGTTCCCACGTTTTTCGTCTGCTTCTTCAGTTTCTTTTTTTTCCTTTTTTCTGTTCCTTTTTTTTCCACGCGTGGGCTCGCCAATATTTGGTTTCAAACCACCCGCATCGGAAGGTTGCATGGATACGTACTTAAATTTTCACGTAAAAAATTGAAAAAACAAAATACAAAATAATTATTTACAAACAATCTTACAGGCCCCGGATGTAAAGTGTGCGTCTTGACAAAGCATGTTCGTAAATTTAGGTTTCTGTAACGGTATTCGAATTCATTCTACGAAAATAACAGAAGCGGGAACAATCAAATCGCTCGTAAGGAATTCTGATTGAAGCGTACCGTTGGGTACCAGTACATGGAAAGATATATACCTATGTAGTTATGTACATAGAGTACATAGATGGGGAGGGTTATGAAGGGCATGTGAATATAAATATACTAATAAAGAATCGTGGTAAATAAGGACGTAAGAAATGAAACGTAACCATACCGCTTCGTTTACTTTATTCCTCAACCCTGTTTTCTACCGTGCGCGACGTATACGAACGTAGACGACACCGTGCGTAACCCATAGATTTTTATCGAAGTTCCCTCACAGCCACATTTTTTTCTTTGTCCTTGAGAATCGACCGCTTGAATTGAGGGTCAGAGGGTCAAAACGGTCCAAGAGGGTTGAACTTACGTAACGATCTCGTCCCTGTAGAGATCCCTTGTTTTCGTTGTATGTATCTATGTGTAACTCTGAGGATAGTATATTTTATTATATTTTTTCCTTCCCTCCTACCTTTTTTCTGTTTTTTTTTTTCCGTTTCTTTCTCTTATCCCATTTCCCGGAGTATAATAACCTATTTTATATCCCTATCCTGGATCGGATAGGTTTGAGACACGTGTCAAACGATATGATAACATAATCGGTTATATACGTATACGTTTCATGGTGTAAACTTTGAACCCAAACGAACGCGGTCCGATCGCGGTAAATTCGCCAAAGAAAAATCTAATAGATCTATTCCAACTTTTGCCCAACGCTTGGCCAATGAGAGTTTTCTTTTTTTCTTTTTTTTCCTCACAAGAGTCTCCTGATTGGCTATGGGGCAATCGAGATTGTCTTATCGAGTGAAATGTACGTTAGGCGTTCGTTTCTCAGGGCGGTAACTAAACGAGTCGAACGTGCTTTGGGAACTTTTTTTTAACCGAACGTGAATTTGAACCTGAGCTTCAGCTTCAGCTATATTTCGTCAGGTTAGGTTAGGTCGAATCGAGATAAAGCGAGAGGGAGAGAGACGAGTCGAGTTTGGTTAGGTTAAAACGAAACCGCGAAATTGCGAGCAGCTCGGACCTCGAGATACTCCATCAAGGTTGAAGAGCACTTACTGCAGATGGATGTTTACAGCATCCGTCCGAATATTGGCACAATTACTTTACTACATAGGCATGATTCAGAGTTTCTATACCATTACTATACCGTTGCTTTTAATGAACCCCGCGTATAGATAATCGCACATATTTATATATGAGTATCTCATGTAATAATCGGCTTTGAGAATATGGCGTAGTGTGTGTTGGGCTTCAAATGACATTGAATATGCATATAGTTACGGAAATAGTGGCAGCGGCTTACATAAATTAATGAAAATTCAACTCTCGGTTATAATCCACTTACTATACTATACAGTATAATAATCAGGAGTACATAGAAAACAAATGCATTCGATGACGTCTCATATCTAATGTAAGACTGTTGAATAATTATGAGTTCGTTATTCCGATGGTAATGTATAGTATAACCCACGTACGTTGTACATAGGTATAATATGTATCCATTATAGAGATAGATATACCAGTTATATAGGATTATAAAGGGCACGTCACGCGATGACCTCGAAAGGATAAATTTATAAATGTATGCAAATCGTATTTCATTCGATTTCTTTAAAGAGTATAACCTGTTCCACGATCGATGAATGGATCGTTGATTTTTTGATTGACAAGAAGAACGGTATCGATAGCAGAAATATGCATAAGCCACGAGGCCTTAGCTTTATTCAGAAATATCGATCCACCTGTACTGCACGTTAATTAATAAGTAATTATAGATTCAAAGCTCGCGGTGGTTCAAGTTCCTTGATTACCCTTTTATGACACACTTCCCGACGTTATTAGACTCGCAAGCACTGCACAGTGGTTCGGGGCGTCTCCTGACTATCGCCATATAAGGTGTATAATGAGGGGCAAAAATGAAATTGGCTAAAGTTGCGACATGGCATTCCTCGAGACGCGTCATTACCTCGACTTTACGTATATTTTATGCAAAAACCGTTTTTCTCTCTCCCTATCTCTCTCTCTCTCTCTTCATTCTGCATCCAACCCTCGCCTATTTCTGGCAAATGCCGAGGCAAATGCAAAACTTTTTCGTCCCGTGAATAAAGTACAAATTTGTTGGTGAGATAACAAAAAATAAATAAATAAAATAAAAAAAAAACACCATGAAATTGAACAAAAAAATATACATATACATATATACCCCATACATACATATATACATATTCTGTTTTTCTCTCTCGCACACCCTTCTCGAATGTTCCGACCAAAGGCTAATGGAGATGCCGCTAAAGTGGCTTCCACTTCTCCGAAGTAAAAGCTTTTTTTTTCTCCTTCTTTTATTTGCTTAATTTTTTTACGCCCCTTTATTTCTGTTTCTTTTTTTTCTTTTTTATTTTAATTTTTTTTTTTACTTTGCCTTTCGAAGTTATTCAGTACATAAGTTCATTTTATTTTCCACCTCGCTCGGCAACAATTAGGCGGCGCAGTAATGTAGGTTAAATAATTTTATAGAATAAATAATAAGCTGTACTTTAATGCGCGGTGGTTATTATAACGTATTCGAACGAGATCAATACGTTCTTTTCCAAACTAGTGCCAATATAGGAGGAAAAAATCAATAAAAATAAAATAACTAAATAAGAGAAGAAAAAAAAATGAAACTCTGTTATTATTATATCAATACGTACGTACGGCACCTAAAACGGTACTTTCTAGGTCAACGATTCTATACTTGGCCATTGTACAGCAGGTGGATGATGCAGTTATGAGTTTATATTTCTGAGAACTTTGCTGTGCCACAAAATTCTGTATGGTAGATTTGAGGCGGAAGCAATCGGAGCTTTCGCTTGTATAAACGTCGGGGCGATCGCGGGGCGAGTAAATATAGTCGGGGTTAATGAAAAAATGAGCCGTAGGTACAATTGGCGGATCTGTTACATAGGGAGAAATATCGTACCGAGATTAAAATATTCGCATAGTATGGCGCGCAATATGAATCCTAACATAATGAAAGGATTGAAGTACAACTGCATTATCAACCTTATGTCTGTATACACCTTACACCGCCTCAACTGAAGAGTAACCTTTTATATACCTGCATATAGTTATACGCTTTAGGTCGG
Source organism: Athalia circularis (assembly GCA_963978495.1). NCBI lineage: Eukaryota > Metazoa > Arthropoda > Insecta > Hymenoptera > Athaliidae > Athalia > Athalia circularis. The sequence continues at coordinate 22,693,282 of OZ021702.1, forward strand.
CTTCGGCCCGCGGAACTTTATAGTTAAGAAATAATTGAAAGTTATGATTACTACCGCGCTACGCTACGATGACTTCAGGGTGCAATGGTATAATAGCGATCTCGAAGACAATGCTATGAATATAAATACCTAACCTAACTGCAATGACTGCGTTTATTATTCGCAATTTTCTACCGCCGCCAGCTAGGCTCTACGAGTTACACTCATTGTCAATATAAATTCACCGACTCACAAACTTCCGCGTCCTGCAGTTGCGCTGTATACCTATATAAATACCTAAGCCTGCGCGCATCGGTCAAATGTACATTACAAACTGCCTCATCATTACAAATCTCTTCTACGATTTTAACAAACTAAATTTAACTCGCTAGAATCACAGGATGAAACACAGTCGACCCGGTTTGTGATTATAGTTGTTTTTTTTTTTCGTTTTCGTCTAATTTCTTTCTTTTCTTTTGTTTTGTTGGTATTTTGTTCCTTTTAATTTTACAACCGATTTACCGTTTGTTATTCTACTTCAGATTTAACTCGTACGCCGCACGCGATTCACAGGTGTATGACGTTTACGTTATTTTTTGCCGTACAGTATCTCGTGTAATTCTATACACTGCAGTTTTGTTCCAGTAAGTTGTTTTACGGAAGTTTGTACAATTTAATGTCGTAACATATCTACCTGTACATCGTATACATTTATTATACAGGGTGAGTCGCCGCAAAGGTCCGATTTGGGAGGAGCTTCGATTGGCTGAGGCTCCGCCTTCGTCCATTCTCGTTTGTTATTCGCAATTCCTGTTGCCAATCGGCAATTAGGTAGCACGACATTCGAATATTTCTATTATTAGTCGTAATTTTGAAGATAACCGGTACGAATGGATGACGATGCGGATAGCAATAAATTTTTTGATGCTCAACCTACTGTCATCGTATCTATGGATTTGATAGTTACAGTGACTCGGTGAAAACCGAAGTTCGTTCCGAGGTCTTATGGGCACATACATTTATAATGCACATCGTGGTAAAGAAAAAAAAAAATACGAAAAGAGAATACGAAAGAAAAGAAAAAAATTGTGGATTCGTCGCGTGATCGAAGGTTGCGTTCCATTATGCAATATTCACAAGTGGATATATATATGAGGAAGGTATTGTATACAGATTTATCCATTTATATACCTTGTACCGTCAGACTGGCGTAAGAGATGGTTGTATATCGAAGTCCATAAATTGATTCCAGAATTGGAATTTATTCTTAAATTTAACATTTAAATATGGTAAAACGAAGATTGTTGTACTTGATCGAATTATAAATTTATAAATCGGGCACGTGTCGTCGTCTTCATACCCGCGGGGCGGAGAAAAAATTATTAAACATGAAGCAGAAGAGAAAACAAAAAAAAAACAAATAAATAATAACGAAACCGGGCGAAGAATTCGATTCTCCAGAGTTCTTCTTTGTAAAAGGCGTTGGTCGTTGCTCCGCAAATTTCAAATTTATATACCCGCGGCTATACATATTATACGTTTATGCTATACCACACGTCGCCTCCTGGTCGAACCTTTCTGACGCGGAAAGAACGATGGAAATTTCTTCGATATTCAACGCGGATCCAACCAACTACAATAGAACTCGACAATGGCTCTGTCGGCGCGATGAATATCGGATATACCCCGCTTCTGTAGGACGCGAAACTGCATGTGTATACCTATATACACATGTACGTAGACCTATGTGTCTACATATATCCCTATATATACCGCGTGTATGTATATATCGTACGTCAATCGTAAATCTCCTACACCAACTCATTCTTGGACGGAGGATCAGTCCTCGCAATCAGTCCGTATTGAATGGATGAAAAGAAAAGTAAGAAAAAAAAAAGAAGAAAAAAGAGATACCATCGCGGGATGGTACAAGTAATTTTCCTTTGCGGAAAAACAAACATCATTCGATATTTTTCGAAGTACATTCTGCCCGTGTACGAACAATAAAAAGTTAAATTGTAACGTATTTAGTTGAGTGGTTGATAGAACCTTTTCACCGAACCGAACCGAATCAATCGATAAATCGATACACCTACATCGACCTGCTTCTCTAAAACAGAAGGCCGATGTTTTCCATGTATAATAAAAAGCGATTTTCGAATACCTGCACCGTTTTAAATATTAACGTCTAAACCTGGGAATCCGAGCTTTGTAAAAGTTTTGATTTTACAGCTCTAAAAGCGGTTCGGGTTTATCAGGAAACTGTGCACATTACACGTGTGGTACATACACTGCCGGATAGGAAGGTACCGGAATCGGGGAAAAAAAAACTGCAATCCAAACTCTTGAGTAAACCTGATATCGTACCAAATTGAAGCGGAAAATAAGGGTAGAAGTTCTTCATTTCCTCGATCCACTCTTTTCTCCGACCAAAGCACCCCCGACGGTTCCGGGGGAGTTGGGAATTGCGGCGACTTTCGATGTATTTTATTATTACTTCGGAAAAACGAAACCACTTGACCACCTAATCGAACAGGTCGCTTGTACCGTTCGCTACGGTTCGTTCAAGTTTTCTCTACGTTTCTTCTTTCTTTTTGTTTCGAAAAATAAAAAAAATATCGAAGATCGCAAGAAACGCTGAGACGACATGGGAATTTCAAAGGACATGATATCCTCTTCCTTGTAATTACCAATGATTCGAAGAAGTTTATCTTAATTCTGAATTGATTATTGGATTTCATTGCTATTCGATTTCCTCCTCAGTTTTGTCTCGTCAGCTAAAGCGAGGGAAAGGACGTTTGGCAGGAATCCAGATTCCTCCTGCTGAGTTTTAACAGAAAACGGTTCGCGTTGTGCCGCAGACAATAATTTCTGACGCTGCAGCTGCGGCATTTGTGGAAAAGTTATGAATTCTATGCAGTGGTACACGTAAAGCGTGAATTAATCGAAACTGTGCTCAACCTTCTAGCGAAGGTGTGATGTAGTTTCAACTTTTTCGACTACAACTTATCGAAATGCGATCCGATGAAAGGGGCGGGGGGGGGGGGGGGGGGGATGAAAGAGAAATCATCAACGAATCATTGCGTACGGCAACTAAATTTTTTCTGTTCATTTTCAGTTTGTTTTCGGTACATAACAAAAAATAATCAATCAAACGGACGCGAATTAAATTGACTAATTTTTTTTCCTGCAGATTCGTTTTACACGGAAAAGTTAATGATTGGTTCACTGGAGATCACGTTGATGGCTACTGATGAACTGAACTCAAGGTCAAGTTAAATCAAGAGCTCTTCGTCACGTAACGATGTCAATTAAAATGAAATGTACGGGGAAAAAAAAGACGTGAAAACCTACTTTGATCGGCGTGTAATCCTCTTGAAAAAAATCATCATTGATTTTGCCTAATGATATTCGTCGTTATCTCCGTTATGATTCGACGCGGATGAAGTCCGTTATTCTATACACATCTACATGGGCAGCACAATACGTTGCGCAGGATTTGGATTTGTGCGGATTGAAAATTATCTACAGGATTTCATTTAACTGGCCCTTACATCGATTCGCCTACCAGTATATGTATGTGGAAAAAAATGTTTTTCCAATTCTACGAATAATTTACCGAACCACAAAAAGTTTGTAATTTGGGTTAATTACGGAGAATTTCAATTTGATTCAAACCCTCGTTTCCTGCAGATTCGGAGTATCAAGTGATTCGTGATATTACTGTATTTACACAGCGTGTATAATGTGTATCGTATCTTTGTAATTATGAAATAATGAAATAAATGATATCGAATGAAAGGACGAGAGGAATAAAAAGTTGGAGAATCGAAAAAGAGGAGAAATAAAAGGTTCGCGATTTCCCTCGAGATTTCAACTCATCATTTGGCTCGGTGCGTATTTGCAGAATCTTCCGGGCGTTCGGGAGTTCATTCGCTAAATTATTAAAGCTCGACAAGATCTTCCAGTCGTCGCATATCCAATGAATAATTGACGCCATAAGCTTCGGAATTCTTCATCCTCCATTTTCTCCCTCATCTCCCGAGTCCCAGATGATCAGGCGTAACAATAAAAGGGTTCTCGTAAACTTCGATAAGAGAATTTTATAGAGTTTAAAAATTAACTCGCGATTCTCATTCTCCGCTATACTCTCAGTCGATAAATTGATAATAAGAATCAGTTTTAATGGTAAATTACGTAAGAATTTCGTTTTAACCCAGCTGTCGAAACCCGGGCGTAGGAAGGGGGAGGGGGGGGGGGGGCAGCATTGTCGCAACAGTAAACCACCCGACGAATTCTGGCACATGACCCTTTACCGCCATTCGACGATAATCGGTTTGCTCGACTTTCCAAAAAATTTTGAAGGGATGCCCGTTTATTTCATTTTTTTTTTTTCACTTTTCCAAAAATTTATCGTGGGGCCCGTTATACGCCAGCGTGACCCATTTTACCCGACTCTCATCTACTACACAAAATTTGCATAGAAAGACAATTTAAATATGCATTAGAAGATACTCGGCCATTCCGCGTTATCCACCGTAGATACATAAATATATATATATACCTATATGTGTAGTTGACCTATATAAATTATACAGCGCGTATACGTTTGTCGAGTACTTTATAAATATGTATCAAAATAATACCTCTTGTACATTTCATAGATATAGACGGGTATTTTTACCATCATTATCATCATCATTGTACTTTTTCGGTATACTAACAATTACTGCATACACGGGATTATTCTACTACAGGTTTTCGTAATGACCGAGCTTACGACGATTGGAAAAGCAAAGTACGTGAAAAGTGATGCGGGAAAAGCTGAGGAGCCTGAAACAGTTATAAAAACAACGAAGAAAAATCTCTTGAGGCAAAACTGTCATTTCATGGGACACCGAGTGTTGTACGTATGGCGTCCAGGTCAGTCACGTCACCTGCAGTCCGCTCCGCACGTAGAAATAATCAGCTCCTCGTAGTTTCGTAGATATCCCGGTAGTTGTTGAACTCTCTCTCACATCTTCATCGCTGTAGGAAGACAAAACGTAGAAATTGCAGCTGCTCTCGTTCCCCAGAGAGTGCCATGCGGGAATAAGGTACTACCATCGTGATAATATAACATATAGAAGCGCGTAGATCATAAACGGACGTGGCTGCAGGAAAAAAGTATAAGTCCTTCTCATCTCTCCGCTCCATTCTTTTCTCTTTATTTTTTGTACGTGCTTCTATTTTTTGCAAAAAAAAAAAAAACAGAAATAGCTTGTTTCGATACGTCGAAGGAAAAGTGAGAGAATAACATTTTTTAGAACTTCCGATTCCGAACCATTTTCGAATTCTTTTTAATTCTCCTTTAGATGGCCCATGATCGGATCGGAATTGATCTCTTGGTGATGGTAAATGAAGACCGAAGTTTTTGGAAGGTCGTGAAAAAGTCTGAAAACCATATTTACGCTGCTCACCGAGGGCACGCCCATATAAACTGTAGGTTTTTAGATTCCGTGCAACGAAAAAGAATAAAAATAAAAAGCAATGAATAAAAGAAATATTATATGGTTATGGTCTATAACGGACCCCGGGGCTTTTGGCATCACGTGTAAAATATATGGGTTGCCTTATAGGGAGGTTAGGATGACGGGGCGTGGTGTTTACCGAGTTACTGTGTTGGTTCGTACAGGGTCTTTTCCGTTACTGTAGCCCGTAGTGCATGGAGCACAAAATACATAGGTATAGCGACGGTCTACATATGCGTCTGCCATGGTATAAGGACATAGGTATAGCAGGTGGTAGGTATCCGAAAGTTCCTGTGGAACTACAGGGAGAGGCGCCCCCGTCGTTAAATTCCAACACAATTCTCGACTCCACCTTTGCACCCTTGGAAACGCCTCCAACTTTGCCTTTGTCAAGCAATCGTGGGGAGTGAAAGGGCAAAGATAGGCAAAGCATGGAGTATATAGTGGAAGGATTAGGAAAGCTTCCTTAAACAAACGAATCTCAGGACGGTAGAGAACCTACTACCTAAATATACGTATATACCCTGTTTTGTGCTTCCATATCGAGTTTTCGTTGCGACTTGTGGTACCAAAACTCTTAACTCTCTCAACTCGAGACTAGTTTCTATTTCTCACTCGCTGCGAAAGCCTGCTTTCAATTACAACACTTCTGAGTATATCGAGCCGTTACCGTAATTCAATATCATCCACGTAGAGCTACTATACATATCCCTGTTTCCGTAACAAATAAAACGCGATTCTATTCTCAAAAAAAATTATTCCGAAAAGAAATTGGTGGATCTTTATTTTTTTTCTCTATTTCCTCTACATAACACGTTAAAACTCCTTGGAGAATTTCTATTAAAGTAATATAAAATGCCCGAGACAAGAACAAGTGCGTAGGATAACAAAGTTTGTTATATTTCTTTGGAAGAAAAAAAAAAAAAAATTTTATGCACCATAAGATACGAAAACTTTGAAATGTTATCATTCCGAGTGTAATTTCTTTTTTTTTGTCTTTTTTTGTTCAAATTGTACCACGGAAGGATATAAGCTTTTTTTTTACAATTACCTCGTATTTATTGATCGCAAGAAATTCATTATAGATCTTTCGAATGTGAGGTAAAAAAGTTAAGTTCGTTTCTTGGGGAGGAATAAATATACATTTCCTCAGGAATACCAAATCCTAATTTTCCACGATACGCAGGGGAGTCGGTTAAACACGCTTTATTGTTAGTTGACGTGTCTCACGTGAGCAGGAAAACAGCGATGTTTAAGCGAACAGCTCCGTTTTCCTCGGTGACGAAAAGTAAAAGCATTTTTTTTTTTCCTATTTTCCCTTCTTCATTTTTTTTTCTACCCTCGCCATAATTCTAAACAAAGTATATTTAGAGTGAGGAAATGTAAAAACTCACGGTCAGATTTACGAACACAAATAACACCACTCATTTCGTATACGTTAGATACACATACCTATAATGAGATAAGCGTGTGTGACGGAAGCCTTCGTAATAACGCTTTTTAACCTTGGGACAAATATCTGCGCAGTTAACCTTATCGTTAATCAATGCTGATTATCTAATTGGATAACGGGCGTACAACTATCGGCCATCGATCGATTAAATAATTGACGCAGATTTAGACAGCGTATGGCTTTACGGATATCATGTAAGAACTTAAGTTCTCTATAGTTTCCCTCTTTAGATCCGTTAAATGATAATTGAGTTTGTGTGTAATAATAAGCTATAAGTGTGATGTGAAAATATCTGCAGATCGTTGGACAGTTTGCTTTTATAATGGTGCGGTAAGAAGAGACAAGAAAAAGCAAATGAATAATTTCGTCGTGAATTTGCAATGAATAGAAAGGGTGAAAAATGAGCTTATACACCGTGGACGCAGTGCAAGTATAACATAACGAAAAACGTTGCATTGCCAGAACGAAGACGTCAATAATTGTGTACGTCTATGGAGTCACGTGTGGATTGTGACAGGAGGTGAAATTGAGTGGAAAGTTCGCCACAAATTGCCAAATTGAATGACGTAAATACAGACTTACGGTTGGCGAAACGCCAATTCAGCCGTAAAAGCGAATTTTTTCCATCTCAGGTTGAATAAGAAAAAGAAAACACCTATTCGACGCCGGCTCATTGTCTCCGTAGTGACAAAACGAATGATAATTAACAGACTGTGAAAAAAATTCTTTAGTTATTTCATTCTCGATTCTGAAGAGATTTCATAATTTCAAGTCGCCGATGTGCTTTAAATGAATCGAAAAAGAAAAGAAAAAGAAAATACAAAACAGAAATTCGAGATCATAAACTAACATCGGAGTTGACGCTATGATAAATTGAGTTATTCGTTGGGTTAACTCGACTGGAGTAAACCGCGTATAACTCGGTATTCGTGAAATGCACCCTCAAACGAGGTACTTTTGTTGAGAGAATTCAGAGCTCGCTCTTGACGTGTCTCTGCTTTAGCTGCGTACGATAAACAGTTACGTCGTCTCGTCATCTGGAAGAACGATCGCTCTGTCTATAAAATGAAAAATGAAGAATTTAGGTGTTGTGGTTTGAAAAACCTGGAGAGTGTCTGGTAGATCATAGACTGTGAATTATTAGCATCGCGATGTAGTCTGCTTACACGCGTAAATATTCCGATGGCCTTTTCATTTATATCCGCAATTACGGAATTATTTCAGGAATACGTATCACATTAATCTGCGCAACTTTTGGTCGGCGTTCCCGCGATCCCCGATTGTTTTTAAGAATTTCTGTTATCTTGATGTATCAAATTATGTACAGAAGTGACGTGTTTTTTTTTGTTTGTTTTTCTCTTCCCCGTTCCGAAATGATCGAAGAAATAATTTAACAATTCCGCGATCGTAATCTGCAGAGAGCATAATATAGGTGTGTACAGTCCCACGAACAATTTTCGCTGTTAGTCACACGACGAAATTTATTTCGGTGTATATAACGTGTGGTACGTGTATATTTATTTTATTATTTTTCTGTTGCTTCGATAAAATACAATGATAAAACACCCGCGACTTACGGAGTTTTAATTTTAGCGAGGAACAAAAGATTGTGGATCCACAAACACCTGTCGTATTTTCTATACAGATAAAATGACACTTGAGCTTCTTTTATATTACTTTTCAACCAACATTCCAAAGGCTATTTATATTTTGACGTATACACACCCATTTGTAAAAAGTTAATAGCGCGTGCTGCGAATTTCATCCGACAAATATTATACGTCTATAATAATTGAAATTCGAGTGTCGGCTGTAACAATGCCAATAACTTATTTGGCTCTCGTTTCATCGTCATTTTACACTCTACGTTTTACATTTTCTCGCCACTTATCGCCCTTCAAACCTTGAAGAGTAAAGTACCGTAACGAATTGCGAAGGTGTGTAATATGATTTGCCGAGTCGTATATTTGTGCGAGCGGTACTATAAATAGCACTTTTCCATTCATTTAGCATCGTTTAGCACTCCCTTTGGTTATTTTAGACGAGATAACGATTCCCACCTTTACAGCTCGGCAAAACAAGTAACGATCTTATTTTCATCTCCTTTTCATCTACGTCGCGTAATCGATCTAATGTAACATTTACTTACCTACCGTTTGCTGTTTTTCTTACCATTTATCTCATTTTAATCTTAATTTTCTCATTTTAACGCCTCTTCATATAATTCAAACATTTCCGAAACTTATATTTAGACATCTCATATATATACTTACACCCACATAATCACGGCCCGTAATTAACACGTCGAGCAAATATCTTTTGATAAAACTCTTTTACAGTCGCAGAATGTGACGAGAGCTTTGATAAAAAAAAAGAATTTGGACCGAATGAACTTTTTTTTAATCCCCTTTTTAATATGAATATGGAATAATATAAAATAGACTTTGCTGATGCATCTGCGAGTTTATAAGTTTCTCTTAATACGATCATAATACGGGAGTATAATTTCACACCGGTTTTGTTTCTACTGCAGTGAGAAGTTGGGTGAATTTATGGCTAAACTTATACTCCGAGTCTGGAACGTTTACGTAAAACAGTTTTTACGAAAATCTTTTGAAAGATATTTGAAAGGGTGTGAAATTACGAGAAAATTATTATATTGAATATTCATCACGTGCATTAAAACGAGGGTGGCTTAAAGAGATTTGTATACGATTAGTGCGCTATACATTATACATGTACATCTAAAAATATAGGCGACTTCAGAGCTTCGGATTTTGGAACCGAAAATTTAACCAACTACTAAATTTGTGCGTCGCGTCGTAACATACCCATCCTACCTTTACCCGCTACTGCTGCAAGCTCATATATTACGCAATGCGACGAGCGAATACTATTTTTAATTTTTACGTTTCAAGTTTCGAAAAGTTACACGTGCCATCTGCATCTTTGCCGCGCAACGGGGACGAAATTCGAAAGAAAAAAGATAGAAGAAAATTTCAAATTGACTCGAAAATCTTTCAGACTGATTACTTTAACATATACGATACAAATCGATCGAATCTTTTATTAGTTTTTTTTTATTTTTTTTTATTTTTCTACTGGATTGAATGGAATAGGTTTGTGTCTCACCAGGGAACGGTTCTATGTAATCTATAGTATATATATACGAACAAATCCTGTGAATTGTATTTCTGCTGTCATTATCCTATTGTTCGACGGTAGCAATCAACGCCTGTTTGATTTCAAGAATTTCTCTGCACGGAACTCCGATAATTGTCGCCTGTGGTAATTTTGAAAGTTTAACCAAGACGCGCCATTGTACCAAATCAGATGTTATGGGGTGATAACTATATAGGATAAATTATGCAGGAGTTGCAGGTGAAGATTGGTAGAACGTCCGTTTTGCATCGTCTCGAAATTGATCGGTAACGGAAATTAAACCGATTTCAGAAACTACGCGACTTGACATCGCACTGGAAAAGAAAAAGTATACAATCTGCATTTTCCCCAATCATTTTTAATTCTAAATTTCACGGAACGGATTAGAAATCAATTACATTATTATTATTAATAAATGTCTCCAGTTTTATTGTTCACGTCGTCCGGTTATAAAAAAAAAAACAGGAACAACTTTTTCACCAATGCACGCAGCTGTGGGACACACGTTTTATTTATCGCGCAGTAAAACAATTGCTCAAATCATTTCTGGCACAAAATCAAAATTTTATTTTATTTCAAAAATATTTTTACGTCTCCATAAATCAATTCTTCTATGTACAGGTATAGGTACACATTTAGGTACTTCTGAAACAGGGACTATTTCACTGCGAATAAAATACCGAGAATATAAAACGTGAAACCGTTTTTAATTTTCGGTTTCAGGTAATACAAAGTTGAAAAAAAAAAAAGAAAAGAAAAGAAAAAAAGAATGATAATAATGAACTTCGCAGACCTGCAGTTATATTACGTGTCGTTCCTTATCCTAATTAAATCTGATTCAATTTGGATAAACAAGGTAAATGAAAAAGGAAAATTATAATAATAATGGGGATAAAAATTTTAGGCCAAAAATTAATTATGAAAATCTGCTCGGCGAACATGCGACGCATGCGACCCCCAGCGTGCTCGGAAAAACGAATCAGATTAGTTGTACATATGTAAACCTAAATACATAATATGATAATACCTACGATGGTATAACAGAATTTCACAACCCCCTCGGTTTATTATATTTTCACGAATTTGATTTTCAATTTCTAGGTCAATTGGGCCATTGCACCTACTTTCCATCTGCAAAATGTACGCTACGTTTTCTTTGCGCTTTTGTTTTTTTTGTTTCTGCTTCGCCATACGCCAGACCGATTGGTAGGTTCGCAACCTGGAAGAAATACTATAAATGGTGTGAGGTAACTCCTCATTTCTTCACCCTCATTACACTTCTGGAAAATAGTTTTTCGAATAAGGCGAAGAAAAGTCAATTCCTACAGTTTCCCTGGAGCCTTAGGTACACGATTATCCGAACAAGAATGGCGTCGAGACGAACTTGTTACACTGCATACTACACATGTACGATACACATACATACCCATACAATATTACGTTATAAAACGGCGGTACATGGATATAAGTAAATGAGACCTCGGTAAAGTAGAGTCTGAGAGAATGGAACGAGATAAATGGAGAGAAGCCTGCAAGAAGAGAAATAAATAAGAACGAGAAAGAAAAAAGGAAGAAAAAAATAAATAAATAAAGTACTCATGTATACCGTAAGGAAAAATTTCTCCACCGTATTTGTAGTAAAAAAAAATTACATAAAGAAAATTGACACTCACCGTCACGGCTCCGTTCGGGATTAGCGAACCTGGGCAACACCGGAGGGATGGTTGATGGTTTTACCGATGAAACCTCTGAAATAAAAAAAGCAGAAAAAAAGAACCATAAGAGAGATGAGTATAACCACGGAGATAATAAAGTTGTCACCGGAAATGGCAGTAACGAGATTGCTCGGCCATGCTGTATTTTTTTTCATTTTCTACTTTTTTTCAAAGCGTTTTTTTTTTCTTCTCTTCTTTTTCCTTATCGTAACAATGCGGTACAAGAAATTCAGACTCGTAGTTTCGAGGATGTAAATCGTACTGATAGAAAAAAAAAGTTATGAGAAATTGTTTAAAAATGGAACAAAAAATTTTGCGACTTCATTAAGCGTGCAATACTTTCGGATAAATTACATAGCGGTACAACTAAGATCGTATTATCATAATAATAATAATAATGATGATTATTATTATTATTATTATCATTATTATTATGTCAGAGAAGAGTTTCAGCCTCGTTGATATTCATACCAGCCGCAACTGACTCAAGTTCACAATCGTTTTACATATAATTGGTGCTGTTAAGGGTTGCCGTGGAACGAGGGTTGATTTTGTCTTTATCTTTTTTCCTCTTTTTCTTCTTCTCATCGATCAATCTTTAACTCCCTGGATCCCTTGTGCTTGGTAGTGGAATAATTCATCATTCGGCGCTCCAGTAGCTAACTCAACGCTTGTACCTACTTTATATAATTATGAACCTCGCGTTTGGTTTCTTATACATATATTCAAATGATAAAATAAATATGGGAAATAATGATATAAATAAATAAAGGAATTTCTCTCGTCAATCTAGTCGTCGATGATATTTTTGCATTTTGTATACTTGCAATGTATATATCCTATACATGTATTATACTACACTTCATGAGAGAAATAAATCTGCGAAAAATCTTGTGGTTTTTATTATAACATCGCTTGTTTTATATTGTACATCATATTTATTTTATTTATGAGGTGCAACGGGTTTGCGTTTTCCACAGAACACTGTGTAACTTTGTTTATTTTTTTTTGGTTGTATGTATGTATAATATAATACCAGTTTACAAGAACGAAACCTCGGGATGTTCACTTCTTGATGCATCAGTTATTCAACGGTAATCCTGGGTGCACCAAGTTGCAGCGGTTTTCTACGTAAATTTATTCATCGCCTTATATATACGTATGTGTATACTGTACACCTTGTATGACGATCTCCGACATGAAAATTTTCTTCTACAAGTTCGTATAAACGTAAAACTAGTACGTTCGTTTATATCGCACCATCAACAACGTCATCACCGCTGCTGCACACTTTACCCTTCTTCAAGGTTCGTCTTTTCCTTTTCCTCTTTTTATTCTTCCATTTTTCGTTTCTTTTCCTCAGCGGGTACGCTATACGTATGCATATATACATGCGTATGAAATGTCGGAAATTTACGTGAACTTTCCAGGGTTACAAAGAATTTTGAAATATATACTCCTCGTCCTTTTCGTCACGCTGAATTATTCTTGGCGACAGAAAATTTGCAGAGAGCTTCTGCAACGGATTTAGAACACTATATTTCTTTCGTATAGGTATAGCGTTGTACGTGTATCCATAGAGTAAGTTGTACGCGGTAGAAAAAAAAAAGTAAATAAATGAATAAATACCTACTAGAGTTCGAGGAATATATGGAGAACTTTTAGGCGCTCAAAAGAGATCTCCACTTCGTTATACATGTATGCGAAATAAATGATTCATCGGAAGGTGTAAGGTAGATAGATGACGCATATATGTATATATGGTATGTGTATATATATATGTATTTGCAACGAGTGGGATGAAACCGATCGAGCATAAATTTTTACCATAGCGTATAGTGCGTGCATAAATCTCGAATCGTAGCTTTTGATATTTATTACAGCCGTACCTTTTCCGTGTACCCGCGATTACGTGAAAAAAAAATGAAAAGAAGAAAAGAAATCAAATGAGGAGCGCGACGATTTTTTTTTTATAAAGTTACTATGGAATAGCTGAGATTTTCGGTCGAATATCATCAACGCTCGACGACCGTATATTTCGTCCGTCCGACATTTCAAACTGCGTCTAGAGATGATTATGTTGATAATGGTATTGGAATCGAATTTATTAGTAAAACGGGTATCCCCCGAATGAAATATAAAATTAGAGCAAAACTCGTCGCTATGCAGGAGGTATAAATGTATGTATTACATAGGTTATATATCAATGTCTCGATATGTATGTACATACATGTATAGTGGATTATTATAAGAGAGTGAAGGGGGTGGTATGTAAAGTTGGTATTATATACATAATATGATGGTTGTTTGGTAACTGTAAGGGAAATAAATTAATGGAAATAGGGTTGGTGGATTTCGGAGAGCAGTTAATAAACTTTAATGGTTTTCTCCAATTAAATAATTACCGCGATTACACAAGGAGCGTGCAATTTAATCCGTCAGTTTGACGGGGGTTCGTCATAGTAAACTGGTTACTTTATCAAACGACCATCGGATCTGTATATATAGGTATATAATCTTCCGGCGACTGTTACCATTTTATTGCCTGGTGTTGGAGAATTCGATGAGGAAAATCCAGGGCATGGAGAATTGAGCTTCCTCATTACAAATTGTTGAAAATCTTGTATAATTTTTATTCGAATCCTCTCGTGCTAGCCTCATGACGCGGGGTACGGATTATTCGAGACAAAATATCCATTACATTGCTCCGATTGTTAATTAAACAAAATTTATTCATTGAATTTACATCCGCTCAAGTGTGCTGATCTCGGTTAGTTTGTCGCCAATTATTACGCTCCACGCTTATATCGTACTGTTTTATTTTCATTAATTGCTTCTATCTCTCTCTTCATTTTTTCTTTTTTCTGACAAAAGCGGTGATCTTGGAGCAATGAATTTTCACAATACACCATAATCGCACAACACTTTTTGATACAAAACAGCGACGTGCGCGCTAACGAAGTTTTAATTGCATTTATTTGAAAGTTTACTCTCAGGTAGCTTACACAATATATAGGTGGGCGCAGGCACACGATTCAATTCCCTTTATTTTCACCTGCTTCCATATAAATCTACAGGTACACTCGTATCCGTATATATAGATATACAAATACATCCCCTGCGTTAAAGTTACGAACAATTCCGCGATCACACACGCGAGCTCCAAGGTTTATAAAGAGGTTATCGCGAGAATGCAGCCGCGGGTAACACGGTATAACCTAAAGTTTTCCGTTAAAGTAATATCTCAAGGTGAAGATATAAGTCTCTCCGCGCGTGTGTGTATAGATGGGATGGATGGAATGTGCGGGGATTTTGTCAAATTGTTCAAGTTTATCTTTTCTTGTAGTTTTCTTGCAAACCAAATCATCGCCTTTATTCTCCCGTCTATGTAGTAAATGAGGTCCACATAAAAATCAACGGAACAACAATTACTTAGCGATGATATGCGAAGCGGAAAAGTTTCACGGATCTATTCAAGAAGTTATGGGAATTAAATAAGAACAAATTTCAACGCGAAGCGTCGAGTCGGAAAAACTTTTCAGATAGGACCATTTCATGTATGTGGTATATTCGTACGTCTCACTAATTTTTACTTCCCTTACAGCCCGAAAAACGTCTTCGCAAATTTTCCAAGGTACATAACCACACATTATTAATCGACACGACAGGTATATGGGTGTGTGTAAATTACGATTTTGAAATAGGAACGCGCGTGGGAGATCGGGAAATTCTTTACATCCTTCAATGTGTAGTTGTACAAGATTTTTATTGGAAAACTAATTCGAGAAGAAAAAAATGAAAATTTATCTTGGAAAATTGTTGGTAAAAGTGTTCCCGGGGAATTTTGCACGTTTATCATCAACCATGGCAGATTAATGTCTCTGAGGCTGGAAGCAGCGTTTCGTCACTGCTGGAAACTTGGGATGATACTCGAAAGCTTTAGGTTTCCGCTTTCGCAGAAACTTTGATCAGATTCTAAGTTTTCTTTTTTTTTCTCTTTCGCTATCTTTATTCTCTTTTTTCCAAATTCCTCATCGACATTCTCTCCTCTGAAGATTCGATTCGATTTGTTTAATTAAATGAGCAACGCGACTCGCAAATTTCAATACACCGAAAATGTAAAGTAGGTGGACCGAAAAAATTTAAATCCCAAAGCCATTAGTGTCGCCAATTTTATTCTCATTACAAATCACCGAAATCTAATTCACTCCGTTACAACTTATGCAAAACAATAATTTCGTTCCAACGCAACGGTAAGAATTTATTCCAGATATTTTTTATCGATTCATTTTTTTCTGGCAATGAAACATTTTCTGCGCGCTCCAATCCGAACAGAACGATGATAGCTCGCTGGCGATAATTCGCACACGGCCCACTTAATTTTTTTGATTTGTTTTTTTTGGCAAGACATCACTTGCAATTTTGCGAGAAGTAGTTAACTCTTTGCGCTGTATGAAAACCAAAATGGAATTTTCAAAGTCTGACCTATTTAGTGAATAACGAATTTTGCTACAGTTGCTAGGTGAGTAACAAGTCGCGTTAAAACGTTCATCAGCAGTATTCTCGAAATGTTCGAGCTTTTAGAGAAATTGGTATTGCACGCGCGCCGCACTTAATTTCATTTTGAAATTTTTGTCTACTATTTTTTTTCAATTTCATATCATTACATTTCAGACGCATCACATGTTAAGAGTTTTTTTTTTATCAATCTGCATTATTGTTATCGCAATTTGAATTTTATGTTCAGGGTATAGGATTGGAAGTTGGGTCCAAACCTTAGAATTTTTCCGATTTTGGGGTCAAAAATTAAGTATTTTTAAAATCGATCGTAGGAAACTTTTCTAACGTATTTTGACCTGAGAAACACGAATCCGTTAGCAAAATTGAGCTACGAATTAATCCTATCGAGATATCTCAATTTTTCCGCTCCAAAAAACGAAAAATTGGCGATACCTCGATCAATTTTATAGATCGCGAATTCAGAAACACGAGGCTCATCTCGAATTTCGAGTTTTCATCTCGTATAAGATAGGATAGTGAAAATAAAAAATGAAAAGCTTTACAATGCAGTTCATCGGAATGTACATCATTCGAGTTTATAGAGTCAAGATTTAATTCATTGACAGTGAGAATTCTCCGCTTTATACGCTATAGCTTTGAAACATACTATGTTTTGATACCGGTGATTCTTTATTTTTCCTGTTTGTGAAAATAAATTCGCAGTAACTGTAATTGTTCAGTTACTCGAATCGGAGCACGACGAATTGAATTCCATCAATTATAACAGACTCCGGTATCAAACTCATATTACTCACGTTAATTTATACCCCTTCGGTCCGCACAAAAAAAAATTCATAGTTATAATGAATAAAAAAAAAAATATATTATGTAAAATTGTTTACCAGAGTTTCCTACAAGTCGAGTTTGCAATTCATCCCGTACATCGATTTAGGTAACCGACTAACCTTAGAGGATTTCACCCAGTCATCATTTCACCCCTAAAACCTTCCGCTTCCTCATCCGCAACTCCCATTTGCCGTTTGCCTCTTTCGATTTGCCCGCAGCCACCCTACCTCAATGGATTCACTTTATTGCCCCCCCCCCCCCCCCCGCCCCCCCGAATAACGTTATTTTAAAGGGATAAAGAGATAATAGGCCCAGCCCTGAAAAGTCAAGGCTTCCTCACGCAGGGTTTCACATTGATTCCAACTGCTCCCGCAATTTCTATGCCGTCACACCCTCACGTGGTATACGTATACATAAAATTACATTAATTACGTTCATGCGCAAAGCAGGTTTGAGGCCATTTTTGGGGGGTACACGTCATGCAGACAATACGATAAAAATTATATTGAAACATTTACTGTAATTATGAAAGCAACGTTGAATTTTACGGAGCTATGCACCGGATATTATTCATTGTACGCGATTTTATTTCTGTAGTTTTTCATTTTTTTTTTTTTTGCTACCATCGTAAATTGGAATTTCAAGTGAATTCCGGTGTTTTAAAAATTGTTCGATGAACAACCAACGGCGATCGATAGCCTATGTAGCGTTATTGGTGTTGTTTGTATTTTACGCACATACAAAGAGCTTTTGTGACATCCTTTGACGTGATTTCGCATTAAAAATATACCTTAAATTTTATACACATACAGTTTTAGTTGTGTATTATAATCCATATTTTATGGCCGAGAAAGTGAAAGAAAATTAGTTTGAAATTTAGATGGCACAGGGCAGAACAGAAGCTTGGTTTTGAAAAGTGTCAAACGTTGTTAAACCACTACGTTGGCTATAGTTCAAGTAGCTTTGATGTCGATGCCGAAGAAAGAGAGAGAGAGAGAAGGAGAAGCTTTTGTGCACAATATTAATCATATAGCTAAGAAACATCAAATGACAGTCTATAGCAACATTTTAAATAGGTACGTCTAAAAACTTTGATTTTTATTTTTGATCGAACGCAACGTCTCAAATGAACAGTAAGCTCCTTCGCTCACTTACGAAAAGTAAGTGAAACTTAGGAAAATTTTTCTGTCACAACGTCGAACGTCTCCGACGGAAATCGACGATACCAAATGAACATACCGTACCGCTTTGACGAGATAGTGAAAACCAAAAAAAAAAAAAATCAGAAAGTATTCGAACGGTTAGCTAATATAGTACGGGGTGAACTAAACATAAGAGAATGAGAATAGAAAAAAAGAATTGCAGGGACTGTAAAAAGACATCAAGGGTTACCGAAACATTCTATAGTCCGGCCGTAGTATCAGAAATTAAATTTCATCCGGTAACCTACGGACCGTGGAAGAGATCGAGGGTCTTTTTGACCTCCTTATCCCTTTTGCTTTCCAGTTGATTTCTTTTCTTTTTTTTTTTCTCTTCTCAACTCTTCTCCTTTTTTACACATACTAAGGCGGGTATATCGGGTGTTATATAAAGGTCTGAAATTTTTTACCATTCATCACGGGGATTTCAATCTACCTAGAGAGAAACTTAAGAGCTGATAAGAGTAAACCTTTAGACCGGCATGGCACTTGACCGCAAGCTCACTACTCCCAAATTTGCATCAGCAGGTTATTTTGCAGTTTATACTCCGTTGGGGTGGGTGAAGAGGATTTCCGTAATATTAAAAATTCGTAGGGCTATATATGTATGTATTACATGGGATGTTGAACGAGGCACGGAAATTTATGAATATTTCATGTAGGTTAAGGATTTCGAAATACACGGTTATATACGTGTGTGTAAGACCATAACCCTTGGTCATCGCCGTCCATCAAATTTGAACCACATATATACATGCACATGTACATATATATATATATATATGTTATATATATATAAGTAATGTCGGGTCGGGTAAACCTGCACAGGGCAAAGTGGCTGGGCTACTGGAAAAGCCCCGGGCGAAGCGCAGCGAAGCAAAACTGCGCTGCTGAGGGGGTAACGTGAGTTATGATTCGTGGAATAACAAATACTCCTCGCGATATTGCTTTACCTATGTATATACCTATAGGTATATGTACGTGTATACATACATGGTAGGTATAGGCGAAGGATACTCCATACGTACACCGATACATACAAACGTGAATATACATCCGGTTTATACCGTCTTCTATCCAACATCCACGAGGTCTGCGGTAGCCGATGCTATACCCGCCGTTCGCCAGGTTTTGCCACCCAGATTTGTATTTACGTGTTTCGCCGAGTGGTACCACGAGAGATCGTATTCTTCCTGCTACGCCTCCTCCGCCGGTGTCGTGTCTTTGCCGAATCTCGATATGGATATTACTTGAATTTCATTACAGACTTTCGTGACTCTGTACATACGACACGCTGAAGGTTTATGTTAACCTGCAGTCTGCTACCGGGTCTATTTACAGGCGGCGAAGAAGAACGGAAAGAAAAGTTTCGAGAACCTGCAACATTTTCAACACTCATCTCACGCTGGAGAAGATAACGGCGATGAAATCGATCGATGATGTTTGACTATGAGATTTAAAATTGGAAAACGTTTCAACGAAATTAAATCACCGATTAGACTATGTTTCACGCGGGTAACTATATACATTGCTGTTATTACACTAAAATGTTTAGTGACTTCGCTAATACGACCGATAATCGATATGTATAACGTACATATATGCAGCTAGCTGAACGACGAGACCATGGCCCATGTTGAACGGAGTACGCAATATTATATCCAACGGGAAATACTGTTAGCTAGCTTGCAGCTGCACAAACTTACATTACGTAGATACCTCCGATATTCATGTACCCACATTGTAGATAAATACATTTTCCTAAAGATACAAGGTATAGGTATGTACTCCGGTATGCAGTTATATTATTCGCGGATTTCCTGCGAGCGTCGTACGTAAAGGAATATGATGGGCGTGGACATAAGATTTACCTAAAGGATCAAACAATTCTGCGTGCAAATTCAGTACCTATATCGATGAAGTTCTTCTCGTTCTCTCATAACTATGTGTACGTCCGGTTAGGTTGATCGTGAATCGCGTCGCGGCCAAGGCTTCGTTTGGACAAATTTTCGTAGCCGGCCCAGCTATACACGAAAAAGTTGTCCAACTGCGCGCTCGGCCGCGAAGCGATTCACGATCAACCTAACCGGGTGTACATGAACTAGAACGTAATTTCATGAAACCATGTGGTATTTTTACTTTTCAAGACTTCGAACCCGCAGTCAGACTTTCGGCTCCCTTTCTATTCTTTTCTTATCTGTTTTTTTCCGAACCCCTCGGATCTTCCAAAGCCGTGTCCACTACCCTTATCCTCAACCTTTACCTTCCGGCGCACTCAAAGATCTCTCGAATGACTCCATCAGCATTCGACCCTAACACAACTTTCGCACCTTCTTTATCGCCAAAATCTTCGTTCTTTTTTTTCTATCTGTTTCTCTTTCACCGGTAAAGCGAACCGGTAGATAATACATTGCAAAACTTGTAAGCCACGATTTTTTCCTTCCTTTTTTTTTGCTATCAACAAATCCGAAATTCTTATCCAAATTTTTCCGATTTCGAATAAGGATAATTCAAAGTATTAAAAACTACGATAGACCAAATTTTTGAAAAAATATTATCGATTTGATAAAACGCAACGCTCAACTCTATAAACTCTTCAATCTGTTCGTTTATATTTATTTCTTTGACTTTATATTTGTTGGCAACACCTATGAATTTTTTTAAACGATTACCGCAAACACCGCTCATATTATCTTGATCAAAACCATGCATAGAAAAGATGAACCGCGTTCGGTGAACCAGCAAAAATATAACGTTTATCTTGCGATTTAATTGAATCAGTCAAGAAGGCGATAGTCCTTTGATCCTCTCATCATTCTGACCCCGTACCCTCCTCATTCCTAAAGAAAAAAAAAACCTCCGACAAGTTTTAAAGAATTTTTCAACTTTAAGGAATATGAAACTAATGAATGATTAGGTATAAATGGATAAATTATATTCTAGGTGGCAATTTTTTTCGTACACGATTTTAGGAGCTGATCAAAACCGAGCTATCAGCGTAATATCACGTACAGCAAACGAAAACGCGTTTAATTTTTCTCATTTTGTTTTTGAACTTCTCATCTATCAAGCCCCCATTAAATGATGACTGCATATGTTCATCGAGCGATTCGAAATGTGAAAAAAAAGCGACGCGAAAAATCTTTCAAATTTTTACCTCCGCTTCATTGTTTGCTTTTGCCATACCTATTTCCGACTAAATGGTTGAATAAACGTGGGTCGTCGGAGGTGCGGGCCGAATTATTCCGTTCGGTAAAGTGGAAGGGCTTTGTCACCCTCTTTGCCGCGAAGAGAAAAAAAAATCTTCGCGTTTTTCCCTGCCTCCGTTTTCATGGTGAGGATTGGAGAGGTAGTTGTACGAAGTACGTCCTCGGGCTGATGCTTCGGTGCTTTTATCGTTCACGTTTTGATTCCTGTTACGAAGAGATCCACATTCTTTTCCAATTTTTTTCGTCACCGCGAAACGCCCGCATTCCATATAGATGTATAACAGAAATTATTATACCGATACTGTAGCGTGCGGCTTTTCAGCAGAATGAAGAAGAAACATGAGACGCCATAGCCGCAAGAAAGAAAACTCCACCATGAAGCCAATTCTTTTTATATTCTTGTCACGATATATTGCGTTTCTCTCGACACTCTGGTTGGATTCTCTATCTCTTTCTTTTTCTTTCTTTCTTTTTTTTTTATATCTCCCCTCATCTGACGTAGATCTCAAACTCTTCCCGATACTGCACAGCGTGCCGCAGAATATGATCGCAAAAGAGAGTTTGTTTAATAAGAATATCGTCGAAGATAAGAGAGAAAAAAAAAAGAAAAAAGTAAAAGAAAAACTTCGCTCTCTTGTATCTCAGAAAATGAAACCAATCACGAAGAAAATGAGGTAAAAAAAAAATACGAAAATCTTTTTATTCTGCACAACGATAAGGGAAATGATGAAGCAAAAAATTGAAAGAAAAAAAAAAAAAAAACGTTTTTCAGTTTGGTGTAAAAACTTGCATAATAATATGAAAAGTATGTGCTTTTCATATAGATATGTACCTACCTATACATTTTATGTAAAGAAAAACTCACCACAAGAAGATGGAACTGATTTACGAGGGACACGCTTCGCGTTAATGTTACCTGCCACTCAATTACCGGTAATAATAGCTCGTGACAACGGCGGAGCCTCGTTTCCTTTGACCCAGCAGCGTCATCGTGTAGAATAATATTCTCAACGATCCGCTGCAGTTTCAGTAAAGTTTCGCCGTGACCGTCATAAAATGCAATCATCATTAAAGTCGAGCTGTTATTACATGCTCGCACACGATTTGTACTATTTTCATAACCGAAATACGTTTTTAATGGACTGCGCGGATCACATTACAGTACATGTACCAAGTGTGACCTTGAGCTAATCGTCGATTCATAATTGATATAACGAGGTATGGAAAAAAAAAATTGTTTGTTGATCCACCGTAACGAACTAAAATTTTGGTTTATTCATTTATTTTTATTTGTTTATTTATTTTTATTCTTCATCGTTATACGATTGTAAGTACCTCGCGGAAGTTTTGATAGTGAACAATCGCACGCTTCATTCATTTGCTTGATATAATTTTCTACCGCATAACTGCATATTGAACAAAATCAAAAATATCTACGTACTCGCCAAGGTCTAGTATCACGAGCTAAAGCAATTTTGGGTAACGACGCTAACGAGCTCGCGGCGTACAGATACCGTATATGACTACTCACTATAATATATTCGTAAATTTACGAGTAGGTGTATAAAACGATAAAGTAAACCCATCCGAACGTGGTAAGCCCCGGGGCTCTGCAATGCATCGTACTTCGTCTGATATAACAGAAATGTGTACAGTTTGAAATTCTCTGTAATGAATCCAGCGAATAGTTTACGCAGCTGTGTTGAATTCGTCTATATATGTGCAATATATGTATACGTACAAAATATACATAAATACATAAACGGATTAATTTGCGAAGTTTACGTTTCTAAGCTGACTCTCAATAGCTGGGGGTAAAACCGGAAGTGGAAAATATCGGTTGGAAGGAGTCGCGAAAGCCATCGCGGCCGATGACCTTTCAGCATTCAATTTTGTCAGATGACGCATTTATCAGGAAATTATACAGGTGTCGGTTATATCGCCTTAACGAAAGTTTAAATGTGTTGCTACCAAGTATACTTAGGTTAGCACAAAGCTCTTAAGCTTCAGGGTTAAATCTGATATCGAACATTCTAATAAGTGGAAGTACAGAGACATTCAACCGCGGTACAAGCGGCTGTATAGTATTCGCAAAAAGTTTCATTACAGCAAAACCTACACATATATAATACATATGTATGTATTATATGTATATACATACCTAGTAGCAAAGTAAACTGGCAAAATCCTAATAATCGCACAGCAACACACAAGAATTATTTAATACACTTTGGCAACGTGAAAAGAATTCCACACACGAATCTTTTCCGAAACACTCTCTAGTTCGAATCAAATCAGACTGCCGTGCAAAATCAACATTTCCACGAGCACGGCTTATACGTTGGACACCTAGAGGGCCTCGATATCCCGCATTCCCTTCGACGTCTGTATACTTATCTTAGAATTGAACGCTATTTTATTACCGAACACGATCACCACGCTCGAACGTAAATTTCCACGGAATTCTTTCGTACAAAAATGCGATCGGAAACGTCAGCAACAAGTTTTCTAATTACCGCCACATCAGTTTCCCGTTCCCTTTTCCTTACCCGATATCAGAGTAGAACGAGTTTTATCGGCTGTTGCAGCAAAGCACGACCGAAGCATTGATTGGGTACGTGCGACCGGGTTTTCTTATGTCTACTTTTAGCCCCGCAATTATAAGTACATGTTTCATCTAGAAAATGTCCGATACACGTCGCGGTATATTAAAAGGTGAGAGTTGAAAGGCATAAGGTAAGAGGTGAGAGGTTCAAGGTCGTTTAAGATCGGCCCGTTATGATCGTTAATTAATTCCACGATAGGGATACTTCTTTCTATACCGCTGACGTATGCAGTGTATATCCATAATTATGCGCCCCTTCAGCGTCGATTCTCTTCGTTATGACGGTTCATTACAAAATCTGTTGGCGACCTCGTGATACGGGGCAAATATGCATCAAATATTACTGATGGGCTTTGACATCGTTTGACGTCAAACGAGCGCCATGATGGATATGGATTCCGCCGTGAGCGTAACGAATTATCTCATTCAATAATTAACCGATTTGTTGATGAATTTGAATTAACAACCGATCTACTTGTATACTTTTTTGCCGCGGGGAACGATGCTGCGATAGCAGGATATAATTCCGCACAAAAAGGTAAAAGAACGTCGTAGAAAAAAACAAAAAAAAACAAAAAAAAAAACCGATAGTCGTGAGGATCAATATTGGCCAGATTTACACAATACATAGCGTATAGTAGTAGTAGTGTAGTACGTATATATTACAGGCATAATATAGTTCGAGGTTCTGAATTAATTCGTAGTGATGCAGTTCCAAGTTATTTTGGTCGTTAGTCGGTAGTTAAAATGACACAGGGGCGTCATTGATGGGCGTCGCGACGTTCGGAGAATCGACTAAAGCGCCGTGTGTATATATGTGTGTATTACATACGTACCTAATATATACAGCTGTATATCCATATAACAGGGGTGGGAGAGATCGATGAAATAGAGGAGAGCTGACGGCAACCGCTGCCACTTTCCCCTAGCTTTAAATATAAGCTCACCGGGCAGTGAAAGGTCAAGGTTAAGCCATTTGCTGCTACCACGGCCAGGGCCTCTCATCTACGTACATACATACGCTCCTTTCAGCTCACAACTGACTATAATAGTCCCGCATATATACGTGCATGCGAAATAGGTGTATGTAAAACAGTCCCGCAAACGAGAAGAGGACTGGCACTCGACGTAAAAAAAGATTAAGTAAAAAACAACAACTGAGCGAATTTTGATAAGCATCAAAATGGAAAACGATTCATCGCGCCACGAATTCGGTTGTTTTTTATTTATCTTCTATGCGCATCGCACGCATAATGATCCGTCTTCGATTGTCTTCGGTTCTGCAATGGAAGAAATTATAAAGATTCATTCGTCTCCTCAGATTCTATGAAAAACTGCCGCATGTGCGAGGAGAAAGTCGAGGTACTCCGGGAGGGAAGGTCCTTAATATAGTCGTAAAATTTATGGTCACGATTCAACAACGATTACCTACCAGCTATGCCGGGTGCCGCGCCTGCACGATTCTAAAATGTTACAACTCCCGTAAACCTTGCAGCAGTTTAAAGTTTGCGGACTTTGGCCGCCTCCTCGACCTTGGCGAAGTCGGCTATAGGCAGTTTGGGTTATCTAATTTTATAGTGTAACAGGGAAAATTATCCCTCCTATCTAGGAAGGATATCGATTGATCTTTTTATACGACCTTATCATACATATATATTATAACATCGTACAAACAAACACACAGCGAAATGCAGCGTATAGATTGAAGTCCGTCGAAGTGCAGCAACGTGCAAAGTTCGCTGGCGCGTGAAATCGACCTAAAAAATAATTTCAAGTTGAGCTTTGATCGTTATTACGAGCGAATATAAATCGCTTTATCTTCGTATCCGTTCACACACATATTTATATAGGTAATACCTATATGTACAAAATCTACGGTATAGTCATGGTAGATAAATCCGTGAAACGATAGTATACATATATAATGATGAAAATTTCTAATTGTTTTCGATCAATTAAACCGGCGAATTGAGATTAAACAAAAAATATTCAGAAAAAGAACTAACAAACCGTATTTATCTATACGGGATACTTTTAGAGCGTGGGAAAAAAAAAAAATCTGACGGTGCGAATAACAGTTACGTGTATAAATGCACGGCTTGTATAACTGGAGTGCGTAATCTGCGCGATTATTTCATCGGATAAAATTAATCAATCGTATAAAATGACGAAGGGGACAACGTTTATGCATTACAGTATGGAGAGAGAGGGAGCTTCTGGAACTTCTGAATTTATGTACAACCATCAATATAAGCTCTGCAAAGTTCGAACTAAAATTCACTAGGTCGCGTTGTATGTGGTATGTATGTGTATAATGTACATATATGCGAACTGCAGGCGTCGAATGTGCAGCACGTACGGTCGTTCAGTACTTTTTGCCCCGGACTTTTGATGCCGCATCTTATATTCTATAGCTATACTGCACTTTAAGAACGAGTTTTACAGCGCATTTTACCGTCTCGGAATGACCTCCATTGTTTTGCTACCGCAAGGAAGTGTGCTTTCAAAAAACTTAACCGCGAGGAAACGTGCTTTCAAAAAAATTAACCGTAAGAATTAAAAGGAACGTTAAAATATCACGTCGGAAGGGGGGGAAAAAAACAAAGAAAAAGAAAAATCACTATTATTATGTAAAAATTTCAGGTTTTTATACCGTAATAATCCGCAAGTTTAAATTGGCTGTAAGGGACGTACGACGAAGGGATTTACGGCGGAGAAAAAAGGAATTCAGAATTTAATGGATCAACCCCACACCCCGTGGATCCAAATCCGACCTTCCATCCCCCATGAGAAAAAGTTACATTCGTACGACTCTCCGCAAGAAGTGACGAATCACGAGCGAACTCACATTTATACGTCCCTTTGGGGATGTGAGAAAAAAAAGGGCGGGGGGGGGGGAAATCATATCCTTCAGCCCTTATAGATTATCGTATATCTACGTATGACGTATTATGTAATATGTGCATCGAACATATACAAATGTATATTATATATTATCAGTGTGCATACACATGTACACCCTCGCATGCGCAATAAATATCGACATCACCCGCAGGCAAAAGCTTGAACAGAGACCGCCATTTTGCCATCTCCCCCCCGTGCCCTCTGTGCAGGTTTCTGTAACGTTGGGGGTTCCGTGGCTATATATTTCCCTGGCTTCCTTCCGCCAGCCTCCCCGACCCCTTTGCTCCCCGCCATTTTATCCCGACCCCCTCTCCCCGCCTTATACTCTTCCATATCATACCGCGTCGCGTCCCTTATTATTTTCTCTCACTGGCCAACGAAACTCACAGATGTATCTAAGAACGGTCAGGCTTCGAAACAGTGTACGGCGGCATTTCCGCTCCGCTCCGTTCCGTTGCGTTTCTTCAGTTTCGTTCTTTAATCCAGAAACCCCTTCATCCCCCTTCTTCCTTTTTGCCTTTCTCACCCCGTCCCACTCAACCGGTATTATAACTCTCGCAGCTGCAGCTTACATTTTACGACTGTTTTAGAGGGACCGCAATCCATAACTCGTCGGGTCATGCCGGCACTAACTTTAGCCCAGTGAACTCGCGCGATATCCAGCGCACGCGGGTCTCTCCAAATATATACTGCCTATATATCAGAAACCAAGAATCGAATCGATTCGACCCCGAAACTTACTAATGCTCGATTATTATTATTATTATTATTGTTCCATCACCAAACGCTGGAGGTCACTTCCGGCATCTTGATAATACAATAACTCAACTCACTTTCTTCGTATAACAACTTCATCTACTATCGTGAAAAAACGTGGCAGTTTCGATCGACTCAAAAAACATATATGCTACCCGAACACCTACGCAGCTTTCTAAATTATTAATGTTATTATAAATGAAAACCCGATTATTGAGGTTAAACCGCGCCACCTCTCAGATATAGAGGTCATAGCATTACACGACAAAAATGCGCATACCTCGAGCGACCGGAGAAACGCCAACTCCTGCAAACAATGGCTGTTTCGAGACAAAGTTCACTCGGTGAATGAGATGCTTGAAAGTTTTAATGAACACTGAACAACCCCGGCAGAGAATTCCCGGTCTTGTTCTACTCATCTTTTCATTTGATGCAATTTTTTTATATCTTTCCATTTACTATATTTTTGTTAGTTTTATTTCTTTTCTTTCCCCAAGCGCACAACTTCAACCACGACTCGCCTTAGAGAAAGTTTCTTCGCGCGTAAAACTGTTACTCGCTTCTTCAAGCCTTTAATTTGCCTATATAAACGGGCTAATCCTTTTCCGCATCACGCTTTTACACCCCCTGATTGTATAGTGAGCATCGAAAAGATGGCTTCAACGTATTTTGAAGGAAAAAAATTATTTCTTCATGTTTTACGCGTGCTACTAATCAGACACGCATTATTGTATTTTGCTCCAGACTGCAAAATAACTGAAAATGTGTTCCGGATTTCCATCGCGGAACACGAAAAATCTTAGAGAGACTGTTGAAGGATAAAATTACTATCCATAGATTTAAGGCGGACAATTCGGTTGTTTGGATAATTAGCATCCAACCACGTCACCAAGTGTACGAGTTCTATCCACAGTTTCCCAAAAGTGACGATTTCATAAATGTAGATATATAGTTTATATGGTATATGTGTGTATATACTATACAAATACATATATGCCAATTTGAACTCGTTTCCGTTCCCCGGAAACTACGTAAAGTTCGAGGCAATCCGGTGGAATTAGTTACCAGTGGTTTCAAAAATATGGGTGTTTCGTATACTTGTTATCGGGATGGGAAAAGTTAAGCTGCAGCACGCTCGCCGCAAGCTTTTGCAAGAATGCTCCGCCATCCTTTCTCTCCATCTTCTTTTCCTTTTTCCTTTTTCCTTATATGTATATTTATATCCTTCTTTCTCTCTGGCAGGTACGAATCGAGCGCATATTTCAACGCGCCGTCAACCCGCTTCTCTCTCTACCGGTAAAAAGTACAATACCTTGAAACCGTCGTACCCTAGTTGAAGAATAGATCTTCTCCAAGGAAATCTCTTCCGAAACTATGTCGGTATTCGGCGAGGTGTGTACATACCTATATACATGCCCACCTCATAAAAGGATCAGGAAACTGCACTTCAATTTTAAATTATCTGTCCTTGCAAACAAGGACGTTTTATTTTTTGAAAATCATCATTGCGTTCGATCGTAGCCACGGAACGGGGCAGAAACGAAAAAAACAAAAAACCAATAAAATAATAAAAAACGTGGGAATATAGTTTGCGATGTGATACTGTGAGAGAAAAAGCTTGCTGTAGGGAGAGCGCGATTTAGCAGGGGCGTTTTAAATTAAAACATGTCATTATTTCGGTCCTCTTCATCCCTGCCCCGGAAGTAATCAGGGAAACTGCAGAAGGCTTTTGTTCCCTTGACTGTCGCGCGTCACCGAACAACAAAATACGAAACTGGGAGATTCCCGACCCGCGCCTTAACTCGTCCCAGAATTTCCTCACCATCTCTATAACACGTACAATACGGCTCGTCCTGTGAGTGAAGTTCCCATAATTAAATTGGTTTTACGCGACTCATTAAAACGCGGCCCATAAGGTATTCCAAACCTCCCGGCGACGACTTCCATGAATCATGATCCTCTATATACATACTCGCGTTTAACACGGTCGCATTTCTTGCAGGTGATAACTATGGCGTATTTCAAAGGGTGGCAAAAAAAAGGAATCGAATCATATTTGAACTACAGGGACTGAAATCGAACGCGTAAACTAGTTCTGAAAGATAATGAATTTGTTTGTATCTAGAAGCATCGATTTTTCGAAAACCCCCATTTCAAAAACCGAAATTACATTTTTCTTGAAAGAAATAAACAAAAAAAAAAAAGCTTAATGGGCGGGCATCTTGACGCGTTGAATTTTTCTTCATATCTCGAAATGCCAGCTAGTTTTTTGTCTTCTTCGGTCCACCCGGTAGATACGATTCTCTATGCTTAATGCATAATAATAATTAAAGCATGTACGTACACGTAGATGATCCTAAGTGAATTTCCTCGGGTATGGGAACCGGCAAAGCCGCAAACTGTGTCAACAATACTTGAAACTACATGCAGCGGTATTAGCTGCCGCTGCTACGTATTATAGGTGCAGGTATATCCCGTGGTGAAGTCCACTTCCGTTTCTTTATAGGTATACCCGATATACATATATAAGGATATAAGGTGATCCTACAAATTTGAGCTCGGTTCGACAAAATTCAGCAGCTGTGGAATTTTTTGAAATTTAAAAAAATTAGATTTTCTCAAAAATGTTAAGTTGGCAGAGAAAAATGCGGTTTTTTGCAAATCTTCACGTTACATGGAAGCCGAGATAATTAATTTTGAGAATTACTCTAAAATCGACTTTTTTGAAATTTGCATAAAGTTCCAAAGCTGCTGGATTTTGTCGAATCGAGCTCAAATTTGTGGGATCACCTTCTTTCTGAACCTACTTTCGAAGAAAAAATTGAAAAGTAGAGAAACTGCCCATATATGTATCATATATGCGGGAATATTTCCGTACACGCATTATTGTTGCTAGCTAATTACCAGATACAGCGGACTTTATATCGCTTATTCTGCAGGTGAAGCGTTTCCTGCATACGGTATTTATACCCCCATATACAACGGTGATCGTGGTTGGACATAATCACGATACACATGTACGTACGTGTATATTACGTAATACACAAAGCGACACGTGCATCTTGAATCAACATTGGTAAATAACAGCTATAGAGCATCAAAAGGTATACATTCAATGTGAAAAATGATGATTGCCTGGCGAGCTACATAAATTCGATATACTACGAATTGTTATGTATGTAAATACAGCGATTTGGATCTGTGAGCCTGGAAAACATACGATTTTATCCGCAAAACAATAAAATACGCAAAAAAATAATAACGATAATAACAATAACAGTAATCATGTAATAATAGCGATCGTGGTACTTGGATCAGATAAAATAATGAAAAGAAGGAATAGAAGTAGAAGAGAGAGAAAAGACTACTCACCGATCGCTTGGCGCTGATCAGCGGTTGAGTCCTTCTCTCTTGGGGATCAAGCAGCTGGTGCAAAAATTTTTGTTTTGCAGTATGGACATACAGGTATACGTGAATAACAAACTTCGCGTTATGTCGCACAATAGACAGAATCAAATGAACATATCCATCAACGATTCGTTTATCGAGACGCGATTTTATCCGTCAAAATTAATGATGAAAAAAAGTCGAAACACCAAAACAGTGATAATTATCAATCGATTTCACGTGTTCCCAGTTGATCCGGGATCAGGATTATTGTGGGGAGGAGGGGGGAAAAAAGAAGATCAATGACAAAATTATTTATCGATCTGATTTTCTATTTGCATACCGCATGCATCGATGATTAAAAATTTGTCTTTACTTTCTTTTTTTTGTTTTTGTTTTTTCTTGTTTATTTTATGGATATAAATATGAACGTATAATAAACATATGTCGAGGTATGGGTCGATATCTATGAACGTGAGGATAAATGATAATATATATGTGTGTGTACATATATATATATATATGGGAAGAGAATATTTTCTTTTCTCTAACGCATGCCACTGTCGAATATGCACAACCTGCCCCACCGTGTCTGGACGTGAACAGCGCGCGCCGCGCGGATATTCTCAGCTATATAAACCCCGACGGTGGTTCCGCCAGTGACATCACGACGCCGAACCTGTGACGTCACTGCGCCGTTGCCTGGCAACGCCGGCGCGAATCCCGGCACGATAAGTACAAACTGTTACCCACCTACCCACCTACCTACCTACCTACCTACCAACCTACCTACCTTTCCTACTCGATGCACGCCCGGGCCGTACGAGCTAAACTACCCTCCCTGGAACCCCTTCGGCTCTCACCCCCCTCGGGACACTCGACGGCCCTGACCAACCGCTCGTTTCGCGCCCCGCCTGTGCAACCCGCCGCCGACAAATCTGCAAGCGTGCACCAACCCGTCGTAATTAAAAGTAGACGTGGCCGTCCCACCTATATATATTTGTACATTTTTTCTTTCTTTCTTTTTTATTTTTCTTTTCTTTCTTTCTTTCTTTTTTTTTGTAATTTTTAATTTTTTTTGGCGGGCGGCACTGAGCGGCATGGAGGGGGGGGGGGGGGGGGGCGAAGGAGGCATTGTTTTTGTAATCTTGCGGGATATGGACGTACGTATATCTAATACATGTGCAACCTCCTATACTTTTATATGTATGGGCAGATAACAAGCTGCGCCTCATTTTAGATGAAACTTTGAAATAATGGGCGTACGTATACACATATCTACCTTCCAGAGTATGGCGAGACGCGCATAATAATGGGTGACATTAGAAACGTGGAATGGGCTGAATTATACATCTACGAAATGAGGGAGGAGAGAAAAAAAAAAAAGAATAAAAATAACAAATTAAAAATGAAACACTGCACCGACGAGAGAAACAAAAGATATGACGAGATAAAGGATGATTTTTATACTACTTTTTTTCTGTTCTTAACCCGTCATCGGCAACCCTCTGCAGATTTGGGAAATGTGATTGAAAGTTTGAATGACTGCATCGTATACGTTGAAGCGCAACGCCATATATACGTATATAGATGCACATGATATGAAATTTCAGTATTAAGTCGCTAAACGAAGGTATATTTATTATGGAATTCGATGATAACCATCGAGGGACGTCGATGAGACGTTAATCTTATATCGAAGATTTATAAAAACGACCATGGGTGAAGCTGGGAGGGTGAAAAATAGAAGAAAATATCATGTGAAAATCTGTCCGAGGGAACGATTGAAACGACCTCGTTTGTTATTTTATATGCATACGGTTTTGTTTTTTTTTGTCCTGCACGTTGAGAAAAACGTAAAAAGAGCGAAGAGTTTTGAGCGATCGAACCGTTTCCAAGGCAACCACTAATCCCGCGGACTGACGTCAGCGCTATATGACACTTGGTGAAAAAAAAAGAAAAAAAAAACAAACAAAAAAATGGAGAAAAATGTAAAGAAAAAAAAATTGCAAGGGTGGATAGATCTTCGCTACATGTATTCGTAGTTTTCGACGAGAACTCCCTGCGAGCACGGTAACCGGAACAACCAAACGTGGAGTATACTGCGGACAAATCAGGAAATGAAACAACGACAAATATACTACGTGCGCAGTTGATGTCACTATGCATTATACAACGAATATCTCAATTGAAAACGGGCACATTTTTGATCGGTATTTACCTTCGACACATGCCCGATTCAATTTTGTATGTAAATCAACACGCTGTCACAGCTTTCGTTGAAACAATTTTTATCCAATTATATGCGTATAATTATAACCCATGACAGCACGAACGACTATAGGTAACGACCGAATCGGAGGGTGAATAATTTTATTCCCATACACGCGTTGCTATTTTTCAAATTTAAACAAGTTATAATTAAAGTTGGACCCACGCGATGACCTTCGGAGCTAAATTTTTCACGCCAATCTCATCGTCGTCAGCTGCGAAGAGATGACTGATCGACTGACACAAAATACTAACTAATTATCGCAAAGTTGACTAGCGTAGCGGGTTTAGAAAAAAAAAGAAGAAAAAAAAAACAAATCAGGGTTGAATATTTCTCACTCGAGGCGCTGAATGATCGCTAATTGTCAGATGGAAATTTTACCTCATGGTGTACGAGTAGGATATAAATTGAGGTGTGAACAGATTGTAATATATATTTATACGGGCGGAGGTGATTTCATTTAGTTAATCACCCGGTTCACCTGCAATTCAATTACCAGTTACATTATGGCTGACAGAAGCTAAGGCGAGGAAAACGGACCTCCTGGGAAATGAAAATTGACCGTCGAATAGGAGTGATATTTGAAAAATATCTGCGTTTTCCACCTTGCGTCGGCAAACAGTCGCGGTAAACGATCTTAAAAAACAAAATGAATGATTGAAAAATTGACCAATCTGATTTGTCACTTCTCAAGTAAACGATCACCCCCGAAACTATAGTCAATGTCTACGATTAACATAAAAAATTCAATCAATGATCGATCGAGTGATAAGATGATCGATAGCTTCGCGACGTGTATGTATATGTACATATTTGAACACTCTTGATATTTGAAATAAATGTTCGCTTAGACACGAGCTAGCACGACGACGATGCATAATTTTTTTACCCAAATTATGTATTTTCACTCATTTGAATGAATATCATCGTGAAACGAGTACCTACTTATAGGCGACAGTTTTTACTGTCGATACTCACACATCATGTTTTAGCAATAAAAAAGCTCGCGACATGTGAGTTTATGAGAAGAAATAACAAATTATATTTTTCATCCGATGATCTAAATGAATCAATGAGCATTTCGAGCCATCGGCTGATAAAAAGGTAAAGAAAATTTACACTGCACTGGAGGTAATTGAATGAACTTTTCAAGTTAATTAATATGAGGTAAGTATAAGTACAGTTAACGGCTTTTGTTCTCCGTATAACAACGGAGGTCAGTTGGACATTTTCGCTTATCAAAATCCTCCGCTACCCGCGCAAGTTTTCAATAACGTGACATTTATTACCTCGCCAAAACGCAATTATATTTTTCTCGTTTAAGGTCGAGGTTGGTTCAAACAAATAATCCATATGCCGTACGTGTCCGTGAAAATGTATGTCGATATCATATTTCATCGTGGAATCGAATTACTAAAACCAATATACACATGCGAATAACATTATTTAAACAATCGTATCGAAAATTAGAGATAATGAATAAATTGAAAGAAAAACACAATAATAATGATAATAACAATATGAAATGAAGTACAGTTTAAAACGTGATCGGTTTTATTTTCAAGGTTATTTGTACACCGTGCAGCCGCACGCGTGTTTGAATATTTATAACGCGTAGAACCAATTGCGAAATCAATTAATAAACGTTATAATTTCTTCGTTTTGACTTTTTTTTTCTTTTTATATCAGGTGTCGGTTTGTGTACAGCAATAATATCTATTTCATGCGAAGAAAGAAAGTACATCTCACGAAACGAATGTAAATACATGAATTCTGAACGAAATATTTTTTACTCGAAGAAAATGAAAATTTCAAAATGGCAACCTCTCACACTATATCTTTGTTTTTTGCAGTTAAATGAAACTAGTCCTGACGTTAGCGAAATATGTAAATTAAACTCGATTCCAGTTGCAT
Organism: Athalia circularis; assembly: GCA_963978495.1. NCBI lineage: Eukaryota > Metazoa > Arthropoda > Insecta > Hymenoptera > Athaliidae > Athalia > Athalia circularis. The sequence continues at coordinate 22,728,693 of OZ021702.1, forward strand.
TTAAATTGTTTCCCACGCATCGAGTCAATTACGGATTCACTTCCTCCGGAAATTCGAGTCGCGGCCTAACCCAAGATTGTATGGAGTATACCGCTTTGTGTACTTGGATATAATATATGCAGCGATATACGACGTAACAAAATGCAGATGCTGATACAATGACACAGTTGTAAAGACGTGGTAACGTAATGTGTGCGCTGTACGTATTACATACCTGCATGAATATCTTTACGGATTCACTAGTTCGAGCGTAAAGTTTCACTGACACTGAGGACTCATCGGTTTTCTTTTTTTAATTACTGCAGCGCTCCGAAGTTTGGCAAAGGAGTTGCACAGACTCCTCGTTCGTTTCAACGCTGCAAAGATATCTTTAGACACAGGAGGAGTTCTTCGGGAGCTGAAAACTATTTGAAAACTTATTGCATAGCGGGTATAGATGCACGTGCATGTATATGAATTGTGTGTATAATTCAAGATAAGAGAACGAACGGATTCGCGGAAAGATGAAAGATGAAAGGAAATACTCAACGCTTTTCGCAGTTCTTGCATCACACAAATACGAGACCGTCTATATCAACACGTATTATGAACTTATTCTCTTTCCCAGATGTATAACAGGGACATGTTTAATTTACAAACTATGGAAGGACGTCGAAAAAAGACTTGAAAAGCTACTCGGTTTTCCCGGGTGCAAACTTTACAAAATTCATTGATTTATCAACTCCCACTTTCGTTACTTTTTCACCTGTATTATATGTTTAGGTTGAAAGAAATGAGATTTCGGTATCGGGTTATTTTTACGACGCTGTCTAAGCGTGATTTTTATATTTGCTTTGATTCATAAATCGGCGAAAAAGAAGCGCGAGGGCGAGGGATGAGAAACAAAGTTCGCCAGCCCGTTCCTAAGTACATAAGGAGAGCGATCCAACCACCCCAATTTCATCCTCGTTTTTCTTTCTGTTTTTCTTTTTTATTTTATTTTCGGTTTATTTTTTTTTTCTTCCTACCTCGTATATGAACTTTGCTTGAGTGAAGTAAAAACGCTTCTTTCCTTTCCTCATTCCTGAAATATTTTTTCGTCCTACCATTTTTTCCCACATGATCGCAGACACGGCATCCGACCAAAATCACGAGAAACGAGCTCAAAGAAGACATTTTTTAATCCAGGTCTATCAAAGGCGTTCCTCTCGGTTTTATCATAACCTCGATAAATACCAAAAACAAACGACAAAAAATATAAATCTTCCTACGCGTAGGCATAAGATATGTTTAATTCACCGCTCGACCAACACTCGATCGAACCGCGAGTAAAATCTATACAGAAATATCAACATCACCCTGTTGTAAATCGAAACCCGCACAACCATTACTTTTATCGGAGCTATATTGCTCGACGCGATTGCAATGTGGAGAGCGAGAGAGAGAGAGAGAGAGAGAGAGTGGAAGAAATGAAATAGCAGTTAAATGTTTTATGGCTAGTTTATACTACTGTAACAATGCGGGGTGAGTCTATGATACGAGTTAAAAATGGCACCAGATATCACCGGGCAAACAAATTCTGCGTTATAAATACTTGCCAGCTAACATAATATCTAACAATAAATTACCGATGTATAAATGATTCATACACGAGATGAAATTCTCTCGCTATTATAAGATGTTGTCAGGTCCTCATTAGGCCGACGACGATTCGTGCATTCGGCAGTCGAAGAATCATTAGTAATGCCCGTAAACAATTGATCAACCGTTTATTTAAACTTTGGCTAAAACTCGGGGCATCAGCAATTTGCACGTATACACGGGAGGAGCCGATCATCAATCACCGCCGAGTCACGAGTCACGAGTTATTGTTTGTCGCACGCGATGCCAAATATGTAGCTCCGTCTCTTTTTCTTTGTCTTCTTCTTTTTTCCTCGATAGCACCTCTCTTATAGCCTTTAGTTTTTCGGTACATTGGATGTGGCGACGAGCATTTGAACAGAACGTAATAACGAGCTTCATAAAGAACCGCGGCGCGCAGAGAGCAATTGCCAAGTTTTGTGATTTTTTTTATTTTTATTTTGGTGTTTTAAAACCTTGTCGCAACAATTAGAACAAGTATTGTTCCCGGTTCGGCACGGTTTGACTCGCCTAGATTCTCGCTAAACAAGTTTTCAGCGAACGGACTGCGATTCATAAAAATAGAGGAAAAAAACACTCGGTCGTGTCTGCAGATTGATGAATTCAGTTGTCAATCGTTCGGTGTATACGTATATATATACATATTATGTACATATATACATTTCGGGGCGTGAAAATGCGAGCGGAGAAGAAACACAATCGAAGCAAAAAATAAAAGAAATTCAAACGCTGCAGCGTTTTATAATGGCCGAAAAATTTAACATCCCATTTCTCATGGCGGGTTTGATCCTGCGATGGGCACGTCGAAAGGTCACGAAGTCGCGTTCGTCAAGGACGTTGAATGGCCACGCCGGGAGACGCCCGACTGAGCTCACCCTGACTTGAGCTGATATCGACCTTGACGTTTGGCTTATTGGACAAATTTATCCATCGTCCACTTCGTAAAGAATCTAATCAATATCGCGATATACATGCCATCGTCTTACGAGTTATACTTGTTTGACATTTCTGAAACCAGAAGGCGGAACACTTCACACCAAATCAGCTTCTATTTTATATAATTAATTGTGGCAAACGTACATGCAAAATTACAAAGAAAAAAAAAACATACCTAAAGGAATTCCTTAAAACGAAAATTAGGAAGTCTTTCATTCCGTTGAAACGTATGAATCACTTCCAAATTCTGAACATTTCAACGGTTCGAAATTGAAAATATTACTTTGGAAATCTGTGTACAGCGTGCGCGTGGCGTGTCGTGGGAGTGTGAAGGATTTTCTATTCTTATAAGCGTCAATCTAGCCGAAACTCGCCATTTCTTTCACTTCTCGACGGTTTGCCAGTTGATCTACACGAATACCAATTCGTCTGGTTAAAATGACGAGCTATTCGGTAAAATTTATTAACTTGAATTCAGATCCTTGGCGGATAAAATTTCACATTGATTTGTTGCGTCTGAAGGCTAAAGAAAATAAGAAACAAAAGAAGAAAATTACTAAGTAGACGATAGGGAACGAAGTTAGCCTTTGGAATGGACGAAGGAGCTAATCGCATTAAGCTCTTGGTGGAACTACAATTGAATCGAAGTTTCCTTTTCGGGTCTGATAATATACCGATGTGAAAGTTTTTTTTTTTCTCATCGCGTTCGAGATAAGAGAATGAAAAGTTGAAGATGTGTACAATGTACGTACGTCGTTACATTGTACTAAAAACATGCAGGTTGCAGGAGTAAAAAATAAAAGATAAATATAGAAAATGATATTTTCCCACCCTTTTCTGTTATGCATCGTGTAACGTTTCGGAATATATATATTTCCTCGACCTTTCAACGGCGAGATCCTTTTGTTATCCTTTCATCTGACTTCGGGTTAGTTTCATCATACCATGAAAATTTTCTCCAGGAGGGTTAAAAGGTCCCGAATAAAAGATAAACTTTAGATGTTGGAATTTTAAACTTTCGCAATATGCGAAGATTCAATCTCCAGACAGTTTTACTTTATGTATATATTCTGAGTTACTATACATATAAGTATGTACGTATACTGCAGGTATCCGCGGGAATAAATTATGCGAAATTTCAGACCCTCACCTGATGGGATATATGGTCTAAATTAATTTGATGCCTCAAATCCCAGAGCCTTGAAATCTAATATCTGATGTTGATCGAGGTAGATATCGAAGGGGAAAACGGGAGCTTAATCCTTAGCGCGAAATTTCCTCACTCCAGAGTAGAAATAGGTATATAGATAGGTGGTATATACCATTTCAGTGGGTTCAGTCAGATAATACTCTTACGATATCGACCACCTTCTACAAGAGCAACTCGGTAAGACCTTGGTAAAATCCTCGATAATACTTTAGCAGTATTTTGAGCAAACTCAGGGCCAATAGAACGAATACATCGGCAAAGACGAAGACGATAAGTCAAAGAATGATAGGGAGCCAGTATGAGGCAGTAAAAAAAATACTTTTATGCCTTACAAGATCGAAGCCATAAATTTGAGCCACGATGCGTTGTATAAAATGCAAACGCCATACTTTCAGCTTTTATCGTACAGATCGTCCCTTCGCCCAGCCAAAGATCAATATGTTGTGTACAACATCATCTTCACGCGACCCGATCTCTGATGCGTGGATTCGAGGAGATGTACCGTGATGATATTATTAATAACGATAATGACGATAACGGTAACAATGATAATGACAACGATAATGATTACCTCAGGAGGACTCGTCAGGTAATGGTAGATATATACGGTGAATTTTCCAGCCCTGCGTTCATCGCGAACATCGTGGGATGTGGAAGCCGGGGAGCTGGTCCGCTCCACGCCACTTCGTGGAGCACTTGTAACTAGGTACTCGGGAATGCATTTGGGTCAAAGAATCATCAAAGCTCCCATTATTCCGATGTAGTGGTTCGCAAGAGCCGAATGGGGAGCTGGTGAAGCTGAAGCACTGGCCCATGCTCGCCCTCGCGTACGTTCGGTGTCTAGGTGGTACGCTGGCATCAACCTATTCAGGGTGCAAATGCGGGGGCCGCTCCGCCGAACGTATAAATCTGGGTCACGAAAGGCCCTACGCGAGGTGCAGACAGTCAAGTGAAACAGACTGGGGTAGATGACGTCGGCGGGGGAGCCACCGTTGCATCGATTGTCAACGTGCGGTTGCAGTGGGTCGACCCGACACTTCCGTTCACCCAGATCAATTTTCCGCCATTTATAACCGGCATTTTCTCTATTGTATAGCATAACCGGAGAGCCATGCCTGGCAATCACTGTGCCAATATTGCAATTTTGTTCTCGACGCGGAATACTGCACTGCAGTTTCAATTTGACGAATTCGAAGGTAATTTGCAGTACGGAGTCGGAGGTGGAGGCACCGGTGCCGGCGGTGATGGTGGCGGTTTGAAATCAAAATATAAATAGCCTTGAATTTATTTTTTTCGAAAATCCCCTGAAAGCCGAATAGTTTGAGGTAGGTGCGTAATGCGCGGCTACATCCATAGGTTTGCATCTGATATATATAAATGTTGATTATAATACAGTGTGTATATAGACACACGGCGATTGCTGGCGATTTATTATACGTACGAACGAACCGATTTGCATAACGCAAACCCAGCACGGTCATAACTTATGACGATTAATTTTGGGGTGACTTTAGGGGTCGACCACGTGACATATTTCCCAGGATCATAAATATCATTAGTACCTACGAGTCGCGGGATTACGTGAACAACTCATCAACAGAGATGTGAGGATTATTTGTGCTGCAGTTCGGGTGTGCGGAGCTTGTTGTTTCGCACCTGCAGTGATATAATATATCATGGCACGTCATCGTCAAGCATCAAAACGCTAATTTTTTAGTCAAACACAAAACCTCGCACACGTTGTACTTGGATTTTGGGTTTTCAAACACAATCACGAAAGCTCAATCTAATCGATGTGTCTCTCTGTTTACACCTGACCCAGGTGAAATCGGTAAATTTACATATTTACGTAGGACTGGTGGGTAACCATTGGTCAGCTACACGTGCGAGATATAACGTGGGTTCAACTGCTCTGGGTCTAGTGCGATTAGGACGAAGCTTATATTGGATCAGTTCCGTAGCATAGATCGTAATATTTGAGCTTGCATCTGGAAGGCGTCCCCACCGGAATAATCTAGGGTGTTAAGCGAGGCGCTTTCGTGTACTTGCGGATCTAGAGTTTGGTGATTAACGCCGTGGCCTACTCAGCACTGAACACCGGGTGCAGCATGGCTATTATTGGGTTTCTATTATGGAACTAAGAGCCGAGAGACGGAGAGAGAGAGAGAGAGAGAGAGAGAGAGAGGAACGAGAAATGGGAATTCTCACTAGAAAATAAAGCACGATATAAGTCACCGTGTAACTTGACAAGGAGATTTATTACTGCCCTCGATTTCACGAAGATACGATCGGCATTTGTGTCAAAACTATCGTTACGATGTTGATGCGATTCATCAATTACAAGGCGGTGGAAATTCGGTGCAAATTAGGGGTCTGTTAGATCCAGTGGCTACATAAGCGATGATGTACGAAACCGTTTGGTATTTCGTCCAGAAATGTATCCTCGGGAGGTAGTAAATTTTTTTGCGTTTCTGCAGGTCTGCTTTTTCGTTTTGGCTTTGGATGCTGCGAAAGATCTTGATATTCAGGGAAAAAGCGTATACGCCACATTCAAGATTTCCACAATTTTTCGACTACAGAAGAATTTCGCGAATTATTTCCAACGAAAAAATTATTCAGATATTCAAATCGACGTCTTTATTGGCACTGAGGTATTTTTATATCTTATCTCACATAACTCTCTCGCCTGAAGTGATATTGCCCGAATTTCCTTGATTAAAATTTCGTATACCTTTTCTTTTATATCGTATTTCAGGCTGACTCCAGGCTGGCAAATCTCATTCTTCAGGATTGCGCGAAAAAAACTACGGTGGTGGTCGGTAGCTACTCGATAGCGGGGACCAAACACGTTGAAGCAGCGGCAGTTCGTCCTAAAGTAAAAAATTTGATACTTGTCTACAAAAACGGAGATACCATCGATCTTGACTCTCTTAGATCGTCCTTCGGTAATCGCTGGAATCCCAGAGCTCGTGTGATCGCTTGTGTTGGAAAAATTGTCAACAGAACTGCTTTGGAAATTCTGTCGTATTTCTGGAAACGAGACTTGTTGAATGTGGCTTTGACTGTTCAAAGTGAAAATTCAAAACCTTCTGAGAATTTCATATACAATCCATTCGTTCCAACAGAATCCCCGGCTGGTTCCCGAGGAATTTTGAAGAAATTAAATCCTGGGGATGACATGTTTCCCGACAAACTGATCAATCTCTATAACGAAATAATACCGATCTCCGTTTTCTTCCATTTCCCGAAATCAATTTTGAAAAATTTTACTACTCTGGACAGGGGTGCGGATATTGAGGTCCTCGCCGCATTGTCAGAGAAACTTAACTTCAGCGTAGCCCTGAAAACAGCAAAAGTCTATGCTCCCAGCTACACCGTGACTCTTTCAAATGGTGAGAAAGTTGGAATGATCGGAGATGTCCTCATAAATCGGTCGGTCGTCGTGCTGACCGCCCAGTCCATGGAAACTACGATGGGAAGAGACGTTGAATTTACTTATCCAACTCTGCAAACCACGCAACTCGTTCTCGTACCGAAAGCCCGTGTAATGCCCATGTTGGTTCGTATGCTCCGACCATACCCAGAGGAAATCTGGATCGCCACGTTAGCGGTCGTAGGATTTTTACTAATCTGCTTCACATTAATGGGCGAGGATAACAAGGTAATGAAATTACTGAACCTTTTACTACATCACACGTTCAGAAAAATCTTCGATCGGACGTTCAACAGAATATTTTGCATATCTTGTATCTGGTGGGCGTATCTGATGTCCAGTGTGTACCAAGCTACTTTAACGAAGGAACTCGTCGCCCCTCAGTACTACAAGGACCTGAATACTCTCGAGGAACTTTACGAAAGTAAATTACCGCTGATAGTTAGTGATAACATGATGAAAGTATTGATTAATTCCGAGGTACCGGCTTTGAAAAATCTGGCCAAGAGAGCCGTCGAACATTTGGTACTCGACGATTGCACCCGACAGCTTTTGAGTTCGTTCAATGTCTCATGCGCTTCGGATGAATACGTTGCTCATTTGCTGTCAAATCTGCACATAAAAAATAACAGGATTGTGATTCACCCTGTGAAGGAGTACCTTAGTCGTCACTGGGACGTTTACGTTACAAAATACGGTTTTCCATTACTCGATAAATTTAATCAGCACATACAAGGCCTCCTGGAGGCTGGACTCTACAGTAAATGGGTTGCTGATATTCTGAAACAGAGATTCCACAGCAAAGGTGAAGAACACGGGGTAACGATATTGACATTAAAACATTGTGAAGGTATGTTTGCCGTTCTGGCATTAGGAGCTGGTATTTCTACAGTAGTTTTTTTTCTCGAGCTTGCAGTGTATCGTCTGTCTCCTGAAATCAGAAATCTGTTTCCAAAGTGCAAATTTCGATAATTTCGAAATTTTGATAAAAAACTTTTTATCAAAATCTTTGTTTATGACTCTAAATTTTCGGGCATTACTTTTTCTACACCGGTTGTGTTTACTTTTATTGATCGATGATACTGCGAGACGAAATATTTCACTGGGAACTAGAATAAATTTAACGAGGATTTTTTCGTTCCGATGCATACGAGTGAAAATTTTAGCGAACAAAAGCTGAATTTCTCCCCGGGGATTTGCAGAGTACAGTAAAATGATTCCGATAAAATTTGAATATGCAAAATGGTAGCAGAATCACGTTGAACCGAGGTAGTTATTTCAGCGTTTGAAAAAACCAAAGGTATATGCAAATTGTATGCTGGGATTGCGTTACGTCGTCTAATAAAGTGATTAAGGCTACGCCAAGGTGATTCTCGGATGCAAATCGGATGACAAGAAAAGCTAAGTATGCGACATTGACGGGGAGGGATGAGGGACCATACTCGCCAAGGATCTGTCTCCCACTCTACAGGATTCAACCGCAGGATTTATCACCTTCTGGTATAAAAAAAAGAACATGTGTAAAAAAACCACCATTAAAATTTTTTACCAAGATTCTTTGTGACTGTGAAAAAAGTTTCAGTCGGCTTTAATAAATCATTAATCAAATTTGCGTTTAGTTGCAACCTCATGAAGATATGAATTATAAACTACTCTTGGACTATTCGTATAATGCTACTAATTATAAGTTTAATAATAAAAAAAAAAGTACAAATAATAAAACGTGAGCTTTTCCCGCCATTTTGTCTGACCTTTTCTCCTTGTTTCTCAGAAATTCTACCTGTCCACGAACGGGACAGTCGGCAAATAAGGGTGGTAATAATGGGTGCCCCAAACGCAGGGAGGTGTACATAAGGAGGGGCAAATAATATGGGGTGTGGAGGAAGAACGGAGGGGGCTGAAGGAAGTGGGTTGAGATATAGCTGGGTGAACAATAATCGCGTTAACGACGCATAGTTCTGATTCTGAAAGAGGCAAGCTTCCCCCAGGAGAACGACACGTGCTGACGTCAAGCGCCTACTACGTTTCAAAATTGTTCGACGTAACTGCGCGACATTGAGGGTGCCAACCCCTCGCGATAATAACTTACGAAACCTTTGCAAATTAAACGTATTAAATAAACGGCGAACAAGTTCGGGAATATTTCGTCATGAACTGACATGAGCGAAAAGAATAAATAAACGAAAACTAGCTAGATTTGCCGAGTGAGTTGTTAAAACTATTTTAGAGTTTGGCGTGAAAAAATGTTAATCACATCGGCAATCAATTAGCTCTTTGAAGTTTCGTAATTTGTGGAATGTTGTCACACCGTGAGATAAAGGGCTGTGCAGAAAAATGAAGAATGGCTTCCCGCCGTTCATTCGGTCGTCTAGGAAAACCCCGCCGGTTGACGGGTAGATCAATATTTGTTGAATAGAAAACACGGCGAATAAAAGCTGTCGAGTTTTCATGATGCCTATATAGTTAGAGGAGAAATGTTTTCTCCAGCTCGTTCAATTGAGAGATGAAAGCGGAGGAAAATATAATGAAGAAAAAAAAGTTACACGTAGATATATACCGATACCTCTACCAATTGGAGCAATTTTAACACCCCAACTAACTCCAGACGTGCAATATTTCCACGAAAATTGAACTTCGTCGCTTTATTCTGATATATCAACATTTCTGTCCAATCGACCGACAAGAGAATATGATCAAGTTGGTAGGTCATCTGAAAATCTTCGTTTCCATTCGGTTTCCCCCGTTGTCTTCCTCACTTCGTCGCGCCCGCGCCATTGACATCAAAAAGCAACAAAGGGACCTCTATACGTAATTGTATAGATAAACCAGCACACACGGGTTTAACCCCCAGCGGTCCAAAGACTCTTTCAACGTCTTCAATATCGCCTGCAGAGACAGCAGTGGCTGAATTTCGTTTCGTCTGTATTTCCATGAAACGATTGACCAACGCTTTGCGTTTATCAATCTGATAACGTGTACGTCTGAGACACTCAGAATACTCAAAATAAGTAACCAAAATCTACCTTGTCCAGCGAATTTTTCTGTTCTCTTCGATTTGGAAATTTTCAGGTTTCTGACAGAATTGTTTTCTTAATACTAAGTGATTCTCCAGAGGAAAATCCGTTTCATCCAGCCTTTCAGGAGTTACGGGCGATATTATTTTCAGGACTGTAAGCATCCCCTTAATTACTTTTACAATGTCTAGTCAAAATAAAATCGATCTCGAGCCTCCGGCTGCTAAAATCCCACCTGATAGGAAGATTCTACCTACCTATCCATTAAAAGGTTAATTTACGCTTGGTTGAATGATTTACAGGGCACACTGAACGTTTCGTTTTACAAAGCGCTCCTAGCACGGTCTTTCGGGTGATATGTTGCCATAAAAATAAACACTGACATCCTGCAGACCGACGTTGGACTTGGAACCTGGGAAATTTTCACGCCATTTCCACGCCCAATCGCGCACAAGACGGTATTATGTAGGTATAATTTTTACCGGGTTGAATTTCCCTTCTCATTTTTTTTTTTGGTCTTTTCTTAACCTCCGCGGTAATCGTGCGCAACAGTGGCTAGGGCGAGAAATTTATTATAGAAAATATCGGGCCGAAGGGATACGGAAAAAAATCCATAAGTCTAATCGCTCGGATGAGCAGTTGCTGTAAACCGGGTGCGACAGCGTGACGATCATTGGCACGCATCGTCGTTTGGGTGAAGTGTCGTTTTGTTTCCAGCGAGCCTAAGTTCGCTCGCGCTTTCAGGAATTTTTAATCCTGCACACAAATAAAAAAACACAGAAAAGAGAGTGGGAAGGGAGAAAAAAAATTAGCTTCAACCCCACACTCCACGGGTCATTAAAATTTATTTTGCACGCTGCTCTCGCGGCGTAAGTATCCTTATGTTCTATATTTCAGGTATAATTTGAGAGAGAGCTGTGTATTATAATTACAACCATAAAGCGATGATGAGTATTAAAAAGTTTGAAATTCTGAAGAAAAATTACGAGTAAACTATGCGAGTGAAATTTAGGGTAATAACAAAAAGAAAAAAGTTACATCGTCCCGTGTCTGAGTGTTGAATACACCGGGGCCGTTCAGCGGTGTTTTCAACCGTGCGAATATGAAAAAAGTGAAAATTATTTTTGGTACAGATATCGTAGAAAGCTAGAAAATCCAACAGCTGTTTGCCGCAAATCTTTCTACCTTATAACAATTTACGTAATTCTATATTGAGATACATTTGGCGTCGCAACGAGAATTACGGGCCAAGATCAACCTCCGTTGACGTATTAACGATGCTTTGTGCCCACGCCGAGGTCAGATTTGAATTGCCAAAAATTCAATTGTCCGAGATCAAATCTTCCGCATCTAGGTAAATTTATTAGGAAATATAGCTATATAGCGGCAAGAGTGAATCACATTAGCGTGGATTGATTCCAAACGGATTGAGACGATCACGGGCTGTTGCAGAGGAGTGATTTTATCTGTAAATAGAAAATTTCACTAAACCCAGACACAATATGAGGGAGAACACCTCCTCTTACTCCCTTTGCGACCCCGGGTGTTACCATGGCAACCAGGTCTTGGAACCGGGTCAGTTTCGTACTCTGTAAACTCTGCATAACCATTTACTTATATTTAATCATACTCAATAAAACAAATGCAAGGGATGAAATAATTGCTCAATTTTATATTCGTTGATCGTGTCTCCGCAATCAAATTAACTTGTACAACCCAAGAGAAAGGGAGGGGAAAAATGAGCATGTGGAACAATCGAATAGAAAGTTTACAGATAACGTGACATCGTCGCTCTCAGAGTCGTCGAAAACATTTTTCATCAAGGAATTCTAAAGCTGAGAATCGAACAGTATTTTGAATGAAAATAAATTTTTAAACAATTCATAGCCATCTTGTAATTCAAAGCTTGGATGTAAAATACTATCTGAGGAAAAATAAAGAGAATAGAGAGATTGCAGAATCGGTTGATCAGATAGAACCATAGTAAGGCAATTTGGAAGGGAAAGCCGTATACCCATCTACGCCCTTGACAAAAGCACAAAGATAATTGGTCGGCGAGTGTCAGGGTAATTTTGTGGAAACGATACCGGGTAGATAGAGCAAGGGCGCAGGGGACTTGAATGGCGAAATAAAGGTGAAGAAAGAGTTGAAGAATAAAAAGAGCGAGAGAGAATACCATGAACTTCGGATACTCTTTTTGCTTTTGTCTCGATGGGAAATTGTTCAGCTCGCGTAAATGAAGACGAGGACAAAGTGCAACGGGTGTAGTCGGCGAACCTCGAGGATGTCTAGCTTCACTAGCTACCTAGTTGAACACCAGGCCGGTTTGTCTTCATTGATATTCCTGTTGCAGAAACGTCTGCTCTGACGTGATACACCGTGCGCAATACCTCCAGAGAAATGCAATTACCTTAATACGTTGAATTACTAGTAAACCAAAGCCATACCAGATGCTGTTACTGGAACCATACTCTCCGCAATGAACCAGCAGCCCACGACTCCTCCAATCTACATTTACAACTCATACGTACCTCACATCCAACACGCGTTGCGATCGCTTTTCCATCAGCAGTACCAGATGTTGATGTTCAACTACGCGTAAAAACTTGACTGGAAAGAAAAAAAAAAACAGAAAATCAGTTCATTCTTTGCCCTATCTACTGCAATGAAAATCATAAATCTAACGGGATGGCACGTACATATAAGTTGAATATTTACGTCATAGTCGGCAGACCATTGTACGGATATTTTTAGCACGTTGTCTGGCGGTGGATGAAAAGTTGTTGCGTGCGAGAGGTAATAGTCGTGCATGGGTAAATTTTTTGTTTTCTTATGTTTTACACACGGTATACGTCCCGGACATTTTGGACACCCTGTAACTCGCGTACGACGTCTAAACATACACGCTGTATAGTATGTGTATAACAGTTTGAAATGTAAGAAGGAAATTTATCTTCTGCGAAAGAAAAGGTCTTGACAAATTGCAAGTCCTACCGTTTTCGGTGGTCCCGCGAGAGCTTAGGTTCGAATGAAATTCATCCTACAAGGAATAGGTAGGCGAGTATACGTAGGTAGCGATGTCTGTCGCATTCGCTCCAAGTCTGGATTCCAGCAGCAGAGCAGAAGCAGAAGCTGGAGCTGGAGCTGGAGCTGGAGCTGGAGCTGTACGAGCACCGACCAATTTCACGTGTACGTTGGGATCAATATTACGAGGTGGAAGTAGAAGGGTCGGTGGGTCTCTGGGTCGGCGGGGAAACAGCTCTTGGCACACCAGCGACATTCGGCAGTCGCTTTTGGCTGCTTTCGAAAACAACTCTCGAAGTACTCGCTTAAGGATACCAATTTCGAGGTAGAAACTCAATTAGAGACGAGGAGAGAGAGAAAGAGAGAGAAAAAAAGCAGCTGCTCTGTAAAAAGAAAATGGTAAGAGACAGAGTGGTTCAAAGACGGCGCCAGGGAAAAAATGGAGATGGCGAAGGCACTTTTTTAATCGAGCTTTTTCAATCGATGAAAAGACTGCCCGTAAAACACTGTAGCACGTAGATGCATTTTTGCTGCTTCGTACGCGAGATCAAAATCACTTCAGAGACATGGCACGAGGAGGTGGGCGGAGGGGGGGGGGGGGGGAGATGGAGTGGAGAGTTTAGGATAAGTAGTAGCAACAGCAATAAACTCAGAGGTGTATAATAGTCAAAAGTTATCCACGTAGTTATTTTAACGGTTGGGGCGGGAAGAAATGCAGTGAAGTAATTCAGTGGTATTTTGCCACGGATGATAAATGAAACGTCTGATTTCGTGAAGGTATAGTACAGCTTTTTGTTGGCCCATGGACCGAATATGGCCAACCACCGCCCTAGGGACTCGAAACACCCCGTATCAAACTAGGTTTTTTTTTTTTTTTTCCGATTAGTGGCTAAAATGCCAGTTTGAAACCGCTACACGAACCACCGCGAGTACGATTAAAAAGGGGTGTACGATTGTACTCGCGGATTTTAATTACGAAAGCAAATGATCGTTGATGTATGAAAACTCACGGACGTTATAGAGCTTTCGATGAAGAAAAAGGGTGTGCCTCGTTTTTTTTCGAAAAGGAGATTTCAGGAAACACGTGCGAATATCAAATTATCGACGCTTCCTGACTCGTGTGAGCACGTTGCAGTATTTTCTAAAAAAATAAAAGGCAAAATAAATAATAAAAATCTTCGCTCCACTTGAAATCAGGATTCCTCGGTATTTTACTCATCCCGTATAACATCGGGAGTCACGCCAAGAATCGCTCCAAGAATTTTGCATCAATTCAAACAAAGAAACGTCTGAAAAAAATTTAGCACTTTGAATCGTAATAAATCTGAAGGGCTGAAGGGAACAGGACGAACTTTCACAAGCCTCAAGAAACAAATACAACCTATATTATGTGCACATTCTTTTTTTTCTCACAATACCGTTTCAAATATCAGATACGGCTACCACGAGCCCCGGGTTTTGGCTTGCGATGGTCGCTCGCTGAAAGAAAGGTTTTTTTCTATCTTCTTTCTTTTGGATAACGGATATGGAGCGAGCCGAAAGGATCTCCGGAAATTGCTGTATCAGTATGCCCCTCCGAGCCAGCGAGCCGGGTATTCCACCTTGTTTTTCCCTGACCTAGCTTTCGCCCTTGGCAGGAACGATGCTGTAGATGATACCGTAACTTCTCACCCGTAAACCTCCGGGCTGTAAACTGCGGACATTGGATCGTTTTGTGAAATGATCGTTTCATGCAGACAGCTAATAAAAATCGAAAACACTGCGACGATCGTTATCGCGATCGGGCGCCTCGAATGTAAAACGTAAGCGATCTGTTCTTTGCATTTTTTCTTGTTTCTTTACACTCTTATAAGCGAAAAGATTTCTTCTACCGGTGCGTCTAAATTTAGACGACCGTTAACTTGAGCTTGTATACTTTATAACCATGTAGTATGTACGAATAAATATTTATCGTAACACCGCATAAATTACTTTAAATCACCACAGCCGCCAAAGTAAAATTCAGAATAAGCACAGTAGGTTTAGAGTGGAAATTTTTAGATAATCGAATGCGACATCGACGACTGTACATAATCGTTACTATTCATACATTTGATTATAATAATTAAAACGTCCCGCGAATCAGAGTTTTTCACCTCTTTATGGTACCCTAGTATTTTTTAAGTTGACTGTACCCATCGCGTATATATTAACGTTATTCATTCAAATTAGCTGATGTTACCTAACAAAGTAATAAAACGCTAATACTTCAACAAGGCTGCAGCAGGCCGACGCGCCTGATACGCGCGAAACTCGAAAGTCAAGATTAATGCGAAGAGGAAATAAAGGACGGAGGTGAAAATGTATTGCGAAAATTTCAAGCTGAATTCTCCCAAGTTTAATTTAACACCGAAGCCCAACTATGAGCAAGTTTGACAACCGTACCTATATAAGTATATAGATACGTTTCACATCCACCAGATACAATAATAAATTTCTCGCCTAAAGTCTTCTTCACCAATACATACCTACCCCAGGAAATTCGGAAGAAAATAGGTTCGGTTAGGTAGCGATACGAAGGCCCGCAGCTGTAACACGGCAGAGTAATAAGCTAAATGATAAGTGAATGAACTTTGAAACTGTCGAAAATAAATTTTCGTCTGTACTCTTCTTACATTTACGCATTTGAATTTCGCAATGGCAATTCAGAGTGAGAATAAAACTTGCGGTTTGTCCATTTGGAGATGGTTGTCATACGATGGTGTTCTTTAAGAAATGAAAAAATATGAAAATTGCATCACTTGTTCAAATTAAACTTGGTTCAAAAATTCAGTCCATTCGATTGTTTTCATTTCTAAGGGATACGTTTTTTTGACATGACAAAAGGCTCGAATTTTTTATTATACAACAGTACGGAGCAAGCTGCCAAAAGGTTGTACGGCACAAAAATTAGAATAGACTAAATGATCGAGTTTTCGAATCACTTTTCGTTCGAACCGGGGTAATCTCGTTGATTTTGATGGTTGAAAAGCAAGAACTCTGGGGCACGCGCTGTGCCGGTTTTCAGCCTTCGTGATGTTCGTCGAGAAAAAAAGATCTATTCTTTGAAATGAGGAGAACTAAAAGCGTCTGGATGATAACGTGTAAGTTATGCCAGCGTAATAATTTAAATTTACTGGATTCCAAGCACACCGTTGGGTTGCTACCATAACCGCTTCAAAGCGAACTCTACAGTACTTGCTATACACATACCTACCTTGTACAGAGCTGTGTTCAGAACTCGGTAGGGTCTTTCACCACCTGCGAGTGATGAATTAATTATAATAAATTCAGTTACACGCAAACTATGTCGTAACTACCAGCTATACAGTTCTCCAGAACTCGGTGTACGGTATGGTGTACATGTATAGTACAAGGTGGGCCACGAAATAGCCTGCGAATCAGACAGATGCAAGTTCTTGGAAACTTCCAAGGCCAAAGAGAGGGGCGAGATGATTTTACATAAGGTTTGGGTAAGGACAACACCTACGCGGTGCTATATATGATTAAACTGTGGAATATCTAGCTGACGCATAATTCCATGTCTACTTGTAGATCTGTTCCTGTATTACAATACATAATATATTGCGTTACGCAGAAACGCTCACGATGTATTTGGGAGCTTTTTGATCACGTGACTATATACGCGAAGATGGCGATGTATAAAGTTCCCTCCTCGTGACGAGGGTTATCGCCTACGGAAAGCCATCTTCATAAATTTTTCCCCTTGTAAAAAAACAAAAAAAAGAAAAAAAAAAGGCTACCCCAAAAATATCTCAAGCTTCGGAGTAAAATATCACACGAAAAATTACATCCATATATACTCACAAATACATATATTACAATTCTGAGAAAAAGGTATATATGTATAACCTACTCAAAATCTGCAGATTGCGAAAAATTACATTTTCAGATGATCATAATGCATGATAAAAGAAAATTCATTATCTTCGTGTCACAGCGCGCGATGCAAAGTGAAGAGGAAAAAAGTGAACGAGGAAATAAGTTTTCTTATAAAAAATTGAACCGCACATGTATAACTGTGACGACGAAGTAGGTTAAACTGGGTGAGAAATTTTTTTTCTCCCTCTTTTTCTCATGCCATACGCGAGGTTTCTCTACAGGTATATAAAATCCCATCTACCCTTTTCCGCACCTTCGCTTTTCATGTATGGAAGTAAATAGGTATATAATAATCGGCGAACCGATCATCGCGTCAGAAATATTCCATAATATAGTCGGCTAAAGGATCCTTTGAATGATGGCTGTGTGACGGGGAATGAGAATTCAACTTCCGATCGAATATACATACGGCTATATACGAGAGGATTTTTAAGTCAGGGGATGGATATTAGTTTTTTGGATAAAAGGTTGATCAACGCCTTTCATGGATTTTAGGATGAAAGAGACAGACGGAGCTTGTCGTCTGCAGTATAAGTGATGGAAGGCTGCTGCTGGGGACTTTAATCAAATCATCCGTTTGTCGAGCTTTCAATTTAACGGGTTTTGATATTTACACGAGATTTTCCACCGTCTACATATATATTGTACACCCACAAACTCGATCTACACCTACAACTTATATACACCTGTAGTTATATACCCTTATGCGTTAAATTTGGAAGCTTTAATTAATTACGCGGTGTTAATTAGGGACGGGTCTAAACTCTCCGTGCCACAGAGTGAAAATTTCAATGTGTTTCTACACAACATTCTACACAAATTTGTTCGTCTATAGATACATTCGCTCCTAAGGGTCACCCTCGTACCCATGCACAGCAATTATTACTCTACACTCCAGAAAATTCACGCATATAATATAAAATAATATTCTTCACAAATTCGTTCATCCTTTGACCGAATCCCAATTTTTGTCTTCATCCCTTTCTTTTTGCGGCGCGAAAAAAAAAATCAGATAAAATGAATCTGAAAATTAAAAAAATTAGAAAAAAAATAATACCTCAACGGAAATCACGTACATAAATTTTTCACCAAACGCGGTAAAAATGCGAAGGTAAAGGTACAGGTATAGGTAGATATGGCCACAGCATGACTATAGTTTGTAAGCCTCATACTGTATAGGTATACCTGTTACCATCCACGGTACGTTACACTTTGCAAAGTAATTTTGCATATGGAAATTGGAACCGCGCGCATGACGCAACTTTAATGCTGATCTCCGCGTGTTGAATCGCATGAATAAAATAAGCCGTGTTTGGCGTTCGCTCTGTCAAAATGTATGCATGCACGTGAACGTGTGCATTGCGATCTGGGTAATATATAGAGCACGTATTTTAGCTATACATATAAATTTGCGTCCGTTACATGCGCCAATCTGTAATTAACGCATAACGCGACCCGAGAACTTTTCCGAAAAACAAAAAATGTAACGACGAAATCTCTCGCGATATACGCGTGATTTTCTTTCTTCTGTTTTATTTCTGGGTAAGTCTTGCCCCACGGCTCAAAATGCAGCCAGCCAAGCCACTCTCGACTCCGAAATTGTTATCGTCGCTTTAAATTCAAGATTTACAACTAAGTTCTCCAGAGCGTAAAGCACCACTTAAATTTATTATAACCTGAGGGAGTAAGAAATATACTTACGTACTTATACACTGTAGCACAGAAATGTATGAAACAATGTTAGTCGAAATCAGTGTAGAAGAAAAATAAATTTCGACCCTGAGAATTAAGAGTTTCATAAAAAAAAAAAAAGAAAAACGGAACACGTAAGTACGTTTTGTACTCTACGTTCTGGACGTAGCTTAGAATCTATACGTACGAAATCGAATTTGATGGGGGTGAAAAAGAAGAGAGAAAATTTTCTCCGGGTTATAACGATGCGGTAAACGGTTGTCGCAAGCTCCGGGCTTCGTCCAACTCTCATCTCTTCGTCCCTCTAAAAATCGTCGCATCGTCCTGCCGGAGGGAAGTGTTCGCCAAACGGCAATCAGTTTCAGCGTCGTTTAAACGAGTCCTGGAATAGTCCTGGGTTGTGTATATACGTGTACAGATAACTGGGCCCTGCTCCGCAGGTGCAACGTGGGAAATGTCAAGGGTCGTTTTGTCAGTCGTTCAGTCGGTCGGTTGAGATGAAATAGAATGGGAATGATGGGGGATGATGGGGGATGGGATGGGTCGATAGAGCGCGGTGGTGCCCGGCGCCTGCAAGGATAAGAGAGAATCATCTCTCGTGCAATACCATTTCTGCATTAACTGCCTCTGCACAGCGAGGCGGTTTTGCTCACCTGTTAATCAACATTTCTGACTCACGTCTAGGCCCGTGATTCCCTTAGTTTGGCCAAGAATCTACGGGATCCCTCGGGAGAACTAAAATCACGCGGAAGATAAATCGCGGCCTCGGGTTACTTTGAAACTTTAGAACCTAAGGTACGTAATTTCAAACTTCCAACACCATTGCCACTCGTGTGCATGTATCATTGCGTTATACGTTCACATACCAATACCATCGGCGGCATCGGTTCATCGTACATAGATTATTTTACCTAATTCGAAATTAATTTTGCAAACAAAAGTTAAACCTGCAGATTTAACTAGACCGACGCTCACCCTCGTTCAATGAATTGTCGATGAATCTATATACGAATGTTGCATCAATATTCCTGCCTCACAAATTTATCGAATAAGCGCGCTGAATGAATTTTTAATAATGTAAAAGAAAATTTTATCAGATTCTGGAAAAGCATAGATTCTATTGAATCTGGTATAGAAGGATATGACATCGTTCGTCGAGGTTAAGTCTGGGAAGTTGTTAAATTATAATTCTAGAAATGCAATTCTGTTAGCAATAATCACAATTAATGGTTTATGACGAATACATACTCGCGGAGCGATTCAAACACAAGGGTCGTTGCATTAGCTTTCGGTGTAAAAGCGGCGATATGCTTTTCCACGGAATGTGTAATTACAGAATTATGAAGGACCGGTAGCCGTCCCAAACCACGCCCGCAAAATTCAAAGGTCAAAGTTCAGAGAAGGGAGAGCGAGGAAGCGGTAGAGGGCGAGAGAGATGGACGAAAATACACCCAGAGGCATGTTCGAGCGTTTCAGCGACCGAATAGCCCGCGGGGAAACATATAAAAGCTTGTCTGTAGCTAAGCGAAAAAGATTATGAATTGTTTCGCTTCGATTAAGATGAGATGATAATCAGCCGACGATCGATTAATTTTTTTTTCTCAATATTATCCACGCCCACGTCTTTGAGGGAATAAAAAGAAATTTTACTCGCCCGGAATTAAACCGTTAATTGCTAATTCACGCTAATTTTCCAGCTGATGGTCTTGGCGAAACCACAAGGCAATTATCCAAACCTTCAATATTTGCCACACACCCATGTATATATCTATCATATTATTGTACACGAACATCCCAATTATCGTGTAAAGACAAACGTTGCATGTAGTCAGTAGCGCAAACCGACGTCTGCTGCAGACAAATAATTAACCAACAAATATTCATTTTAACCCGCTGCATCTACGGAGATGCTGGAATATGTCGTGAATAATTCCCCATCTAATATACGTATAATCGGTCGTTCATTCATATCTTGAAGAATAATTGGCATTTTTTTAGGGGGACCAGCGGAGTGACCGAAATTCTTTCGCGACAACGTATGAAATATCCAACTGCAACGTCGTACGGTGTATGAGGTTTACTTTTGCAGTGTGCCTCTGCAACTGGATTGGCAATTTTCCCAGTTTGAACTACATTACGTCAATTCCGATCGTGATTTCTCTTATTGAACAGCTTTTTGAAGTGTATAAACGTTACAGTCTGCGATATAAGCGACGATGAAGCAAGCGACGCTAGAATCGTAATTTCCGTAGAACGTGGGCGTGAATATCTGACGTAATCGATATGAACGTATAGATTTCATTGATGCAGCGGTGAAGTTTGAAAAAAAAAACAACCTCTTTGTTTATCTTTTTTTCTCGCAATACCTTGTATAAGAATTTTAAATTCTCGATGTATAATTCTGAAATATTTTTCTTGTAAATAAGTAATTCTTAGCCAGCTACTTTTCATCTCTCAGGAAAAGTTCTGAGAATTAATTCCAGCGGATTATAATACTATATTACCCTTACAAATGTAAAATGAAAAATGAAAATGATATTCGAGATCCATCGCGGGCTGGGTACCTTACGGCATATCAGGCAAATGCCGACTCTCATTTAATCAGGATGTTTTAAAACCGCCTGCGCTAAAATTTTTCAGAAATTGAAAAATCGCCTTGCTGCCGGCTTAGTTAGAGAAAATATAAATCTAGAATCATCGAAATGAAAAATATCAAATCGAGCTCCGACCGACGCAAAGCGCATTACAAGCGAAAAATGAATTACGTCTAATACAGAATAGCTGCGTATATAGACAAAACCTATCTAAAAATCTAGAAATAAAAAAAAAACCATCAGCCACGTGCTGCACCCGAGCGAGATTCTGGAACTGACAGGTTGTCTTATTAAAAGTCTCGAGGGAAAAATAAATAACAGAAGGTGATGTAAAAACGAAATAATAAAACACAATATTTACATGATTTCGAGAAGCTTCGAGGATCTCGAAACTGAAATGTGCCGCAATATAAATTATGTGTCTGAATTTCCCTTGTACATGGTATATGTACATATATTCTAATTTATGAATATCCTGAAAATAATGAGTACCGGCCATGTATACAAACACACGTGTATATTATAACGTGATGAGTGCAGAAAGGAGAGAAAAAAAAAATAAATGAATTTAACAAACGGCCTCCGTAATGGCTGAGTATAACAAAAACCGTCCGTCACGGGCGACATCGCAGCTTTGCGTCGCGTCGTGTGGCCCAGCGATATTAGCAGGCACTAAATTAATTTTGGTGCAGCACCGGCACTACCAGCAACGTCTCACTGAAACTTTCCCCCGCATAGCCAAAAGTGGTGAATTATTTATTTTCGCCCAACTTCGAAGTCCCTGCGTCATCCTGTCGGCGGTAACAGTCCAAATATCACTGCACCCAGCGTTCTAATGTCCCCGGTATCGATCAATCCCTGCAGTAGGACGAGAACACGATAAGTGCCAAAGTTTTTCGCCATCTAGAAAGTGGCAATCATTTATATGTGGAGAACCCGCATAGTTTTTTTTAGAATTGTTTTTTTTTTGTCTTTCTCTGAAAAATGACCAGGTGTGAGAGAATGTGCCGACGATGACGATCCGTTCGGTGGAGTATACGGGAACAACCAAGCGTCATTTTGATGTAAATATCGTAACACATCTATACCTTTGACGGACACCCCTCCTTTGTATTGTATAGTATTGAGCCCCGATAAATCTGATTACTTGACTAATTGATTGCAAAGACAATTTTTATGGAACTTGCAGTTGGAGGTGAATAAAAGCCGCAATTTTAGGTGCAGCGATCTCCAACCAGTACCCGCAGTCTGTTGTATTATACGAAGCGTAGTGCTCTGGACGATAAAATTCAACCACGATGTACCGGAAAAGTACTACTAGGACAAAGGCTCGAAACACGGTCGGAGCAAATTTAAGCAAATTCAATTACAGTCGAACAAGGGATGACCTGGCTTAATTCTTCCTGCCGGTGCACTCCCTCCCGATATAACTCTTTCTCATTTCTTCTCCCTTCATCCCAATCGCGCCACAGTTCGCTGCCTCGCTCTCTGCATTCCCCTCTTCCTTGTGGCATTCGAAATTGTATCTGGTGAATATTTCGTCCAGGTAAAAGCTATGCCGTAGATATGTATTTAGGTACAATTAGTAACGTGGAATCGAATCGTTCCAATGTAATATAGACGGGAACAAACTACAGTTTGCAATGCTAATGATTATTATCTCAGTTTATGCTTGTTAATTAATATCTGCAAAAGTTCAGCTATATGTCTACATGTAACCATATATACACTTGGCCACGGATAATACTCACTACATTTATGGTATATTCGAGAATGCTAGAGCTATCAAATTATCTTACCTAACTAATATTCATACATACCTGTAATATTATTACAGAATAATTGATTGGTTAGATTTTATGTTAGCGACAATAATTGTTAATTTCTGTAGCGTGATATGCGAAGCCCACAGATGTACAGATTCGTTACAGCGTTTTGCAATCAAAAATACACCGCAGCTCGTATAGATTATTTTTGAAGATGATTATTATTTAAATAAAATTCAACGACCGATCGTGATTGGGGGAGTACAGTGTATGTAATTTCACCGTGAAACATCCTATCTTAAAAAGTAGATGACCGATCGAAAATCGAAATACGAGATGAAAACTCGAAATTCGAGATGAGCCTCGTGTTTCTGAATTCGCGCTGCGAAATGAGCGTGCACCGATTGGTGCCGTTGCATCTTGCATGTGGGTCCATTAGACTTTGCACTTGGCTGCGTTACGACTTGAAAGTTGGTTATAACAAAGCGAATGCATATGAATATGATGTTGACAATAACCAAGATTATCAATTCACATTTGATTTACAAAATGACACACACGTCGGCGTGCTATCTATAAAATTGATCAAGGTATTGCCAATTTATCACTTCAAGAAGTGAAAAAATAAGGATATCTCGATGGGGTTTATTCCTAGCTCAATTTACTCGACGGATTCGTGTTCCTGAGGTCAAAATACGTTGGAAAAGTGTCCTGCAATCAATGTTGGCAGTACTTCATTTTTGACCCCAAAATCGCAAAAATCCAAAGGAGTACATCTCAGATATTTCCCAATTTCAGCGTCAAAAATCAACTTTTGATTTGGATATGGACATGTGATGCATCTGAAATGTATATAATGATATGATGTTGAAAAAGAATAGTAGACAAAAATTAAAAAAACAAATGAAATTAAAACGCGAAGCACGCGCGTTCAATGCTAGTTTTTATAAATTGCAACGACCTTGTTAACTACTCTGACAAAATCCGAGCATAACTTCGTGTTGGTATAAATCGCGGGCATATAGAATCATAGCGCTAAGGTACAAACAATGAGAATATTATAGAACAAAAAGTGGATGAATTTCATGTGATTACGCGAGTACAGGTTTACCGAATAAGCGAGGTAATCAATGTGCGCATTACCATAAAAATACACGGCATACTTCGATTACCTGTTTAATCTACATCGATAAGTCTACACGAAAACTGTATCCACATGTACATTATACGTTGTATAATACAGTATAGGTAGTTGTATAATTTGCCATTTTCTCGCCGCAGCTGAAACGTCGCGACGCAATTCACAGATTATATATATCGTCTGACAATCTACCCCCTTATATGGGTAGAGAGCAAAAAATCGTCTCGTGCGTCGGGTGGCAACAGCAGGACTTAGGTATTATATACGATGAGAGCGGTGAAGAAGTCGGACTCGATTTATCAACATATATACCCATAGTAAAAATTGAACTGACTTTATGTTTGTGCAGAGACGTTACATTACGGTATATACAAGCATATATATACTCTGTTAGTATAGGCTGAAAAATGTTGTAAACATCGGGCGCCGCTGGTCTCCAGCCTGCTAATGCGATTTTCCGCTAAAGAATTAAAGAATCGGGAGAGTTAACAAATGTCAGCGGCGTAAACCGACTATACCTATCCTGGGGGCCAACCTGCAGCTACCTTCGCCCCCGAGGGCGCACGGTATCGGAGTCATTAATATTCCAGTGGGTGGGCGACGTGCCCGGAGAGCAAAAGCTGAAACGGCAGTAGCTGGCAATACCGATCCCAATATTTGGACCCATATAATACACAAAGCTATGTATACGTACTTCATGTACATTTATACACCTCTATACCTACTTTCATTTTTGGCCGTCTTTTTACACGTGACGTTCAAAACAGCCCTCTCTTTGGCGCGGATCAATTCCAAAATATCATGCACTTGACGTTTCATTTGACATATTTCTGTACTCATCTGTATGACGCAACCTCGTCAGCCAGACTTCACCATCGGGCAGGTATTCATTTTTTCCCCGTTCAAAGATTCATACGGACCGGACGGGACGCTCGTATGGCGGCCATTTGCAGGGTGCGATTCGAAGTTGCTATTTTGTACAGCGTTGCGTATGAGGTACAAATTGATTACTGGAATGAATTTCCAAATATTATGATGTACGTATCTTCTAGCGAAATAAAATTCACCAAATTTTCAAATCCTGATTTCAATATCATAGTTTTCTTCTTTTATCTTCCGTATTCTTTATTACGATATATCGTGACACATAATGAGATGAACTTTCATATTTTTGAACGTCTGATTGAACAAATAAAGAAAGACAAACACGAAAAAAAAAGAATTCCAAGCGCAGTGATAATATGGTTTAAATTTAAAAAGAGAATGTAACACAGCTTCGGTTTGTTGCAAATTCACGCGTCTCTCGGCGTTCCTGGTCTCATCCCTCGGCTAAAAGGCTTGTGAAGCTCGAACGTGGTACGAAACTGTGAACAATTTCCTGGAGGAGTAGAAGCAGCGTCACCAGGAACGTCAACGGTCGAAGCGCGTTCTTTAGATATTGCGCATCCGTCAGTTATACGCGCGACCGTTGGAATACCGAAGTGAATCTCCACACTTTGTCACAACAAGCGTTTTACGAGCACGTCGACAATCTCGAGAATACGCGCGGCATAGCAGAACATAATATACGAAAATTGAGCAATTTTATTTCAGATTTACCTTCGCGCGAAACTACCACCCATATAATACATTTTTGAAATTCTTTCGCTTTACGATTGACAAAATTCCCCACAATATCTTCTTTCCTCAAATACCTCGATGGTTGAACACGAAAGCTCGCAAAGCTGTGCTCCTTTCATTCCGCTTCGATCGATTTCATATATCCCGTTATCACGATTTATTACGGAGAGAGAAGCTAATGTCAGAATCCGGTCCCCTTCAAATGATTGATTAGCTAACTCATTAATCGATATCAGGGTTTTCCATTTTTTTCTCATTTTTTTGCGACGTTCATACACCGAGAGGACGACAATTTTGTCATTATACGCGGAAAATTGTGGCACGATTCAAGAACACACCGTCAATATAATCGCAGGTGATGGTTTGTTTTTCTTCTTCGCAAAACAACGAGCTTGTTTTTTTTTTTTTTTTTCTTCTTCTAATGCCTAAGAATAAGAGAGCATGATTGGTATCGACTTTTACAAAATACTCAGTATATAGTCAGTTCCAAATCATTATGTGAAAACGCCCGGTTCGGACTGATCCGGGATACGATTTTGGGTCAACAACAGAATATAGGCCAAGGACAGGTCCCAGACCCAGCGAAATCTGGGTGCTTCGAGGACGCGAATTTCTCTGCGCGCAGCTCAATAAAAGTAGATATAAAACCCTCTCCTCTCTTTTTGTCCTCTTCCCTCCGCTTTCCTCACGTTGTACGCTTCGGAGTGCACCAAACAATGCCGCTGAAGAGGATTGCTCGGTGAAAAAAGGGTTGTGAATAAAAAAAAGTGTGAGAGAAAACAGAAACGAAACTTTCGAGTACTGCCCGACGTCCGGATATACATTTGTCTCGGAGGTATAATAACAGCTACTATGTCGTTGTATGTTCAGAAACTTTTTTTTTCAGAATCACAAAAATTCTGTTGGCACTGGTTATAAATTTTTTATTTCAATGAAATATTCAAAATAGGTCGTTCAAAATTAAAAGAGTAAAATATGAAAAAAAAAGAAAAAAAAAACAACAACGACGAGATCAAAAATGGTATTTGAAATTCTAAAGCACTCTTGGGGATTCGTTATGCCCACTCATAATCGGCACGCTCACGAGATCCGCATAAATTTTCACCATAGCAACCATCCCTCGGGGTATGTTCATGTGATAAATGATTTCTCGTTGGAAGTGAAGTAGAACTCATCTGTCAAACGCAACAAAAAAATCTTGTTCTCCAAACTTAATCACAGTCTCCCTGCATCCCATCATCATACTTTTCACGGTGCCTTCGCGAGCCCGAAAATCTGATGAAAAAATACAAGACGGATTCGGTGAGTAACTTGTGTTGTTATATGAAAGTTACACACCTGTATAATACAGACGTGAAGAAATGAGGGTCGAAGTTGTTTTAGATAAGCCCGAAAGCTTTTTTCGGAAACAACAATTTCCAGAATTACCGATAGACGGAATTTGGGTTGCGGTGCATCGCAACGTATCTAAATACTCGGCTGACGATCCACGCAAAATTCTATAACAATCGTATAATATAATGATTACGTCCGACGTACTTTATCCGGCTTCGCAAGGCTTGAACAAGCTCTGGAACACTTCTAAGATTATGCAAGTGTCGCGCAAGCGCAAATTTTCTAATAATAATCGGCATCGAATTTGTTTATGCTTTGTATCTTCAGCAGTACCAGAGAAGATATAATGATTTTATGCATATTCTTGTAATTTTAGGGAGAAAAAAAAAAATAAATAATCTGGTGAAAAGAAAAATGACAGATGTCACGAAGGAACGGTATCTCCGATGTCTTTCCTTCTTTTACTTTTTTCTTTTTTTTTTCTACCGTTTTTCCCTTCGCCTTTCACATTGATTTCATTTTATTATTCATATACTCCCCACGTGATCCGCTGACTCCTGGCAACGTTTGCATCGTGTCGGTATAATTCGCGGCGTATTTTCATTCCGAGGTGTAGATCGAAGCGACGATATCGTTTTACGACGTGTGAAATAAATCAACGTAAAACGTAGCGATACTGCAGCAATAGCAGCAGCGGCAGCAGCAGCGGTATACGAGTATTTCTTGCAATTCAATATTCCCGGTTGACGTATACTTTTTAACAAGACTCTATAGCGCCTTTATATTACGCGGGGATTCTGTCGCCATATGTTTAGATTTCTGTCCAGCTTCATTGTGTCCGTTTTACCCGAGAACGATGCAGTCCGTACGCCGGTAAACGTACCCGTCTTCGCTTCCCCTCTTGTCACGTCTTACGTGCAAAATCTTCTGATTTTGTTCCTACTACGAAGATTAAATTCCCGCAGTTCTCGTTGTACACGATATATACGTATAGTATGTACAATGTACATATATACATACAAGACGGTATGGTATTACGTCGACGTTAATACGTCGGGGAGTTTTTCTATTTTTCGAAACTCTATGCTTTTTCTCTTTCACTTCCTTCCTCTCTCCTTTCGTCTCTTCACATTTTCCCCCCTAAGGAATACCTTCATATACACGTAAATTACCTTCGTATATAATACCGGGCGAGCTGATATCAAACGATTGAAAAAGTTCTCTTCAGATTTTGCTGCTGAAGTAGGATGATGTTTTCAGCTATAGTGCCCCCTTACAGGATATAATTAAATTTAAAGTTTAGTTGGCCACCTCCGCACTCTGGAAATTGAATCAAGGTGCTTGTATACAATAAATATATATCTCTATGTATATTTATTTATAGGTATACGTATGTATGTAATAAATATGTAACTACATACTCTATGGAATGCCTGCAGTCGACTGATCACGGATTATTTTGATAATTAAAATCAACCCCTTCCCACTCATATAACATACGTACGTCGATCGACGAGTCGATAAAACTTGTAAATAAGCATTAGAGAATATAAATAATAAGAATACCAACAATCGGTTCGGATGAATCGATGACCGAGGATCTTCTTTAACACGAAAGATTTATCGTATAATGTAAATACTTATGTGGAAATTATTGAAAGTAAAGTAAAAAGAAGAGAAAAAATGAGCAACAAAGAAATAAATAAAAGCTGCGATACCTGCATCCACGAATACTGGGGAAATGAAATGATTTTGGTCACACGTGTATATGTATATTGCATGTACATAGATATACCTACTTTTTACGTGGCAGGTCCCGTGGGAAGGGATGGCGCGTGGGTGTAGAGCGTGGGAGTAGATCGAGGGGGTGGTAAAGCCGAGGGTTAGGAAATAGGAGGGGGTATATTCTGGATAGTGGTTGGCGGGGTGGGTGGAAATAGGGTGGTTGTGACGCGAGCCGTAACCTTGGCAACCCCAGTTTACGAATGGTCCAGAACTGGAGCGCGGAGCGGCCTATTCAAATTTATGTGCGTTTCATGTTCTTCCCATCGCTGGTGTAGGCACGTAGCATAGGTCGAAGCGGAGAAAAAAGAGGCAGATACACACGTGTCTATATGTGTGCATAAAATAAGTCGTGAGTTTCCGTTTCAAATCCTTACCGAAGAAGGCTAATTTCTCGCAGAGCTTTAGACGTGGTATAGTACAGTACTACAATATCTCGTTGTCCCAGTAGATATTCACCGGCACGGACAATCGCGCAGTTTCTCAGACGCTGACGTTTATCTACCCCCGGCTTTGCCGTCGCTGTACATATACGTATACGTATACGAAAGTGGAATACGTATATCGTCTTACTTCGTTGGACAGAATAAATAATAATAATAATAAATAAGGAACTTGGTTCCAATAAAAGAAAGTACGTACATACATCTGATTCTACAGGGTGCAGCGTATGCCGTATAGCGAAGGCGTATAAACAAAAGGTAGAAATGGTACGTTGCAAAAATTAAACCGTGCGCTCCGCATAAATACCTTAACATTATACGTATGAGAATATACATATGATGGCGGAATAAGAGAATATGCGGGTAGGATGAGATAAATTTTTATACGTTACTGCACGTTATGTACAGAAAACTATATGGGCAAGAGGGTTCATCTGTTTTGTTGTTTTTATTTCGTTTTTTAGGGAAAAACTTTAGCGTTAGTTTCATGCGTTAGTACGGATGGAGAATGAGGGATAAAAAATATATACCCATTATACGTATGGTGTGTGTATACGTATAAAGATATTTCATAACATCCAAAGCCCGTCGACGTGTTTCTCGGCTTAACAACAGTCACGGATAATAAACGCACCGAAGTTGAGGCAGCAGCAGCAAAAGCAAAAGTACTACAGGCGCCCACATTCTAGAGAATATGTGTACCGTTCTCCCGCTCCTGACGTATGCTTTGAATTATTTTTTTTTCGTCATATTCTCGTTTATTCGTTAACGCAAGGAGATAAAACACACATCTGCGTCGACGAATTTACTGCCAAAATTCTGTGCTGCAAACTTAATAATTATATGATAATTAAATTCAACATTATAGCTGTACGAGAATTTATATACATATATAGGAGACTTTGCGAGTTAATCCTACTCTACTTTCGCCATATCATCCCTGTATAGATATACGCATATTACACTCATCTCCAGAAACCAACCCTTCCTTCTACGTATATTGTATATACAGTATGTATATTCTTCGATTCTACCATCAGATAAAATATACGATCCATCCAACCATTTCTGTAAGTCACCCTAGAACTCGAATGTGCCGGATCAAGTTAACGAGGTTGAAACGTCGAGCCCTCCAGTCCCGAAGGTTACAGTTCAAAGGTCGAAGGTCACAAAGGCGCCGGGTGACTTTCGATTCAACGTAATCCCTCTCTCTGGCAAGATGTACCTGTCTTCTTCCGGGATCCCGGAAAAGCAAGGGACTGATAAAACTTTCGTAAGATAGACAAAAAAAAAGGCTTCAAATCTTCGTGTATATGTTGGGATTTTTTGTGTGCACGGACATATGCAGAGGATATGTTCATCCTCGTCGTACGGTCCGTCCTACTGTGAAGTATTGCACGAAGATAAGAATGAAGGGCATCGCAAGTATCGATGTGAAAAAGGGCGATTTTTTAAGAGTGTAAAAAAAAGAACAAATAAATACGAGAAATGGTGGAAAGAAAAGATATAAGAATGAGTGGAAGAAATGAAAGAGGATGAAGAAAAAAACTCGAGGGAGAAAAAACGATGAGAAAAAAAAAAGAGAAGGAAATTGTTTGAGAGGAAAAGATATAACCGCTGAACCACAGGTATATCGTTAAGGGTATCTAACGCGATGAGGAGAAGAACGAAACTCACCCTGAACTGAGCTGCGTGCCGAAACTGTACCTAAACGTATGTAGGGTGGAGGGCGCGACGAGCTGGAGCGCTTCCTGCAGGCTGCTGCGGCGTGTTTTGACGGGGGTGCTAACTGACCCGGGTCGGTGGGCCGTGGAGTGTGGAGTGTGTTCGAGGGCGGTACTGGGTCGAGGTCACCGGGACGTCTAACCGATCGATGCAGCCACGAGCCGACGCCAGCCGCCGCCAAAACCCCTCGACACTCCGCTACCTATACTATACTCCCGCTGACTTTATACGCCGAAATCCAACGTCGTAGTGGTGGTAGGTGCTGCGGTAGTATCTGTCCTGCCACCCCTTCCCATCACTTTTCTTCTCATCCCTTCTCATTCCTCTACGCTCGCATCCCCACCGAGTTTGCTTTTCTATTGGTGTTATTTTCGTTTTTTTTTTTGTTTTTTCGTTCGTTTTTTTTATTTTCATTTTTATCGCACTCTGTCTAGCGGAGCACTTATTTACGTTGCCCCTGCGGGAATTGCGAACTGTAAACCCGGCGATAATATCGTTTCCAAATTATGTTGAATATGTGCGACAGCAGTAAATGCTAACCGGAACTTATCGACTGTTTCTAATGATATTTCTTTCCTTGTACTTACATGGTTTTAAGTTTTAATTTGAACCCCTCATCCGTGATGAAGTTTCCCCAAGGTTTCGGAGCGGGGAATTTACTTTGGCAAGAGACTAAAAGTTGGAATTGTATCTTTTGAAAACTGAGAGGAAGGTGGTTTCCTCAAGGGAATGTTTTATCACCGCAGTTTCATTACAACAGTTTACCTGCTTTTGAAGTATGATTTCCCAATTTCAAGGCGAACACACACAAGAGCGACTGACGTGAATGTGAATCACCTTCGGCAGGTACGCGCTGAAAGCTATAAAAATATTGCGGAACGATGAGAGGGGAGCGACCCTAGCTTCGCGGTGGTATTTTCTGGTATTAGATGTTTTTTATTTCTTCGTTTCTTTGACATTCAACCGTCTCGTGTTTGGTTTCTAAGGCCTTTCCCGACAGACATAACACATTTTTACTAATGTTCTGGCCATTTTAAACGTCATAGCATTCATTTATACAATATATTTTTATCAAGATTTTTTTTTTTCGCTCTCTTTTTTTGGCATCTCTTAATACAACCCGCAATAACGGAAAAACGAACAAAGTGGTTTACGTATAATGTCAACGGTCCGAATCGACGTACGATTAATAATAAATAAATAAAAAGTACATGTGAGACGTATCATGCGAAAAGGCTTTCCACGTAGCTATGACGTGAGTATTTATCCCACGCGATTTCGGCCCTTTCAAATTTTTTTGTTTCTCTAATTCTCTTCATCCTCCACTATACCTACTCATACTTTCGGGAGTTTTCATATTCCTTGATGAGAATGTGACGATTTTTTTTACCGCAGAATCCGCAGCTATACGGGTTACCGCATAAACTTGTTTTATTTTAGCCCTTTGTCGATTTGCTTTACAGCGCTTTAACATCGGATTATATGCGGTGATTTCAGAGCGTGATGTAGCCGACGAAAGAATTTTAAGTTAAATTTTTAATCGGATAATAAATCGATCGGGATTTTTTGGCAGGAGAATTTAGACACGTCCACGTCATCCGAAGGAGAATCGTCCCTAACCCCTGACCTCGATTTGCTAAATCTAAGGTAAGACCCTAGCTGATGATTCCATGAGTAGCGAGCTATCGGATCCATAGCCGCAAAAAAGAGCCGGATTTGAACGGCGGATTGATTGATCTTTCCAGGTTACCACGTTATCACGATAAAACGCGATCTTCCACACGACGACGTAGACGTATCCTGGTAAAACGATCAGATGATGAATCTTACGAGCCAAATCTTCTCGACGCGAATCCGCGAATTTTAAAATCCCAAACGAGTCGTCTCAAGACTAAATCACGTAAGTGAAGTAAGTTTCTTTAAGTATAACTCGTGTCTGCATCCTAAACGCCTTTATCGATTCATCAACAAGATTTCCAGTTCCATTTTGTCTGGACTCAACGTTTATTCCGTTGAGACCATTTAGCCAATCAATTTTTTTCTCGTATCCTTTTTCCCATTTTCGTTATTTGTTTGTTTGTTCGTTTTTTTTTTCTTTGTATTTTTTCGCTCGCACATCGAAAACTTGAGTAAAAAGGAAATGAGTAAAAGTAGACGCGCCACCATCTATCTTTGAGTAAAACCGCGGGAGCCGAACAATCTAGAGGTTTCTTTTAGCCCACAGGGACGAAGAGGTGTCAAATATTTCTCTTCGGCAAACATCCAGTCTTCAATGCCTTTCGGGGAAGGTATATCCGACGAAGTATGAGGTAGGTGGATGGTATGGCGGTATGGCAAAGGAAACGGGTGATGGAAAAATGAACCTCCGTACTACACCCTTTGCGGTGAAACGCCATTCATTCGATTCATCGTTTCTGTTTGCCTCTTAATTTTACAACCAGCTCTCTTCATTTGTGCGTCTCTGTTGATTTGAGTGCTGCGGTCGTTCTTCCACGCCGTACCAATATCGTGTTCGGTTCGTTAACTCGAACTCTTCAGATTTCCACGTTTAATACACACACGATTGCTCGCTTTACAGCACCAAGTAACCTTTGCGGAAACTAAATATTCAAGCGGCGAAGGGGTTTGCGGTAAATCAGACTCAAAGCTTTGGTAATTATTGAAATTTTTAAGCTTTTATGCCGAGAGTAGAAAAATCAGATCGTCGTCTTCAAATGATCTTAAAAACAAATTCCAAATATTATTCGATACAGGCGAAAGGGAACACCGCGCATAGTCAGGGCGATCCGACAGCACAGTAAAAAATGTGAGCTGATTTGCAAAATATTCTCTCGTCTAAAATGTTCAATCCCCCGCGTTTACAACGCGTTTACGTTTTTTATATCACAGTTATCTCTGAAGATAAACAGGAAGAAACACTGCGCCCGAAAGAAGATAACAGCAAAAGTAGTGTGGTTGTACTTTACCACAACAAATTACCCGCACCTCCTCCACCGTCATCCAACGAACACCAAACCAGAGATTCACTTTCACATCATACGGTGGCTCCGACGCCTAACCCTTCAATTTATCCTTCGCGAACCACTCCGGATCCCTCGCCATGCAGGTAAATATGAAATGGATAAATTTTCGCGAGTCAATTACTCTGAATTCGTATGAATATTTAACTACTCATAGGAGTGAAGAAATTCGACCTCCAGTTATCAAGGTAGCTGATAAGTTTCTTTCGTCAAAACCACCTTTGATTCGTCGTAAGAAAACAGCGCTTCGAAGACAGCGTAGAAGAAACCAAGACGAAGTTGTACGCCGTGATTCGTTGTTTCATTCAACGAAAAATATCGTCGAGGTAAATGTAGTTAGAGTTCATTATCGTGGATGGCGTGCCAAAGATCAAGAAATTTCTCCTCTTTAAGTATCAAAAATAATCCAGGAAAATAGTGCTGAAACGCGAGAAGCGTCGAGGGTCGAACGGAAAACTGATTCTGGGCACTTCGGTCCTACAGTGAAAGAGCGATGTTGCCCGTTTGATGTACCCGGCTGTACTGCAGGGCAGATGGCTCATCGTGTCAAGTAACTTTAACGTTTAAAATTACTACTGACATGTTTTCATTACCATTATCTACCACGTTTTGTCTTCAGTTTGGTGAGACAAAACAGTGCAGCTGAACCGAATCCGTTTGTCAACGGAAGTCATAACCTCAGTTATCTGATGCAACACATGCAAAATCACCCCCCTAAGGACTCAGTTGGCGACAGTCGTGCACTTGTTGACATAAATAGCGACGAGGCGAAACGTGTATTTCCATTTCAGGCGACTCCCAGCGGAAACTTGAAGATCATTCCAAATCAGGTTCGGATCCATCCCACGTCAATTTGACGTCAGTTAACTGGTAATAGTAAAAGACAAGCTTGAAACAGACCTACAGTTGTTTTAGGTCGTATTCGAATCCAAGAAAGTTAGCGTGCTAGTCGCTGACCCACGTCACACCAAAGTTAATGTCAAGGCAGAACTGAGTCGGCCTGGTGTTGATATTGGAAGAACATCTACTGGCGTTGATGTGAGCCGACAAGATCTACCCTCGGGAATAAGTCATTCGACAGTTAATCAGCAACAGGTAAGACGCGGATTTTCTATCGTCATTCCAGTTCATCGATGATAATTTCGATAGATCGAAACCCTCGAGACGTTTATCGAAGACTGACTAGAACTTTTTTTTCAGTCGCATCAAAAATCATCTCACGCAGATCAGAAGGATTTATACAGGCCGAGAACACAGCCGTTCAGATTAAAGCCGCAGCAGCAGCAGCATCAGGGTGACATGGACCAACATCAGGGAAATCAAGCGACAGCTTCGCACGCGATGCCCACAAACGATACCCCTCTGGCTGCGTGGGTCCAGATCTATTACTCAGCGCTTTGAATAATTGAGTTTTTTTTTTTTTTTTATCATCACAGATTTAATTGATTCTTGCCTCGACGTTTCAGACTCGGGTTTACGGGGGAGCAGCCTATCGACTGGGAAAACATTATCCTGCCGGAGAAAACCGATTTGTATCAGGAGCTTGCTCGGCGTATTACAAATTACAAGTTAGCTTTGATTTCCGTTGGAATGTTCATTTTTGTACATATTTTAATTCTCGTTCTTTCAGAAATGCCGATTGCATAATACGACTAGGTCACGACGAGTTCCACTGTCATTTACTGGTACTTCAAAGCTACAGTACATTTTTCGATGAAAAAAATTACAAGGAAGTCGATCTGACTGGGGTAAGTTTGATCGCATCTATCCTCCGCTTGGAAATATCTGGCTCATATCCCTCCACATTACTCGACGAAAATTACGGGACAATTAAAGACTCGTCTTTGCGGTATTAACCAAATTAATCACCAGTCGAATTACGACGGTATTTAAAAATATTTCTGGAAACAATAGTTAGGAAGAGATATTGTAAAAAATCGTCAAGCCACTTGCCTCTTCTGAAATACAAGACTTGGTAATTTCACACCCCCTCTCTGACTCGGCTCGACCGAACTTTGTTTGAAGAACAAAAACCCTGAGAACTCGAAAAACTCAGAGGGCCGAAGAAGGACCCTATCTCACTGACAAAACGTGCAAGTCTCTCCAGAGTCTTTGTAATTTCTCGATAAATTCGTAACTCCCCTTCCAAACGCTCATTGTCGACCCGCTTTTATCTCGATTCCTTTTCTAATCTTCCGACGAAGAGTCACGATACTAAGTTAAAATCGACCTTTTGAAACCCAGGGAACGTTAGCTTCGCTCGCACATCATAATATCTTTTGATTACCTGAGAACATTCAGAGAAAAAGACAAAAGGAAAAATAGTTCGAAAGTCCGGTCCGCGACCTTACGCCACTTCGTTGCTAGCCTTAATAATATCAGAGTGCCGCACACGCGAAACTGCGATAGTAAAGGGAGCTTTGCTATTTATTGCTGAGGGATGCGGTTGCGAGAAACGATACAACCCTAGGTTTGGTGCTCGTGGAAGCAGTAAGATAGCTGAAATGGGGTGAATGGGGTGAACGATGCGCGTGCAGGGTGGGGTGAGGTTGTTCTGCGAGGTTGACTAAGGTGGCGTTGGCGGTGAGAAAGTAACGGTTTATATCTCGCTAAACATATTATATTACGGTCGAGTTTCTCGACGAGGCAGAGCTTTCTAGAATCAAGGATAAAATGTCCCCCCTGCGGGACAGTTTATCCGACCTGTCGCTCGTCCGGAAAACTTTTTGCGATTACTATTTACCCATCTTTCTTTTGTTCTTTCGAAATAATTTCTCCGCGGAAACGAGTTTATGGTTTTTCTAGCAACCTGGTTTTATTTTTATTTTCAACTCGTCGATCGGATAACTCGCAGGAATGAAAGCGCACAGTTAACACTAAACCATGGAAGTATCGACCCCGTTTTCCCCCATCGCGGAAAGTTATTTTCCAAACGACCTATCTCTCCCCTTATTCGCTAACTTAACAGTTGATCGCGGTCGTATTTCGGTTCTTCGTTACAAAACGACGTGTTGTACACGAAGAAAAGAGAGGGGGGAATATCGCTTATCGCGGTCGAAGCATTATGTGTCTTCAGGTCTTTAGCTGCAAAAATTAAGGGGACAGGAAATCGATGTATCTAATACTCGAGTGCAAAGGGGTTGGGTACGAGGACGAAATAGGTGGGGAGACGAAAGCAGGGTTCTCCAGTTCAGGGGGAGGAGCACGAGCATCCCCAATCTCTTGTGTCAGCATCTCTCAGTCCCCCCTTTTTCCCTCCAAATCTCAAACCCTCTGTCTCTTCCTCACTCACTCTTTCTCGTTCGCCCTCCTATCAGTGGCTCCGCGCCAACTGACCTTGGACCCATTTTATCCCCTTGCCCGCCTATATTTAACTCTATTTACCGTGGGATGAATGGAACCTCTTGAATACTGTTCATATAGACTCTCTCTTCTCTCTCTTTTTTTTCTCTCACTTCCATAATAATAACCCAAAGGGGAAACTGCTCTAGAATTTCGGCAGCTGTGAATTTTTGGTGAAAGAAAAAGAAAATAATAGAAAAGAGAAGAAAAAAGAAGCTGTAGTTAGCACCAAATTTCTTTCACCTCTTTGAACCAAATATCGCTTTTACTTACCTATACATGCTTTCATGGTAATTGTAACCACCAAAGTTGAAAGAACGTCACGTACACATATGTAATACATGGGTGAAATTCAGAGCGGTGTGACCTCGAAGGCCTTCTCCGTTATATACGACTGGATGATCAGCCCGACGTGTGAAAGCTGCCATTTACTCAGGAGGGATAATATCCTGGAGATATTTACAGCCGCCCAATATCTAGGGGTCAAAGGTCAGTCTTTAGCAAGTATAATTTGAATGCTTGTATGTAGATGTGGATGTAACGCGTGGCATTGGGGAGGTAGGTACGTCAATTTTCGCAATTCGCATATAAGCTGCAAGAGTCAAATGCCGGATTAAATGCCTGTGCACATAGCTGTGCGGTAGCTATAGAATATCATAGCATAGCATAGCATTTCATACGAATAGCGGCATGTCATAACGTAGCTCTGTGCAGGGTGGCAATAGAGTGCAAGCATCACTGCAGCACTGGTTGTAGGTTTGAAAAGATGTCTCTCGCAGGGTGGAAGGGCGGAATTCAAGTCCTGAAAGGCCGGGAGCATTTTATGTCTAGTTGAGGGAAACTATTTTAAAGAAGTTTTGAAACTTTTCTCGACGCTCGACGCGATATACATATATACATACGGATGCATACCTATACATACATAAGCACTCTGCAGTTTTGAAACCCACAATAGTATACGAAAGATTTCGTATATATGGAATACATGGTAGCATGGATGAAAACTGAGAACGTAAATCAAGTGACATTGATGGGAAATTCCACCCTTGTGTACCGCGTGACGTTTATACCTCGTCTTTAATTATTCCCTCTGCATGAGGAGAATCGCGTATTTGTACATCGTACATATATAAAGGAGAACCTGGGTGGTTTTAGCTTAAATTCGCGTGAATGAAGGAGTTATAGTGTATGTTCGTACGTAAGCTTGAACTACCATGAAGAGAAAGATTAATCATCCGCTTAAACCGTTGCTTACTTCGTTCACTAATGCGCGCAGAGCTCGAGGAACAATGCTGGGCGTTTATTGACAACGATGAATTATTCTGCGAGGATACGGCCTTCCTGCTTTATTTGGAAGCGAGGAAAATCGGGAATACTGCGGTAATGGAGTTGATGGTACCAAGAATCATGAAGTTCTTCTTGATGCTCGTTAGTACGAAAGATTTCCTCGAATTATCGATAGATGAACTCTGCTCGCTACTGAAGTCGAATTACATTTGCGTCAACAGGTAAAATATTATAAACGCTGCACTGTACTCGGCACTGTAGCCATATAGACAGCGGATAAGAAATTTTGAAATTCATCCCTATTGAATTTTAAGTGAAATGGAGGTCCTCATGTCCGCCGTTCGGTGGCTGATGCACGATTGGGAAGGCAGAAGGCAGTACCTCCTCGAAGTGCTAAAGTGCGTCAGGTTCGGACTTATAGCCCCGTGGCAACTGGTAGACGTCAAACGAAATCCTGAAAATCCAGAATTTATGGAGCTAATGTCTTACCCGGAGGTTCAGAAAATGGTCGACGATGGACTCGCGTAAGTGAAAATTGAAATTCAACCTAGATATAAGTTATGAAACGCAGACGGTTTCTGAATCACAATAATTTCTCAGATTCGTGATAATAAAATACTGGTACGGAAATCAAACCGAAGATTACTACCACTGGATAGATTTGCTGGGTCTTACCGAACCAACGAACAGAAACTGGGCCGGCGAAGACAAGGTGATATACATTAATTACCACCACTTTTTACAATATTCCGTTTGGTTTTAAATAGGAAAAAAAAAATTTCTTTGTTTCAGAATTACGTAACTTATAGAGAGTTTCTTCTTTATTTAGAAGAGTATCAGAGAACGAGAATGCCAGAATTGAAGGCGCCCCGTAAAGTAAATTTGAAACCAGCGCCTCCAAATTCACCTCCGCCAAAAGAATGCCCATCGCCACCACCATCCAGAAAACGAGGGAATTTCCCAGCTCAAAATTATGGAGTTGGTGATCAGGGAGGATCTTCGGGTAAATTTTCACCTCCGGTTATAATTAATTCGTCAGCGATACTTTAAATATCACCCAGAGGCAATTTGGCTTGATCCATTATAATTTAAAACGAAATCACATTTTGCACTCAGGACACGTACAAAATAACGGTAATAATAACCCCGGAAACCTCAGCAACGTTCTCAAATATCCGCCACCTACTAATCCACCAAAAATTCCGGTTCCAACGTACCTACCACCCGGAACACCGGCCAGCATGATGGTACCCCCAGAAATTTTGAGCGAATACCTAACCAGTTTGGATAGGAATTCTAAGGAGGTGAGTAGACCGGAAGCTAATTCGAGGCATTCGAATAATCCGTGGCGGAAAAATTAGTAGGTTATCAGAGCGGCTCAATATTTGTACATTAATTTGTTATGCTCTTGTCTGACGGTTTTTAACATGTGTCTTTTTCTATCATACGGATGTATCTTATATGTAAAAAAAGAAAAAACACAAAAAAACACTGGAATAATATTCTTTACGTTCTACACGTAAATATACCTTTCCTTTAATGCCTCATACGGAATTCCGGATTGAAATTCGCACTCAAGTTATCATTCTGAGGAGTTTCAAATCTCTAGCTACAGTTCCCCACTCCACGTTCTCATTTTCACTTAATGGAACGATCGCTGAAACTGATCGCGTTTGCTCGCTGCTTGAAAGCAACAGTAGAGAGTTGCAGTTAAGCTTGCAGAGTACAAACGCTAATCTAATTGAAAATCCCAACGGACCGCTAAAACTCGGCTTTGTACCATCTCCTACCTCCGTTTCCCCTTCTATTCTTCGTATTTTCCTTCTTTTGCGTGGTTCGAGTCTGCCCAAGTAGACAAGACTCCGCTACCTCTTAATTGAGGGTAACTAGAAGGAAGAAACTAACGTTTTCCTGGTCACGATCCCCCGCTATGTAATCCTTCGGGAACCGTTGAATTTCCTTCCCAATTCGGTAAGTCAAATGGCTTCTCCAACAGATCACACTGTACCATAGGGTCAATCACGACTCTCATTTTCTCAACGAATTATTTTTCAGGTTCTCGCTACTGTTGTTGCTCCAGAATATAACAAATATGCCGGATAATTTAACAAGAAATATTAAAGTATCTTGAGGTAAGCAAAAGGTGCCTGTAAGTGGTCGCGGTGAACTACAGTGGCATAGTTTTAGTTCAATAAGGTCAGAGTTCATGCCGCTATACGTGTGTCAAATCTCAATTAGAATGTCTGGAACGTTTTTTTCCTAATATCCTTCACGATTTCTATGTCACTGATGTCGAATGATTTTTTCAACGTTATTGCACTTACAGCGCATAACTCTTACCTTAAGATCGTATAATGAAAATATTGAGCAGCGTAAGTGTTTCTTACCTTGATGAAATCGTATAATTATATTTTTTTTTCAGGAACAGAAAAATCCTGATGCTTGCGTAGAAGCAATCCCAAAAACTGATATCATGCAAAACAACAATTTCATCGAAGCGGGAAAACCCTCCTCGAACCTCTACAATTTTCAACAAAATTTTACCACAGGAAGAAAGACACTCTTCGACTGCACGTCTCCCGAAGGACCTGTGACGGTATCGAGAAGCAATTCAGAATTATTCATTATTTTAGTTAAGCTGATATACTAACGTAATTGATTGCATACGTTCGTATAGGAACATCAGGTCCAAACTCAAGAGCGGCAGATCTACTGCTACCAAAAGTGGGAGCCGAATTTTGTACACCCAGGAAACGCACTGCAGCTAGTTTCACCTCAGAATGATAAAGAGCTACATTATCCTAACAAGGAGAAACAGCGAAGGCAAAATAATTATGACGACGA
This sequence comes from Athalia circularis, assembly GCA_963978495.1. Taxonomy (NCBI): domain Eukaryota; kingdom Metazoa; phylum Arthropoda; class Insecta; order Hymenoptera; family Athaliidae; genus Athalia; species Athalia circularis. Next base: position 22,770,442 of record OZ021702.1, read on the forward strand.
GTTTGCGGAGTCCTCAAAGTCCGAGGAGGAAGCCGCAACCACAATCCAAGCAGTTTACAAGGGTTACAAAGCCAGGAGGCGATTCAATGAAGTGAGTGGTGAAAAAGAAGAAACAGAGGAATTAACATCAAAGGGTGACATTTTTTTCTGTACTCTCTCACAGATCAGGAAGACTTCGTCTGAGGAACAACAGAAGGCTAAACAAGTTGCAGAATTACTGGCCCTACCGGTAGCTAAAAACTTGGACAAACCACTAGAACCGGTGAAAGTTTCGGCCAGTTTTGCTTGCCACGAAAAAGATACGAACAAACTACCGGGTCTTAGTCCGCGGAGAAAACGACGCGATTCATTGGTTAGGAAGAACATCGAACGACCGAGTTCGCAGAAGGATCTTGAGGGACTTCGAGTGAGTTTGATGGAGAAAAGGGATGTATTTCCCCCTGAATTCCAACACAGAGTAAACGAGTATTTGCTTGTTTTTTTTCTTCAAGTTCGACGCGGTAATATCTCCGCAGCCAACGCCTCGCGCGATTAAAAAAAATCGGCAAATCGATCTGCAGGCGGTGAAGAGCTTTACGAGTGTCCGGAAGATAGACAACTGCACAATGCAGCAACAGAAACCAATTCAAACCATAAAATCGCCCGCTTTTTTCACGCGTTATGATGAAAGACTGAGTTCTGTAACACCATCGGAAAACACTGAAATCGAAGATCCATTCTCACCGAGAATCGAAGGCCAATCTGCCATCGATTTACAAACGTACAGCAGGGAACTGACAGCCACGGAGGGAAATTTCAGAGATAGGCCAAAACCGAAAGCCCGTGATATCCACTCCCGGGATTCCTCGGGTCTAAATAGTCGATTGTTAGTATGAAATGAGAAAGATGCTTGTTTAATTTAAAAGTTCTTTAAAAATTATTTGTTTCGACTTCCTTCTCATTAGTCAAGAGCAAATGAGCGTAAATCTAATGCAGGCGAAGAATTACAACCAGCTACGGGAAGATTCATTGTTTTATCCCGATCACGAGTCAGTCCTTATTTTCGGGGGAATAGATCCGCACGAGGAATACGGGTGTACGGGTAATACTGGTAAGGATATGTACAGATTCAAATCCAACGAAAACGCGTGGGAATTCGTTGGGGAAATACCAGAACCTAGGCACCATCATTCGGTCGTCTATTTGAGAGGACGAGTTTACTTAGTGGGTAAGATATGGCGGGTTATTTAGCGGTGATTACATAAAAGTATTTTTACTTTGTTCCAAAAACCCACCTCTGTATGTTTTCAGGCGGGGCAGATCCCAGAGATGACTATGCTGTGCAACCACATAAAAGTATCGTTGTTGGTACTGTTTGGAGTTACGATCCCTTAACGAGGATCTGGTATATCGAGCCGAGCATGTTGACTCCTAGAAAAAATTTCTGCCTCGTTGTTAGTGAGGGAAAAATGTTTGCCATCGGTGGACAAGACAAGAATGGAATGTGAGTAAATGATGCTAAATACCCATGCGTGTAATAAATCAGTATTATATGCATATTCTAAGAATATCGAACTGTTGCATTTCCGCATTACATGTATAACAGAGCGCTTAGAACCGTGGAGGCTTTTGACCCGCTCGATTCCACGTGGCGAGAGATGCGGCCGATGTTTACAGCACGGGTGGGACCGGCTTGTGCAAAATACCAAAGCCGAATCTGGGTCGCGGGAGGAATGACCAAATCGAAGAAAGAACCCCTATCTAAAGAAGTTGAATGCTATGACCCATCAGAAAATTTGTGAGGATTTTCTCTTCCTCCCATTTTGTTTTCAAGTTTCTCACCTTGGATTATAACGTTCCCGTAATTTTAAGATGGTTGAAAGCAGCGCCGATGCTTTCCCCACGGTGTTTCGCTTCGATGTCCGTCGTGTCCGACTGTCTTTATGTGATAGGCGGTGCCGGTAATACATCGAAGACTGAAAATATGACGGAAAGTATCGCCAGCATTGACGTCTGGGATCAGGACACTTGCTCTTGGCGACAACAAACAAAAATGGTCATTGCGCGTCACGGTCATTCGACAGGTTATATAGGTACAGTGTACATAGACATTACAATTATGTGGTATAGTTGTATCCAAAATATGAAAGTACATACAACGATTATGTTCCAGGGGATCAAATTCTGATAATCGGCGGCGTAACGACGGCCTACATGGGGACGTTAAAAAGCGTGGAATGTTATTGTTGCGGGCGTGAAAATTGGATAAAAGGTGTGTCACCGTTGCCCTATGCAATATCTGGCCACGGAAGCGTTTCGCTACCCCCCATAAACCTGTTAGCCGAACATTAGGACTCTGGAACCATCCGCCTGCCACGTTTGATAAATTATATTTATAACTGAAATCCAAGTGACAAAAGGTATCTAGTATAAAAGTATTCGGGTTTGATGATGAGCTCATGTTATCATTTCTGTAGTGGATTTGTTCATATACTCAACATTTGTAACATGAGATATAAAAGAATCCATTCCAAATGAAATAATCCTTCGACCTATTCCACTTTCAAATTTTAATTTATACCGACCTAACGCTCCCTTACTAATCGCAGGGGTGCGTTGAAAAACTAGTAACCGTTCACTGGTCCTAACTTAACCAAATCCGCGGTGAATTTACCGACCGACCGAGTTGAATTACCATCAATGCACGTTGACGAAGAAGTTGGTAAACTCTGTCGAGTCCTGCCCTTGGATAGCCGACATTGAGTTGTCGATGATTCGTAAATTACTGATTATTAATTAATTTCACGCGGCAGAAAAAAGCTCAGGGTTCACTGTGCAGCATGCATTTATTATATAAACACGTTCACATCTAGCTACGTAATTTTTTCTACAATATATATATTTTTGTTTTCGTAATTTCTCAATTTTTTTCTTTTTATTTACAATGTGTAAAGTTCAACAATATAATCTCGAGTTTTCACTCATGAAATAATCATGATATTTTTGGTTGAGAGATCCTAAACTCTATCCGTACTACCCCTACTAACAATAGAGCTAAGAACTTCAGGGCGATATACATCGGTGATAATCGCCGTGAAAAATTTCAACAATAGCGACCATATGAGGTCTCGTGCTGGTATAGCTTGCGATTAAGTTAACTACAATGGTGAAAAGATTACGTGAAACTCATCTACTTTAATAATGATGAATTATTAATCAAAGTTTTAAATAGTACGGACTTCGTATCGCGCATATTCTCACTAGCTTAAATTGTATATTTGGTGTTCATAAGCATACAGAATTATATTCACAACGTGGAATACGAATAATATTCGATTCCGCAGTCAACAGTTTAAGTTACTTTAATTCGTAATCATCCTTTGTAAGTTGAAATATTATATGAACGGTGCAAGTATCATGGTAATCAATGTTGAAAAAACCATATCCATTGTATCTTAATGGTTCAAAGATTCCGAATTTCAATACATCAATTTAGTAATCAGCTAATAATTTACGGATATAGATGATCCGAAGGAGGGTAAGGGTGCCAGGGATTCAAAGCTCTTAGAGTGGCTTGAACAATAGTATCAACTTCTGCCATTGCTCCCAATCCTACATCTCCACACGCTAATGTCTTAGACACACATGGGATCTCTTTGTATCCCCATGACTTCAGCATTGAGATCTGCAATAATACAATCTAATTAAATTTACACACATTCAGTATTAATGGTCACAACTTTTGTTTCTCACCTGAGGACCAGTTACAGGATGTTCCCACATTTTTGTATTCATTGCAGGACAAAATAGCAGCGGTTTTGTGGGATCCCAAGCTCTTGCGACGCAAGTAAGAATGTTGTCGCACATTCCACTGGCAAGTTTCCCCAGAGTATTCGCATCCAAAGGAGCAATAAGATATAAGTCTGCCCATTTGACCAAGTCAATGTGCAAAACGGGGTCGCCTCTGTCTTGCCAAGCAGCCCATTCTACTGTATCAGACAATATCTGAGTCCCAGGTGGAAGGTCGCACTCCTTGAAAAAATGCTTTGCTCTCTCCGTTACAACGACTCTAACTTCCAAGTTTTGCTCCCAGAATTTTTCTGCGAGAGTAGGTAGCTTTATAGTAGCTACACTGCCGGTACAACCAATGAGAAGCTTCTTCCTGGGTGCGCTCGACATTTTAGTATTGATGTGCTTTAAGCTTAGGTGCGGGCAAGATATAACTTAATTGTGTCCACGTTTTCTAGTTACTTTCTTCTTATTCTAAATGTATCAAACTATTTTTGAATCTTATCACGTCTGTTTGATAGATTAGGTTGAGTATAATATAAATATATGTACAAATATTTTTTTTATAATTATATATTGTAGAATTAGGAGTCAAAGTTTCTTAGCACTTTCTTTTTGGAATAATCGGGAAGGACCTTGATAATAATTTAAGTTAAAAATTTTCGGATACAGTTCCAAGATTAATAGACACTGCGTCCACCTGAAGTACGAGTGAATATAATAAGACTGATGAGAATAATAGCGGTAGATGTATGTGAGCAATAATAGATTGAGGTTATGTTTCTTTCAGATTATCATCTCCGAATCCCAATTTTGACCATTCTTCTTTAGCCATAAGATCGTTATCCATACGGCAGGTGAGATACTCTTTAGCGACGTCTCTGCACATTGTGTTGATACCCTTATTTTCTCTTAAGCACTTCATATAGCTTATCATTACCCGTTTGCACTGGCCCTCGTGATCCAAAGGGAAACTGCCCTTCTCGGGCGCCGTTGGTGTGAAAGACTTTTGACCGAAGGTAAATGAAGACATCACTTCAAATCAGACACATTCAAATATAAAAAATAACATGAAGAATCTATCACAACAATTGAGCGGTTCTACGGTCATGTAGATTTGTATACATATGTAAACGTACAAAACTAAACATCAGCCACGAATTTCTACTCCTATTTTACGCTGCGGGGGAGGAGCAATTTACCAACACTTCAACACTTCAATCCTGCTGCTAACTTCAGCCAGTTGACAGCGATAATCGATATCTCACACGCACGATTTAAAGGCCATGCTGCTGCTGTGACGATGCGTGGTTTGACGTTTCTTCGTTTGTGATGATTTGGTTAGGGGTGTCGATGGGATGTAGAGTTCCAGTTGTTTAATTATTAGGAGAAAATCGACTAGGAGATCTTGACGATGGCATCTCCGTCGGATGGAAATGATGAAAAAGGACAAGAGGGACCGATACGTTGCATATTTTTTTCAGAATTCCATCACATAGCCGGCCCGAAGATAACCTGTCAGGTGCGGTTTTAATAGTAGACAGCCGTCCCTGATGTACTGTAGCAAATAGTTTAACACTCTGTTTCTCAGGTGCCAGATAATTACATCTTGAAAGATATCTTCGACAACGTGAGCGTTTATATCATACCAAAGGCACAGCTTCAGCGCAGCACGATTACAGTGTAGGTAAATAAATACACCTTACATTCGAGATTCTAGAACGGCTTTATCTCTGAAGCTCTACGGTAATTATCATTTTCAGAACTCTGAAAGATTTTAAAATTCTCGGATTTCCCGTGAGAATTGATAACAAGAAATATGCAAGAAACGCTTTTTACTTCAATCTCTGCTTTGTCTGTGACGCAGAGGCAAGGACTGTTCACTATGAACCTGTAGTCAAGAAGATGTCAGACTTTTTGGTAATTCAATATAATCGAAATAGCAAAGTTTCCTTTTTTGGCAAAATATTGTGCTCAGATTTTGCATTCTTCGTAGATGGCAATGGAAATTGAAAACTGCTTTCTGTCAGCTTCCGAGGATAAAACTAGGCTTGCGTCAATGCTGAAGCAAGTTATGCAAGATCTAAACCTCCACAAAATGTGTACGCTAACTGGTGAGAGCCTGTGATACTCAAAGGGATATTTTAGTTACGAAATTTATAATGATATCCTAATGTACAGAGGGCACCATGACGTCACATTTGAAAGTTGTACGACTAGCCCCAGAGCCCAAGCCGGTGCTGGACCATCAAGTTCCAATATTTTTAGAAGGACGTGAAGCATTTCGAAGCGATCACTGGGACTTGACAACGCAGCAGGTACTTCCCTACATAGATGGGTTTAATCACGTAGCTCGAATAGCAGCTGAGGCAGACGTGGAAAATAATTTGGTAAAAAGTTGCGTACAAAACCTTGTGTATGTATCATTCAAATCGGCTCTTCTTACCGTCAAAGTTACGTGTCATAAATGTTATTGTTTTTTTTCTTTCCTCTAGATATTACGGCGTTGTCAGCCTGATTCCAATATTTCAATACAGTAATGTGTACGCAGCTACTCCCAATTTGAAAAAACTAGCAGAGGATGCACAGCTTCAGGAAAAGTGCATTGCATATACCTCAAAATCTGGTAACTAGTTAATCACATCTACTTAGCAGCTCCGTCTATAAAACTGCCAGTCTCACTGATTTATTTATTCGATAAACAACACAGCAAGACAACCCGCTTACCTCAGGGACATCTACAGGATGTATGCCAGCATGACGCATGGCAGCAGCATGCGAGACTTATGTCAGCGGCTGAATCCTCAGACACTAAGAATCAATGAACGTAGATTAGTTCAATTTGGATTAATCGAGAGACTCATCCGCCGAGTTTACAAGGTAGGTGCTATGCAAAAGGGAAAAAGAATAACGTGCAGGAGATGAACAAAATTAAAAATTGCTACACATCATTTGCTTGCAGTACCCTATTCACCTGCCAGGCACAGTCAGTGAAGAAGGGCATAACAATCCGATCTATAAATACTTTACCGGCACATACAGTCTGGACGAAATATGCTGCAGTACCGGACAATCCGTCGCCCAAATTGAAGAAATTGTTGAACGAGACTCAAACGTTGTGATGCTATGGAAGTAACAAACTATTGTCAAGATCATAGTTCATAGCTAATCTGCTTTCTGAATTAGAGAACTGAATTTAACCAATTACAAACTATACCTGATATCAGTTGTATTTTTTTTTTATCTAGCTGTAAATAGATATAATATATTGAATATAATATATGTATATTATTAATATGTTGATAACCGTTTCTGTTACCCCAAAAATTACTCCTTTGATCATTGCCGTAGTATCGCAATAAATACCAGCTCAGATCATATGACGTGTATTATAAACCTTTATCGTGCAAAATTCATGCCGAAAATGTATCTATACGTTAAAATGAATGTCGATCGGGTAAATCCGATCCTTGAGACACACGTTTAAAATAATCCATCGATTTACAAAACGCAAGAGAAAATACCTAGTTAATATTTATTTAAAAATTCTTTTTGAGATTACCAAAATGGACGGAGAACTTGTAGGCTACTTGATAGTTTCGATCATTCGCTTAACTTCATTGACGTAATACTCCGGCACATTATTTTCTCGCATTTCGTTGCACTTACGATGCATTGCGTCCCGTAGCTTTTGGATCCTCATTTCATTCTGCGTCCTAATCGCAAGACCTTCTTCAAACATTTTCTGCCGGGCCGAAATCCTTTCCCTCTCCTTCTCATTCACCTAAATAATCCACCGAAAACCAGGCGAGGTTTAGTAATCTTCATATTTACAGAATAGATTTTGCTCACCTGTTTCAAAATCTCACTGCGATGAAGCATCGCTTCGTGGTGTCTTCGCTCCCGTTCTTTCTTCTCGCGGCACAACGCTTCCTTCTGCACGATTAAAACCCGCTGAAAATCGCGCTTATCTCGTTCGATTTCCATCGCCTGCATTATTCGTTTGTTGTTGATCTGCTCGTCCCTCGATTCCTTCATTCGACGCTGCTCTTCTATTCGCCGTAACACCTCTTCCTTTTCCTTTCGCCGCCACTCACGTTCGACTTCTTCCTGGATCCGCGCTGCATTGAGCTCATCGATCGTGGCCTACAAGATAAAAATGAATTTTGGATGATAGGATGACCTTCGTATTACCGACAAATTAACAAATTTATACCTGGACGTGTTGCGCTAATTCCGCCTGCTCCGAAACCCTTTGCCTTTCACGCTCTTTTTGCTTATTTGCCAATCGAGTTTCTTCGGCGATCTGAGCTGCTCTTTCCTCCAGCTGTCGTTTCGATTCCTGTATCCTGTGGAAATTACGATTTATAAAAATTTGAAACAAAAACATCAATCAAGCGTGTTCAGCGGCTGCAGTATTCGCGTCGAATTCCATACCTCAGATCGATGATCCTATTCTCCTCTCTCTCCATATCCTTGAAATGCCTCAGCTGCTCGTTGCCCTCGGCCAAATCCCTCCTTATCCTAGCGTTCTCAGCCTCCTTCATCTGCTGGTGTAACATTTCTTCTTGCTGCCAGGCGATATTACTAAGATTAATTAATCGACTCTCCTCCTGTTTCCTCTCAAACTCCATGATTCTCTGTGACTCCGCTTCTTCGATCTGCTCTTTCAATGCCTGTGCCGTTTTCATTCGTCTTCTTTTTTCCACTAGTTCTTTTTTCTCTTCTTCCTGAATCCCCAAACGTCGTTCATTCTCCGCCATTTGATTGAGACGTTCTTCTTCTTCCGCAAGTTCTTTCTCGATTAATTTCTTCTCGGATATCTGAGCGTCTCGAATCGCCCGACATTTTGTCTCTAAAATAAGCCGGTTGCATTTTTGTATTTCTTCTTCTTGCTCCAATTTCAGATTAAAAGCTCTCTCGAGAAGGTGCATGGTTCTTTTTCTAGCGTCTGCTTCAACATCGTTTAGTTTCTGGCCCTTCGGTCCCTTCCTCATGTCCATTCGACGAATTTCCTCCTTCCGCGCCATGCTCTCTCTGAGCAATCGGTCCTTCTCTTTTTCCGCGGCGTCGATCATTGCCTTCCTTTCTTCCTTCGTAACGATATGACTCTTCTCTCGAAAATAGTCGTACTCCTTACGACTTATGATCTTCGGATATACCGACGGCTCTTTCGACGGTATCAAATACTCCCCCTGAGTACCGTCTGCTCCGTTCCGACGACCCATCTGTGGAGAGACGAATGTGGGAAAATAATTTTCTCAGAACCTTGATGTGCTTTTCAGATAAAATAACGCAAGAGGAAACTGGCGAAAAAATGTGAATGTATACACACATATTTACCCACATTTTCTCGTGGTTACATTTAGTATATATTACTTATGTACCCTTCCTTATATTTCCTGATATACCTATATACATATAAAATATATAACATGTGTACTGCACATATCCTCTTTTCATGTGAAGTGATGAATAATAGTAAAGGATGTGGTGTGCATGCTGATTGCTATTCCGAATATACGTTAATATTCATATCTAATCGCCGACCCAGAAGCACGTATCCTAAGTATAATTAAACATTATAATAAACACCGTCATAACAACATAGTGAAGAATAATTTTTTTTGCAATTCTATCAAAGCCGCTGATAATCACGATGTTTTATCCCCTAGGTACTTTAATTTATCATATCTAGCGAAACGTAAGTAAAAATTATATTTGAGGAGCCAGAGTGATACCGATGCGTGTAGGTCACAGGAAGCTGCGGTCGGTATTCATGAGGAAACTGCTTAGATTGCTACCATTTGATATTATACTGATAATTTGTTGAAACAAGCGCATGCCGTATACATGAAATATTATTTACCTAGAATCCATTTAAATTGCTCAAAATCGCACTATCCTATTATGACGACCTTAAAAGATTGATTAAATTTAAAATCACATCGCCATTTTGATTATCATAATATTCTTTACATTGTCTAATTTTTATTAATGTTGTACTTACCCCCTGCAATTTCAGATCCTTGATAGCAGCGATAGATAGAAACAAAGCTTATGTGAATCTAATTTGTATTGAGACAAAGCCTTTCGACATTAGTTTATGCTTACTTCCTTGCCGTCAAAAGCTCGATTTTTCCGCAAATGTATCGGCCTGCCGTCGAGCAGTTGATTACATTTGGTAGGTGGATGTCTGGTGTAAACTCCGGGCGGAAATTTAGGGTTCGCAGGTAATTGTATAGCCTCTCTAACGATCACTATAGGTTTTATCTCCTTCGGCATTTTTCAAGTTAACAGCGAACTACGGAAGCAATTCGATATCCGCGGACGAGGAAGGCGCGAATTAAAAGTTTATTGAATATCCTTTGAAATTAATTCGTAACAGGGACAAACGGCTCCATGACAATATACTGCGGTGTAAGAGAACTAGAGAAAATGTTTCCACTCATGTTGTTTGTTCGATATGAACGGCGACGCAAACGGGGGAGGATAGAAGACGAACGCTTTGATGTTTTATATTTTCACCCTCCGTTATGGTCACGTATCCACGCCGACCGATAAACAGATTAGAATATTTAATTGCTGAAAGAGTTATAGCGAAAAATCATAGAATCTAATTATCCACAGAACCATGTATTATAGCTGAGGGATAACGTAATCATGTTATGATCCATTCGCATGAGTGACAGAAACTTCAGAGTTGCAGATTTATGAATATTTAACACTTCTGATAAGGGAGAAGACAATGCCCGACATGGGATAACCCGACGCAATACAATTATAAGCAGCGTTATATGAGCGACAAGAAGAGATTCCCTATGCTGGAGTAGGGGGATCAAAAATGCGTAATTAGTTATTTGATATTCGATGACTCAAATCACCGAGGCCAGGTCTGGGAGTAAGAAACTAAACAATTCTATATGAACTGCATTTGTGATCGCAGTTTGACGCGCAATTAATACGTGCGTAAAATGGAGACCAACAATTCTAATGTATCGAGGTTCCTAGAAGTGATTTTGGACAGCATGCAAACAACATGCACGTAGCGCTCTGCTATATTGGTTTCAGTTAGTTCGCAACATTATGACGGTGTTAAAAACTCGTCCTTCCATTTATCTGCAAAATAAGAGATTAGCTTTAATTGCAGGTACACGTCCTCATTTCACCCACGGTCGAGCCCACCGTAATTCAACTTCAAATAGAGCAGGGTTGAAGATAAACGTCGAACGCTATACTGCAACTATCGTATCACACTACAATGTATGGAATTGCAGCGGAATTATATATCTACACATCGACAGTTGTAATACCGCAATAGGTAATCACATTTGAAGATATCTACTTCCGATTGTGAGGTAATCGGTTATTTATAGATCGACCGAACAATGTAAAACCGTACTCCAGAGACCAACACCCTTGGAGTATTGTACTTACTATGTATATGGGGGGTTCTCTCTCAAGCGGGCCACCTTTCTGCGCGTAGGTCACCGTTTTTGATGTCCTTCGAAATTATTCTTCTCTACCGACCCCCAACAACGAATCCAGAAGGATATGCCCAAATTCGGAATGATTCGGAAGATATCGGATTTTCAAAATTTCATCAAAACCGCTCTGAGGCGCGCGGAGCCATCTTAATGCACATGGATCATCGGTTCCTTTGGCTAGAAATTAATTTTTCTATAGTGATTCTTGATCGTCAGAGAGTCACCTTTCAAGCTGTGGTGTAAAAAAAAAAAAAAAAAAAAATTTCGAATCCGCCGTTTTGGATCTAGGCCGTTTTTTGATTTTCGACCAAAAGGGCATAAAATTTTTCGATCAAAAAAATCTTAAAATTTAGGGTTTAACATAACGAAGAATCCCTGAAATTTTCAGAAAGGGTGTTCGGCTTCGTTTTTTTTTTATTAATGTTTTTGTTCATAAAAAATCTATTTTAGGTAAAAATTCACTTCTGCAGTCGAAATTGCTGTTTTTCAATCGGAAGGGCATCATATGTTGAAATGAAAAAATTATCAAAGAGTAGAGTTCGGTACACCCAATAACACCTGGAATTTCCATGAGGGTGTCCAACTTTGCTTTTTTTTATCAAGGTTTTTCGATCACAAAAGGTGAAGGTCGATTTCGACTTTTTATGAACAAAAACCTTGATACAAAAAAAGCAAAGTTGGACACCCTCATGGAAATTCCAGGCGTTATTGGGTGTACCGAACTCTACTCTTTGATAATTTTTTCATTTCAACATATGATGCCCTTCCAGTTGAAAAACAGCAATTTCGACTGCAGAGGTGAATTTTCACTCAAAATCGACTATTTCATAGATAAAAACATTTAAAAGAAAAAAAAAAAAATTGTACACCCTTATGAAAATTCCAGGCGTTATTGGGTGTACCGAACTCTACTCTTTGATAATTTTTTCATTACAAAATATGATGCCCTTCTGGTTGAAAAGCAGCAATTTCGACTGCAGAAGTGAATTTTTACCTAAAATAGATTTTTTATGAACAAAAACATTAATAAAAAAAAAACGAAGCCGAACACCCTCCTGAAAATTTCAGGGATTCTTCGTTATGTTAAACCCTAAATTTTAAGATTTTTTTGATCGAAAAATTTTATGCCCTTTTGGTCGAAAATCAAAAAACGGCCTAGATCCAAAACGGCGGATTCGAAATTTTTTTTTTTTTTTTTTTGACACCACAGCTTGAAAAGTGACTCTCTGACGATCAAGAATCACTATAGAAAAATTAATTTCTAGCCAAAGGAACCGATGATCCATGTGCATTAAGATGGCTCCGCGCGCCTCAGAGCGGTTTTGATGAAATTTTGAAAATCCGATATCTTCCGAATCATTTCGAATTTGGGCATATCCTTCTGGATTCGTTGTTGGGGGTCGGTAGAGAAGAAGAACTTCGAAGGACATCAAAATCGGTGACCTACGCGCAGGAAGGTGGCCCGCTTGAGAGAGAACCCCCCATATATTGTATATGAACTTAGGCACAGGCAGAAAAATCGAGAGAGAGAGGGAGACAGAGGGACGCATTTGTGACGAAAAAAAGGTGGAAAAAGTAAGCGACATAGAAGGAGAAGAGTAGCGCCCCGCAAGGCCATTCTACTTATATGCGATGACCTTTTCCATCCTCGCGTACGTCACTGTGTCGTCCACCCATCGCCAGCGAATACGTTAAGTCCACGTGGTGTTTCCGTCCAGCGGGAATCTCCCACCCGAGGAACCCCGCTGACCACCCACAACGTTATACGATACATTTCATAAATGCTGCAACCCGTTCGCGTGGCTCTTCCGAACGCGCGATGGTATAGCGCGACGCAATTTAAATTTTCATGTATAATCTCCTGATCAGCTGAATATTTTTAGAATATTTCACTTCGCGCATGTATAAGTTCTCGCGTAAACGAGAATAACTGAAATTCATTTGCTAGTTGGTTTCCACATATCGATTCGGCTAATTGTAAACTTTGGTATACATTAGGTAATAACTAAAAGGATTATATGGACGCCCACATGATCGAGAGATAATATCACCCATACTTATAAATTTGTCAGTCAGTTAATTATATCGCCGCGTTATAATTATGGAACTATGAGATGTAGAATTATAGATTAGCAGAAGCTTGATGGACGAGGGTTGCAATTATATATGATGAAATATCGTAGGAAATATGAATTCCTTGTCTAATTAATTTTCGAAAAATTTGGGGATATGGACGTTGAAAAAAGGCGAAGTAAAACATTAATACAACCCGGTAATTATCAATAATGTTGATGGATAATTGAACGACGGATTCACATTGATATCCATCGACTAGAATTCGCATTATGGCTTTGAACATGAATTTCCCGAAAGCATGTAGGCGAAAGTATATAATACATGGTGGCAATAAGTAAAATTATAGTACCATGTGATAACGAAAATATTGCGCGCGCGAAACATATGTATGTAAGTAAATGTGTGTTTCTCATATCATAACGACACCGCAGCGGCAAGGATAACTAACAATAAGGAAAAACATGACACGGTGCGCGTACAACTGAATTATTAAGCAGGACCTAGGACTGGTTTTATGTTTATATCCTTTCTACTAGTTTAAAACCGGTTGTTGCAACAATTTTTTTTTAACTTCGCAAACAGCACTCATCATTTCTACTGTGCGACTGAAAATTAGCTTTATCATATCGATTTGTTCTACGAAATAGGAGATTGAAGGAGATACAACCAGCCGCGCTGTTTTCCATTTGATCACTCAACAGAAGCACTCATGTTTTTTTCCTTACAAATAAAATTTTTAGTTCTTTTTTTTTGTCCACGTAGTTCAACCGACGTTTTTCCCGAGGTTTTTCCTTTTCCATGTACCTACTTTTTTCTCTTTGCTGAGGGGATGCTACGGTCGATTTTTACCATGCGAGTAGATTGAAAAAAAAAAATCCGAAACCGCGATTCCCAACCGATTATTCGTATATAGCATTCGATGATGAAATTCCGATTGCATTCATCTAAAAATATCCTTGATTCAGGCAAACATGAGGACGAATTTTGAAAATATGCTGCCCGGGACAATTGGCGATATTTCGTCTCCGATTCCCATGCCATGACGATCCGCGCGCTAATCGTAAGCGGTCACTGTGAAATCATCTACAAATCATCATGGTTTCTCAGCGAAATATCGTATCTATTATTATATTATACATTGTATCTATTTCTCATAAATCATCGAATTCTATACGAATAATCGGTTGGGAGTCGCTGTTTCGGATTTTTTTGTTTTAATTTACTCGCATGGTAAAAATCGAGCATATAGCATCCCTTTAAGCTTCTGCGCTGCAGGGTGTTTCTGATGCAATCGAACGTGTCAACCTAGGTAGTTTAGAGTGTAAGTTTTCGGGCACGTATGGAACATACTGAAACTATAAAAAAGAAATGAACAAAAAATAACCACCATAAGTGGCACGACCATCAAACGCAGCTGCTATTCACGATTATTATATTCGTATTGAGTAATGCCAGAGCACTTCATTTCAATAGGTTAACGTGTTTATAAAACTATGTGTTCAGCAGTCTCTAGGTGTTAATGCACTTTGACGACCATTACGTGAATAAATCGAAATTTTGCCGTCGTATACAGGTATACATATAACTATCGAGAAAAAATTTACTCGTCGCAATTATATCCTTGCAATTGGTTTTGCGGATGGAAACTACATTTATTTGTCTTTTTCCCGCCCATTTTGTTGCCAGCGAACTTGACATATGGTCCAGACTTTTCGTCTACCTCCTTATACACGTCGCTCGAATAATTCCTTCGGCACTTAACAGCTGACACTAAACAGACATTTCTCTTCACTCAGATCTGTGCAACCCAAATGACCGTATAGTTTTATAAAAAGAAGAGGAAAAAAAGAAAAAGGTCGTGGTTAAAACCATATACCCTTACCATAAAACGTTTCTATCCGTGAGTTAGTCGATGCTATAAAACTGCACGTGTACAAAATAAATATAACCGCGGGAAAACCAGCGGCAAAACTCAAAAAGAACAAGAGAAAAGCAAAGGTCGAGACAGTAAAAATATGTTACATAAAGATATTCTTTGGTACTAAGCTGCTGCAAATACTTATAAAACCGAACCCGGTCGGATAACTATCGCGATCGTAACTGCCCGTTCTATTGTACAGCTCTCAAAATTCGTGTTATTGCTGACGATGAGTTTTGGAGTTTACTTGATATTTAAAACTGGTATACAGTTTGTACTTCACAGTAAAAAATTTTTAGAACCATGTTATGGATACGAGAGTTGAGAGTAATACAATACAAGTTTTGTTGATTATTTAAATTATGTTGCACGTAAAGAAATCAATAGAATCATTGTCGGTAACCTCGGAGGAATTTTTTCTGTTACTTATTCTGATAAGATAGCAAATTACATACATTTATATATTATCTTACTTTCTGCAGTTTATAAAAATTTTATGTAAAAACTGATGTCCCATTACAAATTGCATCGATGTGAGCGGTTACATAACGTACGTGGCGGTTAGAAGGGTCATTGAAACGATAAGACGCTTAGAATATCTATAAATTCTTATTAATACCTCGTGAATGATGTATATACCTAATAAAAAAAAATGATATATTATGCTTAAGAAATGAATCTTTATAGTTGATATCATAATTATAGTGTCCTATTTAACTATAAACAAATGGCGTAATTGACAGTGCTGATTGAGTCTATCGTATTCGTGCGTCCTTTATGTGTATCGGATAAAAAAGTATACAGGGTGACGAATAAACCCAAATTTTTGCAAAAAACAAGACATAGTTTTTATGAAAATTCATATGAAATATATATCTTTGTGGATTATTCTTTTCAGGTTGATCTTATTTAATGTAGTGTTAACAGAAGATTGAAAAACTTTCATCTCGTCAGGAAATACACGCGAACAGAAATAGCAGGAATCTGTCGTCGTTCGGTAAAAAATTGTCCGTGCCTCCTTCAATCGTAGTCATTACTTGTTCGTTTATCCAAATTCGATCGCAAAATCGACTGTTTCTTATTGAAATACTCGATTAACGAACATAGATCATAATCAGAGAATTATTCAACAGCACACAGATGGAATAGATAACATGTGACATCCCTCATGCTGTGGTATATGGGCGTATCACCCTACTTCAATGTGCTTGCAATAACAGCCCGCTTATTTTTTCAATGAATTAGTGACAATTATACGCGTGGTGCATTAATCATAGTCAGCAGACAGTGAACTAGTGTAGATCTTCTATCTCTGCTTGAGAAAAAGGCGTCGAGGCATGTGGAGTAATATGTATAACAGGCAGTGTAGGAGTCACATTGACATTGCGCGATGATAATAATAAAGCGTGACTAATTGAAGTCTCAATTGAAGTTTCAACTCTTCCTTTTGTGATACGTACAAGCACCACGTCGACATCCCTCTTCCTTCGAGATAGCTCATTTGCAAGATGACGGAATTGAGGAAAACGAGCACGGGCAGCGTGGAATTGTAATTTTTATTAGTCCGATCTTTGACCACCACGTGGCGTCGGTCCGTCACCATCGCCTCGGCGAGGCGGCAACATTCGTGCGTCGACTGTGACGCTCAGCTGTCGTTTCAGAGCATTTCTTTGATCATCAGCAACGCGATTTAGCTCTGTGCAATGCGACCGGCATCGATGCAGCGGGAGCAGCGATCATTAATATCCGAATTTAAAGCCGGTAATCGACCCCACGAAGACCGGTATTTGTGGTTCAACATATCTAAGCTTTCAGAAATTATAGCATGCCATAAACCTGGTAGAGAACTACGAGAACCACGTGCCAAATATTTGATAAACTGATCTCAACCCATTCATGTGAATTTTGTCGACTGACGTGCCCTCGTGATGACATCTGAAAACAAAGAAAGGACAAGTGAACTTTTATTTTCATTTATAAACCAAGTGAAACAAAGTGAGAAAAAGTAAAAACAGCTATATTCAGTTTCATAACACGCGTCCCCATAGTTCGTTGAGACGTAGATATCTTTTTTATTGCAGTATTCAGGAAGTGGAACAAAAATGTCACGTGTACGACGTGATGTGTATAAAAAAGTACTCGATTGTGATAAACGTCGATGATTGACGGCGGCGGTAAAATATACAAGGCGTGAATTTTCGTTGGCGTTGATGTCTTATCATCTATTTGCGGATCGGCAGCAATGATATTAATATCAATGTTTTTTATAATTGTTTAATACTAACAAAACCATGACGTGATAACTTGGATATGATGCGATGGATACATGAAATTATCAAAGAGGATTTTTCTAATTTTCACGTGTGATTAGAAATTTCAACTCCATCGGGAGGATATTTCATGCAGTTTTGATATCATCTGAACGCAAACCAAACAATGACCGGTGGTTGAGATATTTTGTGGCGGTTTTATTCTCCTTCAAGAATAATCGGATAAAATAAAATAAAATAACGAAATAAAATCGCCGGCCGATAACAAATAAGAATAAGGAGAAGGATAATAACAATACAAATCCAAACCCGACGTGGGCTTTATGTGTGTGTGCGCGATAGGTGAGTCATGGTTATGATTATTTTATGAGATAGCTTTATGGGTGATACAGAGAAGAGTAAGCGCCTCTGATTCAACAAGAAAGCACGTTGTCCGTCTGTTCAGTTTTCGAAAATTTTTCAATTTTCTATTCGGAATGAAACATGTTAACAAAATTAGTGTCATGCCCTACTCGTAGATATACCGATAAGGACTGACTGCCTGAAATTATTTATAGCTGAAAAGTAGACTAGGAAGAATGAACGAACTTATTCATAAAATTATTTCTAAAATTCGTAAAATTCTGCGTTCCTTTTAGTTTCTGTAAAGAACAAGAGAAGATATTTCTCTTTTAGACATGATCTGCGGCATTCCCAGAACTGCCGATGGAATGATGAAATAAATATAGAAAATCAGAGGCATCCCCCCCCCCCCCAAGCTGTAACCGAGGTACCAATAAACTCTCTCAGCGGGGGCGATATGTCAATGAGATGAAATAAACTAGGTATTCGCCTTTGATCTGTTGAGACATTTGAACCGGTGGTCATGCGATTACAAACGACATAGAAATAGAATCGTTATAACCGGATACTTTGTTTCTTATTCCCGCATTCAACGATCCGACAAGTGAACAATCGCATACACTGGCATTCTATATCGGCTAATGAGGCAGTCTGGAAGCTGAACATTCCGTATCGTAATCGTATAGATCGGATACTTGACCGTCTTGAATTAACGGCGCTAACCCTGCATGGGTGACATTTTCCGCAGAAATTACACCCTGGTCACACACTGGGTCCAAAAAACACCCCACTCGATTTCAAACGGTTATCGTACGAACGGTATCGATTCAATCGGGTCCAATTACCTCAAGATTATGTATCAAAGATTCTAGAATACGATAACTTTTATTCACCCCGAAATTCTGTAGCTCGTTCAGGGCGGGTGAAAAAATATCTCTGAAGGAACGCATCAAAACTGGTACCGCCGTTTTAAAAGCGCGCAGATAAAGTGTAGCGATCCCACGCTGGAAAGGGGCAAGGGCGAAGATCACGGTAAACGGAAACCTGTAGGCTGTATCATATTTCATGTACGTAGTGAGAAGTGTAGAATAATCAGCAATCTGTTATCTCAACTGTAGTGTATAGGTCTGTATCTTCTAAAGAAAAACGGAAGAACGGGCTATGAAAGACCGATAATGGGAGGGGAAAACAAGATATGAAACGGAAATAAAGCAGTATCCATTTTCTTTACTCGGAAAAAATTAAATGTAAGGTATTTAATTATCGGTTATTGCATGGCTCGGTTACCTCTTCCTAATTTACGACGTTGGTGGATGATTCTAATGCTTGAATCATTCATTAAACTGCAGGCTCCGTCATATCAGTCGGACCTCAGCAGACAGTGATTATCCTCAGTTAATCGTCCCCAGTCACTGCGCATTAACAATACAACTTCACATGTATAAATCTATAATCCAAATATCTGAAGTAAAGATCTTTCTAGCACACAATACGCACATGTCTCTAGTTATTGTTTACTCTTACTCAACCATTTGTGACGTCTCTTTAGACTATTTCTTTCTGTTTTTTCTTTCTAACCGAAACACCCACTCGTAATCGGTTCACGTTACGTAAATCTGCCTTTTTTAAGACCTCTATCAGTTACTGAAACCGCGCTATACGTAAACATATTTTAATGAGAACCATAGTATAATCATGTTTAATTAGAAAATAATTATGAATTATCAAGTTTTAAATTCAATATATAAACGACATAGACCCTAATTCACGAGTTGCTGTCAGTTCTGAAAGCCCCCTAATTAGTTTGTCTCCTAGAGCATTCTAAAGCCAGTTATACACTTTCGGTCCTAAAAGCGAGTGGTTAATAGCATCATGGAATTTGGACAACTCACTTTTTTACGCTCTTCAACGCTAGTAATCCGTGTTCCTCGCAGTCTGCAACTCGATCTCATCACACGTGACCGAAAGGAATATAACACCGCTTAACCGGATTTTCTGAATTTAGATCTCCAATAATCGTTACAGCTTACATCTAAGCGGTAAGAGAATAACATTCCAGGAAACGAGGGTCCCTCATCATCGCAATTTAAGGTGTCTAGCTATTATTATCTGGACGTTCGAACGTCTCAGAGTTTTCGACATACCCGTGCAACAGGGTCTGATAGAATTTCTTATTCTGAACTCCTCGCTGAATCGATCAAAATTAAAATTTGTTGCATCGAGAAAAATTTTGGGGCCAAAATTGTTATTCTAAGACCCAATCGATTTGGGCGAAAAAGTTTCAACCCCAAAAGGGTAGGAGGGAGGAGGGTTACGGAAAGGTCTTCATAGTTTTTATCTGAAGAATTCGTTCGCCATATATTTTCAAGAAGGTTCGAGCACTTATACGTAAGATCCTTATGCTCATTCCAATTACAAGCTCTCTGAGGAGACCCTCCCACATGGCCTGCACTATAAGAGAAACTGCAATGCCGTTGATAATTTGAGACGCTCTGACCCTAAGATCTCATCACTAAATAACACGCAGGGGTCTCAATCTCAAGGACACATCTCAGACCTGTACTGATGCCGGCGGTATATATACGCTGACAATGAGCACAAAACACAAAAAAAAGACTGCGTTCTAAGAACGAAACGACACGTGTGAAAAAATAACAACGCAACGTAGGCTGCTAGTCTGGGTTTTGTTTTTGTAAAACAATGATCCAGAAGAAGTCTCGCTCCGGGATTTTTGGGTCTTACGATATTTCAATTTTCTCCCAATAGAAAAAAGTGATTGTATCAACGAGTCCTCATAAATCTCAGTTGGGGGTAAGTAGTGATGGAGAAATAAAAAAGCAATCTTGTCGTCTACCCTTGAGTGCAAAGGTAGTCGTACTCTCTCGTGTTACCCGTATACAGTTCGCTGAGGTAGAATTTTGCGTCTAAAATTATCCCATACAACCCGCGAATTGATGAATCTAGGTTGAAACTGCCGCTGCCCGGGTTGAACTAGCGTTGCATATAATAGCTTACCGATTCCAGGTAACAGCTGACATCCCAGTGAAATCAATAATTTACCTGGTTACTCCTGGCTTCATCTAGACCAGGAATCTGTTATAGGTATATCTATATTTGAAATATAAAATGGTGTTATTATTATACCTACCTATACCACACAGCATTGTGCATTACACATTGCACCCCCGTGCCTCCTAGTCGCCCTCGACCATTTGTAGGGATTTGCACCTGTAGTACATAGTTCCGTACGGCTGTAGTTACATACCTACCTTGTATATCTGATTATCATATTCTCAGATTAAGTCTCTGCAGAGTAAATAAGCAAAACTTAATTCTTCGTTCACAAAGACCTGTACGAATAAAAAAAAATTAAAATAAAATAAAAAAAATCAGGATAAAAAATTGAGATAAATCTAATTCCGTTCTAATTATATATTGCTGCCGTCCCGCAGCAATAAACGACGTTCGTACGGCACGATTGGAACGAATGAACAAGACGCACGATCCTAAAATTTCATACAACATTTCAGAATATTATCTGGAAGTACGTATTGAAAAATATGCCGTTTATAATGCGTTTAAGTTCTTATAGATAAGTCGGGAATACTTTGTGACGTGATACGTAAATAGGTCAGGCGTAGAGTGGTAGTTTATAGAAGGGCCGGATTCTCGGTCGTTTTAAGTCAGCAGCAGGAGTAGTTGTCATCCTCTCGTTCGTTGGCGTGCTCATAATAATAATAAACAGTGGGAGCCGTTGTCACTTCATGGCTATGTAATCTGAAGCACCATCGTTGTACGATTACTTTAGATAAATATTTAATAATATGTTTATCGAACATAGATGTGTGTACACATGTGTGTAGAATTGTCTATAAATACCTTCTAAGTATGACTTCGAACTTATCAAGAAATACATCCGGACATTTTGGCGGGGACATCTTTCATCGACATACGCGTTGCGCCATTCGTCGTTCTCGTGTTCATGTATTGTTTCCAGATGACAACTGAACTATCATTCTGCTGTCCGCGGGACGTCAACTATATTATAAACATGTCTCGACTTTTCCTAGAAGATCTCTGCCATCCGGGGTAGGCACGTTAATTTTGGCGTATAACATAACACCGTGTTGTAATCTGAGCGCAGTTTCTTGCCGCGGAGAACCGGAGAGTAAGCAAAAAGAAATGTTATGTCGAAGAATCGTTTTCTTAATTATATTATGGGCAGGATGCAACGCAATTAGATTACCAAAACAGCATTATGTATTTCATCGAAGTTAGATGGTGTGAATAGCGAACGCCTATGACCGCCTTTGTCGCGGTATTCGTCTCTACACCGCGGCAGAGTATCAACTACGCGTAAATAAATAACCGCGGTCAACACGCGGTCAATGAACAAGCCGCTGTGTTTTGAGACAAGTTCGGCGTCCACCGAGCCCCTTACGTTTACGAGTTAGGCGTTGTGTAGCTGTTGAATCGCCGATATATAAGTGATCAAAATTCTACACACGTTTTAATCGCGGAGACTAAACAATAAACAACGGCCAGACTCTAGGGAGATTTATTGAATATACAAACAGCTTCGTTCGAATTCGTAATGCATCCGCAATAATGTAATGCAGCTTGAGAATATTTGCACCAGTGATGAGCCAGCGAAACGTGAGTTGTAATCTTAGTCCTCGTATGCGGTGTCCTGTATCTCGCGCGTCTTGCGATGCCGACTAATATAAACCAGGTATCAACTACATGGAATTTATATCTCATTTAGTTCACGCGTCGAGCGAGGAAAAATTCGATGTAACAGCAATAGCGCGTCAACGACTGTCCGAGTTTTTGATGCGATAAATAAATCGTATAATAAACGCTGCCTTATCTAAAATTGGTTGGTGGTACTTATACGTTTAACGACAGCGTTGATAAGTAGGCCACAATCTCCCAACGGAACCGCTCACCGCGAATCCGGGTTCGTTTTTTACAGCATAGCCACATCAGCTAGTAAAAAATGTGTTGATTTTACCCGGACGTTCGTGTGTGAAACACGACGCCACAGTACTTCTGCGCTGTAACGCTACCCGAAGACTGACTTGAGGGCTACCCCCACTACTTGCATGTTTCAGCCGCATGTAGAGGGAGACGATGAATCTGGGAAAGGGGGTATATAAGCATAGCGGCCCAGATCGGAGGGTTCATTAGTTGCAAGTCGTGTGACATTACAAGTTGCATTTGCATGCGTAGTTAGAATCGAGTAGTGTATGAATGACGGATATAAAGGCAAGCGTAATTTTTTGTTATAGTCGAAAAGAAAACGAGCAGCAGCCGATTTTTGTTATTAAAAACTCGCAGCCGTTAAACTGCGACGTTGTTGTCTTCCGTTTCATTGGAACATGATTGAGGGAAAGGAGAAGATTTATCCAGGTGTGAAATTCGTTTCATAAGACAAAAACTATGATTGTTTTTTGTCCAAAGCTATCTCATAATATTCGTCAATGTGTCAACTTACCACTATTTGAATCTATCGAAGTTTTGATATCCTATGATTATGTTTTGCAGCTAATGTTTGTCGACCGATAATCGTGATGATTGATACAAACAGGCTCAGTCACAGCCTCACGACTGCGCTCAAAGATCGACCTCATGGCATCCCAGTTCAGCCGAACCGATCGCTCCCTTTGCGGCCACCACCGCCGCATCCAACGCGAATATTGGTTGCAAAATCACCGTTGAATTCTCCGTTAAATAAAGTTGGACCTGACTTGGAAAAAAAAAACACGTCAAGTAATGGCCGTATCCCTTCGAATAACAATTTGCCGAGCATCGATAACATTCGTGAAAACAAAGGGGGTGATGAAGAAAAAGATGAAACAAATCGACTAAGGGTTGTGGAGATGAATTTTTATGATTCGAAAGACAAAGAGGATGTTCTGGACGATGGAACTAGTTGGAATGACCGAGGTGTGATTCGCAGAACCCCCATGGAAATTTGCAAACGACACGCACATCCATTTGATAATGAAAAGTCGTGTGAAGCTAGAAATAATGGAACAAGGCGGAAATTTTCTGACTGTCTATCAACGGCAAATATGGAGGAAAAAAAATTCATCGGTTCTCCTAGGAAGAGGATGCCACAATGCACTGATGATGATTCTGATATCTCTAGAAAAAAGAGGGCCCCCCAAGTTGAAAAGTTGGAAAAAGAAGAGCTAATAAAATCGGAAGCAAAGAAGTCTAAGAATGATGAGAGTTATAGTGAATTGTTTCCACAGATATACAAATATCGTAAGTCTGTACAATCTCAGCATTTTGAAGAAAAAACGAAACCGTTGACACTAAACCCGAGGGAAAAGGGCGATTGGGTCCATACTTACAAGTCAACGTTATCAAAAGACTCAAAAATACCAAAATGTCCTCTAGCCATACCAATTGCAGTAGCCGATGCGATGAACCAGCAGAATTTATTATTGCCAAAGATCACCGTACAAACACCTCGCGACATAAGCCCAGAAGATCTTACTCATACAAATGTGGACGGCGAAAGGGTTCAAGGAAATGATGCGACTTCTTTCATCAGTGAGGGGAATGATGTAGTAACTGCAATGGAAAAACCAAGTATTACTAATTCAAGAAGTACTATTGCAACAACCCGACAAAATGATACGGCTGCTTCTGCAGGTACTCTGGGCAGATCTGCATCTGGTATCAATCAAAATAAATCGAATCAATCGAAAGTCAACATACAGGTGAGTAGGCTGGACAACCAAGCAACTATCAATGAAACTGAAATGGCGTTGCCATCCATGCCAATCCTAGAAAATACACAGAATGATGTTATTTGCGACACACCAATACGGCTTGAAGGAGCAACATGTTCCAAAAACCTTGACCTGACTTCGAGTACAAACTTTGTGTCAACAATTGATGTGAGTGATAAACCAGGTAACTTGATGTCGATTACACCAAATCAAAAGGTTGAAAGCCCAACACATGGTCATGGAAGTGTACCATCTTTGAACGGTGCTACGTGGGTACAAATTAAAATACCTGGACGTTCTCCAGAATTTTATATGCTCCCAATTCCGCAAATACCGTCAAATGATGATACAAGTAACACGGCTAATAATAACCCTGTTGAGACAACAAAACCAGTATGCTTGTTTACTGAAACCCAATCCATAGCGGATGAGCCTAAAAATAATGAAGAGTTGAATCATATGAAAATTCGAATAAGCAGACTAAAAGATACTTCGGAAGCGAATTCAGCAAAATATCGGGTATCTTTCACCGAAAGAGCTGATACAGTAGTGCCACAAACGCCTTCCACAGAGATTGCAATTCCACTCGTGTTACCCACTGATCACCAAGAGCAGTGTGAAGACTTGAACGAAAAAAATCAGCCACAGCCTCAGATCCAGTATCAAAAGCAATGTGATGTTCCATATGATCTTGAAGTACGATCTGCAGATACTACAGACTTAGTGGAGGTTCAGAAAACTGTAGATGACCTGAAAGGGGACACAAAGCGCGGCTCTAAAGCTAGGTCTCGAATTGATGAAAACAAAGTCAAGAGCCGCAAGATTCAGCACAAAAAGAGGTTGCAAAAGTTTGCTAAAGATGAAGCAATTCTGTTGCATAAAATTACCCGTACGTCTGACCCAGTACGACTTACTGTCCTAAATCAAAGACTAAATGTCACAAGAAAGAAGATAGAAAATACTCAGAAGCACCTAAACAGGCTCAACAGTATTGAGAATCCAACTCCCAATCCATTGAGGATACAAGTCAAACGAGAACTTGTGCAAAAAACGCCAACACCAGATCCTGTAGATCTAGCGTTGCTGTCACCCTTACACCCAACCAATGAAACTGATAAGGCTTCAACTGAGAGGAGCTCAGGGGATTTGCTGCAACTTGTGATCACAACCTTAGAAAGAGAGTACACTCCTCAAAGCCATTCCGGATTTGATGTAGAATGTGGACCAACTATTCAAAACACAACCGAGAATACTACCAAATTTACTATTCCTGTTACAGAAACCCCTTTATTAAATGATAAATATGTGTTAGACTACTCTTCAAACCAATTCATTAGACCCAATTCAGTGGTTCAAACTACTGCATTTAACATGGATCCCAACATCGCTGTCAGCAACTTAGAATATTCGAATAGAAAATCACCATACAAAAGTCGTAAAGCTGACTTGGATTACATCGCTCATAATACCTCACAATTAGACAATCCAATGAATCAAAAACTGAATGTTACAAGCAAAAAGATAGAAAATACTCGAAAGCACCTTAACAGGCTCAACAGTATTGAGAATCAAACTCCCAAGCCATTGAGGATACAAGTCAGACGGGACCTTGTGCAAAAAACGCCAACACCAGATCCTGTAGATCTTGCGGTGCAGTCACCCTTACACCCAACCAATGAAACTGATAAGGCTTTAACTGAGAGGAGCTCAGGGGATTTGCTGCAACTTGTGATCACAACCTTAGAAAAAGAGTACACTCCCCAAGGTCATTCCGAATTAGATGTAGAATGTGGACCAACTATCCAAAACACAACTGAGAATACGACCAATTTTAGTATTCCTGTTACAGAAAACCCTTTCGCCAATGATAAATATGTTCTAGACTACTCTTCAAACCAATTCATTAAACCAAATTCAGTGGTTCAAACAGCTGCGTCTAGCATGGATCCCGAAATCGCCGTCAGCAACTTAGAATATTCGAAGAGAAAATCAAAATACGAAAGTCGTATAGCTGACTTGGATTACATTGCTCATAATACCTCACAATTAGAGAATCCAATGAATGCTCCAACCAACCTCCCTAATCTCAACAATCTGCCGTTTGGTGACTCAGATGTGACTACAGTTCCAAAAAAAGCTGATGAGCAGCAAATCAATCCAAACTGTAACTGCACGCATTGTTTACAAGGTGGTAAAGCTGTAACTAGGAAAAATGCAGCTAATCTTGACAAACTACGTACATCAAGCGCGATTCCTGCAATGATCAGCCGTGATAACATCAACAGTCAGTATCAAACCAATTACCCTGTTCATCGTGCTGACTACAAAACGACAGGGAATGTCCCTAGCCAGTTTTCCAAAGACAACGGAGGTGCAAATATTAATCTGAATTCACCACTACAAGGGCATTCAGCTTTACCCCTTCCATCAACTTACAACAGGAATCTAACTGCCCAAGGATATCTACCGTCTCCGGAACTCAGCCCAAATCATCAGGTGAATGAAAACAGTGGGTCCTTAGATTTTCGTGTACAAAAATGACTACCAGGCAAAGCGTACAGACTGATGCTGTTCCCAAATTACAATTATTAGCCTGATTCAAATATATAATTAATGTTCTTCCAGGTTCCACAATGGCATAGCTTGCAGTCTGGTGTTCAATCAACAGGTCAATTCACTCCCGACCAAGAAAGTACTGCCAACACGTCGATACTGGCTGCACATTTGCAGAATTCCAAAGCTCAAGAACCTGTTAACTTTTCCACTTCTGCTAATCTGCCAAGGTATATTTTGAATTTTATTGTAGCCCACTAGTCAATCGCACGATAATTTGTATTTGTATGATGAATGAATATTTTCATCCAAGGTGCAAAACTGCACTCTCAAATTTATTCAGTTCTTGAAAATTTCTTGGAACACTTTCAGCCTTGCTCAAAACAGTGAAACGATTCAAACAAACCTGCCTCAGCACATTAACAGTCGAATAATGACTGAGCAGTTTCCAACACTTGGTAGATGGGCAACGCAAATGAGTAGGGAACCTGTTATCGTAAAACCAGTGAATAATTCTTCATCCCGTGCACCGATTGATCCCCGTACAACGATTGATCACACAGCTAACTATCAGGTAAGCAGTTTCTACTTCTATTTTCACGTCGCAATCCTATATTTTATGTCGCTTGGGTTTGAATAGAATTAATTTACTTTTTGTTTACTCAGGAGCCTGGATCAGAAAAATATAAAATGGATGCAACTGCCAGTAACCCTCGACACCACCCTATTGTAGGGAATGCGTCACAAAATTGGCTACCGAACAACTTTCCGTCTGAGCAACAAAGACAGCTTGAAGGATTCACAAATCAAAGATGTAGACTTCAACAACAGCAGAGTAATCCTCAACAACGGCGGTATCAGCCGGTGAGTACTTTAAACCTAGAATGATAAAAATAAGATCGCATGTTCCGAATTTCGAAACATTGTTTTTTTTCGTTCATAGATAAGACCTCGTGTGCCACCAAATTCACCGAGTTATCACAATCCTGCCAATGTATCACCTGTTTACCCTGGAGCTGAGACATACTCTATGTACACGATGCATCTGTACCAGCAGCCTGCTATTAGATCTCAATATATTCATGGTTATGATCCTTCTAGGATGCAGATTTCCAATCAACAAAATCTGCGACATTACCATCCCCTGCCAACCTCTGCACGGTTATCAGTTCCTGAAAGGTACCCAAACCAAGTAAATCCTGCATCATCAGCCAGCACTGCCGGCATGTTATCGCAACAGCCCCAGCCCCAGCAACGGCTGCGGCAACCTCCGCCTTACCCCCAGTCATGGCCAGCAATGACTAACTACCATCAGAGTCATAAGAACCCATCATTTCACCTTCATAATACTATGACTAATGTAGTTGATAATTCATGGCATTACCCAACAATGTATAAAAATCCTGAATCCTTGCCTTCGCAGCAACCTAAGGATGCCATGATTCCACATTTGCCCCAAAACAGCGGCAATGTTAAAATTTCTGCTCCTATATATAACATTCCAGCAGTATTGAATACGACTATGCAGAATCAGATGCCTACAGAGCCCTCAGACCTTGGCGCATGTGGGGCGACTTCTCATTTAGGTAAGGCTTACAAAGGTCTGAAGAGATCTAGTACCTTGAAGTGTTCCAGATGCGGAATGGCTGGTCCAAAATTTAATTGTAACGGTTGTGAAACAGCATTTTATTGCAATGAAAGTTGTCAGGCACAGCACTGGGCCACCCATTTCATGGATTGCGCAACAAGAATGCCCAAGTTAAAAAAAGTCATGTAAATTTGAAAATACCAATGATTCAATGGGGCCATCATTCTAGTGATTTTGTCGATAAGTACAGAAAAAGTGTTGAGCGCAAGATTATGAGCTGCTGCTGATTGAGCAATGATTGTACGGTGTGTGTATCTGGGCACACAAAAAGTGAACTGGAGTTATGGGTAAATATTCTTTGAATTGGTTTATTATCATCAAATAATTCGTTATATGTTATACGTGTAATACGTAGTTCGATATATTTAGTTTATATTAAAAGTTTTCCGGTGTGTTTCAGAATGCACGACTATTCCCTGCAAATTAAAACTCAGTTAGACAACAGTATTATACTGTAGGATATTATAGCGGTTCCTAAATGAATCGGAATAAGCGTCCTAAGTTAGCTACTTGAAAGTAATTTGTAGATTACGTATGCTACTATTACCGCCCTGACCATTTCAAATTATCGATGATAGAAATAAGAAGAAAATATTTTGTATTCATTATCTTGAAACATGAAAGATGATATTCCGTAAAACACTGGAAAAAAATCAAGAAACGCCGCAGTCGGAATCGAAATATCACCTATTTGAAAACTATAGACAAAACCCTGAATAACACATAAACAGGTATTGTTTAGGAAATTATAGTTATTCACATATCATTAGATATTTCATCCAATACTGCAAGCCACTTGATAGTTCTTCATGCCTTATGGGAAATCGTCAACGTGTGACATTCTGGCTTGAAGTTTTTTGGTAAAATTAATGAATACAAAATATACGGTCAGTCCTTGGGCATTTCAAAGTGATTTAGTATCCCATGTGACTATCATATTTCATTTATCGGGATCTCAGTTCAGTTCATATTTCAATTATATATAAAAATTTCCGGCCTCCCGGTGATCAGTGTATATTTTTTTTAAATATTGAAGTTAAGCCTGACTGACGGCACGAAATCTATATTAATATACATTACGCATTATATTAACTGAGCGTGCGGGAAAGCGTTCTAAGAATAAGATTTTTTCATTTATCTAAAACTACAAACTGTATGCGTGGTAATTATTATATCTATCCAAAAGTTAGATGAGAATGGTGATTGATTGATTTATGCTAAATATGTGTACATACATAGTATAATATACTAAATTGTATTACGTATCGGACTGATGTTAACGTTACCATGTAGATACCAAAGTGTGTTGTCTGAAATGCAAAATGTCCTACACTCAATTAGGTTTATGCGAAGGAAAACTCATATAAAAGAGAGGTCCTAATAGTCATCTTCTTTTTACTAGATAATTTTTAATTTTCCAACTTTTTCAATTTTATACTTTGTTGCGTCCTAAATTTACTATTAGTTACTTAATATCCATCTGCATATTCATACTTATATTCATATTCACCGTCATGCATTTCACAATGACAGTCGAAAATACGAGTACTACCTCATATGGGGTTTTTTCTAATATTGTCGAATGCCTATTGTGACAATGCAACATCCTCATTAGATTACCATTCATACTCTTCCTTTCTCCAATATAATATATTATTATTAAGTAGGTATACAGTTTTAAAATAGTGAAACATCTGGTTGCCACACTCCTCTCTGGTATTTTTCGTATATGGGGTAATCCTGGAAATAAGAGATACGCGTCCTCTTTGTGGTACCGTGTAGCATCCATTTTCAGTTATTGCGCTAACCTACATTGTTTCTTTCAGTGGTATAGGATACCTGAGGTACTATTCTTTGTTGTTCTACCTACCTGAAATAGCATAATGTAATAAAATGGTAATTGGCCGAGATGTAAACGACGTCAATTCTAGGTAAACAATATGGGGTAGACCGACTCGGATTTTTCCGTTTTCATAGAAATTTGTAAGGGGTTTAAGAGGACAACCGTGATGACTCATTGTTTTCGCCTACGGGGGAATACCTTTTTCTTTTAATTTTTTTTATTCAATCATTCAAAATGGATTGTATAACCGCGGGGTTGAGAATTTCCCGGGGATTTCTTCGAAGGCTGCCAATAGGGTTGCCTTTCATTATTACCTGACTATCATAAACCTAGGTATTCAGAAGTACCGAGATTCAATAGGTTTTCATCCATGTGCTAACCACCTCCTGCCACGCTTTTCCCTCCCTTTTTCCGGGGCCTAGTGCGAGAGGCCATTTTGTAGCTTGAATGGCGAAGCTCCTGAGTGTACAAATTACGTGTAAGTAGTTTTAAATCTATGATATCTCGCATTCTGAATTTTTCTTTCCCTTCTCTTCGTTTATGTACCAGATTTGAGAGCTTTGCCAGGTGACAAATTTTGTGATACGAAAATGTGTGATTCTTTTAAATCCATTAAAACAAATTACTTCGGATTCAAGGTGACATCGTTGATTGTATGTTATTATATATTACCAATTAGTTTTGGTATTCCCGATCGATGTTACGTTTGATGTTTGATATCAATTATTAACAACCGATTGAAAATATGTAATAATAATAAAAATATAAGCGTACCCAGTGATGTAACCAGTCCAGAGAATTACAAAGTGTTACCTGATGTCCATAAACAAGAAAAAAAAAGTTAGTTTGTAGACATGAATAATTGTTTATTGTTGTACCGATAAAAGCAAAGAGTCAATAAATTTAATGCTCACAGTACACAAAGATACACTTTACTCCTTATGAAATGAGAATTATACATATGTCTAAACGCACCCATGCTTCGTGAATTCGTGTGTAACACCTGCGTACATACGAGCTAAAAAGCATATTCAACGGAGTAATAATGTTGAGTTTCACGGTAGTCATTAGTTGCGACGATTTTGGAAGAAATGATATCATCGCCCAAGATTTGTTTTCTTCTACCTACTGCCGTGCTGGGTATTTGTAATTGCCATGTTTGTGATCATTGGAATATATATGGTATCTACACGGCTGTCAAAGTTAATATGCCCTATCATACGGGTATTTGATTTTATCAAGATTCGATTACCCTTTTGAGATATTCTCTTATCAGAGATGAGGCCTGCTTCATTACTTAGTCTGAGAAAATTACAAACTCGATTTCACACATAGTTTTAATCCGTAGCACAGCTGTGATACACCTGTATGGTTTTCAGCTCTGATGACTGCAACTGTTATAATCGTATATCCTACCAGTTACACTTTTTTTTGTGAAAAAAGTATAACAAATTAACGTAATTACGTTGCTTCGAAATCTATATACAATTCATAGCTGAGGCTAGCAATATATAAGGAAAGAGAGGGTAGTCCCGGACACTTGCGACCCACGTCAGTAATAACTGATTATTGAATATAGAAGCGAGTAACGACTGTTAAAATAATCATGGAGAACATTGAAATTTTTTATAGTTCTTATGTTAACTTAATGTAATTATTGACATTTTTTAAGCTTGAATTTAACTAATACCTCGTTTCAGCTAGTCAACAACGTGTCAGGGTGGTATCCGCAAAACTATAAGTGGCCAGGGATACACGAATTTACAAAATTTAATCTGTTGTCATATTTTTCGAGATATGGATTAAAACAAGTAACAAACACGCATGGAAATTCAAAATTTTTATACTAGCTACCCGAACTTCTCATATGTGATTGTTTTTATAATCTTTTCAGTCACGAAACATGCTCTTATATTCAAACACCACAGGGATCGTTCACGGGTATATTGAATGGTATAAATGAATCTGAATATGAGCGTTTTGTGAGTTACCCGTCTCAAGCATAGGTAGTGTTTGTGATAAGCGCGCACGAAAATCAGCTGTGAACATGAAGAATTTGAAAACCACGTGAATATAATTGATGTTCATATTATTATTGATTCACTGCATTGTGTGAAAAATTTAATTCCATCTAATCCCGAGCACGTGCGTTTTTTACGGATTCCTCATAGAACATTAAGCTGGCACAGTAGTTTAATCAATCGCCAGTGTGTTTAGATAATGAAAATGATTAGTTCAATGGGTAAAATATGAGAATAATAAATTAATGAAGTCCAACGCACGAGGCAATCGAATGTCGTCCATATTTCAACCTCCGTAATTTCGCGCTTTGGAGCAGCTGCTAATGCGCGTTGAATTGGATTCAAGAAAGATGGCGGATTGTGAAAAAGAGGAGGCTCATAATCTCGTGAGTAATTGAGTTTTATCACCATTTTTTATTATCTAATCATAGAAGAGTGTTAATGATGACATATTTGATAAAGAGTAGTCTAACTTAAGAATAATAGGGCTTTCAGGGATTTGCAGTAACAACGTCAAAGACTTTTGTTTGTAGAGGTTAGGAATTATTTTTGACGTATATTCATGGCCATGATATATTGACTTATCCTAATACAGCCACATACTTGTCACATCGATTATTATAAATTGTTGCACCATACACAATTAGCTGAGAGTATATATTTTTTTCTCCCCAGCAAATGGAGTTTGAGTGGGTGCTTCATGAGGAAGTACATTCGTCGCTCTCCCAGTTGCGCAACATTCTGATGGTGTGTATGGACATGAATTTTAATTGAATTACGTAAACATACATATTGTACACAGAGTATAACGTTACTCTGAATTTCACAACTGTGCATACACCAGATTAACTAATAACATCATCTTTTATCTTAGATTCCAGTCTTAAATAAAGTTTTCTCTTTCAAGGATTGTGCGCAGAGGTTTCCATTGGCTGTTTTTGGAAATGATCAACCATGCAAGACGGATAGATTTGTTTTTACAGCACCACATGACCAAGTAAAATGTGTGATAGTATTGACCGGGGATAGTATTACAAATGCAGTAAGTTAATTTTTTGTGAAACCAGCTTGAATCCTTTCTTCGAATTGTTAGTAATAATATTTAATTATCCACAGGAGGTGAATTTTAAGGTTCAGCGGCAGCAAAATGCCAACATGCGGACCAGTATACAAAATGATCATCCCTGGAAACTTCAACAGATTCAAGATGCTGCTAATCATTTACAGCAGGCTATCGCTCACATAGATAATGTTGACCGTCATTATCTATTTAAAACGTCTGATGAAGTTATGCACATCTTGGGAAACATATTAGGATGCCTCCAGCGTAGTAGAACTAGTTTAATCGTCCCAAGAAAAAAGACCATCGACGATCTTATCAAAAGTCGTAATATGGTGAGCAATGAATCGAATTCTCAATTATTAGCTGTACTGATGATCTGAAATGTTTTCAACGTATCGTTGAATTTTTTCAGAAATCCTTGACACCCAATCTGCCGGACAATTTGGCCATCAGTTTTTACATACAAAGTTATAAATTAGTCCTAGCCGTTTACCAATTGGAAAATGCACATGGTAGCGTTAAGTATGAAACGCATCAGGCGGAGTGTAGCGTACCATGGCTCAATGAAGCATTGGTCTTACTCACCATAGCCTTGCAGCTTTGCCAAAGATTGAAAGATAAGGTGAGTGGCGTGTTACAATAATTCAATTATCATTTATTAGGGTATTTCATGATTATCTCAATGAATCTTTTTTGTGTCCCATTTAGATCTGTGTTTTCTCACAGTACAAGGATTTCACAGTTGGATCTCGCGTGCCCTCAGCAATGGAATGGTAACGTTGGAAAATGATTTTAATTGCAGAAGCCATGTTGTTGATCCTTGGAGGTATTTTAGAGCATTGATTTTTAACCATTAAGTGTGTTACCGCTGGCGAGCTATCACTATTGAGCAAACTTTTCGCTGTGCGTATGTATTTGCGTACTATGGAAATACTTAAATTTTAGTAACATGATATTCCTATTTAAATTCGATTTTATGAAAACTTTTATTTTCGCATCGACCGACTCACCCACTCAAAAGCATTTGGATTCGGATATATGTTTTTTAAACTTTTCGTTACGTTCAGAATCGATGTTAGTTCCGCCGTTAGTTTTCGATTCGACGGTTTTAACTTAGTTCGTACGTTACCCTCTTTTGGTAACTCAACGCCACCTCGCTGGAACAGTTTTGTTATTGCAAACTACTAAGTAGCTCTTGTTACTTATATCCTCTTTGTAAATTGTACGTTACGAGTTTACGACTAGAATTGTTGGTAGTGTGGCTAGACTTGTTATCATAGAATAGTCATTTTTGCACTTAGTAAAACTTTAATCTGGTATTATAAATGTTTGATAGATAAAGTAATTTGACTATCGCTACCATTGAATGGTTAGTCATGAAAAATCTGAATATTGAAGGAAACAAAACAATAATAATAATAATAATAATAAATTCAACGGTAATCGCATTCGGGAAGAAAAACCCGGAGCTACGAAATGTCGCCTCAATATTCAAGAGGACGGTCTCAATAAACCGCCGATAAAATTAACTAGTATACTTGGCCAATTATTTACGTGCCTGATTTAATATTTTATTTAAGCAGTATTGTATTTATGTATCAGTTCCAGGTTAGTATATAACAATTATGATAACTGTAAGTATAACTAATCCAAATGTTAGTTGTTAGTGAATTGTAAACTTCAATTATATGTTCCATAATCGAACGGTAGTTAAATTTCAATTCGACGTACATTCGTGATTACGGTATAGTGCAGGAGAATGAAAAAAAAAAAAAAAAACTGTCCAACGCCGCGATACTTTTAGTAAATTGAAAGAAGGAAAGAATGGAAAAAAATCATGTATACACGATATCCAATATATTATGTAAATAGTATTATTATGATTTTTTTGATTATAATTATTGCGATTACCGTGTTGTCGTGCTACCTAATTGCCGTATTATACAAATAAATGTACGTATACGTAAGAGTTTATATAGTTTGTAATAGATGAAGATTTATTATTTTATTTTTATTTCAAACGCATCACCTAGGAGAGTGCCTTATGGCTCACCGCAGGTTTATTACTTATTATATTACCCATGCTCATTGGTGCTCGCGTAATGGTATTTCATAGAAATTCGATGAATTCTGCGTTTATGTGTGCATTTCAATAGTCCCTAATTGTTACATTCGATAACAAAAATAAAAGACGTGGAAAGAAAATAATAGAACAAAATTAAATATAAATGAATTCATATGAATTGCGATTACTGCGAATGTACGTATAGTACTATAGTATTGTGCTGAATGTGCTATTTTTTTTTGTTACCCACATTTTTAATCATCATCCATGGATTTTACTATGTTGTTTTTTTTCTTCAAGAATTTTTCTCATCGAATACCTATGTCAAAGACAACGACGCGCGTTGTTAACAGTCATCGGCTAATTTTTAATAAATATACAATCGAACAAGTCGAATACAGTTTATATCCTGACAATAAAACTAATAAGTGTGTTCGATGTCATAGTGAATAATCAGCCAATCATGACAATTGTCGTGTCGAATATCATCCAGAATTACATGTACTTTATCGTTACCATGTTCTGAAAATGATGTAATTGTTAATCAACTATATCTATACATGTGCACACCGCGCTCCATTGTATGTATTTGTATTGTAGAAAGAACCAACTTACAATAGATCAATTGAATGTATTTATTGTGTTAAACAGCGCAGTTTTCGAAGCAATAAACTGTAACAGTTAATCATATACATCTGTTGAGTGCTATTTTTTTTTTCACCAGAACTCTAAAAGTGTACCCGTATAAATAAATTACGTCGCGAAAAAAAATCAAATAAATAAATAATAATTAGTTCGAATTTTAATGCAGTTTTAATCCTGCGCGCACTTGATTACGTTGGTAGCGGGAACGTATACGAAGAAATGAATATTTTCGGATAATTTGAGTCTATGCCAGAATTAAATTACCCTAGAGTACGCTCTGCATAAAGCCGGATCTCGGTCGGACTAAAATTAAGCTCAACACATTGCATCAGGTCCAATGTGGGTTCGTGCCATTTTTGCGAAAGTCGTTTCTTCGCCTAACGATTGTGGCCATACTACTTAACCTTTATTGGAGATACTGTGGGCTCCTGAATTCTGAACTTTGAAAAATATGACATATTTATTCGCTTTCAACTGCATACAGAACATACCTTCCAGCAAATGTAACCCCAGCCTTTCTTTTCGAAGCAATGATAGTTTGTTTACTCACGAAAGATTCGCGAGTAGTAATCCGAAGAAAGCTTCAATGAGTCTTCCCTGCCGAAGATCGGTGAGTAATTGATGTGGATCGAGGCACGACTTCTGTTGTGAAGAATTATGGAGCCGAGGTAAGCAACTAGACACCGTGGCGAGACCTGCAGAATAGATCGAAGAAAAGCGAGTTATCAGTGTGGTGTGTGTAGGAAGATCTGCAGTTTCCGGTTGACGAGAAATAGAAGAAAAAAAAAAAAAAACTCACCGGCATTCTTTGGCGACCGACAATTGCTGCAACTAGCGGGAAATAATCTATCACCATTTCGGCGATGAAAGCACAAAGGTAAGAAATCGGCATTCGTACAGACATTGACAATGAAACGTGGTGCTCTGAATTCCTGGTCAAACATTCGCAAAATCGGAACAAATTTTCTACCGTCGTGTCGTCCGTTATGAAAATCGGAAGTCCTCCGATTCCCTCGGGACACTGAGCGAGAGCGTTCTTGGCGCAGATAAACGCCCACGCTGCGTTCCCTGAAAAATTGTTACCAAATCCCAGATGAAATAAAATTTATTGACAGGGTTTTTTGTTACTCGGTACCCCCTTTAAAGGGATGGATTGAGTCCAGAAAAATTAAAGTTACTACCTTCATAAAAATATATTTTTAGAACAAAGAATGAGAGATAATCGCTATTCTAGGCATCAAAATATTTACCGACGTAAGCGATTTGCTGTTTTCCTCCGTCTCCGGCCAGCTTAATGAGAGTGTTTCCTCGGGTCTTAGCTACTTGAAGAATTTTCCAAATTAATCCTTCATCACCTTCTCCGTATAACAGTGGCGGTCTTAAGGAAACAGTGTGCAGAAATCCACCTTAAACGAGCAAACAAAAAATGAATGATAATAATTTTTTTCTTTTTATCCTCATTCGGAGCAATTTAATACCGTTTTTGAGCGGGGTTCCATTAGCCGCCAAAACGATTCTTTCAGCCCTTAGTTTGGACGCTGCGTATTCTCCGAAGAGCAATTTGCTCTCGTTTTTGGGAGGCTCAGCTCTGGATTCCTGAGAGTAAACGACCATCGCGACGATTCCCCCTCTGACGTATGGTTGCAAGGTGACTTCCGTGGTGCTGCAGTGAACGAATCGAGACACGTTTTCTTCGATGCATAACTCGAGCAAAATTTCGGTGGCTATTTGATGAAATAAAAAAAAAAACAAACAAAATGTTGAAAACGGATTATGCACTTCCATGCACTACACCACTGAACCACTATATTGCATGTAATTTACCTGTCACGTTATTGCGGTGCAGAGCTCTTTTGTCGGAAGGAAATTCGTAGGAAACTAAAGCCGCGCAGTGAAGAACAACGTCGACGCCTCGTACCGCTTCTCGGTATTTCTCTTTCTCGCATAAATCAGCCTCGAAATTTACCAACCGCTTCGTCTCCTCCAGACCTGTTGGGGTTACAGGATTATATACGCCTCATAAAAGGCGACTTATGATATAACAGCGTATCAGTTTCATTACACTTACCAAGGGAATTCTTATACTCCAATTTATCCAGTATTCGAATTTCCTTCACTTTCTTATCGTTCAACAAATGCCTCACTACATGTTGTCCCAAAAATCCGCTTCCACCTAAACGGAAAGTGAAAAGAAGAAACTTATATAATTAACGCAAATACAATATTCTCCCATTTTTAATGGTTTATTCTCTTAAATTACCTGTTACCAAAATAACTTCACAGTGCGATTTCTCGGCCATATTTAACTCCACGAAGCTATCTTATTGCGCTCAGCGCTTTGTCATCAGCAAAGTTTCATATGTCGCAGCAGAACGGAAAGGTCGGCAACATCACACCTCGTGTAAAATTTTTACTTACATTGCATTATTCTAACAATCCACAGTAATAGCAGTCACAAGGAATTCAGACTTACGAGCAGTCGAATATTCGCGCTACTGATTTAATTCCGTAGTATTTACGTAGAATAGTGAGTTTTCCGAAGAATATCCCAATATCGTATACCTCTGCATTTGCACAAATGCAATTGCTTCTGCTCCATAAACGATACCGCACGTTTCTGTTTTTCTGATTGTGAGTATAAAGTGCAGGAATAATTTATTATAAATGTGTGCACGCGATAGGGAAGTAGCAGCTTAGAATCTGGACGATTATTTTGGAGGATGAGTCGCTGCATAAAGTAGTTAGAAAAAAATTACTGATTCGAAAGAAGTATTTCAATTATAATTTGTTGAATATCTAGAGGTGAGTACCTTCATTACACTGAAATATACTTATGGTGAGACAAAAAGGTTTGTTTGTTGTATTCTTTTCCGCGCTTGCATGCGAGTTGGCGCAGAAGACACCAAGGCATATTGGCAAACGCTTGTAACTGACTTAAAATTTAGTTAATCATTTTCCCGATTCATTGCGCGCTAATCGTTCTGCCACATTCGTCAGTCATTTTCGCGAATAGTTTCTCCTGCGTTTTAATTGTCGCAGCGGCTGGTTTGTCAATATTTAGACCTCGTAGCGAATAGCATAAGGTAATGAAAAGCTTATAATTTGTCATAGAATAGGAAGAAGGTAACGAGTACTAATAATAAAGAGAAGACGGAAACCAAATTTACAATATTGCGTTGTAATCAGGCGTTTTCAGTATTTATCAACATCATGATGGACCTCCAAGCCATGTGTAGGCTCTGTTTTTTCAAGTTACATGAGCCGCAGAATATCTTCGACACTCCGGGTCTCCTAGATAGGATAGTCAAGTTTACCGACGTGAAGGTAATAAATAGGTTTTCATCTATTCATCATATTATCAACGAATGAACCTTTTCTTCACTTGAGATTTGTGAAAACACATTTTGTAGTCGCTTTATACCGCAGTCTACAGTTTCACCTTTCAAAGTCGTATAGTATTCAATTGTCACGATCACAACAAGAAAGCCTTACGTATGTATAGGTAGCAATTTGAAGTTCATGGCTGTGATTGGCCGTAGTCACAGAGCGGGAAAGTAGAGGTTGTCAACACGATTCAGCAATAGTCAACACACTGTGGGAGTTCCTGCGCAAGACTAGTACAATATCGCTTCTGTGACTCCCCAATATCGATGGCCAATCACAACCGGGAACTTCCAAGTTTTCTTTGTACTCACCTCACATTATTAACTTGGATTCTTTCCAGATAATAAAGGGTGATGGTTTGCCCAACAGCATCTGTGACTTTTGCGAATTGAAGTTACAGATATCAGATAAATTCAGTCGTCAAGTCTCACTCGCTGATAAACGTATCAGGGCAGCCGCCCAGTTGGACAATGGATTGGTATGAATTGAGAAATCATGTTTATAATCAATAAAAGAAATAATTTTACTTATTGTTAAGGAATAAATTTTGTCTCCAGCATGAAAACAACCAAGATAATAATCTGGACAGGCAAAATTCAGTGTATGCGCCATGGCCAAACAGTGAACTGCTTTCTGAACTCCGAATTCCTTCACAATTCGGCGATACCTCGAAGAATTCGCATGAAAACAAATCCACGAATACGCCTGTTCTGTATTCGTACTCAACGGCCAGGTCTATCGTCGCTGCTTATAAGGCGTTGATAAGTCGTTGTGTTTTGCTAGGTTTTCCAGAAGACTTTACACTTCCGACGCACATGGTAATTTCAGAAAAAGAAAGTAACTCCGAAGGTGAAATGCAAGCTACTAGAGTGGCCCCGATATGTCGTCGCCGCAACAAAAAAAAACTGCAACGACAAGCAGATGACGTTCTGCCGAAGCGAACAAGAAGCGTCCCGGTGACGCCGCGATGTGTACGTACTCCGGACCCACTGAATCTTCTTAAAGTAAAACGAATTCAACGTTTAGTCGGAAGTGATCGTACTAGTGATGATGAGAATCAAACCGTGTCTTCTTCCAAGGACTCTTCAGACTCTGCAGAAGACACGACTACCTACACCAGATTACGGACCCGTACTCAACTTGGCTACATCAAAAATAGGAACTACTACGAATCATCCATCGACTCGGACACAAACTGTTCGCAGGTATCGTACGGGTCCTGCTTAACGGAGATATTACAACATAGTAAGGAACGTGAGCGGCAGAGGACCAAAGGCGCTTCAGTCTTTGACTTTCCTGTATCACAAACAATTATCCAAGATAAGATGGCGGCAGTAGCTAATGAAGTACCAGATAACGTGTGTCCAGTTTGCAAGAAAGTTTGTGCCAACGCGTACGGACTTTGGGTATAATTAAATGGAACATAATTTGTGGAAAACTTATTTTTTATGCGCAT
This sequence comes from Athalia circularis, assembly GCA_963978495.1. Classification (NCBI taxonomy): domain Eukaryota; kingdom Metazoa; phylum Arthropoda; class Insecta; order Hymenoptera; family Athaliidae; genus Athalia; species Athalia circularis. The sequence continues at coordinate 22,811,727 of OZ021702.1, forward strand.
TTAGACATTCAATCTTATATATTTTTCAGATACACATGTGCGTTGTCCATCGGACAGATAAATGTGCAATATGTAAGGTTTCGACTGCGAGTAAAGAGGATTTCCGCACCCATATGTACAATCATCACCCACCGTTCAATAGATCACCTAAAATCGTATTCAGATGCACAATTTGCCGTAGAATTTGCAAATCTAAGACAGGCCTGCTTTTACATATGCGGCACCACACCAAATCACTGCCAGTTACTGAGCAATATGCATCGAAGGCGAGTCGAAGGGCAAGAAACAGATAAACACAGAGTAGAAAGAAAAAAAAAGAAACAGATGAAAATTACAGTGGCTGGATTCCACAGAAGTCGTGAATCTTAGTCATGTAAGGGGTCGTTTGATTATAATATTTTTGCTTAGTTCAAGTTGTTTTAACTGTAGATATACATATTGTGTATAGTGTGAAGTAACGTATTTTATTACGTTAAAGATGATCATAAAAGTTTTACAACTTGTTGATAGATCATTTTATTTAATTAGAAAAGGTGAGTTGGCTCATTATAAAACCTATATAATGTAATGTCACATCCTGTGACCAACCGACCCCCTAAATATAATAAAATCACGCGTTACTATATTCAAAATCCAATATGAAAAATAATATCGTCATCCCATATCCAAATTAGTAAAATGAGATGTATAAAATATTGGTTATTAGATAATTTAGATATAACTATAGGAAAACATATGGCACCTGGATAGCAGCAAGAGGAGTCTTTACACCATTACAAATAAGGTGCTCCAGCTCAGCCCAGTGGTCATTGTTTGCCCCTTCCGAGTCAAGATTATAAAAGGTTTAACTCTGGTTGACACCGAGGATTATTACGACGACTACAGGAAGAGACTTTTCATAGTAAATATTACCATAATTGCTTGTGAAATAAGGATATAACGGCAGATTTGCCAATATTTCTTACAGTTATGAAAAATCATATTGTAGAGGATAACGCAATCTACTATTCTTCGATAGCAACAACAAATAAACAGACAGCAAAATTTAAGATCCACGCATAAGAATACCATAGGTAGCAAAAAGTGTCATTTTTTTAGTGAGTATTAGCATTGCCGCATTTAATTTCATTTGTTTTTAAAATTTTTGTCTGCTATTTTTTTTTAATTTCATATTATTACATTTCAGACGCATTACATGTTAAGAGTTTTTGTTTTATCAATCTGCATTATTGTTATCGCAATTTGGATTTTATATTCAGGGTACAGGATTGGGCGTTGGGTCCAAACCTTAGATTTTTTCGTTTTTGGGGTCAAAAATGAAGTATTGCGAAAATTGATTGCATGACACTTTTCCAACGTATTTTGACCTCAAGAATACGAAACCGTCGAGTAAATTAAGCTAGTCAACTTTTTAAGATAGGATCATTAGAACAAATGAAATAACAAACAAGTAAAGTAGCGCGTTTCGCTACTGGTATCTTAGTGAAATTCACATCTTTGATGTGATACAACTATGGGAGCCTCTTCAATAAGACGTGATAGTTTCAAAGCTGGTAGGACGAATATTACAAGCGAGTAAATCGCCAAAAACGGCGAAATCCCAGTCAAATTGACATCACCCAAATCTCATTCATAACTGTTGCGACGTGTCCGTGAGATTTTGATCGTAAAGCTTCTTTTTCTCTCGAATATATTTGAAAGACAAGGGCGGTTTTCTCGATGTAACTGTAGCGTATTTTTAGCTCGGTGCAAGTCTCCTTTCTGCTGTATGTAACTCCATGTGTGTACGTATATACAGAGATTCGAGGGAATTCTAGAGGTGCAGGGGTTTTATTTGATTGGCTCAGAGTGCTCTTCTAGACGGCAAGGCTCCCCGGGAGGTTGCGTACCTAGTCAGCATTCTGCATCTTGCCCGCAGCAGCTCCAACCCTCCAACCCTCCACAGTCCTGACATCACACTACTATCAGATCACTTCAAGTCTACACCCTATCGGGGCACATCTCGACTCTACGGGTCCTTCGTCTCTTCGTACCAACGTCCATATCTACACGGAAAGACGCGGAAGCGCAGACATTAGAGAACGCAGCTTTGGCCCGGTGTCAAGTTAAAACCACTCCGCAGGAGGCCGACGCCGACTTGTTTAACCCCACGGCACGAACTTTCCACCAAGCTAATTACCCTCCCCAAATTGTACAGGACATTTTTTAATCAATTCTTCTGCAAGTATGTTTTACTTGAATGCCCACCTTCTGAGGATATGAGTTCTGAGGATATGAGACCCATTTCACAGGTGATATGTACGTATTGAGCGCAGGAAATCTGGTCAACGGGGTATTTGTGGAAACAAACATTGAATTTCATCAAATCGCACGGTTTGACCGGCGTACTAGCCAGATGAAGAGAGCTGAAGAGGATGAAATTTCGAAGCATCATGTGCCTTCGTTCGATAACAATTGATTGCGTAATTCATGCCACGAGATCACGTTAATCTCTTGGATGAATAGTCAGCTTCAAAGGCTACCCTGCACAACTCGCAATTCACAACTCACAACTGCAGCAGGCTGCAGCCGCGGCAATTGGTAGCCACATACATTTATTGCAGCAACTGCACCGCGATTTACTTTCAAAATGTTTAACCGGTCGATAATTATTAACGCTGTTTCAATCGCACTAATTAACTCCGCTGATTCCAATAATTCCTAACAGTTTCTGACATATGTGGTATTAGTTCCCATCAGATCGGCATTGTGGGAACAAGACGATCATCGGTTGGATAAGAAACTTTATGCTTTTAAATCGCACAGCGACACCCCGTGAATTTACAACCCCGCGAAGTGAGCTTTATCTCGCGGCAGTGTTTTGTTTCTACTTCACTTCCGGTTATTTGTTATTACACCGGAAACCCCCGCGTAATGAAATATACGAAACACTAGCGGTTATACCAACCTGCACCCCGTGCGCGTCTCGTTCCTGCTCCTATAGGTTTCCCAGCTACCGTGATTCATAACGCGATTTTATCCACTACGAAATACTGCGCAATACACTCCCCGCATGTATTTGCCAGTTTTTTTCACCCTCCCTATTCCTATAGCCACTACTTTATTCGAGCAAACGTTCTACTCTATAGTTTACGGTTTATCGCGACAATTGCTACGACCGAATATACTTTGAATGGATGTATAATACACCGTGGTATAATATTCCAACGGCAAGCTTGAATTTTTCACGATCTTCCTCACCCCCGTCTCCCAAGTTTTATACAGGTGAAGCTCTGAGTAGATATAAAAAATGAAAAATTTTCATCTAAAAAATTCAAATCTCAATTCGGAGTTTCACTTTTTCAGCAGGCTAGTTTTTCATCCGGCTCTTGTGTGTTACTTTTTTACGAATATCTGGGAGATTCGTCGTATTGGAAATTGACGGATTTATTAGAGGTATACGAGGAAGCGAAAAACGTACCGATGGTTGGTAGCGGGACGGGGGGGGGGGGGGAGGGGGGTATCAATCGGCCACTTCGATTTCAGCGGTTATACGAGAAAACTATTATTAAATTGAATTCCACCTATTCTTTCCTCGTTCTTTGCTGCACTTCCCTCGTCTTACGTCCTACTCATGCTTATACGCTGTTATAGACGCTTTGGGATCGATTCGCGAGATCCTTTTGTGCCGGTGAAATTGTGCGGCTAGAGAATCTAGCACGAAAGAAATCTACCATTTCTGCAGTTCACCTTTATATTTATATATATTATATGTATATACGTATACCTATATATACAAAGGATCCTAGCGTATGAGCTGTGTATCGTGAATCGCTCCCTTTATCGCTCTGTTCAAATATTTCAAACTTCCATGAGGATAACCGCGTGGAAAGAAAACTGTATTCAGCTCTTACTAGTTTTACTATTATAGAAATCAGCCGCATTTGTGATCTTATACCGAGCTTTCGCGTGGGGAGTCCCCCCATAGGAGAATCAGTGAGTTGGGGTGAGGAGATTTTCGGCCACTCAAATAACATCGGTATTTTTGTACTAAAAATCCGGTGTTGTTATGAACAAACAATTTCCACAATTTGTTGGCAAATCTACATAGATGAAAAATTGCGAAGTCTTACGAAGAAAATTTGAATCGTCGAAATCGGACCACAATTTCGATACGGCTAATTGTAAGTAAAACGATTTCGGATATCACACGTCGAAGTTATTCCTGACCAGCTATATTGGTAAAACAATATAATAACGATCACAGAACTGTGACGGAATGACGTATGTAGTTATAGCAGCTTCTGCTAATTTTGTAGCCTTTGATATTACAATTAATGGATGTAAAGTAGTAATTTTCACTCGAGTAACTGCGTCTGACTTGGAAGCGAAACTGTATAACTTTGAATCGAGTTAGCATTGCGACTGGTTCAACTTTACCGTGGGAAAGTGATCGTTGACATTCTACAAGCTGTATATACTGGAGGAGTTTTTTCTTTTTCAAACGATCATAAAAATAACACTTATATGATTCATTTATCAATTTTAAAAAGATATAAAATATCTTGGCGAGCCGGTTCAGTTGTTTCACATTTATCATATTTCATACGAAGACACAACGTAGCTGAATTCGGCTGTGCAGGGGGAGGGGGGTGATAACCGTGGAATAAGAAGAAACTATAGAAAGAGATGGAGAAGAAGCCACAGAATGGATTATACGACTTGAACTTTCTTACGGCGTGCTTCTAATTTCCTGAAGCTGTCTCGAGGGGTATGTAGATAGCTCGAGCGACATTTAATGGAAGCTGGTAGCTCTAAGCTGGTGACAGACGTCGCAGCAGGTGCTAATTTAAATCGCATCAGAACGGCAATGGGATTTGTTTCTATTCGTTGTTTAATCGGAAAGTAATACCCCGATTGCAGGTGGTGGAAAGGAGAAATCGAGCGATCGTCTCGTGATTGCGGCTTTGTTAAATCTTCATTATACGTAGAGGTATCCACCGTACAACTTACTTCTAATGTACAGGACATCCGTCCCGCACGCCACCGCGTTGTTTAAAAAAAATTGACCGAATTAAACCGTTGAAGACTATGAAAAAAAAAAAGGAAAACTTTTACGTTCGTGCACTTTCCTATACGATGCGAATTCATGAGCTTTATTCGAGTCATTGAAAGTATAACATGGAAGAGGAATCACCGTACATGATACATGCGGTGGTTGTCGGATTGTAAAGTTTGTATCCTAAAGTTGGACGAAAATTTTCAAACTGGTGCAACCGCCACAGCTGAGACGTGGTATATAGGTGCAGGAGAATTTGATGTAGTATCGATACTTATATATATTTTCAAGGAATAATACGGAGCAGATATAGAAAAAGAACAAAGGAGAGCTGGTTTATAGAATCGCCTATAGAGAGACCAGCTTGGTTACCTCTCTTTCATTTCTCATTCCACCGTAATTCTTTAGAATTTTTATTTCTACTTTTATTTTCACCTCTTTTCTTTCACCGCGCGTAAGATATTCCGTATATATTGTTTCATTTGATTCCCGTTGCTCTGTGGCGCGAATCCAACGAGGTTTGGCCCGCAAACTTATAAAGCAAAGCTTATAGTATGGTAGCGTCAGTGGCGTAGCGTACGTACCTATCGCGCGTAGCCGCGGTCGCTGGCTAGGCTACTGCAATATCTGGAAAACCAATTCCCCGTAAAATGCATTAGAGGGATACATGGTATACAGCTATAGTACATACCCACCCCGGCATACATCCAACCGCAGATATCACCACTCATAAGTCGAACTTTTGCTTTGAAAATAATTATTTATATCATATTATTCATGTATTCATTATATATACAAGGGATGAAACTTACAGCTTTCAACTTCTTTTTGTAAAACATCCGCAAATATCTATAGTAACATTTATAATTAGATGAGTTTTATACTACCTTGTTGCTGTGTTCGCGTGGGTAAAGTTTCTTTTTTTTTTTTCTTCTTATCTCTGTTCCTGCTTTTCCCCTCCTATATCTTTATCAGTGGGAATCGCAGCTGCATTGATATTTGACTTGTTCAACCTGATTGTCTGCCAAGTTGAAACTTTCCCGTAGGGATCACCGTGGCTTCCAGTCTCTGACTATAGTGCAACCCGTCATCGTAACTAACATCCGAACATCGGCACGTAGCACTTTGTTATCGGTATATGTACATGGTATACATACTACATGCACTAGAGCGTATAGCTAATTACACAAATTAGCACATTCGTGACGCGACGCGCGACGCCAGAGCCAGTAGGGAGATCTAAACTTGTTACGATTCGCCCTTCATCTGAATATGTATCTCCCTCGCATTTTTAGTTTCATTTTCATACTTCATGCCTAGAGAAATTTTTGCAATTGCAAAATTTCAATTCTTCCGCTGTTTCGAAATACTGTTTCCTATTTATCCGGAAAGAGTGGAATAAAGTCGGTAGGTACTCTAATTTTTAATTCTAGAGACTATGAAATTCATTTCTCCCCATGTGTAGAAAAATAATAACAATCGTAATCGTAATTCTCTACAGCTTGGCATACGTAGTGGCGTAATGTGATTTTTATCTAGACTGAAAATAAATTCAAAACGTGTGGACTAAATAGGCTTGTAAAAATGGCTGTCTACATTATTTTGAAAGTGGACAGTTTAACGGACGATCGGAGTAATTAAGTATGACGGATATAATCCGAGCCTTAAATTTCCACGTCCATTAGACGGCTGTACACGTAAAGAGTCATGTCGGCCTGATCCGACCACGTATATACGGGTTTTAAAAAAGCTGAAAAAGGTCATTGGGATGGGCGGAATTGCGGACGTAGGTGGACAGTTAAAAATCACTGCAGTAGCCAGCGCGCGATTCGCGTCGCGTAAAAAGGATCATAATTATTATCATGATTTTACAAATGGACCTCGAAGATTTAACGTAAATGTACACATGTTACATACGATATCGCCACTAGGACAGCGAGTGACGATTTTAATTTAATTAGCTCACCCGATATAATTATATGCGTCATTCGCGCTGGATATAGAGGCAATTTATGTGCGGGTGCGACAGTGCGGCATTGAATTTTCACTCCCAGCAATACCCACGTCTCTGCCCATTACATTCGCTTCGTCGGAAATTCCCTTTCCACAAAACTACCCCGTGGTAGGTAGGTGGGTGGGTGGGTAGGTAACTGTACGTACAGTATCGCCTGTATAACCCTTTGCTAAATTGCGTCACTTCGCTCAGTTCGCCTCACCGCGTCGCCAATCACTGCGGCTGGCAGTAATCGAGATTTGAATCGCAACCCGTTACATTTCAAAATGCTGGGAACACACGTGTGTTCGGGCCCCGAGTGATGCTGCCACCGGAGTGAAGGGCAACCAGCTGTACAGTTTTGGAAGGGAAATACGGAAATCAAATCATAAGCAGTTACATGTAAGAAAATTGTTGATACGCTACGCGATTCATGATTATTAATTCGCTATATCCCATTTTTTATTAATACATTTTTTTTTCTATCCACTCACCGGAATGTTCGTCACGTTTTTCAGATTACCGTATACCAATTCCATCACTTGTCAATTTCAAATTAACGATAAAGAAAATATCGCACGTATGCATAAATGTCTGTATACGTAGGGTGGTTTTGGTTTTTTGACTGAAAAATTTCGAATTTATATGTATAATGTATATATGTATATAGGCGTCGGTATAGCATATCGCAACATAAAGTTTTACAGATAAATTACAGTTCCACGACAAGGTTTCCGGTCTATCTATGGCACGTGAAGATATACAGCTGTGAAAAATGCAGCGTCCAGCTGTGGACAAAATTGTTTTGGAAAGTTTACGGGAAAAACGTGAGTTTTCGTCCGGTGTTTTTTTTTTTTTTTTCTTTTACTTTTTTTTACCGTCCCATACCAGTTTTTTTTTTTTTGCCCCAACATTGCCCTCGCTCAACGAATTCGCACGCTTTGGTTTGATTCTTTTTTATGTCATATGCCCTAATGATTTCTGCAAAGTTGAAATAATTTTTGTACGTATATATACAATCGCTTCTCAGTAATTTTATAGACTCTTTTTTTCTTTTTTTCTGATACATACCGTTATATTGCACGTTCAGTGTCTTTGCCAGCTTAAGACTTGTCTACGATAGGCAAAAGGGAAAAGGAGAAGAAAAAGAGGTTTGAAGTATATGGGGGAGTAGTTGACGTCACGCTGCACCGTCAGCGAGCCCCAGGCCGCTTGTTTCGACGTCGTCACTTGCGTTTCGTTTCAATTTCCTTCCTTCCTTCCTTCCTTATAAACCCTTGTCTTTTATTTTCCCATTCCGTATAACTTTTCTTTTATCTTTCATACCCTCTAGTCTCCTCTTACCCTAATGTCCTTTATTTTTCCTCTAGTTTTTTTTCTCGATTCTTTTATTTATTCTTTTTTTTTTTTACGTAGTAATCAGCGAATCACCGGAGAGCGACGACATCCTTGGCGAGCCGTTGCACTGACGACGACGCCGGGCGTCTACGTTGCGGGGCTGGTCGCTGATGTCGAGTTGTTGCACTGTTACTGCAAGGTATAGCTAGTATAGGTACATGAAGAGTGACGGAGAAGGTAAGAGAATGCGGGGTACACTATACATATACATATAACAATGAAAAATAAGGGAAAAGGGAGAATAAGATCGCTGAAACACATATATAGATACACCTATACATATACATCTAAAAACATGCCGAGGTATGAAGATGACGACGGAATAAAAAAGAAATAAAAACAATAGCAGACTACGAACGGGCGAAGAGGGGCGGCAAAAAAAAAAAAAAAAAAAGAGGAGGGTGGTAATTCTATCGTGTGAAGAGTGTCAGTTCCTCGTGCTAGGCGACTTGCACGAGGATTTTCGCTGCAATGCAGCGAAGCAGAGAGGTGATTAGAATTTAATTATTCGTAAGACAAACGACTTTAGAAAGCCCTGCCTGTGGCTCGAGGTGCAGGTCTCTCACGTTCCTCCACGTTAACACTGCTCGTTCCTCAAACTTCCTTTCTCCCTACCCTCACCCATTGCAGCAGCAGGAGGAAGCTTTCGGGCTTTCTTAGTTTATTAATTTTTTTTCAGATTTTTTTTTCATTCGTTTTTTCTACCCACCCTTTTCGAATTAGTTGTTTTGTTACATGCTCTCGGAATTTTTTTTACGTCTTTTTCACCCCTCCGTTCCAACCCTTTATTCATGGTGCCGAACTTTGGTATGATCACTAAATTTTTTTCTCTCTTTTTTTCGTCGCACACGAGTACGGTGTAATCCATGCGTACGTACGTCTGTTATTGGCCTTGATTGGGGCTGACCTTTTCCGACTTTATTCACATTGTGTACAATGTCATTTATATCGAACAGTTATATTCAGGCGAACGCGTGTGGCTAACGGGGTTGGAAAGACGTGGACTATATGCGCTTATAGGATGAGATTTTTCACTCGTTTTCCGTTTGCCAAAATTTTCCCAGTTCATCGGATCCCCGAAAAACAACGGCGCGGCGGCGTGGTGGCGACGGCGGGCGCGACTCTACATGGCTGGCACCGCGCCGTAACTCTGGTTACAGAGCGTCGCGCGCGATAACCTAATCCGGTGAATGATTGGCGCAAAGCTTCGGTAATCCACTATCAAGAGCTTTCAGATTTACCTACTGCCGTCGTAAGCTCTTGTTTTATTAGATATCAGGGATACGTTTTTAATCGGCCATATTATATGCCCATGTCCGTTCATAACACCCCCCCCCCCCCCCATACCCCCCACCCCCCATCATCATCATCATCGTCGTCGTCGTCGTCGACTATTATACCGCACTGTTGCGCACGCTCACTTTTTCTCATTACATTTAACACTCGAGTATTTATCTAGTTTGAAAAGCCAACAGCTGTGATTGAAATAATATACGGTAACGACATTTTCGTATATGTATATATATGTATATACCAATCGTGTTGTATATTATATGTATGTATATTGCATACAGGTATATTCTATTCGAGTCAGTGAAAATGTATCTGCGGTTCGTCCCAACGTTTCTCTTGTGCATACAAGAATTGATTATGATGTGTTTGATATACGCGAGCTTTTCACTGCAATTCGTGGTCGAAATAGTTTGCCCCCCCCCCCGTACAGTTAGTATATATCTACATACCTACATATACATACATGCCTACTAATTTTACGCAACGTGATTTTCGCGAAAATAACGCGATTCAAATGAAATTTCGTCTAGTGAAATTTTACAATTTCAAACAAAAGAAAAGCGGTGGAAATGACGATGCCATTTCCCGAATTTTCAGCTTTTCTTCTCCACGTTTCAATCGCATTTTATATGCTCATACCCTATCCTGTACTTTCGTACTTGTATTGTTACTCCGGTAGGATACTATATAGGTATATATATATCTATGAAGCATGCATGAAGATAGACTAAAGCGAGAAAGGATGACGACCTCGCGAAAGACCGGGTGCAGCAGAAGCACATGGAGTATCAGCACAAGGCGAGCACTGCAGCAGCAGCAGCAGCTAAGCTAAGATCAGGAATTGAATCGAATTATTTATGAGAGAGAAACGACTACAGTAGCTAAAGCCACTCGTAACCGGATCCTGATAGAGATATAAAATGGAGCAGACTTCCAGCAACTGCTGCTGATTCTACTGCAGGGAGTCTAATTGTAAGTCGTATTCAATTCTGTCTCATAATTGTTAAAGCGATAAAGTTTCATCGGTACTTTCACTTGATTCTTTTCCTTTTTTTCCCCCTTCTCTCCTTTTCCCGCTCGGACGAACGTCGCGAAAGCTCCCCCTAGCTGGTGTAACTTTTATTTCCTCCCTTTTCTCTCCCCCCGTGAGTCTTACCCCTTTCGCGTGCAGGTTCCCGTGCCACCCTACCACCTTATATACTTCTCTAACATCTACATGCATTTAGTATATTTAGATAGGCGCACGCGTTTCGTACACAATATAGCATAATACATATACACCATGTTTCGGACGACTGTCAGAAAACTCGCGGGCAAAACTGTCCATCAAAGTTTTTTCACTTTGCGACATTGAAGTAATTTTCGTCGGAGATGGTGCGGACGTTTCCATGTTCCGTTCGGAAAAGAGAAAGCTTGCTTTTTCGGATAAAGGGGAAGTGGAGAAACAGTCGGGGGGAGGGGGCGGGGGGAAAAAATGTAATGAAATAAAATAAAGTGAGAGAAGTATACAGGGAGATAAAATGGCACAGGAGATAACCCGGCTAGGTCGAGCCAGACTCTCATCTGCCCGGGTAAAAATATCAATTCCAATTGCGGTGAGACTCCATCAGTCCTACCTATATCCCACCATACCATGCAGTAGGATTCATTCGTGCGTTCCTCCTGCACTGCAGTTACCTATAGCATTTACGATATAAATGGGCTAGGCTGCGGATGTACGCGCCTACAATTACATGTATACCTTATACACACACACACACATGTGTGTGGGTATAAAATAAAAATATGCCGACCCACACCTGGACCTCTCGCTGCATGTTGAATTTATATATAGATACATAAGAGTAGGCGTATGTATATACGGTAAAACAACCTGCAATGGGATATTGACCCGCGGATGATATATATTTCTATATTTATCGGTTATCTCCAAATTTTTCTACAGTTAATTGGTGTTGGGATGATTGTATATAGTTCGTTTGAAATAAACCACTGTGAAATGCTGTGTATCTTATACTTATGCATATATTTCTATCTCACTGCACGACATTTATGAGTGTACGCAGAATAATTGACGCGAATGCAACGTTGTGTATGTATACACGTTCTAAATTTTCAATTTATGTTGCCACGTACACGTGGTCTTCAAAAGCACGTGTCACCGTAGATAAACGCGGGTCCGGAGGAACCGTCTCGCGCGACATTCCAACGACCATTCTTTCAGACGCAAGTGTCATTCGTGTAGAGAATTGATGCGGCCAAATCGCTATTTATCTATCCCATATACTACATGTAAAATTCCGTTATTCTTGGTACTCCGAGCGCGTTCTTCATTTTATGGACAAAACAACGCTTCCGCCTTGCACCGGTGTTCGGAATAGTATGTATAGCCATATCGGTGGTGGTTGCTGCAGGCGGCCATCTTGTTGTTTGCGCAACCAAACTGAGTGAGAGCGAGCCAAGTCAAGCCCGGAATTTCTTTTACGCGGGTCTTGCATCCCTATCTCAATTTCCCCCCTTGCCCCTTCCCCCTTCGCCCCTCCGGCCCCCCCATCCGCGCTACCTTCATTTTTCAGTTATATTTTATTGCATGGAATAAAATACCGCTGCAGACGGTATTAATTATCATCGCCGTTGGCCCGCACGAGCGGACGGTCGGCTGGAAGCGATTTTTAGGGATGCAGGCTACTTACTAAAATTGTTTAGGCTATGAGAATGCAGAAATAAACCACTGCACCCTTCGTACGTGTGCGGATTGTACGGTGTAAGAGTTATACGCACACGTTTCTGTTTCGACGAACTATTGGAACGCATTTGTTATTTCCGATAGTATCGCGCGATCGAGCCGCATCGAAGGGTGTGTCTTATCTTCCTCCGAGGTCGGCACGGAGTACTCTGCTAATTGGAGGAATATTTTTACCCCAATGACTATATATATGTATACAGACGTATATCGGTGCAGAGATCGTAAAGTTCGATCGACGATCCTCACTTCCTGCCGATTGACATATTCATCCCTTGCGTAACTATAGTTATATATACATATATACGGTTTTGATTGCCCTCGAGAAAAAAAAAATCAAATAATTTCTCAATCGCCGGAATACGTTCGATAAGTTTTATATTTTTTCTTTCTGTGTCCAATTTTTCTATCATATACAGGTATCATGTTTGAAAATGCAAGTGAGAAAAAAAATACGAGTAGACGGAAAAAAATTGTACGACAACAACGCGCTACGGGGAAATTTATTTCACAGACACAATATATAATGAATCTGTGGCGATCGATCAGTTTATCAATTTTCCTGCTGCACGAATTGATAATCCAAATATTTTAATTATACACACATTCGATGTATACTATATACGCGCTTTTAATATATTAACCCATTATATAACGCGATGGTATAACAGCGTGTATAAATAATCCCGTCGTTTGTATATTTGCGTGACGAATTAATCCCGCAACTGTCCTGCAACAGTAGCAATTGTCGAGGTTTCAATTAGCCAGATGTTTGTTCAAAGTCGCGCGTATTTAGTTCCGGTAGATTGTCCAGAAGACACGCGGGGACGTGGCCTCGCTGTAGCACAACGTTGGAAGCACATATTATATACACATACACATATACATATACGTATATTTTACCCGCTCGTGCCTTGCTGTTCACTCGCGTGAGCGAATAAGGAACTATGGTAGGTATATAATATGAGCTGGAGCAAAAGCGTGTTGGACTAGAACTCCCCGAGGACTACTTTGATTTACCACCACAACTTCTGTGATGATAGGACAACTGTTTTGGGAACTTGCTGTCCATTGTCAGTGTACTACCTTCTGGAACGCTAATGGAGACACACCGGAGAAGCAATCGAGTACGAACTGGAACGATAATTTTTTTGAGTAAAATGAAAATTTTCGAAGACCTTGATCGTTGACCTCTGTAAATATTTTACATCCGGCAAGAATATTTGAGTATAATTTTTAATTTTATTATCTCCATGTCTACTTGTGTGAAATTTGACCGTAAAAGCCACACGAAAAGTCGCCGTATAAAAGTAGCTGGTCCATATAGGTTGATTGAAAAGAAAACTTGCACCCAAAAGTTGGTACCCGTATACTTTTTCTTTGTTGAATAGCTACTTGGGACATGGGTGGAAAAAAAAAGAAGAGAGTACGAAGAAAGCAAAAAATGAAAAAGAAGAAGAAAAGAGCTTACCTACCTCAGTTTCTGACTACACGACTGCTGCAGCTTGCAACTTTACTTGTTTAATACAAATACATATATACAGTATACTTAGGTGTATATAAAGTCAAAGCTTGGGTTGACTCGCTCGACTCGGTTCAGGCAGAATAAGTTGGACAGTCGTTTGTTCTGGATCGAGTGTTTTATGGCACGTGACGTCTTCGGTGTTCCGTCGTGGTTCTCTGAGTTTTGCGTTTGCGAGTATAGGTAAATATAGCAACACACATGCACGCATACATGTGCTCTACAAATAATGTTGGTATATCGTGACAATGGAGTATGAGAGTACATGTTGTGTGCATTTTTGGTACGGCGGTGGGTATGGCCGCTCCAATCCTTCTGCGCCGTACGCAGATATAGAAGCGGTACTATGGCTGTGAGTGTTTTCCCGTCGAGTCGAGGGCAAAACTTTCGAATAAGTTAAATACGGACGGAATGAAGAAACATTAGCCACTGCCTTCTGCACAAGTATATTATATCGCCGTGAAAAGCTGTACAGATGCTTCGGTCAAAGCGGATAATATCGCGACGCGATTCGGCGACGGGACCATCGGGGTTCAGAGGCAAGAGAAAACTAGAATAATGAGGCATAAAAAATGAATGAATGATAAAAGACGCTGAATCACGAAGAGGAAAGCTCCGCGGAGGGGGCAATAAAGAGAGGCGAAGAGGAGAGGACGAGAAAAAGAAATCGGCCAGAATAAGAGAGGAGAAAAAAGAAAAACTATATACGCGAAACCGAATGAAATTCTCAACTGAAAGTGGCGGAAACCAGAACTTCTTTCTTACGACTTAAATGTGGTAGGTATACCAGAGTATGTATCCTTCGTCACACAAGTTACCCACATGCATACGTATGTGTAATATATAGATAGATAAAGTGAAACTAAAGTAAAACTTGAAACTTTAACGTCACTGCATGCATGTGCAGTACGTGTAGAGTGCAATAGCTAAATCTTTTCTTTTGCATTATCTGTAAGCTTAGATTTTTCAATTCCGTACCGTTATACACATACCGCGCGGCGGGTGTAGAAATTGAATGAAATCAATTTTTCACATTTAATCCATGTAAGGAATAATGATCTACTCGTATCTCCGCGGTGTTCTTGAAGAGAGAGGGGAAGGGGTGGGTACCTACCCTATATCCCGACGGCATATAGCGTCGTAGCGTATTACCTAGGCTTAGCTGTCACGGTGTGGAGGAGAGTGCTGCATAAGCTTATTAAGGCTCGCTGCCTGCTTCGGAGTATAGAGAAGAGGAGGGAGGAATATGAGAGATGGAGAATGAGATAGAAGAGCGGAGGCGGGTGGCGGGTGGCGGGCCTGTGGTATAACGTGTAACCTGGCACCCCCGGCGTGACTTTGGTCTTCCGATGATGAGCCGTGCACCGGTACACGTGGTACATCGGTGAGGTAAGGGAGATGAGGGAAAATGTGGGATGAGGCAGGATCGAGGGGTCCGGGGGACTCTCGAGAGACAATGAGGCTGCTCGGGAGTGTCACGTAGAGTGGTGCTAGACTATTGCTAACTCAGGCCCTTCACCGGGGCTAGTGCCACGGCTTCCTGCGAGGGTCGGCAGGCACTGCTCTCGACTCGTGCGACTCGGCCTCGACACGCCTCGAGTAAGGTACCAACTTTTAATTTGATGCCAAGCGGTCGCGGGCTTTTCTTCTGCTTGTTCTTCTTCTTCTTCCACCTCTACTTCCACTTCTACTTCTTCTACTTCTTCTTTCTCTGCTTTCGTTTTATACCGAACGAATTTTACATTCTAAAGAAGCTGCGACTCCGTCTTCGTAATTCGTATGCGGGTCTAGAAATGCGGAATGGCGGGGCTCGCACCGATCTTTCACCTGGTATTCGATTCCTTTTCTCTTCTCTATTTCTTTTTTTTCTTTCTAGTTATTTCTCTCTCCGTTAATCTTACTCTTTTTCTATCTTCATTTCACACGACAAAAGTACAGCCTTGGAATTTAATGCTGTGTAATTAAAGGGCGAATCGATTCTACTTTATATACGGGACATATACGCGACTATACAAATGCTGTACATTACAAGTCATGTTATTAGCATGCATTAAAAAAAGGAACAATTTCATTCCCATATTTATGACCGTTCGCTTTGACCTTGCCACAACTTATAAATCGTGTGATAATTAATAGAATAATATATCTACTCCGAATAAGATATAAGTAATTAATTAAAACGTCAGAAACTACAAACGGAACGAGCGGCTTACGCGGTCTGCACGGGGAGTTAGAGAGTCCTATTGCGAGGAGAATATAATAGCTCGAGTCAGGGATTTTGAATATGAGTTTCCAGCGATAATTTTTTCTTCCCGGTTTTTCGTGCCACGCCGTATAGCCTGGAAATGCGTACACGTAGATTTCTGTCTCAGCATACCTACATATAGTACAGATTTTAGGGGTAATAAAATGGAAAATAAAAAAATGGCTGTTAGAGAAAAACGGGTACGTGGATAAAAATATAGAGAAAGTGCAATGCGATGGGAAAAAGAGAAGTGGCGTTAGGGATGGCAGCAGGGAGGGGGGAAGGGGGTATATAGGGTACTTGTATCTCAGTACAGTGGAGAAGTTGCAGCTTTTGTGAAACGGTAAATAAAATTCGGGGCACGGTTTGTGCAGTCAGCTTCTGGCAACGATCTCGCGTTTGGAACGATGGAACCGCCAAGACGAAGAGACGAAAAGAGGAAAGAGCTGGAAGAGGCCAAGGAAAAGAGAAGATAGAATAAGAGAGGACCGCCATGCGGAGGTTGGGTAAAGGGATGAGAAGAGTTCGGGTGATCAGGCATGCCGCAAGACAATAGCGGCTAAATTCCGTTTCACGTGCGGTATAAGGCAGGTCTAGAGCCTTGCATCTTTCCTTTACGGAAGGGCGGAGTGACGGTGCCGGGTTGGTAGGTTATATAGCGGCAAGAGACACTTCCTTTCATCAGCGGCTAGGAACCCGCGAGGAGGTTGGCGGTTGTAAAAGAGCTTTTTCCGAACGACGACGACGACGACGACGACGACGACGACGACGAATAATACGACGAAAACGACACGACGTCTTGCTATTTGCGGCTTTTATTTTTCATTCCTCATCGTTCTCGTTTCTTTCACTCTCTCCGTATGTCTTCTTATATAGATTCTTCCAAGCCATACTCTGCACACTGTCGCGTGCGCTAACTGGAGCGCACTAGTTTTAAGTCTGTCTGCTCACGCACGGCTAAACAGCTGCTCCGAGATTCCGATCTTTCCTTTTTAAAAATCCATCCGATTTTCCGATTCTACGATTTCTCCATTTAAACGCCACCCCACTTTTTATTTTTTCCAACCTCCACTCTTTTTCATCGCATTATACATAGCACAACCGCCGTATAACCAACCTTACCCTCTCATACAACTACTTTCGAAAGAATTTCGTATCTATGAAAAGAAATATATTAAAAAAATAGTCATCCGTTGGGAATGTGAATAATGACTGCTAACTCAATGTATTCATTTTGAAATCCCGAACATTCCCTTGATTGAATAATTTACTCATTACACCTGCTGTGGCGAAGAGACACGTGCAAGTAAAATATTGGTTGGATTTCTTTTTTCTTTTAATCTTCTACAATACGCTCTCGCAAGGATTTAACGGTATTACCTTACCTACGTCGACTTTCAGTCTTTCATAAATGATGCGGCGAATTCTATAGAAATCAACGTTACGTAAAATACATATACATATAATACATTCGATATAAGAAAAGTAGGTATGAGTGCAATATAAATAGAAAAGAATGTCTAAGCGTCGAGTTAACTTCTGTAGATGGAATTTTTACGCGTCGAGATAATTTTCAGATTCCATTTTTCTCGTCTTTGTTTTCTTATAAATTTTTTCTTTTTTTTTTTTTTAGGAATTTGTTCGCGAACGGGCTTATTATAAGCTAGACATTGGTTATACCGACTAAAATCGATGGATAGAATGTACGTCTGGTATAAAGTTGATTCTGACTAAAAGTCCTCTATACTGTTTTGTGTGGAGAAACGAGTCAGAATCAACTTCGCTAGGCGTACGCTCTTCTCTTTCTATACATATATATATATAATATATATAATATTTCGTGGATAAGCTGCTCCGGGATGTAACTCCTGCGTATGAGAAGGTCTATCTCATCCCCGTCGAGTACACCGTCTTATCTTCCCGTTTCCGGTCCAGCGGACCGGAAATGCGTAATAGCGAGTGAAGAAGTGCACCGGCTCCTAACGAACGCGTGCAGAATCATAGTGCGAATAGCGACTTGATGTAGCCCACATTCTCCAACAAGTAAAACCGCAGACAAATATATCTATACACATGCATACCTTTGCAGTTTAAACAACAAATTCCTAATGTAGATTTTACTTACATATATATTTCAAAATATTCATCCACGCGACGATATTCATCTTATACGCTTAATTTTCTCACTCTTAACCAGAAATGAAAACTGCTATCTTTTCTCGTTTTAATTTTTTCATATTTTTTAATTTTTCTTATTTCGTTATCAACAAAATCTTGATTGCCCTTACGAAAGTGAAAAAAAAAGAATTACCACTAGACGAAACTTTTCATCCCTTCCTTGAATTCACGCCGCCCTTATTCTTTAACCGTGACGTAGGTATATGTATACTTGGGTAAAACTTTTTTAAGTTTATTTTATTATACTTTTTGCGAATTTTGTTTTTTTCTCCTCTCGTTGTTCTTTTTCCGCCCTCATTTATTTCTTCGGTTTTTTTTTTTGTTTTTTTCTTCTGATATCTTGATCACATATATATTTTTTTTTTTCATATATTTCGCGGAATTTGTTTTTTTTTTCTTCTGGTGGGGCACATTGAACTCCGGTTGTTGAATAGGGTGTGAGACGGGGGTGAGGGGTACTCGGAGAATCGATATCAGCGTGGTGATAACACCGCGGTGTCTGCAAGTACGCTCCTTATTTTTAATAGGGTCATGTTATACGGGGTGAACTGGGCGTAACTTTATACCGGTTGTGTGGACCGTTCAACGGGGTTGTACGTACAGCATTATACCTGCTCAGCGGTGGAGCAACTGTAGATACATGTGTGTACGTAGTATACATACGTGTATATGGGACAATTTTACGAACTTGGTCCCTGCGGTCACCATGGCGATGGTGACGTTGACGCGGTGACGTTTACCGTGACGTTGACGGTGAACAGAGGTTAACCGAGCACAAAGCTCCGTCAAGTATCGAGAACCGCGAGTAGGAGTGGAAGAGGAAGAGGAAGGAGAAACGGTTGAATTTTCAAAGGCAAGTTTTGTTGTGTGTTTCAAGTGGGTATATATGCGAAGAAGAATCGACGAGGTGAAGAGAATCCAGAAGAGCAGGGGATAAGGAAGGGGGAAAAGGAAAAAAAAAAAACAGAAAAAAAGACACCGAGATTTGGGGGAAGAAAAAACAAGGACGTACGTATAATACGAACGGGTTGCGGAGTATGTATAGGCGAGGAGAAAAAAATAATTCTTTTTTATTTAAAACAACAGAATTCCAAAGTACATAAAAAATCGTCGTAACAGCTTATACTTCACCACTACTGTTGGAGAGATTTTCCTCACTCCTACGTAAGTAGTCCTGAAATCGAATTTTCAACGTCACGAGGAGTTGAGAGATAGATATATAGATATGTGTATATACATATGTATGCCTGTGTGTGTAAGATAACTCAGGAAACGCGAACTACGCTATAATATGGTATAAAATTCCTGAAAAAGAGATTGAAATCCAATTCTGGGATCTTTGAAGCAGCTTTATACCTAACTCGTCGCTTCATCGCACAGATTTTTATTCTATGATCTTTATTACACTCCCCTCAATTTATAGGTGTACAGTTATTGGCACATTGACATGTATATTATGTAGATTCGGTTGGTATCCATGCAACAAAATCAAAAAAAAAAATTACAAAACAAACTGACTATATACCTGATCCGACAACGAGTCCTATAGGCAACGCCGTATATATGAGAGAGTTGAAATGTGTTTGATGGGGGTGAAAAAGCGCTGACAATATTCATATCGCGAGGCTACGGGCTGGGGGTTGGGGTTGGGACCTGAGGCCTCGGAGGGGGTTTAAGGGGTCGAAGAGAGCTTCTCACATCTCACGGTACACCGCGTCAATGATCGGGTATACCGCTACGTCAGATTATAGATTCCTTCTGTAAAACTCCGAGAGATCTGTTTTCCCCTCGGTGGTAGAAATCGTTGAAAATGCAACGAAGAAAAATAAATAAAATATAATACCCCATGCGTCTATCGTAATTTTCGAATTAGAAAAAAATCATATGGTTTCGAAGGGGGGTGGAAAAACAGGGGGGCTGATATCTGGAATGAACTGAGGATCTCGACGCGTATATATAAATATAAGTGTAACGTATCCAGGAATCCGCTTGTCAGGTCGTATATAATCGAGTAGGGTCGGGCGCAGAACGATGGGGATTTATAAGGCAGACGTTTTGGCGGCTTGTATCTTCTTTCTACGGTTCTTACCCATCCTCGACCCGATGTGCGCATGTATGTTGGTTTGTTGTATATGGGGTCGCTCTTAGAGTCCGCAATATTTTGCCGCGATTTTCACATCATTCCGAAGATTAATTCGCCAAGCTTTGCCGCTTCGCTCCCCATCCGCCCTCATATTCGTCCCTTTACCCCTCATTTCACCTTCTACGCCGGCATACCCGTGTTCCTCTTATTTTACTTTTAGTTCCACTTTCTTTTCTCTTTCTGGATGGAACGTTCCAGCGACACGGTCTCCACCGTTCGTCCTCCTTCCGTATTTCTGCTACTTTCGTCTTTATTATTTCTTCGTTTACTCGTTTCATTAGCTCGACTAGTCGGGAACTAGAGAAACTAGAAACGGGTAAAAGTCCCTCCTGCGCGCCAAAGTTCTGCTCGTTAATAATTACGATTCACGTAAGTCCCGCGAGAAGCTCCGGCTTCCGTCTTTCACTTTTCGAGCTACTACCAGATTCAAAGTATATTACATATATTATAGCACCTGCCTTATCATACCTACCTAACTATTTCATTTGATTTTTTTTCTTTTTTTTTTCTCATCATCATCTTTATTTGCCTCGAGTTTATATTCATCTCCGGGCAGAGGTGAAATGAGCTTGTGTATGATATACGCGGAGATCAGCGAGATGATAAAACGACGGAAAGAGAAAACTATGGCGAGAAAGGTATAGAAACGAGAATCAAGGCTCGTCACGCGTCGTAATCTATCGGTGGTGATAATAATTTTGACTCGCCCTGGCTTTTCGCCAGATTCCAGGGGTTATCTTGCGCAGAATCAATATGACCGTGTGCGTGCCACGGAGTCGTTATCAATTTTTCTAGCCTTTGGCTTTCGAAATTCTCTGGCGTAAGGAACTTCCTTCCCGATATACCTTTGCCACTGGCATCGTACGGATTCCATACAACACGACGTTGAAAACAGCTAAGAGCTAACCCTTTGTACGCCGCAATCATTATTGGATCGTTTTCATCCTCGTTATTCACCCCGTAAAAATCAGACGCGTTCCACGGAGCATATAACATTCCTGAGCCAATAATTCTTAAGATGTCAAAAAGGACAGCTGTATATCGTTTTCTATCGAAAAAGTGAAAACATATGATTACAGATCAATAATCATTTAGCTTATCAATCGCGTTCGTCGAGCGACGTAAACCGAATTAACCAAAGACTGTCGATTGAAATTTTTTGTACATCAGGTGGGAATAGTCGGATCTTTTATGTGGTTTGAAAATTAATCGAGTGAGATAAAATTGAAACTCTGATAGTTGGAATGTTTCGTAATTGAACGTCGGGCGTGGATCCTCGTATACGGATGAATGCGTAGACCTACCTATACGCGGTAGTACAGAAGTGATCGATTATTCGGGCGGATCATTCCATTTCATTTCACTATAGCTTTATGAGAATATAATAGTCGCAGGGATATTTTCTTGATTGATACGATTGAAATTAAAATGGGCAAAAGACACGGAAAAATGAAAAAAAAAAACAAAACAAACAAAAACGGAACGTATATAAAAGTAAAAAAAAAAGCACTAGACTGGACTGCTGCACGCCCGTAGTTTTAAACATGTTCCGTTTTTACGTTTTTCGGTTCAAAGGGGATAAAAACCGTCACACTTTTCGCTCCGAGCCAAAAGCATTCCTGAAGCTTTTCCGCCACTCTTTGATAATATAGTTTTTAATCTCGATGTACGCGCGCGTGGATTTCGACGCACGACGCAACGCCTATCGAATGACCATACCGTGATATTCCAATGCTTGCAGTTTTCAGTCACGATGAGTCGTGTAAATTTGTAATTCATAATTATGCGCTGCAAGTAATCTCATGCACAACACAAGTTCCGAGCATCGAAGAGATTTCCCAAATAATTCCAGATCCGTACAAGTTCGTTGGAGTCTTTTCGTATAAAATTTTCGAAAATTAGGATTCGGACGAACTTAAGGGGAGGAAGAAAAAAACTGCTATTTCGTGAACCTTCGAAGTTCCTCTTGGTTGTTCGGGTTTCGCGAGTTGCGAGCGCGAACTATAGGGTATAAGATGTGTAGGGATAGCTCGCTGGGAGTCGTTCAGCGATGGCGATCGCGGTCTGAATTTTGAAATACAGGGTGGTGTGAGATTTGGAAGAGCGCCATCGTGCTTCTCTTCCTCTAGACACGTGATATTTGAATAATTGACTTTCGACCGGAAAACTTGTCAAACTCTCCTGCACCGATACGAACGCTTGGAGGATTATTGTACGTAGTCCGACATACATACCATCAAAATTCTATTTCAATTTTTCGATGCGGTCTGCAGTTGAGTTTCTCCATATTTATACGGTTCCGCTAAATTTTCGGTTGACCTTAGCGGGCAATTACTCGCATTGTTTCCTTTGTGGGTTTTAGAGAGTAAATGCGTGAGGGATGATCATTTGAATGAGATAATCGGCGTGTTATTACGGTATGCAGGTTCCCATAGAAAGCTCATTTAGCGCGGCGGTCCCCCATATCCTTAATGGTGTTGCTGCATGTGGCCGGTCGTCCCCATAAGAGACAAACTTGGCAGGCGCACCGGTGATGTTGGTGATGGACGGTCAGACGGTTGTGATTAACGATTCTAACCCTGGCCCCCCGTCACCCCCTGATCCCTCCTTATCCCAAACCATTCCCAAAACCATCCAAGACCCAAGAGAGAGAAAGAAAAAGAGACCCACGTACGCGATGCACGTGCAGCAAGCACGGTTCCAACGAAAACGAGCCAAGGGAGTGGCAGCAACGCGACGCGACGGGGAAAGGAAAAGAGAAAAGGAAAGGGAAAGGAAAAAGGAAAAGGACGGTGATGGGGATGGGGATGGGGCCGAGAAAAGAGAGGGTCCCGGTGTCATCCGCACTCTCATCAAAGTCAAGATTGATGCTCCATGCGGAGAAAACATGGAAGACATATTATACCCTTCCACATATACCATACATTGGTATGTAAACGTGTATGTGTGCAGAACTTGAAACTTTTATGTTTAACTGGCACGGTGAACTATACGGTATTGGAATTACTTTTTTTTTCCTAACAATAAGCTCGGAAGACAAGTGGTACAGTCGGTGTTCCAAAGGCTGAGGGCTGTTAAATTGAGTCTTTTTTGTTCGCCAGGATGCTAATTATTGCGGTTGTTATAAGTATGTATACCCGCGCGTTTTGGCATAAAGTGACAAAGTCTGTAAATTTATTCGGGCAAATCTCGCCGATAAATAATGGGGGCGCCTTTTCCCCCTCCCGAGCCTCGCGTGCCCTCAGCGTCGGCAGAGCGCAACCTCCCCACCCTAAAAACCTCCGTCTGCTACTTCTACCTTCGTCGGCTTCAACCGTGATCGTGCCGCACAGCACCGCATCGCCCACCCTTAGGACTTTGCCGACGAATGAATTTGTAAGCTCCGCGTTACTGTATACCCCCCTCCCCCCTCCGCCCATCCCTTCGAACCCCCTGCATATAATACATCTCTCACGTCGCTTACCGCCAAAATTTCAACTAAAACGTTAAAACAACCAGCACCTTCTATACGTCATGTTGTACAACATTTCTATGGCGTTATGAATTCTCTTAGCTTTATTTTGTTGCGGCCTAATTTTCTGTGATATTTGATTTGGTTTTCGATTGACTTATCTTTTGTGGACATCTCCGCAACCGAAGTTATAAGTATATATATTGCGTATACATGTACAATATACCTATACGTGTAGTACACAGTTGGCACGCTGTGTTTGTTAACGTGCCTGTGTTTCTCAGCAGTATACGAATTTGTCTCGATAACACGATGACACTGATTGATTGAGATTATCGATTGTTATCTCCAAGTTCTCCCTTTTCCGTAGTCGAAATTCTGTAATCCGGGTATATAGGCGTCGTCCGATGCCCTTCACCTCTGAAGATATTCCTCACGCTTTGCCACCCCCGTAAAAAAAACCTCGCGCGAAAGTATATAAGGTGTAACGAAGTTTTTATTTTGTCATTTGTTTTGCATTAATTTATTAGTTTTATTTTTGTAAAATTTTCTTTTATTATACCTTTTAAAATCCTCGTGCGCTTTTATTGAAACGTTTATATGTAACACACATTTGTCTCGATGTTTCCGCTACACTGAAACGTGAAACCCGTAACATACTTTCTACGACTTTACGAAATCCGGCAGAAATATGTATATGACATCTCATCGCAGAAGTAGGTATAGCTCAGTTTATGAATTTCGTTGCAAATCTCTTTCGCGGGTTGATGTGAAGAGCTCCACTGCCGCACGGAGAGACAGACGGAGAACCAGTTTTTTGTACAAAGATAACATAGTATGCGTAGTTTTGTGGTATGCATCATATACCTTCATATACTATACGCACATGTACATATAGGTATATCATGTACGAAGAAAACGTTTGCTTAGGTAAACTTGCCCCACCACCATAAAAACAAGCAACGCAAAACAATGAAATGCGAACGACTTTTCGTCGAAGTGAATTACAAAAACCATCTCCGAACTATTTGACACGTGTTTAAAAAATGAAGACGAATTAAAAGGGGAAAAAAAGAAAATAACTACGTCTCGCAGAGGCAAACTGATCTTTTCCTGCTCTGGTGTTTCAATTTTCCGTGTATATACGTACAACAGTCACTCCTCTTTTTTAGAGAGCGAACCGAACCGAATATCTCGTGTTTGCCCGGCGTTTATATACCTTCGGCCGGAGATAATTTACTTCTTAGATGCAAGGCAGACACACTAATAAGTCGAAACCAGTCAATTAACGCCTGGAACCCGAGAGCCCCGATGCCCGAGCCCCGAGCCCCGAGCCCCGAGGCCTGCTGTGCCGCTGTGCGGAGTCAAAGTCGGGGCGAGAGATTCGTCCTAAATAAATAGTTCGGTTCACAGGTGTTTGAACGAAGACGGAAGGGATGTCCAACGTTCTACCCACCGACTTTGTGTCTTCCCCACGTCTTCGCTTTTGCCCTCTATATCCTTCATCCTCACCCTCGTAGTCTGCACCCTTCACGCTTTCGTTCCACACGTTTCTGCTTCTCATTCACGCTCGTTCGCCCGTTTAACATTTTTCCCCCGTTTCCAATCCATCTCTGATGTAGATCCAATTCGCACGCGTGTTGTTCGATAATTTATATCTCCCGAATATATGTGATGTACACTTTTTTCTCTATTCTTATATTATTACGTCAAATATATGAAATACATTTTCTGCCGGTTAATCGGCTGAAAAGTTGAAATAATAAAAGGAAGTATGAGCAAAAAGAAAAAAAACAAAACAAAAAAGAAATGGGTGGATATATTACTTTCACTGAAATAAAACGTAGAAATAAAAATAAAAATGTGGTTTAACCGTCTGTATACCAGGTATAACTACATGACCCGCAACGGTTCGTTTGCGTTTATGTTTTTCATCCCCCTATAATTTCTTCTAGTACTACCTACTACTTCACATACGCATCATGCATGGTAGGGGATCGTTTTGTTCTTTTCAGTCTAGGGAATAACCCAAATCACCCGTTTCTACACCCCCTACATATACCTACCTAATTCCTAGAGCATATCGAATTACGAGAGCGCTTTGTTTGGCCGCGTCAAGTGAAGAGTGTGAGTTACTGCAGAACGGTTTAAATGCACCTCCATACGTATAGTAAAACAAGTTTAACAGCATCCCTCTCAATCAGACCTCGACGTCTAGTTCCTACATACATGGAAATGCATGTATACCTACCTGGCTGGTAGGCATCCGAATATTATACATATGTATATGTATAGTACGCGTTAAACGCCACGAGTGAAATTCATCTACATCAATTCGATTAGCTGATTGCCCTTGCAGTATTATACCCGATTCAAGTTACGTACACTACTAAAAAAAAAAAGATGTAAAAAAATCTTTAAAAACGAATACTTTGGCGTGCTTGGAATTTTGGGGTTATGTACAACGGTGCGACGTTGTATAATTGTATATATGCGATGGATATTACATCACAATCGTTTCGATGGTCAAATCCACCTGTAAGTTCTGCAGTAGGCGTCAGTAGGTGCATCGCAACAGGGGTGAATGGCCAGAGATTTTATCCAAGTATTTGAATAAAAAAACATTCAACGCGATGGTCATCCCATGCACAGGGGTGTCGCGTGGATCGAAAGCACAGTTTCCTTATACCCTCGCGCGTCGCATACATCCGATCGCCATAGTTCTCGGATTTGTCGCTCCTCCTCTCTTCAACTCCCATTCCTTCCGCCCCTGTCCCTTTGCTACTATACTGCGTCGATCGTTCCTCGTTTCTCTTCATTATTATACGCGTTTGTCGCGCACCATTGTCGAGAGTTCGAGACGGGTGGGTCGTTAGCGAAAATTAATACCCGCTTTTACCTTTTTTTCTGCTTGTTGTTTTTCTCCTTCTTCTCCTCTTTTGTTTTTTCGAATTTAATTTTCTTTTCTTTATTTTTCTCTTCACATTGTGTGTATACATATACACGCGCGAAAGAACCGTACTACGAACAACGACGTGATTCGCTTTTTCATTTTTGATTTTTACTCGCAATCTTGAAGCGCAAAAATTGTTTCTTCACGATAAAATAAATGAAGTAAAAAAAAAAAGACTGGATCTAACCGCGAATATTAATCGAAATTATGCTAACGATGACCATAATAGGCCTCGAGTATGTGTTGCATAATTTAAAGTGAGGGAGGGTAAGGGATGATTTCTTGGGGGAATTGAGAGCGGACTTGACGTATGTTGATAACCTAGATGTGACGTGTATACAGGTTGGAATACGTGTGCATCGATTCCGTTACTTAATCCTCGGTATAGCGAACACATACGATGTAATAATCTGCCCTCGGTTCTGCACCAGGAAAACGGAAATTCCCTGAACGGCGATTGGCAGGAGATGCTCCTTGGGGTCGTCATCAGAGCTGACGGCACGTGACTGCACCCGAACTCGTCGCGGAGCTGCTGCTCTGATTCTATCGTCCGTACATACGTCACATATGTATACTTGTGTATGTATTGCATCTATGTATTCATGTAACCTAGGCGTACACGTATGTGTCTCTTTTCCCAAATCTGACCAGGCGAGGACAACGAGTTATCGAAAATCACCCCTGTCCTGAAGGATGTACAGATAGTTTCGCTTACTGTGGCCGAAAAGACTACGAATTATTCATTTTCAGTTATAGAACAGTTATTCTATGTATTACGCGCGAAATGTGATTGTGACTGACTCTATTTCAGGACGGCGAACCGATCGATTTTCCTTATCTCGAAGGTATAGAATTTTCATGACCCAAGGTTTCCTGGCTGAACATGTATATCGGTGCGCTTTCTCGTTTTGATGATAAACTCACTCGATAATTGCCTGAATATATTAATTGATAATATTTTAATGCCGTTTATTTATGGACACGGAAATTCCAGGTATACGAAGAGATAGCCTGATATACACCTGTATAAATTTACAAATTGCTCGACAAATTTGAGAGTCCTTTCGAGTCTTCGCTTAACAATGAGCGACGTGATAAACGGTGTCAGAAACTCTTTGGTGAATTTTTTCGTTTAATCCGGTAAGAACAGCGTATCATGAATTCCCAGCAAGTAGTAAGAATCGGGGTAGAGTCGGACGTCTGCGGCGAATACGAGCGAGAAACACGGGAAGAAGTGAAATTCCCCCGTTCGTGGTCAGACGGTCGCTCCGCGAGACTCCGGAGAAACAGGAGAACAGGGAAGTCATAGGTCGGCCACTTCAAGTTTTTATTACTCGGGGATAAGGAATCTACTTTAAAGCTTGTCGACTGAAAGTTTCGGTGATTGAATGTTCGCGGTCGTGCGGAGAGACTAAAAAACCTTCGTTAACGATGTAACCAGGAAAACGGGGTGAAAGGCTCTTCTCCCTCGCGATTCAATATGTATGGTAAATTCCGACAACGAAAACGACGAGAAAAACCGCCGATCAAATTGGGAGAGGAGGCCAAAGGAACGTTCTTACGACGAATATAAGTCACGGAAAAATGTGAAACGCCGCTGACCGCCGTGGGGGAAATCAATCGATGTAAGCTCTACGAATATTATACTTGTCGGAGCGTGTATTGTAATGGTCGACAAATTCACGACCGAGGAAATTATGCACACGTCTACGTATAACGTGATAAACAGAAAGAAAGGAGAAACACAATCCGAGACACCCGCACGTGATTGGTCTTTTTGTGCTTGTCGTGAAAATCGTAGGTACGGAGTAGGTATACCTATACGAGCAGCCGTAGAAGGAATGGTGTGCGGCGTGCACTGGGAAAGTACTTTACGTACGTAGTACATACCTATATTATTTACTCGTAACTATTACTACGTTCTTTAGCTAAAACCGCTTGACTTTACACGCAAACTTACATTATTATACTTACCAGGGCCGATATGGTATGAATTAATTATAGCGTACAGTTCACATTGTGTGTATATAATAGGCGATATACCTAAACTTTTCGTCGTGATTAAGAAATAATTTAATTGGATGTAGCGCGTAATTTCGAGGTATTTAAATACATAGAAAACACAGATCAACGGATATGAAAAAATGATAAATGACCAATGGGACGATTAAGAGAACAATAAATCGGCAGTGAGAATCAGACGTCCGGTGAATGCCGCTCGCGACCTTCGGTATTTCTGAATGAACGGCGAGTTTTCCTTTCGAGTTCTAGGAGATGAAAAAAAAAAAAAAAATAATAACAAAAACTGCAACCGCGATGAGAAGATAATCGGTAGCAACATCAGCATCCCTGTTCGATAATCAAAATAAGTGTTTGTATTCTCGTCCTTCGTATCGGGATAACCTCGTGGCTTATGATTTAATCCGTTGAGGCAGCGGCGGTCTCGTGACTCGGTTTGGTAGTAACAGGCGAGTATGTTGGAAAGGAAGGAGATCAGATCCTTCGATGAGCCAATCGAAGGCGTCGCATTCGCCCGGCGGTTTCCAGTGATTCCGGTAAGGTAGACGCGGTCCGCTCCATACGAAGGTAGTTTTAAGAGAATACGACGAGGGGACTCGGTAGGTTACGGGGGATCGAGGTTCGGAGAGGACCATCACGGTCCATACAGCAGCATAGCTTTTAGTTCTGTATGAGAGTAAAAGGATAGCAGAGCGCAAGCGCGGTTATTTCCCGTTTCTCCTAACGCCGCCGTTGCCGCCGCGGTGCGGTTCCCCTTCGCCGCCGCGACCGACGCCGCCGACGCCGCCGCCGCCCCACCCCAAAAGCTTTAGTCCCCCGCCCCTGAATCAGTTCCCCACCACCCGTACCGCATACCCTGCACCCCTCTTCTCCCCCTCGGGGAAACCCCCGCCCCGCTCCGCGAGTGCAGTGTCGCGTTGAACGTCTCACAGAGCGCGTCGCACGTAGGAGAAGTGGCCGCCGCCCGTGTCAGCAGCAGTCGCGTCGCAACCACGTAACTCGTCTTAGTTTTTAGTAGTCAGTAGTAGAGACCGCGTCGTCGTAATTGTCGCCGCCGTCAACCGTCGTCACCGTCGTCAACGACCGACTGACTGACTTGACCGATCAGACGTCGACACGCTATATCATACATACACGGTTTTCTCATCCCCTCCCTGAAAAAAAAACAAAAAAAAAAAAAATATACAAAATCAAAACTATCCCGATTGGTAAAGAAAAAATCAAACCGACAACCAAAAACCAAATATATACGTACAACAGAGAAAAAACAAAACAAAAAAATCGTGATGGAGCCCCAAAGTCAGGAGATAGTGGCCAGCGGATCACCCGCCGAGGTGCCAAATGATCCAGGGTACGAAACGAGTAAAATATAATCTTATGATGATAAATATTTATTCACCTTCACTGATTAAAAAAAAAAAAAAAACAAAAAAAAAATGAAGCAAACGAAAAAAAAAAAAATTCTCCACTCGGGGTAATCGCCATTTAAAAAATCGTTGATAAACTAAAAAAAAAAAAGAAAAAAAAAATGCGTAGGAGAAAAAAATCGATCTAAAAAATACAGTTACCAAGTGTGCTAAGGCCTGTATAATTTTTAAACAAAAAAAAAAAAAGTTGTGTTCCGTTTTTTGGAGTGTCTTATATATATGTATACGGAGATATGTATAAAAGGAATAAATGATATATATCTATATACCTATATGATAGATAAATATATATATATATGGATATATTCGACTTTGTTTTTATTTTACATGTATACACATGTTCGTATACATATGTATGGTGATTTGTCTTTTAAATTATGGTGTTATGTTGTTCGAGGAGTTTATTATATATATATATACATAGCATATATATATATACACACATATATATATATGATGGGATAGTGGTTGTTTTTAATAAATTGCCAAACACATAAATTTAATATATGAGTTTTATTTCCTGTATCCAACGTTTAACTTCAAAAAACAAGGAAACCAAAAAAATGCATCAAGCCGTTCGCATGCTTTACGCGCGATGCACACGATCCGCGGTCCAGCCGCTCTCTCTCTCTCTCTCTCTCTCTTTTTTTTTCTAAAATTCTCGGCAAATTCTATGAAACCTCATCGCTATGATGGATTCACCTTCATTCATCCGTCCAGGTCTCTCTGTTTGCCATCTATATTTCTTCTTCTAATTCTCTACTCACTTTTCATCCCCCTCGCCCCAGACTTCTATCTTTCTCTTTCTCGTTGCATGCACACGCGCCCCCGCGTTTGCTCGATTTTTCCGTCTAAATGCATTTCTTGCGCGTATACGTACGTCGTATCTACACATAAATTATGCATCTTCTCGGCGTTCTGCACGCGTCTTGTCAAACGAACCTCGAGGAACGACGTCCCTCGTCCGTTTGTTTGCTCAAACGCGCCCTACTCTCGTGTACACCTTCACCACCACCACCAGCACGACCACCACCACCACCACCGCCTCCACTACCACCACGTTAAAGGGTCTCGAATTCCACCGGTCGCGCGTTGGCCTTCGCGCCGCAAGATCGATATTTAAATACCCCCACGTGATAAAGTTCCTGTCTCACCTCCCCCTGCATAGCCCGTGATGTGAACGCGGTAAATGTTCCACCTCGATATTCATGACTAGAAACGTTTTAACAGATAAATTTTGAGAAGAAATTTCCAAAATTATATTACTATTCGTTATCGGTCGGGTCGCGATGGTCAAAATGGTATTTTATTTCGACGATGAATTAATTTTTTTGTTAATTTTTCTCTCAAATTTTACCATTGATTACAATTACCGAAGCGCTGGATTCTCATAATCGGGGATGATTGAATTTCAAGCTTTCCCTCTCGCGTTTTTATTCATCACAGGAGAGCAGGCTAGACCGAATTGCGTGCGTCGAGGCGATGATACATATAAAATGAATAATAAATTCAAGTGGCTTTATCTTTCGAGTTATTTGATAATTATTTTGATATAATGATTTTTTAATTGTCAGAAATTGGCTTCAAATAGCTGCAATTAAATTTAAAAAAAAAATATATATACATATATATATATATATATAGCAAAAGAAAAAAGATAAGTAAGGCAAAAAAAGAAAAATCATCAAACACGAAGGAAAAAGAGAAAAAAATATTTATGTTTTCGTTTAAAAAGTTCAGTTTATTGAAGTGTGGTGACACCTGGCGAGAGAATATGGAATCTCAATCGCAGCGGGGTAGTAAGCTCTAATAAAAGCTGCGCTTACACCCTCCGATGCGAACACCTTAAACTACGTATCCCTTCGCATACAACGATTTGGAGCCAGACGATCATGCGGTGTATGCTGATGGATTCATCTTTCTTTTCTAGGAAAATGTTCATCGGTGGTCTGTCTTGGCAAACCAGTCCAGGTGAGACACACTACTATTAATTATAACAACGAATAAGAAGTGCCTATTGTAATAATAGATTTTCTAATGATTTTAAGTAAGATAAGTATCATCATACTTATGTGATAAAAATACAGGAGAATGATCCGTACGGTCGAAGCTTCAGATTTCGTTCAAATAGAGAGATGATAATTCTTATCCGATAAATTTTCCACCCCACGATTCTCATCGTCAGGATTTTCAGCCCGTGACATTTCTAACACGCAACAATATCGCTTAGTCCGGTCACGTGTAGCGTCGCGATGCATCTGCCGAGAGCGATGTGCGGGAATATATACCTATCTATAGTTGCAGCCGGATGACAAGACCACCGCCTGTATCGATACATAAATTATTTCATTTCGATCTCCAGTTTACGTAATTCATATACTTCCCGTCCTCCCCGTTACTCAATGCGGCTGATTATATTCTCGGTTATTTGAACGGTTGGCTGGCGGGCAGGTAGATTGTTGGGTGGGATGGGTCTATGCATATAGAGTCGCGGGCTTATGGCCATTGAAAAAGCGAAGCAAAAGTTCCTGATCCAATATCCGGTTTACCGGACACATTACGATATCGTATACGTATATCGCCACGTACCTACGTACGCTGCCTGCACACATTCACTTGCGCGTGTCCGTGTAACGTGTAGTCGTGGTGTATGGATATCGTGACGTAGCGCAGAATCAGCAGCAGCTATTAGTCTATACGTTATACCCACCGAGAAACGATGCTGCGTCTATTTTAATGCGGATATGTACATCTATGGCTATAGCTATTGAAATAGAAATAGGTATATGTAATTGCCAATATACATATATCCGCATACATGCATAGCTGTATTTACTACGCTTCGTCCTCCTCCTCCTCCTCTTCTTCTCCTCGTTGTCGTTGTCGTTGTCGTTGTATTGCGACGCGGTTAATTACGCGACGAAGATATTATCAAGTACCAAGCTACCCACCTGTATAGGTATAACCACCCACCTATACGTACGCATATGTGCAATATACATAACAGAGAACAACGCAAGCCCGGGACTATTATTCAACCCGTTGTTTAATCCTTTTCTTTTTATCACCGTTGGTTGGCGTTGCGGAATTGCTGCTGCTGCTGCTGCTGCTGCACAACTTTCAGCTCCGGAACATTTTTACCACGTACTCTGGGCATATGTATAAGACTTGTATATGCGCCATATATAGATGAGATCGTAAAAGCACACGTGCGAATGCATATATTGCCGTGTTTACCTATTTCTACCGGATTTCCACGCGTTCAATTTTGGCTTAGCTCCCGACCATGATAATGGCGAAACTTATACCTGCGCTTTTCTCTTTCTTCGAACTACGTCAATTTTCCTTAACATATTCAGACTTTAACGAGGAAACTACGTTAATTCAAGGCTAGATTTGCAACACAAGTTTCTCACGTGTTTTGCACGTACACATAGTAAAATATATTCAACTACCGCGCAGGTTTTCTTCTAATTTATATAGAATTGATCGTCGATTCGCAAACTCGATTCAAAAAGACTCTAGTAACGTTAAAGCATTCATACAGATGTACCTATGCCTACTTATAGCACGTGGATATATTTAAGGACTCGAGTTTAGTCTGGAAATAGATCACGGAATCCGGCTGTACAGAGAGAGAAGGAGAGAGAATCAGAGAGAAAACGAGATAAAAGTCTGGCTGTCGGTCAACTGTTTCATTCTATTTATTTATTTTTTTCTTTTCAAATTTCATCTCACTTTCCTCATACTCGTTCATTGCGACATCTTCGCAGACGATACGATCCTATCGGTTTAGTTTTAAACTTTTTTTTCTCCAAGCGGATGCGTGGAAAAATATGTGAGGCGGGGGAAAAAAAGAAACAGATAAAAAAAGAGCTTAATGAATTTTGATTATTATATAGCATGTATTTTTCATTCATGATTGAATAAATGATGCGAGAAATAAAGAGAGAAAAAAAAAAACAAACGAGAGATAAGATAGTGGGGGAATTTCGATGAGCTAAGATGTGATTAGTAAAAAAATTGCATAGAAAATTTTCCTCGCGTATGCATGTTACGTTATAATTTGCAGCTGTGATGCATCGCACATTCACATGCGATACATGTACGAGGATATAATTACTGAAAATTGTCTGAAAAAAATTGAACGTATTAGAAGGTCTTGGAGACCGTGCATGACGCATCTGTACGCACTGCATATGTATAAAATGCGTACGTAGGAAGAGAGAGAATCTAACTTGGAGTAAATGGCGGAGGTGGTGGAGAAGCGGAGAGCGGTGTATAGTAATATTAGTGTTATTTGTAGCGTTACATAAGTCATTCTCGCGTGGCACGCACGCATTAAGAGAGAGGAAGTGAGCGATGAAGATGGCCGATAAAGAGAGATGAAACTACCATGACGAAAAGAGGTGCAGAGGAGAAGAAGAAAAAGAGATTGGGAGGAGGTTGCTCCGTAGTTTGCGAGGTTATTTCTTCGAATCGTTTTGCCCGACACGCACGCTTCTCTCTGTCACGATCTCAATAATCACGTCGCCATTGCGCGGCACATCGCTTACATAAAACAACCTTCGACAACAATTTAGTTTCTGCTGTTACAGTCAAGTTCTCTAGAAAAATCTCGCGCTTCTTTTCGCTTCACGGTTTTCTCGTTATTGTACCGCACGGCTCTAAACCTATACCGTAACGTGCGCGACGAATGTATGTACACCCGGTTAGGTTGATTCTGAATCGCTTCGCGGCCAAGCTCGCTTGGACAAATTTTCGTAGCCGGCCCAGCTAAACGAAAAATTTGTCCAAACGCGCGCTTGGCCGCGAAGCGATTCAGGATCAAGCTAACCGGGCGTACAATCGTCACCGACTGGGAACGACAAACGATTGAAGATGGATCGCGACCGATGATCGTTACTATTTTTGAAAATCTTAAACATAAACAAACAAAAAACATACGTAGAGGGAATCATATACCACCGTCAATTTGAATTTTCATAACGTTCGTTGATCCTGGATTCGATTATCATAAAATCGGATTTTATAGAGGGTTTCGAAAAATTTATTCGATAAAATATTACTTTATAAATTTCTAATTACCCGAACGTCGTGTAGTTGCAGGTGGTGCAAGGTTTGGCAATACTCTCTAGAGACTTAGACATAGTATAGGTCATTTGAGCTCCTGCATGTACGTATACAGGTTCAAACCGTGCGCCAATTATCTGCCAATTATCGCTCGGTACTGCAGCAAACTCTGGTATACAAGAACTTCCCGAGGAGCTTGTATTACCTAGATGTGAAGTCCGTCGAACTTTCTACGCGTACATTACACTATACCTTCACCCCGTACCCTGTCACATTATACTTTTGCGACTCGTAATTATTCTAAAATGATAATTCACGCGTATACGTATACTTCGTAGGTAGAAGGTAGAATTGTCATTGCAGGTATTTATTTTCTCGCGTTATACCACCGATAATACCCATGGTTACTCAGTTCCGCTCGATATTTCGATATATTTCTATTTACAGTACACGTACATTATACCATGAGAATCGAGTGACATGATCTATATTCCGTAGCAACGTGTATTTCTGATCGTGAAGACTGTTCTGCCGGATGGATTATATCTTTGAATCATACCTCGTTATACCGTCGATATTCCGAGTTGAGTATTGAAATACGAGCTCAAGCTGCAGGCGCGCTTTCACCGTGACTTGCAACTATACCTTCTTCTGTATAGCGTTATGCACTAGCCGCGACGAATCAATCGCAGAAAAAGATACCTTGTTTTTTTTATTTCTATTTTATTTTCCTATTTTATTTATTTTTTTTTCCATCCCACAATCGAATCGTGTCCAATCGCATCGAACGTCTTATAGGTATTCGGACCAGACTACAGTATTCACGCCGTTATATCCGTTATACTTGCGTACCCCTTCACCATTATAATGACATTGACGAAAATTATGACGTGAGAAATTGCCTAGGATACAGATTTGATAATGTCAACCTGGATTAAACATTAACCCTGAAGGCGTATTATAATAAGGTATAGTCTGTAATATCTGTACTATGTGTTATTAGGCTTTCTGTTTGTATTAACACCTAAACTCACATCGTTGATCATCGATCCATTCGCAAGTTGTTATCACGGTGTGTCGGCGTTTACGTATATATAATAATGTAATGAAAAGTTGTTTCTCTATGGTGATCGAGTGAGCATATAATAGCGACGGGCTATGAATGAAGACGTATTTCCAACGTACGGTAACACTGTGGATGAAATTCTTCAATTGAAATACCTACCGCTTCTGCATCTTGCGCAGCAAATGCGCAAGGTAATCCATCATTGGTACAGATATATATACATATATATATATATATATATACACGTGTATCAAGATGACTCTGCAGTACGTACCATAGAGCGTCGTGAGAGCGTTAAACTGCAGTTCGAATTTGAAGAGTGGTGAAAGGTTTTTCAAGGCAGGCAGCTGTTGCTGTATCAAAGTGATGAAGGAGATAGTAAATGCGCATTGATCACTGCAGTGTGGGCGGTATAATTCCAATTTTTTAGTAGACTACGCTTCACCCTTTCATTTTTCATTTTTCAACCGCTCTTAAATTCTGATCGATCAAGTCATGCTGAAGACTCTGAAATAATGCCATCGTGTATCTATTCGGATACACGTGTCCGCGATATACAGCGTATCTTTGTAGACCGTCTGCAGGGCATACGGAACGAAGTTCGTGCGTAAACATTTCACACCCTCGTTTGTATCATCGAGTATTTCGAATTTTCACGGTGCGGTTAGATGGGAAACTAATTAACGTTGAACACGTGATTTCATTTCCTGTTTCTCAGGGAAACCCCTTTCGACTCGAACCCGTTTACCCGCTCTTTGGTAAACCCAGGTGCCCATGTAGCTCTGCAACGATATAAATCGGAGTAACAACGAAGGGTGGAAAGCGAGCGAGAAATAGTTGGGAGAAATATAAGGAAACGAATGAACGGAACCTTCCGCAAGGCTGTACGAGGTGACGTGGACGTCACCGCTGCGCGAGGCCCTCGCTTTCCTTTTCCCCCGTGTTTATCTTCTTTATCGCAGCTGGGCCTATCTCTCTTCTCTTAAACCCGACACCTCCGCCTCAATCTTTACAACAGAAAAAAAGGCCGGTTTTCTCGTCCCTCGGACTACTCCGAATAGCGGTCTAATACTTTCGACAAAAGCCCTTTCCTTAGTTCGGCGGGTTTCGGAACGAGCGCGATCGTTAACCCTTCGTATACTATCGCACCTTTATTTTTTGTTGAAAAAAAAAAAAAACTCTTCGTTAAGGGCGTAATTTTGCGGCAACAGATAAGTGAATTTTTTGAATTCTTCAAAATGGCACGAAAGCTGTTGAGAAATTCCGTACCCTCGACTCTGGCGAAGTGTACGATAATTATTTGTTTCCAAAAGTAACCTGCCACTTTTTATTAAACGAACCATGACGCGTGTGACGCATTTTTATTTATAAGTTCTTTTTGCAGGAAGTAGGAGAATAAGATCTTTGTATGAAATTTGCGCTTTGCTGTATCGAGTTCTATCCGCGATATACGAGATGAGTACTTTGTATTATACACAGGGTCGTCGAACTCTGAGCTTCACTGTACGTGCATAATCTGAGTTAGTTTTGGCCTCAAGCGTAAATCCAAGTGTTCCGTGACTCGTGTGGCTCCTGAAGCAGTTTGTATAATACCAGGTATAACTATAGGCATACGTAGCTACAGGTATTAAGGAACCGAGTGGATCTCAAGAGTCGATCAAATCCTTCATATTTATACATAAGATATGTAAATAACCAAAGCCATAGTTTGCCCATACGGATAACACGTATATTTTCACCCTGTCCTGCTGTGATCCACGTGCGGTCGCAGGATATGGGTATGCGCATAGACATATACTTTGCTATGGAAATTACGCTTGCAGGAGAAAAATAATCCCTGACGATGAAAATATCCGTTTATCATTCGACGCGGTATCATCCCGCCTTTATACAGCGTACTCGTGGCTTTGAATCGTTTTTTCTTCCTTTTTCAAATTCTCAGAACAAGCTTCTATTTCATCATCACATGTGCGGTTACTCCGTGCTTTAGAAATCATACGCGCTCTTTACCGCGACGTACATATACATTACGTAGTCGTCTTAAACGTCCGCTGACTCGCGTCTACAGCTTCGGACAGCTCAAGATAAAAAAAGATCGATCGATCGGGTGTATCTAAAATCCCGAGATCTAGTATAGCGGTATACGTGTACAGCATGGATTATTACAAATATCCATAAAATATCAAATAATGAGCCACGTGTAGTAAAATAACGCTGTTTGATTTGATTTTTTGTTTTCCCCACACATCCGGCGCGGCGGTGACGTGCGTTAACAAAATTAATGCTGATCGAGAGAAATAAGAGAAACGAAAGAGAAAAAAAAAGGAGAAATTGTTTGCGAGTTAAAAGTATATCGACGCTCCCGATTGATCGCACTGCACAACGAGTATCATCGCTTAGCGGAGGAAGAAACTGTGAAAAGATAAGAGGAGACACTTTTTTATTTTTTCTCCCACACTAGTTTTCTTTTGTTTTTTGTTTTTTCCCCCTGACCTGACGACGCCGACGACGACAGTCAGTAGCCGATACATCATATTGCTGGTGAGGCAGAGTACAAGGCTGCAGCGGATTCGCTCGGGTCCCCTGACCTAAGACACGGAAAGATAGCGTGGTCGTTCTCGCTCGCTTTGGAAGAGCAGCGAGCTATTCCCGGTCGATTTTACGTTCACTAATATCGTGAATCATCCATTCCAACATTTGATAGCGAAATCTGTAGCATACGGTTCTCTATGATCGTATTACTTTGCGTATGTGGTTTTCCAACTTTCCACGATTCGGAGTACATTACCCATTTTTGTAAAAAATTATTTGTAGGCCGCTGCGATTTTTGAGGCGGGCGACAAACTGCAGCGGATCGTTGGAGAGATCGACCAGAGAAAATTATCGTCTAGTCATCGATCTGCACGGGGAAAAAAATAAATAAATAAATAAAATGACGACCGGATCGATTGTACAGGGCAATGATTTTTAATTGACGTCAATCGTCCTCGTCAATTGCCGGTAATCATAAATATGTATACATCGTTTAGTGTCATTTGATCCTTGATCTAATTCGGAATTAATATGCGTTCGCCCACTTTGATGGTTCAAAAGACAATCGTATTTGCGATGTTTAATATTAAATGTTCGAGCGTTTTCTCTTGGAATTTTTTCAGTTTGTTTATCTCCATCACTTACCTATATACCTATAACTAGTTTGTACGAGGCGTTTGATGGTTTTACGTGATCAGGTGAAATTACGTAGTCGCAACTCGCTAAATTGCTACCAATATCGAAGGCGTGCATACATTATATCTGCATACTGCC
Source organism: Athalia circularis (assembly GCA_963978495.1). Classification (NCBI taxonomy): domain Eukaryota; kingdom Metazoa; phylum Arthropoda; class Insecta; order Hymenoptera; family Athaliidae; genus Athalia; species Athalia circularis. Next base: position 22,851,575 of record OZ021702.1, read on the forward strand.
TGCATGCCGCAGCGCCACTCCCCCTACACGGGTAACAGGGGTATCCAATTTCCACGTTACTAGATGCTGAGGAATTCCGTCGCGTGGGACAAGAGGTATACCCTGTATCATATGGATGTGAGTATATTATATATCTCATACCTCGAACATCATACCGTGAACTTATTATTCAACTTTCTCTCTCTTTTCAACTTTTACTACACTTACATGTGACTCGTGCCTCGGTAATGATATCTTGACTGTGCACTTCACGTAACTCGATTCCTCGACGAAACTTCCCTGTAAAGTATCAGCGAAATGCACCGTATAGAAATCAAATCATAGGTAGACGTGTAGGCTGATGTGACACAGAAATGTCGCGAACGAATTATAATGAATTCAGCGATTCTAATGGCGGAAGGAATTTCCTGTTTCAAAGTCGTCGTGTTATCGGCCAATAAGAAGATCGGTCGTTTCCAATACCAACGGAATATTGCGGCTCAGAATATAACGTCGCATTGGTAATACGAGACATATTTATTTTTACGACGAGTGTTGCGGTCCGCGTAACTATCGGTATTTCCAAAAATACTAAAACTAACTAATCACGTCAGCTGGTACATTATACAAATTTTATTTGATAAAAATATCGAGTAATAATTCTCCGTTGATTTGATATTGTAGAAATAAAAGTTCCGATGAAATCGATGAAGTTGATTTTGCGATTATAATGTAATAGTGGTTCAGCTCAAACCCACGTGGTCATCGCGTGGCCTTTCAGATCGCGATGGATCAAGTGAGCGGATGAAAGAATTGGATTAGCACATACTATACACATGTATAGCGGGGCCAACGGCGTCGGAGGTTTCTGACCTTGAGTCATTTGAATTCGTGGTGGGCATCAGGATCCGCGGGGGAGTACAGAATTCATTCGGGTTTGGCTACATGAGCGTCGGTGCGTGTAATAGCCGCATGTATACGTATACGTACAGGTATATGTGTGCACTAAATATTATTAGATGATGTGTAAGTTTATTTGCGGTGATTACTATAACAATATCTATAGATATATATACACACCTATTATACGCGTTGATTCACGAGTATCAATAATAGTATATACCGCGAGCTGCGACGTTCTTTTGTTAGCATGATACAGTGGTGGTGTTAGATCCTGACTCTAATTTAGATAGTTCCGCGTAACCACGTGTTGACAATGGTCTATTTTAGATGTCGGTAGATAGTGATCTATGAAACAAGCTCATCAACAGCTTTGTATTACGACGATGATGGTGTTGACGAGATTCCGCGCTCTCTATCATCCACAGCATCCGGAAAGTACATAGTTTTCTTCTTTTTTTTCTGTCGTTCCGCATCCACATATAATATTGTCGTCGTCGTGGTCGTCGTCGAAAAGCTGCATGCAGAGAGAAGCACCTGGTCGTGAAAAATTCTTTCATCTTTTTTAATCTCACGTTATTTTTTCTTTCCTCTTTGATTTATTTTTCTTTTTCTCTGTTGTATTCGCCTGACACGGGGAACCGTGTGACCGCGTGTTACAGCAAGGAGCCTCGTGTGATCCTCGGCTATGCATCGTGTCAAACGCACAAAAAACTACCTCAGTTTCTGCCGCCGTAGTGTAATTTTTCCCTATTTTCTTTCTTTCTATTCTTTCTTTTTTGCTTTTTTCTTTTAAATTTGTTTTCTCTTTTTTCACCACTATAAGTTCAGGGAAATCAAACGAAACGATGTTATCGCACAAACCGAGCAGAACACTGCAGCTCGCGAGTTAAACTTGGCGCGAGAAGGAACGTGCCGAGTCACATTTTTGTCATTTCTCAACCCCCACCGCGACTTACTTCAGATCTTCTTATTGTTAGTCGTCTTATACCGTTGGTGGATTGTTGGATATACGTGCTCCAATTAGCACTCGGTTTTTCGTATTTTCTACCTGATGTGCAATGTACATATATGTATATATTGTACATATCATGCGGGTATCCTACATTTTCTGACGTAAGAGTCGTCCAAAGATTTTTTTTGTTTTTATTTTTTTCTGTACCTTACTACAGGTGTATTCATGTATCATACACAGATCGTAGACAAAATTCCGTGAAGGCAGTATGTAGTCAAAATTTATCATGGACGTTACGTCGGTTTTATACGTTATACACCCACCTTTTTTTTCGATTTTTTTCCACGTTGTGCAAAACAAAAAAAGACAAACAAAAAAAACAAAGGATAAATACACCTTCCTCCATGGAGTCACGCGACTTCACTACGGATATATACATATACATACGTGTATTTTATGTACCTGTGCACGTTTATTTGTAATAGCCGGGTATTTTATAGTCATCCATAGACCTATAAGTAAGTATGAGTTTAAGCAACGTACAATGGTTGAAAATTGAACTGCGAGGCATATAATAATGCCGTATTAGTTATACACGCCTAATTTCACTGCGTTACTATATGATATCGTTATCGTTGTTTTAACTGGAAAACGTTGAAACGCATTCGGTGACGACAGCCGAGCTATACTTTCAACGTCTGGTGTAATACGGCATACGATGGTAATAAGGAGAAACGGCAGTCCAATAAGACGTTAACGATAATTTTGAACGACGGTGTGTACACACACGTACGTATATATGTACATACCCCGCGAGCGTGCGTGCGTGAAATGCAATAATAATATTGTAAGTTACACACATACGTGGATGTATATGCGAATGTAGAAGACGCATGTGTGTATGTACATGTCGCTCGAAGTTACGTGGTCTATGGGCATGTATTTATTATATAGCTACTCGTAGCCGTGGGTAGCTAATATACGTATCATAAATTCATATGGCACTGAACCAATAAAGCGGCGCTGTTTGCCCGCTACATGTTAAGTAATTAGCCCCTGCCTGTACCTCGACAGGAAACTAATGCCAGAGGTAGTGGCCTTAAAAACGGGGTGTAGAACAAAGATTTACGTACCATTAATATTCCATCGTATACCAAACGAATATTATACATATATGTATGTATATACACCTTATACCGTCGTATCCTATATATATACATATTTATACACGTTAATTCGCGCAAGGGTTGCGGAAAAAAAATGTTGCGTAATTCATATCCCCTCCGCCAATTAATTCTTATTCTCAGAATCGCCCGTAGCATTTCTTTCTCTTTTTGATTTTCAATGATGTAATACCGTGGCAGATCGATGTATTTGTTTCATGGTAAAAGTGGAGATGCAGGAACAGCCAGCTAGGGATGCTTCGGTGTATGTAAAATTGGAGAAAGTATAAATATGGATTTGTAGATCGATCGGTCGTGAAAATGTTCAAACATTTCAACCTCAAAGTTGTCTTCCAGCGTTTCGCAGTAGTCTACTACCCAGATTCCATTTTCATGCAACCTGCACCGTCGCGAACCCGATACCGTTGAAAAATCGAAAGAGATTCGCTTCCAATTAAGATTACAGTTTATGTACACAATAATTGAGAAATTGCTTCTGCGATTCTCTGCAGATAGCAGTCGTTCGGTAAATCCGGTTGATTTTGTTCCTCTGCTTCTGTTTTCCGCGTCTCTCGGCACCTCCTCTTTTGAAATAGCCTATATACATTCTGTTCATTTTCCCCCCTCCTTCGCCACCTCGCGGATCGTTGGTTTCGTTAGTGTGCAGAGTTGCGGCAGCTCTATCTGCTGCAGCGCAGCAAAAGAGGAGATATAGTTGGAGATTTAGAAACGATGATGGGATTGAGAGCAGGAAAATAGCGGAGAAGGTGCAGGAGATGAGAAGAAGAAAAGAGTATAAGATAGTCTTTATTTCGCATTAGTCGACGATCATTTCCAGACCGTTAATTGGTAGACGCTCCCTCTTCGAGCTATATACGTAGCAGCAGCAGCGGCAATGATAGATCTGTATCTCTGAAACACCCTAGAGTTTATTCGCTACCCACTGAACCACGAACGATTCGACTTCTTTTCTTTTCTTTTCTTTTTCTCTCTCCATTCCACGCTTTTCTTCGACACGTAATTCTCTATCTGCCTACAAACTCTCTTCGGCGTTCAGTTGGCTTTTCTCATCATCGTCATACACACGGTAGCAACAGCTGAAAAAAATCCAAACGCACTGCCCCTCGCCGCAACTTTTTTTTTGCGGCATTACAGAAATATCTCGTAAAATATCGATCCCTCCCCACGTATCGCACCCCTTTTATGTGTACATTAACATATACTATCCGGTAGTGTGTATCTCGATTCTGGGTATATTATCCGAGAGAATCAAAGCCACGAAGTTAACGGTAGACGTTCGAACTTTTCCGAGCCACGATGAACTCCGTCCATTATAACTAGCGGGGGAACCGATCGTCTTTAGGGCGCAAGATTATGGACCGGAGGGAGACGGCGCGAATCATCCCAACGAGAAACAGCTTTTGTCTTTCTCATTTTATTTCTTCAGACTCCTTTACTCTTTTTATTTTACATCTCCTCGTCTTGCGCCTACCACGGTATATATTTTCTTCTTTTTTGTTTTTCTATTGTCTTTTCACAATCCAACCATCCGGCTATACACATCCCTTCGAGTTATAACTTTCGTCTTACTCGCCCCACCGTCAATCGTCCAATCATTCCTTATTTTTCGTTAGAAGTTTTCCGGCGTATAACCAAAGACTCGTTCTTTGACGGTTGATTATTAAAAATCAGGTGGAATCGCAACTGAGGGAAAAAGTAAAAAAAGTTCGTACGTATCAACTGGGTCTTGTGTCAAGATCTTTTTTAACAGCCATTGATGTTGTCATACATCCCATTGGCAGTCTTCTATATTAAGTGGTCGTCGCAATTCCTTGGGATCTGGTTGACCGCAGCATCACTTTACCCCTTCCAATTTCACCCCGTTCACATCCCCCCAGTTTCTCCGTAGCTCTTCTCCATTCTCTCCTCTCTCCTCTCTCCTCTCTCCTCTCTTCTCTATTTTCTCTTTCATCCCCGAGGCAGCGTCGTCGCGGACCATCCCGACACTTGTTGAGTAAATCCCCTCGGTCCGCCTGACACACGAGCGCCATACGAAGATCCTTATACGTGCTATACACATTTGTACTCTTATACAGCTGAGCCGCATTACTTCTAACGCATTCCCACGCGTTTACATAAATTTCTACGACTCTCGGTTAATAAAAGCATACCAAAATACACGCGCCTTCGCCCACGCATCTAACAATAGATTTTACGCGAGCATCCCGCGCACGCGACCGTTTGAACACAACGAGAAACGAATATGTACTCGGTATTTTACAATCTGCATACGTATAATAACCGAAAACCACGACGATGGATTCAAAGTAAATTCTGAAGATTCTTACGTGATGTTTGTCTATTTATACATACCCGTGAAATGACGAGAGGAAAACGCCTCTCGTTTATATTACGCTCGGAATTATTGTAAACCATGAAAGAGATGGAGATTTTTTTATTTGTCTATAAAAAACAAAAAAGCCGGCCGTCGTTTTAAGAAAAAAAAAGAATCACGTATATACGTGTGTACTTCGATAGAAAGATCAAGGATGAGGAGATTTAAATCGCGTACCAATTCTGACCTGATATAATAAGAGATATGCGACGATTCTGTTTTTGATAAAATTTTTACTGCTATATCAATAAATTAAATTGGATGCAGGAACGTTTTCATGTTTTCCAGATCGTAATTACGTACACGTGATTTTTAGTATCATAGAATTCTTTCGTTAAAGTCACCCGTCGTGTAATACAAGTCGATGGGTAGACGAGACTGTTTAAGTTCGTCGAGAGAGTAAGAAGTAGACGAAGGGGAAGAAGAAGAAGAAGAAGAAAAAGAAGCTGCGGGCCAGCACCTAAAAATAAGTGTCTGTCGTGTTATACCGGTGAGTAGTTATTTCATGCGAGCCGAATTATATCCTCTTCAAAAAGTGTATATGATAACCATACACATAACATCTACGCGTACGTCCATCATATACAGTAGCAGACGGTAATAATTCTGAGAAAGATAATATTCTTTCGGTCAACTTCAATTTTCCTTTACCGGAGGAGTCCTCGGCTTTGCTCAGAAAATCGACTATGAACATGAAAAAAATCAAAAAAGCTAAACTTCCGCTTTTCCATATTTTTCGAATAATAAATGTTCTCGCTGTGTTATTGCAAGAAAGATGTTTTCTCCTGGAATTCGAATGCTGGAATATTTTCAAATTCTGCCGTCAGGTGGGTATACGCGTGGTTTTGTACCGATCTTCGCGGGGTTAGAAAAACAAAAAGGCAAATAAAAAAAAAAATAAGAAAAATCTCGACTCTCGACGGAACCGAAATCCTCTCGACACTCGCGAACTAAATGTGAAATTCCGCCGTGCCCCCGGAAGTCTAGGAAACAGCGGAAACCCGCGAGTATTGTACGCGATGCATCATCCTCCCGTCAAACGCATTCGCTTTTGGCTTACTGACGCCAGCGTTAGTAGACGTAGTCATGGTGTATATGGAATATCGCGATGCGTTCCATTCCCATACAGCACACATAGACTCAAGTGAGCAGATGCACGTGTGCGCGCATCTGTGTACATCCATAAAGCGGTATACAAACCAATTCCATGCACATTCATGCGTTTATTTCTCAATAGGTATTGGTCCCCGTTGGCTCGTCGGTGAATCGAAACGAGCACGCGGGTATTGGGGAGGGTCATGGGATGGGCATCGGGGTTTGTAAGGGGTGGATACCGGGCGCATGTGTAAGCGAACATGTTAATGACATTACGTAATACTGAGCGAGCCAATCAATATGACGGACACTGTGCACACTGCATGGTGATCACACCTCGTTGCTGTTCCCATGCAGTACAAAATCCCATTCCCCCATGTGTATCCATACCTCCATACACGTACGGTGTACATACCCAGATGCGTTTGCACGAACACAACTGAGAATTCTCTCGGTGCACATGCAAAATGGTAAACGTGCGTGATCCAGTCTATATACCATTATAGCATAGTAGTTGTGTAGCTGTACGCGTGAATATGTACGAGGAACCTGCGCGCATATATATATTATATGGGTAATAGTGCATCGCGATGCAGGACTGTTTGTCATCCGTATACCTATTCTATTTAGGTATATACGTGTGTAGCGAGGATGAGAATGTATAGGGGATGGAGAGAGTTGGGTTCTCTCACCGTGGTTGTCTATATAATTCTCTGTTCGCGGATGTTATGACCCCTGGAAGTACATGAATGTGTATACATGTACACACGTGCATTTATATGTACTTGCATATGTATACGGTAGATACGTTGTTGGTCGGAACTTTTAATTAACACCGACAAAAAGGGGATTCGAAATGATTTCAATTTTCATTACATGAATCGTTTTTCCCTTTCAAATGTAGTAGATTACATTTGCAATTTTTCTTCATGCAGATAACTTTCCACCGTGGGAATAAACAATTTTATCATCATCGGTTTTTCAAACACCCCGTAACTATTTTACCGATATTTTTCAAATCAAAAGATTTTGTAATCTTTTATTTCGATACAATTCTTCAGATCGCATTCTCGCGAATCGCCTGATTCTTTCGCTCTTATTTTTTTGTCATCACGTAATTTTTCCTTCCTTCTGCTTTTTAAAAAATTTTTTTTTGCGTAACAGGCCGACGGCTATCCGGCGTAATTAATGATGTTAACAACGACGTTGGACAACAGAGCGGGTATAATATAACCTATGTTAAAAAAAAATGAAAAAAAGAAGTGAAACACAGGCTGTTATGCGGGGTGTATTTAAAGTTCTATCTTAATACGAGGTATCGCCAATTTATTTTTCCAAAAAGTGAAGAAATAAGGATATCCCGATGGGATTTATTCCTAGCTTACGAACTTGACTGATTCGTGTTCGTGAGGTCAAAATACATTGGAAAAGTGTCCTGCAATCAATTTTGGCGATACTTCATTTTTGACCTCAAAATCGAAAAAATCCAAAGGAGTGTATCTCAGATATTTTTCGATTTCAGGGTCAAAAATCAACCATTAATTTTGATACGGACATGTGATGCGTCTGAAATGTAACGATATGAAATTGAAAAAAAAATAGTAGACAAAAATTTAAAAAACAAATGAAATCAAATGCAATGCTAGTTTATACAATATATATAGTTTGAAGATATGTACAACGAAAAACGAATTACTGCTGTCGTTGCTCTGAGAAAGTGGAGGTGAACTTTTTATTTCAGTACTGCGAGCCGTTTTAAAAGCCGTATAATGTTTTTCAAGGGTTGAACAGATGTCGCGGTCTATATGGTAAAACGTAGGTACCTATATTTACATATATTTACCGCAGTATACATCAGCTATATATACCAAGCGGTAGTTAGGTAAATCGCTTACCGTAATTCACGCGACAACTAAGACATTTTTAGACCGCAGTGCCGCTAAAAGAGAGGAAATCAACGTGCGCCCGTTTATACGAATGTCTTACATTAAAAACGTCTAATTGGAAGCGTTGCAACATTCATTTTTCCACAATACCCTATAAAGCTAGTCAAAGTGTTCGCTGGGACTGGGCGAGAATGGGTGGGTGGGCAGAGCCAGTTTTCGGGGTACTGAAACCAGAGTCTGAATTTACTTGGAGGGTTGCTACCCCCGGTGCTATCCTTTAATTCCCTTCTGCAGTTCGCTGTGATTTATAGGAACCCTTTTGAAACTACAACTCTCACCGGGTTGTTCCTTGGTTATTCAATCCCACCTCATACCTTATCCTTACATTCTAGACTATACAGTCCACCCTCGAATAGTTGTAGTTTGGGAAATTAGTAGGTGACGTGATAAAATAAATATTTCATTGTATTATTTTACTTTAATAAATGTTATTGCTCGGTGTTTTATTTCGCTGCAGCTGGTTGTATAGACACGCCGCGTGTGTCTCAGGGTATTTGTTATTACTTTGCGTTTACGTTCAAGAGTAACCGACGTAACTCGAGATCTCCTACCCTGCGTTCTATTTCGCCGAACTCTATGCAGGCTGTTTTTTCTTTTCTTTTTTTACGTCTTTCTGTTTTTTTTTTTTTTTGTTTTTTTTTCTTTTTTTAGACGGGCAACGAAACTGCGTAGGATGCTAAGATTGGACGGGGGTTGTACGGTAACGTAATAGTAGGGCAAATATTCCTGCTATACCCTGACTTTCACCCGTTTCACTTTCCGCTACCCCCCACTACTCCCCCGAAAACCAGATCCCGTGACTTGTTTACCATAGTGAGATATTGCAAGCAACCACTCGCAACCCTCGCGGGCCCTCGACTCTCCTACCGATCGATAGGACTACTCCGTATACCCCAACCTCATCCTCATCCTCATCCTCATCCTCATCCTGATCCTCTGCGTCCACGTGTGGAGTCAAAGATTGTATTTTATCGACGCCCCTAAGATATTACGGGGAGCAAGAAAACCCGCCCAAGTATATAGGTCCAGCACATCTCGAGATGTCGGCTGCTGTATATAGATGCATTTGAGATATTTTTTATTTCACTTTTATTACAAACTTCCGCTAATGTAAGTATAATACTGGGTGGATCGAAAGGTTCGCTTATCTTAACTGTAAAAGTTTTACTTTCATGGCACTTGACAGCTGCGGAAAAGGTCGTGCAGAAGGTATTTTTCATTCTGTTTTTTTTTTTTTTTCTGTTTTTTTTTTCCAGTCGTATCGAACGTATTCAAAATTGACCACCCGTTGTAATACCAGTCGTAGGAGTTAAACTTTACTTGAACAAAGTTCTGAGTACTATTTCAAAAGTAACTTTATATTATACCTACTCTATTCCCATTTTACTCCAACGTAAGCGCATCAGCTTTCAAACCTTGCGGTGGCTGCCTGGTGCTCTTCAGTCTTTTTTTTTTTCTCATTTTTTCTTCTGCCTCCGAAATACCTCTGTGCGTCTACTTTTTCATGGCAAAGAAACACCAAAAAGAAAAAAAATGCGCAAATTTTAGCTCACGTTGCTCGTATAACAAGTGATTATAAAGTAACCTATGGTAAAACAAAAAATCTAAAACCTTCGTCAACTCAGCGTACCGCCAGTCAATGGAAGGAAATTTTGTGCGTATCCGATTTGAGTGCTGCACGAATTAGAAAATAGGTGCTGCAATCACTTTGGCAGAATGTCACATTTTTGAAAGAGAAACAAAATTTTGTACTTCCTACGTCAGCAGATTTTTTTTCGAATTCGATAAAACTAAATAAAAAGAAAAGGTCTCCGGTCGATCGTTATTCATTCTCTAAATCCACCCTCTCATGTTCTTACAGTTTCATTTGCTTTTGCTATTCCTCATAAAACTTGAACTCGTAAAAATTTCTCCCCTGCAGATATGTTTGTACGTGAAAATTTTGAAAATTAATTAACCTAAAATCCATTCCGCCGATGACGTATATAAAACGAAATGCGCAAGGGCTGCGTATACATTATGAAAGTTATACAACGACAGCTGATTCGGATCGACCGTAGTAGACATTCGTGTAGATGGGCAACGTTATAGTTTCTGAGGGTTGTAAATCCCGCGTCGTTATTCGAGACATATCGGCTCCCGATCGATTAGTACCGATAGAAGTAGACCCCCTCGTGCTACATTAACAGCGCGCGCAACCATTGTTTTCGTACGCATCCCTTATTCCACTACTATACTCGACGTCTCCCAATCTATCCTCTGCAGGAAACCTTTGTACGCGACCGGGATTTTCTCGATACCCTCTAACGCGTGTCTACCCTGCGACATACGTGTACGATACGTACAAACTTCGGAATCATTCGCGGCCGTAGAATTTTTTCCAAATATCTTCTGTATTCATTCCTTTTTTTTGCTTCTTTTTTCACAATATCCCATCACGATAAAATCAGCGTTCGATTCCCTCGCCGAATAATATCAATCTTCGCGTTTGATTCTCCTCATTGAATCGAAGGATGATGATAAAAAAAAAGAAAAAAAAAAAACAAACAAATAGAAAGGAAACTCGTTCCTCCGTTCTAAAGACCCCTAAAATAGGCACGTATACGCGAGGCAAAATATTTCCGCAGGAGCGAACCTTGTATTACAGGGACTACAGAGAGGATGTTGGAATCCCGAGCGAATGGAGTTTGGTTTATGGGAGAAACAAAGCAGTCCTTTCTCTTCCTCCTTTCTCTTTAGGTTTCTCGTCTCCCTCGCTATGCCGCAACATTTCCCCTCAACGCTTTTCTTCATCTCAGCCCCGTCCTATTCTCCTCTTCCCTTTTTCCCTACCCTCCCCTCCCCACCAGTCAACATTTTCCTGACCCTTTCCGCACCGAGTTTAGTTTCGTATTAAGATAGGTCAGGCTGTATACTTACCTTGGATGCTGCAGAGCTTCGGTCTACGCAGTTATATTTTCTGTATCTATAATTTCTCTCTCTCTCTCCCTCCCTTCGTTCCGCGCGAGAATTTAACCCTCGACGCACAATGGACAGGATAACGAGTATTATGTGTAATAGGATTAATTGATCACCTTCTAATACCAGACCCGGTTTTCCTTCCCTTCAATATAATTTGCAACTGATCGCGTCCTTTATACCCTATGGTTGGCTTATTACGCATCGTAATATCACGCCTCCTTGCACATTTAGGTATATCTATACGCGCACACGTATGTATAAGCAATACATGTACACCTGTCGATGTATTGAATTTGTAGAGTTAACCGCGCGATACGTATACACCGTCATGATTATACGAAATAATTAAATTAATTATCAAACGATATAACTGTTACCTTGATGATATCGTTATTGTAATAGGAAAACGAAGTATAATTACACTAATTCGGTGGTCACTACCTACGATTACCAATGGTGCGAATGAACCTATTTACATCATTCGAGTATCCGATAAAATATAACGATTTTATTACATTTTTTGTTGCAGGTGAGTTGACTGACCACATAAAATTGGATACAGATCTTCGCATTATCATAACTAAGTTACGTAAGTAGCTGTACGATCTACGAGATTTTAAGGGAAGGGGTGATTGTCAAGGGCTTCGTTAACGAACCGCCGTCGTATACATATCTATACATTCCTAAACTTGCGCCAATTTCTATAGGAAAAAAAGAGAAAAAATATTCCTCACAAGAGTTTCGAATAAAGAAGAGAAAAGAACTTACGGAAAGAGTAAACGACATATTCAAAGATCATGAAATGACGTATAGAAATAACCCATTGACGATGAATATCTCTCAGCGAATTAATTATTTGCGATACGACGGAAATTGAATCTAAGCGGATTGAAATTCAGCTGTTTCATGAATAATTGGTCTCTCGCTAAAATTTATATCAGTGAAAACGCAGAAAAAATCTGTGCCTATTTTAAATTGCAAAATTTACTTCCATTCGTATGAGAATCCATATGTTTGAAGTCATTATTTTTTATCAGAAAAAAGAACAAAAGAATGGTGGCTCAAATCGGGGTAACACAAAAAAAACTTCGACCGCTAACTAAAAACTACCTGTCATGGTATACGGAGGTATATGAACAGACTGTGCGATAATTATCTGCAAATATTAATTTATGATGTGTGCGTCACAATAAATCTAACGAGTAAAATTCAGATTCATATCAAGATCAGAACTTAATTTTTGTTAACTCATCATCGATGATAGTGCGATATATCTGCTGTCGTTTCACGTTAGATCGATGTCCAACGAAGTATCATAAAAAAAAAATTTGCAAATCCCGCTGAACTATTTTTGGGTGTGAATCATCCGTTGGATCTGGTAAATGGAAATTGAGCTTTCTCTTTTTCCGTTACAGTAGCTTCTTTATTTTAATTTTTTTCTATGATATTTATTTATTTAATTATTATTTATCATTTTCCAAATGAACTTCTTGCGGGGTGTACAGTGTTGAAATCGTGTGTATAGAATAGGATTTATTTACCAATTTAAAGAGGTTGGTTAAAACATGCGCTCACGTCACAATTTTGAACTCGCGAAATACCACCGCGGCGTTATCGTACTCTGACCAGATCTGAAGCGAGTGAGAGATTTGAAATACATGATTTCGAGTCGAAGGAGAAAGAGAGAGATAAAATATAGTGACTGACGTAAATCATCGTTAATGTATTTATATGTTAAACCTACGCCCGTATTTTCGGGTTGCGGATTTAAACTCTGTTTTTATGAAGTTTCAACTCACACGTTTTGTTGCTTTATAGGTCGCGTTTACGCGACAAGGATTAGCTACGTTTGGGGTTGGTTTTTGTGTCGCAGCCACCCCCACGTGAAAATCTGGAACAAAAATATATATAAATAAATAAATCAACGACACCGATGACCGTGATAAAATAACATAAAACACTCGCGCTATAGCCAAGAGTTGGGGAGGGGGAAGACAAATTGAAAGAAAAAAAAAAAAAATGGAACGGCAAATTATGAGTTCAAATTTATGAAGGAAGAAGCCATATTTTGACGTTACTACACGGAGTAACACAGCAGATAGATGTGTATATTCCACGTACCCAACCTAACCTACCTACTAGCTTGGGCTTCGTGCCGTCATAGACGCTCCGGAGTCATTTCATGGCGAAGAAGTATAGAATAGAAACACGCGGCGAGAAGTAGAAAAAGAAGGCCATAGACATATAGTATACATTATAGTAGGGAAACAGAGTGAGAGCTGATGTATAAAGCAAAAAGCAAAAGAATGAGCTGGAGGCAACAGCAGCAGCAGCAGCAGCCACTACTACCGCTATTTTACCTGCAATTTTGAAAGTATCTCGAAAGGGGTACGGAAAGATAGTCTCTATTAGCGTCAGGCAGGTGCCTAGATATTACGATTCATACCTTGAATTCACGCGGTTCTTATCGCATGACGTAGAAATCTACACGTACACGTATACATGGCTGTATATTTACGTTGGAAGGGAGGGAACATAAGTGAGTGGAGTGAGAGAAAATTCACACGCACGTGGAAGTAGGTGAAACCTATGACATTAATTACTCCTGATTATCAGAGACTCGTTGGTCTGCTGTACAAACTATACGTACAGGTATATCTATAGCACGTTATGCCATGTTACAGTGTTCGCTGTGTCAACACCGGGCGTGCGTCGTCGTCGTCGCGTCGTCAGTTCGTATACTATAATCGTGTACACGTTATTTAACGACGCGCATCAGGTTCGTATGTGTAATAAGTATCCATATCTCTGAGGCTATACAACGTCGATTGTTTGCCGTGCGACACCTTTTAGCTAGGAGAAAAACATGAAATTAACGCACGATAAAAACTACTATCGTCACTATCGTTGTGACGCGAAAACGTCTGGGATTCCACGGAGAAAGAATCGAGGAAGCAGGCTCAACGATTGAACGTCTGATGCAAGATTCACATCGTTCGAAAAAAACGATCGGTTTTTTGGTTTGTCAATCGCCGTGTATGTATTAAATGGATACCCACCTCATCCGGTGTACGTGTTCTTGTATTCTTACGTTGAATGTTGAAAACGAATCGGTGCGGATGGTCTCGATTCTCGTTGAAGATTGCATCATACGTTTAAATCGTAGGGGACCGCAGTTCCGCAACGTGATACCCGCGAAACACGAACCGTCCATTGTTGACGGTTGTCGTATTTGTTACCTCCATGCAACACGTACGGTGTTTTAGACACCTTGACAGTAGAAATTATTTCTTTCGACCGACTGAGTGACACCAACCCTGTCCACACTGTATATCCTCGTTGATGCGAAATTCCCTATGCACGTTGTACGTATTATTTATCATACATATCCATAAACTGTTACGTACATATACTATACAACTAATTTCTATTCACATATTCCATTTACATTGAAATCGGACGATGAAGACCGGAGAACGGAAGTTGTAGGGTACGCAAGGATCGTGGATGTTCTATATCCTACAAACTGCGTACAAGTATTTACACTCATGTCATGTGCTGCTGCTGCTTTCGCGGGTACTTTAGCGATACGTGTATGATATATACGTATATATCGGAATCACGTATGTATCATATACGCTCATGTACTAGACCAGAGAGATTTTAGATAGACCCCTCTAATTGCCAATGAATTACCATTTTAACCCACTTAACGATCCGAGGTAACGTAAGAAACCCTCCCCCGCCCATTCGACATTGTATTCAAATTTTTCCAACCTGCTGCAGGACTACGGCAAACTAGTCAACTCGAAACGACGGAGGTCTTGACGTCGTCGAGCATCGTACCTGATGATGATGCCGACGTTTCAATCATGTTAACAAGCTAATTACCCTGCGGTAGACACGTGGTCGCGTATACTACACGTACACCTCTGCACATGCATTACCTTCTTACGGTTCCACATTACGTTCGCACAGCTACTGAATTGAGTCGGAGTGAATTCTTGAAAGGGTGTTCTTTAACTCTACTAGTTACCATTGATTTTCGTAGATCGTGAGATTTGTCATCTTGTTTTTAATGATAGACTGTAAAATGTTTTACGACGTCGATCCCCGAGGACCTATTACCGGATACACTCTTCCTTCTAGAATGCGGGAATTGTTTGAAATCAGTTTTCTTCTGAGCCCGGGCTTGGCGCGTAGATGAGCTTTTGTTTGAACGCGTGTTTATAATCAGATTTTAGTTGCTTGTGTATTTTATAACCCTACAGAAGACAGAAGAAGATCAAGATCAAGAGTCAAAGGAGGAAATTAGAGAACGGAGGAACGAGAGCGTGGATTTATATACCTGAGTAACAACAAAAAGGTGTGATGGGGAGGGTTGCTTCTCCGCTAGATCTGATTCACCCCTTGCTTATTTTACGTTACATACTCATCGCCGTATATATCCCCCGGTTACTTGTAGCTACGCTACAAAATCTACCTCGTTAAATTTGTTGATGCCGGAAGTTGATCCAACGGAAGTTTAGATGGAGGTGAGGTTATTCTGGTGAGTAGGTTATCGGTGAATCGGATCGAAGATGAATACGCGTTATCGTGAGGGTATTTCTCAGAACCTCAGTGACCTTGATGGAATCGCATCAAATAGCTGTACGGGTGGTAGTAGATTATTTCCCCCATCCGCGTTTCTTCGACGCGTTTCTGGTTGCCAAAATTGTCCATATCCTTTCACAGCTAGCCCGAAGGGGGAATCTGCAGGTATCCCATTGCGCGTATCTGGGATAATTTTCATCGGCCTCTACGGATGGTTCCGGTTGCATGGTATGTTAGTTGCGTACAACTCTACCGTTCATACCAGTAGATGGAGAGGATCTTTGGTTCCGTCAATGCTGTTTTCAGGTCGTGGGGGCGTCGGCGTTATAAATGTCGTCATAGTCGTCGTCGTCGACGTTTTCGGCTTCGGCTTTAGCTTCGGGCTCATAGCGTTCGCGTTCGCGTTGCGTTGCGAGGTTGGAGTTTGAGTTCGGATTTTCAGGGGTTGGGGTTGGGGGTCGGGGTCGGCGTCGACGACGGTGGCACGGAGACCGTGGGTGTCGCGGGTGGCGTAGGTGGCAGCGGGTTTCAGTTCGACTCCGTATACAGGCCGGGGGTGGCGGCGGCGGAGTCGAGGAAGAGGAGGAAGAGGAAGAGGAATACGAGGGTGACGGCGAGGGCGAGGGCGGGGGTCGAGTTCGCCGGCTCACCGCTATTGATTTTTCCCGCTAGACTCGCGGCTTCTCTCTCTACTACGTCAGCGGTACGTTCAACGCGTCTCCGTCGTGGCCGCGCACCGCCTCTCTTCCTCTTTCTTCTTCTCTCTCGCGCATTCTCTCTTATTCAGTTTCTCATCTCTCTTTTCCTCCCTCTTCATATACCTTTCTCTTCTATTCTTTCTCTCTTCGACTATATCCGCGCCACTTGGACCCGGAAACAGCCGTCTTGCTCGCGCTACCCGCGAGTTGCGTCGACGGCGGCCGTTTCTAAACCTAGAATTTCGCCGCTGCCGCTGCTGCTGCGTCCCGTAATATCATTCCATTTTTTATTTACTCATTTTTTTTGCTTATTTATCTCGCTTTGCAAGACCTATCGCGTAAATGAAATCGTCAACTTTCTTCACTTGCCCTCTTTCTTCCTCTCCCAGTTATCCCAGATTCGCGCATAACGCACCTGGGGTACATAACGCATATTATAGGATTACAATTTGAGCATCTCACAGTCGGATGTAAAGTACGTAAATGAAAGGGCAGATAACCCTCGGAAAATATCGATTGTCTAGCCGTAGTTTCCGTTCATTCCCATCTACAACGTAACCGCCGACAACTATTTGCTCCGAATTCCCTGCACTTTCACGTCATTCCGCCGAACAAATCTCGAGACTGGTTATTTCATTTATTTATTTTATTGCTCAAAAACCGCAGCAGGGTTTCAAAAGTTTTAGTTTTCTACCCACGTGCTGCTGCCGCTATGCTGCCTCCGCGGCTGCAGCAACGAGAAATTAGGAGTATACGACTCGTCGAGTTGATCGCCCTGGGCCAAGTAACGGGCTAGCTTGACGCCGCCAAGGGGCAAATAACGATCAGCTTAACGTGAGACTGGAACAGATTTTCGTCGACTATTATACCGCGCCACTTGCTACCCTCAGATCGCTTCTCAACACTAGGTACCTACTTACCCGAGATTTTCTACCGCCGAACTTCCGAAATGAATGAAAATAGCTTGGCACGCGTATCGAATGAGCTACGTCGACGCAAAGGAGAGCCAAATATGTAATAACCTTCAGCCACCGACCATACTCTTCCACACTATGTTCTTACTACGTTTATTATATTTCCATTCCTCTCTTACTTTCTCTCTCAACCTCTGTAATGATTGTGCAAAGAAGCTTTTTTTCTTTTATACTGTTTAAATATTCCTTTTTATTTTTGTCAAATTTCTTTGCTTCGTGCTAATTTTTGAACCATCTTCTTTGTCTCGCTTCGATGAAACTGCTGCTTTCAGCTTATATATTGTTATCATCCATTTGCCGAAAAGTCAATTGAAACCAACTATCAGCGTTCACTCACCTTCGTCTGTAGCTATAATTTCCATCCGAATCGAACGTGTTAATAATTGAATGTACCGAAGCGAGAATTGTATAAACCCGAATAAAAAATCTCACCGATGCCATTTCGAAATACGTTTTCTAATTTGACATTCATGAAAAATAGTTTGAATGACGAAATCCCGCTCGTTTAAATTTTCCCGTCGCAATCGCGTGAAATTTTCACTCGTCGTCAAAAAAATAGACTAAAATAATAGAAACGTAACGACTCGCTCATTTGTACGTACGTATATCGAGGTATAAATTGCCCGTAATTTTCTGCAATTATCGAGTCTATTGAAAATGCAAAAACTGCAACGAGTGCGGGTGAATTTTCGACACTTTGCGCGAGCATAGGTGAGGGAACGCCCTCGGGCTAATTCGTTGATCATATCGAGTTGCAACGGTAGAGAGATAAAATTTTTACCCTACATGTTATTACACGTGAAACGTGACACGGGCGTTTGGTGAAACTAAAAACCATGTAATAAAACAAATAGAATAAATCGCAGAGTAGGTATACGGACAATATAATGTCGGTTGTATAAAACTGTAGTTATATATCGGCCAATAAATCGTTAAAAATCAACTTGTTATCCCCGATGCATTTGTGGAAAGAGGATAGCAGGCGACGTCGTCGGATGCATATGCGCATGTGAACGATATCTATACGTACACACCACCGCAGCACGCGTGCAATGTTACTGCGTAGTAAATAATATAATACTACGCTGCGCATATACCTATATTGGGCATAAATCTGCTGCACCGGGTATCTCTATTGGTAGTGGTCAAAAGCTGATCAAACAATTCGCGACGAGCCGTGGCGTGTAAATTAAAAATGTATTTCATACCGTAGACCCTGCCACCGGGTGTCCCTCGCACGCTTTGTACGTACATAGGTATATGTGGATTCCTCGCGTCTCGTGTCCCGGTTTTCCGTTTATCCTGCACCAGTTTTCCATGGCATGTCCCGGTGCATACGTGTCACGCCACGCCACGCCACGACTCATCTCTATTAAAACGAATTTACGTTGAAACGTTCGTACATACCTACCGGGAGTAGCTTGATTCGATCGATATAGGTAAAATTGAGCGTACAGCTGCACCCTATACTGCATACAACGTACGTAGTCCTACGTACTTATTAGTTTCCGATTCATGTTATCCAACGACACTTTTGGTAATTCATTACACGTATACGTACGCGTCGGATGTTTATATATACGATGCAGACACGTGTCAAATATGCAGGCGATATTTTTTTTCTTTCAATTTTTCTTCCATCGCTACAGCTGATACCGTCACGGAGGGCGAGAGCCTATCTTTATGCTCGTTCGTCGTCCGTAGCGACTGAATTTTTCTTCAATGTAAATAATTAGTGGGATTTGTTAATCAAGATTTATTATAGACGATGCAACGGCAGCAAACAGAGTCGCGGAGTTGCCTCGGGAGTTGCAGGGTTGCAGCTGGGAATCAAATTACTTACTTTTCATTCCTACTTCTAGCGACGAGTTGCCCCGACTATGGTACATAGGTATATAATACACATACATTTCTTATAAGGTGGATCGTGGCTCTTGAACGTATTTTTTTTTTTTTTTTTAAACGAGTAGTTTTACATCCTCCGTCCCAGTTGATCCGGGAAATGAAAAGATTTGGAGAAACTAAAAAAAAAAAATCGAATAAAAAGAAGGTATGAATCAGAAGTGGAAAAATTTGAAAAAAAAAAAAATAACTCATCGACCAAGGTAAAGGCTTTCGCGAGACGCGAATTGCGAGGAGATGCAATTAAAAGCTTGTCGCATCACCTCAGCGTTATAAGCAAAGTTGCACAGTTTCTCGGCACGTATATGTATTATATTTACATATACATAGCTATGTGTACCGATAGTGACACAGTTATCGTTGTTCAAATCGTTATATCTTTTTGATCCATTCCGTAGAAGGTAGATGCATAGATAGGCACGGTATACATGTTCCAGGTATATCCACGTGCACAGTGTTTATCCCAGAGATAAGAATTATAGACGTCTGTTGGAGAAATCGAGCGGATATGAAAAAAGCATATTTTATATGTGTCTCTTCATCTTGCAGCGACGAAAAAATATTCCCCTCCCCGCAGCTGATGTCGTTTTGAACAAATTCTTCTTATACACGTATAATATACGCGACTATGTAATCTTGTGTGCTTGAAATTCATGAGAAAATTTGGCTGGATTGCTGAATCATACTGTGATATTTCTTCAACTTTTCCTTGGCGATTCGATGTTAAATGACTGTCTGAATTTGATGTAGTGTTTTGCAGACCTACGACAATATTACATCCCGCTCCCAAATCACACATATATATGTATCTAGTATATGTGTATGTATATAGGTATGTAATATATACATAGGCGAGTCCCCCCCCCCCCCCCCCCCCCCCCCAGGCGATCAGAGTCCCAATCTATATTCTGCTGCGGGTCTCTCGATCCCCGGGTTTCGAATCTGAAGAGTAACCTCCTGTTTCGCGATTGACTTTTCAAAGCGGGGGATTCTCCGCCGGCTTCTAGAGGAGGACCCGTACTAGGTATAGTATATAGAAACTAGGGGCTAAAAGCTAGAGGTTATAGTGGCGAACTGGTGAAATAAAGTGAGAGAATCAATCGAACGTCCAGAGTTGAACGATTCTCTCTAATCTCGTCGCGCGGTGTTATCCTTTGGATTTTTCATTCTTTAGAGGATACGAGCCGCGATAAGCAGTCGAAAAACGTATTCATACAGATACCAACATAAATAGTATTCGTGCGGTAAAGGGGTATTTTTTATTACCTCATAATCGATTCGGATAATTGGATGAAAATTACCCAATTAATGACAAACGGAGCCGAATATCCTTTCCCTGTACGCATACCGAAGACCAAATTGATTTAAAAAAAAAAACGGACCGATGATTTGGCGGTAAATTTCCAACCGAATCAATCGCTCGGCAATATGTAAGGATTTGTATCGGTGAGAAAAATATTTGTTGTCAGTAAAGGTGAAAGGGGGTGAAATGATCGGTAGCGTTAGGAAAAGACGGTTACCGATGTAGAGCTAGCTGACGATGAGCGAAGAGTTTAGATTATAGACACGGTGAAACAGCGGCATCGAGTGATACAAAAATTGTGATATCGAACGGCCTCGATCTGTTCACCTCTCTATCCCACCACCAATCTATCCATTCGTCTATGTGTTATCGAATATCGAACTCCTCCTCGGTATTGTCTAGAATGAAATAGGAGGTCAGTGATCCCGGCAACAGGGAATTTCAGAGAGCCGAGTCGGTTAGGTTACAATGTTACGTTGCGTACCCATAGAATGATCCAGCTGTGAAAATTTTCTATGGGGAAGTTCACCGATTGAATGCGAATCGACATGAGTTTTCTCATCTTTTTACCCCAGGATTCAGGGGCCGAAGTTCCCCGTTATAAAATAACCACCTATAGCTAGAAGAATAGTACACCGTACATCCACATCTGTCGCAGCAAAAAAGCTCGTATAGCTGAAATAACAAATAACACACAAACCAACAAACAGAAACAATAAAAATGGAAAGATGTGGAAAAAGTAAAAATGATAAGAAACAAACAAACGTCGGGTTCATTCGTAGAGTCGCTGTTGGGTTACCTAAGGATGATATATACAATGAAGCTCCGGCGTCGGGTAATTGTCCATCTGTCTCACGCACCTCGTTGCGACCCTCGCCTACCGTCTAGAGTCTAGACTAATGGGCTTTAAAAAGTAGTCGTCGTCGACACTCGCGCGCAGAGATCTAGAGAAGAGAGAATAGAATAGAGGGAAAAGAGAGGAGAGGAGAAAAAAAAAGAAGAGATAGAGGGTGCTGCTACTGCTGCATGTCCTCCTGCATGGTGCCAGAAGACCGATACGTTTTTCTCATAATACCTAGAAGAAAATTACAGCTCAACTTTTCTCAGTGAAAATATCATACCTCATGCCGTAATCTACCTTGGTACCTACCTACCTACACAGTGTGTCTAAAAAGTAACACGTTATAATACACGAAGAGAAGAGTAAATATACACGTTAGTCCGCGACCTGCGCGAGCTAAGAACCAACCGTGGAGAACGTTCACCTCTCGCTGCACACGTGCGGCACAACGCAATTGACGATACGAAAAAAAAGAGCGGTAAACAACCACAAAATGATTCATACCTAAGTCGTGTTACCAAAATGAGGAAAAATAACAAAAATTAGCCGATTCATTATATGACCATATTTTTCGAGTTCGGTTAATTTGTCAATAATCGATAGCATATATTGACCGCGTGTATATACTTGAATGTTTCAGGAGCAATTTGCAACATGGTTTAAATATTTAACACTTCGTTTTTTGACTGTTGAGCAGCTTTCTTTCGGTCTGTGGACTTCGGCCGCTGCCCATCTCATCTAACTTACATATCCTATGTAGAACTTTTTGTAGTAGGTCGGTAGACACATGTATAATATATACGTAATAGCTATATACCTGAAATGAGGTGGGCCGAAACTGTTCGCCCGGACCCAACTCAACCCCAGCTTCATCGTGCCGTTCAGTGTTTGGATATTTTTGGTCACGTGTACACCCATCAGACCCTCGGGTCGATGGTGAAGTGCCGGGACGCTCATCCCGTGTTACGTTGCGTCGTGTTACGTTACGTTACCGCGATGCAAGGTCTGACCTGAAATACCGCAGCGAGTATGACGGAAGAAAATGTCCCGCGACGGTC
This sequence comes from Athalia circularis, assembly GCA_963978495.1. Classification (NCBI taxonomy): domain Eukaryota; kingdom Metazoa; phylum Arthropoda; class Insecta; order Hymenoptera; family Athaliidae; genus Athalia; species Athalia circularis. The sequence continues at coordinate 22,874,339 of OZ021702.1, forward strand.
ACGGGCCGACTTATATTCCGCACCCTATAGCTGCAGTTTGTTCCCATACCTCGAGGGTCGGAAAGACGCAAAGTTCTAGTCTGCAGCTTTTACGTTCTCTGCGGGACCAGCTGAGGAAGACGCGCAGGTCGTTTGACTTTCCGGTCACGTGCTCCCCCACAGTCATTCGCTTGTCCGCGTACACAGCGGCTCTCATTCAACGAGATCAGCTACATCTGGTGAACCAACAATGAGAAATCAGATCGTTGTTTTGATGCCCTTATTGCGGAATAACTTGCAAATTTATCTCTACTTCAGGGTTATTTCATCCGCGCACGGGAATTCGCTACGGCAATTTCTTCATTTCATTCGGAGAGATTACGAAGTAAAAGTAGGAGGTTCAAGGAAACGGGGGACTCCCGCGGTGCAGCGATGTGATTCGAAAAAATTCTTGGAAATCCGCTCGCGGTAACGGCGGCGACTATACCTGCATGTTTAGGGTTTAACATATGACGCGTGTGTTTGTTCAGGTCCACTCACGGTCCGGAACAAACAATCCTTGAGCCGACAAGACCCTGCTTCTCCAAACCATGCGATATCCTCGCGACTAAACGGCGAAATGTGTAGTACAAACCTCGTTTCTTCGAAAGCCAAAAGCGAAATGTGATGGGAAAGGAAAACGAGAAAACAAATAGAAAATACAAATCAGACGTGTAAAAAGTTGAAAAAAGAGAAAAAAAAAAACAACGCGCAAGGAATTTACAAGATTTTTATATTTATGAAAAATTCTTGTAAACTTCATTCTCTTTCCGCCAATTGATTCTGTGTAAAAGTCGCTTTCTACATAACGCTGCCGCGATGCTGCGTACCCCGGGGCCATCTACGTGAAGTGGGATGAGGAAAAATCCTTGAAACCTCCCTAAAACGGGATAAATAAAATAAAATACGAAACAAAAAAGTAAAACGAAAATAAAAGTTTTCATACATCGAAAGTATACCTGAGTCGTATTAAAACATGGATTGTATCAATGCCAAAGCTGAATCCCCGTGCAATTTGAGAAGCAAACATTTGCTAATTGAAAGTTATATAGTCGATTATCTCTCGTGTATAATAAGTAATACGTTTCAATATAATTTAATCCCTTTTTTACCACTTCGACGCGTGTTTAATTGAGATGTGAAACCGCATTCGAATAATCCTGGCGAAAACGAAGCTGCTGATTCTCGAGGATAGTTAATAGTCGTTTTAATTTCACGCTTGTAATTTTACATCCAAAGTTAACGCTATAAAAGGATTCTCTCTTGGAGCGCGAAATCGAGAAGTACGGTTTCGCTTCCACACTCTTTGCCATTTATCCACGAAATTGCAATCATCACCTTGGCAATTGACGGAGAATGAAGAAGAAAAAAGATAATTTCACCACGGACAATGACGTCCCGCATCCGGATACACGAATCTTCGTCCGAAAAACACCCTTGTCTAGTTTTCTAGCATCTTCTTTTACTCTCCCAGCCCCGGAACGATCTGCACGATACTATATGTGTATGTAAATCTTATACGATGCGAAGATTTGGACTCGGTCCAACTAATAGTAAACATCTTCACGTCCATATTCACCGCAGCCGACTAAATTGCGATCGCAACTCGTCGGAAGATATCATCTTCCTTCTTCGGGGTAGAATTTTCTCATATTCGAAATCCCTTTATATACCTCCTTCGGAACTTCCCCTGAAATTACTTGTCGACAATCGGTAATCAACGAGAGATTCAATACCGCCATCGAGCGCAGCAAGTACTTTTTATTTTTCATTTTTGGATCGAAGTTCCTTATCGCGCGTTGCGAAAGGGGGCTAGACGGAACAAAATTAAGACCAAAAGTTGTAACGATACTTTTTGCTATAGTTGTAAGCTGTGCGGCGTGCGTGTGTTTCTCTGTCTGTCTCTCTCTCTCTCTCTTATAGAAAGCAAGCCAGTTATATTCGTTTCGTCTTTTTATTTCGCATTGAACAGTGTGGTGTCGCGACGATTATTTTTGTTGAGTGTATACAGGTTAAACGTAACCGTAAACGTAACGAACTTCGTTCCATCCGGGTGTCCCTTGACACCTCTCAAATTTTTTATTTTCTCTGCGGAATTTCTCTCTGTACGTTCCCGATGATTTTCGCTGCTTCTTTGGAGTATCGATTTACGGATAATTGATATTTACCTGACGGTGGATCGTCTAGATTCCCAGCGGATAACCACTAACGAGGTTTTATCGTGCTACATGGTGATCTTCCCTTAACGAAGCGTTGCAGTTAGCTACTAGCCGGATATACATATATCTGCGAGGAGGAGTCAGTTCACATCAGCGACTACTTAGATACGCGACTAACGGACTCGATCTCAGATAGTTTTGCCTTACCAAAAAGCTCTGAACTGATTAAACTCAACGTCATAATATAATCTTCTATAATCTCGCACCGCGTACGAGTTATGAAGTTCGTCCATGTGTGCGGCACGTATCAAATAAATAATCTTGTTTGCGGATAAGAGGACAACCGGAGCGCCGCCAGATGTATAAGACTAATGAGATTCAGCTTCCTTTCTTTATTGAACCGCCCACGATTTTAACATGCAACGTAGAGCGAAGACCTGCAAACTCGAGTCTCTCGCCTGCAGCAGCAGCAGCAACAGCGGCGAAGTCTTGAATTATATCCCTTTCGCAGATCCCCGCCTCTCGCGATTTATGCCACGAAAGGACGGTAGGGTATGTTAAAGACGTACACCTATATGCATATGCACGGAAGTCTTACATCAGATACGTTTGTATACCTATACGTATACGTGCGCAACGAAAACAGGAAAAAGAAAAACAAGGGCATCAAAAACATCGGGAGAGACCACGTGAAGATTATTAGATAGGAATACATGAACTTTGCGGATTTCCATATTTGTTCCGAGGGTTCCAGATAACAGATTTATTATTATTATTATTATTATTTATTTATTTATTTATTTATCTCATCTTCACATTCAACGCCACACGACGGGTTGAAAAACTTTTTCGGGTCCATATAACCATTAATTTGGAGCGAAATTCCGCAGGACAATTTTATTAAACGGTTTTATAATTATCGCGCGATAATTAGTATCCTTCCGTTCATACATATAGGAGTAATTTTTCACTAGTACTAGGCGTTTAGTTTTTAAATCTTTTTATTTTTTCGCTAATTGATCTTCGCGAGATGATGATTAAGTGTAATTGAATAGGTATTATTTTAATATTTTTTTTTAAAGATTGATTTAGGAGTTGCGCGCGCATGTGGGACTGCATTAGAGTGAATCTAGTGTGAATATAAGGTAGACTGCGGTAAACTTCATCGTTTAATCAATCATCTTTCTACGTTGGTTCAAATCCATGTGTATCTGCGTGTGTGTTTGTTCAGCGGTGCAGCGAATATTCGAATAAATTTTCGAGGTTGACGCGGTAGGTGGAAAACGCGCATGTCAGTCAAAAAACTTTGTGGATTTGCACTGCGCTTTTCGTTTGAGACTGCAGAAGAGCGAAAACGTCATGTATCATATATGTGTACGTGTATATATATGTATTTATATACTTAAGGTGTTAGATTTAAGTTTTCAGAGTTGCGAGAACTCTTTATACGTATATAGGAGGTTCTTTCTGCTTTTTACCACCATCGCATCTGCGTCGCAGTATACAGTCCAAATGCGAGAGACTGGTTTTTCTAGTATATTAGGTACGGCAAAGTGGTCCAGTTTCCCCGTTTTTGTTGCTGCTGCTGCTGCTGCCGCCGCTGCCGCCGCCGCCGCTGCTGTTGTTGAAGCGAGCCTTGTCACTTTGTTACGTAACGACAGAACCGACTCGCCCACGTAACTCCTACGGGGTACGTTATTATAATACGTAACCGTGAGCGACCGCGAGACGCGTAACGGAACCGGAATTATGGTAAATTACGATCAATCCTCGGATTTGTGGCTCCAACGTACACATGGATGTAATCGATGAAATGTTGTCCGGGGAAATTCAGCCCCGGTATAAATTGAAGCTTGAATTAATCTCCTTTTTACGTCAATACGATGCATCTATCCTGCGATTGATAATGATGCAACGCCAGTTGAGAAACTCCGTCACGGAAATCTAATTGTCCGCTGTATGTCGGTGAGATAATTTTACCCAGAAACGAGTCGCGGAGGGTCCTGTGCGGGGACCGCGATTTCGGGATGCGAAATTTTGCTCTTGTATTAATAAACAGGTATTCTAGGAAGAACCTATAGAATTCTGGTAGCTATACGGGTTCGTTGGTGGTACCGACACTCGGTTTCGGAGTGTCTGCAGTGTTTGGAGGTCGACGACGCCTTTGATGCCGCTTAGAGGAGACCGGGATCCAGCCAAGCTGCAAGTTTCGAGGCTCTACGAACCGCAACGTTGAGCCGTCAGCCATAGTCGCGTAGTCGCCTTGCTTCTGGATACAGCTACTGCTAGTTGGTCGCATAGACCGATTTACCACGCGAATAGGTTCGCAGCGTTGCTAATTACTTTCGAATAAGCAAAGCCGAGTTAGGTGCAGCGTAGCTGCTTTAGGTACGTATATGTGTTCGTTCCAGGGTACGAGCTGCAGCAACAGTAGCAGCGAGAGCAGCAGCAGCCGAGTCTAGACAGCGGCTGACAAAGGTGTCCTCCCGACCTTTTCGATGCTTCGTTGGTTTCCGTTATGGTTATCGCGATTACTGGGAGATCGTAATTCGATATTTTATTACCGCAGCACCGTTTTCGCCTTGTAATTCCATAATACACTCGTACACCGTGACTCGGAAGTCTGAAGCCGGTAGCCTAGAGAAATTCTTGCGGCATACGGGCTCGCCGTAAGAATAAGTTTCCGCGCTATGCCAATATCCGGACGAGATGGTGCGGAGCTCATTGTTCCTTCTGTTCATAAATTATTCCGCTTTCCGAACGCGGAGCTTGGCATAATAGAAAGTTCGTCTTTGATCGCGGGGATTCTCCGGAACTTCGACACTTTCAAGTTGCATATAAATGAAAAATTTTGCACTGCGACAATTGCAGCCGCGAATCACCCCTCCGCTGGTATATACGGACAAACTGCATTTCATGCTGCACGCGCCCATCGCGATGAATACTTAAATATATATGATTTTATTTTTCATTCATTTTTTGTTTCCAACTTTAAAACGTCTATATACACACAGGCTCGAATATAAGACGGGAATTTATCATCTCGTCAAACTTTGATAGTCCGGAAACCCGTACAGCGTATGAAGTTCAAACGATCGGTAACACTACCGCATGTACAAATTCATTCACGTGTTCACTAGGCTGGGTGGAATTTGGCGATTCGGACAATACTTTATTACATCAGTCTGTCGGCGAGAGCTTCTCCGAATCAAAAACTTCCACCGAGCCAAGCGCAAAAATTTCCCAGCTTTTCACGGTGGAATTACGGCCACGCATTTCAGAACGAAATTGCAACGACTGCGTATACGTTGCGGTACGTTAGTCGGATGAACGCTATAACGGAAGCTCACTTAGTTTTTAAACGTCATATAAGTGAGCTAAGCGCGCTTCGCGTTTTACGTTTCGCACTCTGCTGCCGCTGCTGCCGCTGCTGCTGCACCATAATCGCGATGTACGTACTACGGTATACACGCTGTATAACTAGTAGCTCAAGCGATGTGCAAGCCCCTGCAGTATAGTAATGCATTTTTATTGAACTTACGGTTAGCTGTTTACTGCCTGCCGATATCCACTTAACGTGCGTCAAGTTATACAGCCGCCGAACGAACGAACGAACGAACGAACGAACTAACGCAGTCGCTATATATATGCGCATATAAAAAAAGGAAAATAGAGAAATACGAGTTTATATACTCGCCCATATTGACAAGTGTCGGGGGAAATTCCCTGATGTGGGTTGAATGGTGGGGAAGAAATTTCTAACGGCGAGAAGGATATCGCAGAACCGCGTGAGATCCACGTATAATGGAAGTTTTCCGGATATCTTCTGGAGTAATTGGAGCTATGTATATCATAAACTTAAATTATGTCTATCCGTTAAACGTCTACTTTGTGCTTCAAAGTCGTCAATTTCAAAGCCGCTGTATACAGAGTTCAAAGTTTCTATAGTTGCGCTATGGTTGCGCGTATATATCTATATAAAGTTATTAGAGTTACTCTTCCTGCAGCACCCCACCGCATCAACTCGCTCGGTTGTACGGCCAATTAAAATTTATCGACGATCTAAAACTGACTCATCCGATTTAAAACATTCCCATTGAATACCGTTTTCACCAAAGTATATATCGATAACAGAAATGGAGAAAATTTTTCCGCCTCTTCGCCGAGGTCCGTAAACTCCTTTCGACTCACTTTTTTGCACGGCGCGGCGTGTGAATTCTCTCGTATGAGGACCCTGCTCTCACATCGTTGACTGGTATCTGCAGCCCGCTTGTATAATTCAATATATCACTTCACGAGAATGGAACTCCTCTGCACCAGTAGCACCACGTTTTGGCGCGTCTCTGCGCTTTATCGGGTACCGTGCGGATTATGCAGAACCATATAGCCCCAGCCGGTCCGGTGCATCTCGGAGATAGCACAATTTATATGCTAATTTGTACGCGCTAATAAAGTCAGCGGACCGATCACTGCTCCGCTAATTAAATTTACGACAATTTTTTAACGTCTGCTATTCCAGCCACCGCGAAACTCTCGTTAAAACTCAAGAGGTCAGCTAACCTAGAGCGATATCGTCGAAGACAGCTTTTCTATATCCACATAATCGCTTTTATCTAGAAAAATCATTCGTCATGGCTATTCGGGATTCTAGCGAACCGTACCTGCTTTACCGCGAGTATTATGTGGGTTAGTATGCGAAGGTCGTTTCCACTGACCCTGGACAAGGATATTATTATTGGATCTGTTCGTTACGTAATTCTATACATTTCCTCGGTCGCGTTTGTCTATGCAGAACATCGCTCCGCGATGAAAGCTGCGCTGACGGATAATTATCGAGAATTTCTTTTCACAATCGTTGAAACGAATATAAATAGAGGAATAGAAAATGGGCGAAAAAAAAAAGAGAGCAATTTTTTCGGATTCAAGGAACCCCGTACGCTGCTGCGATCTGGCGCAAAAATACGTATCTTCTCCGTGGCTGATAATACCACGGTGCTTCCGATGCCTTTTCTCGTTCAAAGAACTCGGGAATTTGAGAAACGAGTTTTAAGCCCACGAAGCGCGAAGAAGGAACTCAGAGATCCGAGAGACAAGTGTGCGTGACAATGGATAAAAAAAGTTTAAAGACGAGTAAACCTCTCGCCTTTCTTCGTATCCTCTTGCAACAGGCTCAGCTTCCACATCCTCCTTCTGCCTCTTTGAGCTCTCTTACCTTCCGCCCCCCAGCCCCTGCAGGCGTCCGCGAACCCGTTCTTTTTCTTATTACTAGTCGTGGTTGCGCTAGCGTGACGCGATCCGGGACCACCAAAAGTCCGAGGAACGACGAATAACCAGTTCCTTGTGTATCCGACAGCGGCGAATATCTCGCACCGGATCTGTGTGAGTATACATACATATAATACGTATAGAGTCCTTGGTCGTCCGCAGGTTTTTTCAAGCTAATAAATACCGCGGTGCGCCCAGTAGGCATATACAGGCGTGTATATATACACGGTGTCGAGCGTTAATTCATTCTCGTATTCATTTAAAACACATTAGCGCCGCGGGCCGCCTACAAATTGGACGTGTGTATCACGTCATAAATAGAACCAGCGACAACTTAACGACAAATTATTGGGTAGTCAGGTACTGCTTACGGGTAACCCGTTGAATAAAATAATCGTAAAATGCCGGTCCAAGATCGAGGATTAAGCAGCCGTGGATCCACCTGTGAGGTGTTGCTGGTATCGGTTTTATATGTATATACGGCTATAAGGCCCATTACCTGACTCGCCGGTCCCAAATACATACATATACATATATATGGTACACCTTCTGAAACGCACATATTTTATAAACGCCGACGGTCATCAGCTACCGTTTTACAACTAACAAACCATTTCATTTGCATGATAGTAATGAAATGACTTCATATATTTATACCTATATATCATAGGTATATCGGTCACGAGATTTATTCACATTATATAACACGCTATCGAAAGCATATACAGTATACATTTTCTTCCAACAGGTTTCTTCTTTTCTCACCTGATCAAAAATTTTTATCACCGAGAGAGCTGTGAGAGAAGAGAGAAAAGGGCAAGAACAGTGAAAGAAAAAAAAAAAATATAAATAACTCGTAGAAGTATTCAGGGAGTTTCATTGAAAATCTTGAAACTATGTATACACGGGATATAAACGTATCTACGTATAATACAGGGCAGGCGTGAAGAAAACGGCGGATGAGATTTCTATAGATAGAGCACGAAATATACAGCTAGTATACATAGCTACTGTCGCGATTGTCATTCAGAAAACTTGGAGGGTTTAGTTATTGAAGCGGAAACCTGAATGTTACATATATTATAGAGGTACGTAGGTCTTCATGAGTGGATGTACAGTGTGTATGTATAATGTGTATATACAACGTAATACACGTATATCCCTCTGTATAATAATGGGTTTGAGCCGGCAGAGCTTATCACATATTTTGATAAGGTTATATCGTTCGAATTACGCTGTACATATACATATATAGACGCGGTACGTATGTGGTATTCACTGTACATAAAACGTAGATGGTTGTTACACACCTATACGACTGATACGATAACTTTCCTAGAGTACATGACTAAATACCTTGGGGTTATCAGCTACTATAGTAGGTATAACTTTCAAGGTCGTACCCGGTCTGATCATCTGTTTTTTCTTTATTTTTTTCTCTCTTCACAATCACAATCTTTCGGAGACGTAATATATGCGTGTCTAATGTTTCTCTAGTTTTAATCAAACCGAGCGAATCGCAGTTATTCAGAGGTGTAACAGAGGCCACTTCATAGACTCGTAGGTTGAAGGATAAAATTGCACATGATTCAAGATCTGCGATGAGCTCTATGAATAAAATTTGGCAACACGTGCTGCAGTTGCAGTTCTTCGCTCGTGTTAAACTCGCAGGGGTGAAAAGAGGGCATGAATTCGTTTTTCTTGGAGATGAATACCTTTGACGTTGGTATGAACTAGGGGGTTTTTTTAAACTAAAATTCAGGCAAAAGCGTACGTGACTTTATGTTCAAATTGTCAAATTTAATCGCACGATCTAGACCCGTGTAAGGGGGTTGTACTTGTTAAATTTTTCTCTGCTCTAATTTTCTCTTTACTCATCGGCGCGTATACTATAATACCGGTATAGGAAGTGATAGATGACGAGATAAACTGAGTGGGTGTCTGAGAACATCGAGTACAACATGAAAAAACCACCATTAAAAAGAGAGAAAAAAAAAAAGAAGAAAAAAGAAAAACCATCACGCTACTCGCACCTATACGCCGCGGTGTTACATTCTTATGATAATAATAATCATAATATCGTATCATGGGGTTCCGTGGATGAGTCGAGGGGACTCGTGTGCTCAGGTACATCGTGTAGATAATAAACGTTACGACATTCTTGCGCAAGGTGATAAGCAGAAGAATCGTGAGCGTCGTAATATCCCCTCTTCTTTCTTTTCGTTTCTTTTTTTTTTTCTTTGGTTTTTTTCTTTTTGTTTCATCCAACTTCATCGCGATTCATAACCGCTTCTAATTCAACGCGTATACACACCGATATCATGTAGACTTTTCGATACTGACACGTGTTAATCACGTACTATAATAATTTTTTATCACACTTCCGTGCAAGACAAGTAAAGTACCCTCTCTTAGACACTCGCGTTCGAGTATGTAGGTAACGTTGAAAAGTAAGAGAGAAAAAAAAAAGGATGCATGAAAACGTTGGACGAGTCAGAGAGGGGGAAAAGTGGAATTCTCGTTATACCTATAGGTGAATAAAAAGAACGGTGAGAAAAAGGAGAAAAAAAAATAAAAATATACCTGTACATCGTAGGTACAGGTGATATGTGTGAGTGAGGTACTAAACGAGGGTAGAAAGAAGAGAAGAAAAGAATGAAAGAATGAAAGAATGGAGTCGCTGCCGGATCTCACGATGACCCCGACGAGATAAGCCACTGACACGAAGCGAGCTATAGTCGCGCGGTTCGCGCGCTGCACTCGGCTTATATTCGACAAGATATACACACATGTACATCGGAACTATATTATATATATACTTCACGCAGGAAATCACGTCTAGAAATTTTCCCTTCTTATCTCTTTTTTTTTCACGTATAGTATCTTTCCTTCTATTCTGAAAAACTTCTTTTCTGTTCTGTTCTGTTTTTTTTTTTTTTTCTTGTGGAACGACTCGCGTGTATGAGTTATAAATTAAGTCGATTCATGCAGCGCATGGATGTATCGATAACCGGTAACTACGATTGTTGCGAATCATCAATCGTCGTTGTATATTAATTATTCGCAATAGAATTATCATTGCAGATTTCACTCACTTATATCCTACAGGTGGAAGATCCGCGGTATTTCGTTCTCACACTTCTTTATCTGTACCGTATCAAGAGGAAGCTTATACCGTATTTTATTATTATACACATACACCGGTCTTTGTACTCCGACTTAGTGGATCCTCAGTATCATTATTCAGCAAAAATTGAAACCGTCATCGCACTGCATTCTTTTCTCTTCTTTTTGTATCGTAATCTATTATAAAGACTGCCCGTTGACGTGCGCTGGTACAGAAATAGATAATAGTGTTGCATGAATAGGTGCAGTTTTAGGTTTCTATTTAAACACCTAATCCGTGTCGTATCAAGCATGAGTCAGGGGTTCATAAAACAAAAACAAAAAAAAACTATACAGACATCAGGTTGTTACATCGCTTGACACGATGTGACGATTTGAAGTTTGGATGGTGAAATAAATATACCCTAGTTTACTAGACTGGCACATTTGTCACAGGCGGATGGAGAATCATATAATGTGATGCATCGTTGTAACATTTTTTTTTTTTTCCTCAATTTTATAATTACCCGCAATACGAAGATGCGTTTGTGACAGCGATATGAGTAAGACAACGATGAACACGATGATAAATTTATAAATGAAAGTGGAGGTAAAATTTTGTTTTATCATGAGCGCGGTAGTGCGTGCGGGTTGATAGACAATTCTTGAAGGAAGTGAATTTTTTTTTTACCATTTAATACTCGTATGCGAGCGAATGAAAATAACAATTTTGAACTTTGTATAATAATTTAAGTGTATAATTAATAATTGACTCAATCGAGGCTGTTAATGTAAGAGTGAAGCGTGTTTCTAACGTGTAATTTATAGAATTTTGAGTAGAGCTGGCGATTACAGGGAATTGATAATTAGTGGGACATGGGATGTGCAGGGGGTATTAACGCGACTCGCCGCCACGTATCGTGTACGTCTCTAAGCGACGCTTAGGTGGCCCGTTATAATTCAAGGGGATCGGAGCTCAACAACTACGGCACGGTGCTTGCCAGTAGCTCAGATAAATTCACGGCTCTTGTATTGTCCGGTTCTCTATCATTTGAGGACAATAATTGAACGCTCACTCGCCTGGTCAGGTCGTTTGGTCAACCGACGTGGGGATCCTTTCGTCCCTCTTTTCCTCTTCCTTTCGTTCCCCTAACTTTCGGTGTCGTCCTCTCTCTCTCTCGCCACTTCGCTCCACCCCCTCGCCCTTAACTCCGTGGAGAGAGACTAAGTGATTCTGGACAGGGATACACCAGCTTTGTCCGATTTGCATCCCGGTTCGTTCAGGGGCTCCTTTTTAGTCTTGCGGTCGAGAGGCCTCCTTGATTTCATCCCAAGAGACCCGCCTCACCGGGGGCGCGTCATTAACGCCATCTTCTACCCTGAGGACTTGGGGGACCAGAAGGCCGCCCTACTTCTTACTTCCTCTCCCTTGTATGCCCCTCCCTTGATCCCGGCGGGAGGGAAAATCGTCGCTATATACAAGATATTCGTCGAAAGCTTCTTTTGCCTGTATTATGGAACCAACCTTAGGGTTGCTACTGCGAAGATTACCACCAATTCTTTGAAACTTGTGGTTGGATTTAAACCGACTCGCTTACTGTATAATAGGAAGTCTCTTGTGCGCAGACAAAGTAAAAACTAAGGGAGGAAAAAAAAACTGGGAAAGTGGAAAAAGGTACAGTCGATATCAAGAATAATAAAAGCCGCGGAGATGGAGCTCGGTTCCGCGAGTTGAAAAACTTGTCCGATTATGCGAGTCTCCCGAATCATATCTATCAGAGGTTGGTACCATGACGGCCCCATGAAGCATGGGCTTCAATGGCGTAATTAGGCTCCGATTTAATTACTAATTTGTCGTAGGTACTCAGTAATTACGTCGAGAGGAGGAGCTGCAGTAGGGATCTACTTCTCTAAACGGGCTAACTGATCTTTTCATCAATCTATTCCCCGTGAAATCCGTGACAATCTCACAGGTGTTGCATTTAATCTCACCTGTTATGACGTTATCTTTGCGATTTACATCGTATCTACCGTCGCATTGTTTTGAAAACCACAAAGCAGCTTTGTGCGTTCAATTTTCAACCGAACAATATTGCTTCATACCATTACTCGGGTGAATGAATAAACAAATGAATGGACCAGTGTTTGTACCAAACGCGTTTACCATGGAATAAATCTGGGTGTGTTCTTCGACCGAGCGTGAATCAAATAAACGTGCAAGTTGTGCAGTTGCGCTTTCTGCTCTTGTTGTTTCATGAAGTTTTCAAGACGCAATTCCCACCTCTGTTCGCGGTCGTTTTGTAACTTTCTACTCCACCATTTACCTACCACTTACCTAGTCGTCCAGTACTTTTTAACGCTGTTTACACTATGTGTTCATCGTTGCTGTTGCTAGTTCACTGACAATTTCTAGGTTTCCCATTTTTCAGTCGGTTGGTTAGACGACCGCACAAACATGTAAACCGTGTAATAGTTAAATGACCGCGAAAAGTGAAGTCAGATCTGGTTGGTCACTGGTCGTTTACCTTCTCACGTACGTAGCGGACAATCATTTGAATGAATGGACTTGAAGCCAAGCATACGTCTGGAAATACTCGTACAGCCACTTCAGCTTCAGCTACATGGTCTGTGGACTCTGTAGTAATCCGGTCATACAGTGGTAGATAAAATGTAACATACATAGTTAATGGTAGAGAAAAATTCTGAACCGTGACCGGAAGTAATTCATTTTTCACATGAACAAGAATGATCCAGTGTACCCATTGCACGCACATCGTTACGTACGCCATCGGCATTGTTTATTTTTTTTCTCTCTTCACTTTCTGAACTATCCGTAAAACCAACAAACGATTTTTAGAAAAAATATTTCAAATCCAGTACATTTCATTCAACAGACTGCCTTCAATGACAGCAGAAGCAGTAACGATTCGGAAACAACGTGGCCTGTCCATCAACCTGTGTATCCAATCAGAGGTGAAAAAACAGCCCACGTTGAACGAAAAACCTTCAGATTCAGTTCCTCTTCACGATTTGTTTGTCTTTCGTTCGCGCAAAAGCATCGTCGACTGAAAATATAAGATCAAGTGGTCTGGTCCTTTGGTTCTAGTCGCTTTTATCCGTCATTCACATTTGTATGTGTATACATGATTATCCATTCAACATATTTGCTTAAGCGTTAATGGGAAAGGGGTGTAAAAGAAGTATCAGGGTTCGTTATTAATCCCGTGCTGAAGAGCCCCGCCGATGAATTAGCTGAAGGATTTTAATTACTGATTCAATTAACCGTTCAAATGGGCATAGTAGACGGCGTAATAGAGCTGCTATCGGCAGATTCAGGTTGATTTATCGTCCCCAAAGCTCGAGGAAAGATAAAAAAAGACCCCTTTTTCCGTTTTCTTGATTTTCCTCTTTCGCCTACCAGGAGGATATCATTTCTTCAGATTGAATAATTCCTTCTGATCTAGTTTTCATTTTAAAAAAAAATATCGGTGACTGAACATTCATAGCAGTTGTTGGTACCCAGTCGAAGCGCGTGTCCCGAGTTTTTTCATCTTCTGAGGAAAAATCGGTGAATGAATGGGGATGAAACCGAGATGATGTAGGAACTGTTGGGAATAACCTTCGCTGAAGAGTTTTTCGTACGATGGAGAAAAAAGACAGAAGCCAACAACGAAGAGCAAATTGCAACCTGCGCCCTGCGCCTTGCTCTTAGTCCTAACTGATCCCCTGGGCTGATCATTTGCCGCAATAAACACACCAGTTGTAAGAAAGGGAATCAACAAGGACGGGCCGGCTTACGTAAGACGATGATTACGTCAGATGACTTCTCCTTCCACTTAACCGCCACAGCGAATGCCAAAGAAAGACATTCTCTGAACGGTCACAAAAAGTGCCACACGGTCTCCGGTCTCCGATCCCGAGACTCTCGGATCTTTGCTGATGGTGGTGTTGTGTGATACCTACGCGTAGGTCCCGTTCCCTGGGAGGCGAGGAACCCGATTCAAGGCTGTTCTTCGTCCAATTGACGCGGTTGCACGCCTTGCTGGAATTTATATATGATCTCTTGAGCGCAATATGTCTGTCTACACGGCACATTACGGTCTCGGTAAAACAACGAAAAAAGGAGGGGGGAAAAAACCAAAAGCAACAAGACAAATAACACAGGAAAAAAAAGTAAATGAAGAAACAAAGAAGTAAATACTCCGCTTTCCTTTCACCCTTCGTCTTCTTCGTCTTCTTCGCGAAGAGAATTATCGCCGTTACGGTCTGCAGACTATGAGTTACGTGTAGAACGCATACCTCTTCTCACATATGTGCATATAGGTATATGCGTTACATACATACGCAATAAAAGTACGCAAAACGATCATATGTGAAACTTGATTTCGCACATCGCACGTTGATTTACATCCGTTAATTTTTTGCGTGAAAAAATTTTTTCCTACGCTCAACTAGTAACTACGAAAAAACGAAATGAAAGATGTTATTATATAATCATCAGTGAAAAGGAAAAAAGTAGAAGAAACGTGATGGAGTTGTTTGAAAAGAAGCTTAGAATTTTTTCTTTCAAAAACCAATTTTTCAAGACGCTCCTGCAGGTGTTATGCCAGAAAAAGGGGAAAGAGAGAGAGAGCTAATTACCCATTGCGTTGTAGTAACGGGCTAAGAGATCCGTCTTATCTACGTTGTCATAAAAATCTCTCGACTCCTCCGTCAAATTAGTATCTGCACTGACTCACTTGCCCAGGGGGGCCGAGGAGCTTCGACCTTTCGTTGCAACGGAGTATCAGTAGAAGCAGCGCCGCGTGACGACTATAGTGAGAAAATCTAGCAAGCTTCTCTCGGCTGCAGATTAAGCGCGAACAAAGAAGGGAGAAGAAAAAAAAATGCTAGGATGGGGTACGATATGGTATATATTACGTACAGCCAAGAATAAATTTTCCTTTCGGAAAATACTATACGTATAACACGATGGTGCAGAGCGCAAGAACATGTTTTCAGAGGGTGTATATAGTGGACCAATTAGGGGACGCTGCGGGTGCGTTTACAAATTTGGACGCGTTAAGGCGAGACAGCCGCCCCTCGAGCGGAGGGAAAGAGCTGCGCGATATACATAAATCTTTCGAATAATCACGTCCACTGCGCCGACACCCTTGGCATTTATACGACTCGGTTTAAACACAGGTGAAATATATATGTATATAAATGCGTATTATTTATATAATTATATAGGTATGTATATAATATGCACATGGGATAGGACAGGTGGTCGGATGTACGAATACAGGCGAGTTGTTTTTATAATTTTTTTTCGTTTTTAAATTGTCTTTATTTTTTTGGTCGAAGAAAAAGGAAAGGAAAGGAAAAAAAAACGAACAAAAATGGCCCACGGAGAAATTCTGTTTTTTAAGGAAACAAAAATTGAACGCCTCGCCGTTTTATAATGCTCGGCAAAATACGCAGAGGCTGAATTCGCTATTCACAATTTACGTATATAGGTACGCTGCATTATTCATTCTCGCAGATCCATACACCTACCTACCTCTCGATCGCTGTAGAATATACCTAACCTACCTGCGTTCGCTTCTTTCACTGGCCCTGGTCTTGTGGAAAATATTTTTACTACAGAATTTTAACGCGATTTTTAACACGCTTGATGGAATTACGTGCGTAAAATCGAATTGAATTTTTTTTTTTTTTTTCCCCCAAACGTATCAACCTTTCGTATACGGGATAATTTATCAGAAATTATGAAAATTGAAAGTTCGATCTTTTATTTTATTAAACCCGCGGAAATCCTCCGATATTATCGGGTTCGAGGGACGAATTATGATCGATTGATTCTAATCGTCTCACAACGCAGGTCTATAAGCTGCCAAGAGTAAGAAAAACAAAAAAAAAGAGAAAGAGAAAGATTTGAAATTATATTGAAAATTTAAATTTCAAATTCTATAAAATTATTCCTCGTTTGTTGTTCGTTGAGAGTCAAGACGCTGGTGCCAAACAGTTCGAGGAAATACGTGTGTTATAAGATTTGTAAATTTTTTTACCGTCGTGCAGCCAGATAAAAATATTCAGATAAGTATCATTTCCTGTAGAACATATATGATGCGTATCGCAGAAGAGCTAATTAAATCATTTTTTGAAACTTTTTTTCTTCACTTCTGTTCATGTTATTCGTATGTATTATAAATTATATCCCTATGCAATATCGTCCGTTCAATGTAATACACCTGTTAAATTGTTTATCGTACGATGCAGTGCCGAAGTAATTAGATCACCCTGACGCCTAATTATCCCGTGTAGTTCGATCACGTGACCTCATCAACGGTAATCACTGTTATTTCGATGACATCAATCAAGCGGAGTGTCGGAACATACGCATATGTGCAGCACGAGAACCGGAGTTACCTACACGTACCTACCATTGATATACATACGTGTATCGGGGAGGGGTTTTATACGAATAGTCTAAAGGGCAGAGGCCAGAGAGTAGGGAAAAGGTAAAAGTACGTGGCCATCGAGACGCATTTGTCAACGGTATCATCAATCTAACGCAGCAGCGTCGTATTATAATTACAGAGCTTGCAAGCGTTCCGCGTTACGACTCTTTTTTTTCCATCTCCCTTATTCCATTTTCTATTGGCTAATTTTATCGCTCTTTCAATTCTTTGCTCATACTATACGTATTTGCGATCCAGTTCGTTTCTTTCATCTATTCTCACGTGTAACGAGCGCTTATCTTAGCTTCACTTCGAGCCGATTGTCAGCGAAAAATGACGGATCGCTAGATCCCACATTTTCTTCTTTTCAACTTTTTTGTGTATAAATTTTTACCGCCCAGCTGAATTACGCAGAGGTATGATGCGAATACCTGCAGTGAATGGTTTTATTTCGGCAACAAAAAAGTATACGTAAAAAAGGTAAAATACTTCCCAATCGGCTTCCTTACAGAATATAGCTGTGTACTTTTTATAGGTATGCATAGTCACGCATGTGTATGTTACGTACGTAACATGCGGAGAGGAAATGATTTATGATAATTACGTGGTGCTGCCGACTGTATGAAGGGTGCACAAGCATATATACGTTTGATTCGCGATCAACCGTTCGTAACGGGATTGGCGGAGCTAATGATTCTTGGAAATTTTGCTGCGGACGTTCGGTACGTACACGTTACACACGTACCGCACGTAATTTGGTGTGGTGCAAAGAGTGTGTACGGTTTTCAAGTAGGTAGGCATCGGCGGAGAAGAGCAGAGAACAGAAGAGAAGAGATGCGATGAGATTTATCTTAAATATATACGTCTTTACGTGTATACCAACGGATCGTGCGAGATTGACGGCTGTCTAACAATAAGAAACGACCTATGAAGCGGCGTACTTTACGCCACGTGGTCCTTCAGTCGCACCACTAACTATGACACGTGTGCACGACGTGGTAGAGGAGAAAGAGAGAAGAAGGAAAGAAAAAGAGTAGACTTGACTAATGATTTATTTAGATCTTGCTTTAAATATATAAGTTCAACGCAACCAACGCCGTTTGGAAACGGCGGCGTTTATTCGGCGTGAAGTTTTTTGTTCTTCTGGTATTTTTTTCCGCTCCTTAATTTCGAGATTGAACGTATTCGAACGGAATGAGGGTTAAAGAGAGAATAGAGAGACGGAAGAGGGATGAAATAGGTTTAATTACTTTTTGAAATTGTCAGCTCAACTGAATTCTAACTCAATTTTCGTTTCTGTTTGTTTCAGGTAAGAGGATATACGCCGTTTTAGATTGTAGAATAAATACGCCTAGAGGGCATCAGCTGAGAAGTTGGGGATAAGGAGTAATTGATGATTACGGTTGAGCAACGGGAGTGAGGTAATTAAAATAAATTAATAACGATGTAGAAATGAAGCAGAGCGGTATTGGCTGGGTGGTGCTGACGACGCGACGGTGGCGGAAAACGGAAACTGAAGTATACATAGATGCAGGATAGATATGTAATATTATATTATACCTAGATATTTGAAACGTTCGCGGATGATACGTCAATAAAATTATTCAAATTCTATCACTCCATTTGCAGCGATGGAAAATTCGGACTCGTCATTTCATTCAGCGCGTATCGGCGGAGAGCAGAAAAAAAACAAAAAAAAATACCTACAGATTTTTCATTTTTATTTTTTCATTTCTCTATTAATTTCACGTCTGCATGCAGTTATCGGAATGATAAACCATTGAAAAATTTTATAAATTGCATCTGTCAATCGGTGAATTCCAGAGGGGAAAGAACACAAAATCTATGCATTGTCCGACACAACGTGCGCTGTTGGTTTTCATTTTGAAAATCCTTCTGTTTTTGTGTTGGCGAATTTTTAAACCAATTATTAACATCTTCCGATTGACCACGCAACGAAAGTGCGTTCGGAGTTTCTCCGCAGATGTCAAATTCCGGTTCTTCGTCCGCTACAGAAGGACTCGAAAGATCTCCGTAGATCGCATGGTTTCGATATGTGCTTTCCAATTCCCGTAGCGTAATTTCCATAGCGTCCCTCGCGGCGTAGCTGCGGCGAAAGGGCAGATCGGTTTCAAGAGGTGCATGCAGTATGCATTTGGTGCAGAAACACGCGGGTCTCTGGTGGTACTTCAAGTCCAAAGGGCGGTTGCCGGGGCGCCATGGCAACCGGTTCATTGCTATACGTTGGTGCAGCAGCACCAGTAGCGAGGGTGGAAGTCAGTGGTTCCCCGTCGCTCCAGGTCGTTGCCCTTGACCTAGAGTCGATCCCCTATCCACGTTCCTCCACGTTCTAAATAACCATTACGCAAGGCTCTAACTTTTTTTGCAGCTTTTTTCCCCTGCTTTCCGCAAGGCTCTCTCTATTTCCCCCGGTTGTTCATAGAATACCGATTTTACATGCGTAAAATAATTGCATGCGATTTGGTCGCACGGAAAATCGACAATAATGTACGTCAACGTGTGTGTGTAATAGTCATATTGTAACGCACATGCCTATCTGCCGGTAGAATTGTAGTAGCTAAGGGCAATTGCGGAACGGAGTAGTCTAGATGCGGCATAACGTACGTGCCTAGCTGGCAATTTGTGTCCATTCCCCGATAATTGCTCCGCTTTAACCATCGTTATTATTGCCCTAATGATTGTTGTTGTTGTTGTTGTTGTTGTTGGTCCTCTCTTTTTTCTTCTCGTTCTTGTTTCTTTACAGTTGTCATTATTGTTACTATTGTCGTTATTATTATTGTTATTATGTTTATACGGAACGTGAAAGACGAGAGGAGTAGCGGAGACGATGCATCGGAGCCTTCGGCTTCGACTTTGGCTTGGGGGTCTGGTCACGCACCGCCTCTGCGACTAACTAGAACGTATAAATTTTAAACCCGTTCGGCCACCTTTTGTCACGCGGTCTTCCGCTACCCGGTAGCTCGTTTCGAACTAGACGCCATTCAACGACGAGACGTTACTTCGCAGTGTATTTGTGGCTACACACAACATGTGTATATACGTCGTACGTACATGTACGTATGCGACGTACGCAACCACTCGGGTGGAGGTGTATAGCTTTTGGTGAGACCGATGGCGCGTATTTTTGGCGGCAGCATCGTTAGCCCGTGATGTGAACGTCGCCCTCATGTCGTATATAACATTGGGACTCGAGTCACGTGGAGAGATCGTAGAGATAACAAACGGGCATTGGAAGGTCATTTTTACGCGCATGACGTAACTACCTTCCCAGTTATATACCTATATAGTTGAATAGTACGTCAATAACTGACGAGGAAGTCTCCCGAGTTACGTATATACCTTACACGCGTATGCGATATACACACATAATATTACAAAGCTTATGCAAACTTCCCCAAACCGAACCTTTTATGGATATCGCAGATAGTGTTCCGGAGTTCTCACCTGTCAATGGGATTTGCATTGAATTCTTACTTCTTTTTTCTCGTCACATTTCCTTCATCTCTGTAGATATACCTATAATATGTATACACCTTTTCATTTTCCTTTTTTTTAAACAAATTTCTTCCATCTTCGGAATCTGTCATGCGATTTTACGCGACTTGGTGACGATAAAGTTTAATGTGAAAAGTGTTTTTGCAACGTCCTCATTTTTCTACGGCACCGTGACTACCTGACGGTATAGTCAGTTTACTGCCAATCGGTGGTATCCTACAATTTTTAGTCAGCTGGACCATCGCCAAAATAACACTATGTATTACACATAGGTATATGTAAGTTAAGATCTTTCACACCGTGGTCGCTGGTTACGAGACAAACTTTTATCGCCGTTATATGAACTTATACATGTATAGTATACATACATATATGTTTAAACGGATTACTCTGTAGGTATGTACCTAAACGTACTGATATGCGCTGTATTTTCACATGAGAGAAAATTTTGCACAGCTATCTTTATTTTCTATACAGAGCATAAGTCCTCATTCTTTGGTCCACTTTGAAAACGATATATACCATCGGGAAACAAGTTGCCTCTCATATCACATTTTTTTACATCCCCAATTTATTCCATGCTAAAAAAATATGTCCTCAAAAAAGCGTAAATTTAAACGATAAAATTTTTCGGGTCGGGCTTAGATTCTGCTGTTCACGACGGTCGATTTATTCATTTTTTTTTTCTTCCGCTTTTATTTTACTACCCCGTCTGGTACGAGTGCCCCCGTTTCTATTTCGTTTTCTACATTTTCGTTGATGTTGTTGTTGTTGTTGCTGTTGTTGTTATCGTAGTTGTTTTTGGGTGCCTCCGGCTGTCCACAGTTTTCCGCGGTTATCTACGTTAACCGCCTCTGGATTGGAGCGCGGGCGGTACGGGTTTACATAGCTTGGTCTAGGAACGAATTAGGCGATATTTACATGGGACGGTACCAGTACAGCGATGCTCTCTGCCCTCCCACCAGTTTGGATTACCATAGAGTTTAGCCAACTTTCCCCGCGACGCGGACCTGCCTGGACGACTATCCTTTGTCCCCCTGGTAAGGTTAGTTCGGCTTTGAATATGCATGCCTCTGCGAAGGCAATCGAAAGGATTTTCCAGGGATCCACCGAACGAGTTTAGTTTCACGGGCTAGCTACTCGCCGAACTCCTACACATACAATAAAAGTGTCGTAATGGACTACCGGCGTTGCTATCCCGTCCGCATTTATATGCTTCGGCTTTCAAACCCTCCACACCCCCCTCGGAAAGGGACCGAATAACGAGAGTGTCTGGAAAAGCCTCATCAGCGACGATCGGGGGTAACATGGGGGTATTTTAAACGAAACTTCATGCCTCAAATTTCCCATAGAAATACAACGACAAAAAATACACCAAAATCATTCCCATTTCTCCACATCTAATTTCTTATCGATCTCTTCTTTCGCGTATCAAGAAACTCGGTAGAGTCTCGCGCCAAGTACATTCGAAGAACGGGCGGACTACCGAGTATCTTTACCGCGTAGCCTTTTTTTAAGCCTAATTTCAATGAAATCGGTAGTCGGAGAGTTGAGATACGATGATCTCTGATCACCGGCAGGCTCGTTTCATCGTAAGATTTTTCACTGTCATCGTCATCAGACAGCTAGCTATATGTCATCTGGAAACCAAAACCATTCCAACATAAATGGTATAGACGGCAGACCGCATAGGTGCGAAAAAGGTCGTAATTCCCGCACGCCTAGTAGATGGCGTTAGCGTAGTAACGTCTTATTTCTTACCGAGTTCGCCACCGCACAGCGATTTCTGTTCATAGGGCCTCAGAAAAGCGGCGCTCTCATGGCTAAGTTTCGAAAATTTTTCTTCACCCGCCAAACATCTTACGACAATTGTACACCCAAAAAACCATAATTAATACTGCAATATTCTCCAACAACATACAAAAGGTTATGAAATCCCCCAAAAGGCACCTACGGTGCAAAAAAGTTCGCCGAGTACATTAAATGTTTAAAAAATTCATTGATAATCAGAAAAAAAGGATACAAATCAATTATTGTGCCAAGTACATGTAACTTCGCATTAGGTAAGAATATAAAATTGAAGAGTTAATCAATGAGAATCAATTCAAAAGAATCAAAAAAATTAATTGGAGGTAGTGGGGCTTGGCGAGCTTTTTCGGGAAAAAATGCAGAACTCGTGAACGGCAATATAACATTAGCCCGCCAAAAACCACGTATGTACTCCAATTTATTTTTTTGATTCTTTTGACTCTTTGAATTGATTCTCATTGATTTACTCTTCAATTCTATATTCTTACCTAATGCGAAGTTACATGTACTTGGCACAATAATTGATTTCTACCCTTTTTTTCTTATTATCAATGAATTTTTGGAACATTTAATGTACTTGGCGAACTTTTTTGCACCGTAGTTACCTTTTGAGGGATCTCAATTTTCTCAAAGTTGGGTCCGTGGAATCTGATACCAGAGGTCGGATGGAGAATCCTTTTTTTCCTCTTTCCTTGTTGTCTATTCTACTTCTTTTTAACCTCAAGCCATACAGAAAAGTGGTGCAATAGCGTGGATAAAGTTGTTTCGCGAGACTCTCTTATAGAAGGGCGGGATTTCGGGGAGTGTGGAGGAGGGTGGAAGATATTTTGCACGGTCGAGTGTGTTGGGCACGTGTAAAAACTCGCATCGGTGGTTGCACGTTCGACATCGTTACATGTGAACCTACCATACATGCACTCGCGAGTGCAGTGTACATAACTACAGCGGGTTTTTGGCTTCGGGTCGTTTTACCAGAGGGTCATTCGCCGTGTCTCACTTACGTGTTACGGCTTATAAACGGGTAATTAAGGCAGATTAGACCCGGCGGAGATTAACCCTACGTGGCTAACTGTATATTATACGTGAGCGTAGTATGTGGCATACATCGAAGTATTTTAACTACGTGTTATCATCGATCGAACTCTACCGTTCCTCCTACTTCCATGTACCACGATGCTCCAAAAGCCTCTCCTTTGGTTGGCTTGCTTACTTGCTTGCTGCATTCGCGTTCTGACGTCCCTCAGTTTCTGGATGCTGCTGCTGCTGCTGGCTCATCGTTTCAATCTTGTTACACGCTGCTCTGCTCCGCTTTTTAGGTCACAGCAATTATCATAGACCCTCCCCCGTTCCTCTCTTTTCATCCCGGCATGCAGAGCCTGGTGTACGTATAATACGTTCTTTTCCCCTTCTTTTTCACTCTTCCGTCTCCTCCCCTACACTCTGCGCCCCATTATGAATCTACCGACAATAGAGACAACTGAACTGCACACGTAATAGTCATACACACATACGTATGCATGGTACATAAACTACGTTACTCTCCCCCCCCCCACTTCTGTCACTGTTCATTCGTGACGTTGAACTATTTCGATACGTAGGTGTGCGCACGTGTGTGTCGCGTAGTTAGTAGGTACCCACCTACCTAACCACCTACCGTAATTATATGTCAACGAAACACCGCGACTTTAACACATTACTACTTTAATCGCTATACTATTAAAACTTGAAACCTCGACGGCCCATGCCGCTATCATTTGTCTAATCTCGTTCGTCGAACCGTTGATCACCTAAGTTGAATGTTTTTCAAAGGGATCTTCCAATTTCTGATAGTAGATCGTTGACTTGAAAAGATGATTGAAAATCATATGAGAAGTCCTTAACTTTGTGGCGTGTATCACAGGTGGGGGGAAAAAAACCAGATGAGAATTAAGAGAGATTTAATTTGTTTTATTGCTCCGAGTTTGTTTGTAATTGCTTTTAGGACACCCTGTGTGTACCGTATTGCAGTAGGGAAGTTACGAAGCACTATTCGCCTCGCTAGTCGGTTGTAGTTGGTAGGTATATATGTCACATTAATTATATCTCTCAATGCTGGGCAGAGCTCGGACCG
Source organism: Athalia circularis (assembly GCA_963978495.1). Lineage (NCBI taxonomy): Eukaryota > Metazoa > Arthropoda > Insecta > Hymenoptera > Athaliidae > Athalia > Athalia circularis. The sequence goes on from OZ021702.1 coordinate 22,898,764, forward strand.
TGGCTGGAGTTCATGTCAGTAACCACTAACCACTGTCCCATTGTTCCTTCCAATGTATGTATATCTACCTCTGAATGTACACATTCAAATATCCATGTATTATGTATATACATATTATACATATATATCACTGCGGCCGATGTGACTGCTGGGGGGATGGGTTTGGTCTCTGGAATGGAAGTGGAATGACCATGGAAATGACCACCGGTTCCATCTCTTTTTCTCTTTTCATCATTCAGCTCGTCTCACGTTTGGGTCTTTCCTCAAGTATTTTTTTCTTTTTTCCTCCTTGTTATCCTACCCCCGCGGCTATTTTTGTGGCCGTGGACTTGCGGCCTGCAGAGAACCCGGGAGCTTTCCTCTATAATTTTTTCTTTCCCCGTTTCTATTTCCCCCATAATCCAACTCCTTGATGAACACGCCTGGACATTGTACAACACTGGCATTTTTCATCCCGCGTCTTTGACAGAGGTGGTCGAACCTATATGTGCTTTACCACCGTATATTACGAACACTGCATCGCTCAAGACAGAGGCGAAACTAGAAAACCAACGCCGTATATATAAGACGAGACCACCATCATTTGTCAACCGTCACCGAACGACGTGGTCAAGAAAAACGCTTGAACTTTCTAACAATTTTTTTTTTTCGTTTTTCTTTCTTCGTCTTATTCCATTCTATGGGACAAAGATACGTTTGCTTTTTGAATTCCGTCTTAGACATAGCTATGGAAATGATCATCCACGGTGTTTAATTCTTTGTCGAGACGATTGAATATTGTTTTTGTATGACGGGTTGGATTCGAGTAGGGGATTGTTGGGACGAGTGTTTGAGCCGATGTTTGTGAGTCCAAGATGTGAACGCGTAGGAGTATAAGATGGATGGTGGACGAATCGGACGAAGAATGACGGCCGTAAGAAAATTACAGGGGAAGCACTTTATGACTGAGAACTCGAACGTCGCGACGACGAGAATCGACGCAACCTGTACCGCGCGTCGTACTCAGTAGTTTTGTAGTATATATTGTGTCGTTGCGGTGTGCAATCTTCGCCGACGTGACTACAGCGCGCTCGATGGCTTTGCCAAGCCGCGCATACTTTCCTTTAAAGAATTTGCTGATGCTGACCGCGTGTCTAAAGTCTACCCTACCTACCTGCCTACCTACCTACCTTATTCTTCCTTCCTTCCTTGACTACCTACTGTCATCGCCAACTCGGTTACTTAAATCTGCAGTGGCATTTTGCGCTATCGAAATTGCTCCATCGAACGTGCAGCGTATTCTCGATCTCGATCAACCGAATGACCTTGAATTTGGGGGGGAAAAAATATTAAACTGCCTTTCAATTCTTTTTCTTTTTTTTGTTCCATCATTTAATTTAGCTACCGCGTGCTTTGACCTAGAAATAAAAGCCCCGATGGAGTCCCGGGGATATTGTGACCTCGATCGGAAAGTTTTATAGAATTTTCTCTGGATTTCGTGGAAGGAAATAAGCTGAGGAAACCGAGCCCGTAATGTAGGCAGGCACCGCATTTCGTGGAGTTCGGAGTCGTTACTTTCGGTATATATATACGGATCTACCTTACTGCCATTGCTATATATTTATTCCTGCGGATCGAATAGAGATCCTTGCTGAGATAATCGCGGCGTTACCAGCGCTGTCGCATCGTTAACCGAGCAGCTCTCCACGTCGCCATAGCCGTCCGCCCGCCTGCCCGCCCTGCAGTCTTTCTTATTTTCAAAGTGATTTTTTTTCGTTTGTTGTCCTCGATATACGAACGTGAATCGACCTCGCCGTTTGCAGAGCGGTGTATACACGTGGTAAAGCTTCGTTTTCGAAAAATATATCCCGCGCTGTACCGGAGCTAGAAGGTTACGTTTCCGATTATTTTACACCCATACTTATAGCCTGACGCCCCTAATCATCCTTTCAACATTAATGCAAAAAACGTTCATCCTCCGAATAAAATAGACTACAAACTGCAGATGGCTACTGCTCCTGCTGCTGCTGCTGTTGCTGCTAATACCGCCACTATTTGGCCACGATACCTTTTTGTATTTCTCTTTCACTCGGAAATTAGCGCGCCGGGTATATTATACCGCCTGCCGTACCGCGCGCGCTTCTCTCCACGAGAATCTCCATCCCTAGAATTAAACGAAATCCACTACTCTTCGTGGGTTCCCTCGGTTCGCTGGCTCGCTCTCTTGAGTACGACGCCGCGCCAGTTTGGAATAAATAAAGAGCAAAAGCAAGACCCTTGCCTCGAATGGGGCTGAGTTGAACTCCCGCGAGTGTGACTGACGTTAATGGAGGCTAAATAATTCTCTTATCATCTTCTGGCTGCCTGCTCAGTGTGCCTGTTCCGATCCTTTATGGAGCTTCGCGGTCCTTCTGCTCGGTGCTTTATACGACATTTACCTTGCTTCCAGTTATTACTGTCTTCTCATACTCCAATTCTCCACTTCACTGCAACCAACGATATTTTATCGGAAATGCAAATACCCACGCAGATAGATTTCTATACGTCCTTTATTCTCTAATAAATATTATTTTAATTTTTTTTTTTTGTGTTTTTTTTTTCCTTTCGTTGCTTCGCAATTCTCCACCTGCCACGACGAGAGGGAAGAACGAGTCTCGAACTTGCTTTGTGTAATAATTATTACGGAATGAAAATTAGTCGAAGAATCGCGTACTGGGTGCAGAGAGAGAGAGTAAGCGCGCCTCGACTTGCCTTGCAATTACGTCGTTCCAGTTGAGAGATACAAAGTGGTGCCCGATCGATAGGCTGACCGAGGATGACCTTTGTCGGCGTGAGAGGAAGGCCAAGGCTCTCGAGGAGCGTGAAACTTAAGGACGACGAGGGTCGGTCGTCACGCGACCGCCACCAGCACTCGAGGTTCTTCTCTCCATCGAGGGGCATCAAGGATTGACGCGGGGATCACGGTCTCCGGGTGGTCCAGCTGCCCATCCGATCTGAAATTATTTTTATTACTTCGGATTTTCACCCCAAACCTTCATCCGAAGTTTAAGCTGTGGACTGAGTAGAAAATATTTTTTGTTTTCATATCTTTTTATATCTTAACTCCATTTCTTTACTTTATATACTATGCCTATATACATGTTTTTATTTTTATTTGCTTCTTTTTGTTTATTCGTTCATCCCACGTATAGTCGTGGAGGCTGAGAGAAACAGTCGGAGAAGGTTGGAATTTTATCTCCTGGCACTCTTTTATAAATATTTATCTTCATTTGAATCCCTTGGGACTGTAACCTTCCCCTATTTTTCTTTTTTTCTTTTTCGCTCATCCTTCGTTTCTACTCTTTCTCCGCACCTCACCCGTCGCTCGTATTTGTTCTGGCAAATCTTTTATACGTTTCGTACGCGGATTTGCATCCATAACGGGTGCGAGCGCGGGGCTTCCTTTTCTGACTTCGTGAAGCTCCCGCGTATATGGGTGGTAACGGGAGCACCGGGTAAACCAGGACTGGGAGTCCAGCTACGACTTTCACCTCTCTCCAACTACCAGCTCCAGGGCGCTTATATATGAAACTTTGTTTTATGTCGTTATATTTTTATTTGTCGTCCTTACGCCCTGAGTCTATACCGTTTTATATATAAAACAACGCGCGATGTGATTTGATTGTCCCATCGCATCGAGGTGTTTTGTTTACCGACTGTAACATCGCGTCACACACCCTAAATTGTGCAGCCTTTAGTTTCGGAAATGCCATCTCCATTTTCACCTCGCTTCTCGACCATTCCTTTTGATAAACAGCGTTTCTAAGCCAAACCACGATTTTTCTGCAGTGCAATTTTCGTCCTGCAATAATTATGGGAGAATGCGAATTTTTCCCGCGTTTTTATCCCGTATTATGAATGGCGGTCGCAAAATTTTCTGCGGGTTGAAAAAGTTAGCGTAACTGTATGCGTGTATATACGTAGATATACGGGAGACGGAAAAGTCGGAGGGATGGGGATGAGCTCTGTACACTTTTCTCACTCGAGGCGAGAAAATTTGGACGGTCCAATTTGTGGAGCAATTAACGTGCGTATAACCCCGAAGCTGTCTTCTCTCAAGGAAAAAAACATTTAAAAAAAAAAAAAAAAAAAAAAAAAAAACAGTTTCTTTCTGCCTATACCGTTTTCCACGCATTTTTCAAAACTGAAACGAACCGTTCCTTTGCTACCTTGAAAATAAAGCTTCGTATTATTTCTCTTCGAAGGATTCAAACCTTGTGCATTTAATTCGGCCTTGAACTGCAGATCGGACTTTGAGAAGTGGAATTATTACGCAACGCGCTTGCACGAGCCGAAGAATGGAGATGGAAAGGAATAAAAAAAGGGGAATGAAAGAAAGAAAGAAAGAACTGGCGAAGCGGGGCTAGAGCGGCGAGAGGGGAGGAGTCTGGAATTTCATTATCCTCGGCGATTACCACTTGACCCTTTGCTTTATGGTAGAGATGCAAGAAGCTGCGCCGACTTTTCTCGGAGTTTAGCCGTTTCAAATTAATATTACTATTCCCACCGCGGTCGTAGACTTTTATTTCAACACATCGTGTACCCCGTAGATTCAACCGAAATTTGTGCTGTACAATTTTCAGTCCTACCAGGATATGATTGTAATCAAGGGCAGAGAAATACCGAGTGTAATTCATACGGGATAAAGGAGCAGAATTTTGAAAAAAAAAATATCCCATTATTAGGGACCGTGGTCGTATGATTTTCGGAGGAAAAGGAACTCCTCCGATTAATCCTCGCAAGCAGAATCGCTCTGGCTGTACGCCATCAATTGTGGTATACCAACGTCGACATGAAATAAGGGCCAACGACGGGGGTCGTCCTCGACTATTATGTTACATTGTCAAAAAGAAATTAATTGAATACGCGGACCGAGTCCGCGTATGTGGTGTGTCCCGACGAAGGCAGAGGTATCACGAACGTCAACATAGACGCGGGGTCCTATTCAGGAAGTGAACAAGTTGTACAAATTCTGCAAGAATTCCCGGTGACGGTTTATGGATCGAGGTAGAGATGGCGCCAGTCATATCCTTTCGCCGGTGTGATTTCACCCTTTCTGAAACCCTTGCAGTTCGCATTCACGGTTTAGTTTCTCCTTTCCGATGGCCCCGCGAACTTGAGCGCACATATTATATCGATCGAAGGATCAAGTTGGAAAAGATTTCCCGTAAAACAATGACCGACGCCTTTTATCTTATACCGTCTTGCTTCTGTAATAACGTCCGTTGAATTTAACCGGAAGTCAAAGTTTCGTACCTGATAGTTTCCGGTTCTGGTTTGCTGCAGCGACCGTAAAGAGCGAATGAAAATAATAATAAAAGCTTGATAAGTGGCCCGGAGATGACAGAAACGCCCTTGCAGCATTCAATGCGGTGTTATCTCGAACGGCAGTTATTCGGTGCCTGCAGCTTCTCCGTACGGCTCGCGGCTTGCGGGTGGTTAAATAATTTGATGAGAGAAAATTTTGTTTCAGACTCGCTATTATTTTCGTGCCTGCCTGCCTGCCTGCCTACCGAGCGATGGGAATCTTTTTCAATTACGGTGCGGAGCGAGCGAGCTTACGAGGGCGATCGTCGGGAGAAATTTTTATCTCCTCGTTCGTCTTCGGGTCGATGGAACCACCCCCGCTCATTTTTATTTCACCTTCTATCTCTTTCTCTGTTCTCGATCCAAAGATGAAACCCGAAGTTTTTGCAAATACCATTTCGCTCCTATTTCTCGTCGTTTCATGTAGTGTACATATATACGTGTATGAGGAAATGGAGAGAGAGACACTGAGAAATCGTCGGTTATCTATGATTTTACTTTTCTGTTTCTTTTCCTCGGTATATGGTTGTGTCTGGTAAATTGCCGGACTGAAATTGATGCTCAATGCTCATCCAGGGTCGTTCTTATGGCTATACGCGGCTCGGTGTCTGGTCATATTCCGGACAATTACCATACCGATGTTTAATCTTTCATGCTTCGACGCCACCGGAGCTGGCAAAGTCCGCGTCAACGCGTTGCCAAAATACATACAGCTATTCCCCTCCAGCCCCTATCCTTACCGTATACATTCTTCCCCTCATTCACAAGCTACAAAATTCAACCCACTCTGTTCCTCATTTCTCGGTACGTTTTAGGGAAAATCTTAGCCTCCTCTAATTCAGTAGTCTAGAAAACTTTGGCAACGGTTTCGCGGCCGCGAGCAAAATTCTTTGCGTCTGCAGTGTTCTACTGGGCGGACGGTGTACAGAACTATGGTTATGTTTACGTTTATGTGTTATGCCACTCTTGTATTTTTAAGTTATTGGTACAGACGAAAGTCCGGCCCAAAGATATTCTCGCTACCGTTATTATTTCAACAGTGGAGGAGATGCTTTTCTCCCACACCAGAATCGAAGATTTCTTCGTACAAACCATGGCCTCTATTATATCCTGGTTTCCCGTTTGGCACGATTTTGAAAGACCTCGTCTTTTCATACTAAAGCACGCGTCAAGCTGGTCGTTTCGTACAGAGGTTGATAATATGGAAAACGATAAGCTTCTCGCGATCCGCTGATGTTACCGCGCTCACGTGTCTCGCGTTCTGTCCATGAAAGAAAATAGGCAATTACTACAACTCATTCACTTCATTTTATAAGTAATGTCCACTGGTCCCGCAGCTTCGAACAGCGGGTGCTGCCGCGGGATAAAGAAAAAGCGGGGGTGAATTTCGTGCTATTAAGTCATTAAAATATTACCTAATTGCAGCATAACGTTTTCGCTTAATAGGCCGATTACACGCCACAATCCGTCACATCCTACCCAACCGGAGAGCACTACCGTAAACACGACGCGACGCCGCACCCTGAGGCCGAACCACCTGGACGCCGTCACAGAGTCCTTGGCTTAGTGGCGGGGTCAGGAATGTGTGTGCATATATAAGCCAATGAACTTTGACCCCTTGTACCTCATCTCTTCGGGTTTCTCATCGTCGGAGCAGTGTCTTCCGCGCGTGATTATAAGCGAGTGGTAAAAAATGTCTAGTCTTTTGGATTTGATAATTGAAGAGCGCTCTTTATGAGCAAGGTTGATAAAAAATCATGCGGAATTTTTATATCAGAGGAAGCTTGCAGTTTCGTAACATTCGAAAGGCGGTTATAGAGAGGTCGCATGAAACATAGAAACTCCATTAACCTACGTAGAACTGCGCGTTGTCGTTGTACCCGCAACAATGAGCAAACCGGATGTTACTGCCGCTGCTGCTGCTGCTGCTGCGAGAGCGGATCAATTCTACCGTTCTCAAACGTTTTGCGAACAGTGACAGAGAACTACGATGCAGTTCATTCAACTATAACCAGGCAGGTGCGATACGATAGTGTATAGTACGTTATTCCTGGAGCTGCATCGAAGATACTGAAGACGCACAAGACTTAACATCTCCAGGAAACTAAATCCCTGATCGAAATTATGTTGTGATCAATGAACCGGTAAAAACAAGAGCCCAAATTTTAGGTCCTCGGAATAAAAAAGGAAAGGAAAAAATACCGTGGCGAGCCACTTGAAATTTTTTTCCATCACGTTCTTCGGCGTTGTTGCATATCCCGTATCCCTTGTCGGTGGTTTTCCTTGAATTCTGTTCTCCTCTTCCGCGCCTCTTCATGTTTAGGTCGACGTGGGTACAGCCGGTGACAGTATGAATTAATTATATCCCAGCCCTTCCTCGTTTACACGGGGCTTTGAATGAAGCCTCATTGCCAGAAATCGGTTGCTCGCGGTTGGTGTACAACAGGTTTAAAGCATGTCCATATAACCCTATAGTGTAACGGTCTAAAATCCTGCGTTTGTCTAAAACGGGACAAACCCTAGATGATGGATTATCTCTCAGATATTTCGTGGTATACCTTTATCCCCCGTGCAGAGATGCAAACTACATTCCGAAAGGCGATAAAGCGGTGGTAAATCGTAGCAGAATTTACAATATTTCGCAAGTTGATGTATAAAAAAAGGGGAATTTTACTGCGAAAAATTTAGACGGCAAAATAAAACAAATTTACCTTTTCACTGGGCTCTAGAATTCCGTTAATAAGTTCAAGGACTGAATTCGACTGCATACACAGAGAAAGCCGAGCGAACTATTTGCGTGAGCTGCAGCGGCGTGACGATCATCCGCTGCATGAGAGTAATAAATGCGGGTCTCTAGGTGTAGGGTGTGAGAAGATGTGGGTGGGTGTATTATATTGCGTCGAAGAGTACGTTTGTTTAGTCGTCGGTATGACGTAGCTGACTCGGGAAGCCAGTCAAGGTTTGTGGTTGGTAGAGTCACGCGGACTTCATCGGAGCGTTTCGCACAGCAGACTCATTAAGGGGTTATTTCAAAGTTTAACTGAATCCAGTCGAGAGATGATAAAAACTACCCCCCGTTCTCCTGTACCGCGTGGTACCCGTTCTACTACCATCGTACTAAGCAACTTGCCGGGCAATATTAATTAACGTCATCTACCGGCACACTGCAGTAGTGTATATTTGCAGCAGTCCTTTACAGTGGCAGCAAAAACAGTAAAAGCGAGTAAAGTTTAAAAAGTTGTTTGAACTCCTCCATACACACCGTTTACATCTTTAAAACGTCATAGACTACCTGGAATCGGTCTCATTCCGTCTCTGCATAGATGCAGGAAAATGAGGTCTACAAAACGAGGGCCGAGATAAATGCTGAAAAAAAAAACAAATATATGAAATCTCAGGGGATACGATGGAGTGTATTCCCGCACGGTTCTATTTTACATGCATATTGTATCCCTGGGAAGTTGAGTGGTAACATATGGGTGCTTACAGGGGTGTAATACAAACGTTTTCGCATGTGTTTGAGTCTTTGTGATTCGTATATATAGAAACGTTTTTGATATGCCTAACGTAGTAGCTTACCGGTGTTGAAAAGTAGTTGTAACGCTTCTCCCGTTCAGTCGGTATTATGTCTATAGCAGCAAAGCTTGCAGCGCGCAGTTCTTGGGATCTTGGGTTTCGTATTTCCACGTGGGGAATCAAGTATATAAGAGGAAAGTAAGGAAGCGCCTTAAACACGAAAAAATGAATATTTTAAGACGCGAGAAGAACTTTGTAATCCCAAGGATCTTCGACCTACCCTTACCAGAGTAACACGAGGCCGTGCGACGGAAAAACCGGTAAAAAAAGAGAGAACGGCATAAACGAAAGAAGGGAATGAGAGAGACGGATCGCCGGAGCGAAAAGCGAACTCCACATTCAATTACAAAGTGATCAACGTAGTCCAACTTTCCTAGCCAATTATTCCAGCAAACTAATCACAGGCTAAAGACAGAGGGAGAAAAAGAAAGTAAAAAAAAGATAGAAAATAACAAGACCGGTATTATAATTAGGTTAATTCTATCCGCAATTTTTCATTCTTTTCCTTTTTTTCAGAATTCCCAGGATAATTTTCCTCCGACGTTGTTTCGGCGTCACGATCGCCTATAGTGGTATAGTGGTCTCATAAATTTCTTCAACGCCCATACGAGATCGTTACCAAATCGAATTAACCGCCACGATTCATCGTCGTCGTAGTGCGTCAGCGTTTACGGTTACGTTTACGTTTTAGCCTGCGTGTGCGTAGTCGTGTTCATGTTCATGTTTTGGTACGTACCCCTCACGCCCTAGTCCCTTTTCTCTCCTGCTATACATCGACTCTCAAACTACGTCAGCCATCGCTGAATTATGTTCTCAGTGTTCGATAGTCTGCTGCTGCCTAACCAGCGTTCCGTTTACTTGCCATTGTCCACGTGTATAAGTTATGTATACATACACGTACTCATATGCATATATGTATTCAAATTCATATACACACGCACATATATCGTGCGGCGCGTGTCCGTGGCGTCAGAACAAATTGGCAGTAGTGACGTCGCAATTTGTCAGACACTAGGGTACGTATACCGTGAGTTTACGGTGAAACCGACCGGCCACGTCAAGTTGCCATCGCGCGGGCGTCATCAACACATGAATTCGTTAGCGTTGATGAGCCCCCGCTACGATTTTGCCCTCTTTACCGGCTCGAACTTGAGTCCAAAATCATAGCGGGGTCTCACCAACGCTAACGAATGCATGTGTTATTGACGCCTGCACGATGGCAACTTGACGTGGCCGGTCGGTTTCACCGTAAACTCACGGTATATTGCATTGTACATCTATACGTATCCGACCTACATCTGCCTGGCCTACCGATACGAGGCTCACCAGACTGCACCTTCGCAGGTGTCGAAAGTGAAACAGCTACCGGTTATATTAGCAAGGTATTATCCCGTCGATTGATCGCTGAATGGCGACGTCTACAAATCGAGGATAACTTCTGAAGTACTTTTGATATTTGAACGGACGAGCTCTAAATTTGTTGAATTGATCGTTGGACAAGAACCAAGATTTCGCGTGGCACCAAAATCGGTGACCCATATGGAGAAACTTGTCCCGTTTGAGCGAGACTACCCAATTCCGATGTTATTGAGAATTCAATGTTTGTACGATCATAATATAGTCGTACGCTTCGTACAATATCTGATGTACAGCAGCTGGTGTGGTGTCAAGATCCATTTGTAGTCTGAGGATACATGTGACAGCGGTGGGGAAGGGCGGCAAACCCGCACATGTTGAATAGAAAAACATGCGTGTACAATCTGCACCTTATATACCAGCTAGAATGAATACGTATTGTGCTGGCGAAGGTTCTCGCTGCGCTTGAAGACGTTGTGTTCTGCAAGAGCAACATTGCTGTCAAGAAAAAGAAGACCCCCGCTGAGGGCCGCCGCCATATAATCAACCACGTGCAGAGAAGGTGTCTGATTTACTCATAAGCAGCGCACCAACAGTAAGACTTGAATTATCACACCGGCTTGCAAAATGTCCGAGTATCTTGACGCGCAGAGCAATTAAAAAAGACAAATAGCGCGTATGTAGATCCGAGGGTAATTAGAAGGACTTCTGGAATGCGAGTATCTAATATTGGTCAACCGATGATACTTTAGTATATTTAATTCCATGACTGCGAAATACTGATGATGGTTTACTTGATGAATAGTAATTAATTTGCCAATTTATTCACTATCGGATGGTTGTATAAACGTGCGGTTTCATGGGTGCCTGGTTACCCCGCAAATAAGCTTCGATATTATGGAGTGCGTGTGACAGGAAACGGTTTTGTTAACAGTAGTAGAGGCAGCAGTTGGCTGGACTGAAATTCCACGAGTTTCTGATTATTATGCTTATAATATTATACGAGTATAGCAGAGTTGAGTTACGCACATTATATATGTCCGAGCGTCACCTGTAATCAGCAAATGACAGCTAATGATGTCCTGCCGTGACCAGCTGCCGTAACAGATTTGATGATACTAATAATGTCGTATTCAAATGACTCCAGTATTCAACTCAGTTTCGCTCCGGGCATCCAACTCGCGTTTCAATTAAACCATAAATCTCGTTGCTGGGCTTCGAGCTGGAGGAACAGAGAAAGGAGAGGAAAAAAGAGAAGGCGCAGGAAAAGAAGAGAAGCACCGCACATAGAACTGGTATGATAAAGTAAACAGATTATTCTTGAAGAATTGAAGTTATGCAAGATAAAATCGCAGTTAGGTAATGGAAAGTTTTACCATATATAGATATATAATACGTATCTATATACGTACAGTTACTTGCAGTGTCTAAAAGTAGTCGGAAGGTTGGGCGAGATTGTTGAAGAGATAATTGAAAAGAGATTTTGGAAACTCTTGATAAAATGATACCCTTTCAGAGAAACTTGTGCAATTCAATCTCATCCTTACTTTATTATTGTTATCCTAACAGATTTCCAGCTAAACGTACTCGCATAATCTTTGATTGTCTTTACCAAAAAATATCACCTACTTTCAACATATCATTCAACACATTATTAACCACACCGTTGCTGCTTCTGAAAAAATCATTTTCATACAATTCTCGAACCATCCTCATGCTGACAAGCTTGCACAACGAACGCACCAATCTCTCGACATACAATAACGCTGCTGCTCATCGTTGTCGGTGAGCTACACGTGGTCCAGTTAAGTCCGGTTAATCCGGGCGGTGGAGTAGCTCACATATGAACAGTGAGCACATAGCAAGTAGCCCGTGAACACGGCCTCACCTATGTATGATCTATGCGTAGAAACGCTCGGATGACTCGATGTAACGACGTTAAACGATGGCGAATATATCTCTGCGTGCGTGGTGACCACCAATTTAGTCAAATGCACGTTCACCTTCCACACTACAGTAGCGAATAATTACATAATAATGTCAAACTTACTATCTCGAGACCACATATCGTCAGGAGGATGGTATGTCCGTATCGATTTGTCGGTTCAGAATTTAGCAGGCAGAATATCAAAAAGCTGGTGAAAAATGACTAGCGGCTTATTTCTCCGCGCTTCATATAGGTGACCTTTTCGGGAATTGGGTATGAAGAGTCAGGAATTGGGCACGGAGAATTGAGGGGCGCGGCCATGCAGCTTAGTAGCCAAGGTGGTCCGACTGACGGCTATTCATAGATTTGGAGACCGGACTGGGACAACCGTGGTGATCCAATAATTCTCTGACTTGTGAGTCGGCGACGACCTTTCAAGCTGAAAATTGCCAACCCTGATTTTGTGCGAAAATAGGACTGACTGTACGATCATATTAGAGTATAAAAATTGTTACGAAGTTTGAGGATGATTCAGTTCCTTGAAATTATTATTAACTTTGAAATATTTTCGAGAGAAAATTGTTATATCGCGCGGGTCCTCTGCTCCTCGGATCAAGACTCGTTAAGAATTGTACTAATCCTGGAATCGGGAGATACCGTGCGGAAGCTCGGCTTCTTATCTTATGCTGCACCTGCACTCCGCGTTGCATGAACCCTAGAGTTCTATGTGGCTAGAGAATGAAACAGAAAAGTAAAAAGCGAGAGAATGGAAGAGAAAAAGAGAAGGAGTTTCTATGAACTTTCAACTGCTGACCTGCTCGAGAACCTCCTTACTCTATAGATATATATTCTCGCTCAGTCTGGTAGAGTCTGGAGTCTCCAGGCAAGACGAATCTGAGTAATGGTTAGTGAGCGAAAAATAAAAGGTCGAATAAATTTCAAGTTGAATTTCTCGATCGTCGTCGACGATAACGACCGCGGCAAAACGAAAGGCTAAACACCGCATGAAGTAAAATGAAGGCGAACATGAACGATGTAAAAAGTGAAAAATTTACCTAGTATTATAAAAGTTTACAATGACTTTTCATTCAGGTTACATTACGCATATTATGCACTCACATATATTGTCTCGTCAATTTTTATTTTTTTATCACTACTACTCCACCGACCGTGAAGCTACTCGGTTGTAACTGAAATTTTAGATAAACGCGGTTCTGATTTCCTTCTACTTTTTCATCCCTCGTCTCTCGTCTTTTTCTTCTTCATTTATTCATCAAGTTACCCGCACGCGAATAGCCCCGGGGGGGTTTTCGGATAATAACTCTCGAAAACACATTAATTAAGACTCGAGCTCCTTCCCTCGTCTCGAGTCACGATATCGCCGCGCAGTTTCTCTGCAGTTCACCATGACTAGCCATCGGACTCGCCGTTAACTGGCACGGTGCGTTCAGCTCCCTGCCCTTCAATTAGACAGTTTAAATTATCATTCGCGTTACCTTCCACGTGCCCCACGATCGCTGGATCAACCGAGAACAGTGGCAGATAAAAATAAAATGAAAGAAAACGATGATGAAAAAGAACCAAAAGAAAACTGCATTCGTGATTAGGCTTCGAACACCTGTACGTGATACTTAATAATATCGTAAATACATCGGCGAACACATTGAACTACGCGCTGTTAAAAACGATCGTTCGATCTGCACAGACTTCGAGGTGGTTCTGTACGTCTGGTTCTCATGAGTTACGATCGTGGCGGTTTGTATTATACCGTGTTTTATATGTTCTCTACGTCGAACCATAATTCACGAGCCGTTGCAGTACAGAGAGGGTTTTATATGGTAACCTCGCAGGTCCTAAATGTAATAATTAGTCGGTTGATCACTGACGTCTTTATGAACAATATAGATAATAGTATTATACGTATACTGTACAGGGTAATAACAGTTGCCCGTCAATTCGTCTGCCCTTTTAACGAGGCTTTCCAATCCCTCGACCTTTTTTATCTCATTTCGGCAAATCTCATCGCTTCGGTGAGTAAATCAGTGAGACTAGAATCGACTACGCCGTTCTTCAAACGACCCCAGAACACCACCAACACTAACGTAAAAACCGGCTCAACCGATGGCGAGCTTTGGTACGAGAATCTACACTATCTAGAGGACTCAACCCGCGCAAGAAATCCTTCACGCTTTAACCACGTACACCACCAAAGCTTGGACCATTCTATTCTTCGCGTGTAGAATAGAAATATGTACATCCTGTGTGAACTGCGAGCGCGAGTGCATGTGTAAATTGCCCAGCGACTAAATGCGTTCGATTTCAAAGGCATTGTGTACTACTGCTGCTAGACCGGTGCTCGTGCAGTTGACTAGGATCTCGTTCTCCAGCTCTTGCTGGTCAAGTCGTGAACATTTCTGATGACGCACTGGTCACACAGACGGGGGTATAATATACCTTCCCATACCTCCTATATCTATATCTGAATGCTAACCGGCTAACTGCGGCAAGCATGTTTCGCTCGTATTCGCCGTGCGTATTTACCGTCGTGCACCATAGAGGAGGTACAACTCGCTGCGTTAGCTCGCTCTGTCCACACGTCATTCCGGCAATCTGCTAGGTTTGCACATGGTCAACAAGTACACGTATGTGTATATAGGTATTGTATACTGTAGTTGCGCGATGTTCAGGATATACTGCTCGCTGTTTATTACTTACGTGTCTAGTTCGTTTGAATCGATGCTACGAACGCTGATCAATGATAATGCGATCAAAATTCACAAGGACTGTCGCGAAGAAGCCGAAGGGAAGTGAGCGGAGAATACCTCACTTGAGATGAAAATAAATGAGGTAAAATAAAAGTGGGAGAGGGAAGCAGTTTCATCTCTATAGGATTTTAAGGTACTTTTTTGCTCAGTGAACCTGAAGTACGTCGTTCATTCGTTCGTTCGATGGCGATTATTGAGAGCGTTAAAAAAGGCCCGGAACCTGTTGCCTCTTCGCTGCCACTGCCGCTGCTGCTGCCGCTGTTGCTGGAACAAAAGGTTCGTCCGGAAGATAATACGATGTAGGATAACGGTGTATGCGACAACTTAAAAGCAGCAGTTGTCTCGTTTCGTTGTAAGGTGTATGATAATTGCCAAGGTATCCGTTGTTTTCTGGTCCAAAAATGGATGTGGGTAAGTTGAAACGATCCTAATTCTACCGAGGTTTTTAAAAGGTGGTGCAGTACGGAAAACATGCTAACATATTATAGTGCCGGGGGAAATCTGCGATCCAAAGACCAAAAGGCTCGCGTCAAAGGTAAGCCGCGCCCTCGACTATTACGATAAAACAGCATACCCATAGAGTAGGTTTATAATACCACGCTCCGGAGGCTCCCACAATGCATCGAGGTCGTTCTGCCGGATGCGTCGTATCCCCTTCTCTCCTCTTCTCTTCTCTCTTCTCTTCTCTTCTCGCTTCTCTTCTCTTCTATTCCCTATCCTTGCCTACCCTTTCTGCCGTTATTCTCTTCCTCTCCTCTTCGTTCTGCTCTTCTCTTTTCCATTTTCTCTGTTCGGTCGCCTCCTTTCCGCAGGCTATATTACACCTACCTGCCTACCTATCCACATCCTGCGTACAGTGTTATGCTACTCCGTAGTATACAATCTGAGTACATTTCTACACATCCCATAGTCGATTCGCGTTCATCCTGCAACCGAGCGTTGCTCTGTCTTCTTGATTTATATACTATACCGCTGTCAGAACCGGGAACGTATAACGGAGTAGGTATAAACGTGAACTCGTAGAGTATATCTTCATTGTTCAACAGAATTGGTCGGAAGCCGCGGGCGAAGATCTGAAAATACACGATTATCTATACATTGTCAGACTGAACTCTGTGTACAGGTTAATTTGACTTCGTCGATATTTGAGTCACCTTACCGCGCTGGGTCTACTGAGGTTTCACTGTTTGAAGTCAATCATTTTCTCATACATTACAGATTCGACTAGGCTCGTCGAATCGTAAGGAGTGAATTTTTATTTTGGCGTAAGACGGAGATTACCATCACGTCGTTTTGATTCAATTTCCCCATATCGGTACACATACGTCCGTGCCGAACCATTCAATAACTCGCTAGTCGCTGGTCTCCACCTATCAGCGTCGTAACTTAACCGTAGTTAGCCATGAAGTGGGTATGTGTCCACGTAACCTACGTTCTACATATGCACGTATTTATGTACATATGTAGGTGCACGTGTGCGATATACCGACATATCCATTCCCATAAGCTGGCGGCTCGCCGCAGTACTGCTGGTGCTGGTGCACTCCACGATCGATAAATTGCTGTAGCCTGGCCTGCTGTCCGAGGCGACGTATAAATATTTATGTGCGCGTTGCGCGAGGCTGCGAGTGATAGTCCCCTCGTCTCGTCAGCTGCTGTACCATGCGGTTTCAATCCAACATATACCAATTCTGTGGCTCAAGCTATAAATCGGGGGTATCCTTCACGTGGTCTTGAAAACCGGGGCTTCGTTTTCATTTCATGTTATTCAATTCTTTTTCTATATTATTTATTTCATTTTTTACCGCCCAGCGCGGATATTAAAACTCGAAATCAGATCATCGATATGACTGCCTAATTGCAAGGATATTACAGTTGTGGAAGCGATGTAAACCATAGAGTAAGAAGTAGATGAATCGAAGCTCCGTGACGTGATCCACGATTTGAGAGCAGCACGAAACGAGTTGAGATCATCTCCTCCCGTTCTTCGTCTTCTTACGAGCATTTCGTTTCTCTTCTTTTTTCTCTTTCATATACTGTAGCACACGGCAACGCGCCTGATCTTTGACCTCGAAACCAGGGCGGCTGGTTCTTTCTCACGTATATAACCATTGCGACAGAGTGCAAGTTAGGTATTATACTTTGTGAAGCTCATCGCGTTCTTCGAGTCAGTTGTTGCCGGTTAGAAAAGAAACGATTTTTCTCGTGTGGAATAATCAAATCGTAATAACGTAGAGAAATTTTCTCGCGATGTTAAAGCACGATCGATCGTTTACATAAACCGGTTAAAAGCGTGAAATCGTAAATCAAAACCGGTAGTGGTTTCCTAAAGTGAATTGCAAAATAATAATTGATCGTCCAATTATTTGACATGGGAATAATGGCTAAAGTTGATTCGTCGGGTGAGCTTCGCTCACACCCGCGTTCGCATAGGCTGTCAGGCAGACGAGCGAAAATGAGGGTGCAGAGTGGGTGGAAAACGGGTTAGAAAAAAGCCGAGGGAAGAAGGATAGGGTGGTCAAGCGAGAGCAGAGTGTTTCTTTATGGGCGGGGGACATTGACCGGGGTAAACGCGCTCAATTTAGCGGCGTTGGATTCCCAAATACGTACGAAATAGCTCAGGAAAGGGTTGACATAGATCGAGGAGCGCCGCCGAAACAAGTTGGCTGCCATTATATATATGTATGTGAGATAAGAAATAAAAACATGAAAGGAAACAAGGAATAAAAAGGAAATTCTTACTTTGATTTGGATTTCTCTACGGGAGCTTTTTCGCTTGAATCACAGCCGCGTCTTCTTTTCCATTCATCCTTTGCCAAATCGTCATCGCATCGTGCAAAGGTATGTATATCTATATATACCAGAAAACCCATGGCGATTAGTTTTGCTCGCTCGCGCGCGTTCCACGGCTCTCTTGACTTTAGCTGGCAGCGATCCGGATGAATATCTGTGTGTTCGAAGGGGTCAGAAGGACGGGGAGTCGCGGGGGGGAAAGGAGGGGGTCTTGTGAAACTTTATTAATGGCCGTGCGGTCGATCCAGACACAATAAGCGTGTCACTTCTAGTTTCAGATGGCCGAGCGCGGAGGTCAGTGAAGCTGGGCGCTTGGCCCGAGAGCGAGTTGTACGGTACGCGGTGAAAAGAACACGAGCGTTATTTATGGGGCGCGCGAAACGGCGCCCGACGTGCTGCCGCTCGTTGCAGGAGGGCTTAATTTAATTAGCGATTAAATTGATCAAAGAGGCTCTCGCTGATTGAGATAGTAATAATAAGCGTACACACAAAATTAAATATATGTATACGTAATGTAAAAGGCTTAACTCTTACCTCTCGTGAAAGAGAATAATTCATTGACGTCACACGCGTCGATAGGGAAATCGTTTATCCGATTTAGCGTATTAACGTAATAATTAAATTGCGCGTTAAGAGGGGTAGAGAAAATTTTTACTACGTTCGTGTCCGGGCGGGCCAAGGGGCAACGCCCACAAAATCTTGGCCCGGAATTGGGAGATAAACGATACGCCTAGCAAAACGCGGATCTATCATATAAGAACGAAGCTGGTAGGCCAGCGTTCGATCTTGGAAATGAAAACAATTAAATAACGATGCATCATTTTTTACAGTTCTCTTAATCTCAGTTCACCTATACAACAGCGTTTTCATACATTGCCATGTGTATAACGCCTATTCTTTCTTTCTCCATTTCTTCGCTCCTGTTTTTTTTTTTTTCTTCTTCTTCTTCCAGTAGTATTTCTTTTTTATTATCTCGTAAGTACCTACATACATACCATACGTAACTTTATATCACATCCAAGTATAATATCTTTAGTTTCAACTGTTTTGTGCAGTTGCTTTCGTGACGCGATTCTTTGGATTTTCCAAACAATGAAGGGCCATCAATCACCCTAACATCATACCTGTACTTTGCTGACGTATGAAAGAGCTAATTGGTTCTGTCGTCGAGATAAAATAAAGTTATTAAATATTCTCACACTCCGACTCTATTCATGAAAAAGAAATGGAGAGAAAATTGAGAGAGAAAAATGAAATAAATATTTTTTCTACTCTTTTTCTCCATGTTCTACTTTTGATCGGCGAGATGTAAAAAAATGGCAAACTGGGGCAACGAGAGATTGGAATGCGAGTGATAATATGTGATCGAAGAACCGAGGGAATAATATCATCAGGTTCACGTCTCGGCGAACAGCAGCAGCTGTTTCAATTTATGGCTCATAACTCGTCGGGCTTCGTACCGAACTGCACTGCATGATGTTACCAGTTGAATGACGTTCCCAGTATATATAACTCGCATCAGGTACGATCTGACATAGCTCTGATTTATATATAAGAAAAAGGGTATGAGAATCGGGGAAAATTTTACAACACCCGTAAAGTTCGCAGTAAATTAGACCCCATGCACTTAATGGTTGCTGTATCGGCAACACTTATATGCCGTGATCGTGGTCGGCGTATATACGATTCAATAAAACGCATCGTTTCACCAAGAGTACATTATATGGCTGCACAAGCGATAGAAGAAGAACACGAATGAGTACGTTAAAAACTATCCTCCTATTCTAAAAAGTTGATGACGAATCGAAACTCGAAAACTCGAAATTGGAGATGAGCCTCGTGTTTCGGAACGGTGATTGGCTGCGTTAAAACTTGAAAGTTGGTTATAAAAAGGCGAATAAATATGAATAGGATGTTGACAATAACCAAGATTATCAATTCGCATTTGATTTACAAAATGACACACACGTCGGCGTGCTATCTATAAAATTGATCGAGGTATCGCCAATTTATTGCTCCAAAAAGTAATAAAATAACGATATCTTGTTGGGATTTATTCCTAGCTTAATTTACTTGACGGATTCGTGTTCTTCAGGTCAAAATACGTTGGAAAAGTGTCCTGCGATTAATTTTGGCAATACTTCATTTTCGACCCCAAAATCGAAAAAAATCTAAGGTTTGGACCCAACGTCCAATCCTATACCCTGAATATAAAATTCAAATTGCGATGACAATAATGCAGATTGATAAGAAAAAAACTCTTCACATGTGATGCGTCTGAAATGTAATGATACGCGAGGCGCGCGCGTGCAATGCTAGTTATTATAAAGAAGAGATGAAACAAAAATTCAGGTATAATATGACATTATAAAAAGTAAACTAAACTTGCTATATTTTAGCTTTCCCGTTTTATATTAGGGATAACAAAGAGGGTGGGATGTGCTGGAATGGAAGCTGGTTATATAGCTGCGGATCTGCAGTGGAGAGGAAGATATTTAGAAATTCAACAGGCGCGCAATCCGCATCTATAGCATGTATAACGTGGCTTGGTTATATGGAAGCTCGGCGGGGGCCAGCGGAAACACTTAGAGGTCTTGTCAGCGCGTAAAATGACTAATGTCTATTTCCCTGACAGCCTCGCGGTTCGCGACTAGCCGTTGCGTACGACTTAGCCTTGTTCGCACAGTTTAGAATAACATGGACGGATTAGATACAGAAGAGGAGGAGGCAGGACCTCCGTCTGATTCCTGTGTCTCGTTCGTCTGATTCCCTGACCTCCTATTTTGCTGCCCGCTTACGTATTTCCATACCAAATCATGGATATTATAATATACCCATGTAACGCATTTACATCAACATATATTATACGTAATATAGTCATACACTTGAAACACCAGCTGCACACATATTCTATACAAGTACGCGACCAGAAGCGAGAAAGCAATATTAATAGCGACTATAGTGTGCTGGTTCACAGGTATATACTAATTCCTCCTTGGCTTAATTATGTGAAAACAACGTTAATGAACCACAGCCCGACGAGACGCCGGTTTGTTTCGATATGTTTCAACGAGGAGTTATAAAGAGCAAAGTTTCGGTCGGATACATGTTCGAACGTTTCCGTGTAAATAGAAAAAACGCGGATATTCTGTTTTTAGAAATGAAGCTGATTTTTTACACATATATTTTTTTTTCTTCAGGATCTTTGCGGAATGTACGTTGATAATTTCATAGTTATGGGACTACACCGCTTTTTCCATTAAACTGCGAGTGGCCTGGCGAGATTTTAATTTATTATACTAGAGACCAATAGTAAAGAGTAAGACAAAGCCCAAGATTGAGATTGAGCATTAGACTCTAGAGCGAGATTGAGATTGGTAGGAAAACCTGGGGAAAAACCTCCTACCCTTCGACGGTATATAGCTGCACGCGACCGCAAGAAGAAACCGCGTTTTCAACTCTTCTTTCTCCCTTACTCCCGTTTTCCATCACCTTTCTTATCCTGTTCCTTCCGCCTCTCTTTACACAAACTCACCAGCGGCAGCGGAGAAAATCCAACATCCACTGTTGATGCTGGTGAGTCTTTACCTATATAGGGTTTTATTCCTACCGCCTAAAGTCTCCTTCCAGATGATGCTCCGAATGCTCTGGAGTTATATGCTCTCAAGATATTGCGCTCTCTTACGCTATACGTACAGCTCCACAGAGGTGCTTTGGTTACTTTTAATCCACCTCGCTTTATATTATACTTCCCCCAAGATCCAGCCCTTGCCCTTACTCAACTTTTATACCCTCCCAACTTTGTATGAAAGGATTCAGTCGCGTCAACTCGAGTCAAAAGTATTCGTTTTCGTCAGGATAGACACTGACGTCTGTCGTCGCATGTATGCGCACCTGGATTTTACGAAACTATCGATACATACGTAGCATTCCGACCTTTCACCAGATTTCTGGAATAACTTTTCACGTGTTACATGCCACCGATCAACAGAACTGGAAAAGGAAACTAAAGCTCATTAGAAAACGAGCTTTAGATCGAAGACGTAAATTCTCGATTCCATAATCCGCACCTGCAGCATATGTATCACGTGGGAAATAAATCTAGAGATTACAGATTTCGATGTTTCACTGAATTTATCTCCAAAATGTGCCAAAATTGTACATTTTTCTACAGACAATATTCTAACGTGCAGATGATCGATTTTATTCTTTTGTAGAAAATATTATCGCTGAATTTATTGTGGGGTTGAGACGGCGGTGATTCGACTGGAATTGAAAGCGTATAGCCTTAAGTGAGACGCGATCATGAACTTGATTTCGATACCGTTTCTGATAATAATTGGTTGATCAAACCATGAAGGGATAATTCTCCGTCGGTTTTACTCGATCCACGCATTAATAATCCTCCGGCGCACGATCGAAAAAAGGCGTTTTTGCTACGAGTTCATTCTTCCAACGGCCGCCTCGGTGTAGTTTATATATACCATGGGTAATTATTTAATCCAGCTGCCCAAAGGAATAAGAAAAAGAAGAATGAGCTGGATAAAAAGTAAAATAAAAATTCAGAGAAAAAAGAATGAGGAGGAACTCTTCTTTGGAGAACCGAACTATACTTAGAAGACTATTCAAACTCTCGGAAAGCAACTTACAACGGCGTACCGCGCCTCTGAGTTTACTTTTCTCGACGGAGAAGGCCGCACCAAAGAAAATATTGGACCTTGGCCAGGCTTACCCCGCCCATTTGAACGGTTTGCTTCCAAGCTATTCGAGAGCCTCGGAGGACTCGGAACTCTATGAAAAGGAATAAGAATAAGAAGAGAAGAAGAAAAAAAAATAAAAAACGATAAAGTACCAAAAACTAGAGTTTTCAGACGACAAAAATTTGCTTCTTGCCGCCTATCGCAGGAGCACATGTATATATGTGGGTATAGCTTGCATCTTTTTTATTCTCAGAAAAAGTATGTGTACGTGAGAAATTTTTGGTCTACAGCTAGATTTGAAACAAGGAAGCTACCGTACTCGTGTTAGTTTTTCCTTAATTAAAGTGCAATTTTCTAATTGGTTGGGTATAATATTAATCAGATTTATTAGACATTCTATCGCGGTTTTCTCGCCTGGTTAGACACTATACAAGCAGCTATACAGCTATATTACTAGTAGATACAACCAAATGACGTTAAATATATACACCTTTTACTTTGATTATTTCTATCGCTCGAAAGTTTTGAATATTCAAATCTTGTACTGTTTCCCAGATACGATTACAGTTGGAACGCGCTAAGAATCCCAGTGCCGGATTAGGTTCGGAGCAACGCGTTATAGCGATAAGATTACGCGGCGGGTGATTTTTGCCCCGTTATCTTAAAGCGTTGTGTATAGGTCTATATAAAGTACATATGTACGTACATACCTACCTACCCACCTACGCTGCTTTATGTACACAAGCGCCTCTAGAATCTCCTGCATTCTTTATGAGCGGAGAAAAGTTCCGATAAATTTCTTTTCCTTATTTTGTTTTATCATATAGTCTTCAATTTTTTCTTTTTTCTTCAATATCATTTTTTCCTTCCGCGCTGCCTCTTCTTCTCTTTCTTCTTTTTGTTCTTTTTTTCTCTTCTGGTTTTTTTTTTCGGGAATAAGATTTTCCGGGAAACTCCACGACGTAGAGCACGTGCTACGTCTATTCTCTAAAGTAGCGGAGCGGAGCGGAGGGCTCTTGGATATCCGCCAACCACGCCTCCACCTATATGAAGTCTTCTATAAAGCCTTCGATACCACTTCCCCTACAGAGACATTCAATTTAATAAAGGTAATAACGTTAAGGGTATTTTCGTTTTTCGACTTTAAATCTGCGCTCGATCCTCCCCCTCCTCTCGTGCCCCCCCCCCCCCCTTTCGTTCTCTATTTCTCCACCCCAACCTCGCGACTAGGCCACGAAATATGGCAAAGGATTGGGCGAATATCCAAAAACACATACATCCCTATAGGCCGCTGTTTCCATCCTCGCATCTCATCTGATCTGATTTCATCCCATCCATCCATCTCGCATTTTACCCCTTTATCGATAGGTTTCCAAATATTATCATTTTATCAGAGATTGGAATCTTTACTAGGTATATCAATCATTTGCGGTAAAACAGACGAATTTTATCTTCCAAAAATGTTGCTTGAATTTTTTACTTCTGAATAGTTGGAACAAATGAAAAGCGACTTCTCGTGCTCCGTTGACTCGGTAGTGTTAGTCACCTCATTTTTCTCTCTTATAAATGTGGTACCTAGGCCCTTTTGACTGAGACTTTATACACGCGTAATTCAACCGACTCGAGTGATTATTTACCTCTTCTAGCGAGTCCTGGAGCCCAAAGATTCCCAAAAGACCTTCTTTTCGCCTCGGCGCACATTTAAGAATATACGTCGATTTTTGGACACCCAGCTGTTTGAAATGGAAACCAACCGATTCAGGGAATCTGAGCAATCGAAATGTATCGAGGTTTTTTTATGCTGTAATAGAATCCACTGAGTGAAAAGCAACCCGCTTTCGAATTATCCTTATATACCGTCTCGATCAATCAATTCGTTTTTCTACCACTATGTCGATTCCTCTATTACTTTTGTACCTCCTATACCTACTTGCTTTGGAGGTAATTTTTTACTCACCTATAGCTGTACATCCTAGCTGATTACACGGTCGAATAGTGCTACGGTGATTGGACGATAGCCAAGGAAAAAAAATGAGGGGGACAAATTGGGGAGAAATGAAAAGAAATATAAGAGAAAGAAATTAAAAAGAATGAAACCATTCTGAAATGCCATACGTTATTGTAATGCAGAATAATCAGGATTATTCAGGAATTGATTCTTTAACTTCTATAACTGTAATAATTTCTCTGCAGCGAAACCTTTGCGGAAAATATGCACACCCTGTATGGCGGTATAGCTGTATACCGGCAATAAGGCTTAATACGACTTGAGTGGCCATAATTTATCAACCATTTGCAGCTCTTTCTTCTTTCCTCCGTTATAGCTGTGGCAGTACGAAGGTTCGACCCTATATTACACGATAAAGATGGCCGAGGTTGCGTACCTTCACCTCGAAGTATTAATTTTTAACTAAAAATAAGCCTGTTATACGAGCGTGCGGTATCAATAACGATCATCTGGCAAATTCGCACGCGGCTCTAGCTTTTCGCTTTTCCCTTTTCGCTCACTTTATATAACCTATAATGCAGAGCTAATGTACTTACTCCTCGTTTTTCGTTCAGCGTTATATCCGCTTTAACTTCCGGCTCGTTAACGAGTTTCACGTTTGTTCATGACTGATCGTGTTCCAATCGCGACGGTTCAAATAATCGGCACACATTCTAATCATTCGTTATATATACGCTTTAAAGGTAAATTTTTGCTGCGCAAAATCATTCGCCATACTACGTAAATTATACGCTTTCGAAGCGGTCACGGAATCCCACACACGCACACACGTCTGTAACTCAATACACGGGGTACAGGTGTGCGACGACACGGGGCGAAACACACAGCTACCTAACTACGCACCTCGTCTGTATCTATGAACATAAATTCTGGCACCTGGCAGCCAACCCTCAGGAGCCAAAGTGGCCACCAAGCGTCGGAACTACTATCGTGTAAAGCCGGGAGCTACCGGAGCCCTTTACTCTGAACTGCACCGACTTCTTGTGACTATCGGCTACAGACCAACATCACACCCAACGTCTGGACCTGAAATGGCTCTCAACCTGATCCCAGAGATCCGTTTCCCATGTTTTTCTACTTTTTTTTTCTAGTCTTCTAATGTGCAGGCTCTATAAATCTCTCTGCGAATCTTTTTCTCACGAGTGAAGGATGTTGAACGAATTATAAAAACAATATGAAGTGAGAAAAGAAGAATTTGTATGCAAAAAATTACGACTCTCCAGCATATTCGAATATCGGGACGTTGGCGGAAGCTTCTTTTCCGAAGGTCTTGTCAGATGCGAATCACAGTCTTGGAGACAGTCTGGGGTATATTATTTTCATTGTCTATCGGTCGACTGTCCTGCGGGAATTGCCGAACGGCGAGATGAGAGTCGCTGTACATGTCCTCGTACAATGCCGCGACGTTGAGTATAAATTGAATCGAACTTCTAGACTCCGTCGCGTTGTGTTCCAACTGAGATCAACGAAAAGAACGACACTAACAGGTGGATTACAGGCGCAAAGTTACGGCAAGGTGTACACGCGACTCGATCACTGACATGTTGGATGGACGTACTCCTTCGCAAGGTCAAGACGCGGAAGTTTCCGAATGCTTGATCAGCGGCTTACAGCTCTTTTGCCGTAAAGTTGATAAATTTCTTAAAATGAAAAGTTGCCGCGAGATTTGTTGATCTCAGATGCAGTGTTGAGATAAAATTTCCCCCTCCCAGATCCCTGTCACATTTAATTCATTAAAATCGCATCACCGCTTATTTGTCCAGAAGGACCGCAGCCGAATCGATCGTAAAAAATGCCTAACTCTTCGTATTTACATACACGACACTGCAGATGTGTGGTAAGATGATAAGGAAGCTTTTATAGCAAACCTTTTGATTTCAGTTGCGATTGCTTTGAGAATGTGTGGGTATAGCGGGTTTGCGACCGCGCCGAGTGCGTGTCGAATGTCGATAGATCGTATCTAGAAATGAACCGCTGAGCCTTGTGGTATAAAAAAATTTTTCTTTCATTTCATTTCATTTTTTTCTGACAATTTTTTCATTCTTTTTGCCGCTAAGCTTTCTGTTTTTATCCCGCACTTTTTCGTGCCCCTGGATCGTTGTCGTTGTCGTTGTCGGTTGTAGGTTGTCGTGTTGTCGTTGCCACCGCCGCTGCTGAGATTCTCGTACGGAACCGGTAGAACTTGTTTAAATCCCGCAGGTAGTAGGTATAAAAGGGCGAAGGAGTTGTTGCTGTTGCTGTTGCTATTGCAGACGAAGAACCTCGAAAGGTACCTTGCGGAGCAAAGACAGCAGCAGCAGCAGCAACAACAACACGGATATACCGCGACTCTCGAGAGGAAGGAAAAGATAAAAACGAGGACTTGGACGTATGTACGGTACGCAAGCAGCCACAGCGGAGCTTATATTATGCAAAGCAACGCGTTGGTTCTAGATTTACGGCGTCCATTTCATTCCATTCCTTTTCATTCCGTTCCATTTGGTTCAACGTTCCGTTTCATACGGCGAGTTATGCGCCTTTTTCTCTCCACCGATCGGCGGGGACCCGCGCCCGATATTGTCCGGTATAAAAAATAAAAAAACAAAAAAATAAAATAAAAGCGAAGGAGCAAAAAAAATTGGAAAAGAGTCGAGAGTAAGGGAGAGAAAAATCACAGGACGCTCAACTGTAAGAGAAAGAAGGGAAGAAATCGCGCTCAGTTTTTTTGCAAAGAAAAGAAAAAAAAAACCACCGAGAAAAAACAAAAACCGTGTGGACCCTCGTGCAAACCATTCCAATGGTAATTTACCCGAAACGCGCGATTGCGGGCAATAAAGCAACCGGAAATGGGCTGCGTAAGCGGACACGCGGACCAAGAGAGACGCACCTGTTGGCAAATTATTGCCATTGAAATTGCCTCGAAACGATACGAAATCATTGCCAGAGGTTCGGAAACACTACGCAGCTGCAACAACCGGATCAAGTGTATACAGCGTTTACATCAACCGAATCGTGTTTCCTTCGCGGAAAATACATACCTGCATACCATCGTTAACACTTTGTACATGAATATTTTATTTAACAATACCATACTAATTTTAAAGGGTGGTAAGTTCCTACAGATTTTAATCCTACGGGTTCCATTTTTTTCTCATTTAGGTTTCACGCTTAAAGATGAGCTAAGATGATGGCATTGCGGGGGTTGAAATATAAGGGATTTTTATATTATTGCTTTCGTTTGCAGTTTTGAAGCGATGTTTTGTTTGAAGGCGAGCCGAGCCGTCGTCAGCTGGGCTGATTGTGAGTTATTTTCATGCGACGACGCGAAAAAACAAAAGTACAAAAGCTACAAAAAACCATCCAAGCTTCTGTCCCTTCCGACTGGTGCAGCGGTAGTCGTAGCGGGAAACTCTGTGCTGCTTCAGTAGGGGCTGCTGTTGGGCGAGAGAAAGATCCGTAAAATGAGGAAAGATAGAAAGGGATGAAGATGAAGAGAGTGGGCCAAAGCTGGGGGGGGAGGGGGGTGTAGAGGAGAGGGCACATTGTCTCTCCGGACTCGTAATTAGGCTGAATGGGTCTTTTCAGGCTGCTCCTCCGAAATTAATATCCCTCGACAATGTTGTGAAATATTCTCACATAACAATGATTAATACTCCGTCGATTGGCCCACGCCTAATTCCTTCACACCTTGTATTCTATACAGATTATGTACCTACCGAGAATCGACTTCCCCATCACCTAACTTCCACTCCAATCAAAACCGTAATTTGGTATTCCACATTAATGATCCCCTCCAATTTTTACTCCATCGCTCAACCGATTTGGACAGCTTTGGAATTTATAATAATCCATGACCCATTTTATTCAGTAAACTCCGAAGCAGCTGAATGAGCTATTCAAACATAGTTAAACCCAGAATATCTACAGTAATGTAAGAATAGCGCGCTACTAATTGCAAAGCCTGTGCAAAGTGCACACATGCATCTCGCACAATAAGCATAGAAAAGCTGAGCTCAGCTCAGCTGAATAGAAAGTAGCTTTTAAGGTAATAACGACCCCATCAAAATTCATCCCTTACGGTAATTAGTTGTCATTTTCATCATCATCGTCTATTTCGTGTAGATTGATAACACTGACTTTGTAATAAATATCGCATTGGTGTCGTGGTTGTCTTCGTATAGTGTGAAATAAAGGTTGTAGTTCAGAGTTAAGTGATGATAGACGACTAGGACGTTAGATGAGACGATACGGGTCTAGCAGATTACGGGTAAAGCGACTGGGTTCAATGGGTGGTTTTTCCTTGGACTTTTCTTTCCTCCTTTTTTCTCTATATTTTCTCATCTCTCCGCGCGAAGGCAACACTTTGAAAATAGAACTATGAATCTCGTTGTCGTTAGGTAGTGGCTTGTGAGAAATTATTTTTACTTGTTGGGTTGCCGCGGTGGGTTACGCGATTTCTGGCAATCGCCGTACAGGATATATTGTGGCGTAAGAAATGGGAACGGTACGCGACTCCCAACACTGCTACTGGTGCCGGTAGTGGTGATGTTGTTGCCTCTATATAATACGACCACTACAACGTGTGGACGACGAAGAAATAGCTTTTCGCCAAAACCAGCTTCAGCTATACCGTCTCTTCCTCGTTCCTCCAGATTTCCCCTTGCTTTTCGACGACTCTACGTACCGGAGGTATTACTACTACCCTACTGACTATTCGACGAATATTTTTTTTATCAACCCAGACTGCCAGGCGATCAACCAGAATAAATCGTAGACCTTCGCAAATACTGCCAACAAAATACATACATCGCTACTCTATCAATTATTTCATTCGCAATTTACGACTCGCCTCTATCCAACGTTCCACTTCCAGGCATACGGACACGAACGTAAACACGAACACGAGCACGAACAGGAAATCTACCAACTTCTCTTCTTTTATATATCAAAAACTAGACCACTGCAAAGCAGGATATGAAATGCGGATTTAATTCAACTGGTTCGATAGATAATGTTTTTTTTATTTTATTTTGTTTTTTTCATACGTGAAATCCGTATTGGTAAAAATCTGTATCACGCGAATACCTGCATGTTTTTTTTTCAATCACAGCGGTCGGATTATAAATTTTTCCGTCAAATACTTGGTAAAATCAGACCGTACAGATTTGCATGTTATAAAACGTAACCGTGTAACCCATTCTTATTTTACCATGCAGCCAGGTTTGTTTCTCCCACTCCTCTTTTTCTTCTTCTGTTTTCCCCCGAGGACATGGTTTGCTACAATTGCGTAACGTAATTAGAAGTTGGCGTTAATTGCGACCGTGACGCAAACCAAGCCGAGGCAGCAGCAGCAGTACCACCACCACCACCACCACCACCACCACCTTTACGTAGTGAGCTACAAAGAAAAGACCACTCGCGCAATGCAACAGAGCAAAAGTGACAAAGTTGAACGTAGTAGCAACAGTAACAGCGGTTACTACTGTGCTCTTATGCTACGAACCACCTCATATATTTACATGTAAGAATGTAACACGTGGAAATTACATCCAGTGTGTATTTTATGTAGGTACATGTAATTACAAGTACCCGTTACGTGTACACAAGACACATACGAGTTTCAACTGCGCAGGAAGGTACATTCTGTACATGATTACTATAATATATTTATATGAATAAGCCTTTAACATACAGTCACATTACGTATACAGGGTAAGTTCTTTCAAACTCCGAGATTGGGCGGAGCTTGATTTGGCAGGTATGCGCTTTACCTCGACTCGACTTCTCATTCGTTGTGCCTGTTATATTTTTGAATCGACTTTTCTCATTCTTTCCATTTTTCTCGTCTGCGGCGCGTTAACTGGCCAATAAAACCATATGAGGCTCCTCCCGTTCTCGGAGTTTGGATTGACTCACCCTATATAGGATGGATTTTTGCATCATTGTCCGATTGACGTCACGTTTAGATATACATCACGCCCAGGTTGGGCGTTTGATGCGATTCAAACTAGAATCTTGATATACCATCTCAAAATAGTTAAAGTTTTCCAGTTTTCTCGTTTACTCGTTTGTGGGTCACCTTTGGGTAGTCACTTATATTATTACTATCACTGATCAAAGTCCGAAGCTTTTGCATCAGGCGACTGACAAATGGATTGGCTTTATTACTCGCCCTGAAAGTTACTCCCCATGTTGAAGAAAACGTTGATAAGTTGGCTCGCCAAGACCGTTATAATAAGAAATCAAGAAATATGTTATATAGACGCTCAGAGTTCGTTGATGAAGCGGTTTACTTTCCATGAATCAGACTTCGTTTGAAATGGAAATTTATACACCTGTTTTTTGTTTTTCTCATTTTATTTATTTTTTTTCTCTCTCTTTCAAGTGATTAGTTGCGGAAAATCACACCCGCTATTTTCATTACGTAATTCGGTATACGTGCGACGCGTACGTCATATATACGTATCCATTTGCTCGTCACTCGTGGTACCTGATAAATAAGATGCTGATCCGTGTCTCGAGAGCTATAAGATTAGATGCAATCCGCGGTAGTTGCGTTTCAATTTCCATTACCCGATCGTTGAGCACGGAGGAACCCCTAAAGGTACATGACGAGGTTCTCGTACCTCCCGTCTCTCAGTTCTCCTGCAACCTCGTTGATCCCCAAGACCGACGAAGATAGATCGAGAGTAAATTGGATAGCGGAAATACGCTAAGAACCGCCGCGTATATCTACCCAGGCGACGCGGGAGCTGCGAAAGCGAAGGCGGAAGGTGAAATCCAAGGACCTCTTATTTCGAACCAGGAATTTATGACGGACACCTAAAGCCCCGTGATATTTAAAAGCGAACCTTCAGGATCATCTCGGTTGTTAAATCTCCCGGACGACTACTATTTTGAGAGACCTTTTTTTTCCCCGATAAATTCTCCGCTTGATTCTCAGATATTAGAAACATAAGAAAAATAAATAAATTCACGGCGAAAATTCCGAAGTTTTCTCGTAGTGTAAAATAATTGGAATAATTATATCGCTTTCATTGTTACTGTGAGCCGGGGGCGTGAGATCAATCGTGCGACATCAAGAGACGGTTAGCGGGCTGTATCGGGAGGAATAGGATATCGGAAAACTTTCAGTAAATACGTGACGTCGCGTTGCTTGGCGTATATCGTTGGCAGGATATGTGCCCGTGCCGAATGGATCGGTTAATCGGAGCTTGAAAAGCGATCTGTGGAGTTTTTTTTTTTTTTACATTTATTCATACCTTTTTCATTTCTAATTTTAACTCATCTCCGACACCGATAATTATCATCGATTCTTCATCTCATAGAAAATATTCATGCAATCAGGTTCCGCTTTGTATTCTTCTTTCTCGATAATAATCATGACGTTTATCCATTTATTCTTTTTATTTTCTGTTCCAGGTAAGTCAAAACTTCGGCTCTTTCCATTGCATGCCGCAGGACGTGCAGGCTGTTCCTAACGTGAGTCAAGATTTCATGTAACAAGCTCCCTTATGTTTATTTCTTTTTTTTTTTACCGATTAACATAAATATCAGCCCGATCAGGACCTCTTGCTGTGTTCTAATTGCGAGATGATCGAATACCTGCGGTCGCGTGGTTAGATCGTTAAGAATAGTTCCGATAGTATTATGTACTTCGTACTCTGTATAGGTACTAGAGAGTTCGGTACGTCTCATACGAAAGAAGAGACGTTCAATTTTCTAAGATTACTTCGCCCCCGTTCGATCGGCTCGGTTATATCGAACACGGATGGAATTAGTCGTATAACTCAAAGGCGATCACTTAACAATGACTTACTGGGTACTTTAATTCTCAACGGGTTCCTGCACCAGTTCAGGGTATTATATACCAGGTACTACTATACCTCGACAAATGCGTCCTCTATATGACTGTACATGTAACCATGCAGTTCGTACATGTATAGCTCACATCTCAGTATACACATATATATCCATGTAACCTATACAACTATATGAGGATTGAACCCCCGCGATGGTTCTGCAATGTGGTAGAGTAAAATGGAACGACTCTCTAGATAAAAGTTTTAACGACATTAATCCCACGCTGTAGGTAATGGGTATAGTTAGCTCTGTAGGGTATAAGGGATAAGGTATACGTTAACCCGATCAAATTAATATCAGATGAATTCCTTCTCACCCTCTAACAAAATTACTTTCGCCTATCCTCGGCGTGGATAGATGGATGGATTGGTGGTTGCGGGTGAATATCCATCCGTACCTATCTTTGGTAAAGCGGAGTCGTTAAATTTTGTAGTAAAAATTTGAAAAGTGAGTTTGAGGTTAGATGGAAACTCCGAGAGAATCAAGGTTCAAAGTTGAGGCGAAATCGCTGAAGCAAGGCTGCAGCGTTGCATGGACTCTTAGTAAAGGACATGAGAGAATAGGTAGTTTCTGCCAACGTACCGCGTAACTTAACGCTAGGGAAGTTGACGGAACTTGCCACTGATTAGAAGCACCCCGCTGAGACTTTCGAAGACGTGTATGGAAACCTCACACTCTTAGTCTGCGCGATAGAGAGAAAGAGAAAGAGAGAGAGAAAGAGATGGATATGGAGTGCTGAGTTGCGTGCTGATTTATGCTCGTGCACCAGACGTCTGGGTTCCGTATAAGGTATACGTATAGGATTCAGCTATCCTATATTATGTATGTACGTCGTGGGGATCAAGACGGAGGTCGAATGAGGCGGTGCACAACGCCGGTGGCCTTTCAATTCGTTTCACGAGTATAAGATGAGCAGGATCCCGGTGAATGAGGGTCGAGGGGTTGGGGATCGGGGGTTGTCTGATACTCGTCGAAGATTCGCCGGGGATTTGAAAAGTTTCTTGCTGTATACGGTGTACCGTATATATTCGGTAAATTGCAGCGATAGCGTTACGGATTATCCCAATTAGGCGGAAGCAATTCTCGCCTTAATTCTCAGGTAGCGCGATATGGGATATTAAGCTGATTTTGTTGCAACGTAGAATTAAACTCCGGAGACGCAACTGCCGGGCATCAATATCCCTTATACGTGGAATAGTAACTTACCTCAATCATTGATTCGAACACGTGCACACAGTTTCCATGTACGCTACTTGCAGAAACCAACAATTTTGAGTAGTAAGCAAACCTGAAACTGACCATTTTGTAGATTTACTATCAGATGAATATCGCGGGAGTTGACAAAGTGCTGGATGTTGGAAACGTTCAGTATTATAACCATCATATGTATTATAGTCATCACATGTCGTTTCGTTCAGAGTTATTCGGAGGGACAGAAAGCGGCCAAACATCGTTCAAAGTCACTTTTAGTTAGTATTTTCAGGCCCGTGATTCAAGACGCGAAAACTCATCTGGCCTAATTAGGCTCATACGAAAGTGATTTTTCACCAAGACTTCAATTCTTATGAGATTGAAAATCAACGATGACCATGATTCGTACAATTAAGGGGATAATTTGTAACGATCAGAATTACTCGGAGTAGCCTAAACTTGTTAATAATACTCAGGGAAGTCCGCAGTCCAAGTAATTCCAAGTTGTATGAAGATAATTTAGAGTAAGTGAGAGTAATTTGAAGCCACATAACTTACTTGTACATACCAAATTGAAGTGGATAGCCTCTCGACGTTCACTTAATGAGCGTGAACCATTACTGTCACCTGTTATATGTTTCGTCCTTTGATTATTGTAATCAGCTTCCTCACTTTGCTCATATCTTTCTACCAGGCTATGACACGTGTAACGGGGGGAGGGGGTAGAATATATCTGTTTCTATAGTCTCGAGGATTTGATATTGAACCTCGCAAAATATGTGTATGCATACAATAATAATTCCGAACCTCTCGAGATTGAGAAGAAAGTAAATTAACTTTGACACCCTCCCATCTCTATAAAATATTATTTCATCCCCTACGCAGGGAGAGGCGTAAATGCACATACTTTTATTTAAATATTCACCATGTTGAAAAAGAGCGCGTTGAAAACCGTTGAGCAATAAATACAACACGAGTCAGAATTCTCGTTAGATATTTCTCCACGGTTCAAGCATCTCACCAGCTTTGCCAGGACGAGCAGAGGCAAAATATTTTTCAAATATACGTACCTACACTACGGTGTCTCGTTTTCCTCTTTCTTCGCTACTCGTCCTCGTCTTCTCAGCCCTTCGGGGATTGCGACTATATTTATATCGATGCTCAACACCGATCCGCCCAGAGCACAACCTGCACGTATATGATGTACATTGTGCATACGTAGATCGACTCGATGACTATCCTGCTCAGGTATGACCTGTACATAGACCTAGTGTCATGCGCCCGAAACCATACCTCCGGTTAACGGCAGCTACTATCCGGTGTACACCGGCCTCGCTAAAACCTACTGCAGCAGTCAATCGGTCCATTCGCTAATCCCTATCGATACATAGATATATATATTATCTAAACGGTACTACCACACAAATTTGCAGCCATAGCAATAGCAGAGGATATCGTCGACTGCAACACCAGGAGTAGTAGATGCATTACATTTGGCAGGGATTTCACTCAGCGAGATTAAGCTTATTTTCGTTACCTACTACAACGCTGCTGCTGGTACCTCCGCATCTGCCAGTTGATATAGTTTTGAACTTCGCGGACCTTCGTGGCTGGTCACTTTTGTATATATCCAGAAAACCGCCCAAGAGGCGGCTGACCATGCGAGAGTCTAAGTCAATTTGTCCCGATCAAGTCTGCGCCAGATAGTGATATATGTATTTTTTTCCGAGAAACGTTTAAAGTGGTTAATATATTAGCTGGATTGATGTTTACACAAAGAGCAAACCTCGTGCCAGCTGGGTAGACCGCATATTCACGAGTATTCGAATCTCTGGAGTTTTTCCAAACCCCATATATCGCCCGTTTTCTGCAACCTAGAACTTTCGTCAAATAATTTCATCTCACTACTCGACCAAAGCACCTAATCAATTTGAGTAAACTACCACCGTCTGTTTGAACAAGCTCCGGTTGCAACGCACCAATCGAAATTTCTCCTCTTTCAAATTACAACAAAATACTTGACCGATAAGTAGCCATATCTTCGTGGACGGGTGCTCGGAGATCGTTGAATTGGAAGCATGACAGAATCCACATTTCTGGTATAGCTGCTTGGTGCATACTTGGACCGAATTGAATAGGTTTGACGTCAGCCATTGAGCGTGACTTAGCATATAAATGAACAGTGGAACGGGCGATGGTATTCCCGCGCCCCGGAGATCCAAGACCAGGATAGGCACACACGTATACACACGTCTATTTCATACTCTATATGGATACACGTACATTAACTGCCACTGACATACAAACTCAGATTCGTACATACGAGCACCAACTATCTTATGCCACGGTGGGTGCCGCATGAGTAAGTGCCAGATTGGTGCAATAACATCGCGTCGATTAATTATTAAGTGGACGATCGAAGAACATCTGTGATGCAAATGATTATCGACTAACCAACCGCCACCTTTCCATGTAAACGTGAGTATATATACAGACTATAATCCATCGTAAGAGAAAGCTTTCTTCCGCCATATCAGGTACTAGTTTGCACCAGGTTATATCCTCCGCTCTTCTTCTTACTTTTTTTCTCTGAAAAAAAATATGAAACGGAAAAATCTCATATCGAGTCATCTGAACGTGAACGAATACCTACGATAAGTAGGAAGTAAGTATGAAGTACAACAGTGACGAAGAGCAGCGGAAGATTGAACGATGGAAAGGGAAAGATATAATAGATCCCAGTAGGGTAGCTATATCGTAGTAGTGGAGGGAACGCTATCTGGAGTAGCGCAGACGTCGGTGAAGATGTAGCCTAGGTCGTCAGGGACTGTTCAGGGATGGAGTGAGGAGTATGAGAGGATGGCGGTGTTAGCGTTGGTTCATTTACTCGCATTGTTGCTATCGCGTACCGCCCCCATCCATCGCCTGTCCAACCCTACGCCGTGCCAGTCAGCCTGATCAGGCGACACGTACCTAGGAACCAGCCCTGACTAGACTAGACTCGACCAAGGTAGACCAGTTCTCCGGGTAGAGGGCTACATACTGCAGTGCGGTGCTAGGTACGTTGCTAGCGTAGTACCTTAAACCTCAATCATATAAATGGGAGCAACCTTAGCGAGCGTACATCTGTACGGTACATAACCATCGTTGGTAAAGTCTATTCATGCGACGCGCAGTGCAGTACACATACTATACACAGTATAGGTACCCACCTACTACGATGTCTCGAATTTTGTTCGGTTCTCCAGCTAGGAACTAACCTCAACCAATTTTGAACCACCTGCTTTGTATACCCCGAATGATATCGTCCTCTTGAGGACTCAGCTGATCAGTCGCAATTGTCTGACTCGAGTACCTACCTCAGTCTGTAAGGATCTAGCAAGACTCGATATCTTTTCATTCAATTTTCCTATAGATTCGTTATAATAATTATGACTCTGATGACAGTAAACGGTGAAAGAGCATCGCTGTAGTTCACTGATCTTTCGGCTATGTTGAACGAAACCTTTGAATGTATGAATACGTGTTTCACCATCGCTCGTGTGTGACTTTTTAGTTACTCGATTTGTTAGCACGTTTATATATTGCAGACCGGTAGTTCGTTCGTTGCCCTCGATTTTTTTCAGTCGATTCTGACCTGTAGGTAGGTTGGTGGGTTCGTAGGTACTAATTGATCTACCAACAACGTAGTGAACGAACATTATTTTATTTGATTTCGGCTTTTTATTTTATTTATTTAGTTTTTTTCAAATGTTTTATGTTGTTTAAACGGAGCCAGAGCATCGCTCCCTTGCACAAACGTGCGGGCAGTCCGGGATTGGTTTGTAAATTGTACCGAGGTATAACCACAGATTTTAGTGTGGAAAATGGAGGTAAAATAATATCGCCGAAATATTTAACGTGGTTTATTACTACAGAAACGCGTAAAACTGTGGGGTGAAACAGCTTTCATGATAAATCGTTTACATTGGTACGCGTCCGCGTATGCATGATATCGTCATATGGACAACCCTACCACATACTTACATTAAACGTATATGCTGGTATCTACTACGTAACGTGGATCGTGTGTTATTCAGAGGACGGAAAGTGGCACTTGCCACACAGTGACTTGATCGTCCCAACCTTGTACCAAATTAATACTACTCGAGACGCGGTCACGAGTATTAACCGGTAAATGGCCCTTAATTGTAGACAGTTCCTGCGTGTCACGCACAGAATTGAAATACTAGGGGAATCCTATCGTTTTACCATGTATACCTAAG
Source organism: Athalia circularis (assembly GCA_963978495.1). NCBI lineage: Eukaryota > Metazoa > Arthropoda > Insecta > Hymenoptera > Athaliidae > Athalia > Athalia circularis. The sequence goes on from OZ021702.1 coordinate 22,936,512, forward strand.
TTTGAGTTTTATAATTTTGAAAATGAATAACACCGCTCGTTGAATAAAATGCCGATCTGTAGGAGGGAGAGAAATCGGCTCAGCATTTCACTTTATACAGTGAGTAACTCTTTCTCATACCTGAGCAAACTACCCGATAGAGAGAAAAAAACAGTGATAATATAATTTATCAAAAATGAATAGATGAATGAAATAAATTAGAAAGAAATAAAATGGGGTGATGAGAGCGCGTAGTTGGAAAGGGTCTAATTGGCGTGCGCAAGAACTTGTGTGAACTCTGGTGTACGCCTGCTTACACTTACAGTATGTGCCGCACATCTATACATGTTAGGTACGTGAGGAGCCCTGACTGAACCGGAGACAGAGGCCTTAATTAGCGGCAATAATTAACGCTTGGTGCTGATGATGATGGTGGTGGCGGCGGTGGTGGTGGTGGTGCTACTGCTGCCGCTGCTGCTGCTGTATGTTTCGATTGACGGGTGCGTCAGATACGTATCCCGTGTATCTAACGTATGGTCTATCTTAAAAGCAAACTTAACCGGGTGTGCGTGAAAATCGCATGCGAAGATATTCCACAGCTCTAACCGGTGTCACTAATGCATATGAATGTAGTCGCAGAAGCCATGCCGTATACCCATCTACGCGGTGGGTTATTTATTATCAATGCCATGAAGAAAGAAAAAAAATTGTTTTCTACGTATCTGTCTTTTTTCTATCTTATATGCCGTATATGTTGTTGTTTTTTTTCCTGTCTGCATGGTGCTCGATGAATAAGTGAATCGATAATTGATTGATGAGTATTGTTTCGTTTCGACTGACTGACTGATTTGGGCAATCGATGAAATGAGACTTTGGTTTTTTTGTTTGTTTGCTCTTTATTGTTCTTTTTTGCTTACCGATATCGTGTCTTCGTATTCGTTGGACGGAGGAGCTAGGGTCTGGGTGAGCGTTGTTATTCCGTTATTCGATTGATTGTAATATGGATTGGTATTGAAGAACCTCATACAGCGGGATCCCTGATTTGAACAGTTACTAGCGCAGGGAGAAAACGTCGAGCCTAACCTAATCCGTATTAAGACGCCCTTTGCCACCGTCTGCAATGCTAGGGTTTCGTGCCTCCCGTAGCTTACCGTAGAAATGCATATCATCCATCCGGCATATCTGACGTGTGCACGCGAGACGTAGGCGCCTCCTACAAACCCTCCTGATCCTATGCTTCGTATACGTGGCATCCTTATTAACTTAGGCACGCGGGACAAACGTCCGATTTGATTTCTGATTCGCTTTCACATTTTCGCAAATCATCTAATTGCTTCGAAACATGTAGCACGTATTTTGATCTGCTAATTTGCGGTAGAAATTTTTTTTAGTGAATTTTCCGATTGAAATTTTATTGTTTTTTGACCGTAGTTTAGAATCATTTATTTCATGCGGTTGAACTTTGGAATAGCTCGTTCCGCCGGCGATCCACTGGGCGGATAACGATCGCTAAAAAATTCCATCTCGGTTGTTCGAGTCAATTTTTACCCTGAGCAAAAGGTCGTCGGGGTCTACGGGGTCACCAAAAGGGTCTGTGGCATCGGAGCGGAAATGATCCTGGCCACGAGATCCTGCCTGGTTTACCACTCACTCGTGTCTCATTATTTATTTAACATTACCGGCCCAAGACACCAGCCGCGATTGTTCACGATTATTACCTACCGTATAGACCTGATCTTAATCGATACGGAAACGAACAGTACGTGTCCTTCTCTTGCGCGTTTTTTCCGGCACGCTATTTCCGGTTACATTTCTACTGGACAACTTTATCATAAAAATTCAAATTCACCATTACAATTCGAACGTGAAATCGTCGATTTTTTGTCGATTTTTTCACTTACCTCATCGCTGAAATAACGTTGACGATTATATTTGCAGTACAAGTTGAAAGGTACGTATATCTATACATGCGGTTTGCCTGCCTCTCCGTTTATTACGTTATTGGACAGGTGAGACCGAAGCAATTAAGGTTTACGGTTCACGATTCTCAGAGAATAGAAAATGAGACTTGGCTTTATTGACGAGTTGTAAATCACCGGCTGGCTCACTCTGCCCCATACATTTTACGATCTCTCGATCAATGTACGTTAGTTCAACGGCTAATGGAGCTTCTGTTTAACGCAGCAAGACTTTGATAGCAGGATCCAAGTGGTTTCACATATTGATTCAACTATAAGGGTGAAGATCGTTAAATCCAGGGTGAATTAAACCCACATCAAGGAAAATCCTCATCCAACGACCACTTAGGTGCGTCAATTGCAAATACAATATTAATGAATCACACGATATGGTATCTGTAGAGTGGCACCACGGAGTGACTACCAGTTTCTTCCTATATTTTATCTTCTATTTTTCAATTGGTTTGTTTTTTTCTTCTTAATGTTTTTCTCTTCTGCTTAAAACCTGTTGAGTTACGCCATTGGCCATGGTACAACGTCACTTATTCTGCCATGTATGAGTACTTGGAATAAAAACAGTACAAATTATCCGCCATTATAGGCGGCCTTGACTCACGCGGCAAAACTCGCATTGTTAGTTCCGCAAATCGTGTAACCGATGACGTATGCATCGCAAATGGTGGTTGTTACATCGGTATCTTAATTTTGTGAAATCTGGACGATTATCTGGAACTTATTTCATACTCTACCGCAACGTTTGTCCAAAATAATAGTAGCAGATACATTTTTTTTATGGAAAAATGCAAAGTACTTACCTGATATATTGTAGCCCATGAATCATGGGAGAGAAGATGACGACGACAACGATGAAGGACGGGTGGGTTACAGGGGCGACGCGTTCAAGCCGGTTGAACGCTAACCAACGTAATTAATGTTAAACTCGTAAGGCGAAGAAGACGGAGGTGGAGGCAGGGCTTGAGGCAAAGCTGCTCTCGGTGGGAGAATTGAACGCCGAAAAAGCGCTAACAGGAAAGGGAACAACCATGCTGAAAATATCTGCCAAGAGCAGTGAGCGAGTTTCGGTAATTAGACATCGTTTTGACGTGTCAAAGTCAGCTGGGCAAAGATAAGTAGAGAGGAAAAATTCACAGTGTTCGAAAAAGCGAACATCAAGTATCCGGACCTCGTGAAAATTCGTTGACTGCTCGTTTCTTGTTTCTGACAAACATTGAAGATATACTCCGATTGAAGTTGCAGTACACGGAACATTGATTCACGGCATTTTTTTCGCGATCTTGCGATACGCAGCTACAGAGGATTATATAAGTGGAGACGTCGACATTAAATTTCAGAGGTTTTTTGGTCAACGCATGACTCGCATATTAAGAGGATGTCTTTCTGGAGATATTCTCGCGTCCCCCTTGTACCAACAGCTATATAGCGTTTCTCCCCAACTTATCTCTGATTTCATAGTATCTATTTCACGGGAGGGTACGTAAGCGGATTTGCTCACGAGGCACGTAGTGAAAATTCAGTTTCGGCATTTTGCACCACCCCGACTTATAATAGAAACTTTGAACCAAAAAATAACGACATCATCACCTACGGGACTAGTCGCCGTCGCTCTCGGCTCTAATTGTTTTTGAAATTTCTTCTAAATCTGGTTTTTCGTTGTTTTGTTTTTTTTTTGTCTAATACACAGCTCACGAGATATTTGCATGAAATCAGAAAAATATAATCACAGTTGTAATGAAAATTCTAGGAGCTTCGAAAAATGAAATACCGTTCAAAGCTTAATTCTATATGCAGCGAAATAACAAAATTTTAGAAGCTACGATAATCTGTTTCAAAATTGTCACTTATTTGGTCATGAGAAGTTGAATTATTTTCTCAATTTCATTGAGCCACTGATTATGCTATTTGTGAATTTCCGATCTGATAGTAAATAAAAGCAAGATGTCCAGTTATCGGTGGCACGCAATGCGCGTTTTGTGGAAAATCAAACTGTGGTAAAATTTTGATATTGTCGTTATCGGTCGGTGAGTTCACCCGGCCATTAATCGATCGATGACGATAACGCGTTGATCGAACCGCGGCGACGCTATCGTATAATAACGTCGGATAATTGTCGAGTATGGCCACTATTTCGTGACGTTATTGTACACACAGGTATACGTATATTTGCGCGGATGGGCGTGCGAAACAAATGCAAACTATTAAACCGGTTGGAACTACAGCCGTCAAATGTATTTCAGGTATTTATTTATAAATATATGAAACGCCATCACGGCCAAACGTCACTCAGGGCATTCCGAATGACAATTTGTGGCCGATCAGAGTCAAGAGGGATTTCATTTTATCAGATTTTTATTTTATTTTCAAAATCGTACAGTATCTACTTTTAGTTCTATATGTTGGATATACCCGCTACTCGCGGTTTACACTATTTGCAAAAGTTTCAAGCGTCGCGATTTCCGCTTGATTTAAATTGCATATGCAGGAAGTCCCCGTAGCGTTATGACGACATGACGTCGTGTGACTGTAGCAGTTTTCTTGAGAGAAAGAGGAACGCGCTCGCGGAATCTTTTGCTTCACAAGTAAGAGAACCTCGTTGCTTTATAGATCAGAAGCGAAGAAGTTAACTGCACTTTGCACGCTGCGACGTGGGAGGCACCTCACGTATCCTCCTTCTCTCTTTTTTTTACTCTTATTCTCCTCTTCTTCTTTTGCCCCCTTCTTCTTTTTATCCGCCAACTCGCGTCTACCGCTGTTGCTGTTCCCGTCTGCCTCCCACCTCATATCATGCTCCTGCTGTTGCTGCTGCTGCAGTAGTGCGGCAGGCAAACGCGAATGTTCGCATTATTTACGCTAAATTTATCAGCGCCGACGAAATGCAAAACGTTGGATACAAAATGCAAAATGCCACGCGAACGTGAACGCGAACGCGAGGTTCACTCGATCGGAAACCAGACCGGTCTGTGGTAATCTCTCGCATTGTAGTTGCCATTCGTTGACGTTATGCATTCCTCTTTTTTCCCATTCATTTTTTTATCCATTTATTTATTTTTATTTTTCATACTCTATATCGAATCTCCGCCGCATCCCCATTGCATGTATATATACATGTATACATGTCGCTGCCAGCTGCAGTTCTTCCAAAATTTACCTTCGTACTGGTCAAAAAATCATTTCTCCATTATTATTGACAGGAAGAATGATAGAAATTGCTTGCTTCTGCCAAAGGAAAAGATGAAAAGAAAAAACTAAAATTTCTTCGGATCTGTATTTTCATTTATCGGGAATAAGATATAGCGAGGAATTTTCTTTTCTACATTTACCCACGAACAGTATAATTCTTCGTTCGACCCGGTTAATTTATTTATTTATTTATTTCGTTTCGTGAACTAGTCAATAATAAATGTTTCAACCGAAATCGATTCGCTTGTTACTTACGGTATACGCGGCTACCTTTTCTTCTCATTTTTCTTCATCGTGAAGGAAAATTAATTCTTTGCTTCGTGGAACAATACGAGGAAGCAATTTATTGCCGCGTGGTGAAACGATACGCGGTTATAGTTAGACACAACGTGGGTATGAGGGTATAGCTATAAGGTCGCGGCGTTGGTTCATTCCTTATACAATAACCTTTCCCTACAACTATGGCGGCTCCCCTAAATCGTACGCGCACCCTTAAGATTAGAGGCGGTTGCGGTTCGACGCGTTTCCCATCCCCCCTTCGTCTCCCCTTTGTATACCTCCCAGACAGGATTGTGCAATTTTGAATTCGAAAATTTTGAATCAAAAATTGAATTTTCAATTTTTAATCCCAATTTGAGGATTAAGAATTATACAATATTTTTTAATCCCAATGTTGAGATCGCTCAAAACTCGTTGTTCAAAATAATTATCACTTAATTTATTGTATTTTGGTAAATTAAACATAGTCGCGCCACGCCAGTCCCAGACTCCCAACCTTTCATGGGACGATATAATATACCATAGAATTCAAAAAATCTTTCAGGATCTCTCGCTGCACACCGAAAAATATCTAAGTATCGAGATTCTTCGTGCGTTCTTAGAGAAGCTAAATAGCCGGCAAAAACGTTTCGCGAAGCGAGTTTACGAGTCGATTGGTGAATCCCGTGCTACGGACAACAGATAGCGAATCCCCTAATGGCGACGGGAATGGAACGACGAACCGGAAGTTACGGAGGAGAAGGCGGTGGGCCTAGCCGTTGTTTTTACGCCAGAAACTAAGGAGAAGGGAGAGGATACTACGAGGAGGTATAATAGCAGTTGTTTGATAAGAAACCCGGAGAGGGATGGTCATGGTCGATGGCGCGTGTAGATTCCCGCGGATTTGCGGACGCCAAAAGAGCTGGATTTCGTTGCTGAGATTGAATTCCTTTCTTTCGGTGTCCTGCAGCGGTGGTATAGGCTACAGCTACCCTCAGATCTACGGTAAAGTAGCTACTTTTTACACCGAAGAGAAGTCGTTGGGTCAACCAACAATAAGAGAAAAAGACCACTGATTGTGAACGTTCGCGCCAACAAGGGTTTCTTCTTCACGGTTTCTTCCAATTCTATATAGAGCTGGATCGCTTACTCTCCTCGCTTTGCTTTTCTTCGTCTTCTTCCCTTCCATTGTCTTTTCCTCTGATCCTTCGGATTGTAGTACTCTGCTCTTTTTTCTAACCGTTTTTGTTTTGTTTTGCCTTTCTCGCTTTCCGATCTCACTGACCGCGTTCAAATCCTCCTCGGGGCAGCAAACCGTTTGCCATTTTCTACACACCGGCTGAAATACAGCTTTCAAGGATCAACGGCAATGAGATGAAACCCGGTTGCAGCATCGCTTCCTTCGAAGGAATGACAGCTTTGAGATAAGCGAGAAACATCATCTTGGGGGGGGGCTAGTTTTGACGATATCTTGTAGAAAATAGCGGAAAAACCGATCGCGCGATGTGTTTGGAAACCAATCGGATGCTTTTGAAACATGAGCTTTTGAATCCTGCAGGATTTCTACGGAAAAAATGACAGACGCGTCATATGGTTAGGTGAAGTGGGAGGGATGTAATCGCCGGTTAGCTCAGCGGCTTTTGTATCCCGCGATAGAGAAGCGAATTTTACTATGCTGCAGTTTGAGGTATTTCAGGAGGAGTCAGAGAATCGAGAGGTGGTAAAGGTAATCGACGTGGAACCAGTTCCCACGTAACCTACCTATACAAAACACATACACATACATATTATACTATACATCGAGCAAAGTTTCTGCAGTTCTCCGGTAAAGGCGAATTAGCTGGACTGGAAGGATACCATTCCCAATAATCCTCGCTGCGCTACGCTACGCGCATTTACATTCGGAATTGGGTAATAAATACGCGGCGTTCCTGGCGTTAGCTACTACTGCAAGTCCAAGGCTCAAGTGCCTACCGAGTTGGTCGCACGACGGATTCCTGGCCAAAGTCCAGCAGGTTTATACGTGTACAATGTACACGGAGTGTGCCTATACATTTAATATATGTCCACGTACCGCATAGACGTAATACAGAAGATCTTCCACTGTCGATACAAATTTAGAACACGGTTAGTTCAGAACGTGGTAAAAATTCTGAAGAGAATTCTACCTCAGCCATATCGTATAAAGAAAACAGAGAAACAGCCCAAACTTATTTCAACCAGCAAGTCTTTCATTAATTTAAAATTTGACAAGTGAAGAAAATATCTCGTCTCCACATAGAAACGCTCTATGCACCTACATATTCTTTGACTTATAAATATGTACGCTCTCACTTGTCGTGTTTTATCTTACCCCGAAGAAACACCACACGATTTATTGACGTGAGATTGTACCCATCATAGCTTATATACTTCGGCAAGTTATTACCACGGCAGCGGCTGAAGGACTCGTCAACTATTCATACTAGAACAGAAGGGTGGTATCTTTCCATGTAGGTTTAAGGGTGGTAGATGGGACGAAGGTACCTACCGCACGTACGGAGATTGTTAATGCGAAGGGTAGAGGGTTGGTTTTCTTTGTTCGTCCTTTTTCCTTTTTTACCTTTGTTTTCTGTTTTTGACTGGTTGGACGGACACGAATGTCGTCTGAAGCACGTCAACCTGGCAGTCCCGTTCTAGCGGACATAGGTAAGCATTAATAAATTGAGGGTTCGCAGGACTCTGTCCGGGTTAATATTTCAAGTCAATCGAGCTAAAACTTTTCTTACTCGGTAAACCCTCATCCCTTGCAATGGCTGGAGAAAACCTCTAGAGATGACGTGGGCTTCGCACTCGCGGAGAGCTGTTGCGAAGATATATAAAAGATTAGGGTTAAACTGCAAAAATGCGGAAATGTGAAAATAGAAGAGATATATAGATATACAACATGCACCAATAAAAAACAAGAAAATACTACAAAGGAAAAAAGAGGAGATCGTAATAAACTGAAGGGGTCAGTCCGGATTGCATAATTCGATTTTTCCAACTCACGTATTCTACCTTATAGCAGTGTGTTGTGAACGACATTAGAGTTTGAGAACTATATATAAAGTTTGCGTAACAACTTCCGGTTCATCGTCTATAGTCAACATATCTGTTCTTTTTATTTCAGTAGATGGATGAACGATCCTTCGGTTGACTTTTGGAAGATTGGTTGTGTACACAATCATTCCCATACGAAGATGAATATGGATACACATAAAATAGACTTACGTATTTCCTCGTATACTTTATTGCAGGTCTCTCCGTTTCGATTCGCACCAAAACTTACTTCTCACCAATTCTCCTCTTATACGTACTCTTTTCTTGTGCCAGATATAAATACGCACGTAGACTTGAATCTCATATCTTTCTTCATAGATGTATCCGCGAATAAAATAAAAGCATTTTTATCGGCATGTCGCGTCCACTTGCGTGTACAATGTGCACATAATACAGCCATGTAACGGATAGTTTGAAGGTTATTAGCTAGTAGCTCTGAGAGGTTGAGAAAACAAAAAGAAAAAAACACATGCAAACTAACTGAATAAGAATTGAGACGGAATCTATATGCGCCTATATTTTAGAATAGATAAATTTGTTCAAGGTTTAAACTTTTACAACTCATTGCAAATGTTATCGCGGACGGTCACCCATGTAAGGTCAATCAATCAAACGCCTCGCTGCTGTTTTGCCGTCGATAAGATATGAAACAATCATATTTCGACAGATAAATTACGGAATAATTAATCAAATTTACCGAAGAAATCGCCCATTTTTTGAAATTTATTCTCTTATTTTTTTTCTCCCTCCAATGCAGGTCATCCCTGTTTGGTAGTTTTATATCGTTTATGGTAGGATCGAGTAAATTGTTGCTCCACATATATTCCTCTTCGATGTAGGTATGATAATTATATGTTGGGTCGAAAGTTCGAACAAAAGTTTCGAGTCAATATTTTACACCCATCATAATGCCGGTAAAGAATATCACGTGATGCGGAGCATTGGGCGGTTTGTAAACTGGCAAAGCATATAGAATACATTAAAAAACAAAGAAAGAAAAATTTACTTCGCTAAAATTCTCCTTCGTACGGTTTTACGCTCAATCGAATATCTAATTCCCATACACTTAATCCAAGTGGCTGAAAGGGGTCCCGCTAAGATAACATGTTTCGTTTGAAGGAATAGGACTAGAAGTAACGCGGTACAAGAGCGAGGATGAAACGAAACTTCTACGAGGTTGATGATGTGAGGGGCGAGGAGAGCAATTGGCTCGAAACATCCAACTTCTGGCTCCCCGGCGAACTTTTCCCTCAAACTTTACCTATACCTCGCCAACACGGGGAAGCAACCGACCACAGTTATTACCGTTATCTGTAGACGATATAGCTCTAGAATGTATATAGGAACGCAGAGAGACGCGCAAACGTACACGCGATTCCGACGCGGCACACGCGTTCATTTTATCCAAGACGTGCAGGGGGCGTAACGGCGATATAATTTTTTTTATTGAAACAATGAAAATTTTCGAACTTTTGAATTAACGAAATAACCGTCATGCGATACACGTTCTCATGATTTTATAATTTCGGAAACCAAACAAGTTCTCTCTACTAGTACACTGCAGGGTTTATTATTATAGTCGTTGTGGTCCGCCGACTGACCGTAATTTTATAGATCGATCGACTGGATTGCTATACCTTAATATAATTAGAGAGTTGTTCTAATATACGTACGGTTGACCATTCGAGAGCGATGTAAATTTCATTTCCGGAATATCAGAAGATCCCTTCAATTTGTATATGGGATTATTAAAACCGAGGGCTTTTTGTGCATACCACATGTACCTACGGTTCTCTTTTCCTCGCCTACATTACACTTGATGGTTATGTATAGCCCGCATATCCGCATACCGCCATGCCGCTGCTGTGGTACGGGAGTGATATAATTTCGGAGCTGTTCTCGTTTCGGATGTGATATGCGATGGTGTAAAGTGTTAGCTGCGTTAACTGGTGCGCTGGTCAGTCCGTTTGTAATTATGATTTATATATCGAAGTAGGCATACAGGGAGGGGGTGAGTTTTGTTTCGGTAGCGACGTGGCGGCTCGACGCGTTTGGTACCCGATGAATAATTGAAATTCGGTGTTTCGCAAATTTTCCAACCAGGTTCCCCCTCCCTCTTTTATTTCCGCCATTTCACCGTACACTCCTATTTCTCTCCTCCCGCCACTCATTCATTCACGTTTTATTGGCCGTGTGCAGTAATTAACAACACGTGATAATTAATTCGATTGAATTTCATTCCATTTATTAGAACCATTTGAAAATACAGCTGCTGTTACGTATGCTTCTGCGAGCAACATCACGCGTCTATATATACGTTCACGAATATTTGGAAAAAACAAAAGAAACAAAAATAAAATAAAATATAATGAAGGAACAAAAACTATTCTACCTACACTTACACTCGTTTATATCACGGAACATGCAGCGCGTCCATTTTCGCATATTTTACATCGTCACTGGTAAACGAGTAGCGAAATAAATAGATGAATAAATGAACAAACGAACAAACGATCAATCAAATCGATAAACAAAACATGAAGAATTACACAGTCGGGGTGCAATTTCGATGGGCAGATTGGATCGTCATTGTATTCGTTAAAGAGTTATTCATCACGTGATATCACTACATTGTTTTGTGTAAATTATTTTCTCATTCACGAGCGTATCGTTCAGAAAGTGCATAATTTTCAGCTCGTGCGTTTTTCTTTTGTTACTTTTAATTTTTTAATAGAACAATTCGCATGCTCGCACAAGTATACTTTCTATTTTTTTCGTCGTACCTTCTCACGTTCGCCAGTTCGACGTTGTTGTTCAGTACAATTTTTACGACCACCACGAAAAAGTGGAAAAGAAATGAAGAAAAAAACTGATGTACGATGCTGTTTTATCGCTCTAGAAAATCAACGCTCTCATGCAATCCGCGGTTCCTCGTTATGCACGTCTGAAAACTTGATGTACACGCCCGTTCAGATATTACCGGCTGCGCGCAAAATGTATATATTATATACAATAATTTTTTTCGCATAGAAATGATAATATCGTTACGTGTATGCGTGTACAAGTATAATACAATATCCATCGACGATGGAGTTAGCTTCCTTTTGAAATTTTGATGCACGAATACGACACGCCCATCGATGTAGTAGATGCCGCAAAATTACCCCCATCAAACGTTAAAGCAAATATTCCAGCCTCCCACTCCCATCGATATAACTATAATTGATACAAACTGAAGGGAAAAGTTATATAGCTGTGGCTACGGTCGAAAGATGTAATTTGGGATATTAAAATTCTGCCGATTTGGCGGTATACCTACCTATACCTCCGCAATATGCAATAGAAATTAATGTATGCGTACGAAGGCAATAGGTAGATGGTTACTTACCTTCGTGACGTGGATGCCAAATCGTTTATTTCCTTCCTGCGATGTGCGAATGAGCGAATATTGCATCACTACGAATTGACAAAGGGGGGGAGAGGTGGAGAAATATGTCTAATTGGTATTCAGGTAAAAAGTATACATATAATCGGAGTACAGGAAAGGAATCGAGTGCCAACGACGATAAACCCTTACGAGAGTGTTAATTAGGAGTGAAGAGTCACTCGTTACGTAATCCAACGAGGTGTTAATATTAAAAAATTCCCCGGGGATTTCGACGCTGTATCCGAACGGTTATACTCGTTAGTAAATTTGCTTCTTCATGAATCATAATGTATTATACCTCATATACACCAACACGAAACCAAGGAAAGCTTACAGAGCACACGGTTGGTGTGTATATGGGGTAACGATTGTATTTCATTCCTTGCGAATTAATTTCCCCCATGGGGTGCGGGTGAAATTGAATTGGCTTGAAATTTTTATCGACCTATTTTATTGTCTACACCGTACTCTTTATGATCCTTATACATATGTATACACGTATATATTTGTCGGAGTCATCGCATTTTATCAATTTGAAGAAATGAGGAATAGGGTGCCGAAAGGGATGGGATCTGCTCGTGGAATTCGAACGTGTAGGGAGTAGTTTTTCTCCTGTTTTTAGATATTCATTCTATACATACAGGTATATATATCCATGGTTTTACGTCTCTGACCTGCTGCAGTGTAGAGTAGCTGCTACCGAAGAAACAATAAATTCCACGATCAAACCTGAACAGATATGCAGGCAATAAATTTGAAATCAATAAAGCGGAAATCTGAATTTCGTACCGTCATCTATCTCTGACAAAACGCTCCCAAGAATCTTCAGCTCTACCCCCCCCCCCCCCCCCCCCCCCCCTTTTGCAGAGCTAGCATAGCTCTACCGCGTTATTTATGGGCTCACAGGGAAAGTTTGTGCGAGTTTTAGTTCGACCATTATCAACCAGGGCGATTTGAAATTGCACGAGTTTCCCCACAAAGATGCTATTTTGATAAAGAATTGATCGATAGGCAACGTTTCCTAGTTTGTTACTAGCTACCCTTACATGTATCTATCACCCTCTTTTCTATACTCTACGATATATACTCAGGAAAACGACTAACGTTCTCAGCATCCTCCTCACACATCTTTTATCCTCTTTCTTTTTCTTATCCATCTTTTCTAACTCTCTTCGTTTAATACTTATACCGCGCGAGAGTTACCGTGGCGCGACAATACGCTCGGGGTCTTTTTTCGCTGAGATAAAAGAATTTTGAAAGTTCGAAACACTGAGACCTCCGCAATTTTATACACAAGAAAACATACCGATTTTTACACTTATATATCGTTAGCGGTATGGGGTTCCTGTGCAGCTCTCTATAAGAACTCAATTTCCAAATTTCCAAAGATTCCCAATTGGACGAAATTTTTGTCCAATCGATAACGCGTGTATTTTAATTTCTACCACACTCTCACCGTATCATTCGAAATAACGTGACGAAAGATCGTTTGAAAAAGGGGGAAAAAATTTTAATAGAATACGTACTTTGAAAATGTTATATCTTGGCCCGTCTGCACGGCGATAGACTTGTCAACGATGATTTAGTGACTGAGGGGGCAAACGTCGCGACCAAATCCTTGGCGCCGCAACACGAATCTCTCGCTTCTCCTTCTCTACCTCCTCCCCTGAGTTTGTTTTAGGTTCAGAGGTAGAGGTACCATCTTAAAATGTAATATATCGACGCGTGACGAAAAAACGTCGGAATATGCCAACACATGAGCTCAGATTTTAAACCAACTACCCAATATTTCTTGATACACGACTTTTTTTCCATCGCCTACAGACCAGCTCCATGCCGCCTTGTTTGCGATGTTCTTCGGATCTATTTTTCTTTTTTGTTTTTGTCACATACATGTTTAGGTTTTAGATGTTGCGTTGATTTTCACTGTTTTCTCAGCTCGGAAATAAAGTTGGCTTACAACTGCAGCTGAAGCATGGCGCATTGTTTTCTATGCGGTAATTTTATCGGTAATAACCATCGTGATTTACGCTGCGGAGGCAATAATCGTTAATCAGAACGAGTAGGTGCATGTACACCGATTATATAACACCAACCGGATCACCAAATATGGCAATAGTATTGAATTTTTAGTAATAATTAAGTCCACGTTATTAATACGACTCGAGCCATGATTATATTACCTACTATGTATTTTAAATTATGCACATTGCGCACGGTGGTTTTATCATAGGAATTTTATCGCTTTGAAGGATCGTATTTGCGACTGGAATATTTTTATTGCCGCGATGTAAGGTCGGTCCCCCACCCATCCCATGGATTCTCGTAATTTATCGAAATATTAGAGCTGCGGTGCAATGCGAGGAAAGAAAAAAAAAAAAAAAATCAAAGTGAATAAAAAAGACACCCGACGATTATATTTCCTGCAAGTAAACATTTTATACGTGGGTGGGCTGCGTGAGCTGGATTCGTTTACCTGACATGCCGTACTGCACCTAAACCTACATGCCAAGTAAAGTTTGTCAAACTAGGTACATATCTTATGCGTCCCATGTCACTTTTATCACCTTGTTGAATACTTACGTGGCGATTATCTTCTTGTAATCGTGTTTTCTCAGAACCCTAATCTCCCTGCACATACAGGGATTCATTTTTTTTATTCCTTTTCCTTTTTTTTTTTCTCTGGACAACTGTTTACACGAGCGTCAAAAAATTGCACGAAATATCCAGTGTAAGGACTTTTCCAGTATGCTGTTTTTAAATTTCTTTCGAGACCGTGCGTGACGTTGCAACGCCGTCCAAAGACTGAATGGTAAATTCTGTTCCAATTTGGGTATCATATAATGGCAAATTCCATTTCCGTATACGATGGTGTGTGAACGAAAGTAGCGTCCGTGCGAGTGCAGGTGTCGTCAAACTTGTGGATAATATGGATACCCTGGTCGTAAGCATACCTTTGTACGAGTACAACGCGCACCTATATCTATCTATATCTACCTGCCTATTCACTTACCTATATGTACGTAACATCATGTAATGCGATTCTCCGTAGTCCATAACTCGTGTGTCAACCGGCTATACATACACGACTGGGTGTTGCGACTGCCTCAGGACTACCACTGGATGTAATTTCATATCGAGGAATTTCACATGTGAGAGTCTATATCTACCTATACTATGTATATAATGTATGTCATTCCACATGCTTCTACCATTTCTGTATAATAGGGTATAATATGTTATGCAAATCGCGCGACTTTCCATCAGGAGATAGCATATCGTTGCCGTATAAGTGGACGACTAAATCGATCCCACTAATTTATTTCTATTCGATAATCTTTGGCTACCTTCAACGTTCTTCTTATATTATCCACCGCGATTCACCTATAAGTTTTTTAAACGATGGGAGTTTCAGGGAGTTGAATACTTTCTCAACCATCTTGATCCTCTTGGAAATCGTATTTCCGGTTTGCTTACGTCCTTCCTCCCCCGGCAATAAAAATTTGTGTCATTTTGATCGATTACATTGAAAATAATCTGAAGAAAGCCGAATAGTGATTCTTGAACTACTGTAACCAAACTATACAGTCCATAATTATCGCATCTTCCGATTACCAAAATTTCTCAAATTATTCCGTTACTATTAGATTCCGTTTACATACTCGTACATCTGCGAACATACGTATACCTATATTGAAGCGTTCGCCTCTTGCACAGTCTGGTTGAAACTCTCCGTAGTTGAGTTCCAGAGGATAGATAGATCGCTTTAATTTAACCGGAGTTACGTCCATCCCGTTCCTCTCGTTCGTCTCTCTATTTCTCTCTATCATACCGCCCTCCTTCTTCGCCGTCAAGTTAAGGGTTGCGTCCGATTGCGTCGAGCTACGGTAAGACCACGCGGCAAGGTTATCTATACCTATATTATATAACCTCCCTTCTGATCCCTCCCTCTCTTTTTCGCCTGATCCACAAGCCGACTTAATTTGCCCCCAGCTTAACCCACCAGGATTATACTTCTACACCGACGACGATACTTTCGCAAAGTACCCCCCCTCCCCACCCATCCTTCTTCGCCAAATTCTCTACCCGCTTTATAAAGGGTTGATAATTCCATATAAATATCTAGGTCACATTATACTACCCTCAAAATTGTTAACACTTGTAGAAAATTAGCACAGTTTACTCACGCTTCGAATTTGTCGAAGATATTCCTTTTCATCTCTCTTCGGATTCGCTCGATTCCCTTGTTTTTAGTTTCTGAGGTGAACAACGCTTGTGATTATAATCTGAGATCGACAACACGAACGGACTCGGACTAATTCCGCTATAGTATAATTCGTTGTCACGGAGCCGGACGCTTCAGTTTGATGGGAACTTTCGTCGGATTCGTTTCTGACCGGACTATATGTGACGTCTTTTATTCGCCAGTATCCTACGTATAAATAATATACCTAAGTGTTGTGTTCTTCCGATGAGAAAAAAAAATTTTTTTAAATATTTTTCCGAGGGTGAAAAATACCTATTATCGTTGGGCAACGGGTTGAGTGAGCTGTACACATTTCGCAGTGTAAATAAATGTATATGTGACACGATAAATTCCATCGCGTAAAAAGAGGTAGCGTATAAAGAAGAAAAAAAAAAAAGAAACAGGTAGTGCACGATTATGTTCAACGAATGGAAGTGATCTACACCCCGCACGCGATATTTTAGTTTCATGCATAAAGATCCCTACGTAAAAAGAAGTTATGGGAATGTCACACTATACCGCGATATAGAGGAACTCACCGGACACCCCTAACCTGAAATTACTATAAGGTATGCCATGTTGATTCACCTGTTCATTTATTATTCATTATCATTGTTCGGGTTAAGCTCTCCGCAGTCTCTGGTGCATGCAAGTTATTATACAAGGGAAAGAAAACGGTGTGTGGAAAAAAATCAGAAATCAAAAAGAGAAATTAAAATTGCCGTACGAATATGTTGTATAAGTATAATGCGAATTTTTCGTACGTTTTGCGATAACCATTTTGGTATGCGCGATGTTTAGGTACTATGTGTGTATCATACATAAATACACACGTGCGTATGTGTGCGCGTGTATGTAAGTGAAATTTATGTAGCGAAGTACGCAATAAAGTATAGCGTTGGAGGGATTTGGTGCGTGGTGTTTTTAGTGCACCTCGTGGAGTAGGAGTAGATTGATGCGAAACCGTCACTTCGTTCGTTCTCACTCCGGCTCGTCAGCGTTCCGATATTCATCGCCCTTTCTCCCTTCAGCGTTCCAACGACCGTACAGTACCTCCTATCGCTGATTTCTATGCCTCGCGTCGCGACGCCCGATGTACGACGCGCGAGTAAACTGGAACTGGAACTGGAAGGGGAACGGGAACGGGAACGGTAACGGTAACGGGCCCACAGGCCGGGGTACGTCGGTGGTGCGGCGCAGCACGACACGCGGGTGGGGTTGAATTCAGCTTTAAGCTTTGTAAGCCCTTTAAAGCCGAAAATGTAATTTGCAACTTCGTTTACGCTTTTTGACAGGCGCGGAACGACCCCTCCCGCTCTCACGATCTTCATCTCTTTCTCTCACTTTAACTATTTCTCTACATACGTATAGCCGGTTGATCTTGATTTCACCTGACTTTAATCGGTGCTTAGTTGGTACATGGGTTATGTACATATATACGCGAGCTTTGGAGTGAGTTCATTCAAAGAGCCAGTAATTGAATGCCCAGTTCTAATGACATAAATTTGGAACTGCAGAACTGTGTTGTAACATGTGCAATTGAATCATCTCAACCCTAAATTTCAGTTTGAACAGTTTAGGGAAACGATTAGCCGCGTGAATATTACGTGATACCAAAAATCGAAACGACCCGCTCTCGTCGCTTTGACGAGATAAACGAATCATGAAATACGATGTTAAATAATTTCATTTTTTATTCGCGCTTTCGAGCGAATTATATTCGATGTAACTTCGTGTCTGAATACCTCACGTTAACGTCTGGTACATCGTACTCGTGATACATGTCATGTAGTACCTAAGGAATAACGGTGAGTGTCATCGAGTAAAATTTACTTGGTGACAGAAATTTCATTTTTTTTTGGAAACAAGCCACGTACTTCACAGCATCGTCTCCGCGAACATCTATCACATGTGCCATGCCTATCCTCATCATGGTCATGCATAAGATATTTTCTAGCTGATCAAATTCTAATGAGTTTTGATAAACCTCCTATATGTAATGGCGTAATTAGTTCGTTCTCATAATTATACTGCTGCAGCTGGAACACGTTGAACAAATTACAAAACTCTTAAGTAACAACCCGTTCTCCAATATCAATGATGATCGTGTCCTCATTATTATTATGACTATTATTTTCGTTGTCATTCTCTTTCCGCTCAACGGCGTAGGTCAGGTCCTTACGAATATACGTGTGAGTTGGTACAACTTACGAATGGCGGCCGAGCGAACAATTCGAAAGGAAACCAAGTCCGACGCAGTGCCTTAACATTAGTGAGGAGTTAGTCGAGATCTTACAGTGGGAACAGGTTTGACGGGTTGTTAGTTATATGCCTAACGTGTAGTATACATAATGCAGCCGGTTTTATAGTGGGCGTAAGGGAAATATACGCTACGCGTTCACGGTGAAGGTATTATGGCCAATATTTGTCACTTCTTATCTACACAACGTATCTCGTTGCGTAGCGTCTTTGTCGTGGCGAATTAAACGTGTAATCGTCAGGTTATCATCTGGTTAACAACCGATTTGCTTGTCCCGGTTTATAGTGTGAATCCTGAGCTATGACCACCGTGTGATTAAGCGATCTTTCGGCTCCTGTGCCCGTCCTCTATAGTTTCCGATCACAGGGGGATCGGAACTTTGGAAATTCTGGTGAATTTTTCGGAATAAATGGAAGATCGGCATTCGAGGACATGGAGGAATTACCTTCCGGGGATGTAGTATTTAGGTGTGTTTTGTCTGTCGCGCAAAAGGGGTTAGAGCGTCGCGACGCCTTACGTCTATTACGTACCGCGTTGTGCCGCAGAAGTATAACGGCAGAAGCGGTAGTGCAGCTCTTGGTAGTATATCCAAGTTTAATACCCCGAGAAGAGCGGTGGTGCATAAAGTTGCATTCTGTAGGTGTCACGTTGAGTTAGCAAAGATTATAATATAAGGGAAGCCAGGTGGTTAGTCTCCGTGTAATGGGCTAAGTTCCGTCCTGGCCCACCGAATTTTCAGGTCAGGCGTGCACCAGCTCGCGTGCCGGAGCCACTGGGTGGATGCTCTTAACAAACTAACCTTTCTCTCTCTCTCTCAGCTCCTCTTTACTTCTAGCTTTTCCTCATCTGTACCAACACCTATAACCTAACAACCGGCAGCTATTACGACGTATACTAATTCTCTCTAAACAACCTGCACGCGTGTATGTATGTCTAACGACGTAACATTGCGCGCTACAGTTTAAATGCCACGCGCGTTTAAACTTTTCGAATAAAATTTGCGCTCAGTTTGTTCGCAACCCTCTTTCTACCGCAGTTTATATCGTCATCAAATTTGCTTTTTTTTTTCATCTAATCCAAAAGACGAATAAATTCACTCTTCTATTTTTGCGTATGAATCGATTGAAACCGAATGCGGTAAAATTAGCGCGGTAGATGAGAAATGCGGGTTTGCAGCTAGTATTGCAGTAGCTGCGTCATCGTTAAATTTGCAACAAAACAAGTTTTCGCGTAAATATATATATATACCACGCATCAATGCCACCTGCATGGAAGTGAGCGCAGCGCTCGTGTATGAAATACAGATACACCGTGTTGCCCGACGCTGCAGATCCACAGAAGTTGTTACTAATTATATGCAAATATTTCATTTGCTGTTTCAACAAAAGCAGCAGCAACTGCAACATCGATTTGAGCAATCGTAGCTTTCTGTCGTACTATTATACCAATAGGATATGCGAACGCCGGTTGTTATCCTGGTTTTCGATTCGGAACCTGTTCGCTGTTCGAATCTTCGATTAAAAACCGCGAATTTATACTCGCCCAGAGTTACATCTATCTACATTATGCAAAAGAAGAGGAATGAAGGGTGAGGAAAATAAAAAGTGGGAAACGAATGTGGAGAATAATTAAGAGAAAAATAAAAAGACACGGCGAGTTATGTACCTGCGGAAAAAAAGAAAACCGCGCTAAGGAAACATAAAGCACCTCCGTTCCACTCCGGGACGACCGCATAGCCGCCATCCGATTTTTAATTCTGATCGCATAGGCAGAGAGACTCGACGTGTAACGTACTTCTCGCCACGGCCACGGCTATTACGAAGGCATCACCATTGCTCCTCAGCCTCTTTGTGGTCAACCGGCCGCGGCTCTTTCTAGTAAACCTCACCTGCCTACGTCATCCCTCTAGAAACTCTAATTATCTCTACTGGATAACTTTTTATTTGCTTTTTGCTACGCACCGCGAATGTTTGTTTCGGTGCTTTACCACGGTAATGGCGATCGTTCTGCAGGCAAATTCTGCATACGGAAAACGTGAAGGTGTCTAATGTGAATATGAGTTATAGTCCGACGTGCAACGCTTATTTTTTCCATTATAATTTCTAGCGTCGCGTAGCCGGAGCACCTCCTCATTCTATGGTGAATTGTATAGGTAATTAAGTTCTTTTCAATTTCAGTTAAATTTTTTTAATCATTTTCGTTTCTGTATTTCGTCGAAAACTGTCACCGGCAATCCAGCTAGGGGTTGAAGATTATCGGTAAATTCATACGATGCCTTAAAAGATATAACACAATTGAATATCACTTTCAATTACTTCCGTAGTTTTCCTCCCGCATTGTACGTGATCCTCTAGGTCTGGATATAAATGAGTGAACCTGGTTTTACTCAGCAACCCGAGGTCGTAAAAGTTGAATATAATATCGCACATATAGTCTGTTAATAATAACAATTTAACGGCTTTTAGTTTTTAAAGGCCGGTAAAAGAGGGAACCTCACACATGCTGACGTGACGCCGCACGGCGCCGCCGACGCGACGTTGGCGTTGACTCGGTATATAGGTGGGTAGGTATGCAGGGGTAAAGGTGGAGGCTGAGGATAAGGGTGAAGAGGTTGAGGAAAAACATAACGAAGCCAGGGGTATGGGGGGTGATAGTACAGAGCCTAGATATACCCCATATATACGCAGAGTAAAAGCCGGCCGCGCGGTTTGGCTCGTAGAAAGCTACACGAGGGTGAGGGTTGAGGGTTGAGGCTGAGGTTGAAGGCTTACGGTAACGCTGGGGGATGGAGTTGGCAGCTATGTAATTCTGCGCGGTAATAAAACACAGGCTCGCGGGTAATACCGGCTAAATTACCCGCAACGAGATGTGAGGTCGCCACGTGTTGGTACAGGTGCAACGTGCCGCGCACGAGCCTTGCTTAAAAATACAGAGGGACTTGATAAGCTTTTAGAACACCGATGCTCAACTTCCCCTTCCCCTTACCCCTCACCCTTCCAACACCCCGCCGTAGGTATTTCGCTGATACATACCTACTCTCAACTATTCTTGTCTCTCCACCACCGCATCGTTTCGCACATATATGTATATATCAACAATTAAACGTATATTATGTATATATTTATATAGACATAGAGGACATTATAAAGATACATAATTGCAGTCGTTACGGTGCAGCTAATCGCGTGTATTATCTGAAACGAGGAATAATGGTAAAAATATCGTTGTATAACACGTGAGTGTAGCTTGTTAATTGACAAATTCCTTGAGATATTTGCGTCGTGAAAAATGATTGGTGCGTGTGATTTCCGGCGAACGTTAAATTTAACTATAGGAGTTGGTGGTGTATTTGAGGAGATCTTGGACTCGTGGACAATTCCGATTTTACCGTCATTCTTGGTTTATAAATAGCGCCGTTAGTACAGAGAAAGGCGAGTCGGTAGAACGGCGGGGGAGAGGCGGGGGAAAGCCGATTCACCTGCCCGTGTCGTTCATCTCATTGAGACAGTTAACAGCTGCACCGGTCAATGAAGATTACGCTACGGATTCACCAATCGCGAGGTTCAAGCTTAAAATTAGAGGGGAGCTTCTCTCGCGCGCGGACCCGCAGCCGCTACTCTATAAAGGAATAAGACGCAACGTAAGTACGTACGTTTGTCGTTCCGAAGCTACCGAATCTTCACCCCTTCTCCCTCCTCCGGGAATCCCGATGCACTTTGCCCGTCAACGGCTATATCCGCACTTCTTCGCTCTAGAGCCTTTTCTCTCGAGAGGAATTTCCGAACGATTTATTACCTTGCACGTGATCGTAGCGTGAATTACATTCATAGTTTCGGGATGGGTAATTGATAATTAAAGTTTTTAGGTTATTCTTTTTTTCCCCCCCGTTCGGATTCTAAATTATCTGCAGAATAACTTTGGTATTATATTAGGTGAAGCGATGGTCGTAAATCGTGGATGAGAAAGGTGTGATAAAATGTTGATAAAACTAAGCTCGACTACCTAATTGGTACGGCGTTTTATTTATACGTAGTTGAACGCGGATCCCGACTTTATGGATATATATGTACGTTACCAACATCGCAGTCGTCGGCCGTGTTGTCGGAAAATAAATTGAATTAATCCCTGATTGTAGTACGCGACTAGTGCAAGGTTGAAAACAAATAAATCGAAAGTTTTTTCCGTAAGTCAAAGACAGTTGAAGTCGTCTGCAAACAGGGTGCACTCCGGCGTTTCAATATCAAATCAAAATTACTGCATATCTCTGATTCTCCGCCAACAATTATTCTCCGCTCATCCTCATCCTCATCCTCATCCTCATCCTCATCCTCATCCTCGTGCTGCAGGTGCAGCTACTTCATCGCTCGTTTTTCATCTTTTTTCACCTCTTTCTTTTCTTTTTCTTTTTTTTCATTACTTATTCTATTTCATTCTACTCGCTTTTCTCATATTTTATACCTTAGACTCCCACTCGTCCTCGGCTCTTCTACGGCTCATCTTTGTCTCGGCGCGTTCAACGATCGAGAGGCAGCAGATGCCGCGATGAATCAACCGGTAAATCGAGTATTAAGTAAAATTAAGATCGAGAGCATACTCCTGGCAATTAGATCATCTATTTATCAGAGCGTGAAACGCGGCGGGATCTTTAAGGGGACAAGGAGAAAGAGGAAGTTAAGTGAAGGGAGGGAGTGTAACGGGGATTGCCTGCGTAACGATAGGGGTTGTAAAATGTTGGAATTCTCGTACCTCCATGACGGTTCGGTTGAAGCAAAGAATCTCTTTTTATGTTATCGAATATTTTTCGAAGCCTTTGCAGACGGCGGTGCCAAGAACGAGCCTCGTCTTCCTCAGTATAATTTATCTAGGAAAAAGCTCTTGAATTTCAACCTCGTCCCTGCAAATTGCGGAGAGTATCCCAAATTTGTTCGATTTGAGATATTCACTTTATTTCCACCTGGTTTCTCGCTCGCCGAACGCGCTCTCAAAACAAGTACGAGGTTTGCATATAAATTTGGACACATACCTGGTGTTTTCCGTATACATATTCGTATAATCATCAAAAAATTTACATCGGAGTGGGATCTTATACCCGGTTATAATCTCGCAGTCACAATCAAATAATTTTCCGCGCAAAGAAAATTAGGAAACGCGCTGTTCTCTTTCATAATTTTTCTTTCTTTTTTTTTCCTTCTTGATTTCGCTCTATTTCAAAGTATATAAAAGAAAAACTTTTCCCATCATCGCGTCCACCGATTCGTTACTATAATCCCTCGAGAGTCGTCCTGTCGTTGGGTGTGGAGGATAGTATTGGAGGAGGTAGCAGCTATTGCGAGAGAGTTGAAATTATTTTGTTTCCAACGTTAATTCGCACCCCGTTCACACATCTCACCCCCTCACCCTTCTTCTCCCCTTTCCGTTAACTACGATCGTTATTTTAATTTTTTTTTACGACCAGGTATCGGTTTATGAGATATACATATATGCGTCAGCTTTGCGTCGGCTGCAACGCGCGGTCTTCAATAATTTATTTAAATTACCGAATTTCATGTGAAACTGCGATACGGAATCAGTGAACAGGTGCGACGGTGTAACATCTACGCGTGCACTCCGATCCTTAAATTTACCGAATATCCCATCCAATGTGATTCGAATCTCGCGCCGGGTGCTTCGAAAGCTATAGTTCAAATCTTATTGCAGGCAATTTCTGCGCCGCTAAACATAAACATCTTTAGGTTGCGGCAACCACGTGACATGATTGGCGTACAGCCAGCGACATATAATTCTAGATTTCTCTGACCCATCAGCTTTCCGTGCTACACATATGCATGTATCGACGCGGAAATAATTATCGTTCATTACGTAACAGATGCTACACTGAATTTTTATTAATGAGCGAAAAACTAATGATTTTTTTTTATCAGAGTTTTCACGTGCAGGATTAGAAAATACGTTTGATCGAACATAAGTTTGTGTATATAAAGTCTATGCATAGGTTTCTTGAGTTCCTATAAGTAATCTAAGCATTTCTGCGACCGTGCATCTAACCGGAAATCGCTATAGAAGCTGTCATGACTGTAGAGCCACGTCTCGAACGGGTCGTAGGATGGAGCAGAGGTTGTAAGATTGATCGTAGGATTTCCTGTGTCTATATAGTTTCGCTCAGATATACTGTACGGGGTGTTCCGACTTGAAAACGAGGGATTTGATATCTCGACCGTCGAACGGAATCTAAAAACATCAACAAAACTGCTGACTTTGTTTCGATGATGTAGCTGATATGAAATAAAATAGTGATTCTAATTCTCGCTCCCTCCCTCAGAAATGGAGTTCTTGCAAGCTTACATCTAATAAGAATCCCCTGAACTGGTCATTGGAAATAATAAAAGAAACCTTTTCAGGTGCGAGAATTGAGGAGAGGTTGAATCTTTCGTAGAAAAAAAAAGAGATCGAGCACTGCAGTTATGCTTTTTATACTAGAGCGCTGTTACATTAATTGTATTCAGTGCAGGAAGGCGAAATAAAAGTGCAATTTGGTGGTGCACGCAGGCCATAGTCGGAGTAAAAAAAAATAAGCAGAAACGGAGGGTGTAGGGGGTCGGGGTGGAGAATGAAGAAGCTGCCTCTTAAGGGAACAAAACCTCATCCCGCGAAGATACGTGACCGGAATTACGTCACGCGGACCCAACGTGGCGCAGCGCGATACTACCCTTCCGCTTCCCGCTTTCGGCCTTCCATTCTTCCGTTCTTCCGCGTTTTTCGCATTCAACCCTTATACATAGGTATATACATCTGGAATACTGGCGGAGTTCAACCTCATCCTCCCTCGACCAAACTCCGGACTTACCTGCTGCTTGCGCCTCCTTTTACCCGTTGTGCTATAATCCGAAACGAAGTCGAGCCAACTAAGTTTTCCTTCGGAACTGTAAAGAGTATCATCGATATCAATTAACCGGAGAACCAGTTCGCTGCGAATCTACCATCGATCTTGGTTTATAGCTCGCTACTCTACAAACTCGCGACGAGAAATTTATCCTATAAGAATGCAGTCCGGTTCTCATGCAATGCATTTGATTAGTTTATCCGGGTTCTCCTGGATCTGCAATTATATGCCTGAAATTTTATCGTGAGTAATTATCGTTTATAATTATACAGCGTTGATTTAATTAACACGATTAATTCTCCGAATTGGTTCGTTTGTTCATTTTTAATTTTTTTTAATTGAGCGAGAAAGAGTTTAGACTTCTTCAATATTTGTTGGTTTATACTGATGGTTAATTAATTTCGACTTTTGGAAACATACTGCTGTACGGGTTGAATTTTCCGTACAGGTACTTTGTTTTGAATGCATTTTATTCTTCAAGTTTTTAAACACGAAGAATCCTTACGCGTATTAATCTGTACGTTGAATGTACGTACGTATACATATACCATACCGTGCACAGTCGAGCGTTTTCCATTTTCGCGATATACCCCTATATATGATTGTCGGAATTAAAACGCCAATAATTGAGCTCAGTGGCAGCTTTTCAATCGATCGTTCGACGTCGTCTTCCGTAGAAGTACCAGCGGTAGCAGTAGCAGTATAATCAAATCCAAACAGACGAGATTCGTTTCGTGATTGGTGCAGGAACCGGGGGGATTGAACTTCCCTTGAGCTCCGAGTAGGTAGGTAGGTAGAATCGGAGTGAAATAGAGAAAGAGAGAGAAAGAGAAAGAGAAAGAGAGAAACAGATTATTCGAGACTCTGTGATGGTCACGTGTGCGAAACGCAGATATGACTCCAAGCGATGAAATCACGTAGCGATTTAATTAATTCAAACTTTACCAACGATTTTATACTTTATAATCGTTCGAGTAGCAGAAGACGCTAGAAGCGTCTATAACGCGGCGTACCATTGTTCAAGGATTAACATGCCCGTGCTGTTCTCTTGGTGCTCTTTTTGATTTTAATTGAAAACTCCAAAGTCAAATTGAATATTCCAATTCGAATCTTACACCCCCCATGTTCCGTACGTTATATAATACGTAACTCTGCTATATCAAAATTCAAAGGCCGCTACCTATAACCGAAACTGAGGGTAAAACTACCGAACACTTGCAAATCACGCGACCTCTTTGCTTTTTCACCCCCTTGCATATAACGTCACTTCCGTTGCAACGAGAATCGTCGGGATGTATACCGAGGTTTTAGGTATACAGCAGCAGTAGCAGCAACATTATTATCAACTCTAGAAACGAAAACATAATTCAGGACCGTCCAGCACACGAAACTTTGCCCATAATTTGTACTTCAATTTACATATTGTCGACGACTGGTTTCCTTATCCCTTCTATTCTTTATGGACAGTTTTCGAGTAGGTGGGTAGGTAGATAGGGTGTGTATACGAAGCTTTTTCGTAACCTTATGTCTACGCCCGCAACTATACGTATATAACATAATACACATTGCATGAAGAGGTTGACTATAAATTTTATTGCCAGCGTACCAAAAATCGTCTTTTTATACACCGAACTACATCACGCTACTTTCTTATTTCAGTCGAACCGTACTGCACGTTGCGGCGGTATGAAACTTGTATTTTGTTTTTCTATTCAAAACCAGCTCACGGTGTACCGGTATACGACATGATTGCACAGCGCTCACAATCAGCTATACACAGGAAGCGTCGTGTCGAGGATCCTGCCAAAAAAAAAAACATTAGCAAAATAATATTGAAAATAAAAAAATTACCCGCACATCCCATTTAAGCGACGTAGTCGATGAGAGTGTGAAAATATGCAACGATAAGGAGAAGCGGTAGTAAGCCGCCCTATATCGACGCCACTTTCTTCCACAACCGACGCCCGGTTGTTGCTGTTATATTCTATCCCATATATTCTATCCCACCCTATCCTACCTCTTTCAAGGTATACCAGAGGGACCGGCACCAGCTAAGCAAGGCGGTACGAAACTATCCGCAAAGCCGAAAGAAAAGGTAGCTAGGGATGAGGGTTGAACGGGGTTTCGAGGTAGGGGAGTGGTGAGATCGGAGGGGAAAAAGCCGGCTTAAGAAAAAAAAGTTGGCTCGTTCAGCCACTTTGCCGGAGCTTAAGGATGCTGGAGAATTTATTATTAAAAACAAGAGCCTCCTGAAACTATCTTAATTCCCGTTAACTGCTTCCACCCACCCATCTGCTTAGTATTCTCTCACCCCCGTTCCTCGTCTACCCTTTTTTCTACTTTCTCTTCATCCTTTCCATTCTTTTTATTTTTATTTTTTTTAATTTGTTTTTCTTGTTTCTCTCACTCTTTAAACCACTGCTTGATTTTCTTATCCATACTAGCATTGCACGCGCCCGCCGCATTTAATTTCATTTGTTTTTTAAATTTTTGTCTACTATTTTATTTCAATTTCATATCGTTACATTTCAGACGCATTTTTATATCAATCTGCATT
Organism: Athalia circularis; assembly: GCA_963978495.1. NCBI lineage: Eukaryota > Metazoa > Arthropoda > Insecta > Hymenoptera > Athaliidae > Athalia > Athalia circularis. The sequence goes on from OZ021702.1 coordinate 22,964,356, forward strand.
ATAGTTACGGCTATTTGAATTTTATGGTCAGGGCAGAGGATTGGACGTTGGGTCCAAACCTAAGTAAATCAAGCTAGAAATAAATCTCATCGAGATATCCTTATTTTATTACTTTTTGGAGCAATAAATTGGCGATACCTCGATCAATTTTATAGATTGCGAATTCAGAAACACGAGGCTCATCTCGAATTTTGATTTTTCATCTCGTTCTTCGATTTTTCATCTCGTATTTCGATTTTCGATTGGTCATCAACTTTTTAAGATGGGACATCGCATTGTTTCAGTCAACTAAGATTGTTATTCTGCTGTTTCGACCCAGTTAATGTAAGATGGTAAATTTTTCAACACTTTTATCCGAACATTCAAACACACATCTAAATATCAGCCACAGACACTGCGATGAAAAAAATATGAGAAAATAAGTGATATAATTACATGGTATTCTGAAAAATTATTGGTCGCGTGACCGGATCTAAAACACGAATGCAGCATGCGGTTATAGTTATGGGCAGGTTATCTGTTGGAAATGACCGACTTGTTAATTCTCATAAAACTTCCATAGCTCATCTCCGTATGTAAACTAGAGCTCACTTGTTCGGATTGGTTATGTATGCATAAGGATTGCATCGGTGCATATAGAGTCTTATTTGGGTCAACGCTAGCCGATTTGTGTTCGAGATATTATAGTCGGCGATCTACGCGAAAAGTTTCCCTGAGTAGTTCCAACATTAAATCGTGGCCTCAGTCCTTTTTTTCCTCATGCTTATTTTCCTCCTCAACTTTTCTATTTCCTATTTCATTCTCTTTCTTAATTCATCTCGACGATTACCACATTGTTGTATAATCCTTTCTCCCGGTCCTGCAGCATCTCTCTCTCTCTCTCCCTCCTCATTCAGAGGAGAAAGAGAGATGTTCAGTCATGCAGTACTTACACACGTATGCACCTTTATCAGTATCGGAAAGGATTATCTATACAGTTACACTCCTTGAACTAAAATATATGTACCGTACATATAAATGCTAGGTTCTCTCTCTTAGGTAGGTCGTTATTTTATTATTTTACCGGAGCACATCGCTTCGTCGGCTACCCAATTCAGCGTCTATAGTCGTATATATGCCATCCAGATCCTCGGTACTCAGCATCCGGGGTTGTCATCGACGACGACGACGCTGTCGCGTCTATTCCGCGTGTAACTGAAACTTTTCATCCCTTTACTTCCTTTCCCCCTAATTGCTTCCACGGATATTTACACGCTTCACTGCACTCGCCGGACGATGCAATTTTATCACATGGTTACGGTATCGATTCTGTGATTCTTTACTGCAATGATATATCGATAATGATACAAATTTTATCCTGTACTAAATATTTTCCATTTTCAATTCTGTTTCAGGTAAGAGAATGAAAAATTTACCACTGTGCTTGATTCCTTCCTGATTTGAGTTATCGGCTGCGGCGTTATACGTAAGTCACGATTCAATAATATGCCCGGCTTTAACATTACATAACGGTCCCTCAACTTACGTTGGGATCGGTAAGATTTGAGTTCAATTTTTAACTTGTCGAGGCGTACGGGACGAAACTTTGAAATTTATTTACATCGGTGATGAAAATATACTATGGATAAAGTATATCGGGATGCCGGTGCAAGGAGAGATGATGATATATCTTATCGTATATTCCACAATTCTTTTTCAAGATGATATTTCAAACCTGAGATACCTCTGTGAAATCCTATCTCACTTCAATATATTTACACATGGAGTATATTTTATTTTTTTGTTTTTTTTTTGTGATATTGGTTTACGTGCTCGATGACTCGAATTTACGAGGAAATAATATAATGTAATCATCGAGAAATATTGAAAATAAGGTATATTGAATGTAGAATTCCGTGAGTCATAATAATTTTCATGCCAGCCAATGCGCACGCACGTTACATTTTTCACCTCACACCTAACCTCGCGTGATATTCTCGATGTACCGCATGTCTCGCTATATATATAGGTACATTAATAGCCTGTGATCAAGATAAACCCTAATTTCTCAAGTCACTTCCGGTTGGTACCAGAAGTTTTCGTTTTCCTGGAAGGATGACAAGACCCGCTTGGAAAGCACTTTATAACTGTAGAGTCCCAAGCGCCATTTAATTTCTCTTGGTCGATCTGACGTATACGTGCGGAGGTATAAGACGAGATTCGCCTCACCAACTTATCTAATTTGCCTATATACGTTATACGTTTCATATACATATGTACGTGTGTAATATATACAGTAAAATTCATCGAGGTGAGGCGACGCAACTTCCTCTTGTGAACTCGTTTCGTGATAATGGAGCGAATTAGAGAAGTAATTTAGGTAAAGGGTGACGATTATCACGCGTAATGACTCAATTAACCTTAGCCGAAAAATTTTACCCTCCCTCCTCCCTGCCGCGCTCTTCCTCGCTATGTAGTTCCGCACGAACTGGGTGGCATCAACCCCTTGAAGACGACGCACTGCCTTATAACCTTACGTACATAGCTACCCCTTTACTTCCCTTTCCATTCCACTCTCGCGACCCGTAGCCCGTAGACTTTCTAAGTCATCTGGTTATAAGGTATACTACGTACTACTTACCTACCTAATTATTTTAGCAAACTTTGTTAACCCAAGACCTTGAGAACTCGCGGGGGATTAATACTACTAATTTGTTTTAAACGTGTTGATGATGTAAGGCTTATGTGAAAAGTTAACCTGCAGCTTATATCGCTGGTATAAAGTCTCACTGCAAGTAAAGCAGATATTTAGAAATATATACAGGCTGAGTTCTTCCAAACTCCGAGATTGGGAGGAGCTTGATTTGGCAGAAATGCGCTTGACCTCGACTCGACTTCCTCATTCGTTGAAAATGCTATCTTTTTGAGTGGACTTTTCTCATTCTTCCCACTTTTCTCATCTGCGGCGCGTTGACTGGCCGATATAACCGTATGAGGCTCCTCCCGTTCTCAGAGTTTGGAATGAATCAGCCTATATACGTGTAAAAAAAAAAATAAGGAAAATCATCATCGTTCAAGTGAATAATCGATGAACAAGATCTCGATCGGTTTGTTCTTGGGAATTGTTATTTTAAGAAGTCCTGATTTTTATCTTGTCAACGACTTCAGCACATACTGTATGTTTAGGGGTATACGTTTAACACTTGTGCATCTGACACAAGCTGTCATGGTGTCAGCTATAGGGTGGATCAACTACCATGGGCACAACTAACCATCATGTATAGTCAGACCCTTGTCAAAGTCGCTGACGAAAGTCTGCCAAGTTTTAAGTAGCTGCGTCAACGTTGCGTCCCGAGCGTAATTTACATAGGTACACATACATACATCATATGAATTTCTTCTCTTTCTTAACATTTTTTTTTTTTTTTTCTTTTTTTCTTTCGTCATCTTCCTTTGTCTCTCATTAGTCGTTCTCTCCATCTCCTGCATTTTCGTCTCCGGTTTTTTCACTTTCTTACCTCGACAATGACGTCGTATGTAGCATAGAGTTGTTAGCATCGAAACAACGAAACTGCTGCTGCTGCTCCAGCTGCGTGGTTCCTGACTGTTGTGCAGGCTTCGCGAGGAGAGATGATGAAAGAGCGGAGAAAACAAAAGTACATATACCGAAGGTGGAAAGACGAGGAGAAAATATAGTAGCGAGGCGGGTAGTAAAAGCTAAAGTCCCAGACCGGCCGAGTTTACTTTGAGTTTGGCGTTTTGCAACGGTTGCCGCGAGCGGCCAAACTTTATCACGTCAACCTCGGGAGACTTGTACATACCTACACGTGTGCATGAACGTGCGTGTGTAACTGTGTAACTATATAGACTAAAGAGAATGGCATGAGAGACTAGGAAACTGGAGACAGTAGACCGGAGATTTTTCGGCGGTCCTAAAGCTGAACAAAATGTTTACTTGCCTCCGCGAATGTTGAACGATCCGCATCAAAACCTCATTCTGTAAAAACTCTGGAGGTTCTTTTTTTTAATTTTAATTACTTTTTTTACTTTTCTTCATTTCTATCTTCTATTTTCTATCTTCTATTTTGTTTTTATTCATTTCTCATACATAATTTTCTATTTTGCGACAAGACAAAGTCGAATATACAACTCTCAGAAAATTGGGGTCACGAGTGTGGTTAGTGGGGATAAAAATCCTTAAACCTTAAAGCCGCGAGGCTGACTGCTTTCCTCATTTCTGCAAGCAACGTCTACGTCTATGTCGTCTATGTCGTCGAATGAAATAGAATAAGTTATGCACTTGTGGATCCGCGAACGATGCTGTGAAGCGACGCTCCACTTTTCTCGCAGTATATGTATTACAGCTGAATCGGAAGAAGAAATCTAGAAATCTCGCGAGTTCTCTCTGCTTATGGTATATCTGCCGAGAAATGTCTTCTATTCTTTTTTTTTGTTTTTTGTGTCGTATTGTTTTGTTTTCTTTTTTATTCTTTCCAAAGCTACGATGCAGCTGAAGAAAACATCCGTGAAAATTGTTACACATGCAAACGAGCGACTTCATTTCCGACCACGTTTCTGAAGAGAAAATAAAACCGAGGGATCGGCTTATATCTCCGGAAGAATAACCGAATCAAAAGCAGCGAAATGTGTAAAAAAATTATAATTTTTCCACGCGGCGCGTTACAAGTATTATAAGAATATTATATCGTCTACTCGGTTACAAACAACCACCGGCATTTACCGGAACAAACTCAGGCTGCACCAGCAGTGTATAACTTCTTTGATCCAACCAACTAAAACCCACGCAATGTGTACACCTGAACGTAGGCAATGCGCAGTATAGGTATGCAGCACGTGATATACACGTATATATCTTCTATCCATTTATACGATCGTTTGGTGTATATATGGGTCTTGAAGTGTGCAGGGTTGTACATGTAGATATGCATACGGAAAGCAACGCAGCAGTAAAGTTTATTGCAAGAATGCATTAGATCGGGCGCGTTACACTACTAGCTGCTGTTGCTCGGTGGGGTGGTTGCCCAGAAGAGGAGGAAGAGAAGTGGCGTGGCGGGAGTTGGTAGTAGTTGGTCGGCAGGGGGGAAAGGAGGATGAGAAGGAGGGAAAGAGGGAGGAGGAATAGGAGGAGGAAGCAGCGGTGGTGGCGGATACGTAACCTCCTTGACGCTGTGCCTCGTACCGCACCTCTCCGCAACTCTCGACCTCTTCTACGGGAACGCCGCAAGTACTCGCGGAGCCCAATAAACTTTGCTTCAATATACTCGGGAGGCAGTTAACCCGACCTCACTTTTGAGATCCAAGCGGGGCGCGAGCCGGTGGCACGCCAAGACGCGTGTCCCGGTGCAATCTTACTTCTCTATATCTAACTCTCTCTCTCTCTCTCTCTCCCTCCCGCTCTCTCTCCCTCCCTCTCTTTACGGAATATTCTGGATATCGAAGCGATATAGGCGCCACGGTGTTTCTTGTTATCAGCAGGATAGGAGAGCCCTCGACTCATTCGCCACACACGCACCTCCCTCCCACATACACTTCGTCTTCTTCGTCCTCCTCCTCCTATTCCTCCTTTACTTTTCACGGTCTACCTACGCAACAACAGACTAGCTATACCGATTCCAGTTTTGATCGATCTTTCCCCGATTCAAACCACCCTTGAGACTCACCCCAAGAACTATTATTTCATTTGGTTATTCATTCACCAGTTGTGTATAGGTTCTATGGATTTTCCGCTTCGAATCATTCATCGTCATTATTATGTGATATAACCTTCGACCGAAATTCCAGAAATATAGCTGCAGCAGCTAGTGGGCGTAGAAAATCGTGGCACCGACATATAAATCTTCGCATGAGGTATTCGCTCCGTTTTGCTTGTATACCTTGGCAGCTAAAACTATATTTTACATAGCCCGGAGGGGTATGAGTATTGAACGGTACATAGGCTGGCCCAATCGATCCCGCCAAATGCACATTTCTCATTAGGCACGCTTCATACTCGCGCTCGTGAAATTATGAAGCGAGTTTAATTGTGCCCCTCTTCTACCCGCTCACATTCTACCCTAGTGAGTTTGGGTGGGTCTGTCATTATCGCGAAAGATCCTCCCTTACGCGCGGGTCTTCCTTCACCCTTCCACTCGCGTCATACCTTATTCACGATGACTTGAGGAAAATCGCTCGCGTTTTGCTCGGAGCCTCAAATCCGGTGGCTGTAGCCTTCGAAACTTTTAAATTGCTTTGGAATTACGCCAATATCAAACGATGGTTGTTTCTTTTCTTCTCTTTTTTTTCAATTCGGTTTCTTGTTTTTTAATATCATTAGTTTAGTTCTTTTTTTTTTTTGTTTTTTGTTTTTTTGTCGGGATAAAATCGTAGAGGGGATTTCACCCTTGTGTTTAATTGGTTTCATTATGACACGCCAACCGGCTATAACAGTGGGTGGGTATAGTACTTTTATCGATTGAAAAACACCGTCAGCTGGTTTCTCGAAAACCGGCAAGCTCGCGCGTCAGACGTGTCAAGAATCTCGACGATCATGCAAATCAAGCTAGTCTCGTAACGCGTGCCGCTGCCGTCTGTCAAATGTAGTAGAAGAGACGCGATATTAATTAAACTGCGGAAATCGATGAATGCATCTAATTTTGCTGCGGGAAAAGTTGCCAGTCCATGCGAGACTGTAATAAGCGATTTATTAAAATTATACACGGCGCAAAATTGATGTACCACACTACAGTTTGCTTCTGACGATATTAAAAGACAAAATTAGATTCCCTTCTTCCGACGCGAAGAGTCCATACGGAGATAACGTAGATATGGCCCGTGTTATATATTCGTATTACGGTGGCAATTGCGTATCATTTGTTTATAGCTCGTAGTAATAAATAGTCGAGATTCTCGCTGTAGATAACTGAGACTAGGGCCGTTGTTCGTTCATTCGTTGTTGGATACGACCGCGACGTCGAGCATTTTCCCTGGTATAGATTCGAAGCAGTTGGTAACGCCGCTGACACTGTACCGCGATAATTTAACTCGCAACAAGGCTCTCTCTCTCGGCTGCAACGGCAGAAGCAAAGCAACGGCAAAACAAACACGATCAAAACTGTACAAGTAGCTAGCTATCTAGTCGTTGCAGGCCGATGTACACCCGCTAAGCGACGATATACATAGAAATATGTACACACGCACATACACCACCGCGCAAAAACGTCACACACGTATACACCCCACAGCATGTACCCCGTGTATTTTGCATACCTATATATTATACACTCGTATACTACATTCCTGCAACTTACACCGCTGTATCCACCTGTCCCAGAGTTGACCAGCATAACGAGTTCCGTTAATTGATCAACGCTACTTATATCGCTATCGCGCGCAGGCTGTACGTAATCAATTTACAGGTACATACATTCCACCTCGATGACTATTATGTTCACGGTTCACGGTTCACAGTTCACTTATACTCTCTGCATACGGTTCGATAAACAGCTTTCCAGACAGCTATACAGATTAAACGAAGCTTCATTTGCTTTCGATTTATAGCGTATGTATATACATATATGTTTATAGACAGCAGATACGTATGTACATAGAATGGCTTTGTATTAGAAAATTTTGACACTTGTTGAACATGCTAACAATTTCATTGAGGAGCAACAAAAAATATCATAATCAAATCATGGTCGTATACGAACTCTTGAAGATTTCAGAAAAATTTACGTTACTCCGATTTCACTTCATGAACAAAAAAATCTTTACGACTGCGGGAGAAGTTGAAATTTTTGTAACGAATTTTTCTTTCATCGGTACGTCGGCCGATTTTTTTGCTCAAGGATATGCGTAGGCATCGACTGGAAAAGCTAGAGCGTAGTTGGAGAAAATACAACGGTTAATTGAAGTAGCTGATACTTTGCGCTGTTATAACGTCGAGGCACAAAATGTTAAGGCGAATGATGGTCGTTATTCAGGAACGGGAATGATATTTACGGGACACTCGGTGGAAAACTCGCGCAGCGACGAATGAGCGGAAGCTGTCACGGTCGAAGAGTCGGAAAACAAAGAGTCGCCTCTACGCTGAATTCATTTTGACCCGGTACTGCGATGTACAAAGAGATGTTGGTAACTCTATCTACATACCATTGCATATACCTATAGCGTTACCGGTATCCATTTGACTATATTTCTCTTCTCTAACACCCATCTAGGCTGTACACTGTCGAACTGTACATATATGTTTTTTGCTTCTTTCACGCAATTATTATGCCAATCGCATAGTAACGATCATCATATTTTCGCGGTCACGTGTTCTCCATTAGAATATGACTTGGGATTTGCAAGATCATGTCACAGGAAGAGGAGAAGGAAAACCAAATTGAAGGAATCCGATGAAACACTAGATATTATACCTCGAATAAAATTGAATATAAACACCCCATAACGCGTAGCAACCGCGCTCTGTAATCGGCTTGGTCTTGAAGATTTTTTTTTTTATTCTAGATCACCCGTCACCGTTACTCTCGTCGCTAATGAGATTCTTGCCCGAGTACCCTTTTTTTTTTGTTTGTTTTTCTTCTTCTCTATACGCGAGGTTGATTTCCTAGAATTCATTGGATCGTTCGATCTATGAAGCATAAATATACGTTTTTATACTAGATTTCCAGGGTCGACACCCGTTATAAACCCAGTGGAGTAGGTATCGCGGTTTCTATGTACTTCGTAGGTACGTATTTGCGTGCCTATATACCCGTAATATAGGCTTACATAAGCCAGGGTGCGGTGCTCTGCTCTGCGGCTTGGCATGGCCGGGTTGGAACGCCGGGATTCATTACTCTAAGGGCGCTACAAAGTGCGCTCGACTGTTTCCTGATATATATACACACACACGTACACGTACAACAGCCCGCCAATTCGCGCAGACGCGAATTTACAAACCATCATATATCTCATTATATTCACCTCGGTAAGGCGCGATGAGGTGATATGTGTTTTACCGTATTTGCAGCTATGTGCAAATACCCCATAGCCCATCGCCTTGCATTTTATATAGTTATTCGCCATTTGCAGAGTAGATTTTTGGAAGGGTGAAAATCACTCGCAGCCCTGAATAACTTGAGATCGTTCGAAAAGGGGCGAGTAGATTTGGAAGAGCAAGTAGAAACTGGAGGCTTGAATTTGAAATTCGACATCCTTCGTTCGGATGAGAAACGAGAGAAGACTATAGACGAGTAACGAACAAACTAAGGAAACGGGATTGGCTGGTCCTAACGCGGCAGAGTTATACCTACCGTCCCTCGGTTTCACGAGCGGCAGGGCCTGCGCGCAATAATCCCCCTTTTATATCGGCAATCGCACCTGCCAGAGGAACGCCGAATACTCGATCGGCGAAACAAATTGAATCTGGCGTGACGCGTCACGAGCCTCTTTCCCAAAAGTAGAAGTAGAATTTTCACTGATCGCGGTCCTCTCCACAGTTCCAAAGAAATGGAAAAAAAATATACGTATATCTTGACATCAGTTGAGGAAGAGAAGACTGAAATTACGAATCTGGTAGGCTCGAAGTAATCACGATTCAAGCACCAGGCGCTCTGACTCTTGTTTTCCAAATTCAAATTTCACTCGTTCATTGGACAAATCAAAGCGTCGTTTCGAACATTCGTACGAAAAATTCTATACATATATGTAAGCCGTGAATCGATCCTACCTACATAAAACCGACGTTTATATGTTTTTTTTTTTGTTTCTAAATTTTATTGTACATATTCTGTGTTTTTATTCGGAATAAAAAAAAAATGAAGGATTTTCATTCCGCAATATCCGTGCCTCAGGGTGAATATCAGTTTTATAGCGCACGCAAAGCCGATGGCAATAAAACTTGGAGGGTTTGAGGGCGGTTGTAACTCGTTATGCCAAGTAGTATGTGGTGGTGTGTAATCAGCCGAGTTTCCCACATTAGTTGACCGTCGCCTAGGTAATTTTGAAACGTGTTAGAGAGACTCTGTATGTACTTGAAGAGAGAGGTCGCAGTTCGAAGCGGAGAGTCGGTTTGTAGTTTCTGTTTTTGTCTCGTGTATACAGCGCGTTAAGAATAAATAATAGGATCTCCGTGTATTTCGCCGTAATCAACGTAGACAAAATTACGTTAGTCTTCTCTACGGCGGCAGTTGGTCCGTCGCGTCGCCCTTCGTTTGGTACTTGAATTCAGCAGCTACGTTCACTGGTATATATACCAAGAAATAGAATTGAAGTGATGGCAACCGACGAAAGAGCCGTTCTGGCTTCACGATGCGGAGTGAAGTTAAGTAGATTGGGGAATTGAGGATCATTTTAATGCTCGGTTAAATTGCGTAATTGTGAGTGGTGAGTGCGAGAGAGAAATCCTTGCAGAGAGTGAACGCCGCGAGAAACCTGTGGAAAACCAGGAGTAGGAAAGTAAAAAGCTCGTGTTTAATCTCCAGAGAAAAAAAAAATAACGAAAAATATATCAGCAACGTTATTTCCGAACAAAAGTTTTACACCGTATAGCGATATTCTGATTACCTTCCACCTGATTTTTGTATTTATATATACGCGAAGCGCGATTAGCTCAAAACCCTCGCAATACTCTTGTTGGTCTTTGATCAGAGGCGTGACGAGGACCAGTCGATTTCAACCGATATTTAGTGCAACCTGAGACCGTTTCAAAGACAGCGAAACCCACGTCTTAGGGAACTTGGCTTGAGGTAAACGCTGATGATGCTTTCTCATCTCTGAAGGTGTCTTTCTCGCGCGAAGTATACACACAGTTTCGGTAACACAGTCTTAATTACTCCCTCCGAATCTACCCCTTGTTTACCCCTTGCTCTCAGCACTATCTCTTCCCTTCCATTTCCCGTCCCTTGACGCTCTTTTGCTCTCGCCACTCTCGTCTCTGTATGCAGACTCTCCCTTTATAGTAGATAATAATTAAAGCGTGTCGAGGTTAAAGTAGGCCTACGGTTTGGGAGGGGACACTCCCTCTCTCTCTCCCTCTCCTTTACTCTACGATCCGCTATTTCTTTCATGCACCGTGAAAAGGGTGTCTTTTGGATTGATCATCCCTTAAGGATGCGCAGATTTAATACGTCGTCACACGGTCACGATGTTTGGTAATAGCTGAAATAGCTAGGGTTCAATTGCGAAGGGTGAATTCAAAATTCAAATATTTTATCAAAACTTACTCTATTCGAATAAACATTTAAGAATTTGACGTGACAGTCTTCGCACTCTTACATTCCAGACATTCAGCCGTTTGGCTATAGCTTATCTTGCTTTTTGAATGAAAAGTAAGTGAAAAAAGGTCTGCTGCGGATGAATCCAACCGCGTCCGTTAGGTAATATATTTCTTCCTCACATTTTTACGTAATATTTTTCTAAATTTCACTAAAAATTTCTTTTGCCGGTGAAAATGTATTCGCCCCAAGGGATGTGGGAAGAAGTTGAGGAACACGGTTGGGGCTGTAAGTCGGTTCGAACCGAGCCCCATATACATATGCTATGGAGATAATATAAACTACGATTCTGTACGCAGGGATGGTGAGGATAGAGATGGAAGAAATAGAGAAAGGGGGGGTAGGGTTAGTTTCGCCCTACGATTATCGTATAAAGTATAAACTGACTGCAAGTGACATTTGGGCATCCCCTTACGAGGAAAATATCCCGTAAACCCGAGTATTCCCCTTTTCCATAAAGGCCTTTATAAATTTGGAGAATGGCGGCCGTTTCTTCTTTTAGGGCTCCATACTTTTTCCCGCCCCCATAGACGTCAGCAGTTTGTAGGGGTTGTAGGACAATTGACACTCGAAGGGGTGGTCGAGGCACGGGTTAGGGGGAGTCTGCCTACTTCCACTCCCCCTTTCTTCTCCCTCCATTCCTCTCCTTCTTTCTACCACCCTTTCGTGAGGGGAGGATAAGGTGCTGGTGCGGAGTTCCCGCTCGCTCAGTGGCGTGAGTGCTTATCCTGCACTAGACACAGGATTCAGCCATTGTCTGACGTCATTGTTATTGATGACACCGAGATTAGGGGTTGCCGGATGAATTAGAAGTGTCTCCGAAGTGGATAGGGGTCTGAGGGGCGACTAATGTCGTACCTCGCCCGGGGAAAGTCCTGATTAGATTCCTGGGTTGATACCTTAAATCAAAGAACGCTTCATTAAAGACGATATATCGGGTGTGGTCTGTCACTCGGTGGGAAGCCATTCCCTCCCTCCCTCCGTCCATTTCTCTACCTTTCTCTCTTCAAACCCGTTTCCATTGCTATCTCGATTCTATTACATCCGATCTCTATTTCAGTCCAACAGATTATCTATTCTAGTTTCTATTATGATCACCCACTTATTTTTTATTCAGCGGGGTTGGTTGTGCACATGCCACTTACGTACCGCACTGTCACGTTTGCTCCCTCGACGCTTTTGTTAATTAAATATTATCGTCGCGTTATAATTTTCAAGTGCTGGACCATTAATTGGCAGATTCAGAATACCTGCTTAAGAGATTATGTGAGTTGGGAAGAAAAATAAACGCATTTTCCTCCATCATTTTCTCTCTCTCTCTCTACCGATTTCTCTTTGTCTTGTTCTCCCCTAGTCAACGTTATTAACTGCCGGAAACGATTTGCCTCTCAAACTTTATAACGAGGCGTGTTGTCTTCACGGTTATAGGCGAGTGTCTGCGATTCATGGAATTCCTTCGACTTTCCCGCTTATTGGGAAGTTAACTGGTATTCGTAACTACAGTTTAGAATATATCCATGTACTGTTATACCCGTAACGTGAGTGGAGTGGAGTTTGCGTTTTCAGACTAGACGAGAAAGTACCAGAATTCCCTTCTCCTCCTTCAATAGGTATATATTTCTCTTCGTGTTTCGTTAACTGGGTATTACTACACCGATGCAAAGTAAACTGGAATTTTTGTAACCAACAACAAATTAAACTCTAGGGAATCACTTTGGGGATGGTTAAAGCCCAATGTCCGCACGGTAACGTCTATCCTTCTTCGTATTTTTGTATTTACGTACGTGTGCGAAGGACCGTTAAATTCACCGGCATTTGCAAGGACTTTTACGATGGTTGAATAGCTGAAAATGTAAAACGTAACGGGTCAGATCGGCTTTCTGGTTTGGATAATAACACTTAACTGGACGATTCGCATGCATAATTGAACCCAAGCACCTTACCGAGCACGAGAAACGAGGGCATAACCAGTGATTTATAGGAGCTACAAATTTTCAAAGAATACTTGCACTCGAACCCACTTTGTAGTTCTCGTACCGCGCAAAAGATGAATGATTCATGGATTACGATGATTAGCCAACGATTACCTCTTCAAGAATTTGAAAAACTACTGGTTTACTTTGTGAATAAATTTCATTCCATTTGATAGAATCCGTAGAATTAATCCTCTTGATGAATGTTTTTGAACATTTCTTTTGCAGCATCTCCACAATAAGCACCTAGATTTTCTTGGCAGTCTCGTGTACCTTCACCTACTTGCGTTCCATTGTTTCCAGTATTCTGCCTCGTTATGTGTTTCTACACAAATGTAGGTATAATACCGGTGTATTTGGATCGTGCAGACGTGGAACAAAAAGAGGAAGTAACGTATGTAGAAATGAGGGCAGTTGAATGCGTTTATTGTCGACAAAGGTTCGTCACTTTCCGAAAGTGCAACACGTACGTATAACGTTCGGTCTGTTCATCGTCGACTTGTTATCGAGCTACACAAAAGAAGATATGTACCTACACATGTGAGTGTCATATACACACCCGCGTTTAGGAGGTGAGAGCAACGGAGAGAAGAAAAGAAACGCGAGAAGAAAAGAGGGACGGAATGAAGAAGAGAAGAGTGAGATGCCGAGTGACGGGGCGGAGTCGTTTCTGGGTCACGCTGATGTTGGTCTATTTTTAATAGACTTCGATATTACCTCAGTCTCACTTTTCGGTTTTCAATATTATCTGGCCGGACAGAAAATAGTTGATTGGTTTTCAGAGACGTTGGTACAGAATATGAAGAGAAAAAATGAACGAATAAACAGTAGCCAAAAAACGATACTAACGTTTACCTACAACTTACACTAAAATTCAAACAATGCACGAACAATGTTCTCTAACTACAATAACATCCGGGCTAGTGTCAGATGAAGTTTACCTCGTTGGTTCATTCGCACTTGCTGTTTCAATTCCCGTACCTAATACTGAATCTGCGGCAAAAGTTGTGTATATAATAACAGCTGCAAATGTACTTTTCTTCTCACCTTTTTCTGCCTGCTTGGATTCTTTGGCCTACACGTCGTTCCTTCCCCATCGTTTAATTGTGCCTTTTGTCGACGGTAATAAAACCTTCTTTACGATTGAGAGTCGCGAATCCTGGTAACCACTTGCTCCGTCACGGTGAAATGAAATCAGAGCTCGATCCTGATCGTCGCAGATGGCTCCAGCAGCACCGAACTGTCCTCAGCCACGTCCGGCAACTATCCAACTCCCGTCCGTAGTCGCGATAAGTTGATAGACAATTAATCGCTAATCGCTACTTCTATACGCGTTTAACAGCCCTAAGGATACGCCCCAACTGGTGGTGTCCTGTTACCGCCATTATCGTCACCGGCAAATCGTCACTTTTGATTTTTTCCTGGTGTAGAAAGCACCAACCAATAAAAAGAAAAACTAGAGTTGGTACGATCAGGGAAATGGAGAAGCTCTGAGTTTATGACCCTCAGCCTCGCCTACTTCCGAAGCTATCTCGGTATTAAGGGTGCAGTGTTATTGTTATTATTTTTATTACCGCTATTATTTCGTCACCATTTTTATACCCCGCCCGCATTTCTCACATCCTGGTACAGCCCTACCTCCCTCCACTTTTGCTTCTCATCCCTTCGAATGGTCGGTAGAACGACTCGTATGGTATTGACATTTATAAATTGCGCGATCCATTTACAACGCAACGACGCCACCGAACCCGACGCCGACGCCTGCGACCGATTTTCAACTCCCGCGGGCTACACCGGCAACAGAAACTGGGGAGGCAGACGCGCGACTTTTTTTTGCCAATCCACACCGCCCCAGCTATGCTATGCTCGTATACGTGTCATTGTCTAATGTTTAAAGTACGCACGTTACATTCGGCCGCGGTGTCCAATAAACCTGCATAAATACCTACGCAACCATCGCACTAACTATGAAACCAACGAAGGGAACTCGTTCTCGTTCACATGTATGCGCAGGGGAGGATGTTTTCGGCGGGTGTCCAAATGACAGTCCTCCGACTGATTTTGGCACAACGACCTCACCCACATTTGGAATGAAGCGAGGGCGAGAAAATGAGTGTTTAACTTTTGTTCCACGAGTCTGGTTTGATATCAGAGTGAAAAAAAAAAAAAAAAAAAAAGTATGTAACAAAAGAGATATAGTAATAATAATTCGCATGGGCATATGTAGGACTGAATGAAAACTCGAAAACAGTATAGGGAATAAAAAATTGAAAAAGTGTATCACGATATGGGAATGAGGAGGGTTTCGATGATCACGGTAGCATCGTCAAATTGATAGCTTTTTACTTGGGTTTAGGTTGTATACAGCGAACTACGCCAATCGCCTGGAACAACATCGCATCGTGATAATTGAAACATGCCAAATACGAAAAGGTTATATTTTCCCCCCTCCGCGTTTTCATGCTGCCCCAGATATCCCGTGACTAAAAAAAGCAATTCCTCGACGAACGAGATTGTAAGTTGACTATCACGATTGATGATGAGATCTATAAATCCTTCACATAATAGTCGATCATAATTTTTTTTCGGGAATATTACAGCTGGTTTTTTCACGTCTATTATACGGATCTATACCGCGCTACATGTAAATGTAACGTAGGTTATACGTATGTGAAGGAATTTATATTTCTCCGCGTAAATTTTCGTTGGTGTGGAGCGAAACGCATTCAGAGATGCATTAGCGGTGAAGCGGGAAACTCTGGAACCGAACTAGCAGTGGCGGGGCCCAAAAGTTTTTGGATAAACTTTTCGACGGCTGGCAAAAGGCGAAATATTTAACTGAAGCTTTGCTGGTACTACTGTTGCTGCTGATGCTGCTGCTGCTGCCCGCATAGCGAATTTCAGACCGTGGCTTATGCGGTGCGGTGTTCGTTGCCCGTAGCTACTGCCGGCGCTACTGCCGTGCTCGGTGCTCTTCGCTTCGTTGAGGATCCGTAACCGCCTTTGTACAACGTTTGAGGTTTCGACGAAGCAAAAACTGCGGACCGTGGTTAGCCCTGGCCGAGGATAAGGTATTTCCCGCGTAGCCAACCCCGGGTCTCTACTACCACCTTCTCTTTTTTCCCCCACGCCAATCAACACCATCGATCGATAAGTTTCATTCCAAATCTTTACCCCCTCCCGTCTATCTTCGGTGTTCTCGCCACTTCGAAGCTCCAAATACGATTGAATTGGTCCTACCTTTTTTATCAAAGACCAGTGTCCTTCGAAACCGTTGTGACTACTTCAACTGCGGATTCTATTACTTGCCGTTCCACAGTTTCACGGCACTGCTTGCGGTCTCGTCCGAATCTAGAAGAGTATTACGCATTGAAGGTGGAAAATCTAAATCAGAGGAAGGAACGGAAACGGAAACTACGACGAAAAGAACTATCGTAAGTTCCCACCTCGATCCTACTTACCTACCTATTTCACAATTGTTTGATGTCGCAGGGGTTGCGAATAGCGCCAACTGGCAACTGGCAAGCTGCAGCTGGGAACAGGACTGAGTGTGGGGAGGGCAGGTCAAAGCTACTTTGAGAGTGCTTACGTTACGTTACGCTCAGCGACCGCGGTGGTGAGATCTAGGTTCGATCTACACGATTGTTGCATTATTTTGCTACCTCTATCCTCAACTTCGCGGCTAAAATTGACCGGGATTACTTTGTTTCAAACAAACTATAAAATACCCCTGAAGCCCGCATGAGCTTTTTTTATTCTCATCTTACGAACGATCTGCGTTAATCTGCATTAACATGCTACTATGGGAATCTAAGGAGCTAAAGGGTTGAATGAAAAACCGCCAAAAAAAAACGGGAAAAAGGATCCTTTGGAACAAACGGTTAGATTTTATTCTTGCCTGCGGTTAGAAAAGAAGCGGTAAGACTGAAAGAGATGGGAAAAACAGAAGAGAAAAAGCAGGAAATAAAAAATAAAAAATTGAAGGGGCAGGGAGGAGGAAGACTTGGCAAGAATGATGTACGAGATGCATTTGTAACTCTGAGGCCGCAACGCTAACGTCCGATGGCTGAGTACGCCCACCGACTGTCAGCTCTAAGGACTTTAAGAGATGGTTATGAGATTGCGCCTGGAAAAATGAATTCAAAGTTCCGTCGCTTGAGACGTGGCAAAGTGATGGACGGCGCGATTTTAAGAGGGTTTGACTCGAAAAACAATGAGCGTTCTTGAGATTAAACGAATGGAATTATGAGGGGGAATATGAAGAAAAAAAAATGAGTTCTGACTGAGGAAGTGGAATAAGGAGATATGAGGAAACGAGCAGACCGATAACGGCAAACAGTGTGTAACCAAGGATGCTTCGTTCTTCGATCCGACGATTTGGAATTCGGAACTACTAGCACTGATATCACCCCATTTCAGGAACTAGCCTATTTCGGCCGATCAGACCAAACCTGAATTCCCTCACTCTGAAACTAGTGGAAAACCACCGACTCCGTGCCATCCTCACCACCACCCCGTAGAGTCTTGAACTAGAATAGTATGACTAACCACTCTGCAAGACCACGGAATTCGACGCACGTGGGTCGTCTTTATTTTTTCATTGTTTTTTTTGTCTTTTATTCTATTCCATCTCATAGCTCCAATTTATCAGGTTGTTCGAACTCCATCTACGAGTACGACGGTCAATATCGCCGTGGTTTCTTGGTTACGTGAGCTTTAACATTGTGAAAAGATACGAAGATATATCAGACGTGTTTACCGTTATTGAATCCTAAATACAGCAAACTAATTTACCCCTGAAGCACTCCTCAGGGTGAAACCGATCGAAACTCGCCAACTCATTATCTGTGCCTGTGTATACATAGTAAATTATAAATCGTCCTGTCCCTTTAACACCGCGCATTTGATAGAGCAAAGACGATTCCATCTGAACAGTTCGACGACGTAATTCTGAGGCCCGCATGATGTGAAACCGCGAACATTATCAAAATCGATCTCCAGTTACATCGACTATGCAGGTAAAACTTTGAATGTTGATGTAAATTCTGTTTCGGAACGGACATTCCGAGCGTATGTACGTAGATGGGTGGGGTAGGTAGGGTGTGGGGGTGAATTCGAGCTCGATATAATTCGCGAGTGTTCAAATACCAGTGCGAAGACGTATTCGTTGACGGAGGTGTTCGAAGCTCGACGCTGTACCAATTCCCCCGCGCAATTATCGCCTCGGGAAGCGGAATACCGGCTTCCAATTAAGGCGCCCAGTACCGAGCGCTGAAAGGCGCGGGTCGGGGACTCGCGGGAGGTGGAAGCCCAACGACTCTGCAGAGCTTCGACCGTCTGATTTTGCCCGGCACTGAACGATAAACGGATGAACGGACGGCAACGGCAATGGGCAATGGTACCCGGCAACGGTGACTTGGGGCGTTATAGAGGAATGGTGCTCTCGTTCCCTCGTAAATTAGATTCACGTGACTCTTCGCAGTGGACTTTTAATGGACGAGGCGTTTCTGGCCCGCATACGAAGCCACCACATAGCACGTTTCATGGAACGTGTAGACTCGAAATTGTTCAAAGAGACGCGCAATCCTTTTGCCCCTGACAGGGTCTTGTTCTTTTTCTTATATTCATTATCATCACCGAATTCATTCCTTCGTTTCATTCTTGTTTTTTTGTCATTTTATTTTTTCATCATTTTAACTTTGCTTGTCCATCTTCAGAATGACTTTGTCTGTTCCTAGTGGCAAAAATCATCGTCGCCTCACGATGTTTTATAAGGAATAAGAAAGAAAAAAGCAGAATTGCACAAAGTGGAAGAAATATGGGCTTTGGTAGAGCCCGGAAGAAGTATACGAATGAAGATATCGCCACAGGCAGGAGGTAATTCTTACGATAGCTGCCATTCGTTTAATCTCTTCCTCTTCTTCTTTTTTTTCCGCTCAAACTTTTGCCCCCATCTTTGTAGCGTGTCGAAGGTACGACTTTGGGGATATAAGATCCTCATGCTACCGACTGGCTATACCAAATGCGCTTGCGAATCACTCACGCACTCACTCTTCTTCGTCGCCGTTATCAAAGTCTTTCATATTTATGACGTCGAAGACGCGCCTGTGCGCTGATTGACTTTGATCGTTGATTTTCACCGTTGCTTTCAACGTTGTAAGATTTACTGAGGACAGAGGAAGTGGGGGGCCATCAACTGTAGAGGGGGGAAGTTAAAGAAAAGAATTCGAATTTTGAGAACGAGTATTGAGTTTAGGGGCACGACGCTGTCGGTGACCTTTCGCCAATTGGGGTCATCGGACCAGGCTGAAACATCGCCGTGCCAGGTTTAGCACACGGAATTCGGCCCAAACAAGACCGAAATAAACGCTAATCACGGTTCTTAATCAGCGAGTCTCATTTCTATTAATATGTACACGCACTGCAGCACCGCTCAAGGATATTACGGATCCTACTCATTCCATCACTATAGAATTATCGTGGGAAAGGTTACTGATTTTTTTTCCAGTTTTTTTCCATCATCAGTTCAGGTTTCGAAAAATCATAACAAGACAGAGATCTGGGATTCGCGCTTCAGAGATGACGTTGATGGAACGAAAAGTTAAATTTTTCCCCGTGAATATTGGAGCAACCCATATCCGCCACCACAGGATCTCTCATTTCTTTTGCTTTTATCTGAAGGTACAACATGCCGTAGCTATACTACGTATCACACGTATCCAATCGTGAAAATTGGCTGCAAATTCCCCGCGGAATATTCTGTTAGCAACAACAACAACAATTCTCGGTATACCTGTTTGTTGTGGTCGTGTTGGTGGTGGTGGTGGTTCCGGTGTTACCATTGGTGCTACCGATGCCGCTGTATATACGAAAGATCGATAGAATTTTTTTTGAATAATGCATCCTCGTGAACG
The DNA here is from genome assembly GCA_963978495.1 of Athalia circularis. NCBI lineage: Eukaryota > Metazoa > Arthropoda > Insecta > Hymenoptera > Athaliidae > Athalia > Athalia circularis. The sequence goes on from OZ021702.1 coordinate 22,984,483, forward strand.
AGCAACGAGCACACACGCACGAAAGCACGCATAGGTACGATTTACATCACATCTGTATGTATATATGTACGCATAGAGTATAACACGTGAGAACCAATACAAGTACGTTCTTACATCGAGTTAGGTATACTGGGGGATGGACTGGCACATTTTTCTTCATCGTTTTCACAAATAGCGAGAACCTGCGGGGTTTCCGCAGTGGGAAAACTTCGATTGAGAGACCAGATGGCAGCGGGGTGTTCTGGTATCGTTGAAACATGTCAGTAGTTCCAGAATATCAACGGAGACAAAGAGTTTTCATCCAAGATATCAATATACAAAATAATGGAACAGGAGTACGTTATATGCGATGCTTACTTCACGCGGATACTAAATATGGTTGGATCAATTCTTGTTTCAAAATTCAACGAAAAGCTGGTTAAGAACATATGAGGATGGTAAACGAAAACAAGTGCAGCAAGAGAATATGGGAAGGTTCGCACTCTACTTCAGTACGTGCGTGCATACCTCAGTTGAGTGCATATACAGAGAAATCGAAAACGTACGTACGCGCGTACCTAATGCACACATCGACGTATATATAGAAACGACGAAGTGCAGGCGAGTCTTCGGACTTTGTTTGGCTCCAAGGCCCCTTACCAAGTGGCTAATTATACGGAGTCTATGTTTGGCACTCATAATCTGGTCGCCCTTTCCGTCGTCGTTCTTCCTTCGCTTTGCAACGCCGGTAGAAGTAGCTCGTTCTTGTTACACGTAAAGTATAGGAGAAGAAGAACAAGATGAAGAAAAACAAATCAGTAGAAACTGAAGATTATTATTGAAGTCTTTGTACGTTGGTAGTTATTCGTTGAACTTTCAGAGTATCTCGTACATACACATGCAAAGAATCGACCGATCTACGCATCCGTTGATACGTTAGAATTAAATTCTACGATCTCTGACGTCATCAATATATTCAATAAGGCATCGAGCCCAGGGGTTAACCTGGGTCAAGTGAAACATCTACGCAGGCGGCGGTGTTATAAGAAACCAGAGACCCGACGTCTCGCGTACATCTTATATCTCTCTATAAATCGTAATCTTTACCGCAATCTTCAACTTCTATACATAGGAATATTTGTTTTAGAATATTTCGATTCCGATTCTTACATTCTGATTTCTGGCGTCTGAACCGAATGTACATATTTCGCTATGTATGAAACTCGAGTGTTCGATATAATAATTACGCGATTGCTGATCGAAGCCAGCTGAATGAAAATGCAATTTATAGTTGCGAGTGAAATCGGATTAGGATATTGAACTGGATATTGCATTTTTTATCGGGCAGGGCCTGGCTCAACGGTTATCCCATCGCTACCACCATCGCCATCGTCGCACTATACCTATATACCGTTCTGTCGAAGCTTGCTACATTGGATTGAATTATTAAATTCAATTTTTCGAGTACTGAAAGATTTCAAATATTAAACAGGTTTGTCTAGAAAGTCTTGTGCGCTTGTACAGTTCCGAAGAAACGATATATAAAAGTATCATACTTGTTCCTTTATGCTGCGTAATTTTATACCGCACTACCGTACACTTTTCATCCCTATACTTTGCACATATAGCCACTATAATATATGCATCTGGAGTTCCTACCATGTTATTATCTCGAATAAAATGTATCTTGTGACAAAACTGGATGTAAAACAAAATCGACGTTTGATAATGCTTACGTGTCCGTTTTACCATATACATTTAGTGTAACAGAGATAGTGTTTAGCACTCGTTAACATTGTCATTAACGAGAAGAATTAATTAATCATTGCGTAGTCGTTATGCAACTAGGCCAATTAGGGGACCTGTTCACTTCAATACATCTACAAGTATATATGTATATGCATTCATTTATACTATGTGTTAAACACTGGACCGAGTTTCATCGATGCGGAGACTTTTCTAGTGATCAAAAAGACGTCATTACTTTTGATCTTTGTCGATATTAGCAAGGCAAGGCACATATTTTATCACTCGTCCGTTATCGTAGCGTCATTAGAATGATGTGGAACAGTTGATTAATCGATATTTCAATTTGACCGATAATTCGATGCTCCAATCAATCGAATCAATGGTTTCCAATGTTATACTGACTAGGCGATTTTTGTGATTCACATGTACGTAACGGCGATCAGTTGGCACCGGTGGTCAAAGAACAAAGCGCCGATTCGTGAATCAGTTTTCTTCAAACAAAAACCGTAATTTTCACTCCGGTCTTTTTCTCTGTGTTTTTTTGTTGTTTTTTTTTCTCTTTGTTAATTTTATTTTTCAATTCTGTTTTGCATCGGCGATTGGTTTCCGTCGTCGATGTAGTGGGGTGTAAAGTACCTACGTAGTAGTCCTGTACCCGGCGAACCTTAATCCGATTCGTAATGAGGGGAGTTAAAGCAATCTGCGATTGAAGGGGTGCTCCGTTCGTTCGTCAGGATGGGTGCCAGGGGGATGAAGCTCAGAAACGAAGGACGAGGAGAGAGAGAAGGATGGGATGGTATGGTACGGGACGAGCGTCGGGATGAACGGTCGTTGGCGGGTAGTAAGCGGAGGGTGGCGATATTGATGATGGTGGTGGTGGTAGTGGAAAGAGAGGGATATATAGAGAGAGAAAACCATTCTTGTTACTCTTGGCGACATCTTTAATTCATCGAATGCGGATTGTGGGCTGAATCCGAAATGAGTCTCTATTCCAGGTCCTTGAGCGTTCCGTAACTATCAAGCCCGATGAGAGATTCTCGTCTTATTCCAGTAATAGTTCTGCAACGCCAGTTTACCTCGCGGATAGATATATATTCCGACTAACCTGTAATACCCACCTATACTCGAACTGCACTATCTCGTGAATCATTAGCTTAAGCCTACACCTCGCGGGGTAGGCTATTATACCTACCTACCTATCTATGGTTTACGTTATGTCCCACTGCACCCATCTATATAAGGTACAAATACGTACGCCTACGTACATACATGCATATAGTATGCGACACGTAATACCTGTACCCAATGTATAGGACTGTTTAAACGATTCGCACACTTGTTCAAATGCTCGGAAAGCTCTATATTTTCAAACGCATATACGTGCACCGATATCACACCTGCAAGCTTACAGTAGATTTAGCGTCGATTTTAGAAAAGATTAACTTCAATTGTGTAGGAAGAGGAGAGGAAGGGGGGGGGGGGGAGAGGGAGTAAAGCGTGCACATATAAGTATCTCCTGCACTTGCACACCTGAATAAAGTGCACGTATGCACGTATATATCGGGGTTGACAGAAGCAGAGCCTACCTGGCCCGATGCCAGCCTCACTTCCTGAGGCTACGACGGGCTGTTCCCTTTCCTTCTCTTCCCTTCGCGTCCCTGTCCCTCTTATGCCGCCTTCTCAGTTCTCCCATTTCCACCCTTTCACCCCTTTCCTCCCTTCGCCCCTTAGTTTGCCCCTCCACAACGTACATGAGTGTCCGCATTGCAGCTACACGGGCCACCGTATCTAATGATGGCGACCTACACGATGACACGTGGTACATACCCACCACCACCACCACCACCACCGATGTCACGTTACGGACAGGCTTTCCAGGAATCTCGCTGTCAGTCTTTTTTTTTTTCTTCATTTTGTTGTGTTTTTGATTTTTGTTCTTTTTTTTTGTCTTTTGTCTGAAAGTTTTTTAGTCCCAAACGGCAACCAGCTTTCCTGCGCCAAATGCTTTTGCCTCGAAAGTTTTCTACTCTGCTGCGTCAAGAAATGTTCTCTAACGACCGGGGGACTTGCGATGCGAACGTAATACAACGGAAAACATATAAACCCACCTGTAAAGAGAATAGCAGTTTATAACGATACTTTATACTTTACCAGTCTGTCTCTGTACCAGCGACAAGCTTTTTGTTCACGCATTTCAACTTCTACCTGTTAACATATCGTTGTTATTTTGAGAATTTCAAGGTTTTGTTATTCACGCCGTATAAACGATGAAATCCAGTGCTACAAATTGAACCGCAATTACGTCACGTAGTTTAGATTCTGATCGCTGATAATTTTTCTATGCGTTGTAATCGATGTATCGCTATATCGCTATAATTTGCATGCATAGTTCGGACACCGCAACATTTGTTAGTAGTTGACCATAGTTTGCGTTAATCTAATCGAAATCTAATTGCCAACTGAGATAGATCTTCGATATCAATTATCCGATAATTATATCGACATTGAGGTAACTTTACAATCGATATTCGATCATATACATTTAATACATGTTTAACGATATTGAACATTAATAATCATATCTATACAGTCATGGGCTACGCGATAACATCACGTTTCTATAATATGGGCATTTGAATTTGATCATAGATTACGCCGCATAGGTAGATGTACAATGTATGTTACTAGCTCTATGTATTCTTGGTGACAGATATATGAAAATGTGCAACGTAGTTTATGAGCACTCGGTATCCGTACCTACCCTATACGCGTTGGGAATTCACTTGCGATCATATATACGTACACGAATGTAGATATAGTTTCAACTCTACGTTGTCCGCATGTTTCTTGAAAAAAAAATAAAAGAACTCACAACCAAAAAAAAAACAATTTTTCACACACATATATGCCGTAAATTTACATCGCGTATGTGGGTATTATTTATGTATGCAAATTTACGGTAGATATATTATTTATAATACACGTCTATATTCCGTACTGTATCGGAAGATAAAATTCAACGAGTTCTGTGTATTAGAAATAGTACAAATAGGTACGTTCGGATGCGGGATCAGCTGATCAGCATTTTCGTGGAGATATAGACTTAAAAATAAAATTGCATCGTTGCAGTCTGTCTCCGTCCGTTGAACGAGAGCGGTAAATGAAAATAAATAATTAGAGAAAAATAGAAGCAAAGAGAAAAAGAAAAATAGGAAAAAAGCTGTTAAAGTCAGGCGAAATCGGTTTAGATTATTTTGCCGCTCGTTTTGGGATTCTCCAATGTTTCAGAAATAGACAGGCACGCGCGACGACGAGTAACTTTACGGGGAGTGGACGCCTTGGAGTACCTATAGTAACCGGCGCTATATCTCCTTTTATTTACGTCTCACCTCGCGCTTCCTTACCTCGTCTTGTATACCAAACTGCAACTGCAACTGCAACTGCGGATCTGTAATATGTATACGTACAGTTGAAACGGTTGATGTTTATTTGCTTAAATCTCATTGCAGTATACGTATAGAGTGTATAGCTGATCCGCGAGGTGCTCGCTGGTGCTCCTGCTGTTACTGGCAGACGCCTCGTTAACGGTGAAATTGCGCACCGGTTGCAAAATTAACGGGTCTTTTGGGAGTTCGATCAAAATTTATTCATTTACCCTTTTAACTTGCTACTCGCTGTACTGCCGTTTCTGCTTTTGCTGCTAATACCGCCACTGCCACTGTACGCTGAGATAAACTTTGTTGAGGGAAAATGAAACGCGGTGGGACGGCCAAGACGACGAGGACGACGGCTTGGTAAAGAATAATTGGTAACGATTTGTCCCGAGTTTTACCCCACTCTCCCTTCAGTTTTCTTGAGACGGTATATAAATGGCGATAATTCAACCGAAGAAAGGTCCTCGGTAATTTTTTTTTTCTTTTCTCTTTTTGGATTTCTTCGTGTATTTCTTCTTTCAAAAGTCAGCTTATTTCGTAATCTGAGGACAACCGTTCATCAACAACAACTTTCCAACTATAACTCCTAAACGCCCAGGAAGAGTAGTATAAATTCTGCAGTTTTAAAACCCTTATTATTAATCAACGTCCGATTATACTTTTGCAGTAAAAAAGTTTTTGAATTAAAACCTATTACAACGTATATATACGTATATATAATATGTAAAAATGAAAAGAACAGAATTATATGAAAACTAAAGTAATTCTTAGAGATAATACGAGTAGCAGCTATATAGCGAGAGAATATAAACGCTCTGGTTATATATCAGGGATAGCAGCTATATATATACACGTGAACTGGGAAAATGATAGCGAGTATGGCGAACGCTGCATGCGATCGGCACATTAATAAAGATGACGTGTCTCTTTATACACGTAAGTTACCATATACAGCCAACCGGGGTAATCTTTAGCTCTCAAAAAATGATGTCTTAGAGGAAAAGTTCGCCCCCTCTGCAATATATAGAGCCCCACGATATCGACCTATTTAACACGACATATTCACTGGCTCGGGTAAAAAAAGAAAAAGAAAAAGAAAAAGAGAAAGAATAGGCAATATATTTCTTCAAATCCGCGAGAAGTTGCTTTGGGATACCCGGGGTAGAACGTATAACAAAATAAAAAATGCTGATTATTTTACAATGCAGTAGGTTGTTTATTTCATTCGCTTTCTGCACGAGCCCCTTATTTCGTTTGGACGATAGAAATTACGATGCGCCTATAGTAGTATATATTTATACATACGCAAGTGATGTATCTTATTGTCGGATATCCCTGCGGCACATAACTACACCCACTCGAGTTTACGTGTCTAAGAACATATGTAAATCTATATAGATATTTATGTACGTACACGAGATATAGGTAGGTAGTACCTACAGGTACCGTGAATATTCGTACCGGCTCGCGGGAGTGTTTTTTCTATTCGACGAAGGCTCGCATAAACTTTCTATGTACACCCAGGCTGACGTAACATATATGTTCGTTACCCTAGCCATTTTTTGATACGAGCATGTACACCACTATTACTTTCCGTATCGACTATATATTATATTCCGTACGCCTCCGGAACATGAGAGAGAATGGAAAAAAGAGAACGTATGGTAAAGGGGCGGGTGGGGCGGTCGAGGGGGGAAAAACTACTCGTTTCAGGTTTCAGGGGGTGTTCATTGAAACGAATGGTCCTTCAACCAGCCCCATTCCAGTCTTTTTTCGTACTCCTCATCTCCAGCTCTCCCTTTTTCTCTGCTTCTGCATACCGTACATATATCCTTGAAGGAGGGGCTACAGGATTACTTATCCTTTACCAAAGCATGTGGATCAACCTGAAGTATATCGTTTGAATAAACGAAAACTTACGAGCACCGTTTCCATACCGGAAAGATCCTCGATCCTCCTTCTCCTCCTCCTCCCACTCCTGCTGCCGACGCTGCCGCGCTGACTTCACCTTATTTCTTATAGTATACATATCCAGCAGCATTGAAGTTGCGGTACATCGCATACTCTACTTCCCATACACCGATGTTATACGTGTACACATAAATATGTGTAAAAAAAAAGTACAGTTTATATCTGTAGAAAAGTTGATAGAACTCAACTTTTTAGACTGCACGATAACGCGAGGGTGGGAGCGGGGTAAATTTACTTGCCGATGGATTATCTCAATGTCAGAATCAGACACGACAGCATAGCGAAGCTCGCGTGTCGTTATCCCGTGGAACCCTCAACTCCATGGTTGTTCGCTAAGGGGTAATAATATAATTACCCCGACGGTTTATTTGTGAAAAAAAAAGAAAGAAGAAAAACGGAAAAAAAAGAAAAGTACACGTCGTTGATGTTACGCCTGTTTTTGTGCTTGCCCGAAGAGGTAGGGGGCGGGGGGAAATTAAACATAAGATAAAAGGAGAATACACCTTAGCACATGCGATTTGCGTGTAGTTACCGGAAAATAAAGAAAAAAACCGTTCTGAAGTAGCTTTACCTATCTGTAATGTTATATTAACTTCCTCGTTTGTGACTTCAGCAATTTTATACAGGTACACACCAGTGGCACATGCGTATAGAATTTGGGATTTTGTATCGGTATAACTTTTCGCGGATGGGTTTTTTAAACGTTGAAGATACAACGTGAAACTTGATACGGTGATGGTGATGCTGGGATGGTATCAACTCGAGTCGTTTTCACATTATAGTTGCAGGAAAGGAAACGTTCACAATTAGACGCGACTATAAGCGAGAACGAGTGTCTAGTGGCGAGTGCGCTAATTCTCGCGTGGGAGTCAAAAACAAAGAGAAAAAGAGAAAAAAAGAAGAACGATTTCGTGTGCCGCATTTACCGTGTATGATATTTAAACTCGAGACTAACTCGTACGGGGGTGAGAATATATATATGCGCGTGTATAGATATATGTAGATAAATAAAACCCCCGGCAGGGTGCAGGTTATAACTCTAGCGAAAAAGTATTTCTTTAATTTGTCCTGGCAACCGGATTGATGGGGGCAATTTTGCCATTCCCTCGGGGACTTTTAAATGTCGCGCGTCCCAAAATTTACCGGCATTATTTCCTTAATTGTTCTCCGCTTGACTTATTCTCAAGCTAACGTCCCATTCTACTAACAAAATGTTATATCTACTCCCGACTACTGTATATATACCCACCTAGATGCAGCAAACAACTAGAAAGTACACGGAAACCTTTCTAACTTTAATACTTTTTATAGGTATACCCGTTGCGTTTATGCCCCTGGAATTTTTATCTTATTACTGCAGATGTTTAAAATGAAAAAAAATAAAATAAAAGAATAAAAAATAAAAATTATACTATTTCAGTTCATTTTATTTTATTTCTCTGTTTGTCTCTTGTTCCAGTGGCTCCACTTTGAGCTTTACCATTTTTATTACACCTAGAATCGTAACTTTTCCAAAGTACAATATTTAATTGTCTATTAAATCTTAGCAACAAGTCGCCAAATTCTATCTCTCTAGAATGGCGATATTGTTGCCGCGGGGTAGAACTGAAAGGTATACAGCGGGGCAGCAGCGCCGGGGGGGAGGGGGTTGAGGGAGTAGTTGTAATATATTGTTGAGATCTCTCACCATCACGCTATCCTGCAGCGACAAAAGTGGGTAGAGTGAAGAGAGATGAGAATACGGTAGAAAATAGAGGGCGAGCGAAAGAGAGAGAGAGAGAGAGAGAGAGAGAGAGAGAGAGAGAGAGAGAGAGAGAGAGTGTGAAAGAGAGGGCATATAGATAAGTGGTTTAGTTCTCGGCACAGTGGAATTCAACGCGCTGCTTGAATCGCGCGTGGAATCGCACCGCGAAGACAATAGTAATTATAATAATTAATCAGCGTGAGGAGGCGGAGAGTATAAAGGGGCAAGGCACGCGACGCGATCACAAACTCGATTGTAAAAGCTGGAATTATTTTTAGCCAGTTTCATTAAAACGTTTACCACCTCTCATCGGGTTTTAATATCATACTTACGCCTTCCATTACTGAAAAACAACTTTACTGCAGGTTATTACGATAAAATAATTAACCCCGCCAGTTTGTTACACCGCAAAATGTAAAATCGTCAGATTTCGATTTTAAATAGAAGATCGCATTTATCATCACGGTTTTCTTGTTTTTTTTTTTTTTTTTTCCTCATCTTCCAACAGACATCGTTGAATACCGATGCAAATTTTGTGCCGAAATCATTTTTCAATTCGGTTGCGCGACCTCGTGCCCCGAAATGTGCGGTATGTCGTGGTATGGTAAACACAATTGTAGATCTTTTAGAAAAGTATGAAAATCCCAGCAGTATATTTTCTCTCGGTTGGTATTTTGGTGGGCTTTGTCGGCGACTTTCCGCTTGATTTCCGCTCGTGGAAAGATCATCTAATTCCTATTCATATTTTTGCGAAAAATATGAGACACCCTTTATGATTTATGGACGGATGTTAACTCCACCTTCTCTACTCGTGTTCGTGCTTCTGCTACTGCCACAGTCGCCATCGTGTAACATAGTGTAACCAATCTAACCATCCACGGTTCTCCCGTACCATCTCCATCCCCCCAACCTCTGTTCACCATCTTTATACCCTGTGGTGGTTTCTGGCCAACAGCCAACATGGCCGAGCTCCAGTTATATTTCACACCCTCGGCTATCTAATTATACGCTCTTTTATCCCGCCGCGCGAAGACTATACTACCGCGAAGATCTACCGGAGCTTAGCTACCCCCTTGGTCTCGAGAGTGTTGAGTTTTTCTCAACCTCTCTCTCCCTCTCTCTCTCACCCTCTCTGCCGCAAACCACCGTTTTTCGCTCACTCCCCGAGGTCAATTTCGTCCAATCGATTTCCAAGGGTAAAACAGCCTCTGCAAACGCTCTATCCCCTGCATCTTTATCCTGTTGCTTTTACACCGTGAAGATGTTATACTATACGCGTATAACGTTTGGGACTTTTATCTACAGGTATACATACATGTTTACATACTTGAGGAGAGAGGAGAATTTCTCGAGGGATTTTACCAGAAATCTCGTATTTTTCACTCAAATAAATGGGAAAATGATCGATTCTGATTTCTAGTCAAATTCAAAGATTGCAGTTTTTCATTTTTTTTCTTTTGTCTTCATACCCATATTTGTCGAGTCCTGGGAATTATTTCGTGAATTTCACTTCAGATCGCAAGCGAAAGAGTTGCTTCGTGCCAACCCTTAAGTATCTGATATATTATTTTATACCTATACATACGAGCATTGCAACTTCATTTGTTTTTTCAACTTTTGTCTACTATTTTTTTTCAATTTCGTATCATTACATTTCAGACGCATCACAGGTCCATATCAAAATCAAAAGTTGATTGTTGACCCCGAAATCGAAAAATATCTGAAATATACTCCTTTGGATTTTTGTCGAATTTGGGGGTCAAAAATGAAGTATTGCCAAAATTGATTACTGGCCACTTTTCCAACGTATTTTGACCTCAGGAACACGAATCCCTCAAGTAAATTAAGCTAGGAATAAATCTCATCGAGATATCCTTACTTTCTTACTTTTTGGAGCGATAAATTGGCGATAACTCGATCAATTTAACATATAGCACGCCGACGTGTGTGTCATTTTGTAAATCAAATATGAATTGATAATCTTGGTTATTGTCAACATCATATTCATATTTATTCGCTTTGTTATAACCAACTTTCAAGTTTTAACGCAGCCAATCAGCAAACGAATAAAATGTCATCACCGTTCAGCGGCACAATTCACACATTTCGCAAAAGGATACCTGCGTCGTAAGTTATAAATTTTTGAACATAAGTATAATTGAAGTTTACTCCGTTCGATTTGTTCAGAGTAATGATATGTTTTCGAATGCAATGTGTCGGTCAATGGCATGTTCGGACTATTTATGTACGAACCTTACGTGGTTACACGTACAATAGTTCGAAAGTCGAACGGTAGCTACATGTGGCCATAGTATATTCAACTATATATGCATAATGTATTGTCAACTTGTTTGCGGTAATCCTTTCACGATGGCGTGCGTAAACGTACTATACGTGCGTTTTCAACCGAGCTTTGGCTTCCCCGGTCTCGGAAAATTTAATTACCTGTAAACAGGTTAAAGAATATAATCCTCTTAGGTGTATTACACGACCTATGCAGATTAATTTTGCTGTACATATATGTACACTATGTCCCAACTCGCGGCTATTATGTATGACGTATATAGGTTTTTGATCGCATATCCAAACGATGCAACGTCGTAACGTGTTTCACCCTCTATTATTTCGGATTATATATAATCGATTCATTGCTTTATCGATCGCGGATTACATCTTTCTTTTTTTTTTGTTTCGTTTCTTCACATGATTCATACTTTTCCTCGTTACACGGTATACAGCGTGAATAAAACACGACGTTATACCTATATATGTGTGTACGGGGATCACTTTTCTCCAAGGAGTCGAAATTGGTAGGTGAGTTGACGAACAACTTTAGAAATTGATTCGAGAATAATTCTCGTCGAGTTCTAATTGGTAGAGAGAAACGAAGGGGGCGCGAAGGTAAAGTGCTGCTGCAGGCTTTTAGACGTCTTTCATGGTCGTACACAGCTGCAAAAATGATCTGCCGCTGCTGCCATTGCCGGTACGAAGAAACCACTCGAACCAGCTAACTTTATCCGGTGACTACCCAAGTTATTGTCATTTCAAGATATCGAGGATAACAATTATAATCAACCAGTTTGAGAATCTCGCGATGCTTTAGTTGACGAAGTAATATTGCATTATATATAGACACTTATAAATACTCGAGACAGCTGTTTCTAATACCAAAACTTTGGATTGGGGAACGAATTGATTCTCTACTAATTCATAGCGTACCTATATATCTGTCTATGTATTTCAATGCTATGTGTATCAAAGCCGGATTATACCGTACCGCAAATTTTGGAAGGTGTAGGTACCCGTCGTTTGCTCTACTGCACAATTTACGCTCGCTAAATATATCCTCGGAAGTATGTAGACAAGATATACATATATATATTTATTCTAAACTACATATAGACGAGTTTATATAAATATGCGCGCATATGTATACGTGGTTAAAAAAACGTCACCAACATGACGAAGGAAGCGTGTTAATCTAGAGAGTTTGAAGCGTGTCGACCGTTGCGTCATTCACATTTATCACAGGGTCTTTGTCGCACGCGAGTTTTCTAAACCGTGACTCCTCACCATAAGATCTTGGAGAGTTGAATATTCGAATAGGAACACGATTCTTGAAATTGAAGAGCGACGGAAGAATGGAAGAACAAATAAAACCGGTATGAAATAGAGACTAGAAAGAAAGGATGAACAGATAAACAAAAAAAAAAAAGATGAGAAAAGTGAAGAAACTAAATGAAACAACGAAACGTAGCCACATGATTCCTATAATTAAATCTCTATCGTGATTTGTCAGGTGTCAAAATGTTGTTTGAACACAACCGTACAACGTTCTAGCTCAGAGATGAACTGAACCGTTGGTCTGCAACTAGAGAAGAAAATAGAAAATGAGTTGAGAAGAGAAGAACAAAAAAAGGTAAAGAAAAAAAAAAAAAAAAAAAAAACACAAAGAAAAAAACACAACTTTGGAAGGTATTATAGGAGGAGCAGTAAAATGCGGATGAATTCAACGTGGCATTCTGACTGGTTGCAGCGCGCGGCAGCAGCAGCAAGAGAACGCGTCTGCAAGTTGCACCTCGGCAAGTGTTAAAACTGTAAGAATGAGCTGCTGGCAGGAGGCAGTGATGGTGGCAGGGTGAAGGGCGTATGAAGCATTGGAAGAGTGAAGAGCGAAGGAGGAGGAGTTGGAGGTTATTTTAGGAAACACACTTTATTCGAGGCGGTTATCACGGAAGAAAGTTGCGGAGATAGCAAACAACGAGCTGGTTGCAAGCTCCCGGATGGGAAAAATAAAGTTTTAATTCAGTTTTAAACAGAGCTTAGCGCACTCTAGCCGTAGCAATTATGAAACTTTTGGTAATTGGGGGAATCGGAGGAATTGAAGGAATCGTTGGCCCAGGGTACGCGGGACGGGGACGGAAACGGCCGTGGCACATCCCGAAATCGTTCGCGTGCCGAAACCCGACCCTTACTTCTTCCTACTTACCAGCTCCACCTCCAAAACTTCATATTCGAAGCCTTAAACGGATTTTAGGAGCTGAAGATCCGAGGATTATTCACCCCCAATTGCTATAATGTTGTTGTCTTGCAGCAATATGTCCGCAATTTGGAGACTGATGGTGATTAATTTTCATCGTCGCTATTCCGGGGTGGATCAAATTTCATATTCATTTAACTTTTAATCCTTTGTGCTTTAACCTTGAACGTCATCATCATTTTTATCTCATTTGTTACAGAGAGCCTCAGAGAGTACTTCACCAAGTATGGGGAAATCACAGAAGTTATGGTCATGAAAGATCCCACAACGCGACGATCAAGGTGAGTCAAATATTCTTGATTACAGTATAACGCGACCCAATATCGCGAACAATATACGTACAATCAATGAGATTTTATTCGCAACCCTTGGCCAGGGCCGCCACGTCCGCGTCGACGTAGTCTCGATTTTCCCTACCCTTCATATTCCCATTTCTATTTTATGATGAAATTCTCTGAAGGGGCAGCAGAGATTGAAATTGCGGCGCACAATCGACGTCGAGATGGTCGCCAGCTGAGCTCGTCCTTGCGGGGATGAGGAAAAGGATGCGGAGATCAGGGATCTGAAGTAAAACACAGCGAATAGAGATTGAGAGTTGGGGTTTTTTGGGGTCTGGCCGAGGGGGGGAGTTTGCTATGGATACAGGACTCTTGTATCTATCGGCGTTGTTATTGTTTTCAAACATTCTGGAAGAAAGGTCTGCAGCAGAAACAGTAGCAGAAACAGCAGCAACGTCATTCCCTGGGGAATTTTCCAGCATTTCGCCGGGTGCTTCGCGTTCGCCTCTTTTCGGTCCCGGGACCGGCCCCCCTCCCCTCCCCTCCCCATTCCCCGTCCCCCGTGGTAGACGTCTGCTAAATCATGCACAAAACCCTCTCCGTGGACCGGATGTCGTAGATTCGCCATTATTTCACGTACCTACCACTACCTACCCATAAATAAACCTGCAGCGTACGTCTAGCGACTTTGGTGCTCGCGCAGAACGATCCCCAGTGTCCATTATTTCTCCATACTATCTCTCTGCCGTTTCACGCCTCCGCACCGCGGAAGCTGCGCCTGCATCCAGGCGGGTGGCAACGTACGTAACGTAACGTAACGTAATGTAACCGTAACTCAGTATATACCAACGTAACGTAGCTTTATATGAGATCACCGCTGGGCCTTATCTCTTTCTCTTTGTCTTTTGCTCTGCAGCTGCTGGCGATCCTTGCAGATTTTTATTCGCTTTTTTGCTTTTGTTTCTATTTTTTTTCATTTTCAACCCCGTTCTGAAATCCCGCTGAATATATAGGTATACGGTGCTAAAATTCATTTCCGTAAATCGGAGAGAGAAATTTCACTGCGCACGGTGCATTTTGTAAAACTGCAGAATAAAAAACGGTGAAGTATATAGAAAACGACAAAGGCTGTGGGTCTGATATTTTTCCTTTATCTTCCATTTTCCGACTTTGTCATTAGTAATCCCACCACATGATGCTTCAAAAATTATACATACACTGGGATTAATTCTCTTTGAATACTGAGATCGCTATTTAAAGCAGGTTTTAAAATTCTATCAAATTCCGTGTGAAATTGGTACCCGTAATACGTATCATATGACATACATTTATCGATTATACATATTCTTATACACAAGCCTTGGTAGAGGCTCGTCGCGCTAAAGCAGCTTGACAAATTAATCCCCGCTTATGGGAAAAGGCAAACGTTTTCGTAATAAGTGACAAACAACGTTTAATTTAACACCGCAATTAATCATCTTCAACGCTTTCGTTCGTTTGTTCGCCGTTCCTCTGTCCATCCATCCATCCGTTCGTCGTTATGGATCGACCTTGTTGTTCGCCGCAGGCTATGTAGGTACCGTTCGCGAAAGATAAAAGAAAAGAAAGGAAAAAAAAGAAAAACAGAATGAAGTTAAAAATAAACAAAAAAAAAAACTAAAGACAAAAAATTAAACAACCGTATAGATATAGGGAGAAAGTTAGAGAGAGATGGTGATAAAGATACCGCGAAAGGGACAGGAAAAATAAAAAACGGTGTCCCTCGCACCTACCCTTTTCCCATTTCGATCCCCCGTAGCTGCTCGCGTACTTTTCCCCGTGCGACGAACCTAAATAAACGTTTGTGTCTCACGTCCTTCTATGCGCCAGTCTCGTAACATTTTTAGCTCCACTGGCCTTTAGCTCGTCAATCATTTCCGACCGCGATCGCCGGCTCACGCCCTCGCCTGGCGTTTTCTTCGCGAACGAGTCATAGGTCATACAGATATGTTGGTTTTCATTTTTCTTTCTTATTGATTTAAAACTTTTTCTTTCTTTTTTTTTTCCGCTACTCTGCGGATCAGTCGTGTAATAACGGCAGTAAAACCCCATAATCTCTCTCATTTTTTAGCACGCTCATATTTTATGCACATAATCGACTAGCGGTTTCGTATATTACGTACATCATACATTTTTTTGAAATAAATATTATATCGTTGCATGAAATTTTTTTTTTTTTTCACAGTACTTGAAGCGAGTGTCAGCAGATGGATATTGAAGGTCATATGTGTGCGACAGTTATAGATTCTCGCTTAGTAATCATATTTTATTGTGTGAATTTTTCAGTTTTATTAATTTTTCACCCGATATAAACGTACGCATATGCATGTTGTGTATGTATAGTTTGATTGCGATATAGTTGGTGCGTATAATTCTATAGTATGCAAGGATTGGCATATACATATTTACCACGCGGCTATACAGAATGCGATGAGATCGGCACTTTGACGGGAGAAACTTGCGGAGCAAAAAGCCACTTTGAAATGCGGCACCCGTTTCCATAAGGTATAAATATGTCGACGGTACATGGAAAGCTAGGTATAGGTGAGCGTATACCTACGTATGCTGTATTGTAAATGTACGAGTATACGTACGTGTATAACATGGCAGATGTGTTATTTCTGCAACTTCAACCGTGAAACGGTAGAACGTGACGTCGTCACGACATACGAATAGAGAGAGAGAGAGAGAAAGAGAGGGAGAGAGAGAGAGGGAATGGATGAGCGTGATTGTCGTATCGCGTGGTGTAATTTATTCGATTATTAATTATTGTCGTGTCTCAGGGGCGGGTGCTTAAGGGTGCTGCGGGGTGCCGGGGATCAGACCTTATTAAGGGTGTGTGCACGCGGGTACGGACGCGTGAAAGGGAAAATGGAAATAAAGGGGGGTGTGCAGGTGGATATTGCTGGTAAAAGTAGATACGCTAGAAGGGGTAAGGAAGAGGAGGATTTCATGTCTGTTGGTCCGCTTTACTGACGGCATGAGCCTGACATTGAGTTATGGCCCGCAGTTAATTTGCCCTTCGCTTTACTGCTTCTTGCAGTATTTAAGCTTCACATGATTAAATGTAATATCAAAACGCCCAAGATTTTCACGCTTCTATAGACTACACCCCACCATCATACCTGGCATAAATGTATTATACGTCTAGGTGAAACTTTTATGCGAAATAAAAATGATTGCTTTTCTTTTCTTTTTTTTTTTTTTTTCTTCTCTCCTAGATCCCATGAAGTTTGGTTTTAATTTTATTCCACGTCATTTTTTCATGCCTAAGTTTGTACCTCGTTTTTTTTGTTTTTTTTTATTCTCCCACACATACTGTTTTTTTTTTTTTCTTTTTTTTTCCCTTCAGAGCTCTCTTAATTCCACGTACTTCACTCCGTACGTGAGACGATTATCTTGTGGAAGTTCGAGTTTCCTCGATCTCGTCGTTCGTCTTTAGCTTCAGAAATAGTGTTTGAAGATAATTTTCCGATCTTCTCATGAATCAATTGGATTGATCATCAATCAATACGGCATGAAAAACTTTCGCGAAAAATTTTTGTGCCGAATTCTGGATCAGATTTTCAAACGAAAGACGAATAATCTCATCAAATTGAATTTTACATTGAAATTACACATTGAGTGCGGAGTATACAAATATTATATCACAGTTTTGCAAATATCGTATTTTGCAGGTCGGTTTGTTTCAAGCTTTTCTTTTAACTGAATCCATTTCTTCCAGATGTTCAATATTTTCATTACCAACACGTCATCGCGACCGTGACGTGTCGGAAACGTTTATTTTCTTAAATCGCGATGTACTCCCTAGCCGTCTCGAGATGACTTTGAAGCCGCTGCAAAATCAATTAAATGTTAATATAGACGAAAAAGTTTTATTTAATGTTATAACACCGTAGCCACGCGTCGACATACACATAAATAACATATATTTATGTATAGGTATACACTTCAAAGGATAAACTAAAGTTATAGGACATTGCCGGATTATTCCTCGTATTCAATACGCTTTCTAACTGCAAACTTTATTTTTGCATTTACAAACTACATATGCCTCTACGTAATAAGAAATTTTCAGGAAACACAATCGACATATTATAATTAACTAAACGCCGTTTCAATCGATCCAAGATACCACCATTTTTTATTACGGATGCACCTGATTCGTTACAATTAACTGCACACGCGCTTAAACGGACGGATCTAAACGATCTACCTAATCATTGATTACGACACGCTTATTAATCATTATTGTTGCTATCATTTTTATTATTATCTTTATTATTGCCATTATTATTATTAGATCGCTAAAAAATCATCACACGTATACGTGCACGATGGACTACCTCGATACGTCCAAGTGCAATCAGCTGGACAGCGTTATACGTGTATATATGTATAGTAATGCGATCGAGTAAAAAGTACATATTACTGCACGCCTCGCTCCGCTCGCCCACCGGTAATTACGGATAATAAAATAATAACAGGTTGTCCGTTGGGCTCGGATGTCCCCCTTTTTGCACCCAACTTGTACGTGTATATATATATAGAACCTACATGTACTTGTAAATATATAAATATACGTCCGTAACGGCGGTTCGTACAATTAATGCCCTCGTCGAGTACAATCCGCGCATATATATCTGGGTGTGTGTGCATATATGCATTGCAGTTGTATTTCAAGGAATGATAAGAAAAAAAAGAAGAAAAAAAATAACGATTTTATCAACAGATGACGAATTTGAATTTTAATCGTATTCCTATATTATTGTTCGAAGTTACGGTGCGATGTGTGGTGTATCGTTGGTCTGTAAATTTTTTGACGTATGCCTTAAGAATAAGATACGCGAATATACGTGAGTATATAAATGTGAGTCGACTAGCGGAAGTAAATTGTTTAAGACGACAAAGCAGCGCGACAAAGTCTCCGGCTTCTTGGGCAGAACTTGTAATTGTTTGAGGAAGGGAAATTGAGGGTTGGGGAAGGTGGTAGGTGGGATACGGAACAAGGGTGGTACGCTTTGATTCAGTCGGCTTCTCTTCCACTTAATAAGCTGGTATGAATAGGTCGGAGCTGTTGCTTCTGCTTGGTAACTGCGGAGCGAAGTGGAGTCGGGCGGTAGGTTATAATACACCTAGCTAACCTACCTGAAAAGTTGTTTTACGATTCATTTTGTGGTTTCCTATAGCACATTTCCTTCCGCCAGTAGTTTAAAGGAATATTATATGGAATAATATAATTGAAATTGCAGCAGGAATTGCGGCAACGCGTCGTCGTGCCGCGTCGAGTAAAAGTACGAGTGTATAATATACAGGGTGAGTTTTTCCAAACTCTGAAATTGGGAGGAGCTTCAGTGGACAGACATACGCCCATTCTCGGAGTTTGAAACGACTCACCCTATACATAAACGTACATAATATGAACGTCAATCCCGAAGAGTTAGATGGTTGGAAAATGGATCGGTATTTCTTGCCAATTAATAAAACAAGAATAACAATGCAGCTTTGGGATCTGAAACCCGATAATAGTTGGGTATAAAGCTATAAACCGATTTTCATCAGAAGGAATTAAATCCTGATGAATACCACGACGAGTGGACGGAAGAGGTGAGCGAGGCAGCTACAGAGGATAGAGAAGTTATTAAATCCGGAGCCAATTAGCACGACAAAGTAAGATTGTGGGAATTTATTACGTTTTGGTTGTGATGATCTCAATATCGTTCTACAGACGCAAACAAAATTAGACACGTATAAAAGATCAAAAGCTTTTTTTTCATACACTCGTTCAGTCCTTACTTTCCGTTTGTAAAAACAACATCCATACATATAAGCGTGACTGTCGTTAGGAGTGAAATGTGATAATTTTTTTTTTTTTTTCTCCACATAACTTCAGAAGAGATGTTTTCGAAAACACATTATGTGATGAGCTCACTGTACGGCTCCAATACACATTCCGTTGTACGTCAAAGAGAATCCTCTTTGAAATACAGTAATCTCCGGGTGTCAAAAAACATCGCACAATGTGCGTAATAAATTTATAGCCATTTTGCTGAAATAATGAAAGAAGAAATACGGAAGTCAAATTTATTCTGAATAGTTGTCGTCGAAGAATCTGATTCCATCGAGCACCGAAGCGTGTTGAGATACTGATGAGCTGTGGTGTATCGGAGGGAAAGAAAGGAAAAGAAAAACGAGAAAATGAAAATGTTTCCATCAACTCTCGTGCATGAATCCATATGTCGGCTCACGGCCATTTGCTGTAAATGGGGACTATAACTCGGTGGGGAAAAAGATGATTCAGGCGCAAGTTTCCTAGGGATGAAAACTCGGACGTCAACGTAAACGAGCGATGAAAAAAGAAGCTGAAATAAGGCGGTGTGATCCCGGCTCTTCCATGGTAGTATAGTACATACCGTGTATTCTTCATCGGGATTGTTGCGTAGCTCATATCTGCCACGCGTGTTGATATGACGTTGGGGATGGTAGTAAGCGTGCAATAGTAAGGGTAAGGGTAAGGATAGGGTAGGGTAAGGGTGACCCTGCGGGTTGTAAATTAATGGTCGGCCCGTGGCACTGGGGTGAGCCGAGTGGTTCGGTCTAAGGGTTTCGCTTGATCTATGGGCAGCGTGTGTGCCAGGTCAAACGGGGCTCGCCGCTGATACGGGGGTCGTAGGTACGTAGGCAGCCGGTTAGTAGTCTTTCGCTCTTTCTTCGGGGAGGAAAATCCTCCATGAAACCGAACGGTAGAAAACCGTGTTCTACTCTTTGACCTCGATAGCGAGGTAACACCGTGCGCGATAATTGAGCGTTCGTTTTTCTATTCGCCGGTGATTATTAAGGTGAAAAACCTGGTTGGTGGAAATATTGGAGGGGCTGATATGACAACGGCGAGAGAGAAGAAAAGAAAGAAAAAAAGAAAGGTTTTCCAAAATGTTCGGAAAATCGGAGAGTATAGAATCTCGTAGGTCCAGAATCGAGGTCCAGGTTTATGTTGTAGGGAGTTACACGTAAGTCGCCTTTAGGCACGCTGTCGATGAATAATGGGGACCATAAGAAACCAAGTTGGAAGCCTTATCACCCGATAAATTCAACTTTCTCCTTCTTTACTTTTATATCCATCTCCATCATCTATGTAGCTATAACAAAATCCTACCAGCTGTAATTATCGCCAACAAGTTCCAACTAAATTTTCCCTTAACGACTACTTACGATCGAATTAACAGATTGCCAGTTAAAGGTGGCAAACTCATACCACCGTCGAAAACCTCACCCCAAACAAACGCACGCACACCCCGTTGTACCCTATTCCTCATTTCCTTTCGACTTCCCTGATTTTTGTTGGTCAGGTCAGCGGCAGGCTGTTGCTCTTCGACCCTGAGAGTCTATTTTTCGTTGTTGACTATTGGACAAAAATTCTAGTTTGTCGAGTGGGCAACCATTGCATTCCCATATCGTTAGAGGCTGGGATTTTCTTAGCCTGATTCATCGCTGCGTTCGAATTGGAGCCGGAAGAGAGAATTGCAGTATAGTGATGAGGGAGAGAGATAGAGAAAGTATAAAAGAGGGGGTGGCGGGGAAGTATGGGGAAACGGGGATAGGCTCACTGGTAGATAGCTGGAAAGGTTGAGTAATTTATCAGGGTGTCTGAAAGGTGTGGGTTACGGCTCGCCGGAGGTGGCGAAGCGCCCACCACCGCTACCACCCTGTAACCACTGCGGCGGTATAACATGCGATAGTATCTTCGCAGCGGGTGGTTTTAAGGGAGGTCCGAGGGCGGCCTCTGGCCCCAGGGTAGCTCAGGGCGCTGGATGCCGCCCCACAATCGTATATGGATCCCGCACGCTGCTCCCGGACAAACCACGCGGCGGAAGCTCGAGTCCGCACTCCGTAGACGGGTAATACACCCTTCCGGAAGTTCGCGCGATCAGCATCTAGAAGCTGTAAGGGAAAGCTGAGGTTGAGGCGCGAACGAATCCATCTAAATTTTGAATTTTAACCCTACGCCGAGCCGGCACGCCGTCATGTCGACTCTGGAACTTCAGGTTCTCGCTTATTGTTGTTGTTGTTCTTGTTCTTGTTCTTGTATAAACAACGTCTACCGCAAATGACTGGCAGTAGAGTTACAATGGGACAGATGTTGCGTACCATATCTCGTATATTATGCGTGCAGCCTGCGAGTCGTGTTTCGTGTCATCGCGAGGCTCGAGTCTATACTGAAGACTATAAAAACAAACTTGGTTATTTATACACGAAAGTCTATGCCTTTTTTTCTCCTTCTTCTTCTTCTTCTCATTTTTCTTGACTTTTCTCTACTCTTGACGAATTATCGACCAAGGCATGGAATGGGATCTGCTCCATAGTCTGTTTAATCGCAGGTGGTTTTTACTTCTAACAACTTCGTCACCCTGGAAGAAAAGAGCTAGAAATTGGCAACTGCCCCCTTCCTCCCGCTCAATTACCTCACATGTAATCGATGGGTGAAAGATTTTTTTGAATATGCGTCGCATACTCCCACGGTGATAGCGTGACAGAAGTGCAGGTATCTTTCCATTCGAAAATATAATGTTTGCAATCGGTATAGCTATTCGAAATAGTCCTCAACTCTGCAATCATCATCTGCAATTATAATCAGAATATAATAGATTCGCACCACAGTTGATACCATTAAAAATGTGGACGCCACCGGCGCTTCCTGCAGCGAGTTAACCGTGCCCGCTGCGCCCACGAACGAATGACAATTGAACCAGGTCAAAGTTCACGGTTAATGTGGGAAGCGCAATGGGACGCTACGGGACGGCAGAAACCAAGGGCGACTCTGTATCGCCTGGGGGTACGAATTTTAAGCGCGAATCCGCGTTGATCCGCAATCTCTCCCCGTGGTTCAGTCTAAGCTCGGAGGTGGTGCGAGCAAGCGAATGCCGCGTTATGCCTGCGGGAGGTCCGCCGCGGGGCGTCCGGACGCACCATGGGTATATTTTAACGCTATCTTCGGCGGCCCCGCATGCAGGTGGCAGCAGGATGTGGTATATCGTCGCCCTTCTTTTCCAACTTAGCTCCTTGGCTACCGCTACTTCCGCGTACTACACTGACCAAAGTTAATCGCTAGCCCCCGCGTTGTCCTCGCAAACCACCTCTGCAATTCGCTGCAAACGACCTGCTCGAGTTGAGTAAAAGCTCGTCTTCACCGGCCCCTTCGAACGATTTTCCCCTATCATAAATACAAGGATTATCCCTTAGATTCACGTGAGAGATTGTTCCGAGATATTATACGCAAAATTTTATGCCTCACACAAAGTACGGGATCAACTAGGGCAAACGGTTAAATACTATCTACTGCGGTCGTGGAGCTTTTGCAATAAATAATTGTTATTGTTAATCGTACCATTCGTATCGATCAATGGTATACGAATTTGTTTACCGTGATTTTGGAACCTCATAAGCTCGAGGAAAGAAGTTTTATTGGCACAGTGGAAAACGAGGGTTCTAGTCACTGTCTTATAGGATGATCCGTTTGCTTCGATCGGTACGACGGCAGTTTCAGTATATATGAAACTTGATCTTAGGATTTGTCCTAAGAAGAAACTATCTGGTTACCCTTCTGGTTGCCTTCCGACATTGGATGACTCGAATTCGACTCTATACCGGCAAAAACATAACGGTTCAGATAGTCCTGTTAGTCGTTTTGCTTTTTTCACCCTATGTTCTTTTTTCTTCCATGGCTTAGAAGTTCGGCAGAGCAGAATTGAAAATCAGGAGCTTTTCAAATGCCAATTAGGTGCTCCTAACATTTTGATAGCGGTCCGCATTTTCAAAAGAAGTCTGCAGGATTCGATGACACTGGTAGATCACATGTCAATGGTAGTTGATGAACCGAAATTTCACAAATATGACAAACCACATAACACCCTGGAAAATAGGCTGATTCGGCTTCACACTTGATGAGAAGCTCCTATTTGACTCACGAAGCACTATTAGTATCAGATGTACGTACAATCGTAGATTCAACGAAACTTGGACCTTGGCGCCAACCTCAACTCCCTGTTATAGCCACGTTGAATACTTCCTGCTGCACTGTTTCGAAAGTTTACCCCAGACTTGCCGTCTCCGCTGATTGCACTCTCGGACGTCTTCCAAGAAGACAGTTGCGCGGGTGGGTGAAGGGCTTCCACCTTCCTCTTTGTCACGTACTCGTTTCACCCCGAGGCACGCGTCAATTTACCGGGCGCGGAACGTCCAAGCGACAAACGGGTGTCACGGGGTGTCCCTACTCGTATACTCATGAGAAAAGGTTCGGTCGTTGGGTCAGGTTGGTTTAGTTGAGTTCGGTTTCATTTTGTTTCGTTTGCTTAATGATGCTCCTGGTTACATTCATGCTTCTAGAAGATATAAGAGAAGTCTGCATGCGCGCACCCGTAGTGCCGTCCAGAACCGGGTGGCCGTGGTGATTTTCGAGCACACGGAATGCCAGGTGTCTCATAGCAGTGCCAAGATTCGCTTGCATTTTTGCAGACACCGATTTGTCGCACAACGCCTCTCCTGTCGTCGCTTCGTACGGGTATTTACAAACCGAACCAACCGTTTCCCACCCCGTCTCGTTATATTAATAACGAAGATGTGCTATTCCCGCAACACGCGCGCCTTGATACTGACGGATTGCGGTCACAGGTGTTTCCCGTTTAGATTTCCAACCGAGAATAGTAACGCTATTTTCCTTCGTCTTTCTCTCTATACTACAACTATTTTGTAGAACGCCTATACATAATTACAAACCCAACAGCAGTATCATCATTTCAAGTTAATTGAACTGTAACAAATTTCTTAATTTCTGGTATCTGAACTACCGATAATTGGAGGCACTGGAATGAAAAATTGGAACCGGAAGAATAAATCAAGAATTTCAGCGACCAACTCGTTCTCATATATATTCTTCCACAGCGATCAGAGAATATGACCCATCTCAGATCGAAGATTAACTTGGAATTTCATTATAAAATTGCAAGATAGCAGAGAAAACCCGGTATATAGTTGGCCGATAATTTTGAACGTGTATATAAAACGTATCGTTATTAGTAATGGTTCGGGCAATCGATTGACCATTGAGATATTCCTTGGTATAAGATATACCATTTCAGCAAACTTTTCCTTCCCCACCCACTTGAACTCATACTCTGCCCTAGCTAGAACCAGCGGCAGCAACTCCTATGCAGTATGGTATGGAAGTACCCATAGTCCTGTCGCAGGCTACACATTTTCAAGTTGGTTAACCCAGTTAACAAGTTTTCGAATTTAGAACTATAGACTCGTTTCCTTCGGACTGGCTCCGCCGTATTTATAACCACTTCATGTGAGGACAGTAGCCACTATACGAACTGCTGCGCGTTACTAGCCACTATTAAGTAACTTTGCAGACGACGTTCTGCTGGATTTCTATAGATCGTCCGCTACAACATCGGGTGAGGTTATCTGTTATCAATTCTGCAATCCCGTTGTGGTACTCTAACACCACCTAATATGTACCCTGCACCTAATAGCGTTCGCACTTACCTCGTGGTCAGTGCAATATAACTAGGGCACATTTACAAACCCCTACCTCCTGCCTCCGATGGTTTTGCACGTGCGATACAGGAATATTGTATACGTACGTACAATATTATACACAATGGTAGCGAACCCGGTTTCGATAACCCTCCGGCAGCTATGCAGCAACTACAAGGAGGTCTAGGGCACCTTGTGCGCCAAATTGTCCCAACGTTTCTCTATTCACAAACTATACCAGCTGCACCGCAGCGTATTATTATCATCTGCGAGAAACGCCACGGACCAACGTCATACTAGAGGGACTGATCACATCACTTTAGCAGATACCACCTTCTGTACTGACCATGCGGGTATAACGATTACAACTTACTATCCCTTACAATGATGTTCCATTGTTAGAATTTCAGCACGGTATTAATTAGACTGAATGACGACTATAAAACTTTGTTTTTTCAAAGCTATTGCAGTACCTTTTTATCTTTGCCGATGGGTGGGCATTTTTACAAACAAGTGCTAAATTTTGTGAAAAAATATTGATCAATAAGAGGGTTTGATAGGTATAAATAGAGAAAATGTCGATGAGGTTGCAGGTGTGGCATAAAATCATTACCCCGTGCCTATAATCTAGGTACAAAACCGCTCTCCGGTGGGATTTATGTACAACCATGAAGGGAGAAGGGTAATTATGTGAAATAATTGGCGGTATTAGCGGTGTGGAGACCGTAGGAAATAGAAAACCTGTCACGTTGGTTACATTTTGTTGGATCGAAGCCGCCCCTATCGCGGTAACGAGCCGCTTGATCGCCGCGCCAAACCACGCGTACCTCAACGCCACGTACACACTACGTTACATACAGGGGGTTGTGTATTTAATTTTACCAAGATGAAAATACCATTATACTGTTCATGCCTTCCATTCCACTTCGTGAACAGTGGCCAAGCACATCTTGAGCACGAAGATAGCGACTGAATTAAAGCTAAGATTTATGACCTGCACCATAATGTCCTGACGCTCTAGCTGGTCGTAGTGGTTAGAAAACGTCCGAACACCCTATACGAAACGTGGTACGAAGCTGGTTGTTTGCGTCTGAGGGTAATACCACTGCTGCACAAGGTTCGGAATCAGCGGGCACCAGTGCCTGCGCAGTGTAGGCGTAGCGTTAACTATATAGTCTACAGTGTTCGTGGTGACTGCCGCGTAATCCCAAGCGGCTTCACAATTACAGTGACTAATCACATTGTTTTCGTAGCAACGACACAACGTAATACGTCACAACATCCGAGTCAAACCACCTCGCCTCGCCTCTCATCTCTTCTCCGAAAATCAGCTGTGAAATACTGTCCCATAGTTTAACATGTGAAATATTTGACGTTCAAATTTGATGCTCTGTGTATAGCCCTCTAATACGTTGATACGTGTAATATAGTCGCTGAGATATCCGTCTGCATGATGGAATTTTGTTCGAGTGTCTGATGTGCTCGCAGCCTCATCATGACATTTTATTTATAATCTCTTCTTTAGATCGCTTTTTCGTTTTTCATTCCTCCTCCCATTATTCCCATCGATTGCGGAGACGAACGTTCGTTCCGCGCGCGAAATGCTCTCAGGACATTCGAATAAATTCCAAGATCCATCCTTACAACTTCCTTCTTTCCTTCTAGTTGGTTTTGTACATTTTGGGTCACTGCGTGATTAAAATAAAAATAATAACAATAACGTCTGATAGTTTCTGGTAAATCTTCGCTATACAGACTCGAAGGTTGCAGTATTGCTTATGTCACGATCACAGGCTAAATTACAACAGCTGCGGCAATCGCTGTGGTTTCTACGAATACTAAACAATCATCATCGTGCATACGCCGTCATTAATTATTTGTTCCTGTAGCCTTGTTTATTCTTATTCCAAAGTTACATTCAGAAAGCAACAGATGTTACATTTCGAACGACTATTGCATAGCTGCTATAGGGTAGGAATACCTCTGACGATAATGAAACGATTTGGAACGTTCTCTGTCAACCCGAAAAAAAAAATTCTACAAAGAAAGAAGAGGACAAAGAAAAAGAAGAGAATTCCAACCGTTTTGGAAATAATGCAACGTGGTAAAATCGAATTCCGTTTACGGTTCGCGGAGAGACAGGACCGCGGTTGCCAACGTACAAAAATCACGTCAAAATGCGAGGTCAGCGTCAATTAAACACCTTAACTACTGGCGGCAGAACTGGTTGTACCTACGGTATAGTTGCAGCCCGACAGATCTTTGCGCAATTATTTTATACACAATTATATTGTCTTGCCGATTGGTTATATTTCTGCATCTCAGTAGTTCGCGTTTTCTCAACGAGGCATCAGATGCATAGGTATTATTAGAGACCCTTTACGTTGTTCGTAATGAATTAAGTATTACCAATCGTTTCAATTGTTTTCCTCAATCTTATCTTTTTCTTTGTTGTTACAAATGACTATTATTATATTCATTTCCGGATCGTTATTTGTCCGACGACTCAATTTAAATATCATTACAATCGTAATATATTAGTTATACTCGCTGATATTGTTTCATTTGTTTTTTTTCTGTTTTTCAAAATAATTACTTTTGAAAAGCTCTGGCGTATAGTACCTATAGTAAACTGGTACGCGCGCGGCGCGTCGTCGCTGTTTGCTAATTACGGACGAACGTGGTAACCTGATTTACTGCCTGGTCCGATTCTGACGTCCCGCTCTACCGATTGGCTAACTCCGTTGGCAGGTACTGATGACGTCACCTCCGCTACCCCTATTCCTCGCTTGATGCCTACTGCCCCGTTTCCTCCGCCCCCCCCCCCCCCCCCCTCCTACCACCCTGACTTCTGGCTACCTTCGTCCCTCATTAATGCGAATGGCCATTATCACGCTAAGCGGATGACGGGCTAATCTGATTGGCTCTTGCGCTGCAAAGGTCCGCGCGTAGCTTCACCGTTATACCCGGTGGTGTATAATCGTTAACGCGATTCCCTGCGTAATCGTCCGTGTCAGGATTTTATTTTGCAAAACATAACTACTGCGACCCCCGTCCACGAAACGACTTCCGTTATATACGCATACATATATCGACACGTATATATATATATATATGTACTTGTATACGTATAGATAGAAGTATATAGATATACATTAAATTCCTCCACCAACTAAATAAGATTGCAGCAGAAGATTCGAAGGTGTTCTAGATTCCGAATATACCCAAGTATAGAGCTCCTTGAGGATAATCTTCCGATAACAATAAGGACCTCCTTGCGTTCTTGCACTTCGGAGTTGAGGATCATTAAAGGACAAGTTGCACGGGGACCTGCACATCATGTATAAAATATCACCCGTGCTATCGTTATTTGGTGAAATTGCCTTGGTACAGTAGCAGGTTGTCAAACGCGTATTATCTTAGCTAATGAAAACGTCGCTCTGGTCGTGCTTACGGGTGAACGGTTCCCTCTCTTAATTTTTCCCCCTCGCTTTCCCATGTGGCGTAAAGTTGGTTGAAAAAAAAAGAGGAAGAAGCAAAAAAGCGGACGAAAGAGAAGAAAAAATAAAGATAAGGGTGAAGCGAAGAGAGGTGGAAGAAAAGTAAAAAAGCAGTGTAAAAAAATTCATTTTCCGCTGCCTCCCGTAGGATTGAACGCGTAGAGAGTTTAATTAAACTTACCCACCCGGTTCTATACGCGAATCTCATCGAGGTACGTTACGTACCGCGTCATTGCCAGCTTGAATCTCACGCCGAGGAGCGATTCTTTAGCCCTAACGACGAGCAGGCGAGAACGACGTGTCGGATTTCAGAATTTTAAATCCCGCATCACCAGGTTCGCACACTTTTTACTCTGGTAGGTACGTTACAACCGCGCAACTGTGGATGCTGCAGTATTAATCTCCGTAATCTCTGATACCAACCTCGAACCTTGCCGCATTGCCCCTGCGGGCCACGAGTCGAATGCAAAAAATTTTAGTCTCACGTTACGTTGAAGAGTATAGAGATACTCGGGTGCTCACGTTCAAAAGTTTAGGGTTTACGTCCTTTAATCCTATTAGCCGAAGGAATTTAACGACGGACAAATAATACATGATAACCTCCGCCCAGTTATATACGGAGACCGATATTGAATTTGCCTCATCTACTGCAGGGTAGAGTATCTCTTTTTCTTTACTTTTCTGCGGTTTTTATTCTCTTATTCACCTCTTTTTTTCTGTGTAATTCTTTATCTTTTAATTTCTTCGGAATCTTCGACCTATTGCGTAATTACCATACCATATAATTCCCCTCTTGCAGCAGATTTTCTCGTTTTATAGTCGGAAAACACCCTCCAGCTGTTATAGGTGTTTCATAGGATTGTGAAACGAGAGAAAGTGTTGTCGACGAATTAGCGGATTTGTGTTCTAAGAGATGAAAGGAAATCGTTTGCATTTTCCCCGGGGCGATGTTCAACGAAACAAAAGAGAAAAAAAAAAAAAAAAAAAACAATAATTTTGAAGCGAGAGGGTTGTCCCGGTATAACTTCACCCCCCATTTCTCTTTACCGTTGCTATGACGAGCCATTTAATTATATCTGTGCGCGCGGAACGTTATCTCCCAAAAATATAACTTCCGGCGGATGGTGATTGCTTTTTTTCTTTTTTTTTTCTACAGTTTCTTTACTTTTTATTTCATTTTTCTGGTCGAATAAGGGTTGAATGTCTAGATATCCGCATTCCTACTTTACTTTACATTAGCTAGGAATTTTTCTAGCTTAATATTTTTATCGTTAAAAGGCAGCGCTCATGGTACACCGGAATTCGATGTTTTTATTTCAAGGTAATGGTAGCAGCTCGCGAGTCGGTATAGTGTAGCGAGTACTATATTCAATTCATTTCTGATTCTGTTAAGCCCGGGGCACTTGTAAGAAATAATTGAAATGTCGCGGGGTTTGATTCATTTCCTATGGCTTTTCTTTTCATTTTATGCAGAGACTTTCGCGGTACCGGAGTTCTCTTGGAGGTGGAAGGGGCAGGGGGGGGGGGTCCGGAGATTGGTGCGATAGAGCATGAGAAACGTCAAAGACGTTATCTGATTGGACGAGACGTCCTAGCTCTATTGGAATGCACTTATCCGATTGGCCCCCGCAATTCCGTTGCGTCAGCTCTCCCATCCCGTTTCACCCCATCCGTTACACTCGTCCCTAACTCCTGAACTCCCGAACTCCCAAACCACCGCCCCCCAAACCTCCTGTCCCGGATGTACTCCGAGTCTCCCGGGCTCCGAAGCTCCTGGACAGTTCCACGCTCTTTTATATCAGATGGGATTTGAATTTCTTTAAAGTACAGTAACTGAAAACTGGAGGAATATAGGTCCGCATCCGAGATCTTCTCGCGTTCTCAACTCTACCGTGGAGGGCTCGAGTCTCGAGGGTTGTGCGCGGGATGCTGCGTATCTACGACGAAGTGAGAAAAAATGAGACGTCATTTCTACAGTGGGTTATAATTACCTAGCTCGGAAAACCACGCGAGGGTTACTTCGTGGCCGGGTGAAAAAAGAATGAAGAATTCTTTTTTTTTTTCAAAGAATGCTCAACAGAGAACAGCAATAATTGAAACAGCGAAATCGCAACCCGCTTTTGCTCTGGTATTTTTTTTTATTTATTTATTTTATTTCAGTTTTTTTTTTTTCACGGTTTTCACCTCTACGTAAAGCAATTTAAATGGAGTGGTAATTTAATAATATTACTGCGGAGAGGCAAAGCCAAACCGAGACTTCCCTGAACCAACTCTCTCTGCCTCATTCCAGTTTCCGGGTGATAATAAATTCAGAATTCTTGATAATTATAACTTACCAAAAAAAAAAAAAGAAAAGAATATATAAAACGAGTTCCACCCTGGTATCTGTACATTATACGTATATGTATACTGCAGAGACA
Source organism: Athalia circularis (assembly GCA_963978495.1). Classification (NCBI taxonomy): domain Eukaryota; kingdom Metazoa; phylum Arthropoda; class Insecta; order Hymenoptera; family Athaliidae; genus Athalia; species Athalia circularis. The sequence continues at coordinate 23,015,672 of OZ021702.1, forward strand.
GGTTCAAATATACGTACATATATACCTGATAACTCTTCGCTGAGCAAGTTTGTGTTTTTTTTCTTGTTATTTTTGTTTTTCATTTTCAAAAAGTACTTAAGCGGATTCCGGCACCGCCAAGCTCTGTCCAAGGGACGTTTTAATACCCAAAGGAGTTAAATCCACCCCACGAGTCACCTGTGACGCTTCATTTCATTTCCGGGCTTTGACTTTTTCTCGCTGTAAATTATGTATTAGGTACACAAAAGTATTAACTTTTTTTGCCTTCTTTTTTCTTTCCTAATCCTTCGCCGCGGTTCACGGCGATTATAAAATTCATCAAACGTACCGTACTTGATAATTTGATATCTGTTCAGGTTTACATATTCAGGGGATATTGGAGCGGAAAATTATTATAATTATTTTCTACCTTGTTATTCTTGACGTTAACGGGCTCAGAATTTTTTTCACCGTTCATCAACAATCTCATTTCTCTAAAGTATACAAATGAATTTTTACGTCACTCTCTGGATCGTAGTTTTATTATATACGCTATACATATTCTCGATACATAGATAATAGATATAGGGATAGCATGCGCGTATCTGTCGGTATGTGTAAGTAAAAGTTGGCGGGTTGGGATTTATAAGAGGTGGCTTTAGGAGGGTTGATTGCAGCGGATTCTTCCACGCTAGGTATTTCCAGGACTAAAATGTTACTTTGCTAAAGTGGGGCTTAGAGGAGTTTATTGTACTCGGAGAATGTGGATAACCAACCCTTCATTAGCGTTGAGTTAACCTGCCTACTTTTTCATTCTACCGTCCCCTCCCCTCGCCCCCTCCCCCCTCTTCGCCCCTTTTCTCCTCCCTTATTTTCCTCTGTTTCTTCAACCCCTTACTGAATTCCGTCTAATTTTACTAAGACCTCGATTATATCCTTCCCTCTCCCTTCTCTGCATAATACACACACATCTATACACTCTACGTGTACATATTATTATAGTTATTTGCACGTCGCTTTATCGCAATGCGATCTACAGAATAATTAATCACGAAAATGGTTAATCGAGTCGGACGTGTCACGTCTCAGTCAGCGGGTACAAACTGTAATTATTACGGTCGACATTTTGTTGCAACGAAAAGAAAAAAAAGAATTAATATATATAATATATATATATATGTATAAAAAGCCGTGGCGATACAACGCACGGATAAGCAGTTACCATATACTTCCATTTACCCTTGTAACTTGTAACGTTCGTGATCAAGATTACAAGTTCAATGAGCAGTGTTGGTTGGCCTGTTTACAAAACGTATTCTCGTGTTAGGCGAACCGTTCTTTTCATCCCTGTCAAACAAGTTGCTATACGTATATGTATATTCCTACTTTCAAGTATAGGTATACAAGTATACGTCATACGTGATTTTTATATGCGAAATACCACGAAGACTTTTGCTAACTGAATTATTATAATATTTGCGAAACAACCAGAGTTCGTAATTCGCTCATTAATTTATGAATGTATGTAATACGTATGGTTATCTGGGAAGTTTGGATTATCGTATTATCTGATTATCTATATTTATGTCCAACGCAGTCGAGTAAATAATTCATTTTAATGTTGGGGAGATTCTAAAATTAATTAGAAATTTTATCTGCTTCTCGAGTCTCTGTGACTCAAAGCGTTCCAGATACTTCTTCTTTTTTTTTGTTCTTGTTTTTTTGTGACTGAATTTTTTATATACTCGTCGTTCGACTCTCTGGGTCTTTTAATTAATGATAGGATTTGTTTTTACATGTTTCAGGTAAGTTTCAACGACTTTTTAAGACGTGTGTCTGGGTAATCTCACTTCCAGGTAAAGTTGATCTGCGAAAGTTGTTAAATTAATTATTCTCTCTTCAATCGGTTGATCGAAATTCAAGATCTGATATCTATACTCTTCTGAAATATTTTTTTTTCTCTCTCATACAATTGTACGTAGTTTGTGCTGCATGCGGACGTTAGAAAATCAAGTGACAGGGTATGACAACTAAGCCGTTAGATGGCAACACTTTCCAAGGCTTGTGATGGACGTAAAGGATGAGAAGAGCGTTTTGGTAGCACCTACACCGCGACCTCGCGAACTCTCGACCTCTCGACTGCCATGCCCGAGCGTCGTGGCGCTTGTCGGGTAGGAGAATAGCAATATTATGCAGATCGTAGGTTCTTAGTTTTTGCCGCGACCAACTCTGCTGCGCAGTGGTTTAGTTTCCAAACTTTTACTCCCCCTCGAAACTATTCTGCCGTACTCACAACTGTCCAAGTTCTCTCTTGCGTCGATGCTCTCGCATACCCACCCGAGTTCCCACATCCCCGTTCACGTCGTCTTTTCCAGTAATTTATAGACACGTATAGGTATATATTTATAATACTCGGAGGGAAAACGCTTTACGCCGTCCTATCACCCTTCCGCACTGTTCTCGAGGAAAACGATTAATATACGCGAATATATTTATTTCGCGCCCCCCTGCATTCTGAACAATTTTCAACCCGACGAATTTGAGATTGATTCTCGTTGTTATAGGTATTCTTCTGGTTCCACTTATTTTAGTTATGTTTAACGTGTCGGTGTGTAAATAAAATCTGGGATTGCGAAATGTAGATTATTTGAATCCTTGAATTCCTGCGGGTTTATAAGATCCACGATAAATGACGTCACACGCTCCGATTTTTTCTTTTCGTTCTACCTCGACTCCGTTCGTCCTGCTCAAAGAAAGAAAGAAAGAAAGAAAGAACCCTTTTCGCTTAACGGCCATTTCGTTCATTTCCGGTCTCGGGGACCAGGGAGGAGATCCATTTGCCTCCCCGGTTCTCGCCACCCACACGAAGAGCCCCATTGTATGCCGGTAGCCCCCCCCCCCCCTTTTCTCCCATTTCCCCACACTCGGCACCCCCTTTAATCCCACCTTACACCACCCTCTTCATCTCCCTTCTGTGCCGCGAACACCCCTCCGTCAGTCAGTCAGTTTACATTACTCGCCTCGGCACTTGAGAGAGCCAGTCTGTATTTAAAGCGGCCATTACGTTCCATAATTATCGCTTTTCGATTTCAATTTCATTCATAAAAGCTTTTTCCCTAAGAAGAACCGAGTTGGGCCGCAGTGACGACGCGGCCCTGCCCGTGCGTCCGCCTGCCTGCCGTCTCCTTGCGGACGGTTATAAAAAGGACTTTTTAAGAGCAGCGCGACATTCGCTTAGGAAATAGCAGATGCTGGCTCTGCCTGGCTACGGTTGTTCATAGTCAGTCAGCCAGTCAGCCAGCTTTTGGAATCGGTGGTGAAAAGGTGAGCGAGAAAATTACGGCGTTGGCTACAAAAGAACGAGAACCAAAAGAAGAAGAAAAAAAAAAGGAAAGAAAGGAAAAGAAAGAAAGAAATGAAGAAAATTTGCTGATACGCACCGTTGCGCGGTTACTGTCGATGCTTTTTTACGTCAATTATAATAATATTTGTTCTCGTCTGGAAATAATTTGAAAAAAACCAACAAAAAAGTTCGGATATTCATATCGGTGGGATGAGATTTTCAACTCCTCAATCTAATCGAACACTTTGCAACTAATTCTGATTATTTTTATTGTCGTTTATGAAAATTCTATCCTAAAAATTGTCTCCCCTTGTTTTATTTGTATAATCAATAGTCGTAAATCGTTACATGGCCGGAAATGGAACAGACATCGTTGCAAGTTGCGATGACTTGCGTCTCTTGAACTTGTCAATACCCCTCGGGCTGCGGGTTTTAATGACCTACTCAGATAGCCTCCTCGACGGCAGTGGAGGGTTTCTCGGAAATATGGCACTTCGGGTCAACCAGCTGGTAGCACTTGGGCGCCGCAATGCTGACCACCAATAAGGGGTAGTGAACAACATTAATAGGTACTTCCTATATCTCAGAAGTAAAGGAGCAATAATTCCACGGTTATAGAATTTAATGGATTGAGTATATAGTTATATATAAAGCGACGTCGATTTGCGGGCTGCAGTTTAATATGAGAAATTGAATCCGAGATATTGCCCATAGGATCCTTTAGGTGTGAGATGTACTTCGAAAGTCCTAGAGGTACTACGCGGGACTGCATCAAGATGGTTAATTAATTTTTATTGAGCTCGAAAGACACTTTCGACACCTCCCCGTCTTGAATAAAATTTACTCTTTCGGTTCTCCGTTCGCTATGCATAGTGGATCTTTGAGGTTGAGCCGTGACGTAATATCCACCCCTTACGTCAGTTCTGGCACTCGGGTGCGGCGCTGATCCATATGTAACGCGGATGAATATTCAGTCGTCCAACCACCGAAGGTGCGCCACCAACGTTGTCGTCGTCGTCGTCGTCGTCGTCGTCGATGTCAGCGTCGTCGTCGTTTTCCTGTCAAGGGTCGCCGTATCATCGTGCGTTTTTGAAAACACTGATGACAGGAATTATGACCCGCGCGTTTCGTTAGCTTCTTAGAAGTCACCCCTTGTCGTGACTTCTGTGATAATTTGGTGGGCTGCTGCAGAGAAGTTCTCGTATAAAATATTTAAATCAATTGCAGTAGGCGATCATCGATTATGGAGAATTGATGTGAAAAATAAATAACGTTACTTGCGGTTTGTAAAACTGGGATTTCGACCCGCCAACGATAAACGGATTTTATTTGAGGGTGCGAGGGTGTGCACCGTATCTCCATACCATATCCTCGAATACGTGGCAGAGTTTAGCAGTCGATGCGTCGTAAAGCGGGGCTAATTTTACCTCAAGCCCTAAGATTCATGACTTTCGAGTTTTCACCGTCGCACAAAGTTTACATTTACATTTTAAGTATCAACCCCTCTGTAGCTGGTAACCCTCCACGCTGTTTTTTCCCCATAGCGATTTCTTGACTCCCCCAACGTATTTTCCAACCCCTTACAACGCCATGTTGTAGACATATAAGTTTGAACGTAGAAATCTAAAGCTTGCTATGGGTTTCGCAGTTCCACGCTTACTTCCGGTTACAAACATGTTTTTTACAAGTGGAAAACTATTGGTATCACTGCCACGCAGCGGATTTAGACCATCACTACGCTCGACTGGACCCCGAGCCTCTGTATTCGACCCTGGAATCCAAAGAGCGTTGAAAAGTTTTAAAACCACGGCAACAACCGGGATAGGTTATAGCCAGGAATGAAACTATAGTCGGTAGCTTTTTTTCTCTATTACGGAAACGGAACCGTGAGCAGAAAAACTTTTATAGGAAAATTCAGCTTATAGTATCTCGGAGACCCTAGTCGACTGTATTATTTTTTTTCCTTCTTCACCATAGACATAGCGAAAAATAAAAGATTACCAAATTATATTGTCCAGCTATTTTATGAAGACTGCAGATTCCTTTCGCAAAAAAAAAAGAAAAGTCTTAAACTGGGAATTGGAATTCCTTAAAGTTACCCCTGACGATCATATTTTTATTATCCTTTTTTTTTTCTCCGAACAAACATCAATCGGAATACATCACGGTGTCAGTAAGGTTGGTGCCGCTTTTATGTCGAGTAATACAACGTAAAGGCCAATTTCTACCCTTCTCTTTTTAGCAATTCACCTTTATACTTTATGCCCTGCTACCTGCCCTCACACTCGCTCACTTCCCTTGTCGCTAACTTAAACGTTGAATTCATGTATTATTCTCAGCCACATCATTCCATCCCTGCAGAGGTAGGTAAGAGGGATCCTAAAAAGGGGAAAGGGATAAAAAGAATAGAGAAATAAAAATGCAGCGCATAATATCCTCGTTCAAGACGCGTTCACGATTTCAACCGTATCCTAGATATTTCATAACCAGGCAGCCTATTCCCATTCTTCTAGGTATATACTTTATACTCTATGTGATAGATAAAAATTCGCAGTTTACTTAAAAAGTCTTGGAAACGTGTGTGCCTGTTGAATGGGATATTCGTGAGGTTCGCAGGATATCGTATCCTATCGCATCTCCGTTCGACATCGGGGCAACCGGGTAGCGCGTCAGGCTTTTGGTTCTCGTTTCCTTTGTTGGAATTTTTTCACCCATTTATCTATCTGCACAAATACTGCCCTTTCTCCCTATTATGCGCACTCTTCCGTTCATCCCTGTACCACATATACGGCCGCAGAGTTTCGCACTTTTACGTATAATGCTAGGTATACTCGCGGTATAGTGCTACTCCTACGTTTTATTCGCCAAAAACCAGACCGCAGCTCTGCCCCACGGAAATAGCTTCGGGTTTTTGTTTTGAGTTATCGCATTTCACAGTCCTAGCCGAGCTCGCAATGGTTATTCGGAAGGAAACCAACCTCAACCATACTTCGTAAGGGGGAAACAAGAAAAATAATATGCGAGTATGGGTATATACACATTGTTTTTACGGTTCTTTCAAGTCCCTGCCTTATCGTCTATACTATATGCGATATTTTTGAAGAAATGTGTACGGCGAAGGTAAAAGTAAGATATGACGTAATGAGATTATTCAAAAGTTGACGCGGACTGTGGCCCGTTGCAGAGGCGTATGTCTTCCATTAAGGTGCTCGAGTAGTATAGCAGGCAGCACTTCGAACCGACGACGTACTTAAATATACGTGAGAGGGTGGGAAGGTAGGGAGGTAGAGATAGGGTGGGTATAGGGAGTGTCTATATATCGTTGGGGGTAAAATACGTTTCCCCACCCGGCAATCCCTTGGAAACTGTAACGTAACCCGTCCCAGCTTCGACTCCACTTTAGCCGGCTAACAAATTGACACTCTCGTGCGTCGAAGAAAACTTTTTCTTGGAGGCACCTCGTCCGGCCCTTTTTACCGCAAATTCACTTAGTGTAGTAAGGGGGTTGAAACTCCATGAGATGTAAATTTTGCAATTTACAAAATTCCACCCTTACGGCGTGCAGCCAGGTATAATCCGGACGCTACGCGGGACCTCGTGTGCCGTGCCGGCTTCTAGAAATCTAGAGGAGCCGCGTCATCTCGTATTCATCGGGCAATTTATTCGGCTCAGCCGAAATAAACGAGCAAACTTACTGCCACCTCACCTCACCTCATCTCACCTCCTGAAACTTGCCGACCCAAAGGTCGCGCGGAGCGCGCGGTATTTCCACAAATTTCCGTTCGACAACGGGAGCTGCCCTTCCTTTTCTCTTCTAGTCGCCTTTTAACCCCTACTGACAAACCGCCGGTCTCTAGAATCCCTGGTATAGTCGAGGGTTTGGGCTGGTCGACCCTACTCGTTTTCCAAGACTTTCCGATTAAGATCAGCGGCCCTTAATCTCGGCAGTAAACCAGCCTCTAGGTACATCATCATATCCCAACAAAGTTTGGCTATGTAATCAGGGTAGCTTGTAACCATCGCGACGCCTAACTTGCCCGGTAAGCACCATGCCGCTCGCTCGTCTTTGTCTCGTCGACCGTATACATTAGAGGATCATGTCATTCGCCCTGCACTTGCGATTTATAGCGTATCCTAACAAATAAGTGAGCGTCTTTGGATGAAGGGCGTCTGTACGGTCTCTTGATTCTCCACTGCTTAGACGCCTGGAAGAGCTTAATCGATGTTTCGAAAATATGCGACGCGAGCCTCGTTCAAACCTAATCTCAACAGCTGAAGCGCGGCGCGATGATCACAAAATGTGAGAGAGGTCCACGACTATATCGACCGCGTATACATTTGCTAACTCAGAAATCAGGGATGCATAATTCAAAAATGTTGAGCTCGCATTCCGTCGCGTATACGTCCGGCGGGTAAATACTAAAAAGCAAGTTGCCCGATCGCCGCACAGCACGGAGACATGTCCACGGTATTTTCACCCTTGGTGCGTTGTGGACTGAGGATCTACTTTGCACATTCATGAGAAGGTATCAAAGAGTAGGGTGCAAGATCACCCGGGAGTTTGAGTACTACCGACACCATGCGTATCGTGAGAAGGATCGACCGTAAAGCCTGAGGGACTCGAAACAGGCAGGACGTGTCGGCGTATGTTTGCGGTAGCCCTAAAACAATCGATCAGTACCTCACCGTCCCGCATGGATTCTTGGAGGCCTTGGTATCGGTACCAGTGAGTGCGTGACGTTTAACAGGCAGTCGGCCGTCCTTTGATTAATTGCGTCTAAATAACTAAGTTTGTCTATCGCGCTGTCACTTCCTGAGCGACGTTGAGACGCAGCGTAGCGATCGGGGGGTGGTGAAATTGAGGGTAAGATATCCAAGAGTGGCGTTTGCTATCGTTCGTTTGTTGAATATACTACGCTGCGGCAATTGCTCCAATCTATGTGAATTCGGGCTCCAAAAATCGTTGGGAAATTCACATAACTTTTGATACAAGGCAATAGCTACAGAGCTGTCGACGACTCGAAATTGTCAATTTTCAGCTGAACAAATATTCTACTTAGAGATACAAATTATACTTGAAATTAGAACGTTTCGAACGAGCAAACGTTACGTAGTTCCCTCTGTCAACATACCACCCGGCAAAGCGACTCGTCGCGTGAAACCTGCAGATAACGACTCTTTCTGCGGTATATGGACGTAACATTCTATACGTGTAAATCATCATACGATCCTCTGTACTGTGGGGTGACTTGAGCGATGTGTAAGCCTATACCTGTATTGAAATAATGGCCATTCCCACCCTGTTTTTTTACTCGTCAACCTTCAACGTTCACTCCAAAGGCCGTGCTCCAGTTTAATTCAAGACAAATACTCGATGGAACGCGTCTACCATTTTTTCAAAGAGACACTTTGTATGATCGCTTCCTGTACGGCGACGGAGTGTCGTTTTTGGAATCGATTCACAGTGAAAAAATACGAAACAAAAAGTCGGCAAACCCGACAAGGTTATACCCGCGTCGTTTTTGGTGGACGCGTTAATCCGAGGACGTGGTTGAAAAGATCTCTGCGAATTTCCGATCTTCCGATCTTCGACTTCGGGTTACAGACCGAGGCGTAGAGATAGTATGCGTTGCCTTTGGTTAACGACCCCACGCGATCTGGAAATCAGATTGCAGTGAACGCCGTTTTTGCAGACCATCAAATGCACCCTGACGGACACCCCAATGAATCCATCAATCCATACGCCCTCGATATATGTGTAGGTATTAACCTATACCACGATTATTGTCGTGTGAGGTAAGATGAGTGATGGCAGGCAGTGAACGCCACGCCACAACTCTCTACTAATGACATCTTCGCCTCACTCAATCGTAGGTGGCAAAACATCGACAGTAATGGACCCCACCCTTTGATAATGATGGGAAGTAGGGGAGAAAAAACTAGAAAGAATATGAAACTGAATTATTATATCAGAGAATGTTGAAGAGAATAATTCACACGTAAAATAATTATGTTTGTCAGAATTTCGGCCGAACTCTATAAAAAGTTCAAATTTTCGTGTCATTTGATAACGCTGGGTAACCTTGGAAAGAGGAAGAAAAATGGAACGGTTCTATTATAAATACGCTTTGGCTGGGTGTGTACACTGTGCCTATACTCCGATAATATCTACTGTGGAAAACCGGTTTCATGGAAAAACGTTGAGCTTTGAATCAATTCGTATTCATTTAGCGCGTGGGGCTGTCCACACTTGCGGGTGTAATGGTGAAAAATTGCTTCTGCTTGTTTCCACAGTTGCTGCGGTAACGGTATACATATACGCATATGTATATAGATATGGGTATATACGTATATATCCGTATAAATATACGGAGTGCTTTTTGCCTTGGGGCGCCAAGAGTTAATTTATTACTATGAATGAGAGAAGCGATGACAAGTGATTTAATTCCGCTCGAGTCACTGAGTCCTGGACTACATGATTCTACCTCGTTTATAATCACAGACAGAGGATAAGTGTTTTCTGCGAAGTGTTAATCGTAAATTTAACGTTCGCTCACAAACGTGCTGCACATAACCTTGGTATGACGATCCCATCGTCTGTAACTCTGTAAGTTATACGCACTCGCGTGAAGAAATTGTAGGGGGATACTTTCATATTATCGCATGCTTTGAAGTTATAACATTGTGTAGTTGTATTCACGTTACATCAAAAGAGTTCGATGTTAAGAAAGAAAATAATTATGTCTTCAATCTTCCGTCCGGTTGTAACCGACTATTGCTTTGCATCGTGTATTGGTGTTGCAACGATGTGTCGTGTATCCGATTCTAACCCCTTACGAGTAGGTATCCATAGCCTTTCGTCGAATCAGAAAATTGCGAGGGCGTGAAAATAGATTATTTTCATCGTGATTGATGAACCCCAGTCATTTCTTTCGTTCGTAAACCACCACCCTCAACGATCCACCTCCCACCACTCCCTGTTTCTGTCCCGCTTTTTTAACGCATTGGTAGCTGGTAGCGAGAGCTCTTGAGTTCCTCAGTGAATATTGAGGGCTCTAAAAAAATAAGCCATGTTGAAATTTCGAGAAATGTTGCAGACTCTTATCAATCGGGATTCAATATTGAATGCCGCGTTCGCAGGTCTCCTCATCCGTTCCATATACACCCTTTTGAATATCACTCTACCTCGCGATAAGAACTGAGCTGAGGGTGAAAACCTCACCCAAACATCCCCGTTTATTTCACGCATTGAACTTCGTTATAACGCACGTAACCCTCAGCGATCATCAGATCTCCAATTTATTCCTCGTGTGTACGGTGCGTGCCATTTCCTTTTTCACGCTGTCGTCATTATCATCATCATCATCATCATCTTCTTTCGCTATCCTTTGACATGAGATGTATCAAGATTCGTTTGTTCCTTAACCACTCTTCTCACCCCTTAGATTTAGGTGCAAATACCCAGCACCTCGAAGACACGCAAAAGCTTAGCTCGATCCGAGAAAATCGACCTGGGATCATCACCCTCTGCTGGTATATCTACTCGCATCGGTTGGTACCAATGCACCGCTCGGTGCGGGTGAATCACCCCGCCTGGAATAATCCGGGTTTGATGGCGAAAACTGACGATTCACGCACTCGGTGGTTTGCGGTTTGATAGGGGCAATGGGGAAGGGAAGGAGGGCAGATGTAAGAGAGGGATTATCCCCCGATTCCCTTCCTCCTTTCCCTTCCACCCCAACTACGATCTGATAGTGGCCCTTACCTAGAACGCGCCCGTCTTACCACGCCTGCTTTTAAGGTATATTGGAGAAAGCTGAGTCCCTGCTGCATGAATGCTGGTTCTACTTCTGCTAGATTTTAGGAATTATGTGGCTCCAGAATATACGTCAGTAAACTTCGGGTTGCTCGTTGATCATGTCAATTTTGATAGTCGAAAACTATGCAGGTTTGAGGAGGGGTCGTAAAACAGTTTAAGTAGGAAATGCTGAGAACTCATTTCTTAAAGTCTTATTAGGTATATAAATGATGGATTTATTAAAATAGAAGAAAGTTTCGACTCCACGTATTTAAGTGGCTTCTTTAACAGAAAAAAACAAAACCCTCGCGCATTTTTCCATGATTTAAGGCCACGCTATTGCCCCCGTGGACGATTCTCAGCACTGATATTTACAAAGGTACATAATTCGAACAGTTGTTCTCTTCCGGCTGCTCGTTGTCTTCCCTTTCTTTCTCCCTTCTTGCCTCGAGGGCGGATTCCCTTGGGAGCAGTTCAATCGGCTCCGACGCGAGTTGTGCGAGCTTCGAGCTGTTGCTGAGCAGTTCGAGTGGAGCAAAACCGCATCATGGGTCACCGTTACGGCTTGTTACTTGCGGACAATCGCATTTACGATTTTTTTTTAACCGACAGTTAGGTACAAATTGCTTCAGAGTAGCTTTGAGGACAAGCCGGTGATGCTGATGCTGATGCTGCTGCTGTTATGCCAAGTATCACACAATCGATGACGAGACACACACGAGATCAACAGAGATCAGAGGAGGTTACACAGCTACTACGGTATAAAGTTCGTCGAGCGAGTCTCCTCGCAACTTGTGTGTGATCACGAAGGGGTTCGCTGATCAAAACGCGAGAGTCCGACCGACCGCAACGGAAACCCCCTTCTCGCGAGCAGCTGCACCTTTGGGACTAAACGGATCGATAATTCCTTTGTGGGTGCTTACGCGTTTAACATGAACGTTTGTACTGGGTGTCTGAAAGAATCTGAATAGCATGTCGCTTCCGAACAATCGTACAAAAAACAAAAAAATCATATCATCATGAAAAGCGATAAGGCTCGCGGGGGTATAATCTGCTTACTTAGACTGTTGAAGGATAAAATTAGACGGCCACTTACTTAGTCGCTTGCCGCTACCGGTCGGATGGTTAGCTGGAAATCTGTGGGCTATTTCCGGTCTCTTCTTTCATCGTTACGCTAAAGGGGGTGCAGGGTGAAATATAATGGGTGACGCGGTATCCGCGAGCTGGTATATCGCCACACCCTCAACTGAGCTAACGCACTTCCTCCAATAACGGGGTAAAGAGCGTAGAAAAAAACGAGCAAGAACTTTGGGAACCTAGCAGCTAGCTGTTATCCACCGGCATTAGACCCAGGAACGGACGTTGTTAGAGCAAGGTACTTTGCCTGGTCACGCCCACCTGTCAGTCGCACCCCTACTTTAAAAATAAATCCTTTTCCACTATAGCCCGAAATCGTGCCAGACTCGACTGAGATTCACTATTATATTCATGAAATTCACAGCGTCTTTTAACGATGAAAAGTCTTAAATTTTCAAAGTTATCGAAGATTCGCATAATCCCTTTTATTACCGTACACCCTGTACGTAACGACCGAATACCGTTACATTTGTGTATCGTCTAATAAGCAATGCACGTGACAAATTGCCCACTCGTGATGCGATGGTATTATGATCGGGCCGCATGTAGGTACCTGGGCAAGTGTATAAGCGACGGCCGGGGGGGACGAGGGGTTTCGAATTGTGCACGCACGTGATATGTATACTCGCTTGTATGTACACGTTTGTGGTCGGAGCTGAGCGGTATGCGCGCTCTCCGTAATAATCCGATTGTTGTCTCATCCGGTGGTCACTGCTGCCCGTCAGAAGGAAGATAATTCATCGATTCAGGGTCCGCACAAACCTACGAATTCCGTGGATCAAAATTAACGATAACTTCTCGAAACGCCCGTAGCAATAATCACAACTGCCTTCATACTTTTTTCATCTTCTGTTTCTTTTTCTTCTATATTTCTTCTTGTCATGATCACTCGATCCCAGAAGCGGACACCGCGACAGGTAGTGTGTGCAGCGATCGATTTTGAAAATACTTCATTTTTTACCCCAAAATGAAGTATTTTTAAAATTGATTGTAGGACACTTTTCCTATGTATTTTGACCTCAGGAACACGAATCCGTTGACTAAATTAAGCTACGAATTAATCCCACCGAGATATCTCAATTTTTTCACTCCGAAAAACGATAAATTTCCGATTACTCTGTCAATTTTATAGATTGACCGATTTGGCTTCTGGATTCGTGTTCCTGATGTCGAAATACGTCAGAAAAGTGTCATGCGATGAATTTTAAAAATTCTTCATTTTTGACCCCAAAATCGAAGAAATCTAAGGTTTTGACCCAACGTCCAATCCTATACCCTGAACATGAAATTCAAATTGCGACAACAATAATGCAGATTGATGAAAAAAAAACTCTTAACATTTGATGCGTGTGAAATGTAATGATATGAAATTGAAAATAATAGTAGACAAAAATTTAAAAAACAAATGAAATTAAATGCGGCGCGCGCGGAGCGCCCGCGTGCAATGCTGGTGAATTTAAAAAAAGTGAAAAAACAAAGTAACAAAATGAAATAATTTTTGTTTGTAGGTAGAAATATGAGGAAAAGTATGAGTGCGGGCATGATTTATGACGTTAGTTGAGCCGTATCGCTTGCTACATTGACGATATTAATTTGGCGAACCAATCGGCGCAGTACTCGGAACTCAGGTACGCGAACGAACGCGTTCCACTCGTCCCATTCCACGTTCTATCTGCATCCACCACCGCTAGTTTTGTCCAAGCTGTTACGCGACGTGCCTTTGAAAACCACAAGGCCGTAACTCTACTTCTACTATGGCCGCGATGTCCGTTCCGCTCTCAAACTTGAGAGCCGTGAAATTGGCCAAGTGTCCTACGTATATACGTGGTGGTCTGTACTCGTGATATCGGACAATTACATAGAATGACGAATAGTAAAACCGAATGTTATTCTTCGATCGGAAAGTCACGCCACAACTTTATCTATTATCAACGTCATATATTGCCACCGTATAAAAAAAATGGTTTATACGTACCGCATCACCAAGAATTTTGCATAGCCAATTAAACTGACATCTTGATTACTCGTGTACCAGTCTAGCAACGTGTGTAATTGCGCGTGACCTTTGCAGCGCTCACCTCCCCGCGAGACGTACGTGAGACGCGAAATGCAAAACGTTCGTATCCGCCCCGAGCGTTTCCTGTATACGTCGCAAATTTATCGCTGTCGTGATCTCTACAACATCTAGGTACTCTGGAGCTACCGACGATGAGAGTCGCCTCCTAGCTTATGCTAGATGACAATTTTCTCAACAAACTAGAGTATCTAATTCACTGGAATTATCAAGGTGCACCGACGTACCCTTGTAACTGAACGAAATATAATGTCAGTATGAAACTCCAAACCAACTTTAGATTCTTTTCGATACCTCCGTATGACTATACCACCAACACAGTGGACAACAATCGATTTACGGACAACATGGCTCAATAATGTCAATGCAATGTTGGTATAGTAGACCAAGCGTGCATTCGTTGGTTTGGATCTTGTATTTTCCTACGTTTCTATCGTATTACCACCTTCGAGATTGAATCGAAATCTTCTCTTTCTTCGTTTGCTGGTTTACCATTCGGTCCGTACCACTTTGCCTTGAAAGGTAGCATTTCCTTCTCGGCCGTCAGGTTCTGAGAAGAACGAAGAGCTGGCGATGGCTCCTAACGACGGTGCTCTAGGCAGACGATATTACCAAGTGGACGGGAGACTCAGGGACATTTGGGTCCCCGGAGATACTCTTCTCTGGAATTTCTGGACGTAATGGTGTCGCTGTATGCAGCTCGCCACCCCTCCCGGTCACTTTATTCTACCACCTCCCCATACGCCCGCGTCTGGCACGTCGCCCGGACACTTTTCTTCTTTCTCTCCCACCCTTTAACCCCGTATGTCGCGTAGGCGTCGCTTGTTAAATTTATCGAACGCGTCAAATTACGTGGAGATCCATGCTTTTTGGAGTTATAGATCACCATCGCTTGTAAGAGATTGTGTGATGCAATTGAGTGCGCCTTCTGGGTCAGTTGGATGATACTTTTCCATCTTTCTTCCTCAGTGCTACATACACACATCTGAACGCACAACTACCACCACCACCGCTACAGCTAACACGCGTATAAACCACCCTAAGGACGACGGATGACTGCTGGGATACCAGCGAACGTATTTATGGCTTCTAAACGACCCTAAACAACCATTTCCACGGCTTCCTACAACTAGCGAGTCCCAAGCCGTCGGAACCTCAAGCCAAATCCAAAGTTGCCGTTCCATCTTCTTCCACTTTGGGGTGTTCAAGACGAACTACAGGCTTTTTTCGCTACTCGGTTTATCGCCCTGTTCCTGTACCTATTTCTTTTTCTGTTTCATTTTCTTTGCCTCACAGGTCGCTGGTTTTTCGAAAGTTCTCATGTCCATGGGAAAAGAACAAAACTTAACGTCACTTAATTGGGAGCAAACCTCCTTCTTGTCGTACCTGGGTATACATTCCACATATTCTTTTACTGCATCCTTGCACTCTATTTCATTTTATTCTCCTTCCTTTACACCTTCCTACTACTTCCATTTCTATCGCGGTAGTGTTGCTAGACACCAATCTCTCTTCTTCCTTCCTAGTTCTACCGAAAGAGGTTGGGTGATGCCGTGCCGCCGCTCGCTCCTGTCACGTGCTGTACGTCGTATAACACGTGGCATGTGCCATATTCTATGTGCCATGTGTCGTGCCACTCTTTACCCCCACCTAATCCTGTAGGAAAAGAAGAGGAGAGAGTACATAGAGTCAAGAATTCTCCCGGCGTAGCACCTCGGCTCCTCGTCTAGCTAGGTATAAAACGGTAAATGGTAAATGGCTGCCACGTACGTACGTATGAAGGTAGACACATACATGCATGCAGGTGAGTTCTTGGACTTGAAGTAGTAAGGTCACTTGCTCCTTCATATTGCCAAGCAGGTCTCGAGCAATTTTCACTACGTCTAGCGACGAATCGAGTCAAGCCAGAGCCAAGGGTGTGGGTGTGGGTGTGGTGTGGATTGGTGGTCCCTACAGCCATTCTAGCAGACGTTGGTACCCGACGACGCCCGTCGGTCTGTTGAGCGGGTTGAATTTACCGAGTCGCAAAATTGTCCTGATTGTCCGTTCTGTCCGAATAGCTCGGGACTCGGTGATTGACACGAGCAATAGAACTGGAAAACTCCAAAATTGGATGGAAAGATTGTCCACCTCGTTTGCGCCCCAATGTGATGTGTTCGTACCGAGGGATGGGGCCAAGGTAAAACTCGGAGAGACGTCAAGCTCTACGGGAGAGACTCGAACGCTGAACACGACGGTGAAACTCACAGCCGGAAGGAACTGGAGCTGGCAATATTGAGAGAACGCTTAAAATCTTATTTATCTTTCGGGAAACAGCAAGAGTAGCAGCAAAAGCAACAGCAGCAGCAGCATTCCCCCCGAGACTAGGTGTACCCGAGTTCGCCGATCATTGTTGCTTCTAGAAAAAGAAACAGGGAACAGTGAAGGTATATAACGTAGCATCAGAGTAAAAGTCAGAGAACAGAATGAGCTGGATAGGTATATAGGTATATATATATTTGAGATAGCTGTGGAGTCCTATCTCTGGTCACGGATTAGGCTCCCGTGGTGAGCGTACAGGGGTTAGTTTCTACTTGGACGGGTAGATAAAGTGATTGGTCCGAGGATCCTGACCTCCCAACTCAGCGTCGAACCATCGAAGGTAGCTAGCTGCTAGCTGTCGCGGTGTCTTCGAATGGTATAATCTGGCAACTTTTTTTTGGACACGACCGATGCGACGATGCCTTCCGATGTTTTTGGGTGGAGAAAATCAGAGGGGAGAAATTGTTAGCGAGAACGATGGTCGAGAGAGTTGTATAGGGGATCCATTTTCTAATTCGCCTCAGTAGCGGACTCAGTAACACGTATAGTAGAAACTTGAACCTAGCGCGCTACCGTTTCTCACCCGAGGATGGGCCCCTAGAAAACGAAACGTATTAAACACACCCTAAGAACTTGGAAGAAAGTCATCTAGGATGGTGTGAAGATATGGGTATAGTGAGAAGATCACACCGGTGGTGGGCACCACTTTTACGTTTGCTCTTATTCCTTCCTTTTTCGTTTGAAAAAAAAGAAACAAAAAAAAAAAAAAAAGGAGAGACGCGGGGTGCGAAAAAGTAATCAAACTTTTTCTTCCGCAAATTGGTGGTGGTTAGGATCGAACCCTTGGTGTAGGTATACGAACAGCAAAGGCGGCAATCGAGCAGGAAAACTGAGTAGTGAAGAACGACGGTGTAGCGGGGCTTCGGAGGACAATGAGTGGGTAAGTCGGGCCCGAGTTGTCTAATGCATATTAATAAGGGTGGTCGTCTTCAACTACTCTCCCAGCTGCTCTACCACCAAAGCAAGGGTGATATCTTTCCCGAGTGAACTGAATCTCTCGGTTTACTACGAGGTGACGGTGACGTTGACGGTGATAGGGATGCGGGCGGGAATTGGAATGGGGATGATCAACGAGCCGAAGGTTTCAATCACGCCCGACAAAGAAAGTCCCGGTGATCAAGGGATCCTCCGCTCGCTTAATCCGGTCCGTTGCTTTCGGGGACGATTCGTTCGTTCCAGGATCACGAGATCAACGAGAAACTCGTGGAAAACGGTGATCCTCGCGACTTACTTACTTATACTTACTTACCGTCTTCTCTTTGCTGTTTCTCTTGGAAGGGCAGAAGGAAAGCATGTCGCCGTTATGGACTGACTTTGAAAAACGGAACTGACGACGATTAGGTCATCGAAACAAGTAGACTTGATGGGGAACAAAGTGAACGAGTTTCATCACCGCGAAGAGCAAACCTAGTCTAATGCATATTAATAAGGTAGTCACACCGCATGGACCACACCTTTTTTGACGGTCTATCGTTTTCTACGGTATAGGAGAAAAGTTCATTCTTTACTTCGAATGATCTGACTGAAATATTCTCAGGACACACAAAAATAGGTGAATGTCGTAAGTCTGCGTTACATGCATAGAACGCCAATTAGGACGAGAGCTTCGTGATTTTAAGGGGGTGAACAACACGATCAGGATGACAGAAGCCAGTAAGGTAGTAATTTGAGGGGAGGAGAGCTTTGCTTAAAGGTACATCATTCCTATTCATTGAATAGATATTGGGGGATTTTTCGATTTATTTAAATCCCAAGATTGGCTTTGGAACTTGTTCCAAAATCTTTTTCCCTCTCTGAACTCGGCCATTTAGGGGCTTATATCCTCTCTGCACTTGAATGGAAGATGAGAGAGTAAAAGAAAAGAAACGACGGAGGATTAGATAGAGTGGCGAAGGTCATTTTATCGGGGTAACTAAGCCCTGCAACTTCTAATAGAAATTTTCAATGCCCAAAATACAGCATAGTATTTGTTGAGGAAATCATTTGCAAAAATGTTGGCCTCTTTTACTTGGTCCTTTTCCGATTGGCCTGAACCTTTTTTCTCAAACCGTGTTGCGTCTTTCCGGTATACCTTTCATTTATTTCCATCTATGGTACATACTTATATACATAAATATACCTTGTATCTGCTGAAATGAGTATGTGCGAATACAAATGGAACGTGTATATACAAGCACATGTGTGCATGTATACGTATGCATGTACGAAGAGCAGGTAGTTGTATGAGCGCAGCCAGTCCTTTGAGGATATTCATGAGTGGATTACCATGTGAAACGCTCTGCACGCGGCCACGGCCGGGTGGACCCCGGTTCTTCGGTGCTTCTTCCGCCTTCCCTCTTCCTTCTACCTCACATCCCTTTTTCCTCTTTTCCCTTCGCATACAACGAACGATGGAAATTCAAGTATATCGGAATTTAAACGCGCGCGCTTCTCCACCGAGCCAAAATGCATTTCTTGTGCAAAAGCGAGTACCTCACCTAACATTTTCCTTCCTTCGCACATCCACCAACGCATCTCTTTCAATCCCACTATGTACCCAGCGATTCATATATACCCATACCAGCTGAACAAAACTTTATCACCAATTCTCCGCAGAGCTGCAGCATCGAGGCAGTACTAAGTATCAACCATTACATCCAGCTGCGTATATATTTGACAGAATGATAAAAAGAAGAAGAGAAAAATAAATTTACGGATTATTTCACCGATATAGACAAAAATCCAGAAACCAAGAGCTATGGTGAAACTATAAATTTTCCTGCACTCCTCAGTTCACTGTCGTCCAGAATTCTACACCCAAAGTTTCCAAGCTGCTGCTTTCCTGGATTCACGACTTAAACGCGGTCCTCTGGATAGAGGAAAGCAAGGCAAAAGAGTCATCAAATTAACATATATTTACGTGTCCTCTTTTTTTTCAACCCTCTCAACACCTCTTCATCTTCCCGGTGAGTAAACCCCCTTTTGTCGAAACCCCCGGAGCAAGACGTGACCGAGGGTAGCGGGAGCGCGGACGCCGAGCGCTCTTCTTTCACATGCTAATCCAGCGAGGCGGTCGTGCTGGCGAATGCCTACGGCCAGGGTTCTCCACTCCTTTTCCTCTTCCTCTTTCTCTCTTCTCTCTGTCTTCATTTTCTCAGCTATTCGTCCTTCTCTATTCCCCCCCCCCCCCCCTCCCTCAACGCTCTTCGACTGCAATATACGTACGTACATAGATCGCAAGGTTGTCATGCTACTCTTCTTGTCCCGGTTACCCTTTGCGGGTCAACGGTTGACCGCAGCTACCCGCGCGGCGCTAGGCTTTGTGTTTTGAATTTGTATCCAGGGCTTTTCTCAAGGATATACAAATATATGTCACGGTTAGGAAGCTTCTCACCTTGAAACTCGGAGAATTATCTACCTCCCCATCTCGTTGTCCCTCTCTTGGTGATTCATTCAAAGCTCTCATTCATTGATAACTTTGCTATAATGTTAGTCTCGTTGATTTGGTCCCAAGGCTAAAATCATCGTTAGTATCCAGTTTTATCCATCTTTCAGACCTTGATTTGTATACGATATCATTTGACATAACTTCTCGAGCCTATTGGAAGGAATCCGATAAAATTAATATAAAAATCCTGGCAATCAAGTTAGGCGCGGTATTATTCAGCTCCAGTGAAAAATAAGCTTCGAGTTTTACGTTCGGTAGTTTTGCCAATTTGTTCGCACGATTGCGATATTGAAAATACAACTAGATAATTGATTATACAATCGGTTATGATAATCACCTAAATTCATTCAACAGCCGCTTCGGATATGAATAAATACATATCACACAGGTATGTGGATGAAAACGTGGTTGCACACTCGCCCCGGTATTAGCGGGGCTAGTAGTCGACCACTAATTAAAACTAATATACCCCACCTCAAAATGTGTATGTAAATTATAATTATTGCGATTAATAATCTTATTAAAATTAATTACCATCCCTACCACGGTGCATACCGCTACCGCGCTTCTATTTCATCATGTCGTTTTGTTTCGAATGGTAATTTTTTTATTTATTCATTTTTTATTGCGTTCAATTTGCTTTTGTTTTTCGGTCGGTTTTTTATTTTGATAATTTTTCTCTGTTCCTTTTCGTTTTACATTTTTTTTTTTTTTGCTCCCCTTCTATCCATTATTATCATTTTTTATTTACGATTTCAGCCACACCGGGGCATAACTAGCCTCGTGATTGATTACGGTTCATTATGAGTCCCGCGGTGAAATTAATTGCGCCGGTGCTATTAGATTACAAATAGGCCACCAGCAGCTACCACGTCGCGCCGTTGCAGACTCGATACCGGGGTTTCTTTGAGCTCTTTTTATTCGATTTTTTTTTTTTTTTGTTGTTTTTTTTTGTTCTTCTCTTGTAATTTCATTTATAATAATATTCCGTTGTGATATAATTATTCATTCTTTTCTCTTCGGCAAGTTTTATCTAATTTATAGATCATTGCTGTTATTACATTCGTGGGTCACGGTCGCACACATCGGAGGATGTATAATTTTACTTCCGACTATATATAAATTATGGTAGTTGAAATTCGTGGATTGGTTAAAACGGCCGACGCGTCGATATTTCCAAATTGTTCGCGAGTATACTTTTTCAGGCAAAACGATGTCTGCATGATTTTACCCTACATACATACAGTTACGGAAATTGCGTTACGTCTGATCGACGGGACGTTGGTGACCGCGACTAGGATCTACCTGATCGTTTCGATCCGGTTGAAAACTGCCCACGTGGCCCGCGGGACTTTTGGAACGCGGTCACTCGAGCGCGAATGGTTTTTGTAACTGGGCAAGCGTAAAATTGCGCGACCACCTAGTTCTACCCCGTCATCCCCAACCCACCTTCGGTATCGTTGCTTCGATGCGCTCACACGGTTCGTCCTCATGCTCTGCACGGATTCATTCCCACCCCCCCTCCACCCCCCGAGCCGCCTCTTTTCCTCAACGACTGCCGATTTGTTGCAGCGGTTAGCAATATATTCGTCGCAATTTCGTTTCTCGTAAAACCGCGACGGAAAATTTTTGCCATTTATTTATTTATTTATTTCCATTTTTATGTAAAAATAAAAATACCAACCGATTCGAGCCGCGTATACTTCCCATTCACGTGCTCATCCCAATCGATGTAGCCATTTACCTGAATTAAAGCCTGAGTTTTGGACGACGTTTAAATCTATGTATTAAACTTGCTTATACACGTGGAGAAGTATATAAGCTGGTTCTCTACTTTGGACGATTAACCTCGAGTTAAAGAGGTCAAACTAACTCGAGTGGGAAAGGTTAACTGGAATTGGAACCACATACACACGTGCATGTATGCCATGCATATGTGCATGTAAATGTAAATGTGGTGTGTATGCATGTATACAATGTATACTGAGTGGTTGAGACTTTTATTGCATCATAGCGGGATCGAGGGATGGGTAGGACTCCCCGGGGTTGAGGCGAG
The DNA here is from genome assembly GCA_963978495.1 of Athalia circularis. Lineage (NCBI taxonomy): Eukaryota > Metazoa > Arthropoda > Insecta > Hymenoptera > Athaliidae > Athalia > Athalia circularis. The sequence goes on from OZ021702.1 coordinate 23,037,847, forward strand.
AGGCGGTATGGGGGAGAATTTGAGGTGGTAGGGATTTGTAGGAGATTAAATTGGGTGAATGTGTTGCGCGAGGATTGATCGTGCAGTAATATCGAAAATAGAATCTTTGACAAATTTCAAACGATTTGAATACCCCGCAGTGACATTTGCTGTAGTATAGTTCGGCGTGATATTATGGCCGTTTGAATATCGAGCTGAATATACGAACTACTTTATTCATTGATTAATTCATCCGGATTTTCAATCGAGCAATGAACGTGGTGGACACTGGAGATGGGGTTGGGATGAGGACGGGACGGCGACCGGGGCGGGGGTGAGAGTGGACCTCGCATCTAGCGAATGCGGTTTCCAAACGCGATATTCGAAATTCCACTGGATATACATACATATATTTCAACCGCGATCGTCGCATCGGGGCCTTGTAAATGTGACCAGACTGATTTAGCGAATTTTCGAGAATTCCGATTCCCTGCTTCTTGTGGGATACTCCAGGCACGGTTAAGGGGATCCTACGCCGTACTATATCTATACATAGACCTATCTCCATGCCTACACCTCCTCTGGTTACTGGGAGTATACTCGCCTCGAACACCAGATCCCACGTGCTTCGCTCCCATGCATAGAGACTGCTCATGTTTCCCTAATGCAGCCGGATAAATATTTAAGCGTAAAGTAATCGGACGGATTACTTCGTGCGAAACTGGAACACACTCCCCTCCCTCCAATCCTCACATCCCGAAAACACCCTATATCCCATTCCCTCAATCTATAGACATTTTCCAACTATGATATACCGTAGTGCATACATGCAGAATTCGGCGAACGTTTACGATTAATATTTTATCGAAATCTCTTCTATATTCATTGATTATATTTGTAATTCACATCAATTTAACGGTTTGGTTTGATTTTCTGCTTTCAGGTGAGCGTACAATATCAGTTACCAATCCTCGTCTCTATTTAAGGATCACTGATCAGTTTTGATCAAATTGGTAAGGTAGATCAATATCATTTGCATGCGAATTTAATAATAATAAACTGGAGCTGATGCACAAAATTTTATTAACCTCGAATCGATAATCTTCCTATGTATATTTCAAAGCACACGATTGTACACGTAATATACGTACCTGAACCGCGAACCACCACCCTTTATACCTTTCAACGGTGCACCGCGACTTTCAACCCTACTCCGCACGACCTCCTTGCCACGGTTTATGCAGGTTGGGGTTAATGGTCTGTACCCTCGTAAATTGACAGTAAATGTCACATGCGGATTGCAACGGCTGCTAACATTATACGGATCTACTCGTTCCCCTCGCTTCGAAAATACCTACCTATACGCCGACTCGCTATATTGCTCTTCGCTCTTTGCTCTTTGCTCTTTACTCTATTTGCTTCATACGTCGTGCCCTCCATACATATTAGAAAGCCGCGGCGCGTGTTAATCCCTCGACCTTCGTTTGCCTCCGGGCTCAGAGGCCCTCGGAGAAATTTTGATCAACGATACCTTTTTTTCTTCTCTCTCTATTTCTCTGCTATTTCATTTGTTCTATTTATGAAGTAATCCGGAACAGCCTATCTTCTTTATATAATATAATAATTTATATACATATACTGCAAAACGTCTCGAGCAAATAAACAGTTCTCCCTTTAGAGTAGGTACGGCTATATTTTATGTCTTTGGTGACAAGCCGAGGTAACGACGGAACCATTTTGTCTCGTTTAATTCGGGCGTTTATCTCCCGTGGTTGTAACGCCGTATACAGCGTCTGGGCATCCCTCGATTCAGGGTGAGCGTGACAGCGTTGCTTTTTTCTTCTCTACTTTTTTTTGCGCTCCAACAGCGGTAGGTGAGTAGGTATAATATTTAAAGAAAAGTACGTCGGTATAATGAAAAGAAATAGTCAATTTATAAATATTCTCTACCATCGCCCTCTTTTTCGCTGTATATCTGCCCGATAAACCGTAATATCGTATCCTGCGCAACAACGCGTCATTTTCGCGTTTTCCCTTCGCGACGTAAAGGACGTACGGATATCAAACTAACTTTCGTATTCATGAGAACTGCCCGAAATTGAGAGATACTGCGAGGTCTGGATGAGACGAATAACGTATGCACATTGTTTGGTGAAAAAGAAGGGTGTGGCAGCTAGAAGAAAGAAAAAATAATGACATAACGAAAAATTCGCTGAACAAAAGATACTCGCTTTTTAATTTGTTGGCCCGATTTTTCACCGCGCATTTATACACCTGAATGAAAAATCATCCGTTGGAGCGATTCCGCAGACCTTGAGCGCGTGTGTGTAAAAGTGGACCGAATTTCTCGAGATATCATTGAAGCTTTTTCTTATTGAATTTGGGTATGGTGGGATAGGAAACGTCTCGACGGCGACGGCTATCGCCGACGAGCGTCCGAGTGATATAATAACAATCCCGAGCCCCTCTTGACCGGTCCTCCCTCGGTTCATCTTCCATAACCCATGCCTCCCGAAGGCTAGCCGCTGTCAGACCCGCAAAACCCGACTCAAACCTTCTTCCTACTTCCTTCTTCGCAATTCCTCCCATCCCCTTTTTTCCTCATCCCTCCGCCGTGAATCCTCGTCTGAGCCCATCGCCATCCTGCAACGCCGCGTCGCCACGCGATATACGATGTAGAGTAGAGCAGACGCGACCTCGCCGAGCCCTGACTCGAGACAGACGCGGATGTGCCCTAATATCCGCACCACTTCGCTTAGGCAAATCTTACCCGAGACATATACCGGACAGGAAATCGCGATGCGAAATCCACTTGCGGATCTACCAAAAGGACTCGCGTTAATATCCCCACGTCCGTTTTGTACGGGGTAAAGAGAGTAGATTTTTGAAACGAAATCGTCGCGTCGTGAAAATTCTTCGAAAGATTCTAGTCCCGTTAACCTAGATAAAAAAAAAAAAAAAAAACGAATTCTTGGTCTACGTTGTGGAAAGACGTTCGTCTAGTCCGCGCAGTGACGTTGTTCCGAGGGTAATAAATTCGGTTAATCTGTAGATAAGAAAGTTATCTGGAATCGGGGATGGATGCAGAGGATGTATAAAGCACATTGGTAGGGTTGCTCCGGTAGGTCAACCTCTTAAGTCAGAAGATTTCTCGACAGGATAAGTCTTTCTAGGGCTTAGCGAGTGACCCCTAATTAACCAAATCGGACCGTGCTCGAGCGTAAGAGAGATAGCTACCGTGGCTGACCCACCCCAGGAAAGGAAAGGTCGCGGTCCATGCGACGTTCGTTCGATGCAGCTCTGGAGATATTTCGGACGGAAATGGGGGAAATACGGGCAAGGGGCGAAGAGGAACAGGAAAGGAAGAGGATGTCAGGAGGAAGAGGAGGAAACTCGATGGGTGCGGGTATAGTAGCGACGGAAGGCAATTAACCGCTTAATCTTGCGAGTCCTTGGTTAATCTTAGGACGAGCACAAGGCAGTAGAATCCTGAAACCAGGCAGCAGGCACCAGCGACCTTCCTTGGACTGGCCAATTACGCAGAGATTATTGTCGTGCGTTTGAACTTTGTATGAGCCCCGACTGGGTGACGTGGCTCCTGAAGCATTACGAAAATGTCTCTCTCACTTTCTCTCTCTCTCCCTCCCTCTCTGTGTTCTCCTAGTTTTGACTGTATGGAGTTGACGTTGGGTGCGAAAACTTCACTCGGAGGTGGAGGAGAAGCCCGTTAAAAGGGGACCCGGGAACTCTGAAACCCAAGGCTGGAGGCCGGAGGCCGGAGGGTGGAAGAGTCGCGGCCCCAGGAAGGCGCGGATGCGAAAGTGGAGGCTGACACTAGTTGAATATGTCGCCCGAGATACTCTGAGTGGTTTACCGTGAGATTGAGAACTTGAATTATTCAGGAACTGGTAACAAGCAATTTCTCGGGCTGTGTACCAGCATTGTAGCATTTCCACTAGTATCTTACTTTCTGAGCCAACCCATTTAATATTAATTCCCATAACGTAAAATCAAGACATCGTGTTACAAGAGTTTAAACGAATCACCCGTAAACCGTTTGTTATTAACTTTTTAAGTTTTTACCGAACATGTTAAACGATCGGCGTTTACTGTCGCTTCTCCGCAAACTATCGAATACCTTCAGACCATGGAAGAACGAGGTTAAATGTCGAGACGAGAATGAGGATAGAGAACCGGGATTGGGATGAGGGAGGAGCACAACTTTATTCGATAATCCTATGAATTTCCAATTAACAAGTTGTTCTGAGAACTTTCACCGGCACCTTTACATCCTGCAATGTTCTTTCCGTTCAATGCCGTAGTACTGCACTGCACAGTTTCTATACATTCAGAATCGTTAATTGGCCAATAGAAGAATTGAAAGGATTTGTTTAACGCCCCAGATTCTAGATCTCTCCGAATCTATGCAGATATATACGGTTACGAAGAAAGACGGGGAATTTTTTTTCCGCAATCTCTAGGGGCGCAGTTTGTGGGCTTTGATTTTCGGAGTCGATCCTACTGGTTTTCGGACGTGTGTGTTTTGGTCTCAAGAGAATGAAAAGACGTGGGAACAAGGTTGAATCTGGGTATACAACGATAGCCTGGTACAAGATGTATAGTTTCGAAAAGTTTGAACTTGTAATTTATACGAAAAGTGAGATCGATGTTTTTCACGGCTCATAATTAACCTGTCAATCACGGCACTCAAGGTACTCCAGAAATTGTCGATTGAAAAACTTTTCTCTTCTCTTATCGAGTTTATAGTTTAACTCATCGGGTATAGATATATATACACAATGAAACTTGAAACAAAAACTTTTGGATCAAGTTTTTCAAACGGTGATTGAATTAAAGCGTGGCTTTCGAGGGGAATAAAACTCCACGCTGCAGGACTTCTCTTTTATCGCCGATCGCTCTTTTTTTGTATCATCGACGGTCCAATAGCTTTCTTCCATTCGAGTCTCTTTTTATTGCCCCTATCAATATAAGTTTGATGAGCTTCTGCTGCAGCAGCTTTATTGCAACGCCATATAACGGTATCATGCAGATTTCGCTTTGCTAATTTTTTATTACCTTTATATATCCGACGAATATTTCCGACTGATAAAAGCTGAGAGACACTAAACATTTCTCAATCCGTCTTGAAATTACTATGTACTATATTTACCGATCGCACCGGAATTTCGTTTCGCGATTCGAACGCGGAATAAAAAAGAGAAATCAGAACGAAAACCTGCGCCACTTAACAACAGAGAATCACACGGAAGATTCGCTGCGGTAAGATGATCGCTGAGACCGAACTAGCCCTTTTTTTCCTGCCTCTCTATTTTTGTTCCCCAGCTTTTTTTCGACTGAGTGTAGCAGAGAAAGTGAGCGAGAATAAGAAAGATGGAAGTATACCTAAAAAAAAGAAAAAAGAAAAAGCAAGAGAGAAAAGGAGAGTAAACATTCTTGGTGGTCGCGAAACGAAAGTGAGGGACAAAAACGAGATAAATGGCGGCTAGATGGTGAGGGTAAGGCTAAGGGCGAGAGCAAGGGTAAGGTAAGGGTGGGCCAATCTATCACGCCCCGAGGGAGTGTTATTGACAGTGCAAGAACCTCGCTTCTTCTCTGCTCGCCTTTCTCCCTTCATCTTCGTTGCCGTTCTCCTCTCTCTTTCGCGCGAGCTTTTGCCCCTCGGGTCTTCTTCCTGTCATATATACATATATATTGTATATATATGTATACCTTCGACGCGCAACAGAGATTCCCGAGGAGAGATTTGCCAAAAAGTCGTTTGTCTACCCAACGATTTCGATCGACGCAAATGAAATTTCCATTGGAACGATCTTTGACTACCGAAACGCAAGCTGCAAGTACACATAACCTTCGCAATATCCACCCGTTCCAGCTACAATAGTCATCTACCTACTTTGAATGTTTGTATTTCGCACACGACATTCGCACGACTGCATTGCCCAAACTACGTAGAATTGCGATCTAAAGCAATCTGTCGCAACATCTCTTCTCCCCCCCCCCGGTTTCCAACTATTCCTATTATCTCCTGAACTTATCGCGGCTACATAACATTGCCGAGCTTTTGAACGAAAACGAAACGCCGCAATTGGAGCAGTCTTGGAACTATAAAAGCACCTTTTTACAGGAATTTATATCATTTTTTTCATAACTTTACTACACCTGCGAACTTATCGTACAATTGCCATGTTATTTCCAATTGGAAGCGTTCGTTTTTTTCCTCCCCAGAAAAATAATTCATGTCAGTGTTCTTATTTTATTCTGCGACTGAAGTCGAGACTAAAGTTTTTCAAGATGAAAAACAGAGGTGAAAAAAATTCTAGTATATAAGCTTCGCTTTCGCTCGATGTCGGTTGTTTTTGAAAATTGCAGAGGCTCCTCTCACTTTCATTCAGCATTCTCTGGAGAGAAGTTCGTAAGGAAGATGCGAAAATTCGGTGCGATCGAGAGCAAACGAGAAATCACAGACACGCGAGACGCTTATAGAGAGAACGAGCGAAACGTGCGGCGAAAAAGGAAGGGAAAAGAAAAATGAGAGAAAGAGATAAGGCTGTTCGTGACGCACTCCCGCCATCCCCGCACCTTGTGCGGTCCAGCCGCCCTCAAGGACCCTCCAGGATCCTACGGGACCCTCCGCAGATATCTTCCTGCAAAAGCTCCGCCACCGTTTCTGCTGGCGGAAGCTTCCACGTATAGGTATACTTATAACGAGAGAGAGGCAGGGTGCCTGCGCGGTTACGTAGGCTTCACGCACCTCGAATCTCAATGCGTTTGTGGTGGCAGATTTTATGTACACCGAACTACTCGGGGCTTGCCGAGAATTTACTACAAGCTGCCGCAAGAAGTAAGAGGAAGAGGAGATATAACCCCTCGCCGCGAGACGATCAAACGCACATAGAAAACACGGTGTAAACCAAAAGCAGGCCACCTCGCTTCACATACCTTTGAAAATTCCAAACGGAATTACCTGTACGACGGTCATAATGTCGCATTCAGGGGATAAAATGGCCTAGAGATCCGGAAGAAAAATGATCAGCAATAAAAAATAGCGCACGTTTTTCAAATCCCTTGAAGCTGGGAAACAAAAGAAAAAATTCATTGTTTTTTTTTCAAACCGATGTATACGGGGTATTACACATCGTATGTGTATGAATGTGCGAGGTATAATAGTTGTGTCGAACCGACTCTGTACATCGTATGCTCGTATTCAGGTCCGGGCGAACAATAATTAATTATTATTTACGAGTGGTATTGCAGAGCGCAGCGCGGATTCACGGATTGGATAAATAAAGGCCCCTCAATCAAGACATAAGCTCGTTACTCACCACCCTTTGCCCTCTTCCGACCGACCGAAATTCAAATATCGCTAGAGCTGCGGTTGTTCAATGCGGATGTTACCGTACCTGTAGAATCCAGTTTGCAGTGTCACGATATTATCCGTTGCAAGTTTCGGTTCTAAAATCTTAAAATTTACCGTGTATAAAAAAATACATACCCATAAATATAGCGAAGAGATATTTTGCATCGGGAGCGCGCGGGAATTCTATATAACACGTAATCCCGTTTATGGTATGCGGTTTGCAAAATCGTTCGATAAATATTTAAAACGATACGTCATTAGGCATTAACTAAACGGTCATAAATCTACGTATATTATACGTTTATTCGGATATCTGAATTATAGTTGTTTGGTATATTATAGGAAATGATATCCAACGTCGTGTTATACCTATATACGAAACTCCGCCACGGCCTGCTACAGCTCTATAAAATATTATTCATGGTTTATTTTTATATATATTTCTCCTGCTGATATTTCTGTTGGTTTAGCTCGACATGCGGCGCGGGTGGCTACATTGGAAATAGAATTATCCACAATATTACATCTCCATTTACCTGATATATTTAAAATAAACCCGACGGTACACGCGATACTGAACTTCAAATCTGCAATTTTTTGGCCGTTATCGTTTCCACTTACGCTCACCGCGACTGTATTCCTAAATATTTATCGAATTTCGTAATTTCAACGAAATACATACGTCGTATGTAACTTTAAGTTGCTAATCGTTCTACTCATTATCGCCAATTTACGGTTCGTTAACGACAGGAGTATTATATCTACGGTGTAAATCGACGTATGTGTGTCATCGAAGTGCGAAGTATTCGTACACGTGCGTGTAACGCGCGTATTCTGCAAATTCAAGTTATACGTATAGTTACGTAGGTGCCGCGAAAGAATGAAAACGAACGAACGGCTTAGGTGCAGTGAAATTCACCAGGCACGAGATTTTCCCTGGGGATGATTATTCCTTGTAAGCGAACGCGATTTGGCAGCCTGTCGAAAGTTCTCCGGGTTACAAATGATTCTCAGCACGCGGGACGCGCCAAGCCCACGTAAAATCGCTTCCGGTTCCCTCGTCTCTGCGAGATTCCAAGTCCTCCGTAATACACAAATAGCTTTATGATAGAAAAATTTCACGCGCTTGTTTTTTCGGAGAAAAGATCCTATCAAAGGTCTACCGTAAACTTGAAGAAAAAAAAAGAACAAATAAATTCTCCCGATTTAGTTTTCTTCATTGGATAAATAATTATAATCTAAATTTCTCATTTCATAATCGATTGGTGCATCCCTGGCTTGAAACACGAGGGGAAAAAATAAGTATGTAGTTCAACTTCGGTGGCGAAAAGGTCATGAAAGGAACGGGAATTAAGGGAAGGAATAAATTTGTTTCAGTCGTTCGGGTTGGTCACGCACGTTTCGCAAGTTAATCATCTTGAGTTATGTACAAGCTTTACGCCGCAAGCTCGTCTGAGATAGCGATAAACAGCGGAGAAAGAGCGTGTATATAACAGACACCCGCGCAAATGTGCACCGGCAATTATGGGAATTAATATTTGTGAAGGAAACGAGGTTAAACGAGCTCCGCAAGAGGAAATGTACGAAAAGAAAAAAAAGAGAAAAGAAATCCAAACGAAGACGTCAAAGCCACCGATCAAGACGCGTCCGAAAGACAATATTAGTGGGAAAAAGTACATTCGATGAGTCGCCGTAAATAATTTTGCACAGTCTGCTTTACTTGTTGATTTTTTGCACAGAGTTTCGCTGTTTCTTCGATGAAAAAGTAACAGAAATGAATAAAAATGAATGAACGATATTAATCATTCTAGAAAAAGAAAAAAAAAGCGTGTGGAAGGAAAACGAAAAATCATTGCCGGTAGCAATTTGGGGTCGTAAAGTGAAATCGATCGTCATCCTTGCGGGATACCATATAAACCACTGTCGTGTCGGGCGGCATGACACGGGGTTGAAATATATACGCCTGACAAACTTTAACGTCCTACCGTGTAACAACATAACGTTGGCTTTAATGCGCATTTTTGGGAGTCTCTTGCCTGCTTTCCCTATATTTCCTCACCCTCAACCATCCAGGACTACGGGACTATTAAAACATTGAACCCCTCTCTCTAGTGCCCACAACTTTCGCCCGTTTACAACAGACCTCATACCCCTTTAACGTTGCAGCGCGACCGATCGTGGACAGGAAAAAAAATATAAAAAGAGAAAAAAATGAAAAAAAACACATGAGTGGAGCTTGACTTTGATTTTTACTCGCATAATAACGTGTCGCCCATGAACGTCCAACTGTTCATTTCATGCATGCTTTATGCCATATTTCGTGAACAGGTTGGATATTTTATTTTCGGTTTAGCCACCGCTAAATGTCTTGCTTCGACATTTATTGAACCGTCGATATAGTCCGACATCGCCAATGATTTTCGGAGGGCAAAAAAAGTACAATGAAAAGATGAGTAACATTTACTTACATATTTTCGTCCTTCATGAAAATGGTTTGATGATATTTCGAAGCGATGAGGAAAAAAGAGGAGGCGTTACTGCACCGAGAGGATTCATATAATAACGCGTTTTGTGATGGTGGTGATGGGGGATCAGCTTAAGCTTTGAGTGCTTGGTGACAATAGTTTAACGTCGGTTGAACGCGTGGTTTATTAGAGCTAGAGACTGCACCACCACCGCCACCAAGTCTCCGGCGCCTCGTTGCGGAAATTGCTTATGCATTAAGCAAATACCAGGCAGACATTCTACCGCGTTGTAACCGCGAGCTATTCGCGCGGTTATATCGCGTGGCTCGGTGCAGTAGTGACTCAATTTTTGATTTTTTTTTGTTTTTCCCTCGGATTCTCAGAAAACAATATTGCGGGAGTCTAGTCTTTCCGATGAACACGGTTTTTGGGGCACACGCCGAGTCGGTTGACTATCTTGCGACAAAATGCTAGTTTTGATTTTCCTTCATTAAAAAAAAAAAAAAAAAAAACTATGCGCAAATTATTAATGCAGGTTGAAAAATGGTGTTGAAACGGAGAAAAAAATATAAGATCAAGTGAGAAATTGGCAGTACACGCCTGAAAACAAAACATTAAATAAAAAGTGAAAAAAGACCGTCGTATCATTACTTTTACCCCAGTCCCTGTATCTGTACCCCTAAACTCGACTTTTGCGCCCCCTCCCCTTCTCTTTTACTCTTTATTTCGTGCTCCGCGTTCACCTCCATATATCTAAAGTTCATAACGCATCGGTAACTCATCAAGTAAATATGCGGCGATCGATAACGCCGACCAGGGAATTGCACCGGCGATCTAATAACTCTGTAAATACGGTATCATGCCGTTCCAAGTCCACCTATGTTATATTCACATAAACAAATATAGGTCCGTTATACCCACCTGTATGCCTACGGGTTAAGGCTACACTCAAAACCCATACTCTCCTTATGCCAATAACGTTGATAGAAACGTTAAATAGAAAAACGAAAATGCAGTAGGTCACCGCGCTCCATTATATGTCTTCTGAAGCGTAATTTCTGCCGGAAGATGTAATACATTTTTGATACGTCGAATTTCGAAAGAGCGAAAAAATTTGACAATGGGTTTTGTTTAATCTCATGTAACTTTGGTTTGATAATAATTTGATCGAAATTCAGTAGTTGGACTTGCTGAAAATCGCAGATGACGACGATTTTTCATCGATCGTATTTTAACTAGATATTCGATATCGTTATGTGATGTATGTAAGGATCGTACACAGGGTATGGATTGTAGTGGAGAACCTCGCGTTTCAAGTGACCGTTACGGTCGATCGAACTTGCTGTAGTTTACTTATGCTAATCTTATTTGAAATGCAAATATTCCATTATCCAATCTCAAGACTCTGGTAGACTGGTGGATTACGAATGACTATCTACCAAGTCAATTTTGCCCATTAAATCCAGCTTAATGTCGGTTCAAACTATTCAAGTATCGACTTACGCTTTCCCGGCGCCGTGTTATGCCTCCTATAATTCAAATCAAATTTATCAACGCCACCGACCTACTCAAGGTGACTGAAGATATCACGTATATTATTTATGTTGTGTATCTTCATCTCCCTGGCAACAAAAAAGGGGAATTTTTTTTCCATCAAACATTTTTTACTCCGAATTCGGCTCTACCGATCCGCGTATTGATGAAATCGAATGCGATTCATTTGCGTTTGCAAAATTTACCAAGTGAAACGCAACGTTATCACGTTGGAGATGCCCACATAGCGTATATTTCGGGTTCGCAGCAACTACGTTATTTGGATTTTTAATTAACGCGTAATGCGAAGAGGAGCTTAATAATGAATAACTCACTCGACGGTGGGTAGTACATGTCGCCCAGGTTATTACAGACTAATTGAAAATGATGACGACAGCGGAGAGGCAGCACTCAAGTTAAAACAATGTAAAGCATCGCTGACGACGCCGCTTTCTAGAGCATTTCTAGGTAGATAACGATATATAACTATATCAACGATCATATCCACAGCAACATCACGCGCTCTTTATGCAATAATTGTAATCGCTCGTGATTATAATATTATTATTTTACATTCTGCGGATGAATCTCAGTTTTTCATCCCTCGGATAATAATAAAAAACCTAGTGACGCCAGGTCTTGATTTCTGAGGCTGAATCCTTCGAAAAAATGACTGAAAAATAGAGATAAAAAAATGCAGGTAACGCGTATGACTGACTGAAGTTGGTACGTAACATCCGGTTGACATATCCCTGTGCAGCAAAGGCGCGTGTTGGACGTGAATTAAGCTGGGATTAATTAAAAGAATGGCTTTTCACGGATCCGTAGCTTCTGACAGAAAAATGATTGATAGCCTGGGACGTCATAACAGCCATTTCGTAATTACACCGGCAGTGATTCATTCCCATCTTATCTATCAGCGCTCGTCAATAATCTTCTTTTCCACGAGACTTGCTCCGCGCAGCCGTTGAAAGCAGGGGTTGAGTTTCTAGCTACATAATGTATGATGTATTTAATACATGTGTGTAAACGTATAGGTATATGAATATCGCATCCGCCCAATTTCACCCTCTATACTGCAACCGTGTGCGGGGCAACACCTATGTCGAAGTAACTCGCACACTTCAGTACATACGGCCGAGTATTAGAAGGTAAACGATCAAAACCAGCTACATGTCTATTACATAACGTGGTAGAGGTTTTAGGCAAAAACACACTTACACGTAAGATTTCAGCTCCGGAACGTTGACGCGCGTGGAAGGCTTTTAGAGGATATTACGTACTTTCTGAAAGGATATTAAACGCCCGAATTTATCTCACGTGGCATATTGGGGAACGGGAAGACGGCAGTGATTATAAATATGTAGGGCAAAGACGGCAGGGGTGCGACGTGTAGGAAAAGAAGAACCAGCTTCTATAACATATAGTATGTGTACCTATATATCCTCATCGCGCACTGGGCGATCGTTAGTCATCGATCAAAACGTCTTTAGATAAAACTTGTGATAATAACGAATTATTATATCATTAGAAGCAATATCATGAATTGATCAACGTAATATTGCATCTTTGTTTTGATTGGCTTACACCGGTTAAATACTCTTTGGAAAAAAATAAAAATATAAGTTACCCCTGTATACGTAATTCGATCAGATATTTGTTGTACCAGATAGGAGTGCATTTTTTTCCCGCCCGTGTTTCTATCATGTACGTACTTTGGTTGATTAAATTGTAAAAATTTTCTGCAATTTTCACGGATTCATTTCTATCATTTTCGTTCATTTGCTTCTAACGTCAATCAAGATGCAGGGAAATTTTATTTCCTCTCTCTGGAATATCTCTCTTTTTCATTTTTTTGTTGGTCCGTGTTGGCGGCGTCACTTTGAGTCGAGCAGCATCTCCTCCTCGCAGATTTTCTCGTTTTCTCATCGGGCAAACTTGCCTCTATATATATATAGCTTATATATACACTAGATGTGGGGTATCTTTCCGTCTCTCTCACCGTTCGTCGCCTTCATCTCCTTTGTCGTCGTCGCCGTCTTCGACCTGGTTGATTCAATTTTCGTTCTCGCGAGTAAAAGTGCCGCGTCCAACTAGGTGCAAGTCGATAGGCGGGCCGGCGATAACGTCTTAATTGTCACGTTAATGGACCCCGCTCTTTCCCACTTCGTTCGTTCGCGTATCGCCTCGGCGCATCTCGCGGTGTACATCGTCGAAAGATTTAATTAAGTCTTGATCGTCGTTTTTCTTTTATCTATTTTCTTTTGCCTCCTTTTTTTAGTCACCTTCGACGTTTCGTCACCGCGTTCTCTCCTCTCACGCCGTCTACCTATCTACCTACCATCACAATTTCGTTATCACACCTATACACCTCTTACACGGTACGAGGTAAACGCGACGGTAAAGGACGATTCCATACTCTGGTTGAAACGTTATTTGCTACGCCGCATATTACAGCAGCAATCTTACCCTTTCATTTTCAGTCTTCTTCACCTCCGTAAGAAATTTATTTTGCAAAATGCAGCTCTCATGTCAGTCGACCTCCATGGCTTCTTCTTATTACATGTCAATCTTGAAGTAATAAGAGAATTCTAGTAGAAAATAAGCAACAGAATCATTGCAGGGTGTGTGTGATGTCAAGTTATAGGAATCTAGAAATTACTACCTAGGATTTTATTCGCGATGTTTTTTTTTTCCGTTTTTTAAACTCGTCCCGTAATATAATTTCACAGAGATTCGTGATCAGGATGACGTCTCACTGTATGAAATGAGAAAAAAAAAAACAAAAAATCGCGATCGAGATGAAGAAGGGACGGAAATAAAGCGGCGTTATACGTAAGACTGTTATACATTCGGGGGTGACTTTCTATTCGAGGCGAATAACCGGCTGTATAAGTAACGGTGCGTCATCTTGACACGGCAAGTTTTTAAAGGTCGTTTGTTGACGTCGCGGAGCGAATGGAGAGAGATAGTCAGAGATAGAGAGAGAGAGAGAGAAAGAAGCTATGGCTGCGATGAAAAAAAGAAAAAACTGAAATGAAAAAAAACCGAGAGCAAAGATGAAAAAACGGTTAATACAAAAAAGAAAAGTAAAAATAACACAAGTCGAAGCGTCGCGACGTAACAAATGCCAGTGCTGTGGGGGTAAAATATCCATAGGACCGAAACACCATGGTGCTTGGTATAAGGGAAAGAGGTGGGGGCGGGGGGAGTATAACCTCCACACCCTCCTCATTCCCCCTGAGTAGGACGTTGCGAAGGGTAGAAAACGCTGGGGGTTGAGGTGGGGAAGTGGGGGCGGAGGCAGGAAACTAATTACGACGTACAAAGGATACGCGGCATCATTCTGTTTGTCACCCGGCTCTCGGAAATGTCAACTCATGGCCCAACAACGCGAACTGAGCTGAGCTGCTCGGTGGGACCCTCGGTGTATTTGTACGTATATAGGCGCCATCAACTACGTATACGGCCCACTCTTCGAATATTCTACTTTTCCTCTCTCTCTCGCTCACTCACTCGGAATACCATATTGCGCGAACACACCTCTACCCCCTTCCTCGCTTTTCCTTGCATGATGGGAAGGTGCGTGTTTGATTAATGGAACATGCGGACGTTGATACTCTGGTTTCCGAGAAAACCAGCTCCAACACCATAGCTACGTGTACGACCCTCTCTAAGCTTCTAAAATTAGTATATGATCCCGCTATGCTCACTCTCTCTCTTACTCTGACACCGACGCTGATGCAACACCTTCCCCGAACACCCGTCTTCGTCGTATCAGCTAAAATCGTCTCGAACCACCGCTAACTCTTTCATTAAAAAAATGACGGCGGGTAATTGTTGTCTATATACTTTGTTTTTTCTTGCGAGTTCTATGAGTTCTCGGTCTATAAAGTGATCGCGAACTTTGTATTATGATAAAATCTCGAGGTTCGTTGGTTCAGAAGCAAAATGAAGACGGACAGCTTCGCCATGGGTTCAAAGTTAAAGGGAGCTGCAAGTATTCGGGATTGGTTGAAAGAGGAAACGTATTATTATTGCGCCCCGAATAAATGAGGCGAGGTCTAAGACTTGTAATTATAATTAGCTGAAAATATGTAAATTAAGTGGAATTAAAAAGTAAGTACCCTAAAGTAGGTACCTATTCTTATTGCTCGGCGAGTAACGACCCCGTTATTTCTGCGTGCGAATAAAAGAAACGAGGAGGAAAAAAAAATTAAAATAAAATCAAGCGGGTGAAGAGGAAAGAGGAAAGAAGGACGCCCTGAAAGAAAGAAAAAAAAATTGCTCTAACCCTCATAAAATACGTAGTGAATTGTGTCTGTATAGTTTTTATAATATAACCGTGAAATATAGACAACTGTTTCCGACGTCAAAAGAGCTTTCTATTCTTTTTGAAGAGTTATATTCGAACGTTTGATAATAATTTTAGCTGGCGTCTCGAGTGGCTTGAAATTTTTCTTCGCTTCGACTTTTTTTTTTCCATTTCATTTTATTTATTTTATTTTTATTTTCTGTTTTCTTTTTTTTTTTTTAAATGGTTTGATATCGGGAGGGTAGGTTGGCCTACGGTAGACAGTGTTCCGGCGGTCGTTGCAGCGGACTGTTCGATAGCCAGCTGTAAATCTGGCCCCCTGACCGAATCGATGGAGGTAAGAAGCGTTCATGGAGCTAAACTAACTCCTGAAGAGGCGTGGCTTGGCCGAGAGACAAAGCTGCCAGATGTCCCGGACGTTCGACCCTTTTCGGCAAGCGGTGTGCTTCTTGATTACGATTACGATTACGTTTACGATTACGATTACGATTATTATCGAAAGAAAAATCGCGTAATCTCGACCCCGCTACTCAGCTTACACGCCTTATTCATCGTCGCGTGCGATTTTCCCCCCTGTTTTCAGTCTCACTATACACGGTATTTTGCACGGATTCAACATCGGAATTATATTTGAAACGTCAAAATCTCGTGGTTTATTCGATTCGATTCGTCTTCATCATTGCTTATACTGTCCCCGCTCTTCAAGGTGCGGAGTGCAGTAAGGCGAAAGTTTGCCGACTCCTTTAATTCAGGTTATGCTGCAGGATGGAGATAATAATCTGGAGAATTTTTAACTGCTGGTAATAAAGTCTCAAATATAAAGTGCAAAAATAAACTTATCTTTCGGATGATAATTAATCTACTTATTATCTCCTTACTCCATGTTATTTAGATTTATATATTTCTACAGCGCTTGATTGTTCAACCATTAATTTCCGTCCGACCAAGAAGTACGAGCAACAAGAACATCGGCATCAGCTATACCGCACCGCACACTCGGTACTTGTTTTACTCTGTTATACGCCGCTTCATTTCGGCATTAACGATCGAGCCGCCTTAATTACACTGTCTTGTGCACTTAACTACGCGAGTCCTCCTTATGTTCACCTTAGTCACTCTGTAATCTCTCGTTTTATTACTCACTCTGCTTCATACTGCGTATACTCGACTATACCGCCGGCACGGCAACTACTTTTGGAAACAACTATCTCGACTCACACCATAAATTATAAACTAATCAATTTTGCTATAGTCCCGTTTAATGAAAATATAATCAGCTGTTTTGGGAATTTGAAAAAAAAAAAATCAAAAAATCGTAACAAGCTCTTGGTGGCAGACAAGGATGAGTCCTCAGCGCGTAGGGGCTAACGATTTCTCTACCCGTTGAAAGTCAATCAGGGGGGCGTTAGAAACGAATCGAAGGGTGGTTAACGAAGATGATTGAAAGCTCGTATTGGATCGGGACTAGTAATGCCGTTAGCGAGGTAATAATAACCACTTTCAGGGCGATTTCCTCTTGGCGTGATTCTAGACCAATCATAGAAGACGCGAGCCGGGACCGGGCAGCGTCCTACCATTTCCGTTCACCGCGTGACCGTCGAGCTCACGGGCCCCAGTTACTCCAGCTTTGCCGCCTGAACAGACCTCGTAATCAGATTTTTGAACCCTTTATTTTTCCGTCGAACTTCCAGCTCCTGTACGCTTAAAAGCTTTCCCGTTTTACAGTCGGTAGCCGTTCGACCGTTTCGAAAGACGATTATGCCAGAAGAAATCGGTCGAAAAATGCGTTCCATATTCTCGTATATTACGTCACCTGACTTTACAGACAAAGCCAGTTTTCTTGGAAACCAACGATTATTATCACAGTAAGATCGATCCTGATCAACGCCAGCTACAGTAAATCGACTGAACCGATCACCGACTAAAATTTACCCTTAAATTCTCGTTTTCCTTCTGGGTTTTGGATACCCTTTAGAATCGAGGTGGAATCAATACTCTTCGAAGTATAACGAATAGATTTTGGTACGTCACGTTCCTTTATCACTGATTTCCCTTCATTTCCAACCTGACAATCTGAGACTATAAGGCGTTACGAAAACCTGCCGATGTCACGCGATGTTACAAGACGTTGGTTATTTTCATTTTCTATCTCATCGATACTATACTATAGTGCCTACTTCCCGATTGTAATATTTGTATTGTCAGCTGAGATATTCCTTAATTTCGTTCTATTTCTTCACGCTACATTGAGGTGTCTAATACCCGTGAAATATTCATTCCTGGAACGTTTCGACTCTCCGGTGGATTCTAATACAGACTAAAACTTCACTTGCAGAAGTTGAACTTTCTATGAATACGAGGGACAAGAAAATACTGGATTATTTCCCATACAATTATTCAACGTCTAATTATATTAACGATTCAACGAGAATTTTCAAGAATAAGTTACCAGGAAATTGCGGAGAATCTGCGGAGGAACCTGGAGCGTGCTGATAAGAGCGACTTTCTTAATCCTCGTGCAACGTAAGTGGTCAGTGTGTGAGAAGAAAATGCAAGTAGGAAATTCGCGGTCGAAACCATATTCTAATTATCTGAAAAACGTAAAATTCTTTTATTCTTATTCATCATATGAATATGAGCACTCGTGGTTGTATTTCTATGAACGTTGGGTTACAAAGAAAAGAGAAGAGAAAAAACACCATGAAAAGAAAAGGGGAGGAGGGAGGGTAGGTCCTTCTTTTACGAATTTAAGTACGTCATTTCCGTGGCAGACGGGAAGCGCCGAAAATGCCAACGTGAGTAAATCAGTGTAAGAATTTGATTCCCCTTACCGTGAATCTGCGCCTCTCAGGATATTGCTGGGGGAGCGTCAAATCAGTCACGACTTATTTCAAAGAAAATTTCTCACCGGTTGAAGGGGGTGGCGATGATGGTAACGGTACGAAGGGCGTCGTGACGCTGAGCAGGACGTCGTCGACGAGACGCGGGAATTAATTCTGCGGACTACTGGGCTGCACGTTTTCTATGTATATGATATGAAACCTGCACAGCAGCGAGGTCGGATACCGCCAAATATTTCTCATTTCATTCCTTCAACTTACCGTGTTTCTCTTTTCAGTTTTCTCGGGTTGTTCCCAGTGTGCAGAAATACTCGGTTTCATGAACCGATTTAATTCTTTTTTTTTTGTTGGTTTTTTTTTTCAAGGGAACAAATTTCATGCGGAAACACCGAGTAGTCTTTGGACTTTTCGCACAAACTTCAGGATATAAGTTTAGCTCTCAGTTTATGTAAGCGTAGTTCGTTTTATTTTCCTCTATTTACCCTTCTCTTAATTACTTTGCTAATTCTTAACTAGCGTCTTGGCGACGACGACGGGAACGGCGTCGTTTCTAGAGTCTAAAATAACAACTGAGTAGGCACCCACCCGGTTTCTTATCTGCAAGGTAGCTTGTCTCCAGCGCTTAGTCGAATAATGTTTTCATTTTTTTCTTTCATTTTTATTATTTCTTTTTCTTTTGTAGTTTCATCCCTTCTTGTCCCGGATTCCTATAGCTTCCGCTTCTTTTTCTCGGATACCTCGGTCGCTCATTTTCCTATTCCCCGCTAAAAGCTGTTTCGCATCACTCGTCGAGATTATACGAAATTAGATCACAACTGGTTGATATACACACAACTACATTGTGATTAATAACCACCAACTTTAGTTCTTCTTACTCTAGGAACGAACTTTCCATTTAACACCAGCAGTGGGCTTTAATACTACGTCCGGCCGAATGATGATGTACGTTCCCAGCTGTTGATTCATGGTCTTCTAAATTGAAATATACAAATATAGTATAGTTTGCGAGATAGTTTGCGTGTATCTATAATTTGATTTAGAACTCCGTCGACGCAAAGGCAGCACACGCATTCAATCACATTTTTAATTTGTCACGAGAACGCGTGTCCTCGGGGTGCGATCCGTTGATTACGCCGGCTCGGTAGAACGGAAATCTCCATCGGTAGCCGACGAACCTCGTCCTGCAGAAGTTATACATATATCGCTTACACCGCGTGAGCCGTGAACCGGGGAGACGTCGAGGCGCTCTATTTATCACCATAAATCATGCGAGAATAATTAACATAAGACAGCGGCCTAATTACAAACTTATCGTTTCTGATGACTTCCAGCTGTTCAGAAACGTAAAACCTACACACTTTGCTGCATATTTTTGTGAAATGGATGAGATGATGCTTTGAAAAAAAAAAATTTTGAGGATCATAATTATAGACTCAGGTACGATCTTCGACTGTTACACATTTATGACGAACGGAATGTGAAGAAAGCGAATAGGTATTCACGATCAAAATTCATTCCGAGTACGGCCGGAGAATCACCATTTCGTGTAATTAGCTGTAATTTCTGAGAATCATAGTGTTGGGTAGCCGTTTGGGGTGCGGGAGATGTTACTTGGTGGTACAGTGATAAAGTCGCCTGCGGGTACCGCGATGCTGGTTGGAAGCAGCAGAACTGCGAGACTCAATGTACATTGATTGAACAATGGGTGGGTATTCCTCTGTTTCACGTGACTCTGGTTCACCACCACTGACGCTACGATCAGCCCCTCCGTCGTAACGTATAACGGCCATGCTATTCTGCTGCTGTTGCTGCTGCTGCTCCTGCTGAATGCCCCGTTATTTCGTGTTGTTTTGCCACCCCTTACAGCCCCTTTCATGTACATAGAGAATACTACGACGCAATCGGGTTGATCGACCAATTTGATCGAGCCGCAATTATTCTCGATCCGCCAACTCTGTCTCGAACGAAATTAAGCCAGTTTGTTACACGTCCCACGAATCGAGCCAACTGCGCCGTGTGGAACGGATAGAGAGACGATATTTGAAGTTGATCTTTTTCTAGCTCGAGATCGAGTTTCATCTCCTAGTCGATTTGCATGGCGTTGAACGTACTTTTTTTTTTCTCTCTGCTCGACATTCTATGAAGCTGTGTAATGACCATCCTGCGGATAGCACAGCCATTGAAGAGACCGTTGTGTGTATAGATGATGAATTTTTCAAGTTTTGTACATAAATTTGTAACGACGAAATCGTGGCTTTTCGTTCTCAACCCTCCAGTCCGCTTTACCCCTCGTACGATCATATTTACGACGATTTTCTACGTGTATTTCTATCTGTTGCGTAAATAACTCCCAAACCCATAAAAGCTGATATACCGCCCATGTTGATTTATGTATTGTTCCCGGGATAGATCTCTGCATGAACAGCTTCCATAAAGCGGCGCTTTGGTTCCCCATATATACACCGTGAATCGCCGTGAATTGAAGGCTCCATACCTTTCCTTGGATATTTATGCCCGGACAATTCGAATAACCCCCAAACCCTAGAAGCTTCATGCACATTCCCACTTTTCACCCAAACACTGCTGTTATCATCCGCTAAGAGTAATTTTGAAGATATATATGATACGCTATACGTCATAGGGATTTTATTTTTCACAGAACATTCAAAACAGCTATGGAATTTGAATTTTCTATGCCTACGTGTTTCTGTATACTATACATAAGATCCAGCGGAACGATGATCGTGAGAAATAGAATGCGTTCACATTCCGTTTAATTCGATAGGTCTAAACTTTCCGGGGTTTAACATCGAGGCGTAATGCGAGCGAATCGGGTGAAATTGTCAACTCGTGAAATTCTCAACTCGTGAAATCTTCGTCTCCAACTTCTCTCTCCTTTTGTCTTTCGTTGATCTCGAACCTGCTTTTCAGCCTCGTTAACGTCACGGATTACAAGCAAAGACAATTCCATCACCTTAAGCTATATCGGGAACCCGGAAGCTACCTTGCTTCGATGTTACCCAAAGTTATTTTCTCGATCTTCTTCCTGCAAGCTCATCATCAGTACCAAAGACAAGCCGGTAAAATGCCATTGCCGAAGGCAAAGTACCGAAGAATAATTTATAGTCACAAAAATATATGATTCATGGAGTTCGATCTTATCCTATCTTAAAAAGTTGATAACCAATCAAAAATCGAAATACGAGATGAAAAATCAAAATTCGAGATGAGCCTCGTGTTTTTGAATTCGCGCTGCGAAAAAACTTAAAAGTTGGTTATAACAAAGCGAATAAATATGAATATGATGTTGACAATAACCAAGATTATCAATTCACATTTGATTTACAAAATGACACACACGTCGGCGTGCTATCTATAAAATTGATCGAGGTATCGCCAATTTATTGCTCCAAAAAGTAATAAAATAAGGATATCTCGATGAGATTTATTCGTAGCTTAATTTACTCGACGATTTCGTTTTCCCGAGGTCAAAATACACTAGAAAAGTGTGCAGTGATCGATTTTGAAAATACTTCATTTTTTACCCCAAAATCGAAAAAATCCAAAGGGGATAGATTTAAGGGAAACCTTAGATTTTTGTCGATTTTGGGGCCGAAAATGAAGTATTTTCAAAATTGATTGTAGGACACTTTTCTTTTATATTTTGACCTCAGCAACACGAATCCGTTGACTGAATCAAGCTACGAATTGATCCTATCGAGATATCTCAATATTTTCACTCCGAAAAACGGTAAATTGGCGATAACTCTATCAATTTTATAGATAGACCGATTCGGCTTTTAGATTCGTGTTCCTGAGGTCAAAATACGTTAGAAAAGTGTGCAGCGATCGATTTTGGAAATACTTCATTTTTGACCCCAAAATCGACAAAAATCTAAGGTATACCCCTTTGGATTTTTTCGATTTTTGGGCTAAAAATGAAGTATTTTTTAAATCAATCGTGTGACGCTCTTCTGACGTATTTTGACTCGAGAAACACGAATCCGTTGAGTAAATTGAGCTGCGAATTAATCCCATCGAGATATCGCAATTTTTCTGCTCCGAAAAGTAAAAAATTAGCGATAACTCGATTAATTTTATAGGTAGACCAATTTGGCTTGCAGATTCGAATTCCTGAGATCAAAGCACATTAGAATATCATAGCAAACTCGAAAACAAAAAATGTTGATTTTCGACCCCAAAATCGACGAAAAACTAAGGTTTGGACCCAACGTCAAATCCTATACCCTGAACATAAAATTCAAATTGCGATAACAATAATGCAGATTGATGAAAAAAAACTCTCAACATGTGACGTGTCTGAAATGTAATGATACGAAATTGAGAAAAAATAGTAAAGAAAAATTTAAAAAACAAATGAAATTAATGCGGCGCGCGCGAAGCGTGCGCGTGCAATGCTAGTGAGGAATAAAATTAAGCCCCTGATAGCCAAAACTCGTGAAAACTTTATCTAGGTGCCAGGAAAGTCTCTGTTACGTGGTCGACCTTCGTGTTTTCCTTGTTTTCCATCGAATTATTCGGACTCTTCATAAATCTGGCCTACTTCGAGGATACCTAACGTTCTAGCCTTGAGCGCAGCGCATCGAGTTTATGACGTTTTCTCATCTGGTGTGTCTAGTCACGTTCCGTAGTCGGTGGGCGCCGCTTTACGGTCCGCGCACGACACCCAGCTGTTAATTCCTTGCGTAAAACGCAATGTGCCTGGAATAAACTCGTGCCTTACCTCACCTTACCTTACACCTGCTACTGGGAAAGATCGTGTCCTTGTGTCCTCTCCACAGTGTTTTTCAGAACCCCGTCGTCTTACTTGCACCACTTCTCCGCAGTTCCCGTGGTACAGAAGCCGTGAACGCCACGCTCCACTAGTTTATAGGCCAAACGAAATACCAGTAAACGTTAGTAGCTACGCTTTGAAGGGGTTATTAGCCGCGTTTCGTGCGGTGAATACGAACAACCACCCTTTCCTGCCTGCCGCCTGCTTCCACCTCGCAATGAAAACCGACCTCGTTTCCATTTTCCGTGTCGGAAGTCCTTCAGTTTCACCTGTTTTTCTCTATTCTAATTTTATTTCTAACGTTTTTTTCTTTACTCATTTTTCTCCAACAATCGCAACAATTTCAAATTGAATTTGATTCATGCTATGCAGTTTTTGGCGGCTATCCGACGGTTAACGGAGAATTTAGCTTCATTTCGTTCCGTCGCGTCGCGTTTACGAGAACCATTTACCACTTTCCATTCCCACACCACCACATACTTCGCGAACGAGTGTCTCTTGGGTATTTGTTTCTTATTGCACTTTCTCGCAGCATCCTTCGTTCCAGTGTTTGCAGCGCACGGGACAAATAGAACGTCTCAAGCTTTTGTTAGAAAAATCGAAATACGCCTTTGTCGCGTATGCTATGGGACATTGCGAAGGGTACCAAAAAGGCAAACGAACCAAATTAGCTCTGATTTTAAATCTAGATTTTCTACTGACCGGTAAACTCTGCGAGATGATGTTCATTTAGAGATTGAATTTGCTCTGGTTTGATTTTCCACGTCGAAAAAATCATGTGAGTGCAGACAAGGATATGCAATGCATTTTGAACTTTCTGGTTTTGCACATTTGTGTGTTTTCTTTTCGCATCAAAGGAAAGACTAAGAAGTAGAAGAAGAAGAAGCCCACTTCCCGTTATACGGCAAATCGGAGACCCTGTGGCGCTTGTTACGGCCAATGGGAATTGTCCTTTATGGGAATGTAAATGCTCACCTTATTGTGTCCCAGCTTGGCCTTTGTGGAAAATTGCGTCGGTCGCATCTCAGGGTGTCCTCTTTACTCTCATCCTTTTCTTCCACCGGCAAGAACCGGAGGACTGTTTCATAATCAAATAGCCCGCGACCCCGCCGCTTAATGAAATGGAAAGCTAAAATTGGCCCTTCGTTTTATTGCTAACGTTCATTCGGGGTATCATCGGTTCGAGGACGCGGTTTTAACCCGCAGTGCCCACGTCCTCGGAATTTTCTACTTTGGAATTCGTAATTTCTTCTTTGCTTTCCTTCTTCCGTCTCGTTTCCATGCATACCTACTTCTATCAGTTTCACCATCCACTTCTCGTCCGAAAAAATCCCACGCAGCATAAGAAATAATAGGTAGCGGATAGTCGCTTTCCACCGCAAATCGCAAAAGGGTGGTTATAAAGCCGTCCGTCAACCTGGAGAGAAGTTCAAAGGGAAATCCGTCTGGAGATAGAGTCCTCCGCGTCTACATCGCCCCATTCCCATCAGCAGTAGCTGGTACCTAAGCCTCTGTAATCCCATACTTTTCTTCGGAGAAAACCAGGAGTACCTCTGTTGCGACCCACCCCTTGCACCCCCGCCGCTTTCCGTGCGTCGCGTTTTATCACCACCGCCTTGTGGTGTTATATTTTCAGGGGTAGGTATTGTCGTCATCCTCTGGCTTTTAGTCCTATTGTACGGTTAATGCCCACTTTAAGCGTTGCATTAGAGCTCAGAAACACGTTGCGCAAGGAGACGCGCGGGCCTCGTCGCGTTGGACTTTTCTGGTAGCAACAGCTCCACCGTCACTTCACCACCGCTGTGTTGTCGGGGCTATAAGATTGTATTCAACATGTACGCACACATGGTGTTACTTTTGCCGGTGCTGCACGAGCCTCCTATTTGGCGTTTAATTTACCGCAAAAGGAACGTATGTATACACACACATGCGAGGGACGCAAATGCATGGAACCCACGCATTTTTAATCGCGATTCAACTTAGGGAGGGTGCGCTTCAGTTTAAATACCCCGCAATTTTGTGCAACGGTACAAGTAGACGTGGAAGTGCACGATTCTTCGACAATATATAGTGGGATGTATATATTGGGCTAGTATAAAAATTCCATGATGCGACGTACGTTGCGTTGAATTTTTATTTTTATTTTGCTTTCGTTTTTTTTTTTTTTCTCAAAATTTATTACGAGTAAACATGAATATGTGTGTAATAAAGAAAATTGCGCAGTACGATCGCGTAATATTTAACACACTTCCGCCGCGGTACCGATGACGAGTCTTCGAACTACAAGCTTTCGCGAAGAAATAGGCCAGCAGATAGAGGAACAGAAGGGTGGTGGGGGATGACGTAAACTTATATTAAACAATAAAATGCAAATGCAGTGCTCCGACGCTCCAGAGTATGGCGCGTGGCTCGATGTGGTGTACAGACGTCCCAAGGCTGCGACGCTTCAGAGCCAGGAAACTCTGCTGTCGTCTGCTTGTGCTGCTCAATTCCACAGCTAGCTGGTACGAGAACCACGCAATTGAATTGGCCGCGAGCTCGCGAAGCTAAGAGATTGTGATTACGGGAGAGTTTGACAAATTGCAACGTCGTTAGAGAGGATCTAATTGTAACTAAAGATATGGATTAACAGTTAAAACACGAGTTGCCTCGTCATTCTGATGAAAAAAAATAAATTAAAATAACTAGATCGCAGCTTAGAACTTAGGTACGGTTTAGGGTTTGAGGTTTGAGGTTTATAGTCTTAAGGCCATTTGGCCGCGTCGCGTGCAGGGAAGACATTCATAACGTCTGCTTCGTTTCTCAGTTGAGCCCCAGAATTTATTCGTTGGTGAAATAATTTACATTATATGTACAGTCGTTATTCTTCTACCGGCTTTATAACGTTACCTTAAAAACAAAAAAAAAACAAAAAAAAACAATAATAATGATGATAAAAAAAAAACTTTTCACTCAATTGTAGAACACGCCCGTGTTCAACTAACAGATAATTTGTAAATCTATTTTCCGGGGGAGAGGGGTGGCTAATTATACCCACCGACTCGAGAGAATTTTCATCATCAGTCACAATTAGCTGAATGCCCCAGCGAATACAAACAGTCAGATATAACACATTTCTCCTTTTTCATTCTTAGTTCTATTTTCTCTCCGCTCTTAATTCTCTTCTTCTTGTTACCTTATACTGCAGTCTAGTCTATGCGATCTACATACAGAGATATAACTCAGCCGGTAGAATTTGAAATAAAACTATCCTTCTGTAGGTAGAATTTAATCTACAAATGCTGAGGTGGTTTCCCTAAGCTTTAAGCACTTGCATAGATTCAGATAAGGGTGCATTCTAAATGTCTCCCAGATTCCAGGGAAGTATAATAGAGTCGAAAGCTACGAGTCACATTAGTGCATGCTTGCACAAGTATTGCATTTCTAAGCATTTACACCCATTTACGTGTCCTCCCCTTTATTTTACCGATCCACGCTTCTACTCTCTCAAACCAAACTGCAACGCCGTGCACATAGAAATTTATGTTATCTCAAAGTTATCGATTAAACTTCGCAATTCTTGACTTGATTATGTCGAAATATCAGGCATACGTGTGGAAAATGCATTGCGATGAAGGAAATGAAAAGATTAACGCGAAAGAAAATAATTTTATTTCAGAACGGAATCAGATTCCAAAAGAATAAAATGGATAGCGATAGAAACTCGAGCGTTTGAAAAAGGATGCGGTGATTTTGTGTACCTTGTATACACGGGGAAAAGTGGAGGTAGAAAATTGGGGCGGAGAAAAAGGAAGGAGAGAGAGAATAGGGAGTCGGTAGCGCGGCGCCTGGAGCCCTTGGAGAACGTCAAAGCCTACGATGACATCTGGGTTAAGCACGACCAAGCGTCGAATTACCCAGAACGTAGGAACGCGGGATCAGGAGAAGTCTTGACTACGTTCCACTACGTGTATGTGTACGAGGTAAAGGGAGAACTACTAACAATGAGTGGTGGTGAAGGATGAGAAGAGCAAGAAGTCCGAAGTCGGTATGTGCACGGGGTGCCGGATTATTGTACGTACAACAGATTTGATGCCGCTGGCCCTTTTATACGAAGGGCGCCCGACTCGCGTGTCGCTATGGCAACAGACAGACGGAAGCTAGACTCGAGTTTCTCTCTCATTTTCTTTCCGTCCTTTTCTTCCTTTCGGATTCTCGTCCCTACGGAAGTAAAGTGATTCCCCCCTAGCCAACCGACGTCCTGCAGCTTTATTCCCATCACCGTGTACGCGCATAGCGGGCGCTCGATTTCGTAGTTTTGAAAATAAAACCAAGAATAGTCTAACCGCGTAAAAATGCAAAAATGTACAAAGATTATGTCGCTGAAATGAAAGCTATCCTTTCGCGCCTTTGTCGCTGGTGTAATACGAATATGAAGTCAGGTGGCCCCGGCGATATCGGTTGCGCAAAACGCGAGCTGAGAACGTAAGAGGTGAAAACAGGTATACGGTACGCGTTTCACACCTGGAGAGGAAGGCGGGATACAACAGAGATACTCGAGTCGTCTGATCCGTGACTCGATGCAATTTAACTTTTATAGAACAAGGAACGAGATGGAAAGAGACGAAAGTATAATGCATGTGACAATATATACAGAGAGAGCAAAAGACATGCCCGGCTATACGCGTGGCCGAGTGCGTTGGAACGGGGACAAACGTGGACGTGCAGGACTGTAACGGAAACTGAAATGGAAAGAGAAACGGTGGATGTGGAAGAGCGACGAAACCCCCGGAGTGACGAGGTGGCTGGGATGAGTCGGAGAAGAGAGGGTTACTTCACGTCTGGTTGAGACTTGAAGAGGGTGCAAGAGAGAGAGAAGGATCAGTCCACTTGACGGTACGGCGTACTTATACACCGCCCTTCGAGCCCCGGGAACTTCGGATAGCGAGAGTGAAAGAGAGATAGAGAGAGAGAAGCAGAAGAGATTGAGAGAGATCCGTAGCGCGGTGGCGCCGTGCCGGGAGCCCCAATCCTCAATCTCCACTTGAGCGTCTACCGGGCGCGGCGGTGTCTGCGAGAATCCACCACCAGCGAGTTCGGACTACCGAAGAAAGAAAGAAGAAGCGGCTTCGAGAGCTTACGTTGATGTCACGTCCCGCGGGACGGCTATGGAGCAGAGGAACATTTTTATAAATCTTCAACATTTTTAATCAAATTTCAACCTATTCCCACGGCATGTTCGTAGCTGCCCCGTTCTTCATGATTCTTCGTTCCGCCCTGCTTCATCCCGTGTGAAATCAAACCTGTGTAAGATGAAATAACCGAAGGGTATAGAACCAGCGTAAATTCTTTCCTTCGACTCCTCACTATCCAATCGACTGATCAAAGAACAATATCTCAGCGGTAATTTGATAACAGCTGGATGTCTCATTACGACCCGCCATTACGGACAATCCGACGGGCTCTGGATGACGAAAAACTCGAAGCGCTCGACGCTATTCGTTCGATTATCCAACCATACACCGAGACGTCCTGCAGATTCGAACCATGAACAAAAAGAACTTATTGCATCACATTCTTGAAAAATAAAGCCGAGAATCATTTTGGATCGTGTAAGAATTTTCATCAAATCGGTTCATCTGCTAGATTGAGTAGTACGTGAATTGTTGTTCACCGTTAACCATATCCAAGATATATAACTGGCCTAGCAGTCTTGAGTCGCGGTTGTACTCGAAGGGCTTCTACTCGACTTAGTTGGAGCACCAGTGTAGCAGCAGCAGCAGCATTCTGAGTACATAATATATGACATAAACTAGAGTATCCCACAAATGCACTCGATTGCAGGAACTGAGTGGGAAAATAGGCACGCAGGATGTTCCGCATTTTCTCTCCAAGGCGGTTTACAGGTTTGCAGCTTTCCAACACCCCCTATACACATACACACACCATCATATTTATAGATATGTATGCATTATACGCAGATATAATACAGGTTGCGCCGTTGTATAGTGCGAGTACATATGTACAATAGAGTAAAGTAGGTATATAACTAGGTACCTGGAGACTCGGTTTCTCGTCTTGGTGTTACGCGGGCGGCTCCATAGACTCGCGTTCTGCAGTGGCAGAAACTGTCGGGTTAAGTAACTGGCGGTACTTACGGTAAGTTTGCGCGCAATGAGACCACCCGACATAAATACCCCCGATATAAGGGCGGACCCCATTCTACAGCTTCTAACACTTGAAACGCAAATTGCATTGTTGTACCACGTGCTGCTGCTACCGCTGCAGCTATACACATACCTATGATACATACACACCGGTACAAGCGGGCGCCGCGACGCTTCCCTCGGGACATTCTTATACGGGACATTTAATTGCCCTCTGAGTCCGGATTAATTTCGTATGATGATACTTATCTCGCCCCTTCACCCACTACCACCTCTGCACCTCTCTCGCAGCTTTATCCAGCTTCGCGCGCGACCTCATATATTATATATACGAACTGCCGACGAGAATTATACCGCCACGAGATACCAGCTCTTTTATTTCCACCGACCTCCTTATAGTGCCACTGCCGCTGCCGCTGCTGCTACTCCTCCTACTTCCTCCTTTTTCTCCTCATCCTGCCGGTACTGCATATACGAGTACTTTTCATGACGTAAAGTGCATCGCGGGGGCGTGAACTGACCTATACTCATGATGAAAAATTAAAAGCGTGTATGCAATATATTGAAGTGTGTAGTTTTATAACTGAAATGTTGACGATTCTCAAGTAATTTGATTTTTCTGCCACGGATGTATGCAACAATTTTTTTTTTTAATCTTCGATCTTATCAACACAATTGGATTTCTATTTCATTTGGTTTCGTTGCGTTGTACCGGAGAGATGGTACTTTTGATCGCGTTAACGGGTGTATTATTTCGGGGTGAGTATATTTCGTAGGTTTATACGGAGTGAAGATATTCGAATGGTGGGCGGACGCGTGGTCTGTATGCGCGAACTTAAATTTGCATAATACGATTCAACAAGATCCCGTTTCTAGAAAGTTAAGACGAACAAGGCAATTACAGTGAAACTCTATGGAGCATGGCTTCCAGTAGCAAGCGGCAACTCGAAGCAAGCCAAAGCAAGGGCTGCTTTATAAATATTCAGCTGGTCATTAGGCAAGGCAAAGTATAAAAGTCCAGCTATACACGAGCCAATGGCCACCTTTGGCGTCGCGGAAATTCCGCGAAATCTGAAACTCCCAGCTCCGAAACCCCCGAAGGACTTTTACTCGTGATTTGATTCGTAATGCTCCAGGTCTCTATAATGATACCAACTACTTGGCACATATGTTCCATGGTTAATATCCTCGCTAGGATAGCCACACTAGCATGGAAATCGGGTCCTTGGGATATTCCCGCACGACTTTTCTTCCTTATTTTTCAAGTACCTGCGAAAAAGGTTCCAGTATAATTATACGGTGTTTCTAACTTTGTGCGAGCTTGCGATGTTCATTGATATCGTATTACTTAATTGGTCGAATAATAAAATTCAACAACCCCGCAGTAGCGAAGCGCAGAGCTGAAGTAATGGGGTTATAAATTTTTTGGTCTTTAATTTTGTTTTCTGTTTTCATTTCACATTTTGCAACGTAACACCAGCCACGAGTCGACATGAAAAATTGATTAACCTGTAATCGAACCACCGCACCCGTCTGGTAAAAGGCCGATAAGCACGCCGACTAATTTTCAATTTGATTATTGCATTTTTAACCTGAGACAACTTTCTTTTTTTTCTTTTTTCTCTTTCTCTTTTGTAATCTCTTTTATTTATTCCCTTTTTTTCGTTACCAAATCCCGTACGCCGACCCCGCAGTCACAGGCTATGAATATTCATCGGGCATTTAGGCCGTGACGTAACTCAATTAGCGGGAGAATAATTGTCCGTGGGAAGAACTTTTGCAACGTCAGCAAGTTTATACGATCCAAAAGAGGGAGAGATAATACAAAATCGGTAAAAGAGATATAGAGAGAAGGAGTAAAAAAATAAACGTATACTCTTATCGATTAACTATGGAGGCAATTAATTAACGAGACCCGAATTTCGATATCTCCAACAGAAGGCAAGCATCGCGAGGAAAGAGGGATTGGCGAATAAGAATATTGGTGGTATCGAGACGCCGGCTACCACCGAAAAAAAAACAAACATATACCGCTAGTTGGGTAGATGGGTACATGCCGAGTTATTTTAGTAGCACGATAAATGTTATCTGTAACAGCCACTCTCTGTCGATGAATATTAACTGAGTCATGCGGAAGTCGATGCCGATGGCGAGAGAGCAGTAGGTACCCACGCACGCGGAGGGAAAGTTAAATGATCCAATAAATCCGCGGGGCCGCTCGCGGCGAGCTCATTTTGCGTGCAAATTCTCGCGCTTGAAAAGAAAAGAAAAAAAAAAGTAATAAAAATTGAAGAACAAAAAAAAAAATATAAGAATTATAACAATAATGATGATGATAAAAAAGAGGGCAATTTATTCAAAGGAAGGGGGAAAAAGGCAAGAAAAAAAAAAAAAGATTAAATAAAATAATCAAAGTGAAAACAAACGGTTATAATTGTGTACAAAGTAACCCAAAGTGTGTAAGGCGTATGTATAACACAAGAGGGTGAGATGTCGGAAGTTGAGTCTCAGTCGTTGGAAGGTGGTGTGGTAATCCGAGATTGGAATGAAAATTTTCTTAACCACGTCCGTCTGTGTTTTTTTTTCTCATTTTTTCCGTGTTTCTATTGCCTTCTTTTTCTTCAACTTTGCTCAAACAACACGACACGAAACAACCCTCAACTCTTTGACTTCCTCTTTGTAGAAGGGGGTGACAAACAAATGCACCCGTCAGCCCGGCCTGACACGCTTCCCTTCTTCTTCTTCGGCGGAGGCGTCGGCGGGGTCGGGAAAAGAGGCGATGGGGGTCGGGGTGCCAACGACGGCGTCGGTCGGCAGAACGGCGGATGGTAGAGAGAAGGGTGGGAGGACTGAAAAGTAGAGGATCAGAGAAGCCGTGCTCAAGTAGTCGGGGGACACGTCAGCCGCCTTCCTTCCATCCCACTTAGCCTTTTATAGATTATTCAGGAACAATGGCTGACAATGGCTGACAGTGGCTGACAATGGGTGACGAGGAGACCGTGCGCGGGGCCCCCGCCTGCCCGATACAACCGCGTAACGTCCTTGTCCTCTACATATACCGAGCACTCCGCTCTCTTCTTCTCTTCTCTTCTCTTCTCTTCTCTTTACTCGCTATATTCTCTCCTCTATACGTACACTTCTCCTCGTGCAAAGTTGTAGGCGTATATCTCTTTCGACGGTGGTCTTCTTGGTTCATTTTTTATGGTTCAATCAAAGAGTTCGACGTGAAAAACTTAGACCCTTTGCCGCGTATACCTCACAAGGGTTTGGCCTGGTCTAAGGGTTATGTGTAGAACGGTTTCCCCGTGGTACCGGTTGAGCTGAGTATGCTTTGTCATATCTCAACGAAACATTTTCTGCAGAACGTGACCTCCGTTGTTTGTGGCTTTTTAAGGTATATAAGGGTGGACTTTATTTTCTCCCTTTTACTCAGTCAGTTCTGTAGCAACGGCTATATTGCGGAAGCCTACGTGGCTTATAAGTTCTTCACGTTTTTAATTAAAATGAATAAAAATTTTTTTTCCCATGTTTATACAACGGTAGGCGTAACTCTATGTACATTATTTTAAATGTGAGGAATATATGTACGTATATAGGCGTAATATTAGAGTGAAATAATTTGCGTTATATTCCTTCTCCTGATATAAATTTCGCCCCCGCCCGCTGCCCCCCGCCCCCCATACCCACGCGCAAGGGTGCCAGGGGTACGATAGAAATCGGAACAAAAAAAATGAAAAATTAAATAACAGAAAAAAAAGAAAATGAGGGGAAAAATCGGAGAAAAAGGGGGTAGTGGGGGGGGGGGGGGGGGGAGAGAGTGGTACGGCTCAATTTTCGGAATAATAACAAAAGTACAGAAAGGCTAACGGAATATTGTATTTCATTTCCCCATTAAATTATAGCGGGGTGGCGGGGAGGGGGAAACGTATCGTTCCATTTCCAAAGCGCAAACACCGCGAACGCCACAAATTCCACAAACTGCCTCTCAGGTTTTCCGGTAACGAGAAGATAATTATTTTGCGTTCGTTACGTACCTACGGTGCTTGCCCTTTCGTTTCCTTCCCTTTCCTTTCCTTTCCTTTCCTTTCCTTTCCTTTCCTTTCCTTTCCTCTTCCGCAACCTTCTCTCTCTCTCTCTCTCTCTTCTTGCCACAACGCTTTCCACTCGCGAATTCTAAGGAACGTCGAAGTAATAAGGAATTATTAAATTACCCGCTCTTTCCCATCGTTTCAATGGGAAACCTAATATTTCTCAACCTTCCTTTTCCTTCAGATGATTATCGACTCACCGCGTATACGTTACAGCAGCTAACCTCACGTTACACTTCGCTCACCGCGCGTACCTACACACCGATCCCTATAAGCTCACAATATTTGGATTTGCCTCTCAGATTTTCTCGCATGAAAAACGAAAAGACGGTAAGAAAAAGTGTAGCACGTCGATTTGATTATGATTAATGATCGCAACGGGATTCGGCTTAGCTTGGATGAAACGTATAACGATGAAACGTGCAAAACAAAGAAATAAAAGAAAAAGAACGTTCTCTCGATATGCGCATACACATACATACATATACGTATATTATTCGCGCGATTGATAATGTGTTGTGAATATAACATTCAGAGCCGATAAACGATAATAACGATGCAGATAAACCGTGCAGTCCGGGAAATGTGCTTTCTCTTTAACCCGCATTAATAGAGGTATCTACACGTGTATTCGAATCATCATCGTCATTATCATCGTTATATATTGTGTCGGGTAAATGAAACGTCACACGCGAGACATTTGCCGCGAAATAATGGATCGTCGATTCGAAGGATAGATATGTATGTATATACCACGTGGAATATGTGGACGTATGTATGCATTGCGTTAACGATAGCATACATACGATATACAGAGCTATATAAATTCAAAATGCTTCTATGCAGTAGTTACGTTCGTACGCAATAACCATGTGTGTAGTGATTATCTGTAGTTAAGTAGCTGTAATATATTTGCTGGTTGTTGTATCGTGCTGTTTGGTGTTTTGATGTTGATTGGATGACTGCCGATTCAGCTAGCTGCCATTTGTACCAATTGTTCTCGCTTTTTTTCAATACAAAGTGAAAAGGAATAGAAATGAAGAAAAATCAAAATTTGAAAAAAAAGAAAACGCAACTAACCGTCGGAGTAGAATGAAAGAAAAAAAATATATATTTGTAAATATATATATTTTATGTCATGATCCATTTGCTCCTGAAGTAACACACTGTACATAATGCCGGTGTTGTGATTTAACTGAATCAATATCCGTTATTATTAATTATATCGGTAGAGCTGCTCTTGTTCAGCTGTAATTGGCATTATGGATGCGAACGGAAATTCGTTAGACCAATATCGTTATTGTTGGCGTTGCCGCGGTCGGCTATATTGCGATAGCTGATTCGATAATGAAAACAATAACGCATCGTTTTCGGTATCATAAACATATTGAGTACAATTAAGAGAGTTGGTTTGGTGGCTGGTTGGCTGGCTGGCTGGATACGTCAAATCGGCCGTTGTCCAATATCTGCCCTTGCCCTGTTACCACAGGTAGTTTGACTTAGATACTCGAGGAATACGGTTCGAACGAAGTGGACCAACTTTTAACCCGATTTCCACGATGTCCGTTCAAGCGTGGTAATTCGTCAAAGTGTACGAGATGGTCGTAGAGTCAGAAATAAAAGGTAGTCGGATTCGTTGGTTCACTTCGTAATCGTTTTACTGTAGACAAAAAATGAAAGTAAAAAAAAA
This sequence comes from Athalia circularis, assembly GCA_963978495.1. Classification (NCBI taxonomy): domain Eukaryota; kingdom Metazoa; phylum Arthropoda; class Insecta; order Hymenoptera; family Athaliidae; genus Athalia; species Athalia circularis. Next base: position 23,073,076 of record OZ021702.1, read on the forward strand.
AGAAAAAAACATTAACTGAAACGAAGTCAAAAGAAGAGTATCATAAATTGCAAAAAAAAAAAAAAAAACAAACTTATAGTTGAAAATGAATTAGAAAGAGCGAGGTGGTGCAGGGATGGCACTTGGTGGAAACAGTGTGAAAGTGAACATAGCTGTGTGTTAATTTCAGCAGCGGTGAGCTCGCCTCGTATGTGGTGGATAGCACTGGCCGCATGTTTACACCAAGGTACGTGCACACTGCACATCTTTACCATCTCATCAACGACCCTCAAATCAACGGACTGAATATTGCGAGCCGGAATTGCAAGGCTAACGGTAGCATAATGCAAACCATTTCTAGCTACCATTTCGTACGTCTACAGTCTGTTTACTTGAATGTCGTTGTTAACCGTTACTCCATATTTATTCATTTTTTTTTTTTTATATACTCCCTTTCTGTGTTCCACCACCATCGACATTATATCGCCACCCACCTCATATATTTTTCTCGTGTTTAATTAACTCGATTGGTCCTGATTTGAAATTCGACCCTGTCTTTCGGAAGCGTTTCTTTTTCCCCATTCTTCTCGTTTGTACTTTTTCTTCCTTTTCCCTTTTATTTTCCTTTACTCTGAATCTCTTTGTTTTTTTTCAAACCTCTCTGGGTTAAACTTCGGGTTAAACTGGGTTGGATTACCTGAGGATTACCTGTGCAATCCAACCGTGGGCGTAATCAACTCGGGTAAAAGTATGTATAGAACTTTTGTTTGGCATAAGAGAGAAAAAGATGGAAACGAAAAGGGCGTGAAAGGGAGAGAGAGAAATCGGGAGGGGAAAAAGCGAGAGATCTCGATAGAATTTTACTACCAAAAAAAGTTTTACTTCAACTATTAATAAAAACGACTCGAATATAGAGCAAAGCAGAATAAAAATTTGCTAGTTTGATTTTGTAGAAAATAATTTTCTGATACTATGCCGTACATCGCGATTCGGTTGCCTGCATGATTGCAGAGACAATTTGTTGCTCGAGAAATTTGAACTTGAAACGTTTGAGAACGCGCGCGGCGAAAAGAAAGGATTTTTTATTTCACCCATGTCGCTCCCCCATCAGCTCCTTATATATTTTCCGTATAATTTGGATGATGGTTGTACGTTTGAAATTCTTATAATGCATACAAATGTATAGGTTATACATGAATTTCTACTAGCTGGCAGGTATATTTAGTTTGAAAAGATATCTCGAGCATTCCGAATTGTTGCACAGCATGCAAAACTCGTTCTCACTTCGGCGAAATTCAGTTTAATCAAAGTTGTAAAAGAATATATCGTGTTTCCACGCGCGGACGTTGTTGTACTTTTTGAAATTCAAATCGATAAAATTCAATCCATGTATATAAGTATACGTACATACATACATACATCCGAATATATACGTGCAATATACATACACACACACATATCTACACGCGTCTCAAGTTGTTGCATAGTTCGAAGAGTAGCGAAGGGTAGCAAAGGAGGTTACAAGGGGCGGGGGGGGGGGGGCAGGGGCGGAGGCGCATGGGTGCCGGCGGGTTCTGAGGTGCAGGAAGTGGAAGTTGGAGTCGGAGGTAGCCGTGCAGAGTGTTTTTTCGTAGGTAAGGCAGATCAGAGAAGGGTGGGGAGAATGATAGAATGGGGAGAGGAGGATCGGGCGAAACATGAGGAGGAGAAAAAGAAAGAGAGAGAAAAGGTGTGAGGAGAAAGGATATTGCCGCGTTTGATTTCTGAGGCATGTTTGCTCCATAAATAACATGTAAATATTTTCAATAACTGCCGAGGCAGAGTTCGCATGAAATATGCAAACCGCTTCGCGAGGGGGCGGCACCCAACCTACGCGAAACTCGGTATCTCGGTATCATGTAGGACGAGGCGTTACGTACCTTCATCCTCTACCGAAGGAACGTTCATCCGCTGCACCGAAATTAATGAGAAGGATTAGAGATTGAAAAAATGAAAACAAAAAAACAATTAATTCCGATTAAATTAATTCGACGACTTTAGAAATAATGGGGATGAAAATTTGTACTTATTTAATTAATGAAAGAAAAAAAAATACAAAACTGCGATCTCATTTTTGAACCAATAACTAACGAGGTACAAAAAAAAGAAGGTCTTACCGATGGTTGATCATTTTTTAGCATAGGTTTTGTAATTTGATTTTTTTACTTTCGAGTAGTCAACAGTCTCCCATAATTAAATATTTATAACTAGTTTAATTCTACGCTTCAATCATCTCCCTATCGAAGCACCGATCAAGTGAACGTTTTTTTCTTATGTTCCAGAGGATTCGGGTTCATCACTTTTGCCGATCCAGCCAGCGTCGACAAAGTCCTGGCTCAAGGCACCCATGAACTAGACGGAAAGAAAGTAAGTACCTGCACCACTTCAATTTCTGTATTCCAGATGCATCGAAAGCAGAAAGGGGAAAAACAAGAATTATTGTATATGAGCTTCCTTTCTGATATCGGACACCCGTCCGTGCGTTGTCAGACCTCCGTCACGTCGTCGAAGGGCACTGCAGGTGCAGCCGTTTGATGGCTGTATATAATATTAGAGACGATTTGCATACAGGGCGCAAGTTGGTTGCTCGTCACGCTCATATATAACGTTGTTGGTTCACGCTTTGGTTAATATCATCCGGATTGACGTTGCCCAGCTCCTTAGGGGTAACGCGGTCTGACGTACATACATGTACCTAACTCCCGTCCACATTTACATCGGTTATAACGGCCCTCGGGCATCGCCGGGATTTTGCCCCTTGGTGAATGGCGTGTCCGTCCACGCATTGTACCGCGGTACTCTTAATTGGTAATTACCACCTCGCGTAACGAGCATTTAAATCGTGCGAAAGAGCTCGTTAACGAGCTAAAACGTGGCAAAACCATCAGGCTTTTGGATTTCTGCGGTCAAAGGACCGCCTCGTTTCACATGATTCGTATACTCCTGCAACCTGTAGAAAGAAAGAAAGAATCCAGAATGTTGATTTCCGCAACGCTGAACCTCGGTGCCTTACGAAACGACAAAAAATCGTATAATATTTATCATAACCATACGTATACCGCCGGCTGGCCAGATCTTTATTGGAAAAATTGTCAGCATACGTATCGTCCTTCGGAAAAATCGATTATATACGAACACGTCTGATTCGGATTAATATCAGCTGGTTGCGAGAAATTGTATTACGAGGACCTCCAGATATACGATGATCGTGTATAATTTGCACGTCTTGTTCCCTCGGGCACTTCCGGTTGACCAATTTACTCCTGAATAAGGGATCTTTGCCTCCAGCTACTCTCAGCTGCCTTCGCGTATAATACCTACGTAGTACATTATACATATGCATGCGATGTACGCCTAGAACACTGTGTGCAGATATGTTTATGCGTATCCGTGTGAATATGCCTCACTCGGAATGTATAGGTATTATAATATAAGGGTGGAAATCTGTTTCGAACCACACCCGCCGCTTCTCTTCTCGCGGTGGGCGTTCAGTTAGGCGGCAATTCGACGTCCATTTTCTCCACCGTCATCCATTTGTATTGTCTACCAAATGCCGAGCGAGTAACGTCGCGATAAGTGTTCAGCTAATTATTATTTCAATTGAACAGGGTTAGGTATGCAAATTTTACTGCACGCGTTTATAATCATTCACGATCGTTAATACGTGTGTGAAGTGATGAAAGAAAAATAGAGAAGATAAAAAAGTACTTCGTTTATATCGAGTAAAACGTATTTCATTGTTATTTTATTCAAATCTATGAGGTGAGATAAAAACGTGGTAAATATATACGAGAGATAGACGAAGGAAATCGTAAAGTGGATAAGGTACGGAGAACCAAGCGGAGAAAAATTGTCAAAGGCTGGTAAATAAACTTATAGAAATTTCAAGGTAGATGTTCTAGCCTGCAGAGCCAAAAAAGTTTTACGGTGAGGTACTAAAGGATACTTCGTGCGTGGTAACGAGTCTGACGTGGTTTTGTAATGCGCGCCAAAATAAGAGCATCCAAGTGATAACTCTCGTTAGGGAAATTGCGAAGAGAACCGCGGGTATAGCGCGAAATGTAAAATTTTTGTAAACCTCGCAAGATGCATGAAAATAAAAGAGTCGAGAAAATGAATATAAATAAAGAGGGAAACGAAAAGAAGTGCGAGAGACGGGGGTTTTCGTGGGGTACGGGGAGAAGGAAAATAAATAAAATTGTCCGTCTCGCACCGTCCCGGCGAGAGAAGGAAGAGAGAAAGAGAGGAAGGAAAAAAATATGAGTCAAAACCGAAGGAGAGAAAAGGAAGGGATCCCTATGAGAAGGAATGGAATTCACTCACCCTTTAAACAACTTTCAAAATTAAATAAGGGAGACTTAATTTTTGGAGCAGTGGTGGTGCCTACCGTTTGATGTTTTCGTAAGATCGGCTTGAGAGCGACGCGCCGGGTCACGCGGCAGCCCGGAGTAGTTGTTCGCTTCTGCTAGGGGTTGAACAACCCCCGCTTTTCATCGTCTGCAAAGTGCAGTCGCTTTAATTCGTATCTTTATATTGCGGATCGCCGTGCAGCAGGGCTCAGCAAAAAAAAAAAAAAAAAAAAAAAGACTGAGAAAAATACCGCACCCCAGCTATAGAATCCCCATACCTTAAATTAATCCTTTGCCCGATCAACAGAATATAAAATATATAAAAACTGTTGCGCTGGAATTGCAGGGTTTTTTTTTTGTATGTATGTATAAAAGTCCTTTTTACAAACCTGAATTTTTAGCTCCCATACGCGTATTATTCAGCCAGACTGTTGGCAGGACGATTTCAACGTTGGTTACGACGATATGGTCGGGGATGGATGAGAATGTCGAAAGTACGGCAGTAGATTAAAGAGTGAATTAACGCGGAGCGGCAAAGGGCGGGTGGAAGGGGGGGCAGAGGTGGGTTGGTGTAACGCGCTAAAACTCCTTTTGAAACGCATTCGTTCAAAGACCGTTACGTGACGTGATGGTAACAGCAGAAGTAGAAGGAAAAGCAGAAGCGGTAGAGAAATCAGAAGCAGAAGCAGAAGCAGAAGCGAAGGCAGAAGCAACAAGCCAGGCAAGGGCGCAGTAGGCAGACGGTAGACGGTTTATATTTTAAATTTAAAAGCATTCGACAATGGACGCGCTTCTGGTATTGTTGACTCACTCGGTAAGAAAAGGAGGGAGAAAAAGGTGGGTGTTGGAAAGTAAGGGTTGGGGCGAAGGTAGGAGGGGGTTAGTAGGTAGGTAGGATTGGCGGTGAGTTTTGTAAGGGGCTGCAGACAATTTCCGCGAGGCTCAGTGGCTTCGAGCTCTCGAAATAAATTATTCTACAGATGAGTGGCATTGCTTATTTTTCGCCGGCTTGCGCGCGTCAACTCGACGCATTATGGGGGATTTCAAATGAATTCAAATAAATTCAATCGCAAAGTTTTTCTTTTTTTTCACCTTTTTTTCCCCCCCTCCTTCTTTATTTTTCTTTTTGTACTATCTCTTTCTCTATCCACGACCACCCCCTACTCCACCTCCTTGCAATGTTCGCAAGGGCGGTTCTGAAGAAGGGAGGGAGTAATATTAGGCTGCAGGAAATTGACGAGATTGAAAACTGGAAATCGATTCAGGATGGAAATTTAGCGAAAAAAAATTGATTTTACGCTTCGACGCCCTCCGAATTAGCTCCCATCTTGTGCACTCCCTGACGCCTCCTTCTCGTCCCCTTCAGAAACGGTGGACTAAACCTCGCGACACTCGACGAAGAAGTCAACTGACTTTCGGCAGACGCTTGGCTCCTCCTCATACTCTTGTTGACATTATTCGCCATTAAGGGTCGGCTCGCCTTACAACACCATCACCCGGAAGTTGACTACGCGAGGAAAAGGACAATAGCTACGCCAAAAGTGCTCCTTTTTCCCCCCTCAAATCGGACCACGCTTATGAGTGTTCCGCAAGTTCTACTACTACTCTTCTCAGGGTTACAAAGCAGCCAGATATACAACTTATACTCGAGATAGACCCTCACCGATACTCTTTTCCAACATCTGATATCCCTGATCTTCCTTGGCCTGGGTATATCTGTATACCACCTACATAGGAAAGTTGCGAACTTCCAAAGAATCTCATCCGGTGAAATGCGGTGGTTGGGATGCATTGCAGGAGGTGGCGATTGGAAAAACAAACAATTTTTTTCCTCCAATACCCATACCCATATATATACCCATTCCTGTATATTACTTTTATTTTTTCCGTGCTACAAAACGTAGAGGGTTGGTTAAATTATGGTTGAATATCGTATAATTAAATGCGGCGCGTTCTTCAAAGTTTATAATATATACGCAGTACATGTATATAGGTAGGTATATATACATATATATATATACCTACCTATATACATATAGCTGGGCTGCTGGTGTTTTCGCGTCAAGTATAAACATTAAATTCGAAGGGCAGCTGAATACGATTTCAGTGGCAATCTTTCTCCGCGACACGCTTATTACCCGACAAAATTAAATATGAGGAGGGATAGGGAAGGTTTCCATTTTCTTTCTTTTTTTTTTTTTTCTCGTGAGCACGAATTTTCAACGTTGTGTTTCGGAAGCCTGTGCTTGGAAAAGTTTTAACGAAAGCGAGCTGCTCCTGTTCTGGCTGCTGGTTATGGTAGAACGAATGCCAACGTCGCGGCGCTCACTTTGGCAAGTTACGCAGCTACCGCGCGGGCACCCCGAATTCCCTAAGTACCCTTAAAGTAAGTAAAGGTATTAAATATCCGTAAGTATTAGGAAATCGGACGAGTTTTACCGGCGAATAAATAAGACCGGCTGCCATGAGAAATAATTTTCACTTCACTTGATTCATTCGACTTTTATATTATTTTAATAAGCATATTTTATTTTTTAATATTTTCAAAATAAACTCTTGATCAAAAAATTAATGATACATCCTTTCCTAAAAAGTTGATGACCGATCGAAAATCAAAATATGAGATGAAAACTCGAAATTCGAGATGAGCCTCGTGTTTCTGAATTCGCGATCCATAAAATTGATCGAGGTATCGCCAATTTATTGCTCCAAAAAGTAATAAAACAAGGATATCTCGATGAGATTTATTTCTAGCTTAATTTACTCGACGGTTTCGTGTTCCTGGGGTCAAAGTACGTTGGACAAGTGTGCACCGATCGATTTTGAAAATACTTCATTTTTGGCCCAAAAATCGAAAAAAATCCAAACGAGTATATTACCTATATATGAATGAATATATCATAGAATAGACGAAGGTAATTTGATATAAAGTCAATCACAGAGATATACACCATTATACACCCATGAAGGGGAAGGAAATATTGCGAATCGAAATTGACTCGTGTAGCGCGATCAGAAATTGGCAAATAAATAAAATAATGATAATAACAATGATAATAATAATGACGATAATAATAGCGATCATGATGTTCTGGCTCATCTTTTGTAACACGGGAAACTATACGACGCCGACTTTCCGACTTTCTAGACTTTCAGTCTCTCGGACCCCATCGTCAGTGTTTTATTCGCGTATTCCACGTCGCCCTTCCGCCACTACCATCATCACACAAACACTATCAGTGTCGTCGTCGTTATCGCTCCTCTCATTTTTCCTCGTATAGAATTTCCTTCTTTTATAGAGTAGCAACAGAAGTTAGAGGCGACGTTCGTTTTGATCTACAAAAAGAAAAAAAAAAAAAGTACAAGTCACGTGCAATATTTGAAAAGAATTAAAGGATGTTCAATTGAATCACGGAATTCTTACGGTTATGGGCTTCGACTTTCTACACAAAGTTTCCAAATTCAAAGTTTTTTTTTTTTTTTTTTTTTTACCGCTTTCCTACAGACCTAAGCAAAAGTAAACGTCATCCCGCACCGGAACCCTGCACCTCAAAGGTGGACGGGGAACAACCCCTTCCGGTCCCGCTATCAATCCTCATCAACCACTAAGTCTTTGAGTTACGCCTGCCGTCATCTACTTCACATTTGCCTTTCCCAATTCTTTGTTTGCGGGACAGGCTATAGGGGAAGAGAAAGCGTACGGTATGGCTTTCCGGGGTGCGTAGAAAGAGTGTAAACATAAAAGCCATGCGGAAAGAAGGGTAAAGTGAAAAGAGTAGAAGGCTCTAGATAGCGGAGAAATTTTAGGGATAACACTCGCGTAGGTAAAATTAAGGTACGTGCCTTGTGCCTGGCTTATCGTCAGGTGCGCTCGAGCTTGTTACGCAAACAAAGTGGATCCTGTACTCGGAATCAGATTCGGTACTTCCGCCACCAACAAACTGCGACAACTTGGCTATCGTCATCGGCCACATGATCCCGGAATTTAGCGACTTGTATTCACTGTACGTACCGATGGCCCGAAGGTCTTTCGACCCAACTATGGTTTGCGATGAAAAACGGAAAGTCAGCGAAAACTTATCGCTCGCCTCTGGGGTATATCACACGATTTGCGAGCAAATACTAAATATTAATAAAGAGCGCTCGCGGTAGTAGGTAGCTGGTGGTTTTCCGTATCCGGTAGAGCATTCATCTATCAAATCAAAAAGGGATCTTCCGATGTACAGGATATCGATGGGTGGGGGGTTGGCCGCGTTTTTCCTTATTTATTTTCAATATTTTCTTCTCTCTCTTCCTCCTCGGCCTTCTCTCTTTTCATTCTCGTGATCCGATCTCGTGGCTATAGGTCAGTTGCCGGCTTCAAGAAAACCTCCGCGATCAGACGGACGAATGGGATGTTGGGTGATATAAGTTTGATATAGTTTTTTTCTCTTTCGTTTTTTTTTTCCTATCCCTCCTTCCGCCCGTTCCGGGACCCTGCAGGAAAACTCCGTTATACCCACCGTGCTGCCTTTTCATTTATTCGAACGTTCGCGTAATCAAAACTCGCTTTCCAGTGGTGCTTCCTCGTAAAAAGTCAGCCGTACTCTGCACCAGCTTATGATACATCACCGTGGCCCACCACCCTTCTGCCCCCTTGGCCCCCTGGGGACGTTATACGTTCTTTTTATGAACCCCTGAATGCTGAATGTATCGCTGAGCGACTCTCTCTCAGACAAAAGACTTTCTAATGACTCCCTCTCTTCCGCACCCACGTATCTTTCCCCTTGAGTTTTCTTTTTTCTTTTTTTGTTTGGATTTCTTTGTTTTTTTTTTCTAATTTATTTATTTCTCTTTTGCACCCACCGCTGCGCATGAATAGTTTTATGGATTTTCAAACGCCTTACCAAATATAGAGGTCTCATTATCATCATCGGGATAATTATACTAGCGTACGTATTACAACCCTGTTAAACATCTGTTTTAAAGATTCGTGCCAAGTTTCATTGGAACTGGTCCATCGGCTACCGTGTGACCCAATTATAGCAGTTCTGAAAAATTGTTCACTCCTAAAAAAAATTCATTACTTTTCTAACGAATAGTTATGACATTTTTCTACAGTGATAACTTGATATTTCTACGATAGCGCGAACTGTGAACGATTCGCTCTGAAAACTTGATCTCGATTCAAAGATCTCATGGGTTACAGTCGAAGAGGAACGAACGTCTGCAAAATTATTGAAAAACTAATTCAAAAATTAACACTCACATCAAACATCTATACTTGATCTTGAACACGATCACTGCCCGGTCCAACTTTTACCCCGAATAAGTTCGCACGCGGGACTCGGAGTCACATAACGGCAATAATTGTTCGGTTCTTGCAAGGCGCAACCTGGGATTCCCCGAGAGATTTCTATGGATCAGCGATGCACATGTGAACAGTATATACCCAAGTCTATACATAGGTACATACCTCTTCTTGACATACATCTGCTCTCGTACACACATGCGTATTTATTTGTACATGTACGTACGTACATATAGCAGCGGGCAGGTATTCCTCTCTCTATCTTTTCGCGTCTTCTCTGTTTTTTTTCATCTTTTTGTTTTTTTTTCCTCCTTCTCTCTCCCTCTCGACATAGTGGGCGGGGATATTCTCGGGCGATCCATTTCCAGATTAAACACGCGTAAAACTCTGCTTCGCGTGATACACAAGAACTTCACCATATATACTATACCTACATATGGGTAGCGGGTGGAAAGCGAAGCGGCGCGTCGACGTTCTAAGGGGAGGAAGAGAAAAACGGAGCTGCGCTCGAGCAATTCGAAAACGTATTCGCGGCTGCTATGCCAGGGCGACGACGCCAGGGCGACGCCGAAGTGTATAGTGGCGCGCTTTTTTCGCCAAGTAATACATATGTGTGTATATATGATCATATATATGTACGTATGTAATCTATAGTGTATGGTATATGTTCGACTAGCTGCAAAAAAAATTCTAGTTGTATGTATAGCCTATCTCGACGCGGCAACGCGGCAATGTAACCACCTTGAATTTTTCCGTAACCGTGCACATGATAAAACACTTGAAAATCGACGGATGTATTATAGGTGCAACTCCGTGTTGAAGATTGTACTTGAAAGAGATACAAATGACGTTGGTTCGAAATGCTCGCCTGCATCATTGCAGCATATTCGGTGGAGCTGCAGTTTGAAATTTTACTGGTGTGAGATCTATTGGGGTTGTTTTCGAGAGTGTGCATTATGTATAGCGCTTTCAGGTGGAGTCGGAGATAGAAACTGATGTGCGATAGAGAGGAGAAGACAGAGGGAGGAAGTAAAAGAGAGAAAAGGAGACGGAGGAATAGAGAAGTTGAGAGAAGAGAGAAGCGAGAAGCGCCCACGTGCAGACTCTCCCTGCGCGCAGCTTATATCAACACGTCGTAATTGCGAATGTAATCACTGGGTGCTTTCTGAATTGTGTTTCGCTAGCAGCCAGCTCTCCCTACTTCGGTCTTGTTTAGTTTCTCGTTCTATTTTCTTCTTTCCTTTTCTTCCCTCCTCATCGTGTACGCTTCTCTTTCTCCTCCTCTTTCTCTCTTCTCGGCGCGACCGTGCGAATAAGTGGTGAGGAACGTGTGCTTGCAGGGAAAAAGGTAGATGTTTTATACGTGTGCATGGACGTGATGAAAAATTGAGGGAATACCAACCTACACCCCTATCCCCATCTGCGATATACTCCGCTCAGCTTTCCACGGAAGATGAAACCAATTCGCGTAATGGGGCGTTTATTGAGACCTACACTATTCTAACTCTTGACAGATGCGCGTTAACTTTAACAGCTCACGTACGGTACAGGGAGATCTCGTAATTAGAATACTCTTCAGCTCTCGCTGGTAAAAATCACAACCCCGCGGTGCTGGAAATGTGAAAGGATTTCGAGATTGTAAATGAACGATATTATTTCAGTCATCCCATCGAAACGTGTCGGGTGTAACTGAATATTGCTGAAACCGAGCCGGGTTGAACATAACGTGTAAGTAGGGCAAGTCCTGAATTTCGGAATTCTCTCCGAGATAAGCGTGGGACGGGGATGGAAACTGCGACGAAAAGTATAGGTATGTATATATCTACATTCCCGGTAGTTACAAGATGAAGCTTAATCCCCACTTTTAAAAGTTGAGACTCTAGCAAAAACAGGAGTTACAAGGAAAGTGGATAATTAAAGGGTGGCCCGGCAGACGGCGAGTTCCCACGAAGTAGTAGTGGCAGCTTAGGAGTCGGACGGAATTCGGACGGGACTCTCGGACGTAGGCAAGAGCGAGAGCGAAACCGGGGGTGTTGAGGGTATGGGGTCTGAGTTGGGGATGCGGATGCGGACGAGATCGAGGATGAGAAGGGGGTTGGGGGGGGAGACGAGGCGGACATTCGCCGCCGGCAGTGTTGCCGATTATCGAAGTCACTCAGCGGCTAATTGCATAGTTTGTTTCTCGTTTCGCGTCGGTTTGGTCTCACGGAAACTTGTAAATCCCGCGGACCAGTTTTCCCTCCTCCCTCCTCCCATCGATCCCCTTATCGCTCCATCTCTCTTTCTCTCCTATGAATTATAGATGGATAAATCGGTTATCGGAAACAACAAGGAGCCCACCAACTAAGCAAATGCTAAAAGGTGACGGTAAACTCAATTCCGCTGCAACTGCACTTCGTGCACTCCACCTCTATATCTATAATTCCATGCCTCAACAAATTTGTGTCACGAACCGCAACTCCGTATTCAGCTGATAATCCTCGAATGATTCGCCAACAGTGATCCACAGATGATTCGAATTATCCTTGTTGCATTTTTTTTTTTTTTCTTGTCAAAATTCTGTGACGACCGCATGCTTTTTGTAATTACTATCTACAAACGTATTCGTGACGTATGCAATGTATGTGAACGTGTGAAATAAAGTATCAGAGTCGCAACATTTTCTACACGCGTCTACGTACATTACAACACAACGCAGGGGGCTCGTTTACCTTGGCGAATTGGCATCCGGTCCAGCGTCGCGTGCTATTTACACAACTTGGGGTAACTAGCCAGCAACTAGCCAACAACTGGCCAGAAACTAGACGGCAACAACAACCGAAACATGACAAAACAATTACAGGAACTCATAACTGCCCAACGCAGCTCTTACGCGATGTCCACGGCGTACCGTACAGTCCTCCTCCAGTTTCTCCATCATCCCCTTCCCCCCAAGCTACTCTTCTCTTCTCTCCTTCGCCTCATCTCTTCCCGCATCTCGTCTCTCACAGCACATCCCGACACTCGGCGGTACGCCGTGTCAAAGTGTCAGCGGCAACAGCTTCACCAGACCGAAGTCAAATTGCCGTCGGCGTGGCTGAGGTGATATATATGTATAGATATATCTGTATATGCGACTATAATGTATACATGTATATATAAATAACATATATATATCGGTGAGTACGTACCTAAATACAGAGTGCAGGAACAGAGACCTACATTTTTTTTTGCTACCACCTATCGAACGCGCAGGTAAAACTGAAATATTTCGGCAACAAAATTCGCTTCGCTGGCAAAAAATTTGAAAACGTTCGTGGGATATAATCACGGGTTATGTAATACATACACACAGATACGTGTTGTACATGTACTGTATACTTCTGCCTATATACGTATACCTATACCGTAGGAATCGCGAACGAGGTGCTGCGCGGGGCTATAGGCTTTTCCGAAGCCTCGTGCATTACACCCTCGGGAATATGAGCACCAGACCCGGGTTGCAATAACGCCGGATTAGATACAAGTCCTGTGTCTCGGTCAAAGAGTTCACCGTGTCAGCAATATACCCAGAGTTCGAATCGTTCCTTCGGAAAATTCTGCACCGGATACACGCTCTACCGGGTGTCTCCGTTTTTCATCATCGAAAAATAGTCTGAAATGACACCTCGGTCTTTATCAATCACCGGTAGAATTTTTTGACGTGAAATTTTCATAGAAAGAAATAAAGACCGGTTCTAGTGCGAATGAGTTGCGAATAAAAGCGTTGAATGTTTTACTACTGCACAGGCGAAATAATGTTATTTTGAAAACGCGTAAGGTACATCGGTACGGAATATCTCATGAATTTTACATTGTGAAAAATACCAGTCCTGTATAATATCACATGAGTAAAATTGGTTTCGTCGCAACACCCTGTATGCATATAAATATAGGTGTATGTGTAGTGTACAGTCCTTTCTGTAACCCATACATACATACGGTACGGTATCGTCGGATGAAAGAGGCTGCTACAATTCCCGTCGAATATTGGCTTGCACCGAATGCCGGTGACGCTGTCACAAACACTTTTGACACTCAGCTCTATTAAATTCACCGGCTGTCGCTTGTGTCGTTTCTATATATTGCTACGCTGGAAATATCGCTTCTAAGTCTTCCAGCGATTACGCATTGCTCGGTCCGATAGCACAGCGCAAGTCGCGTTGGGCTGCTCTTCCGGCGACACAGCGTTGCGACGGAAGTCACGACGTTTGACGGCGAACAGCTGCTCGCCGACTCTGGTCGACTGCTCTCATGAAACTACATCGGCTGACGTATACGATCTTCGATTCAATGTTCTCATCAAATACAGACCGATCATGACAAATACAGACTCATTTCCCCCCACAAATAAACAATACATCACTTGGTCTGGCTTACGCGATACGGACAGCTGAACTGCGGAAAACCAAAAAACTCAAAGATCTCGCCACTCGATTATTACCTGATAATGTTTTCGATATTTTAACATACCGAGTGCGACACGAGCACGTGGCCGAACACCCGATGGCCACCTATGCAGGCGTATAAATTGGTAGATCAGCACGTGCGAGAGTTTGGTTAAATGCGCTTTGATAAAAACTAAAAAATTAATAAAACTTTACGTATGTATCTCGAATTAGCTGTGTTTCTCGACTATAAAAACCCTGTTAATAATCGTCCTCGTATACGTACGTGAGCAACGATACAGAGAATATGAACACATATGCATCTGTGCACCGTACCAGCCTATACATCTTGGAAAGTGTATACTATATATATATACTGTGGCGGCACGCAGCTGGTATACGAATATTAAAAGCTATCGCTCAGGCTCGCGCAATAACTGACCATACCGCCTCTAGTCAGTTGTGTTGCACAGGGTGGGTTTGCTCCACGTACGGTACGAACTATACACACACTCGCTGCTACATACTCGCAATCGTAGAACCGCGCGTTGTTCTCCTCCCGTTCCTGCTGTTTCTGTTTAGTTGGGTTGTGTTATTCCTTTGGGATTTGCCACACCTACGACTAACCGCCGGTTGCACCAGCATCGCGTAGTTTACGTACATCCCAGAAACCCGCCCGCGCCGTCCAACTCCATAGACATGAATTCTCCTTTTTAATTGCCCTCACGTTGCACCATGTATACCATCACCATACTTCCGCAATCACATATACACGTATAGTATAAACATGTACGTATGCACCGTTTTACTCGCGCATACATGCATTCCTACCTACTTCACACTATGTCAAATTTATTGTTGCAGAAAATTAAGGCAATTCTGCACTATATGTATATTTATACGAAGGGGATGATTTGTGGGAACCGGTATTAGTCTTTCTCCTTTTCGCTTTTCCTCATTCTCTGTTTTTTTTTTACCTTCTTTTATTTTTTAGTTTATTTCATTTTATTTTTATTTCCTGCATCTTTTCTTTTTTTTATACTCCGTAGCGAAGTCCGGATCCAATGATCTGAGTTCGTGCGGAAGAGTGTGAGAAAAGCCGTAAGGTTCGACACCGAAGAGTCTTCCATTTCTGATGGGTGTCGTTCTTTACGAGGGGAAATAAAAGGCCCTGCGATGCCCGCGCCTTTTCTTGTAAAACAAAATGAACATAACATTAATTACTAATTTGTAGTGGCTGTTTTATTGCCGACCAGAGACTTTTCTTTCCACCCCCCTGCACAACTTTTGTCTTTTTTTCCTGGCTTTTTTTTTTAATCGGGTATGTTTACCGTGTATGAAACAAAATTGGGCGAATAAAACTGAAGATCAGGAATTTTTTATACATTTCGTTTTTTCTTTTTTTTTTCGTCCAAAATTTCTGATCGTCGTCTGTTCCTCAAATCAATGTGCCATGTTTAACGTAACGTAACGTATTTTGTTCCAATCTAGTTATACTTCAGAAACTTGACCCGAACCAAAAACTGTATATCGTTTTATATATATATCGTCGTATTATTTGTTCGGAGATAAATACCAGGAAATCATTCTTACAAAATAAAACTATAGGAGAAAAGGAAAAATTCGGGGGAAGAGAAAACAGTTGGAAAAAAAACTTCCGACTCGTTTTTGCAGACGTAATAATCGGTCTGAGCTATTTCTACACAGATGCAGAATGTATGTACGTGTGTGTACCTATACAATATACATGTCTATATAGTGTATACATATGTATAGTATATGTACGGGAATAACAAATGTGTTGTGAAATAAGTACATGGATGGCCATTTGGAGCTTGAGAAACTTCTGCAGCTCCGTTTCTGGACAAAATTCCGAACAAACGAGCTTCGGAGAATTTTCGCTATTATCAGAATCTATTTTACAACTATCCTGAATTGATTACTCTACGTTTATAGGACTCCCGATTTTGGTGTTTGATCTTTACCACGCGAAATCCATTCTGGAAAGAATTTTTTTTGGCACGTAAACCGTTCCTGGAATTTGATTTTAGAACAACGACGCCGAATGAAAAAAACAAAAGCAAAAGAAAAAACAAAGAGAAAAGCCAATGCTTTTGCAGGAACCTTTCGAGTGCAATCTACTAGCCCTCTGCAGGTCCGCCAGCGAAAGCACCAGTAACGGACTATATAGGATCAGGAGAAACTAGAGGAAAGTCCGGGTAAAATTATTGTCCTTTTCAAGTCTAGAACGGGTAGTTTCGTCCGACCTCTTTTGGGTCGAAGTAAAATCTTTACGGTGACAAAACTTTGTAGATATATAAATCTCAAAAGGGGATTGGGCAAAGGGCTCTAATATTAAATATGTTAATCTTTATTTGTTTAAAACGCTAAGCTGCGGATAGTAGACTTATAAACAGACTTGCTCCCTCTGGGATTCGCGTTTTAATTACGTGGTCTTCTCGCATATACGCATATCGTATCTATGTAACTACTATATATATAGATACGTATAATATACATGCAACTATACATGTAGATATAACCACATTGCACAGCTTCGCGCACTGCAGGCTGCACCTTTCGCAAAGCTTCTGGCAAGGTTCCGCCGAACCTACTTCGTTGCATGTATCTGTACGTGTATCTGTACGTATAGACGTAGGTTATATGGGCTGTATATTCTCGTCGAGGTCACGCTGGGTGAACTACGTCAAGTTATCACGTTCACCTAATCCGCTTTTTGTTGCCAAAGAAATAAAGTACTCGCGTACATACATTTTTTTCTGTCTCGTTATTATAGCTGATAGAGATATAAGAATGAAGGAATATACAGACCTATTTCTATTCTATATCCACGAAAAAGTTGAGGTATAAAATTTGAAGAGTGAAAATTGTCCCGATCAGAGCTGAAATTGATACCTAGGTGGTTGAAAATAGAAAAGCGAAAAGAGCACATCAATTTTAAAATCAGTGTCAAATATTTGCCTTCAATTTGCAGTACGAATTAAAAGCAGATTTGGTGCACGCAAACGTACTGTGGAATCGTGGTTTGAAAATTTAATAATTTCTGTCGTTGAAATTGGTCAAACTAAAATATAATATCGTCAGTTATTGTATCATTCTAACCTGATAAACTATTGGCTCTCGTTTGTCCCATCGAAACTCACCGGGACGAACGACCAGACGCTTTTCCACCCGATTACCTACTTCAAATTTCGGCGTTTCACAAACTCGGCGGATACAATTTATTGGAAAGCTATTACAAAAGTTTCAAAAGAAAAGGGTAACATGAAAGTAAACTAAAAAAAGAAGACTAAAAATGAATAAATAAATAAAGATAAAAAATTACTCACATCCTTCGGTCATTGGCTGAAAGCTTTACATGGGAAAAAAAATAACGAGAAAAAAAAAAACTCATTTCAAAAATCTGAAAGTACACCAAAATCTCAGCGTGGGTTTTGAAGCCGATATTATATTACGATAGTAAAAGAATTTCTTTCAACAACATATGAGCCGTAACAAAGTGAAGTGAAGTTTTTGAAGGAAGGATAGTAAAACTTTTACTATCTTACAGAGCTTGCTACAGAAGGAGAACTGCCGACCTAATCTCAACAAGAGTATCTTTCGCTCGCAACTTCACATGAAAGGTTGTCTCTATACTGTGTCCTGAAAGACTGTGTATAAAGGGTGTCTGCAAACGAGGTGCATTAATTTAAAAAGCAATATCAGGGATTCTATGGTACCGGGAATGTTTCCCAACAGAGTCCCCGAGCCAGCTCCCGTTACATCGCGCAATACACTCAACGCCGCCCTCGCTAACTACCGCGCTTTCCCAGATTATTGTACCATTAAAAAATGAATGGCAAACTGCAAGTAGAGAACGAACAAGCGTCACGGACCACGCATGATTTTTTTTTTCTCTCTCGATCCCTTGTGTATATATATATTTTTTCTTTTTATTTTTTAAACGATTCCGAAAATGAAAATACCTGTCTGCGGAATACTAATATGTTTCATGTGTTTTTCTTTCTTTTTTTTTTCTTTATTTGGTTCCTGTAATACCTCGCATGAACATTCGACGCAATGTCTATAGTTTTCGAAATAAGAATGGAGAATAGAAAATACGTCGCTATAGGTTTTCGAAAAAATTCGGGCGGAAATTTGATGAAATTTTGGTTTCAGCTTGGATGGTGTATGTATTGCTTCTTTTGAGCCGATCATCCCCCTTTGGCTCACAAAGATTTTGAGTCTCTAGTGTGCAAAAGTATATGCTGTGTATAGATATCCCATATATTGCAACATACACATACCCGCATATACAGCACGTTATTCTCTTCTATGCTCGGATGCGACGTCGGTAGATAGTTCTTTGCCGAAGCTCCGTTGTGCAAGCGTTTCACGCGTGCTCTTTTGCATATGTAACGATGCAAAAGGGAGAAAAGAAAAACCAAAAAAGAACAGGAACAAAAAAAAATAAAATAAAATAAAAAAAAGGAGTTTAAATAGAGAAAGAAAAAAGACTGCACATCTATGTAAAGAGGAAAACATGAAAAGGGAAACGAAGAGAGAGGAGATTGTCGCGTCATCCAATGCGCTTTCTCGTCCTTTGGCTACAACGCGACGGCGTATCGTCGCATAATATATCGCTATACGTTCAAAAATTTGTTGCGTATATACGTAGTATACATTCGTGTATATGTACATCGCATATAGACACCGCGACGGCGTTGAATCGTTGGTCTTGACCGATGTCGTTTGTGTCGACGAGGTCTTTTAGCTCATCAACCAGAGTCAGTTTGAGTAAAAGAATTGCAAAAGATTCAAGTCTCGCTCCGTAATCGCGCAAATGTATGCATACAACTCGTGAGCGTAATACAAGCACAACCATAAGTTACCTACCCTGCTACTTCTCCTGCTCGTTTTCCGAGGGGAAAGAGAGAGAGAGAGAGAGAAAGAGAGAGAACTTGCGCTAGAAAGGGTCGTTGTATCCGAGCAGGCGGAAGTGCAACGAACGGAAATCTCCCACTTGTAGCTTTTCGATACTTTCCCGGATACCCCGCTTTATGTGGTACATTTATACTGTATGCCGTGTGTACGTCACGAATATACCTACGATATCTTATCTTATGTTACGCGTACATAAAGAGAAAACGTATGTTTGCATGTTCGCAAAAATCTCAAAAACTACGTGACCAATAACCAAAAAACTTTAACAGCAGCTTCATTGCGTGTTTCGAAGTATCCACAGGCTATAAAAAGATGAAAAGTCATTCATTGAATTGTGTAAATAAGTAAATAATATTTTGTTTCTGCCGTGCAGTACTCATTCAGGCCACCGGGTGGTGAGCCGCTAACCTCTTTATGCTCTTTCTTACGGCAAGTTCTTTGAAAGAACATGAGTACGGCACAAAAATAGTGCAGGTGAAGCGGCGACGGGGGATGCTAGAATATTTATAAAGAGGTAAATATCTATACCGATCCTCGAAAGAAGATTCTTATGTACACGTGCAACACGTTTCGTATATAGGCGCGTAAGTCTGAAGAAAAAAATGTTGAGTGGTGACGTTCGCAAGCTCAGATTTTTCAACGAATATACGTATAGCAAATGTATAGATATTATGTGTGATATGCACGAGATGTGTATGTATTGTATGGTGTATCGGAAAAGTTGGTAGCGCGTAAGACGAGCGCCTGTGCAATGGCACAAAGTTGGAGGCTTGCAACTTTGCCACCTGCAACCTGCAACTGCAACCTGCAACGATCCGTTGCAAGGAGGCTGGGCTGCTGCTATTCTCAACTTCAAACTCAGACCCACTTCACTCCCACTCTCCGCGTGCACTCTTTGCGTCTGAAACTCCTCCTTCTCCTCCTCCTACTCTTGCTCCTCTTTTTCCTTTTACCTTCTTCCTTTTCCGCGTACCTTACTATCAACTAACGCGAACCTTTCGGTGTCCCTCGGTTGAGGAGCCACCGCCACCGGCACCAGCACCAGCTCCCGCCTTTTCATGGTTTTCCATTTTCTACACCCGCCCATGCAGCTCCAACTTATTTTACCTCTTCTGAAGCACTTCTACGCTTGCACGGCGTAAGATTGCAGATCTTTTTGTACCGTTTGAAAGGTACATAATATGTTTCCATGTGAACTTATGTACATGTGTATACCTGTATCTGGTTCGCGATTGCAATAGCTACCTGTCCGGATCGCATACATTATACATTACACATTTTTCCACCTGTAACCAAAAGCTCGGGATTTTTCCTCCATTTTACAATCGTTCCTTCTCGCTTGGGATTGGCTTGTGACAATACGTCGTATACCAGTACATGGGATCCACATATATGAGCATAGAGGGCGCGCTTTGTTAACGTCGAACAATCGTTCGGGCAGTGAGGATAAGTGAACCAGGGTGAAACGTGGGCGGGGGTTGTTTATGTGTGGGTGGGTGTTTTTTTTTCTAATTTTTTTATCCCTCTTTGTTTTAGATTGGGTAAAAAAGTTTTCGAATGAAATAAAACCGGATACCTTCCCCTTCACCTGCCATAAGCGTATATATATACGTTGTCGGGTTCCGCAAACATACCCTAGTTACCCTATCCCCTATACCGGAATGATGATCAGCACCCCGACCTACACGTTGTGCAACATCAACGCGAATACAAATTGAATCTATCGCTTCACGCCTGAAAATTGAACTCGTTGCATCGTATAACCTCCTGGCTACACAGGTGACCACTACAGGTAGCTAAAAAATGAAATGATAAAAATGAAGCTCAGCATTCGTGGAATTTTTTTCCCGTTTTTTTTTTTCACCACAACGTTGTATGTGTATATCATTCCCATCTGACTTTTGATTGATAGCGGAGATTCCATGTGAGTTATCGTAGAAATATGCTAAGTATTCGATCAATATTCGTTCTATGATAATCTTCTTTATATTTTGTGAATAAATTCATTTTTATCACTTCGAGGGTTAACATTAGCAATTTTTTTTGAAACCAAGTTTTCATATACGATTCCGGAGGTCTAACCCAAACTCTTAGGTTTCAGAGCTGCGGACTATATATTATCAAAGTATTACGTCTGTGTAGCTATGGGACTCATTGCCCAGGAAATGGCCGGGTAACTCGTAATTCCCACCACAACTTTGGTGTAAATTTTCGACAAGGATTGTTTGAAAGTATATCCATCTCGCTCTTCCATAACTTCGAGCGTTGCCCAAACTCGCTTACCAGGTGTTCCTGCATTTTCGTCGTTTCGTTTTTGCTCGTACTTCATTGCCCAGATTATTCCTTACTTCATTGTCTTTTCCTTCTCGTTCTTTCGTGCCAGTTCGGAATTTCTTCTACCAACGTATAAAGTAGGGCAAAACGATCGGGAGTTTGAATAATTTCGAAAATACAATAACATTAAAAATAACGATAATAATGAGACCGACAAATAATAACTGGTATGCAATCAAAAACTTGAAAATCGCAGATTAACCACTTTTGCGGGGTTGCAATAATGCGCCTATAATATCAAAGGTAAACACATGGAGCGCGGAAGCTGAACGTTTTGAGCAAACAGCGTAACTTGCATTCAACCAATAATGGTATAGATGCACCGATCATATACGTTGAAATATCTATACGTATAGGTGTATATACCCTACCCCTGTACGTGTACGTATATAAAGGGTGGTGCAGGGAAGGGGAGAAACGAACCATTTATGCTGATTAGCGTTGCCTCTAACCGTGTATATACCAACCGTTTGTTTATTGCTACCATTACGCCGATGCTTTGTCCCATCAATACGTTGTTCGCCAAATATGCTAAACGTCATGCGTGCGTAATGTCAAACCTATGTACGTACGTAGCATAGAGGAACGTATAACAGCCAGGGGCATCGGGAGCAACCCAATGCCGCGAAATATGACGACCATCCAGTCAAAACCGGACGGTTCTATTGCAGCCGTTAAACTCCAAAGCAAACGTTAATACCTAACCTCTATAATTTTCTGTTACAGATCGACCCGAAAGTGGCCTTTCCCAGGAGAGCACATCCAAAGGTGAGTCAAATTCTTCACGTGTATATTTACGCCAATCACATGACTATGTAAAATCAATATTATACGATATCCGGGATGTGACGCGTTTTATTATTTCTAGCGCTTGATTATTTTACCGAACAACAAATCGTCGAAAAATTTATTGGTAGAAAAGAATTTTTCGTGTATCACGTTATAAATTATTAAAATATAGCAAATTTCTACGTCAAATTTCCTTCAGTCGCATAATAAGCGCGAGATTAACCGAAATTCAGTGTCAAAATGGGTGTAATAATTTTACATCACGATGATGGTAGGAAAACCTCGTACCTGTCTATATACCATTAGTTATACGAATATACCTATATACGCTACGGTTGTACAAAATTTGCGTAGTTTAATAATATAAATGCCAGGCACGCGAATTACCACTGACTGAATGAATTGCGCTAATTTTAATTGTACCCTGCAATCCACAGTCAGCTTCAAACCCCTTTCCCAATCCCCACTCTCCCAACTTCATCCCTCCCCCCTTCCCCCCCTTACTATTTTCCCTTTAGGATCTACCTGCCGCTTGGCCACTTCAACTCTTTTCACAGCCCCCGATTCTCGCCAACCCTTTCAATTTTCACCCTCTTTCTCCCCCCCACCCCACCCACCCCCGCTCCTCCCCTCATTTTCCCTCATCCCTCCCTTTTTCTATCCCACTCATCTCGCTGCCATGTATCTGTGACTTGATTGAAAAAAAAAAGAAAAGAAAAAAAATCCAGGAAAAATCTCCACCCCCTTCTCTCTGAAAAAAAAAAATAAATAAAAATAAAAAAAAGTTAAAAACGTAGAGTGGAAACGGTGAAAAGTAAAAAACTTTGCACAATTCAAATACTGTGAACCGCGTGCTAATGAAATCGTTATTGTGTATATATAGTGAGCTTGATAACGATGTCGGGTATACCTATATACATATATCCGCGCTGCAACGAGATATACCTAACACTTGTGCAGTATGCGGCACGTCCTATATTGTTATTGTTGTTAGACTAATTATTATTATTGTTGTTACGTTTATTCATAATTTCTGCCAAAAATCAAACAACGGTTATTCCTAATCATGAAATTCATTACTCGGTTGTGTATTTTCCACCTACCTGAACATACATATATGCGTATACATAATATACCGATATAACGTATAGATAGAATTCGCGGTTATAAAGCGAACGACAAGCGATATTAGTCGTATTCGTACCTACCGTCACATACCCATACCTATGGAATGGGAGTTAGGTGCTGTTATACCGGCTAGTATATCCCACGAGCTACTGTGCAAACAAAATGGTGTTGCAATTTTCATAAAATGGCAGAGCCTCGCATGTGAACCTCTCGTGAAACTGTAATGCGGATGGACGACTACCACGACAACGGCCGTGGTGGAACGGCTGCTACTGCTACTGCTAGTAGTATTGCTATTGCTATTGCCATTGCCGTTGCCTGTTACTCTCGTGTTACCGTTGCTCCAGGTCGGCTCCGAAAATACTGTTTCCAGGGACGACAAGCTCACCCACAATGCTTGTTGTAAACACGTTGCTAACCCACAAATAGCGCTAGGTGAAGTGCGTAATATATTTATACGGATTTACGGTGCATCGTCGGCAGTTTGCATTTATACATTAATACATGTATGCGACTCGTCAAAATTTCACTTGTGATTAAATGCTTCGAAATCGCTAAATTCATCAGGAAGTCACTGAGTTATTGATCTATTCTAATAGAGCGTAACGAGATTTGTGCCAGCGGATTTCATCGACTTTGTTTGTCCGTATTAATTATGTTTGTTTGTTGTCTTCTTTTTTTCTTTAGCCACATGGACAGTGACAAATTCTTAGGTAAAATCATGACAATTATCATTGACACCATGATAGGGTAGTATGTACCTCTTTTCCCTATGAACGCACACCTTGTGTCACATATGTATATGCGGGGTAGTGTTTTCCGGGATATATGCCACGTTGAAACGATGAACAAAACGTCAGCTCCAATATCCAGATACAATAACCCGCTCGCAACAGTAAACCTCGACTAATGGCTGTCACTACTTTCCGTTGTGTCGGAAGCGCATTGCTTGGTTTCCGTTGGGCCGGATGTGCGGTAACAAAGCGGTTCCGGTATACTTGCTGCCCGTGTCGTCTCTCGTCTCTCGTCTCTTGCGTCTCGCCACGTATACGCCTTCGCCTTCCTACCCTGTACTATACAATATACATACATGTTCGTATCTATGTATACTAAATTACTTTACGTTACACACGTTATATATGTGTATATATATTATATGGGTACCCTAGATGTACATATAGACCAACCTGGCTACTACGTTATCATCCAACTGATGGCATAGTCTGACATTTCAATGAACTTTGCGGCAAAACATTTTCTTCGCAAAGTTCAGTTATATATCCCATGTTATTACGCGTGTTCGAGGCATTCGTTCGTCCCGGAACGGTTGACAACGAATGTATAACGTATATACCGTTACAGGATATATTCTCATCCCTTTCAGATTTCCTTTCGCTTTTCCCATTCTACCATCTCATTTTTATCCGTTTTTTTCTCCTTTTTTTTTCGCTCTTCCGTGTACTACCAGTCCACTGAAGAAATTAGGTCAAGTCAATCTCGGTCTAAATTAAACTACTCGTCCTTTGGGATCCGCTCGCGCACCTTTCCTCCCTTCTGGTGTAGTCCTCCGACGCCACGAATTATATTTCTTTTTGATCTTCACCGGCGTATCTACAGCCATAGAGTTTACCTTATACCTATGTACTTAGGATATATCCGTGTATATAGACACGCGAAATACACCCTACAGTCCCTCGTCACTATCTAACCCGGGAATATCTTTTACGCTGCAGAAATAGGTCTATAGCAGTTGAAGTTTGAAGCCTCGGCAATAACGACCGGACAAAATTATTATCTTTGTCGAATTTAGTCGTACTCTCAGAAATATATAGATACTTGTTTTCATTTTGTGTTTTCTTCTCTTACCGTGTAACTGAGGTGAAAAAGTTTCTCTCCAAAGTACGCGAATCACAATGAGCGGAGTGGTATAGCGGGAAAAAAACATATTTGTCATGTTATACATCGATGATATTTTTGATTTATACCAATGTGTTTTTCATCCAGAGCGGTATGAGCGGCACGGGTCCCAACCTAAAACTGGGTTCAACTGGACACGGCTTTTGCCAGCGGCCACGGTTCCCATTGGCGAATGTATACGTATACGTATGTGCCTTATGCCAACGTCCGTGGCGACCGCGTGACCGGCGAGAGCCGTACGAAAGGTGGAGGTAGACACTGGACGCCACTTACGCCGTGCAAACAACCCCCAACCCCTAAACTTCCACCCTCGGGAACTCGTGCCCCCCCCCCGCCCCCTTTTCTCCACCTCTAAATCCCAAGCCCCTACGATCCTTCCTGGGCACCCAGAGCTTTCGCGCACATCGTCGTCGACACGCCAACCGCTCCCATTCCACGCATATAGGGCTGCTCCTGGTCTGCTGGCCTGTGTCCACAAGGGTGTCTATATAACGTCCGAGAATACAGCGGAACGGGTACGAAGCGTTTTAGAGCACACAGACGGGGGGGTAGACACACTATATGATCCAGGGGCCTGAATGACCCAGGCGCTTATAAAATTCATGGGATTTTACGGAAGTGATGTTGGGTGGTTGGAATCTCGGTGTGGAGGTCACTTCGTCGTTAAGGTTGAGCTTGAACGTGAAGCTCGTAGCGGGTACACCAACACCTCATAGAGATCATGAATTGAAGATCTTCTCCTTTGAAACTGTACGTAAGGAACGTCAAACGTGAAAGACTAGAAGCTTTTAAGTCACTGCGTCCAACATCCTCGTCCTATCACAACCGAATATCTTCTTCCTTCGTGCTCTCTGCTGCTGCTGCTGCTGCTGCTGCTGCATGAGGTAAAGTTATTTTAGATTCGCTGTACATTACTCATCTACACGTTATATATGTGGCTGGTTTACTTATCGTCGTGTCACACGAGACTGTCGGCATTCGACCGATGGTTACGAAGCTTTGTTTTTACTCATTTTCGTGGGACTTTTATCTTTTTAAAAATTCTGATCCCCTCCAACGAATCAAATTTTCATTAAATTCCGAAAGTATGATGCGATCACATTACGCGTGTCGTGGAAAAGTAACTTCGAATTTTGGACTCTTCCAATGATTCGTCACCGGTGGACGATTCATCTTTGATCAGATCTGGGGAAAAAATCTGTTCGCCCATATTACAATTATTTGAATGATATTCGATACAAGACCTCCATCGATTTATTCAGGTAAACTTCCTCCCCGGATAATCCATTTCAACGTTGGTTCGCCACGTTGTTTGAAACGAAAAATCACGAGCTCGGTGATTTAGTATTTTTTTTTTTTCCCCGTCACTGTTTAATCTGCGATAAATTAACCCTGAATCCGTACCGAAAAAAGAAATAAAAATTACCGAGGGGCCGAAAACCAGCTCGAGGTGATTGTTTCCTTCTGACCTATTACCCTCTAAAAATACGTTCCTCCACATAACAATGCCTCACAGATTCTATACGAAAGCTCATTGACGATAAAGTGGCGTAGCGACTCATAGCTGTCTCTTGTTATATTAAACGATTTATTATACGGATCACCAATCGCATTCTCCTCATATTAATTTCCCTGCACACTATTCATGCATCCCCTTCGTTCTAGTTCCCTGCAGTGAAGCTAAATGAAAACAAGTCATATCTATCAAACTATATATCGTATACATCCTCAGTTCTGATATCGGCGAGCCATTCAAGATATCGCCGAACTAGGTGGGTATTTTTCACTCGTCGAGAAAATAAAACGGGTTCCAAAGAGAAAGAGGGGGGAAAAAGAACGTGGAGAAGTAGAGAGAGAGAGAGAGAGAGAGGAAGCCCAAGGTGGAAGTAGAAGTAGAAGTAGAAGTGGAAGCCCGAGCTCGAACTGGGTTCGAGGTGGAGGTAGCCGGGGTAGAGGAGGTGGCGGTGGAAGTGGCGGAGGAAGAGGATGAGGACGTAGAGGAGCTGAACACCCTGGGGAGCCGGCAGCTCGTTACGCGAGACGTGGTGCAACTCCCATCCTTCCCTTTCTCCGCAACCCTCTCCCTAGCTCACGGCGGTCTGAATAATGTTCCACACCTTCCTGTATGCTATATACATGTATATATGTACATATATACGTGTACCTCGATACTTGCAAATCGCACTCCTTCATGTATAATACCGCACTATAGATCCTTCAACGATGTGTACAGATACTAGATTCAACCCTGCACCCACTCTGTCTTCCATACAAGATATACACGCACACGTGCCACCGTTACATAGCTAGTTTGCCGTACTTATATAATTATTATGGATGAACGGAATATAAAGTGCGTACGTATGTATGAAAGTGCAGCGAATTCGCACACTGCACTTTTACGACGTAATTTTTTTTTTCATCTCCCACACCTATAGATATATACAGCTATATATGTGTGTATATTTTTCCGCGACTCGCACTCGCAGTAACAAGTGGATTTGCTTTTTTTCCTTTCTTTTATTTGTGCTTTTTTTTTGTGTGTGTGTGTTTTTTTTGTGACGGTTGACATTCATCGCGTTGCAGGTTAAAGGGGTAGAAGAATCTGTGCGATTAGATTTTGTTATTTTCATCGGTTGGTTAGGGATTGACTGGATTTTTAGGGGGGTTTTCGGATAGGTACGAGTCGAATTCAAATCCCCACCTTATACGATCCCACACCTCTCTTTTTCTCTTCCTCCTCCCCCTACCTCCCTCTCTTTTCATTCGACGGCAGGCCGTCCCGCGGACGATCCGTTGCCGCGGCGCTATAATGTCCCAGATTGAAATTCGCAGCTCGACCGAGCGCTAAGCATTTTAATGCTTTCCCGTAGTACGCGTATAGGGGCGGAGTACCGACCAACCCTACCTTATTCCACCCGACCAAAGTGATCCTCTTTACCACCCACTTTCCTAGCTGGTACTATCTATAGTTTCTCGTCTGCAGAAGTTATCCGAGGATTTTAGTCGACTGCAGGATCGTCGCGACGATGGCTCCCCGCATAACCACCCAGCCACAAACGCCTGCACGGATCCGGATCGTAAAATCATATTTCTCGCTGACTGTTTCAATTATTAATGACCCCCGCAAGCCGTGGAATATATAGGCTGCGCGAAAATAAAGGAGGAAAAGAAACCGCGCGAAACGAGGGGATGAACGTATTACGATACATAAAAATCCGACCCAGCTTCTCGACGATTTCACAAAAATCAACCGACTGAAAATGGTCCTGAAATTTTCTTTTCCCATCTTCTTCTTCTTTCATTTTTCTCCTATCTGAATACAACGGCTACACAATTAAGGTATACAGATAACCAGGGCATTTCAGTCCAACCACATCCAACGTCGGCTTAAAATAGCATCTCTTGAGTCGACGTACTACACAGACAAATATTTTGACGCACGTTATGATATGCGTGCTTCACAGACCCGCGGGTTGACCGTGGACCGCAGGGTCGAAACTTTCGTGCCGTTAGGAAAAAAAAGAAAGAAAGACGGAGGAAAGGAGAAAAAAAAAAAATAGAAAATATATAACATAAAATAACGCGACGGGGGTGCCGCGGTAGAAGACGGGCATCCATTTGGTATCAGGACCTCTTTTATTTACGCCGTACTAAACGTTATCGCTATCCCACTCGATTAACTATTGTCCGAATATCCTCCTACCGTAAACCGGAGGGGTGGTGGGTCGAAGGATAATAGTTGTTCGTTGAATATCCAGTAGTAATCCGTGAAAGAAATGTCCATCTATATGTTAATAAATTGTAGGTTAATCTTCGACAAAAGTTTCCAAACCTGTGTATAATATAAGGGAAGCGGAAGACTCGTTGTCCCCAAATTAATCTTCCTAGTAGAGACCGTTGATCGGACAATAAATTTACAGGGTAAAAGCACGCCCGCGGAGACGCGGAAGCTTCGGATATGTTGTTGCAGCTAGATAAGCTAAGCTCTGACGTGATGGAGCAGCCAGTAAACTTAGGCGCGCCATCATCCCGCCCAAATGACTCCTAGATAATAATACATACGTGAAATAGACGTGCATACGCGCACATCTCTATTCCAAGAAACCGACAATATACGCTAACACGAAACATTTCCAAAATTATTATACTCGTGTAAATTTTACTCGATGCTAGTTAACGCGTCATTATTGCCGTTCTCGCTCGTCAGCATGTGGTAGCTGAGTTTCTGTCTATTCTTTTTTTTTTTTACTCTTTTATTCTTTCGCTGTCTCCTTCGTGATTTTTAATGAAACTTCTACAACTTAATACCTCCAGCCAAATTAATCTACTTTAATTGCAGCAATATTTCATTCTGCTGGAAGAGCGTCTCTCGTCACGTATATACATACCATTACTATATATGTACATATAGACTTTAAGCCCACTGTTTTTTAGATGTACGTACAGATGCATATGTGTGCTCGGGTATAGGAAAGCTTTCGCTCGCTACGAGTAAAGAGTTGGTGCATCTATTCAGCAGCACGATTATGCAGCAGGTATCCAGTAGATATATCGCGATAGAAGGTAAAAACGCACTGCAGGAAGGCAAATACATGCATCTACCTACCTCAGTCGGCATGGATTGGCCGCGTGTTATGCAGCTCCGTGTAGACAGGATAGCACCGGAAACAATCGGTAAAAAGCCTCGACTAAAAAGCTTTTCATCTTTCGCACAAGAGCTGCTGACGGTATTTTCCTTTTCTTCTTTGTTGTATCCATTTTTTTTAACGCTTCTTTTTTCTGTTTCTTTTTTTTTTTGCAATTTTTTTTCTGCTCTCTTCGCGTCGCGCTATATGCACGCGTCGTCTGCTCGTATCGTCTCGTCTCGTGTCGGAACGAAAGAGCCGCCCGGTCCAAAGAGGAAAAGGGAGGGAGGTAAAAAGGGGCGAGGGATGATGTGCAGGGAGTTAGGAGGGAGGGACACACGTACGACGTTGAATGGTTCTGGTAATTGCGCGCTTAATATTTCAGAACCTTTTCTCTGTGTAGACACGTAGAAAGAAACAGGATGATAAAAAAAAAAAGAAAAAGAAAAAGAAAGTCCGCGTCGTCCGCGATTCACCTCGAGAGCCAAAGTCGGCAAGATCCGCGAAAGAGCGAGGGATGGGAAGCATAAGGAGGAGGACATCTCTACGCGTTTGGCTGCAGGAGATGGGGCAAAGTAAAAAACCTCTGTACATCATATATTTTCAAGTTTTGGTGCATTTGGCTAGAGGTACGTAGAAATAAGCTCGTGGGGCAGAGATGAAAATTTTTTTTCATACAAACAAATTTCGCAATACCGAGTAGGTACTGTGCCGTTTATATGGATAGTAGAAAAGGGTGATCGGAAGAGATCTCGGAGATAGAGAGGAGGAAAAGAAATAGGAAAAAGAACAAACAGCGATGGTGATGGCTTGACCGCTCAGCGATACCAACGTGAAATTGGCTGTAGAATATTTACGATCCGACCCCGAACCCGCGCCTTTTGTGACGGACTTTACTCTTGAATGGGCATCTCTGGGAGCCCCATACAACCCTGTACGGACGGAACGCACCATAGACGCTACACGGCTATATCCGAGTAGGTGGTGGTGGCCAAGCCTGCGAACAAAAGCTTCCAGGTTCGCTTCTCGTTCTTGTAGGTGGGAAAGTTGCGAGCTGAAAATGACCTTGGAAGAGGCCAGAGGAAGAGAGGAAAGACAGGAGCGAAGGGAACAGGGATAGAGTCTCGAAGTCGTCGGTTGTGGGCGGTGAGTGAGGAACGCAATCGAGTGGGATTAAACCTTCTCGATTGCTTCTTACTTCACGCGGCTTGGCTCGCCTCGCCTTGTCTCGTGTTAACGGAGAGGGTGAGCGGCGGATCAGGGATTGCCGGAGTGATCGCGACGGGAAGAGGGTCGCCTCTGCAGTCCGCTTGAGGTTAATTGGACATTTTTTATTGTCAATTTCTGATTGAGATCTCGCTTTTGTTGTATACCGTAGCTATACATATATATATATACGCGCATGTTACGTCGCGCACAGACGAGAAGGGTGGAAATTCTGAGGACCGAGAAAAGTGCAGAGAGAAAAACCTGAACAGAAGTTGAAACCGTCTTATCGGGAAGAGAATAGAGCCGACCCCAATGCAGTTCTATATATGTGTAACTAGGTATGTGGAGTATATCCAGAAAACGCACACCGCACTTTTTCTCATTCTCATTTTCCAACATCATTCGATACTATTCCAAGAAGTCTGCGCAGACATGAAATGGGGAAATTCAGGGAGCGACGGTGGACAGCCCGTAACTCTGAACCAGGGATTGTGTGATCTGATTAAAACATTCGTCATTCAGTTCCGCAGCTACAGTCCACCACATAAGTAGGAACACACATGTCTCTTACCAGCAATATGTATTCTACGGCTGGTTTCGTCCGCTGATAATCGTATGGGTACAACGCAAAGCGAGCTCGTTAGCGGGCTTTCCGTTAAATAAGCTCATATCCTTGTGCAGCAGCTTGCGGCTAGGGAACCACAAAGCTGCACTGCTGAACCTACCGCAGTTGTAATGTATATATCCATATATACGTAAAAATGTGGTATGTACTGACATTTAAAATTCTCTGCCTGACAGTGTTACCCCGACATGATAGGCGTCAGGTATATCTGTACTCCCTCAGATAATATATACACATATATATGCAAATCTGAAGGAGCAATAATATGTACATATATATTATCCGAGGGAGTACAGATACCCGACGCCTATCCGTCAGGATAACACTGTTGGGCGGAGAATTTTAAAAGTCAAAATTTCACACATTTTTCATGTTATACCAATGTTATATGTGTACGGAACTGCAAGAGGAAAGAAGGAAGTTTTTTTTTCATCTGTAGAAGAGAATCAATTTATTCATCCGTTAGGTGCTGCGCCTAGTGTGGTCATACGCCACGAGGTATTCATTGGCGATTCGCGAAAATTATAGAGTGAATAGTTGAGGTAGGCGATCGGACGGATCGGTGCGAGAGAGAAACAGAGGCGAGGTCGAATGATAGTGAGAATCCAACGCTTGCACGTCAACCAGACCAGAACATTCTAGAACGGGCAGAGAATCACGGCTTGATGTATCGAACCCAGGGGCCTTCTCGCCCTACACCGACATCGCTGCCACCTCCACCTCCACCTTCACTTCCACCTTCACTTCCACCCCCTCAACTTCACTTCTCGACGGGCTGCCCCGGACCGACAGACCCTCGGGTGAGATATGATCTGAGCTCGCTATCGCGGATCAACCTCTGCCCTCTATCCTACGACCTCTTCACTCTATTCCTTCGGCCTCTACCCCTCGTCAACCCACCACCTCACCTTGCGCACCGAGTCTAATCACTAATTAGAATCGCCAAGCACACGCACACCACCCCCTAGAGCCCGGCTGAACTGATTAATATTAATTGTATTACGCGTGGTGTTTTCATTGTTATGACGTATCGGGCTTGTTATCTAAGTGAATACATAATTGGATTAAATTCACTCTTACCTTGTTAATAATCCGATGAAAACAACCCTCGACTACGGGGGATTTGATTTTAAAGTTTAATAAAAATGATCAATTACCGTTATTCTCTTTTCTCAAGTTTTCGACCGTTCTGCCTCTCGTTTTCTCTCGCGTTGTTCAGTACGTGGCAACTCACCTACGCAAAATTTATCAATCCAATTTAACCCGTATACCTTATAATATACTGGCAATGGGAAACGCATTCACACGATATCCCGAGGGGGCTTGCCAGAAGACTGAAGAATTATTTTTCAAATCGTCTTCACAGTGGTGAGCGGATATGCAATGAAAAAAAAACAAAAAAAAAAAACAAAAAAAACAAATAATAATAAATAAAAGAAAAGAGAAATAAGAGAAGAAAAGAACCTCCAGGTCTTTCTTCGCAACTCGTATGAGAAACGTCGTTTCAAGTATATCTCGAGTCTCTGGTTTTCTACGTAGGTAGATACGTAGGTACATATATATATATATGTATGCATTGATATCGCGAGGGGGTTGGGGAATCGGAGGGTAGCTGGTATACCTCCGCATACCTTGGCCCTGCATAAGTAAAGCGTAGCTGCTTCTTCGCCTTCCCCCTTCCCCCTTACCTTTATACCTCTTCGTCCCTGCAACGAAACTCCCGTCTCGCCTTATCCTATATTCTACCCTCTCAGAAACAATGAAAACTCCCAATCACATTTGCTATTCCCTACTCCCTCCGTTGCTTCACCTCGGCGAAAGCGGTTCGCTTGTGAATCGTTTTACATTTTTATAAAGCAGCTTAATTCGCTGCGGGGCGGACGGTGCCGAGCCGAGCTGAGTTGAGCTAAGCTAAGCTCAGAGGCGAAAACGTGGGGGTGCGGACGCCCAAAAATGCGGGGATATGTATATACACCTCATTCTATAGCAACCCATACGCGAAGTATATGTATGTACAGCTTGAGATACAAAACGGCTTGCGCGAAACTAAACTAAACGAAACGCAACGAAATGAAACGTGTAACGGCAAAACGTGTGCAGGTATAGTATAAGTATATAATGTTCGCACATATATACATGTAGGTATGGCGCAAATGTTAAGGTGATAAATTATACCTAGTTAGGTATGTTAGCTACATACGGTAGCGCAGAGAATTATTATTCGAGAATTTATTCCCGTAGAGGAATTATTACGGCCATTATGTCACGGCTGAACAGATGTTTTAACTGGGCGCTAGAATATGGCTCCGCGGCGTAACGTAATTGGTACCGTATACGACATGGTAGAAAACTGCTTCATATAACCATACGCTATAACGATAAGATAAAATTGCTCGATTATAAGTCTCGATCGTCATTTTTAAGTTGATGAAAATTCGTCGTTTTAAAATCGGCCTTTCTCCTCCCAATTTCGTGAATTAAAGTAGAAATTTCTTTTTTTCTCTCCTCGGCCCAAAAACAAACGAGTCTCAAGTCTCTCAGCTGGTGCAGCACTTTGTATTTGTTTTTTGGTTTTTGTTTTTTTTTTTTTGCATATCCAGTTTGTTAGCCGTGGTATACCAACTCGAGGCGTCCGGGCTCGCCAATTTGTCCGAATATCTCCCCAGGTGATACCAGACCGCCCTATTGCACAATAGGTTCCTCAAAGTTGAGCCTTACCTCAGGGTTTTCACGCCTCCCTCTAGCTGTTTGTTTCCTCGCTTTCTTACTCTGCATTACGTATTCATTTGCGATTTTCTCAGTTACGGTATAACCACCCTAACGGCTCGAGAGCTTGAAAGAGTCGAGAGTCAAGAGTCCGACAAAATGAGATTCCGATTCCTGCGGCATTAATTGGGCCGCGAGTATTTCCCGCGGGATTTTATCCAACTCCGCTGATGTTAAACCAATACAAACCAACAGCGACACAACTGGTCCGATCCTTGCGTCCTGTAGGTATACGTCAGGTGCGCGTGCAAGTATTATAACAGCTCTCAAAAATATATAATACATCATATATATATAGAAAAGCGAGAAACAAGGGTGAAAAAAAGAAGTAAGAGCAAATAAAAGAAAAACAAGAAAAAGGAATTACGGAGAAAGAAAGTAAAACTTGCAAACACCCAGTGGAACGTGCATGTAATATCCAGGGGCGCGCACGCGTTCTTTTCTTTGGAGGAGGGATGCTTTTCTGCTACACGGTCGTCGTAGTCGTCGTCGTCGTCACGGTGTTGGTGGTGGTGGTGGTGGTGGTGATGGGGAATGCCCAGAGGCTGTAGAATTCGTTAAAAGATTCAGACGACTTCGAAGGATTTATGAAAATAACGGACCCGCTCTAGGCTCGTCCGTTAACCGTACACGCGGGACGTAATATACGTGCATCTGGTGTACACATATGCAAAATATATTTGTGTGTAAATGTGTAGAGGTTACATCTCTACCCGACTAGTTACGTATGCGCTACACATGCGTTATTATTCATGCGAGTAGCACGTTATATATACGGGAAATCATGCCGCGCTTCCATCTCCATCAACGAAGAGCAAAATTACGCGCCGAGCTGGGAATCCTGACTGCTGTTCTCGATCCTGATGATGCTGTTATTCTCCCACTTTACCACCCCCGTACGGGGTCCTTCTACCGTATGTTACCGAATATCTTCTGGTATCAGGCTCTGTTGCTTGGGGCTTCGGGATTCATCTCCCCTCCAGTTTATATGCTCTGTATATATACCTGTTGCTGCTTAAAAACGTATAACCGTTAACAGTATGCTATAGTCGGTATGCTGAGAGTAAAACATGCAACGAACACGCAAAAGAATCCTTCATTTAATACATTTTCATAATTATAATTGATGAGGAAAAAAATGCCTCTATTCCGTTTTTTTTTCAATATTTTTATCCGCGTACATCCAGTGTGGGTTTCGAAGTGCAAAGCCTCACAATATTGTATTACGGGAGAACAATTCGCCCTTTCTACCGGGCTGTTTTATGGCCGTAAAACCTCGTCCCCTGATACTTGTGCTTAAACATATACATGCATACATCATATTCCTGGTCATATCACAGTCCATCGTAAAAGCGGCGCGTGTGGCTGACAAGAACAATATATTAGTAGGTGTGTATAATACCTTTGTGTATAATTTCTGCGTTGTACCGGCTCAAATGTGGATTATTATCGCAGTTTACTGTTGGCCTCAATTCGGTTTCGTTACTTTCATTAAAAAAAAAAAAAATAAGAAAATAAAAATAGGTAAATCTATCGATCACTAATTATTGGGTGTGATGAATTAAGTAAATTAGTTGTATCTCGATCACGATGAGAAACAAAAAAGAACCTCGAAGTTAGTAAAAAATTTACATTCGCAGGAATTGGAAAGTAAAATAAAGTAAAATGAAAATGTTAGTGTCGCATAATTTGAGTAACGGGATAGCAGGGTAAAAATTCTCTGGAAGTAATGATAGAATCTCTATAGTGGATGGAATTCGAATTTATCCCGGTCGGGGTAAACGTGGTTTAGGACGTGATGCGATATCGCTATCGGTGTATGCTGACGTCACGACCCGCCCTTCTCTTGTTTTGGGCCACGACTATCGCTACCTCTCGTTCCCCTTCATCGCTCGCCGTTACCCATGTGACCCCCTTCTGTCACGTTACCGCCGCGGCTCTTCGCTTTCGAACAACGAAACGTAACGTAACGTAACATAACGTATACCGTAAAGCAACCCCCGAACCCCGGGACGAAAAGACACGTTTATATCCACCCCATACATTTACTCCGGCTCGCTCTACTCGGTTGTGGGCAAAAAACGGAAACCGCTACGCACAGCAAGAACTAATCTGTCAGCTGGTGGTTTCCGGGCTGAGTAATTGTTATACGGGCAACCAAACCCACCACTGCGAAAACCGGCTTCCTGAAGGAGCCGCAGCCTACAACAGCCTCGAGGCTCGGAAAATCTCGAGAAATGCAGAGTTCAAGGAGCTACGAAGTATGAAACACAACGGAACACCGGACCGCTAAATCTCCTCATAAAGCACCAAACATTACTGTTTCACTCTTCGTCTCCACGGTTGCTGACTACGCATGCCGTTTTTATACTTCGAGCATCTGTCCTGCATTATAACAAAAGCCTGGTTTAAAATTGTCAAGGAGAAACTGGAGACTGGATATTCTGAACCAAAAAATGAAAAATATTTTATATTCACCTTTTATCCTTCGATTTTCTCATTCCATTTTCTCATCGCGGTCCCGTACAGTCGATGCGAAAAAAATATCCATAGACATCCCCTTTATTACCGGATTTCAAAATAGCTGCAGCGTCGATACCAATGTTATTTATGCAACAACCTCTATACGGAGCTTTTGGCCGGCCAACAGCCACCTCGAAGATTGAGTTCAGGATTTCGAAAGCCAGTGAGGGAAGATGAAGGGGGGACGGGGGGTGACGAGAGCGACGTCGTCGAGGGAATCTTGACTCGAGGAGTTCCGCCCTAGATTAACATTCGTTGGGCGTAAGTATAAGTACGCCGTTGGTGCGCTCCTTTCCTTTTTCATTCTTCGTCCTTCGTCCTTCGTCCTTCTTCATCCATAGTAAAGTGATATTGTGACGTAAAAAGTTCGGGAACGTCCTTCAGCATTGATGACAACAACGGAACACACCAGGAAAACGCGCGGCATTAACTTAACAGCGGAGCAAAAGAGCAGAAGGCATATAATACATCCTCTTGGAATTGTCCGTTGCAAGTAGTGCGGGTCAATCGTTCTTCCGGCAGATGTATAGATATATACGTCACACGATACAAGTTGACATCAGTCGGATCGTCAGACCGCGGCAACCGACTAATGGATTCCATGGTTTTTGCCACTGCTTCCTAATACTATTTTGGGGCTAGAAAATCAGCTTCCACCAGGCGAATTCGTCAGGCACGCTTCGGTGACCAGAATACCAGCCTCAACCCGGTTTGCTGTCTACCGCAGACTTGAAATGCTCGCTTCATGCTACCGCACCAGTTCCATATGCACGAAATCACCCTGTATGGCCGTACTACGTATTATATGTACGGTATAATATTTGAAATGAAATATTGCGCGCTTGGCTAATCGTCACTCGCGGAAATAAATCTAGCGATATTATCCAGTGGGGCAGAGAATTTTTTAATTTCCTTTTTGAGCTGCGCAGGCGGGTTTGACGTAAATTCGTTTATACAGCGAATCTATCTTCATTTTTATTTTTATTTTTATTTTTTCATTTTTCTTCACTATGGTCGAGCCCACCGCGGGTTTTGAGTGACAGTTATTTCTCTCATAGTTGCGAGCATATCGAACCGGTACACTGGACATACTGAAGTATAAGATTGTGGGATGGGGCTTAGCTGGGAAGTGGACGACGTCCAATAAGACTGGAGGTTACCGTAACCACGGCTTCAAAGCACTCAGCTGTGGTCCAGCCGTTGTTCAGGATTATGCAAGTTTAGGTCGTCCTTCGCTAATCTCCATCCGTGTAAATGCACCCTGCGCTACGCGATGGCTGTTGGTCGAGTTATCTCTATTACACTTCGGTCAACATCGACAGCTCCGGCGAGTCTCTGAATGGACGTACGTACATACGTGCTCTTGTGGCGCTGACGCTATATCATTGCCTTGTCATATACTCGCCACGCCGGCCCAACATTCCACCTACAAGTGCGTATACCTATAGATGTATCGGTAAGCCCGATTTTCATAATCCTCGCATGAAATTTCATTATGGAAATTGGAAGGCCATGAGATAATACTACGCGGAATAATTCGCTAGGTAGCGCGTGTCGTTTGAAAATTTTAGAAATCTAGTAGGTTCGATATCAAGCGACTCTCATTTACAGCCAGCGACTGATAATCGGGCAGATGGATGGAAGAGCACTATAAACAGCTGGCGGGGTTTCGAGGAAGCGGAGGGGCTCGATGTTATGGCAATCTAAGTTGGCGTGTTTAGACAGCTCGGATAGGTAATACTGGGTGCGGTACATCGTACGTCTCTGATGGGTGGCTGAGTCAACTCTATATATCTCTCTGTGTACTCGCTTCACCATTACTATGCAGCGTGGGGTATCTTCGTCAGGATGCGATGCATCGCTGTGGAACTTGACGTGGTGGAGATATTCCTCCTTGGAGAGATCCGAGCCCGACCTCTGACATCTGCTTCACACCCCGACGCTCGCCATACCATCGCGTCTACTGCAACGTCGCGACGCGAGGTCAAATGACGCCAATCAGCAAAATCAAGAACCAACCCCTGGGACCGCGAAAGGGAGAAATGTACGGGTGGTGTTTGTTTGCGTTTGTTTCGAACTTTGATGGTGGTGGTGCTGCTACCGGGTATTATGCGCAGGGTGGATGGGTATCTACTTGCGTACCTAATGTGTATATATACATATATATATATCCGTGTTTCAAGAATGTATATCTATAGATATGTACGCCCACATAATACCCGTATATATCTATAGCTGTTTAAAAGCCGGTGAGATCGCAACAGTGGTGCAGGAAGTAAGTTTAAACTCTCCAAAGAAGGATCAGAACTTGTAAGCAAAGATGTTAAACAGTTGTCAAGTCCATCCCTCTCGCCTGGGACATTTTACCCGACAATCCGAGTAAAGTACGCGCTGCAGACAGACGCCCCGTGAAATTGAATTACAATAAGCGAAGTAAAGTTGGATCATCCGTGCCTTGTCTCTCTGCGTTCCTTCGCAGCTCTCAGCTTTCCATCTTCACTCTTCCGTCTCTTGGCTCCTGGTCTCTGGTCTCTGGAAGTCTCCTTATTCCAGTCCTAAGAAACGACTTCTTGCCTCGGTAAAATTCTTACGGCTTTGTTTCGCCGGGGAGAGGGTGAAGCTGAATATCAGCTAAAGGTGTTGGTGGTGCTGGAGGGGGTGAATTAATTGCTGCGTTTTTGACATCCCTCCATTGTTCGTAGTAAGAACGGTCGACGGCGACGTTGGAGCAGAAAACTTACCCCAACTGACGTGGGTGCCTAGCTCTTTTTCGTCTAATTCCTTTTACCGCCCGACTCTACTCGCGCACAACTATACACCTTTCTTTCTCTCACCCCCTAACGCGGGCACCATTTCCCCTCGTTGACTCCGCACCATCTCAATGATCGCTACTTTACTTTACCAGCGTTAAAAGTTGCGACTGCTGATATTAAAAGTTGCCCCAACTCCGAGAAGCACCACCAATACTCCTGAGAAGCAAGTATAACAGTAACGCGGTAACCTGTTTAAATTATGTACCACGAATCAGCGCCCCTCAAGATTATACACGTAAAGTTCAACGATCATGAGAAACGTACAAAGTGCTCTTGAATTCTGCAGCATCAGAATTTTACTCAAGGATTATATATGCTTTGCTACCTCGGCCGCAATGACAATGACCAAATCTCCGTTACTCGTTACCGCAACGGTTATAGACGTACGAGTTCTCAATCGATGGTCGCTGAATACTTGTCTTCAGTAATTGGTCCTCCTTCCGGTGTGGCGTAGCCGGTAGCTAGCCAGCTGATGGTCCAATTTCACATATCCCATGCATATTCAATAGTTACTCCATCGTGGCAGCAGCATAAGGTGCAGCATTTCACCTTGAGACAAAAGCTAGCCGACTTGGCGCAGCCTTCGTACTCCCTTTAGAGAAGTTACCATCGAAGTTCTACCCGAGCTGGCTTCTCCGCGATTATTCTGCAATCTGTGATGCCGTCCGGCTGCTCTGACTCCTCCTCTCGCTTCAGAACTTGCTAGCCGACGTCCAAGTCTCTCCAGGCTCTGGTAAAACTTGGCGAGAGCGGAAATTACGCGCCAAAACTACCTCCACCGGGATGGAACAGGCGCGGTGACCGCTGAATTTCAGGACTCAAACTTCAACCCATAGCTTAGCTATGTGTGAACGTAATACCAAATTGAGCGAATATCGTTGCTTCCGACAAAATGGAGAATCGGAGAGGTGAAAAAGAACGGGGGATGGGTATCGTTGCGAGGAACAATAGTATAAACATACACGAATGGGTAAGATACGGGAAAAAATTTGATCCCAAAAAACTACAGTAATCTGTCGGTGATGCCACTTTGTTAGTAAAATCTCTTACGCATTCCGGCATATCGCTTTCCATAGGGATGAAAAGAGCCTTGAGAATAATCCACATCAGATATAATTATTTATACTTCAGCACAGCTGATTATTTCTTTAGGAGTTAACCTTTACATTTATTCACTTGAGAAATGGTCTCGTAGTAACAGAGAAATTCGAAGGCGCGTGTTGTGTTTGTCTGACGTTTACGTAATCTTGGCATTACTCGGCTTTTCTATGGCGCTGCAGCGAGTTGGAAGGGGTTGCAGGAAGAAGTGACAACAAAAGCTTGCTAAGGATTAGGATCCGTCACTGACGCCACTCCGGCTCGTTTCCGTTTCCTGCAGCCCGACACCAGAAGCAAAAGCCTAGGTGGCTTGAATGTATCACGAACTAGAATTCACCTTGAAAGCTTGCATCGACGTACAATTCAGATATTGAACTCTAGAGAACTTATCGATTGATCGTCAAAGAGAACCTATACAAGGAATGGGAACCCTGAATAAACCACACCTAGCTGATTTTCCATTCAATAGTGCTTCATTTCTTCTACTATTTATTTTCACTAGCATTGCAAGCGCGCGCCGCATTTAATTTCATTTGTTATTTAAATTTTTGAGCTCAAAATACATGAGAATAGCCTATGAACGCCTATTAAACCTTATCAAAATCAAAAGTTGATTTTCGGCCCTGAAATCGAAAAATATCTGAGATATACTCCTTTGGATTTTTTCGATTTTGGGGTCAAAAATGAAGTACTGTCAACATTGATTGCAGGACACTTTTCCAACGTATTTTGAGCTCAGGAACACGAATCCGTCAAGTAAACTAAGCGAGGAATAAATCCCATCGAGATATCCTTATTTCTTCACTTTTAG
This sequence comes from Athalia circularis, assembly GCA_963978495.1. Taxonomy (NCBI): domain Eukaryota; kingdom Metazoa; phylum Arthropoda; class Insecta; order Hymenoptera; family Athaliidae; genus Athalia; species Athalia circularis. Next base: position 23,114,724 of record OZ021702.1, read on the forward strand.
GAGCGATAAATTGGCGATATCTCGATCAATTTTATAGATAGCACGCCGACGTGTGTGTCATTTTGCAAATCAAATGTGAATTGATAATCTTGGTTATTATCAACATCATATTCATATTTATTAGCTTTGTTATAACCAACTTACCGTTCAGCGGCACAATTCACATATTTCGCAAAGTCTAATCGGTACACGCTCATTTTGCAGCGTGAGTTCAGAAACACGAGGCTCATCTCGAATTTTGAGTTTTCATCTCGTATTTCGATTTTTCATCTCGTGTTCGATTTTCGATTGGTCATCAACTTTTTAAGACAGGATTCCATCCTTTTTCTCATATCCTTTTATTTTATCTAATTTATTTTTTTTTTCAATTCTTTTATTTCCTCAAATCTCACGAGGGTTTAATTTCTCTGCTCATCTGATTTTTTGGACGACTGATCTGATTGAATTCCGTAGTATAGTCGTATATATCCACCTGATATCGGGTGGAGCGTGGATAACTTGAAAAGAAAAGAATTAATGCTTCCATAATCGACGAGGTCACCGATTCACTCGCGCGGGTCAATCTTTCTCTCTCTCACTTTCTCATTCGCTAATTTTCTTCCTTGCCAATTCATGGGTCGCCCCTTATTGGCACTGGGTCATTTTGATTTTGATTTTTGTTTTTCTTTTTAGAGCCACGACTGCATTTTACCGCTTTACGCTCGTTGATTTGGATAACCATGAAACATGTAGTGGTACACGCATCCAGCTTACCTCTGCACATACATTACTATACATTTAACACACTTCGCCGTGGAATGTGGTCGGTATATATATACGATATATTAGTACCCTTTGATATCCCGTCTGTCCGCTGACGCGAAGGGTCGGGGTTCCGGACCAGGTCGTTTGCTGCGCGCGGGCGAAGTAGAATGAGAGAACAACGGAAACGAAGGGGCTCCCACTGTGGCCCCCCGCCAACCCCCACATCGCCCTTAGCTTGGCTAAGCAAAGCGGTGTTACGCTTAATATGTTTGTGCGGATCGTAATAAAACGGTTTGCGGAGGACCGCCTGGATTATTCCCGTATTAAATGCCTCCTCTCACCCTTTACCCTTTCTCCCTTAACCTTTTCCTCATTCTCATTCTCTTTACGCTCTCCACCCTTCCTTTCATACATGTATATTTATGTACGTAGATCCGAGCACGGTATTTTGTGTGCCAAACTGAAAATGCTGCTATAACCAAAAGTTTTTTGTTATGCAGAATAAATTCATAGCATTATTCCGTACTTGTAAACGTCACTATGGAATTCGCACGAGATAACTGTAATTAGTTGTTGACGATTTTTAGCTAAATGCGGGGAGATGTAGTAGTGGCTGGTTTGTAACTCGATGTAGATATCCCGGCGGTGTTAGGCAATGAATAATGTAGCGTATAGTGAATTAGTGCTTTCTCATTACGTGGGGCATCGCATCGTCAGCATTGGTTCGCTAATAAACTGCCGAGTTCGAGTTGGGCTTGTAGGCCTCGGTTAGTCGGTAGGCGCTAAACGGAGTTAAACGGGATGAATGTTGGTTCGTTAATTGTTGTTATGAATTGCTAGCAAGGCTTGCTTAGCTCGCTTACAGAGATTTACTTGACCAACTAAGATGAGCGAGGTTATACCTAAACTCTAGGTCCTTATTCGTACGTGAGATTAGAAGCCCTCGCGGTTCTACTCGCCTCTAAACATAGTCCGTGGCAAAGTTCATCCGGCTCCCAACCCTTTCCCTCCTCAACCAGTTGTAGGTTCCTGGATTTAACTCCGAATACTGGATTAAGGTTTCAACCATATCCCCCTCCCCACTTAATTCCTCCCTTCATTTTCCACTTTCTACTTCGCTTCATCCTTCTACTTCAAATTCTACTTTCCACGCGCGTTTTATATTTTTCTACGCTTCTGTTTTCTTTCATCGGAACGAAATCGCGGGTTACTCTTCTTTTTTTTCTTTCCTTTCCTCATTGTTATATTAATTGAAATCCTATAGAAAGCTTTTCACTCCGGTACATACGCAATAATATGGCGTAAAGGCGATAACAATTAAATCTCTATCGTTCGCTGCTTCTCATTTACCCGGCTGCAGAATATTGGAATTAAGCTATTGGTGTAATTGAAATTATGGCCAAGTTTTTCACGGCGTCTCCTTAAATCAATGCGACAAAAACTAGGGGAGATTTCTCTCGCGTCTCACTTTGAGAAACTGCAGATAGATGGATCAGGCCTATCGGAATTGCTGCCGCTGCAGAGATGTTATATAGGTATACACTATAGTCCTAGAGTGACGTCCCGTCGTCATGTATATAGTTATATCCCTGAGGAGTTCCAATCAAACAATCAATTAATGACAATCCCTGATCCACCTTACCCGAAGCCATTGGGCCCTCACACCCCAAACTCTGGCCCCTTTCTCCCTCCTTAACCGTTCCCTTCCCCTCCGCGACCCTGTAGTGCCATGATCCCGTTCAGTTTCAGGATAATCCCAGCTGCATTACCTTGATGAGCTCAACCCACGAGCTCGTCTCCTCGCCGCATTTCCACTACTCCTCTATATATATCCATCCATCTCTCTCCTTTTCTCTCCACCTCCCTTTCACCCTCTCTACTTGGATTCTCTCGCGCCGTTTCACCTCCCTTTGCCGACTACCCAAGTTTGTGCTGCGGGGACGGTAGCAGGAACGGGCGGCTCGAGATCACGAGTATGGGAGAGAAGGAGGGATGGGATGTAGGAGACCGCGGGAGGCAGGGCGGGTACCATAATGCATCGCGAGTCAGGTTTAGCGCCCCAGAGACCGTGCCAGTCGGTGGTGGATATAGCCACCAGGCTCCTACGTAGCTAATTTATCCAATATCGTTGGCTCCGCGTCGCCTCGTGCTCACGAGAGCTTAGGTACCACTATCTCTCAGAACGGCGGGTCTCGGTGCTCCTCCGAGGAACGGGTGCCACCCAGACCAAACCGGCGGCTCTTGCACCACCGCACCAAGTTCACTCTCTCGCTATACCCGCAATCGCTGGAATAAATTCCCGCTCTTTTCGACCTCCTACCTACGGTTTTCTCTCTATACCGCACCCCGTTTTTCCAATCCGCCTCACATTTCTACTTCCTCTTTCTCCCTTCGTTCTTTCCTTATTTTCGGACTTACCTCTTTCTTTTATTTCATCCTTTTATTTCTCTTACATTCTTTTGCTCTCCTCGAAACTGCAAGGCTGATAATCTCGTGGTCGTCGTGTCGTTGAAGTCGATCCTGCAGGCGATGTGCACCCCAACGTTCTTTGTGCAGGTAATTTATCTTTGGTATTTCGGGCGATCCGTCGAGAGTAGCGAACAGTCGAGGAGGATCAGATGTGTGCGGTGTATAGGTATTTCGAATCCGGGATGCGAAGCGAAAGAGAGGAGAGCGAATACCATGATAGAACGGGTGAATAGAGTGAGATAAAGGGAGATAGCCGGGTTACAACTAGATGTGAGCGAGCCTTTCGAGCGAGAGCTTCGCCAAAGCGTGCTGTAGTCGATCAATCCCGTGTGCGCGCGTACTTATTCACGTGGCGTCTGCCGTCTCGTTAGGATATATTTGGGGGTCCGGTTCCAGGTCGACCGAGGTCGGACGAGGGCCGGGTCGATGCGTTGAATTAGGCGCGTACGAATCATGACGAAGGAGTCATTAGTATCTATTTGCGCCCGTTAATCAACCACCGAGTTTCTATCTCCCTGCTGAACGATTAACTCGTGCCCGATTTATACGTTTCCTTGAACAATTATCGGAATGAAGAAATTCTTTTATTTCACATTTTCAACCACCGAATTGTTTTTTCTGTTACAGGTAAGTTGAATGACAAAATTCCGACCCAATTTCTGACTTGTCATCCATTAAAAGAGGCTCCGTTTGTGAGTAAAGATATTTTTACCTATACGCTCTTGGTGTCAGTTCCTAATTATTAGGGCCCCACGGGGTTTTGGGTGTTTCCGGTAAAACGTCACGTAGATTACGTCACGGAATCGAACCGGCGTCCACGTTCGCGGCGCGGTTCGAAATTCGACCGAAAAAAAAGTGAGACGGGGAAAAATATAGAGGTTCGACGAGTAACACGGAGATGATATCACCTCCGGTGACAGGGTGGGATAAAATCTGGGAAATGTCAGTCGAGCGTCGGACTCTATATTTGAATTTAAAGTTCGAGGCGTCGTTCGGCGACGTTTGGCGTCGAGGTGTCGAGGCCGACGGCTCCGTCGAGGGTCGACCCCGACAGCCAAGTTAGTTTCCTCTCTGGCGTTTCAGCCTCCGGACGGAAATAATTCCGTTGAACGTATTATAACGGGATTTCTATCTACCCCGTCACCGGAGCGTCACCGACGATCTTTCACCCTCAGATAACCATTATCAATCCAATGACTGCCCGCCATCAGTTTTCCCCTCTTTTCGTCCTCTTGATTATTTAGCACAAAAAAAAAATCGGTACATTTTCGGTCTGAAACAATTCTAGAAAATATAATTAAAAAAAAAACAAAAAAACTGCGCACCATCGGATCCATCTTCATTTTTTCTCCATTCGATCAAACAGTTTCTACATCGTTGAACTCTTCTCGTTTTCCCCACTTCTCTTCTTTCTACGAGTTTAAAAAATGCTGCAGGACCGCTAAAGTATATTGTACAGGTATAGTAGTAGCATCTTGTAACACCGTACGATACTATCCTCAGGAAGTATCATATCAAGTTTCTGCGGGCGGAAGTTGAGTCTCGATCCAGAGAGCGTGTCGAGATGTAAGACCACCCAGCATAATGCAGAACGACCTTACCTCATAGTCCTTCCGTGAGTCGCTGCATCGGGCGATCCTGCTACTCTCCTGTTCTCGTGAATGGGACTCGATGTCTCTCTTTTCTCACTTTAAAACGTTATACCGAGTGCGCTAGGCTACCGCCGACCATACGGCTTTTGCGGTTCATGATATCACTACGTGCGCGGGTTGATACTTCAACTATAGTCGTATTGTAACTGAGTGAAATAGCCAAGAGAACTAGCGTGTGTTAAATATATTGTATTCCACCGCTAGCGTTGTCTACGATCTTGGAAATAAGCTTGTCCGGAGAGGATGACCCTTGGTTGTTCGAAAATGGTCGTAGGTTCCTTTCATACAAACACCTCACGTATCGCGTTCGGGTGTTTCCGTTTCACCCCCTAAGACACCATAAATCCAAGTGTGATCCTCTTACGTCTAACGCCATTCACCAACCGTTGTAAGATCCGCGCGATGTATGTTACTTCTGCAGATTTTCAAACACGAATGGTGATCTACCACTTGTGTACCGTTACTCCCCCATATTGGAGGGATTTATCCGGTGGAAACATCATAAAGAAGCTTTCTCTATACATCAAGTATATTAACTAAGCCCATCAGATCGGATTAACAGTAGTGATGTTTTGAAAGGGCTTTAATCTCGAGATTAGCTACCTACTTGCGGACGTATGCAGTAGTTAAGGTGTAGAACTCGTGCATCTATTTTTCTTCTTTTTTTTTAGTTAGATGTGCAATAATGATGGTTTTATTCAGTTGAATGACCCGTATATGGATGGCAGGTTTACACGCAATGACAACCACAGTAACATGGAATAATAGCATATAGTATCACGGTGTTTGAGCAACGTGTGTTTGACGTGAACTGCATTCAGTGGGGAAATTTGTTAGAGTTTTGTATCGTTAACCACGCGTGAAATTTGCCCGATTACGACTCTGAACGTGGCGTTAACGTTTTATTAAATCATTTTGGATTCACTAGGTCGCTCCCTTCGCTGCTCTCATATTGCTGGCACCGCTGCTGGCAGTATGAGCGTAACAAGTCATGCCGCGTCCTGTCTAATTTTCTAGACTCGCTATCCTGTTATAATTTCGTGTAAGGGTAGAAGATAATCCTGCCTTCTGGTGCGTCTTAGAATGGATTAGTAAAGTGAACTGTTTCGGATGAATGTTGAACGTTGAACGTTGAATTTTGAACGTGAACTCACGAAAGCAGTTATAGTTTCTGTACTTGAATGACAACCTCAGCACGTTGCTATGTCACCGCGTTAAGCCATAAAGTTTCTAACCACCAAACGAAATTCATCCGAAATATGTCATCCACTTAATTTGATAACCGCAGTACGCGTTTTAGAGAGGATCAGGGGGAGGAGGTAGCGAGGGATCGACGAGGGAAGCCAGAAACGCGTAGCTGTTCACACGGGGGTTATACACCACATGTACTACAAGAGTTGGGAAATAGTTCCAGCGGTGAATTTTACGGGGATTAAAAGCACGATGGAAAAATATGATGGAATCCGAACTGGCGCGTTACGGTTTGCGTTGTGAACCCGCCTGAAAGAAAGGCATTTGCGAGGCCATTAGCGGTGGAAATTCAAATCAATTCAGGAATGAAAAACGCGGGCAACGTTGAGCTTCGTTGGCTCATGGTTAGAGGATGGGACGGGCCAAAGGGGGGTCTTCTTATTAATACCATTAATCACCAGGAGTGGGGTTCTGGTGAGAGGATTTAAGGAATCCGGAGTTGCGTCGTTCTGACGCTCCAACACCCCGGTGCTCTACATCCTCTTCCTCTTCCTCTCCCACGCTCAAACGCCTCTCCGATCCTTTTTCGGTATTTCTCGGAGGGTGCTGCAACAGACCACCGCAGCGTATTGTTTTTCACGCAGCCTTCCAGGAATCTAACTTATCCTGGATTGGTGCTAAGCTGCGGCTTGGTTGAAGTGACTATCCTCACTTCTTCGATAAAAATTAATTCCTTTTTTTTGACGGACTCTCTGTTAGGTTCGTTCAACTTTCCTTGTCTTTTTCTCTATCCCTCAATTTCACTCACTTCACTCGCACCCTCGCTACTTCGTTCTCGGTAAATCCACTTTTTTCCCTGAATGAAAAAGAAACTCCACGGTACTAGCCCTCTCAGGATATCACTTGTACAAACCGATTCCTCTCCACTCGCCTCCACTCGCGTAACAGACCAACGCAGAATATCGGTACCTATCCACCTACGCCAAAAGCTCGTTTTCGTGTATCCTATTAATTACGAAGCTGGCACTCGCGTGACCCCGTGCGATTTACTCATCCCATACCTACTCTACCTACCACCGGCCTCTATCCTCACCATCCCCCACCCTTATTTGCTTCTCTTTGCTCTTTGCCGTCTGCTACCTACCCATCCACCTCCGTACTCTGATGGAACTGTTGATCAACGGCGTGGCGCAACTTCGAGGTAAATCTGTCCGATACGTCGAAGTACGGTGGGGGTTGGCGTAATATTTTTCAAAAGTTTTGCCTTGCCAGCATCGCGTCCTTCTTTGGTTTCAATGTATATAGCGATATGTATACCACAGTTTCCGATGCAGAGCGAGAAAGAGAGTGACAAGAACTGCAGGGGTCGCGATAGAAAATAGAAGAAAAAGAGTAGAATGTAGAAGGTATACAGAAAAGGAAAGGGAAGGGAAGGAAAGGAAAGCCAGGGTACAGATAAGTATTGAGCCTGGAATTCGTGAACTAAAGAGGAACGCCGCCGAGGAAAGCGTCGCACAAAACCCGCAGCTAGACGAAAACTAGGTCAAGTAAACAGTCAACTGTTTTGCAGTCCCGCACTGACAATATAGTGATCTGTGAGCCGGGAAAAAGGGTTGTTTTGCCTCGCTACCGAGGAGATATATCGCTCTTATTCTTTGTTAAAATTGGACACGTTCAGATATTTCATTTCAACTCCCTTATCCTTAGCAGTCGCATTTGAAGCCACAGTGAACCGATCACTTGTGAGCGCGTTCGGGCAGAGCTTTCGCAAAAGTTTCTATGTACGCGAAAGCTCATTCATGCCATGTACTTTCCCATGCAGTCTGAAAGAAGGGTGAGATAATAAATAGAGACAAATTGGCGTGCAGTGGTAAAAAAGAAAAAAACATCGAAAAGACGTAGAAGAGTAAAAGCGATTTTTGGCTGTCAAACAGTCTCCCGAGACGGAAATCTAACGGCGAATACGACGTGAGTAACGTAATACCGCAATCATTTTCTTCTACATGCGTTATGGCAGCTATTTTGGCATCGGCCTACGCAATACCTACTTGGATTACTTTTTCTAACTTCGTTATCCGGCTTATACGTGCCAATATCGTGATTACCGGGCATACCTCGAATCCCTCCAGCCCTTATTTCTTCCAGATCACCTTCCTACACCCTCGTCAAGTAAGGTACGGTGACTGTTATTTGACTGCTTGGTATATGCAGGGGTATGCGATGACTGGGGGTATACGATCCAGTATTGTATTATTCAAATGCATAGAGTCAATAAGTATTATACGAACGGCGACCTCGTTACGGGTACGCCGTGTGTGTGATTGGTGGATATATATATATGTGCGGAATACACAGTCTCCGTGAAAGCTTAACGAGCCTCAAGTACTCGGATCGACGTACAGACCCGTCTCTCCAATTTTTTTTCCACTTCTTTCGTCTCTACGTTACTGCCGTTGCTGCAAGATGTGAAAGTAACAGCAGCAGACGAGCGGACAAAATTGTGGAAAATCCGCGCCTGTTGCTTGCTAGCGCCACCTGTTAGTAGGATCAATACGACTCTGCTTTTGCCCTCTTCGCCTAGATATATATGAACGGTATGTACATGTGTATATATATGTATATATGTATGTATACATAGTTCTCTCTGTGTGTATAGAGGATTTTTGGGTGTGACGTAATCCGGTTTACGTTTTGTCCACTGTAGGTTGGGTAAAGTTAACAAATTGAATCGGGCTAGTCGCGTTAGTCCTTCGATCAACTGGGGTCATAGTTTGGTACGTATTCCACCTATAGATACCCACTTCCGCGAGATTCTCGAACCGATATTCAGGTATAAATACATCGATCGACATATGATCAGGAATCATAGTCTCGCGTCGATATCGATGGCTTTGAACCACGTACGTGCACCAGAGTTCGATTAGAGATTTTCTTGCTCCTCTTATCTTCTCCCTCTTTCAACGAAGGTTTTCTAATTTTATCGCATTATTCTTTTCACCCATCCCTATCCTCCCGAACTGAAGGGGGCGAATCGTTAACCCAACGTGACTTTCAAACCCGTGAGAGTCGTAAGACCGTTATAAAACCACCACCGTTGGTAATCCTACTACCTTCACCCTGCCTTCCACCCTCTAGAACCAACCAACGTGACACTCGACTTTTTTCTATAGAATATCAGCAATTTTCACCACGCCGCGCATTGTGCAGGGTACACCAAACCCTCCATCCGATGATACGAGGGTGAGGCAGGTATGAGATCGTGCAACGCCGACAAGATAATAACAAATCTAACCCTGGGCAAACATCCGACGTAAACCAACGGAGCGATCTCGCATACCGAGAGACGCAACCCCCATGAAAGGGGCCGTATTAAGTGCTCGAACGCTGAAGGATACTGTGCGTTCCTATATCGAATCACATATTCGAGGATCGGGATACTATACGGAGTGATTAGTTTTACGCTAGAATTTATCTACAGAATTCATAAAAATTATATGTTCTCATATTGGCTTCAGTTTTTTATATAGCACATGTATTTTGCAAGTACCGATGGAGCGGAAAATTTGGATCTCAGTTCACGGATTCGTTCGATGTTTTGCTCTCGTGTTTTCGGTTCCGCGGTCGCAGACTCCTTCAAATGTTTTTCATCCAAACACCGGACGTGAGTTTTTTCATCCCAAAGTTTAAAACTGTGTCAACGCTAACGATTACTTTCGAATGAAAAACCAATCACTACAATATCAGCTCAAAACATCGGATGAAGTAACTGGATCTTTTATCTTTTATGTTATCGCAGCCATCCCATGTACTCGCATCATACATTCCCAACTATACGATTCACTGTGCTGTAATTTTGTAATCGCACAATCGCTGTCACTCCTTCATCGCTTATTTTCGAACGTTTTAGACTCAAACCTTTGAGGAATATATAAGTCCAAATTTTTTACTCCTACCTAAATCTCAACGTCTACTGTTCCTTAGATTTTCAAAAGTTTATTGGAACTAATTCTACCAAAATGTTTTGACGAGACAGTCGCTGCGTATACAAAGTCGAATAGACGTACTTATGTAGATGTTATGGATCTAGACACATATATACCATACATTATACGCGTGGCTGGAGTCCGTAGATAGAGAAGCCAAGGGCCCCGATTCCTCGCTCTCAGCTCAGCTCGGCCTTTGGATAGGTCTTCCGCGTTTCCCCGTCTCCCTATCGCCTACGAAACCCAGCGCTGCATCGTGACATCGATTGCCCGTTAACTTGAGGCGGTTTGTGGAAGCAACGGCCCGGCGGCAAGGTCGATTCGGGATATTTGGTGGCGACGACGCCAACGTTGGCGACGATGGCGGCCCTTCCATCGTTGTACCGGGTAGCGCGAGGGTTCGGTTCGTAGTGCGGATAACTTCCACGAGGCCATCCATCCACCCATCCATCCATCCATCCATCTATTGGTTCGTCCGTACGTCTATCCGTCTATCCATCCGTCCGTCCACCACCTATCAATCCATCCACCCATTCGGCTATCGATTCACCAAGCTTAACGTGACGCGGCAAAGTTTTCTCAATGTCCTTAGCTATAGCAGAGCTATACACACGTTGCGAAAATCTGGCGGAATAGTAATGACAAAAAGTTTAGAACAAAAGATAATCGGTTCACCTCAGGGTGAACGGAAGACCGTTGAAAGCGGAGGGGAAAAAAAAATTATATATAATAATAATGTAGAATATGAAATCATTCGATAAAATCTTGCCGAGCTGGCTTGCTAAATATTTGACGTCCTTGCGAAAATTGTAAAACGTGAGAAAGGACGGAAGGAGAATATCGCTCGAGGTTGACGACAATTGTGTATCGCTGTGGCATAATTTGGAGTGAATACGCGAGACGATAAAATACTAGAGGGAGAGAATGTTTCGGGAATTGGAAAGAGAAAAAATAAGGAGAAAGTAAAGGCGTTTAAATCCACTTTCTTACAGAAATCCGGCTGTACAGTTCGCATAAAACGACGCGGAAATCTATAGTTACCCACCACTCGGGTATTACGCGAGCCACTACTATATTCCATTCGGCAGTAGCGGCCCGGCACGATGGCGGGTTCGCGCAAACAGAAAACACGCCGTTATGGGGGAAGTTAGACTTTGTCGAACAAACAGCTTTCTGCCTCCGCCCCATTCAGACTGCTAGACGCAGCGACTACTGCGGAAGGGTGGCTCCTCCGTAGAAGACGCATGTCTAACGGGATAACCTAGTTTTTTCACCACTATATCTCCTAAATATATATGCTACCAAGTTTACCCGGTACCTATACGTATACGTACGATGCGATTCGAGAGATGCAAAAATTTTCTTTTCTCTATACAGAAAATATCAACACATTTACGTCCCCCTCGCTGTATACTTGATGTTTCCCAAGGGAATTTTCACGCTACTGTTCAATCCAACGATATTTACTTCACGATTTCACTCGTTTTTACGGCCAGGTGCGCCGAATTTCACTCTATACATACCCCGCAACTACCACCACCAGACCATTTCTCTCTGTTTCGTTCAGCATCTATAACAGATCCGCGAATACAGAAACCGTTTTTCACGAGGGTGAATTCCTGCTCGAACATTCAAAAATTCGATGTTTTCAGTAAATCCAATACGAGAGGGATACTTTTTCACGTTTATTCACTCCGATGGAACTCGTAAGGTGCATTTTGTACCCTTGAAATATCAGAAAACACTGTAGAATGCCTGCGAACTTGACGGCCAAATTATTGCCCCGGTTGTTTATCCCCCGATTTTGTTCCTATTCGCCTCTGGCTCTTTCCGTCTCCGTTCATTTTTCGGGTCGCGAATGTGCGGAGGTGGCTGACTGTTGCGCCGTCATTTCCCGCCACGTTCATTCAACGACGTCGTACCGTTTTGTTCTGGATGCAAGCCAAGCTACGAATCCTCCTTGGATCTTCCTCGGGGTGACAAGCGCTACGCGGTCGGTCTAACAAGGAAAGGAGGTTGAGGGGCTCGTCTACGATACAACGACGCGTAGCCACCCAATTGTGGATGACGTTAGTAGGAATGAATGTGACAACAAAATCCCCTAGGAGTTATTGTGTCTCTGTTACGATCGTGATGAAATTTGTACCGTTTCTTGGCACCAACTTCGAGAGCTTGTCCACCAACCACCCGTCGTCAACCGCTGAAGCATTTTTCTGTCTACCACTCCTTCGCGGAAAACATCCCTTAAAATCGTAGTAACATTTTATTCCTAAATTCCTAACCGGTCGTTTTCTACGAAAATGAAATGCGAGTTGATCAATCAGCTAATCACATCACGCGTCTTTCCGACATCGACTGTATTTTTCTCTTAATGTTTGGAGGGATTTCCGTCGAATTCGGAATTCCGCAACAGCTAGTCACGATTTGTGACAGCTGCATAGTTCACGTCCGAGATAGGCAAAGTTTATAATTTATAATTACTCTGAAGAAGACGTTCGAATGAGACAGACCCAAATAATTTCGTCATTCATTTGCGAAATTAGAAATTATATTCATTGAAATTCTGTTACCTGAAGCAATCGAAATAAATATTACAAAGTGCAACTTTTATAAAAATTAAATAAATATTGGAAACATACAAATTTTTTTCAACACAACAGTCGCAAAGAGGCCGCTCACCCAAGCAAATTCAATTTCATGTAATAAACAAAAATGTGGGCTGGAAAATCGTGACAAAAATATCCATCGCAAGAAGACGACCTATAAGAAACCAAAGAATTTAATATTAACCATATTAAACCGAGCAAGTACTACAGGAATTATCTATGTTACAAGAATGAAGAAAGTTTTCATCAGATCAGGCAGCCGTTCAAACTCACAAGTTCATCTTCACACTGACTGGCGTTTAGGTCGGATAAATCACCAAACTACGTTTTTGCCTCCGCTTTTTGACAAGATGAGTTTTAATGAATATACGACAAAGCACTGTGAAATAAATCTAAAAACGCTCCTCACGAGATAATTTCAAGATATTTTTGTATTTTTTATTTATCTTGGACGCATGTGAAAGTGCGTGAAGGATTTTATTTCTACAATCTTATGTATATTCGAACGAATTTATAAATTCGAAATATTTTACGTACACATTTATACATTTTATTTAAATATTTTTACATCAATAAAACTGCCTGCAATCGCCTCATTATATCTATAAAACCAAATACTCCATGGCAGTCTGAGATTTATTTATCGACCGTTTACATTTGTTGGTGACGGAAAAGTAAGAAAATTCCTGACAGATTATAAGTAAGATTTTTTCAGACCAATGTGTCTTAATTATCGGCTGTTATTTCTTATTCTCTCCAAACCGGGGAGCACGCGAGTTTGAGAGATGGCACGCCGTGGCGCGTAGCAGCTCGTAGTATTGGCCTGGGGCCAGCGTAGGCTAAGACTCAATGAAATCTTTCCACAGTTAAGGCTGGCCCCTTCGTCTAGTGGTGGCGTACACCAGATACCTGGCAATGGGCCAGCCGGGAACCCCTCGAAGCCAAAAGGGTCTGGTCCGACCACGAAGAGGCCGTGACTACGTGGCGTTCAAGCGACCGAAAGATCGACTTCGACGGCGGTTAAGATATACGTATGCTATGATCTCCGCGTTATTTTTTTGCGTGTGTATCAGGAATGAACGTCTCGGTAGAGAATCGAAAGAAAGGAGAAATTGGAAGTTGTTTGGTGGAATGGAGGTAACGGGACATAGCAACCTTCCGCTATTCTTGACCGAGTTAGAGATGTGCGGGACCACACCCCGCCGCGATTTGAATCCCTCTCAGCCGTCAGCGATAAACCATCAGCTGGATCGCCTTGCCTTGCGTAACAAGTACCTATACCTATGTAAATAGGAGGTAGCTGATGTCTACATGTAAAATGTATAGGTATACGTGTATGTAGATAGATGTACAGGGGTTACTATCAGGCAGAGGGAAGCGACAGGAGGCAGTCGAAAATCCGGCGATCCGAATGTCCCTCTCCGCGTACTGCCCCCTTCAGCCCGAAATCTCCTCTCCCCGAGCCGCCCTTGAGCAACTCGTGCGACCCTCCGCGGCGTAGCACCCCCCGTTGCCCCTTGCAGCGGCAGCTTCGTTGGCATTAAGTATTCCCGTAGGGTCAGGCATCCTGCCGTGGCACCACGCTCTAGAGCTCGGTCGATGGTGGCTGGAGCATCGCGACGAGCCGCGCCGAACCAAGCCGCGCTGTGCTACCCCAAGCCCCAAACCCAAAGCCCGTAGCTCGAAGCCCGAAGCTTGAAACTCGAAGCCCGAAGCCCAAAGCCCTCGGTGCCGTCCTCGGCGTCCCCGGCGGCCACCCCCGCCAACCCCTAGCGAACTACCCTCGCGGCGTTTATGACACGCATGCGCTACATCCGCGAAGAAGGGATGAGAGGGGTGGTTTCGTAGAGTGGAGGGGAAAAGAGAGGAGAAGCTGAGGACGATAGAGGCTGAGGGGGGACGATTCCCCCTCCCCGTCGCTACGGTGAACTGCCCGGGTCTCCACCGATGCCCCATTCCGTTCTCGGCATCACACCGTGTAGCATTGCCAACGACGACCCAGCGCACCCGACCACACACCACCTGACTGACGACTGCTCTCTACGTGAGATACATTCGTCGCACCAACGGCGACCACCACCACGACCACCACCACGACGACCACCACCACGACGACTACGACAACGACGCTGACGCTTACGATTAGAACGACTACAACGACAACGACAACAAAGACGATCACCACGAAGAATACGACATCGACAACGACGACGAAGACGAACATACCAAGTTATACCGGAAACGCGCGGGGCAAACACATTGTTATCGTCACGCGTCTTTTGACGTATATCGTTCTCCAGTTGTGGAGCATCGCCGAGTCGTTCGTTACGTGGTATCCGGTGAAAGTTGAAGGATTTTACCTCTCGCCTAAAACTCTGAAGCCCTAAAACGTCGCACCGCGCAATTTATATCGCTCGTGTTTCTGGTGGTTCCAACAGATTTGTTGAGTAAAGAGGAATATTAATAACCGCGAAGGGTATAAACAGACGCGGACGTGTGAGTTCGAAAGTTGTTATACCAAAGTTCGTAAAAGAGTCGCGTGATAAATCGTCGACGTTGACGCAACAGATCCCCGTTAACGCGCGCTTAAAACCAAGTGACTTAAGAAAAAATAAACAAAAAAAAAAACGACGAAAGAAAAGGAGAAAGTAAAGAGAAATAAGAAAAATAAACCAGAAATCTTCAGTGAAAACAACAGGTACTCCCGAGTGGCGAGTACCTAACGCGAAAAACAAGAGGACGACTGAAACTCACGCGAGTTTCATTCAACCCCTTTAAGTAACACCACTACTGTCACCCGTTGATAGTAATTGGAATTTATTCGGATAACTTAGTACTTGACAAGTACTAAGTTCCGCCAACTCGCCCCAAAGTGTACACAACGGCAGTCACCACGTACATCACACCCCTCATCACCTCTGAGAAGGTACGGTCAAATCTTTCATTTCAAATACTAAATACATACGTCGTTTCCTCCCTCAACTATCACACCTCGCTGCGTTCACTCGGAGATTTCGTACCCTTGAAAAAATTCCTATAGGAGTTCCTTTCCGTTATCCTAATCCCGAACCCTCCGTCAGCTTTTGTATTTTCTTTTCTATTCCTCATACACTCGATTGATGAGAGGACCTACGGATCTACTCGGAACTCTTCGCCATTCGTGGCCAACGCGGGAATCACTCCCTAGTTACTGAAAAAAGAAGGAAAAAAAAAAGCAGAAAAAACGGTAGCATAGCTGAGCAAAAATATTTTTTCCCCGTTTTCTAAATTTGTTTTTAACCGTGCCCTCTGAAGTTTTATACGATCACCGTTGACAAAGTTTTAAAAATTCTTTCTCTTTCTTTATTTCCCGCAATTCGTGGCGCTGGGTTTTTGTTTATCAGGGTCTTGTTTTCGGTCGAGGGGTTGATTTATGCGCCGTTCGACCTACCTCGAGAGTTTTATCCCGCTAAATATATGGGCGCACGTTTTCTGTTCGCGTAATTTAACAACTCCATTTGCTGTATACGTATATATACGTAGCGCGTCATTTTTCTTTCCGCACTCCTGATTCCTCACCGCAAAGTCCATCACTTGATTTTTGAAAGACTTCCAGTTCTACCCGCGATACTCGAGGCAAACTCTTTTTACACGTATACGTATAATACTATAGGAATAGGGTTCATACACATACCGTCAACTTTCTTTTCCTCTATATTCTCGCGTTCCCTTTTCACGGTATTGTCGAGCACTAGAATGTTCTGAAAAGTTCTATCATGTCGACGGAATAAAAGAGGAAGAAAAAACCGCGAGTTCAAGTTGATTCTGTCGGATATAGCCGTTGCTTCTGCTGCCGCTGTAGTGCTTCGTCTGGGAAACGGGACGAGCTACAAATACGAACCTAGGGGAAAGATAGGAAGAAAGAGATGGAGATAGGAATGAAACCGAAGAATGGGGGTGAAAAGAGAATTTGAACAAAAAAAGTAGAGCAACGGAAAAAAAGTAGAAAAAAATGTGGAAAATCAGGGATAAATACTATGGGAGAGCAAGTTCTTGTCTCCCCGTTCAGATTGCTACGCGGACATAAACCGGAGAACATAAAAGAGAGCGAGGGATGATCACGCGGGGGGTTGGGGAGGTCGAGATAGAGTTAACCTAGTTCTGCATTTTCGGTGTTTTCGACGTTCTTCTATCTCAGATAAGCGCATTTTACTTTTAAACTGATTCACCGCGCTGTAACCTACTTCTTCAAATTTTGAACAAAAGCCACCCACCTAGCACACTCCAACTACCACGAACGACCATTCGCCCTCGGCGGCTACCACTAACTCGAAATACCGGCTCAATTACGTGTATACCTACTCAGGCCGCCCACCTACGTTCACCTTCACATGTACCTGTGTTATGTACAGCCGCTGCTGCGGATAGTAATCGTGTCGGTGGTAGTGGTGGGTCGGTGGTGGTACGGTGGTGGCGGTTGTGCTGCTGCGGGTCGAGGCGTAATTGAAAATGCTAATACCAGATAACTTGAAATCCCACGGGGCTCCGGGACGTCAAATTACCGTCGAGTTTGGGGACAGCTTCGTTCAAAGTTCGATTTATTCGTAAAGTGCATTCAGCGACAGCTGCGTCGCAATCTGCACACGCGCGAATTCAAACCCGGAATGAGATGCCTCAGCTTTGTATAGCAACCCGAATTCACTTACCTTCGCACATATGCTTGCATCCTGCCGCTGCCGCTGCTGCTGATGCTGATGCTGCTGTAGAGATTCCCGCAGAGACGACATGACACGTTTCAGGAAATACCAAATTCACAGAAATTCCATCCATTTCCGCAAATATTATTTCGTCGAGTCCTCTTCGTACGCCGCGTGAATTAAAGTCCGTAAACTCATCACCTATAGGGTATCATAATTCAGTTATACACTTTATATTTCTATGTTTCTCCTCTCCAAGATACCTCGGGTAAAAGGAGCGAGGTATCGTTTTATTTGAGATCATAAAAGAGCGTGCCCTGTATAAATTGCGAAGGGAAAACTTCGGGCTTATAATACCGTTAGGAAGATTGGTGAATGACGTTCAATTTCTAAGTAAACACGCGGCGAAGAGTTTGGTGGAATTTTTCGGGTATCGCGAACGAACGGCGAGCCGCCTTCCTCTCATTTCCCGAAATTTGGCAATTATCTTCTCTCTGAGGTATATACCTACGTATATACGTGTACATATATAAGCGGTTAAAAGGGGGACGACGGTTTAAAATTTCTGCATGCGTCTCCGTGTATTTGTGTGTTCTACATAGCTGGTACAGCTCATGGTATACCCAGAGTTTTTCCACGATCCACGCGATATTTAAATGAATCGAAAACAGCTAGGAACATACAGCCTGGTAGGGCGCAATTTTTGGACACTTGACTAGCCTAGGTAGGTTATTATAAACAATGGTATCGGAAAACGATTACAGAGGCCCATTAGCGACCGATTTTATCACGGCTATAATAGCCGGTATTTTGTGTACACGTCGGCATATCGACTAGGTGGTGGATACAGTGGGTGGATGTAGATGTTGATGTGGATGTGGGTTGGGTACCACAGCAGTCGAGTCGACCTCCGAAACATAAATTTCTGAATTTATCATATTTTTATCGTGTCGTTTGTATTACGTATAATTTATTCGAGCACGATCATAAATTCAAAACTAGCGAGCGGTCGCCCAGCGCTGCAGGCACAGAATCGGAAATTAATCGCTAATTTTTCAACCCACCCCGACCTGCATAACCAAAGCTGACATCCTTTCCACCCTCGAGACATTTCGATCTTCCAAGACGTTAAGTCGGTCTTCCCGCGCTTCCTCGTATTATAATACACGTACCCATCTCACATCCGTAACGAAGAGAGTGTTTGCGAATTGCTTTTACAAATTTAGAAATTTATTTTATTCCATAATCCCCGGTTAGCTTCGTGACGTACTACAGTGTTCGATTTCGCCTGAATTTCACGTTAGTAAGTGGCTACAGCATGTGACGGCCGAAGTGCTGTAACCGGGACTGCATCGGTATCGCAAACATCGTTACGGAATGTATGTGGGGATCCATTTCCAGTTGTAATCGAGTACCGGGAGCGGTTTACAATTCGATATGTATACTTCATAAAGTACAGAAAAACTCTCGTGAAAAGTTTTCTTTTTCTGCTACGATTCTGCACAGTGCGAAAGACAAAAAAATAAAAAAAAAAACAAATAAGAAGCAAAATAGAAGGGAAAGAAACTGGAAGACTCGGTCAGGTGGGAGGGGATCGAAGTTGAGTTGGCGAAGATAGGTCGGCCGGAGCTTATTTCGTTTTATTGTTACGTTAAATTTTATCCTCGTGCCGAAGTCCTTTCATAAAATCGAGTAATGCGTTGTTTTCTGTCTCTAGCAGTTCCTTTTTCGTATCCATCTTCCGTTTCTTCTTTTCTCTTTTCTTCTAGTTCCTTCCTTATTATTTATTTACTTTTTTTATTTTCTAGTTTTCAGGAGAAACGGTGGGAGCTTTTCTCTTCTCCTCTCTTACCTCGCTACGGTATAGCCTCTCATCCCTTTCGACCGGAGAATCTTTACAAATTCGCTGTTGCAAGGCGTAAACCTAAGCGCGTCATTTGTCAGGAAGGACAACGCGTTGAGAAGGCTTTAGTTTTACGATGAAATTATTTTCGAAATCTTCTTCATGGCGGAGGTAGTCTCATCTGTCTTCTTTTTGGAATTCTTGATCGGGAAGTTTGCCTGCGAAATGACGTAGGTCAACCCAACCGCACTGCCAGTTCTATTAATAAATAACTGTAATCTGAAATTAATGAGACACATTCTCGCTGCCTGCGGGCGTCAGCTGGACGACGTACCTAAAACGACCAAACTGACGGACCCCACCTATGTTTGGCCAACGTATCATGGCGTTAGACGCGCTTAAGCCGTAATTATCCCTGTTCGCTTCTCGCCAAATCAACGAATAAGAGATTATAGTAACCTACGCACGCTCCGATTCAACTTGCGACCCGCCGTCTTGTTTGTGAAATTGGGGCTGACAGATGCGTGAAGCCCAGGCGAAAAAAAAAGCTTTTCGATTCACACTAAATTATGTCGGATTCGTTACCAATATTCGCCATCGTATTTTTTGCTCTTCTTCTTTTTTTGCCGCAGAAAAATTTGATCGCGCCAGTAAGTGTGAAAGAAATCATGAGAGAAGATCTGATAGGTGGAGGTTTCATATCAAAGCGTTCGAAGATCGCCACAGATTGGATAGCGATTTATCTGAAGCGCGGTCCGGAAGTCTACGACATTTGGCGTTTTAATGGACGGTGGTTGGGGTGCCAGTGGGAGAGAGTATCTTTCGAACTGATCGGGTCCAAGCGATATAGGATGTCGGGGATGGTGGGGCTCGAAGAACTTGATGCAGGATGATCAGTCGCGATAGAACGAATCAAAGGTCAACGTAAATGGAAAATGTTCAAGGATCAGTATATATATATATATGTACATCTATGGGGTACTCCTGACGACGCGTCTGTTCATCCTTCATTGAAAGCCTACACTCGCTCGGACGCAAATTGCATCCGTAGGCGACGGTGGACGCATCGTGACGCCGGGAGATGGACGTCGCAGGACAATGAGAGGCGTCGTTTCGCGCTGTGGACGCGCTACCTCGATAGGTATACTCTCGGGTACAGAACCCTCGAGGAGAAGGGAGCGTTAGGAGCTGCCGGTGTATAAGTAAGGGCAAAAGGATGCGAGGGAGTCGAAGCGATCCTCGGAGGTCCGAGCCCTCGGCGACGTAACGCGAGAAACTTACGCCATGGAAGGTTGTAGTATTTGCTGACCATAGAGCGAAGCCACCGCGCGCGTCCTTAACGCACGATAAAATATTGACCATTCACAGGGTTAAATCCTTCGGTATAGGACGCCCGAGCAAATCTTCGATTCCCGTTCTTACCCCCGGGATTATTTGGGGCTCATGATCTCGCACGCGGATTATACACGCCGGTATATATATACAAACCGCGGTAGCTATACCTCGTGAAATCCTGCAGGCTTATGAAAAATTATAAGAATATAACTTTTTGCCAAGTTTCCAACGAGCACCAGAAGCGCGACAATACTTGGCCTGGCCTTGCGGTAATCCGCTAACTCGCAACTCAAACAGTTTAAGTCAGGATAGCAGATGAACGCGGGAAAGGGAAACGCGGGGGTGCCTCCGTAGAGGAAGAAAGCTGAGAGGGTGTAATAGGGTGGATTTGGGGACACGGAAAACGGGAAAACAGGCAACGGGCCGCAGGCCCGAGACTTAGCCAAACTGAATTTAATTACACGGGACGTGCGGTGACCCGGGTGTGGGTAAGCGGGGACTAACTTCTATCCTGAAAAAACTCAGCTAATCCAAAAGCATTCTTATCTTCTTCGCACGAAACAGTCCTGCTAATTTTTTCACGCCCGCCTAGAAGACGTACTAACGCTGTTTACATCACGCTGTAATGTATATCGGGCAATCGTTTCATTCACCCCTTCATATTTTCTTCTCTTCGAAAATTTCCCATAACTCATCTTCACCACTTAAATTTTTTCACCCATAAATATCTACCCCTGTAGATCAGGATGAGGGCTCAGGTTATCAGTGTGCTATAAGGCGCTCACAGAGCTGGTCAGAAATGGTCACGGTACCCAAGGCTCCCTATCTCGCGGTCCAGCCCCGACCCTTGATCTTTGGGCGTTAGCTAGTGCGCAACACACACTTACAGAATGTACCGCACAGTCACCGTATATGTATGTGTGCGAGGGAGAGAGAAGACAGAGAATGATACCAACACCCCAGAATTCGCATCTCCCCTTTTCTATTATAGTGCTGCAGAAATTCTCTCCAAGAATAATCCGTGTGCAGGGTATCGTTTAGTCGTATTTCCGGTTCCCACCGACAAACCTGATCGCTCAAACGACCGATGTGTTTAGTGTCTTCCAATTCATTCTTCGAAAGTATTACCCCATCCATTATCCTTTCATTTATCCTTCTTTCTCCTTTTGAATCATCGAAAAATCGTGTCGTGCGTTTCATTCAGCTTGAATTCGAAATTCATTCGATGATCATATCGTGAAATTTGGCTTGAATTCAAATCTTCGTACGTATCGAAGTTGGAGCTTTCGCGCAATAAAAGTTGCGCAGGTAACGAACACTTGGTATTATACATCGTTGAGCCAGCAGACAAGAAATGCAAGGTAACTCGACACACACGGTACACATACGGTATATGTATATAGCTACTATACCTGCTCGCTACTTGAGGTAACGATTGTGTGTAGAGCTCGGATGTGGCGTGGTACCTAATCGCCTGCGAGAACGGGGAAGACGTACTTGACCCAGGAGAATATAAGGCGTTACATATTTAGGTAGTTACACTTCGGTTTGTTAGACGAACCTGGCGAGCGAACGTGCGAGTGGTTTAACTGGTTCCCGCAGAGGCTTGGATCTTTGACACAACTGTACCAAAACAATGAATTTGTGAATTGAAAGGGGAACCGGTCCCGCTGGAGATGTGGGTATGTACAAGGTTATAGCGAGCGAACACCAGAGACCATGGGACCCTCAAGAACCTTTTAGAATCATAATGATCACATCTGCTCTCCGCTCATTGTGAAGCTGAAGAAGTGAACTGAACGACCAACAACTCCAAGGTTAACTACGTTGTAGCTCTCATTGTGTAAGCGCCAATTTTCGCATATAGCTCTATATTATTCTCCCTAGCAGGTTATAAATTTTTTGTGTCACGATATCTTTGTCAAAGCATATCCTGCAGAACCGCTGGATGAATGGGGGAAAAAAAAAGTATGAGAAGTACACCAAGAAAAAAAAGAACATGAAAAATATATCTTATCAGTTCATGGCCACGCCGTTTGCACACGAACTCCAGCTCCTGCACAATCGTAGAAAACCGAACGAGTTCAGATTCAGCAGGTCGGTTTCTCTACGCTGAAAAATATCTCTCCACTCGATTCCAACTACCCGTCGTACTCGCAGCTGCACCAGCTTTGCATCCTGCCACCAGTATTGAAAGCGATACGCGACCAGATTCCGTTCTCCACCCGATGCACGAACTCCAGGTAACCAAATCTTGCCTCTGGGAGCGGCACATACACTAACTTCACCGGAGGTTCGATGCTTCTTCGCGATCCTGTACTCGCTTTCGGAAGTTCCCATATACTATTCTACGTATCGGGTGTCCGGTGAATTTTTTTACACGTTGTTATTTCTTCGATCATAGAGTTTGTATCGGATTCGAAGGTGGGGGGTCTTTGGGAAAATAAACTCCGCTCATTTTGTAGAGGAGTTATTTATTAGCGCGTGTCATCGACTTACTGGATCTCTGAAAAATTACTATTCACTTATACTTTCCCGCTGCCGGTTCATTTCGACTTGTTTTCCCTCGTCATTTTCATCCCCTTTCGCTTCGTTTCTCTCTCTCTCTCTTACTCTGTTTCACTATTTCCACCCTCAACCATTTTCTACCCCTCGTAGGAATTAATTGCGGAGGGCATCGGTTTTACAACCCTTGGTGATGAAGCTACTACCACTCTTCGTGGTCTGCGAGCGTACCGTATCTACATCGCGTCACACGAGAACTTCGAGACCTTATTAATTTTGTCCTTCGAACGAACCGACCGTTGGTCACCGGTTTTCAGTAACGGTCGAGCAAGCTGTCGCAAGTTTGATCCTCACGTGACGTCGTCACGTTTCTATATATATATGTATATATAGCTTTATGGTACCTCAGAGTTCCATACGCGGGGAATATATTTGAAAGGTTTTACTATCGCCATTTCCTACCTACTACGTTTCCTCGCACAAGAAATTCAGGCACGACCTAACCGATCGAGTTTCTGAAAACTGGGATCCTCGTGTCCTTGAGTTTATTTGCCCCGTACGTGGAGAAGGGCTTTGAATCTACCCGGGGCCAACACGGGATACCGAAAAAACTACCTCGGCACGATCTCTTGGATTAGACGACAGAGAGCTTTTTTGGATTGAATAGGAGGAACAGGTTATTTCTTGGCTTTTCCGAAGTCTCTTCCTATACTTTACTATACTTCTGACACTTTGTAAGCTGCGGAGAAAAAAAGAAATTCTTGGAATGTGTAGAACCCGGATACCTCCATGTTGGTTCATCTTGTTTTCAATAATTGCACAATTCTCGCACAGCTCGAACAGCCCTCGGGAATTGTTCAACGTCGGTACAAGATATATTAGTTTATTTTTAGGGTATGCGCAATCTCAGGCGCGGATTGTTGATGTAGAACTTTATAAAGTCGCGCGTGGGTGCTATTAACCTCTATATAAGGAGAATGTATCCGAAGGGCGTCTTCAGACAAAGGGCGTTAAGATCCCTTTGTAATTTCTAACAAGTTTCGAGCGAGTACTCGTAGGTATGTGTGTGTATATAACGGCATTTCGAGAAGGCTGTCGTTTATTACTGTTTGCCGCACTGTTTGATTCGAGCCAGCGCGTTATAACCTATTGCGGTATAGCGCTTGTATTGTTTGCGTAATTAAACTAATTACTACAGCGGTCAGTCCAGCAGTGATTAATCCCGTGTTTTGACAGCCCGGCGGCGAGCACGTTGTGCGGCGTTAGTTTCAAGCTCGCCTCAATATCGCGTGGCACTTTTGTTGCTCTGATGCCTCCGAGCAGCAACGGAATTAAGATAAAGAGCTGCTGTATTTAGTGAGTTTGATCGCAGCTGCGGTCGCTCAGTTTTACTCGTCTATCCAGGCTAGACAGATTTCCGAAAGGGGAATGACAGCGAGAAATTATTCTGGACATAAGCCAGCCAGAGTTCGTAATCAAAATTCTGCAGGACAACGGAGAGGATCGTCTAGCTGCAGTCCGAAATCAGAGCTAATTAACTTGACTAAGGGCTGCTATCTTCCTTCCTCATTCCTTCCCCTCATCTATTCAATCTACGTTCTTCTCTTTCCCGCAATTTTTGAGCTCGAGGAAAAATACGGGCGACCCTCGTTAACGAGCAACGTGCCGATAGAAAAGTTGCTGCATAGACGGGCGAATTCAAGTGTCTAGAGTTACATCGTGGTGACGTATATTACCTACAGGCTTCATTCTGTAATAACGATGAATTATATAGATACCAAGATGCTATTACAATTTCACAACTTGGAAAGATCTTCGCCCTGGGCGTCCTTTCTCTAAATCAGCTTCCTTCCATTTATATTTTCATTTTTTCTCCCCCTTCCCACGATTCGTTTTACCACTCTGTATTAGGCTCTATATATTACTGAAAACTCTCCGCAGTTTTCTCATGATACACGTATAAAACTATTTCAATTTCTACAAGTTTTCTGCTCTTCTTTTGATCAATATAACTTACAAGGTAGGACCGGTAGCGAATTTCCCCCCCTTTGAAGTCAAATTGTTGAACTTCGTTCACTTTATAACAATTCATCATGAATGTGATCTGCAGGTTGTCAAACCCTGTCGGAAAGAAAACTTCAAAAAGGCAGCTGCTCCAGGGGTCGCGCACGCCAAGCCCATGATTCGAACGTGTTTACGTATCCCTAATCGATGTTTTCACAATAGGGGTTCCTAAAATCCCTTTTGTTGCTCGATCCGGTATTTGCGGGAATCGGAAATGGTAAATACATTCGGGTAAACGACCGCCCTCTCTTTTCCTCTAATATATATCTAACCAAAAACCTTGAAAGTTTCGTGCGGCATTATATTCGTGGTAGCGGTATAAGTATATCAACCCCTTTTCCCTGTTTGTATACAAATACGGGAGCGTTTGCTGGTGGGCGGTAGGGAGAAACTCAGCGAAAACAGTTTGGAATACGAGAACTAGGATGGGAAAACCAACGCGGTACGTTGCGCAGGGTCTTCACAGCGGGGCGTCTCCCTGTTGGGAGTAAGAAGCGAAAGAGCTTTCGTATCTAAATTGTATCTGTGCTTGCAAGAGTTTCTTCGGATTCTGGGGTACCTCTATACATTGTGAAGGGCACGCCCACGCTACTTCGCTTTTCGGTATAGCAGCAGCAACAGCTACACTCGGTGAGGCTGCCACTTAGGCCGCCTAACTCTCGTAACTGAATTGGGCTAAAGCGTACCGCGCGCTTCGCATACCAATTGTTGGTAATCCCACCCCATACACCGACCTCAACCCCCTTGACGCCACCCTCTCCACGATGGAAGCTTGCATCACCATTTGCCCAGCGAACCAGTTCCAATCTGCATTTCGATGTTCGAAAGATCAATTTTTCTTTCCGTCGTCATAAACCTCATCAGTCAAGTAAGAATCTCTCGGTTACTTCGATTTCATTTTTACTTTTTGGCATAAACTGTGATCCAAGTTGATAGCGTAAGTTTGAAACTACCGGGAGGTCGATGGGGTAGGAGATAATTGTATAGGTACCGATAGCCCCTGTAACTATGTATATTCAGCTCGGGGAAAAAGCGAGTAACATTTACGAAGTCTTTGAGATTGAGGTTGAACGAAAAGACGATGAACAGGGCAAGTTGACGGAGGGTTGACGTGGCGGAGAAAACTCTGCTGGGGCGGATTGGGGTGGGCGAGAGGATTACGCAACCCATCGTTTTCCTTCCCGCTCTGAAAATACCGTCGGTGCTGCTGTTGCTGCTGCTGCTGCTTTCCGACACCGTTACGGCCGAGAAGAATCGTAGAGAAGTGCGAAAAAATGATGAAACTGCTCGGGTGAAACCGCGATCAAGTGGAGTGGACCGGAGTGTGAATTCTAGGATTTTCGTTCGGTCAAACTTGTTGCGTTGTATACCTCCGACCTCATCTTTGCCTTCGATTTTCCATTGCTCATCCTCTCCCCCCACCTCGCTTGTTTGGTCCCTCGACTCTCACTTCTTTTCAAAGATCACTCAGAGGGAACACTCTGCAGAGCGTAAATGAGCTCCACGTCGATTAGCGCCTGTCTGTTTTCCCGTTTTCACGATATCTGCCTCCTCGCCTTCTCCACGTGCGTGCCTGTTCCTTACGCTCCCAACATTCTTCCATTCTCATTCGAACGACGCCATCGGTTTAGGGTGAACCGAAGGATTACCTAACCCACCGCAGCACAACTTCTCTTTCTTCCCCTTTCCCTTCCACGTTGAGTTGCGGGCAAAAGAAGAAAAAATAAATAAACAAAATGGAATAAAATAAGAAAATGAAGAACTGCGTCGAAAGCTATACGCGCTGGCGGAGTAGGTGGATCCGAATATGATTGCTCGAGTTTCTGTTTACACCGTTTCCACTTCCCCAAAATACTTCTTCCATGAATTTTCCATCACGTATATTTTCGGTGGAAAATCAGCATCATCCTCTCCTTATTTCGCTCTTCCTTTTGCTTATTTCTTTCTTTTATTCGCCTAAGTGGACTCTATTGAACAATCTACGCTTTTTCAGCTCAGCTGTAGATATTTCAAATATGTTTCTCGATTCCATTCATGTCTATCCATCTCACTTACAGATACATCTATACCTCCTCAATTTTCTCGCTGTATTGAGCCACTAGAAGCAGCAGCAGTAGCAGCAGCAGCAGCAGCAAAAGTCTGATTCAAGTCGAGTTAACAATGATATTACAAATCCTGTGTGACTGTCTGTACAGTATAAGTATTCTTTGTAAAGGAGTCGCGTATCCATATGTATTTATATATATGTGCTATGTATAGGTATTGGAAAAGTACTCGTGCCATGAGTCGTGAGATTTGAGTGCGCTTCTCCTTCTCTCGCTTCTTATTCCGATTTCAGCCGGCAGTTCACTGCTCAAAGTTACAATTTAATTCGAAGGAGAAACCCCGCCGTTACCCATTCCATTTCCAAGAGTCGCATTTAGTTCGACATTTTCTACGAATCGGATATAACTAGGATCAGCGAAGAGAAACCCGAATATCGGAAGCAGCTCGGCTCGAGCCATTTATCTAATTTTGAAATCCCGTAATTTTATTTTTATTCCGGGACTTTATACACTCCGCTGATTAGCCGGGTGGAGAATAAGCCGGAGATGCGAAACGAACGCTGGGGATCGTGGGAGTGTAACGGAGAAAGCAGTTCAACTCACCTACAGCTAGAGTAGCTTTATATATATAGGGGCTGGAAAAGCGAGACTGCGAAGATAGCGAGCGGCCGATGTGGGACGTTGGGAGAAGGTCTAAGCCAGCCATCACCGAAATTGCTCGAGTTTACCTCTTCTGGTTCTCTGCAGAAGGCGCGGAATCACTTTTTACTTGACTCGAACTCGCTCTATTTTCAGGAAAACGAGAACGCGCCGCCCGTTCTCTTTCGTGATTAATTAACACCGCGAGCAGGTAAATGGATGCTGCATGCGCGTCTCTTCTCTGTCCACTCTGCTTCTTTTCTCTGTGTATATATAAATATACATGTAATTGATATACAAATAGTATGTAACTAACTAGCAGCATCACCGACAACTCCTTCACACCCACACACGATTAGCCCACCTCAACACCACCACTTTTACTATCGAGCTTTTCGTTACAACGAAGAATTAGCCTCCTTGTGAAACTTGACACTTATATTTCGGCCCGCCAACTACCCAACAAAAAATGGACCTTTCTCTATACCGTTTGGCAGCGCAAAATTAGATATGATGAAAGTTATAAAATAGCACGCATTTTTTAGGGCTCAACGAAGAGAGCTGGACTTGCAATTGGCGCGCGGGCCGCTCCATCAATTTTATTATCCGTGGACGTGGAAAAACCGCTTATATGTTACACTTGTAGAAAACTGGAGTATTTTTGGGGGCTGTGGATTGGGCTGGTCATGTGGGAGGAAAGTAGGTTATGGAGTAAGTACGTGGCATCGCTTTTTCCGTGGCGCTGAAAGTTTGCGATATGTCTAGAGCGTGAGAGAAATACGTCCTTATGAATTTGCCAGCGTATTCTAGAATTTCACTTCTACGGGTTATTTTGGAGGCGACATTTACTACCCTATACGTATCCCGTACGCTCATATAACTACCTTATACCTGCACGCCGCACCTACTTGGAGATGATAAAACGAAGCCCTTATCTAAGATCTACTTTAGGAAAGCAAAGAAATAACGAAAAAGAGATAGGCTACCGTACCGAAGAATTACCAATTTTCTTTTTTTCATTCTTTCCTTTTTCTTCCACACCTCTTACATTCCACCAGCCGGTGGGAAAAAAAGAACCGACGCGGGGCTTACATTATATTAGCGATATGAAACATCCCGATTTCCGAACCCCTGTCGCTTTTCATACGCACAATACTTTTTTATCGTCATTTTGAAAGAAGTTCTGCTCGCACGGTCGACCGACTTTTCGGGGTATCAATGCGACCGTAAAAAAAGAGAAAGAAAAAAAAGTGAGTAGAAAAAATCTTGTGGCTTAAAAAAATAGATAGATTGATAGTGGAAGAGGGTGTTTCGCCCACGCCGCCACGAGCCGCCTGGCCCACACCTAATCAGAGATCAATAATTCTGGAGGAAAGCGTGGGACTGTCCCATTTTTTCCGAATTGATAAATCCCCCGCTGAGAATTTCTCCTTTTTTCCTCTTCTCCCTTTTCCACGCCCTATATCCCTACCAACCGTAGATCGCTATTTCCACTCATCCTATATCAACCAAGAATTTCCACCCCTGAACCTTCGCCGCCGCGTTACGGATCCCAGCGAATCACGCGGCCACCAAACACCAACGCACACATAGCTACCGAGTTATACTCCGCGGGGCCGGAGCCCAACGTCGGGGTTGAGGTTTAGATCGGGGTCGGGGATGCCAGAAACGTCGTGAGAGGTATATCTATACATGTTGCCTCAACTCGACCATTCATATTTTATCTCCTTCTTATCAATTTCTTTGCGAGTGCGCCGAGCAGTGGTGTGCCATTTCTCAGCCGTCTGCTTCCTCCTTAGTCCATGCCTTCCCTGCTTTCTTCTCTCCCCCCCTCGATATTTCCGTCTCTTTTTAGTTTTCTTCTCTTTCTCTAGTAGTACTACCCATAGCTATCTGCTGGTCGAATCGGAACCCAAGGGTTGCCACCCTTTTTCTACGCTCGTCAGCTTCCGCTGAACGAACCAACCATCGCGTGTAGTATACCGAACTGTCCGTGGCCGCAGAACCTTGTACGTCGAAATATTATTAATTGTATTTATCAGCTAACCACCAGCTGGACAGAACCATACTTTCTCAATAGGGTTACACTAATACACTGTTCTGCAGGAATTTCATAGAAAAAATAATAACTCACCCGGAAATCGATGACTCCCCTTCCTGTAGTTAGTTCAAGACTTGAATGACTCGTAGGTAACTCCACTTCGATAGGTATATGTACAGTGCAAAAACCAAGACGAATTTTCTCACACTACCGGTAGTAGTAGTGGTAAGTGGATCGATGTATGGTATTGTTATAACCGTGTGATGAGGGATGGCAGCGTTGGTGGTCGGCGAGTAAGTTTAACGGGAGGATTGGTCATTATTAATTACATGAAACTTCGAGAGTGGAACATTTCGTTCGATGCCCGAGGCTAATTATACCAGCGATACGCTCTTGGCTTACTTCCGATCTAGAACAATGTGCATCTACTGTACATATAATACGAATCGAGTAATACGCCACTAATTAACTTACGTAACAATCATGACGTCGCTAATTTTGCTTTCTTTTTACATATCCGTTCCCGCGGTGGAAAGTGGATCGAAGCTCGTCGGTGTACGAAGTCAACTATAACGTATGTTCAATTTTTGATGGTGTTTTCATCGTTGTCATTTTATTGTTTCAGATGGTGACTAGGACAAAGAAGATATTCGTGGGCGGGCTATCGGCGCCGACGACACTCGAAGACGTGAAAAACTACTTCGAACAGTTCGGCCCGGTGAGTCAAGAATTGCCTAATACCAACCGCACTTCATACTGCCACGTTCAGGGCTACGATTTCGCCCCGTCACCTGCATCAAATTATTACGAATTCGCACCCATCTACCCCAATATCGCGCCTTTATACGCGCAATTATCACCCTCGTTATCGCCTCAAGCACACCGCGGTTGTTGCACCGTAACACCTGTTCCGCAATCAACTGGTCAAACACACGATCAGGAACAGGATCCGAACGAATCCAGTACTACTTCTGTTCCGAATTCACCCACCGGCACATCCGTGAATCCTGAATCCGTATATTTTCAACCCTCCGGAACTACACCCGTCAGTATATCGCCCTACGAACCAACCCCTGTTCTTTATTACGTTCCATGTTTGCTTGTACCGATGTTTGCCAACGGTCTAACCTTAGACGTTGATAAAAAAAAATCATTCGATCATAATCACGGATTATCGGCTAATCTACACGACGATTACTCAGATCTGACGGATTCGCAATCAGATTTAAGCGCGGACGAAGCGACCATTTGATCAATTGTTTTATTTTCAATTTTTTTTTCCAATAATACCATCTTGGTCCGTTCACAGTAGTTTTGAGTAAGAAAATCGCAGCTGGTTGTACAATTGCGATAAACTTGTCCCTGAATCTTCGATTGAATAAGTGCAATGTTTTATAGTAATACTTTGTAGTCGACTACACAATGGTTTATAATAACCGCTGAAATATCATTATGTTTGTTGTGATTTTTCTCATAATTTCTCTTTGAGGTAAATTATTATTACCGGTAAAAAATTTCTTTCTTTTTGATTTTTTGTTTTCAAAATTCAAAATTTACTTTTTCTTGTATCTATATAGTGATATGTATGATTAATAATTTTGGCGTTATGATTATTATTATCTTTCCAATTTTATCTTCGAAAATAAATTTAAAGTTTGAAATATTCTATGTTTTCATTTCATGAAATATACGTACACACACACACACATACACACTTCATCTTCCCTTTAACTTTAGTCAGGAGGGCCTCATTATTATTATACATCATTTACAAATTCATCGCAGGTGAAATGGTGTGTTTTTTTTCCTTTCTTCTTTTTTACTCCGTCTTATTTTATACGTGTATACATAGTATAGTTCTATGTATAGAGGAGAGAATTTTAAAAGTAGGTACCTAGGTAGTACGGACTATGAGAGTATTCAATCAGACATTCGTTCGTCAGGTATCCCCTGCACACTTGGAAAGAGTTATATAGCCTGATGCATCTGTAAAATTTATCCCGTACTTTATAGAGCCTCTTGAATTATTGAATCGGATCTCGGTGGCGGGTATCTAGTCGGTGTAAATCGATTGTCGATGTAGCTGCAAAGATACAGTTTCTCGATAGTTTCCACCAAGTCCTCTCCGCGTCTCTATAATATTATCTGTATACACACACGTATATATTATATAAATATCGTAAACTTGAATTCGAAAACTCGGTCGAGTCACGATCTGAAACGAGAGCATTCCCCTAGCATATAGCTTCGAGAGCTAAGTGATTAGTTGGGCTTTATATATGTAATACATAGTTATATATATACCTATACGTATAATTCTCTTCAGAGTTTTCCCGCTAAAGAATCACTGCGCGGTATAAAAACCCTTGGGATATCGGTAATTAGTATTCCTGGTTATGATAACGTAACGTATCATTACTTCAAGTAATTAACCTTATGTAGTCATATATACGAATATTCATATCGATCGTCTGTATTAATTTTATAGCGAACTGATTACGTGTGAAATTTTTTTTTGAAATTTCACAGTGATATCCCCATATTATGTGTAATGTCATGAGAAAAAAAATAATCTCTCGTGATGTTCAATCGTCGGAATGTGTTTCTATACGTGTATAACCAAGGGAGGAATGGCATTTCCTATGTACGCGAAACTTCTCATATTTCTTTCACGAAACTCTTTTGCGAGAGTTTCGGCTTCGCAACGATCGGAATGGGAAAGGGATTCGGTCTTCGGAAGATAAAAGTATAAGAAGAAAAATAAATTTCAACTTTTCTATGTATCGTGTATATGTACATATGTATAATGCAAGCGTTAGCTGCAGGCCATCACGGTTATGTAAGAATCCATGAGATATACATTTATATACCGTACCGAAGAGACACGACATATATACATACGTTATTAATGCATATTCAACGCATGTATGATGCGGAAGTTCATTCATAATTAGGCGTATGTAGAACGTATACTACTTTCAATTACGGGAACTCGTTCCAGTCGAGCTTTGCTTTTGAACTTATTGAGCTGAAGCTTCCACGAGTTCCGGACTGTTAGTTACGGGGTGTGTTTGCCGAGCGACATTTACCCCGCTTCAAGATTATATACGTACTCTTAAGCTAAATGAATCTGAAGATTCTGGGTCTCGGTCCTCTGCGCCACTCTCTTCTTTCCTTTCCTCTCCTCATCGGTTCTCATCCGTTTAGTTTACGTCGCGACGTAAAGTCGAAGAAAACGTGAAATTCGCACGCGTTGAATGCAAAGTTTGCAGTACTACGGGAGCTCTGCGGCGTGACCGGGCGACATGACTCAGTTTCCTTCTCAGGATATCTCTGTGTGACCCACATGGGTTGGTGAAGATAGAATCTTGGAGTCGAGCGAGCGACCCTTCGAGCCACCGTTTCATCCAGACTTCGTAGTGTGCTACTCGACTGTGTGCGGTGTGTTTCCGAAATTATGGGAGTAGTTCTCTGGTGCGGTGAATACTAGGAGAGAAGAGAAGAGACGAGGATGAAATCGCCGGTGATGGCGGTGGTGGTATCGGGAATAGGGTTCGTCCCTGGCCACGCTCAGCGTCCATAGGGTCGCGATACCCATCGCCGCTACTACCCAGCAGTTCGCTTCGGAGACCGCGAAATGGTTGAATCGCAGCGCTGATAAAACTAATGGTATTGCTTGGAATGCGTTATTTTTATTTGTATCGAAACCTATTCTCGGGATTTAGTTAGGTTACCCGGATAAGAACTGGGATCTGAATCGAGATCGGGGCACTGCGCCTCATTGACATTCGGAAAATAAGGCCGGGGATACAAGGCCAGCTAGATGAGGCAAGGGTGCGGTGGCCGGAAACGGGAATGAAACGAGGAAAGGGCGATCCCCACGTCCCGGGTAATCGGGTGGCGTGTGCTGCGGCAAAAAATAAATAAAGAAGGAAAATGAGAGAGAAAGACGAGAATACGAATGGAATAAACCTGAAGATCGCTTGCAATAAAAATTTCAATACTCAGTTCGAGGTATGAAAATCGCTGAAGGTACGTACCGTTTTTCGTTTTTTTTCTCCCCATTCCATCCTCTGTTCACCATTTTTATTGTTTCGTCATTTTTCACCCCTTTCGAAATCACCGACAATTTTTACTCCGTGGCGTTTAAAATCAAAACCGATTCGTTACCGGTGCAGTGATAAAGAGGGAGCGAGCGAAGGTGCAATCTTCGAATGAGTTATACAATTACGGAGTTAGAAATCATGAGTCTTAGTTCCGCAGGCGCGGGCGTCGTCTTCGTCGTCGTCGTCTTCGTCGTCGTCGTAGTCGACTCGTCGTACGAGCGGTGCTTTCCCTCCGCCCAGATAATGGCCGCTGTCGATGCAAATTTAGCCGATAAATTCACCGTTCGGTATCCCTCGAGGAGGCACGCGATTTAAAACTTAGAGACTCGAATATCTCGACCCGGCCCGAATTCTTCGCACGGTATATATCTATCCCTGGAGAAGAACGAGCCAAATGGCAAGATGGAGAAAAATGTACAGAAGTAGAAATTTCCGGTATCTTCAAAATTTTGCAATAACCAACGAGTTAGGGGCCGGATTTCATTCATCCAAATGTTTCAAAAAATTCTCTTTCGCCGGTTGAGGTGACCCCGTTGAAAAGGTAACGCGAAGGGCGTAGTTGCTAGGGTAGTAAAAATGGCGTCGGTATAATAAATCGGTGGCCGGGTAGCTTTGGTAGCGTGGTTGCATGTAACGCAGTGTTTGTGTGCGGGATTGTCGAGATTTTATTCCTTGGTAATTTTGTGAGTATGAAGCTTTGCCGAGATTTTTTTTTGTTTCATTTATTTATTATTACATAATATAATTTATTATCATTTTTCCTTTTTTTTTTTTTCTTTTTCATTTCTTTTTCAACGATTTCGCAAGCACGCGGGTCAGGCATTGTGTTTCATTCGGAAGCGTCAATTGCGAGTAACGATTGTTTCGCGAATTTTTATTCTCCGATAATATCCCCGAGGTTTGTGTTGCTGAATAAATAAATTTAACGCTGCTTGTCAACGGGATAAATTCCGCCTGGCTGACAGCCATTTAAAACAATGCCGTTTGCGAATACACGCCATTTGTAACGCGCTTTTGTTTTCAGTTGCTATTCATTCGGACACCGCGCTGCGATAGTAACGGCAGTCAGCCAGCTCCTCCCGATTATAAACCAGCACATAGCAGCAGTAGAAGTAGTAGAAGTAGTATAGCAGTCACCAACAACCTCGTGCTTATATGCGATGCTAGGGCAAAAAGGAGGTGAACAAGTCGACCTTTTTGTCAACCGTCGGTTTGGTCCCGGGCTTCATTTTTTATTCCGATAAAAATGTAATTAGAGCTTTTTGATAAGGTGCAAACCAAGGCAGAGCGAATATTACTCCCTCTCTCCAGCGTTTCTCCGACCGCCCCCCTTCCCCCCCGCCTCCTTCGCCCCAGGCATTGTTTCGTCTCGTAATTTATCAAAGATGCACTGACGCGTACAGGCGCGTTTCTCCCCTTTCCTTTGCTTACATTCATTTATTTATACACGGACGACCGCCATTCGTCAAAGCCTACAACCGCCGCGCCGATCACTGAGCTCGTTAAAAACCTATATCCACCGCAATTACATAGAACGATAAAATTACCGCGATATAATCCATCTCGCGGCTGCTTCCCCACATGTAAACAGAATGATCGATCCAACTTTATTGTTTCACCACTCTCAGATATAGTGTATAAATATACAGTCCGAGGATCGATAATCTCAGAATTATAGTTACCTTGTATACATCGAACCGCGATGAATATTTTAGCTTTCGGATGCCAATTTTTTTCGTAAAGGAATTTCAGAATTTCAGATCTTTTTTCTGCCGTCTTACACGTTCTCGTAGAACTGTGCATTTGATCCATATACATATATGATCCCTAAAAGTTGAAGATGAGTCCCGAAGTAGTGCGAACCCTTAATTCATTTTTCAGACGCGATCCCTCTTTCATTCATTTTTTTTTCATTTGATTTTTTGAGTTTCCATTTTTTTTTTCTAACACTCTTCGGCGCAGAGTCGCGAACCGCGACTGTAGGTGATTAGTGCGCTCATTACAACCGACGCTAATGACGCTTGCATCGCTAGACAAAAGCTATGACAGGTTACAGACTACTTCAGGGAAGGGGAGGGTGATAAAACTAGGAAGGGAGAGGACCTTCGTATAAGTTTCTATACACTCGTCTATATTTTGCACACGCCTGCATTTTCCTTGACGGTTTCGCACCTCGCGCGGGAACTCGAAAGGTCGACTCTGCAGTGGTGTGAAAAAAAAAAAGGAAAAAGAAAATTGAAAATTTCTGCAGATAAAATGGATGTCTCTCCAATTTAATGTGCATTAGTGATTTTATCCCTGAAACCTCATTAATGTCCAAGTACGATATCATTGACTGAACCTATATACTCATAGGTCACGGATTTCGATTAGATTTTCAAACAGTTTTTTTTACGCGATAAAATAATGATTAAAGTTTTTCTGACCAAGGGGGGAGAGGGCGTAAAACCGCGTGGCGAGGTAACTGGAACCGTAAAATAATGATGTGGGTGTATTAATTTTGATTAACATCGGAACGAGGTCTTGATAAGGTATTTTTTCGGCTTATAGTCACCCGACCGAAGTAAGCTATATAATAAGGTAGGTGGTCTGGTAGTCGGTATAGCTGACTGGGTTGGTGAAGCTACTGCTGCTGCTGCTGGTTCTACTCTTCTTCGTAAAGTGACGTCGACTAATTTATTATCCTTTATTATTCTTCCCCCAGTAGGACCCCGTCTTACTTTTCCACCGTTGGTAATTTATTAATTCTTGAGTGCGCGACGGGATAATGTGCTCCTTTAGAAGTAAGGGACTTTTCTTAAAAAACGAAACTCAACGGCAGCGCGAGTCTGTACGAGTGAAATTGAAAGAAAAAAAAAACACGCTATAGAATAATTCGAAAAAAAAATAAAAGAAGTAATACTATAATAATGATGACAATATGATAATTATAACAAATGTTGGGAAATCGTCCTCGTAGTTTCCGATCGACGAAGCGTTAAAATATTTTTGCGTGCTTAGATAAGTTCTGCGAGTTTCTAACTTTTAAATACAAGGGCAAGTTTTTTCAAGCCTGATCCTCCCTCTCCCCCCCCCCCCCCCCCCCGCCTTCCGCCTCCGAGATGAATATGAGAGAAATTGAAGACCAAAAAAGAAAAAAAAACAGAGATGTTCTTTTCTTGAGATGTATTTTATACCGGTGGCCGTTTTTCTTTCATTACCTAACAAACAGTTTCGATCCTCTACTCTGCAATCTTCTTATCAAACTTGAAATTCTGATGCTATCACGAAATCTACGCAGAAAATTGAAAGAAAAAAAAGAAATTAGTTGGGACTGGATATATATAAGTATGTACATATTAGCGTAACATAACAAGGTGAGTACAGAAGCCACGACAAATAGCTCGCAAGTTGGCACGCTTAGAGTCGCAGACCTGAAACACGGAGAAATTAATAAATTGCTTAAACTCAAGTCGACCCTCTAAGTGCTGGAATGGAGGACCCTCGTAAATCTCTACCTCTACGCCCTCCCTACGCCACCCTTACCCTTCCCCTTACATTTTCCTCTCACTCTTTCTCGGGTTCACCCAACGACGGAGGCAGCCCTCACCATCCTCACCCTACCGCTTGATTCTCCCTACTCGTTTTCTCCTTTGATTCTAGAGACTCCGCGGCTTCCTTTCTTCACGTGTGCGCTACACAACGTGCGATCGTATTTTATTCGATTGACCGTATAAAACGGAGAGATGCTTTTATATCGTTTTATTCTTTACTTTTTCTTTTTCTCTTTCACTCTATCTCGCTTCTCTCTGCAGATCGCATCATTTATTCCTTATAACTTCATTCTTTTGATTCCTTTCTATACCATGTATATACTACCGAACTGTAAGTTACTTTCTGTACACGTCGTATACTATGTAATACATATAGTTGGTTATATGAGAGGACACCGAGATTCGATAACCGGAAAATCGGAATCTGCAAATGTAATGCTAACGTCGATTGAATAAAATCGAAATCCTATATAAATCCAAGTTTCGCGATGTGTGTGACGATTTTTATATCGGATGAAAAATAAGTTGGAAAAAATCTTTAGCGAGCCCAAGTGCAGCGGGCTATAACAGCTGTAGTGAAAGGTATCCATCCAGATATATTCCAGCTATAGTAATAATGATGAAACCGACAAACTGCGGCCTCAAAGCCGCCGGTAATTACTGTCTCGCATATTAATACCCATCCATATTGCTATTTTAACGTATAGATATAGGGCCAAGTCCGCCTCGCCGTTTGTTCGACATCGAGTTCGATTGTTTCGTATATTCATTATTGAGGAGGGATAGAAACAGGGAGGTTTTACGGCGGAGAGGTTATTCGTTGTCATCGGGTATTTTTTTATCACCCTGATTCCTCATTAGCGTATTGTTGAGTTTGCTGATTATCGACGTCATATACATACTGTACCTAATACCGCACGGAGGGATCGAACAGAGGCGGCACCCCGCGTCGTTGCACCGAACGACCGAACGACCGTATCGGGCTGAAATTATTCCTTCCTAATTGGTTTCATTGGCTCAACGGCGACGCCCGACGTACAATGGATCGAGTCCCGTGAGTCCCTCGTACTGCTCGATTGTATACGGAGAATATATAGGTACGCATGTATTAGATACACACACATTCATTCGTTGGGCGATGTCAAATGTCGACATCATCGCGTCGGGAATCGACGATGACTAATTTTCAATAATATTACACGCTCCGCAGTGTCGCGGAGAACTCTTTTCACGAGTACCCTCTCAAACCCTACTCAACAAACTAACGAATACATTCCCAGGTCAGACGTAGAAATTGGATCAATTATTATCCCGATATGAATTAAAAAAATTAAAATTAAAAAAATGAAAATGGAGCCTGGATTTCCATCCACTCGACTCAATTCAACTCGACCCTTAATCCCATAGCCCGCTGCATATACGCGCGTGGTACTCGAGAGAATGGCTGATCCGCGTCAGAAATTTATTCACATTTATATGATTATTTAAAATTGCGCGGTTACAGTTATCCCTGTTATGATAGACGTGACCTATACAAGTTTTAATTATCGATGTATATTTCGGGATAAACTCGTAGAATTTTATTGACTTTCTACCGGCTACATCTAAATATCTAGCGGACGAGTTACCCTCATTTACCGGAAAACAAGAGAGGATTGGAATCGCTACCAGTCCGTGTTTTGCTGCCTCAATAAAAGCGGAGGTTAATTGCTGAATTAAATTAAACAGCAGTTAGACTCTTGAGGCAGGTAATTATAAGAAGTTACAAGGTAACCCTCCCTGATATACCATACTACCTGTATGTTCTTCATTCTCTTTTACCTGCAAACTCGGGTCTACAGATTTACCCATCTCCGAAATATACGTCCATAGAAACCCCGCTGAACATATAATCTGTTGGTTTTCAACACTTACATTCCTTGCAATCAAAATTAAACCCAGAATTATTTCCGTAATATGTGTAAAAAGCTATTCAACACCTATTTTATATTATAGGTTTAATCGCGTTCGTTTCGATTGGCCCGTCATTTTATCGCGAGGATTTTTGTTAGCTTTGAAATTCCGCACCCTCTAAATGTCGAGTCGTACATATAAAATGCTAGAAATTCAGAATGCTTATTCCGAGTAAAATTATTATACGAGAATGCAAATAATTCGCTCCTGCTGTCGCTGCAATTTTAAACGTTGAGTGTCGCTTTTCTAGGCTACTTTCTACCGTTATTCTAGTATATATTTTCCTCACTTCCTTCCGCTGTCATGATTTCATCTCTTCTTCCTTGATATCTTTCCTCCGTATTATAGCAGCTACCACCTTATACCTCTTAAGGTGCTTATGACGTAGCCCCGTTTTACTTGCCCGCTAGAAATACGATGGTGATTCTTCAGGCATATTAGTTTCACCGACGTATATACCAACCGCTCGCATTCGCTCACCTAGCGATGGGTATGAAGTACTCACGAAACAACGACCCCTGTTGTTCAAAACGCGGGGGAAAAAAAATTAATAATATCAAGGACCAATCTCACTCAGCTGATTCGTTTTAATCTCAACAGAACGCAAGGTTTCAAAGTGTATTTGTCGAAGATTAAGAAAAAGCGGAAACGAGCGAGAAAAAATAACACGACACTGGTGCACGAATAATTGAATGATGAATTTCACTCGATTAATTTTCTTGGAAAATGAAATTCGATATTCGGCCGCTAATTCGTAGCATTTGATGATCACTGAGGATTGGGTACCACGGTGAGTGCCTGGAAATATGGAGTAGATAGCGTTTGATGGATCGAATCTTTGCTCATGCCCATCGCTGCGAAGAATCGTGTAGCGCACCCTGCAAAGTACCGGAGAGAGAGAGAATATTTCACCCAAGGCGACGTTACCAACGTCTCCACAGCTAGATTACGAGTTTATCTAAATGGCACTAGGATGTGGAAGTTTCTGTAGCGTGGTGGCCAGATTATGGGGAATGTTTACGGCATGATGACAGAGGACATTGAAATTCAGCTGCAAACGCTTTCGACAAAGTATACTAACTGCGGTTGGCCTACACCTAGTTGTACAGTATACATACCTTCTACTTCCAGAAGTTACTCAGGCACGTAGAATTTAGTTTTATTTATTCATTCGGATATTCATTTTTTTATTGAAAAAAAAATAATTTTTTCCCACCACGTATAACCTATATACCCGTGTCTAGTTAACCGAATATCTGGTATAGCTGGAGTGGATTAAAATTTTAGTTATCAATTGAATTGAATTTTTGCGATTGATTGAATAGCTACTCGTATCAGTATCAGTTCCAGCTTCAAACGCCAATTTCCGGCACTGTACGAGGGAGTTATGTATATATATGGGTGTTTGAAAAATAGCAGATATGGCGTATACATGTACATATGTATTCGTTTAAATACCTACGTCCCAAAACTTTGTTATCAATTTTTTACCTCGAACTGCACAAACAATCAGCGATGCGCCCATTAGCTGGTCGGAGAATTATCTGGAAAAAGGTGAGAACGTTGAAAAAATGATTTCAGAATTATTGGCGAATTTCATTTTGATACACATGTGTTAGAGTTACGTGGTAAAATGTGAATTTGCTTATAAAACAATAATGTAGATGATTACCGGTCACGGGGTACCGAGAAATTTGATGCCTCATTCTCGCCGACGATCGAATTTGCCTTGAGAAATCCTTGACAGAAATTACCGATTCTATATAGGACATATCGCGGTATTGTTCATTATCGAAATCCATCATCTGTCAACTGTCGTGCTACGGTTCGTAGAAATAATGGAATTCACGGTCGCACACATAGACACCAAAATCATAGTACATAGCATTAGAACTCGCCCTGAGCAACCAACGCCTGTCAATAGTCGACGGACTACGACAATTCATGTTATACTATATCAGAAATTGATTGTTTATGTATTTTTTTTTTTTTATTTGAGCTGTGACGATTGATAA
The DNA here is from genome assembly GCA_963978495.1 of Athalia circularis. NCBI lineage: Eukaryota > Metazoa > Arthropoda > Insecta > Hymenoptera > Athaliidae > Athalia > Athalia circularis. The sequence goes on from OZ021702.1 coordinate 23,156,124, forward strand.
CGAAACGTCGATTTCCTTCCAAGCCCAACAGTGACCTCATCGCACGGTTCTTCCTGATCTGGTTATCGGAAGGGGTCTTCCGGGTATGTGAAATGTTAATTTTTCGAAAGTTTCCAGAACATCTTGGCTTGCGAAATTGTTAATTAAGAATAAAGGATCGTTATAGTCGTATGACTGGGCACGACAGAGATCAGAAATGTCTGGAATTGTTATGATTTTAAACCATAGAGTTCTGCAGGGGGAGCATCTGCGGAGTTACGTGTCACGGGGTAAGTGGGTAACGTGGATGATCCTGAGGGGCGTTCGTGTAATCAAGTCTTACCCTCTGCGAACGTTGGGAAATAAGATTGAAAGTATATACCGCACACCGAGCGAGCAGTTGGGCAAATGGACTCGAAATATTTCAGGGCAACGCAGATGAGGTTGAAATTCAATAGTCTGGGCTGCATTGCTCGCGGCAGTGACATTGGGGAGCCCCCAAATTACAGGTTAGATAGCGAAATTTTCATTCTCCTCAACAATTTCACTCGCGACTTCTTTTCCTCTTCCAAGTTTCTCCACGCCGTACAACGACCCTACAAAAATCCTTTTGGCACGAACGAACACGAAAGCTCGCGACCCTGCGATTTTGCCTTTTCTTTTTTTCTCATTTATTCATTCATCTGTCTATTTATGGATGTATATATTTTTTTTTTCACCAGCTCTTCGCAATCCTCCAAGGAAATTTCTTTCATTTCGCAATAACTAACCCGATACATCGGCCGATTCAAGATGTACCCACAAAATACACCGTTACAGATATATGCGGATGTGTAGGTATTCGTATCCCGCTATAAAATTTTTCTTATGATCTTTGAAAAGCCATTCGATTTCGCACACGCACCCCAACATCGTTCTCTGCAGAGCACGCGGGAGTGTTTGGCTTCCCGAGTTTTCGAGGATTCGTATATAACGCTAAATATTGATGAGATCTGGATTATTAAAGACGAGCCGGATTATGTGCCCCTCTAGATATGGTAGCGCCAGAATTTTTACTTTTTTTTATTTTTTAGGACATTGAAACATTTATTAGTCTTATACCCCAAAGGCAACGATCAACGTTCGCAATCGTATCGCAAAGAAATTTTATCACAACTATTCATAAATCGATGTAATTACCAACGCCGAATCCTTTGGGATTTCGCAAAATTTGTTACGTTCTAAAAATTCTTCAAACACCATTCGGTGTTCGCCTATGTTTTTCAGTACGCGATATTAATCAACCGCGAATTTCATTTTGTTTTATTCATCGATTACGTGGCCTGGGGAGATAATACCACTGCCAAATACACACTATAATAGATTGTATCCACACATGAAAATACACAAATAAGAGCAGCGGCAAAAAATGTATCTGAATTGTTATATTAATTAAACCAGTTGTAATTACGTGAAGTTTATATAATGCGTCGTATGCAAATAATGAACGCAGCATTATTTCATGTTCTAATAAACCGAACATCGACTTGATTATACCGTTACTTGAGCTGGAAAAAAAAGGAAAAAAAATTCCTCGTGTATGGTGGGCCACAGAACTTTGTCCGAAATAAGCATGCATACTCTCCCATAATTCACCCATAATACCTGCAGCTTGATAACGTTGAACGTGTATTTGTACGCGTAGAAATTGCGCAAAACATTCTCGTATGTTTAGACTGGCTTTTATCGTCCTGAGTAAACCGCATCTGCACGTACCGCAAGTATCACCTTTCGTCGCGCGTTCTTGCCGCTAAATAACCGCCAGATTAAGTGACCCACGATCCTCATTCTCCTTTTACCAACTTTACCTCCTGCTCTTGGTCTTCGCGAATACCGGAGGCGCTTTGAGAATTCCACATGGCGAAGACAACGTTCAGCAAAGATAACATCGCCCCGTTTCGAAATTTTTCAAAATCACAATACGGATCACGTTCTCGTTGTTTCGTCTCCCGTACCTCGTTGTCGCGTTTTCTACCTCCCACTTTTTTTTTGTTTCTCTTTTTTTTTTATCCTGTACCTCCCCTTTTGTGATTGCCTGAAAGTAAAAGGTATTATTATTATTGTTATCATTATTATCGCACCACCATCAGTTGGGGCGCGGAGGTCGTAACCCAGGTTGAAATTAATGTGTTGACCTGACCGACGCGGTTGGTGGTAGTTGTGGTGGTGGTGTGCTTTGGAAAGGGACGGCTGACGGTGTACGCGTACAGCACGCTATAGCTACCGGTGTCGGAATAAAGAATTCATCGAGGGCCCGCGTCCACCTCCAACAGAGGTCTGACCACATCTATATGCAACTTCTTTCCCTCGTGTCGCAGAAACCGAGAGCAGCGAGGAACCGTCGGTTGATATGATGGCTCTTAAATTTTTTAGCTATATTTTCTCCGTTGTACGTATACAGTAGGTACGATGTATGCATAACTGTACAGGTGTACGTACGTATCACATGTTCTCGTACGTGTTTTTTTTTTACACCTTTGGAGGTGTGCATGTGTGCGTTGGATAATTTATGTGGGGTAACCTGGGAGGCTGACTTCCTGCGCGCGGGGCTCACCAGCTCTCGTTCACTCGGTTCGCTTAGGCTTTTTTACTGCAGGATAAAACAAGAGTTGAGAGGAGTTGGGAGTATAACCGAGCACGGGAGACCAAATCTGACAGAGATTTTTGCGATTATTTCCCGCGAGAGCTCTGATGCCATGCCGGTCCCCTTTTCTACTAATATTTTATCGCGGGAGCCACCGCGCCGCTACCACTACCGATGCCGTCGCAGTAATGGTGGTGGTCCTCATCTTCGTGCAGAGGCAGCTCTGCAGTCGACATTTCACTACCGGTCTCAGCGCAGAAAAACGGGGAAAAAAGCCTCAGGATGTCATTTTTACGCTTGAACAATTTACGGAAATGTATTTCAACTCCAACGGATTATTTTTCGAAATAATTTCGCTGCATTCGAGTCGGATTATATGCTTTAGCTGTTGGGACTACGAGCGAAAATTTTTTACCTCCAAGATATCAAATGAGAACACGTGTACAGTACGAATGATAGAAAGTGAGCCGAGACCAACGCGAAAAAAAAAGAGAGCAGGGAAAACGGACAGACTTTGGTTTCATCGGATGAAATTCGCCGCCCGAATTCATTCTCCCTCAATATCCCACACTGTAGGATTTTATCGAAATGTAACAATCCCCTAACATCGGTGACAGCGGTTGGATAGGAATACATAAATAAGCGATCACATATTACCGAATCACATGCATGCGAAACCGCCGTCTCTTATTGATAAGCGAGTAAGAGGATCCCACATACCGGAAACGAATGCTACGAAAATAAAACTGAAAACGAAAAAAATGGTAATCGTTCCTTTAAGCAGTTTTTGCCACGCGAAAAGTGAGCGGGGGTTTTGAATTTCTACAGGGGTGTATATCTTACCGAATATCGATGATCGTCGATAAATAATATAATAATCATTCCCTGAGGTGGATTATCCGCCTCATTTGACACGCGTTTGCCCCTTAATATATACATGCGCTCTATCTCTTCCAGGTCTCGGCATTCGCCTCCATATAATCCTTATTTTTTCCGAGGTCATATACGGGAGGGCAACCGGTACGCCGCAATCTCTAGAACAAGAAGGAAAACTGAGACCAATTTCCGGCGGAAAAAAAATTGCAAGTCGTTTATTCCAACGGGAGAAGCTCCCGCCCTTTGCATATTCTCTGACTCCGCTTCCGCCTCCGAAGCCTTCGGACCTTGACCCACAATTCTCGTATTTCACCGCCTGTGTCAGACTATCAATTTACCTAGTTGATACATCGGCTCGTTTTTTTTATTAAATCACGGCCGGCCCTGCAGTTGCAATAGGTATTATGTTTCCCGGGATATTTGTGTCTACAATTCTGGGATGGCGTTAGTCAGATTGTGAAATGTTAGCGTGGCGGCGGCCATGTTAGCTATAGTGGGACACGATTTTTTTCATGTGATTTATTTGCACAACTCGTCCGCGGGTGCGTCTGCATTACGGTGTGTACGATATACTTTGATACCACGCGATCGTTTTTTGCTGCCAATTTGTGGCGAGGTGTGATATGTATCGATGTATTCGCATCTGTGGTCGCGTGTATCCGTCGGTTGGCCGTGTCTAGGCCATTGAGAGAAGCTGATTGGCCTCTGGCGCGCGGAAAAATAGGTGGGTAGTATATTGGGAGGAAGTAAAAAGTGTAGGTATATAGGATACTGGCAAATAATACCTTGAGGTACCCTATAAGCTCGCCAAGACATAAATCGAGCGACTTACGATTTCCAATATCAACTTTTCAGATTTCCAAGAATTCCCTTTAACTGCATAAGTAACATAAATCCAATTTAATATCCCACAATATCCGGGAGCGTATTTCTTTGGGGGTATCAAAATATTTCAATATTATACAACACATGTCGGCATCTAGCGGCCGACCCCCCTCCTACTCTTCACCCCTCAACCGCCCTGCGGAGGACACGGGACGGGAGAGGGAGGGAAAAAAAGTGCCGGAGTGGGACGGCGACGGGGCTCGAGATGCAAATGGAAAGTTATGCCAGGGCAAAACGAATATTGAATCAGCAGCCAGCTTGTACCTTATAACTCCTACCTGCTTTTCATACGCTGCTATGGCTCCATATATGTCTGAAGCTACTAGCGACGGCCAAATATCCTAATATTGAATATATTTTCTAAGCTTCTTTTCCAACTCGATATTCCTCCTAGCGGTGCATCAGCAGCACTCGAGCCAAAGGGTTGGCCTCTTCGCGGAGAAGGGCCATTGCGGTGTACGCGGATGTATAGGTAGTTTGGTATATCCTCTTGTGGCTACGTCTTCTTATATACACCTATATACAGCTTTCGAGGAGCTCCGAAGAAAATTACGAAAATGGGGTCAGTTCTTCCCAGCTCTCTGAATTACGTTCGGAAGCGATCGCGTTTGCCGGTGCGATTGAACGACGTACGTCCTTTGGAAATAGGGTATATATATACAGATGGATCAAATTCTTACAGTGAAATAATGAATTCATAAACCAATCACCGTAAGTTCAATAATCCGGAACTCAGAATTCTTGATGCTCGGTGGGGCCTCTGTAGTACAGACAATTATATAGATAGGAAGACGGAATATAAGCAAGGGGATCTATCGATCGATTGATCGAATCGTACCTCTATTTCGTTTTCGTTTTTCCTTTTGTTTTTACTTTCTTCTTGCTTCTCTTCTCTTTTTGTGCGTTCGTGTGGAACGAAAGCAGGTAATTCGATCAAGCGAACACCTCATCCTTTCGAATCGGGATGGTATATATTATATAGGTACAAACGCGGGGCGTCTATATAGATAAAACAGGAAATAATTTGATACTCTTAAAAAATTTAGCAAAGTGGAAATTGGCCCGGATGCCGACGCCCGCAAGATGTATATTTAGGCACGACCTTTAGGACGATAAATAATTCGAAAGGGTTGCCGGGCGACGGCGTGCTCACGAGGAGCTACGCGATTCGCTCATCCAACCTGCTCTTCATTATTTACGTCAATCTCTCTACACGTAGGTGCTACAGGTACACGTGGCCGATCGGCGCGCCTTCCTTATGTACATCCTATGCTGATGCCCACTCCTCTATCCATATAGAAATTCCATTATTGATCATTAACCTCCTATCCGCATTCTTCATAATTTCTTTTACTTCCCTTTCCAATTTCACACGCGGCTCGATTGACTAACCGGAATAACGAGTAACCAGAAATATTATTTTAAGTATACTTGGACGAATATAGGGAACCGCGAAGTGGAGACACGAAAGAACCGAGTGAATAATTTACGTGCGAATTTTTCCGGCTGCTTATATTCATTTTTGGAATCACTTATTTCATTGACGATTACGTTCGGGGATAATGAAAGTGCGGAGTAATTGCCGCTTTCGAAACATCGAAGCTATAAGTAAGTTGGGTCATATTATATAAGGTGTATCCTTAGCTACCTGTTTTACATCTCAACATTTAGGTAGCGATGTTTTCAATCAGCTGTACGTGTACAAAGGTATAGGAGGGGTGGGGGGTCGGGACTTACAAAACGACGAGCGTTTATGAAATTTAGATTCATCATTTTCAGAAGGTTGTTGATTCCGAACAGTTAATTTGAAAACTTTGAACAATGTCCCAAGCAACTCCAATTTGCAATTTTGCAATTCCAATGGTCTCGATGCGACCCTTGGCTAAATATGCAGATCTGTCGCCCCGCCCCGAAATTTCTATCTATTTCCCCTCCCCCTCTCTCCCCCGTTTTCCATACACCATGCACTCTCAACTCTCTGCCCTCTGCCCTCCAACTTCCTATATTTCCTCCCGCTCCTCCGCCGCCCTTTCCTCTTCATTCCCCAGCCCCCGGCACAACTTCACCTATGATGGAGTTAATGCCGAGTGAAGGGGTCGAATGTGCAACGAGGTATATAGGAATGCATTAGATTTCAAATGCAACTTCACGCAAATATGAAACGCGTAACGGTGCGGGTTATGAGTATAAACGCGGACATGGGGGATGCAGGTAAAATCGGCGGGATAGAGGCAGACGCCCGATACACGTCGATGCTAACGTATCGTGGAATAGGGCGGGGGGAGGGGGGGGGGTCATCACAATTTCTGTATCGAACAAAGGTAATTACGTTTGTGGTCAGTGGGCTGCAGAGTTGGATATACATATACACAGCTGCCTAGAGACAGCTCGTTTACTCGTGTATTCCGAGTTCGATAAACACGCCAACCAAAATAATTGTCAATGGTATCGCGGGTGTTTTTTTTTTTTTTTACCTTTTTCCCCTTTTTTTTGTTTTAATCTTAATTTACGGTTTTTTATTATTTCTTTCTTTTTGTTCGCTGCGTCGCGTTGTGTTATTTCATTCATTCTCTTTTTTCCCTTTTTTTTCACTCACCCGTGTCAGCGGTAAACGGGATTTGCTCGTTAAAATTATCTGTTGATATCGCTAGAACTTAATTGACACGAATTTATGACGCACACAAAACGTGATCGTAATTACGTTTGATCTTTTTTTTTTTTTTTTCAAAGATTACACATTTTTGTTCGATGAAAATTTCTCACTTCCCAGGAAATTAATTGAATTTAATCTACACCCCGAGTTCTTTTTGCTTTTTGCTTCCTTCGGATTTTTATCGAAGCGTTCGTAGAACGGCTTGATATAATTCAGGGGACTAGTTCGCATAGAGTTATACGCGCAACTACGTACCTTAAACTACCTATTATACGCAACTCGCTGACAAATAGTTTTGAGTTCGAATAGCCAGACCCGTTAAATCGTAGCCATCGACTGGGTCGTTTCGTTTCAGGAAACGACCACGACCATTACCCCCCATTCGATATAAAATGTGGAGTGAAATCTTTACCCCCCTACACAGACGCATGCGTTGCTAACTTGTAAAAGCTTGTAAACTCGTAACATGGTAATCGTATGAAACGCATCTAATACGTACGTATGAATATAACGGTTGGTTAAAATTCAACAATCATGCACCAGGATCAAAATTACAATACAAATAAAATAATGGAAACAGCTGTAAAAAAAGATTTCTCAAGCATTTTACTGCACGTTTGGTATTCGAAATTCTCTTTCGAATTGTCTGACTGTAAGTCGCGCATTCTACGATGGTTTTTAAAAACTGCCAGCGTTCTGAAAGTCGTTCAACGATATCCGTACTGAAAAAAATAACAATTGAAGTTGCGGATGCGAGACTGATGGTAACATTTCTTTCACAAAGATTTTCGAAAGTTTTATCAACGGAAGCATACGCGAAATTTGTTCGTTTGAAAAAGAAATAAAGAGAAATGAGAAAGAAAAAAAAAGAAATGAAGAAAAGAAAGACAGAAACAAAAAGAAAACTGAATTTTCCTTCAATTCCGGCGGTGGGGACTTATCTCGAAGCAAAACGGGGGACGATGACGGTACCTATATCTTTTCAAGAAAAATATACCCGCGAGAGATCGCGTTGAGGAAATGGCGGGAGTTTTCGAGAAAGAAACTTCGAAGAGAAGAGGAATTGTTAGCAAAAAGTTGAGAAAACGTTATACGTTTTATTCGTATATACGCATACAGAGATATAAGCTTACACGCGCGGGCTCTAAGAACGAATAGAACGCGATACAGAAGGATTTATTCTTACATGGGACGTGTGTTTCACTGTCTCTCAGTTTTTCTGACTTTTTAGATTAGCGTACGAAATGGAATCCCCGTTTTTTTTTTCTTCATCCAATTTGTTCTCATTCGTCTCCTCCATACTTACGTAAGCTACCCCCCATTCGTTGATTTCGCTTACGGAATATTTGTGCATTATCTGAGATGAATTGCGTAACAAAATTACAGTCATTCACGCGTTTGATCTTATTTCGTTTTTTGTTTTGTTTTATTTTCTATTTTTTACGTATCCTCTTTTTCACATGTAACATGTATACTTCTTACATTCTAAATCGAGCGGATGAGGAGATAAATATGACGTCACTGCCAGAAACGGTCGAGATCAGCACGCGAGGCATAAGAAGGAGAAGTAGTAAAAAAAAAAAAGGATATTCTTTATATTATTTTGCTGTGGGCGTTGTGCGGGGCTTGTAGAGAGTTTGGTGACGGGTAAAAAGAACTACGGTCCTGCAGAAGCGAACAGCAGCGGCAGCAGCACCAGCAGCAGCGGCAATTTAATCGAAGAAAAATCGCGGCTGCCTCGCAAACAAAAGATCGTTAGCGAAGATCGCTTCGTCTCTGTTTTGCTGTCCCGAGCAGAAGATGGATCCTTCGTTTTTCTGATCCCCTTCCAATGCGATAGCAGTGGCTATATATATTTTTTTTTCATCTGATTCTTTTGGCTGGTTTTTTTTTTCTTTTATTTTTTTTTTTATTTTTGTTTTACTATACCGCGTTATATCGATTAAAAGTATAAGTAAACTTGTGATTAAATGCCTGAGATTCTTTAAAAGTCAGTTGGCGCGAGGGAAACTTGTTAATGGAAGAAAACTTCCGGTTGACAAGAGATAGTTGCACCACCATCGTGCTGGGTAGGTAAGTAACTAATATCACCGCTAGCTCGGGGGTTGAAAAACGCTGGCGTATATGTCGCAGCTATTTACCAAGGATAAAGAAAAATGTATACCTACACATCTGCACGTATGTACGATGTATATGCATAGCGGTGAAAATAAGCAGTGTATAAGGTCAGATAAAAACAAAAAAAGAAGACGAAAAGAAAAAAGAATAGCGGGAAAGAGGAACTACTTCGATCTACTGGCATAAGGAGTAGCGGGGTATGAAATAAATTTGTTTCAAAAGTCGGAGTATAGCGAGGCATATGCCTTTACTTATGTAGTTTGTAACTATCAGGTGGTTATAACATAGATCCAGTGGTCTATCGAGGCAAAGATTGTGTGACAAGAGAGTCGACTGAATGGGGGGGGGGGGGGCAACCGGTAAGGGTGCTAAAAGAGGAGAGAGGGAGAATAGAAAAACAAAAAAAAATGGAAAGTGAGGGATGGATAGAGAGGGAGAGCGAGAGAGTAATATAGCACGCCTCGCGTTCGGACATCGAATTACACAGCTGGTGCCTCCAACTTTCAACTCTCAACTTCGAACTTTGAACTTTGAACGTTGCAGCTTAACGCTCGAAAACTCGCAGCTTGAGCCGGTAGACGCCCATATTTGATTTATATCTTCAGCAAGCTCCGCCATCATCGTGGAATGCATCTAGAAGCAGTCGGCGTGAAATAAGCAGCGTCCCACCGCCGCCGCACCGCCTCCACTTTCGATCCCAATTCAAACCCCATATCTATAACCGCTTACCCCCACATATACTGTACCTAACTTATTACCACCTCCTTCAGGATTATCTGTCAAAGCGTGGAAGCTTCAATTACTAGCGGATATCAAGGATCAGCATTAATTAGATCTCACTACCTAGTTGCGCCTCACTGATTGTGACATAATTGTAATTTGCGCGCGCCATCTATCTATCCTCGTTACAGGTCTAACAGCTATTCTAATAAATTACAAATAAAATTCAAATAAATATATTAGTGAGTATTAATAATTTAGTGCCAGGAAATTACCTCGACACTATTTTCTTATCTAACTATTTTATTCTTCATATATACTCTTATCGGTAGTTTATTTTATCAGACAATAAATACGGAGAGAGAAATACACCATAAAGTTATGTGATAAAGTGAAGCCGTTGCGTTGCGGTAGTGTTTTACGTTATGGATATACGTACTATTTCTTGCTTTTGTATGCTATGTAGATACATATAAATGTAGAACGGTAAGAGGTTTGAACGAGTTTGAACAAACGAGGCACTAATCGGGTTTAACTTATCTCATGAGAGCACACACAACAACATCCTTCTCATAGTTGTTTCCGTCTTGGTTGATCGTCTCTCGAGAGTGTGGTACACCGTCAATTCCGCACCACCAACCCCGGCATGTGCCTCGGCAGCAGCCACCTCTTATAGCTGTACAGCAAACTCGTATAACTACGTCACATCCCGTAGGTAATTGAAAATGTTATCTTCTGCCCACGTGCGCGCCGCCACCACCCCCACCTCTCATCTACCCTCCGCTATCCCGATCTCCCCAACCTCCTTTTCTACCCCGTTACCGCTTACCCTGCAGGAATTCGCCTATCGCTGCCCGGATACACCTTCCTCTTCTCCTCTTCTCCTCTTTACCCCGACTCGCCGGTTGCGTCGCCTCGCTCTCTTCTTCCCACCTACCGACCTACCTACCCCCTACCCGTTCTCGTCCTCGTGGTAATTAACACCCGTGGAAAAGTCGGAAAACTCGCGATAACGGGTTACAGCTATACCCCGATGATGGTGTTGCTGCCGCCGTCGTTGGTTTCCTGGAAAACCAACCGGCGACTCTGGTTTCGAGAGAAATGGATCTGTATCCTGATTTCTGCACCACGAGTTCCGAATCACGATGAACTCGGCCCATACGTGCGCAGAGATGACTCGGTGTAATTTGGGTTTTGCTTTCTTCTTTTTACCCTGGATGTCGTGTTCTGGATGAGGAAAATTCACGTATTATACAACTACATGTAGTCGGAATATGTAGGTTTCTATACCGGGAAATGACGAAGTGGATGAATAACATGAGTTGATCGAGGATATTCATCTCGATATATTCTCAGTGTGAATAATCGAAACTGTGAACTGGTTCGCGAATTATGCGATGACTCAGTGTCTCGAACGCGCGATGTGAAAATGCGGAATAGGTATGGTATGTATAGTCGATAATATTTGACTCTTGAGAACGTTAAGAGACGGATCTGTAACACGGGGGAATAGTATTCTAGCATTAACATAAACGTTGTTTGAACTATCGCCTCGCGAAAATATATTCCAAATGGATTTTCAAAACCATATATTTATACCGCCGGTTGTAAAATGGTAGGTGTATAATGTTGGCCATTGACGTGAAGAATTATTGACGACGTCGGTTCAGCTTAGCAGCTCCGACTGCTCGTATGGTAGGGCTAGGCGATTTTACGTTTGGGTACCTTACCGCAAGCCCCTAATCTCAGTCGCGTACAATTAACATAAAATATAAATATAATATCAGTGTGCCTCGAGGGGTGAAGAGAACGAGAACGAGAACGAGAACGAGAAAGGGAGAAATGGGGTAGTAGTGAAATGGGCCGCGATGTTGGAAGGGGAAAACGCCCACGCAAGGGGTCGATTTTGCAGGGCGTCTGTCGAGGACAGTGACAAATGAAGGGAGCCTTTGGACCTTTCACCGCGCCCTTAGGAGTGCTCCTCTTTTGGTCTTTGCTCCTGCTCTTGCTTGACGGGTCCTTCGCGTCGATCGTTTCTCTCTATAGCTACGACGTACAAGATTATTAGTTATCCTGCAATTAAAATACGGTCAACCCACCCAAGAGCTGCTCGAGCACCGCTAAGAATACAGTAAAAAGAAAAACCATTCATCACAGGACCCGATAATACATTTAGAATTTCCAAAAAGGATCTGCGTTGGCTAATATTAGACCAGAATCAAAATTCAAAAAGCACGAATAATCTGAAAATCAGGAATCAAAGACTTTCGTCGAGACAAGTATCATGAAAATTTATCTCTCGTGTACTTGGCGGTGTTCGATGATCATTTTTTTTTGTTTTTAATAGTTTGGTCAGTGCAAAATGAAGGGAGATATGCATCTGCAAATGTTATGGTAGGGATACTGCGTGTTACAGAACGTGGATAAAAGTAGAGGTGGTGATATCGCGGAGTATCAGCCGCGTGCTACCGGATTAGTTTTGTCAGTGGACCAGACTGATTGTGTCAGAATGGAGTGTTCAGAGATATTTCCGTGATATTGCTTTTTAATTGGAAATCGACTATCCGTTTTTCACCCTCTCTCTCGTCCCTGTAGCAGCGACAGCAGCAGTTCGTTGTTCTTCGTTTTCAGTACTCCCGTGATCGCGGGTTAGCTCTTTTGTCAGTTGCGAAATGAGAACTGTCTTGCGTATCTCCATAATTTCAGTTTGGAACCCATTTCTTCGGTATTCCCATAAGGAAAATCACTCCGAGACGATGACCGATTAGGAGAAAAAGCGGCAGGATCATCAGGAGCTATTCAATTTTTTTTTCGTTTTTCTCATATTCTGTACCATCATACAACGATCTGCAAGGTGTTGATCTCTACCTACCAAAATTCGCAAACGCGTTATTCGTGAAAGCGCAATGCAAGGTTGACAGTAGGGTTAGGGTTTGCTCGGTTTAGGAGTCGTGATATGCTCACCGTTCACCGTTCAGCGAAAAGTCGATAACTCCTATCGTGGCAAACCGATCTAAGGGTGGAAGGATCTTAAAGCACACAATTCCAACGGTGGATGATCCGATCGCTTTCCCATTACCGAGCGAAACTCCACCGGCGGGGTTTTCCAACCACTAGTGACACCCCAGGCGAAAGGATATTTTCCGTTTTGATAGCTCAGCTCAACTCTCGTCGTACGCCATACCGACAACACCTAAGCGGACGTGGGTGATCCCTTTGCCTCGTTTTTCATCTACTTCCGATAATTTTTTCTTTCAGCTAAGGTCAAGGCCGCGTAGATATCGCTTGATTCGAAAATTACGCCAATAAAAAAATTGATCAAAAACACAGAATATTGTCAAGGAAATCTTGTATTAATTTCACCGCCATATTGTCTCAGCCTTTTTTTGGACCAATAGGGAGGTAGCGCAGCTTTGACCAGCGTCCAGTTCGCATAATGATTGGATTCCATCCCAACGCCTTGAATGAATTTTCCCCACAAACTACCCAACGCTGTCACGCCAAACCCAAACATTCCAAAGTCATAGCATGGAACTCGGCGCTCGCAACCCATCGCATTGTTTCCATTCTGTAAGCTATCCGATAAAGTTTCCAAGGACGAATGATCAGCTTCTGAAATTTCAGACGTCGTGAGACGTTCGCTAGTCCAAACATGCGTAACAAAAAAGAGCAAGATTGAAATAAACTTGTCTCCTCGACTATCATAGAACAAAACCGCAAATAATCTGGACAAAGAAGTGAACGAGAAGAATTTTTGCACAAATTTTTGGCTTACACTGCAGATGTATAGATAATCCAGAAGTTCTTTCTCACCTATATACAAGTGGATTCTAGTTGATGATGCTCAGGGTGACATCCGTGTCATCGTCGCTTCACAACGTTTGATTATAGAGGGATGGTCCCTTTAAATTTCCTCTACTAGATCGACCTATTTCTTGGGCTGATCTAGAAGAAGAAACTCTCCCACTGTATCCCCGCTTCGGGCTCGGTACACACGATCCAATAATAAGAGTCAGTCACAAAAAAGCTTTCTAATTCGAACACGGTTGGAATAGCAACAACGCTATACCGACACGGCGACATGGAAGGACTCGTCGCGTCGCGATGGTCGATATTCTTCAATACGTAGGGCAAATCATCCCCCAACCCTTACAATCGACTCTCGGTAGTTCTGTCCTACGGGATCCGTACTAGGTTATACCGTGGAGACGGAAGTTGGTAGGGTTAGAAGGGGGTGAGAGATAGGGAGGAAATGGAGGGTGTTGCCGAGTCCCGACATGCCCAGCTTCGATTAATCAATGGGGGATGGCATTTCGGGTACGGCTGACGGTAACGGGAGTGAGGAAGAGGGGCCATCACCACCACTGCTACTACCCTCGTGGAAGAAGGCAAATACTATATAGCTAGCAGCTACTAGACGGATGGGCTGCTTTTGATGAATGGTCGTGGTCCTGGTGCTGGCGGCACCGTCAGCGGTGGTTCGCCTTCTAGTTTCGTACGGACGTATTCATAACGCGAGACGAGGATGGGTTCGCGGTACACTAGGTACTCGTTCAAATCGCTGAGACATCGGGAGGTTAAGAATTAAACGTCAGCTCTCCTGAATTATCATTTTGCACACATCGTCGCTCTCTTCAGTCAGCATGTACTCTATACACCGTGCCAGTCCTCTCAGCTCGCATCGCTAAACTCCTTTCATTACCATCATGGTTTAAAATCTACCATCAACCGCGTATTCAGAAACATCTGAATGCAGCAATAGACTGCTGTAGGGTGCAGAATAGCTAATGACAAACTCTGACCTGGAGGTCGAGTGGTTTAACGGATTAGTACCTACCCCACACATACGTATGCGATACGTTATTCTAGAGAAAACGAGGTCGGGACTATATTGTACTCGACTATGTTCAACTAATGTGCAAATTTCTGTCGCGTTAACTGGAAAAATAGGTTGGATCGTGACAATATTCGAGTCACCGCACACGTATAGTACGCACACATCGTGGAAAATTAGGTGTTTTGTCTGGGACTCAATTTGAGAATCACAAAACTTACAAGGGAGTTGGGGAACTTAATGAGGCTGTAGTTAGTCGGCAATGAAAACGCAATTATTTTAAGCGAATGTAAGTCTCGGGTTGTTGGTACATCTCTGAATATGTATGAACGATGAACCGGCTGTTCCTCGGGGCAATTGTATTCCAGTGAATCTCTATTTTTACTGCGCTGCACCGTAGAAACCGGACCAATTCAAACAAAGCAAAAAAAAGCAAAGATATTATATCAATTTCAGCCAATTTTACAAATATTCGTGACGATTTTAAACCGCCGTGCAAGTTCCACCTCACCTCACTACCGATGATAAATATGAATACCATAGAACTCGAGTGCTTCTATCGATTGGCTCTAAGCGGTACCACTACCACCTCCAATGGTAGAATTGAATATCTCCCGTTAACCTGGACTATCACAGTCAACCGCAGCAAAGTGAATGAATAATAAAAATGTCTTAGCGAGGTTACAACTACCTGGATAGTGCCGCATACCTATATAAACATCTGGATCAGTAGCTGCTGAGTGGATAGAGGGATAGTCTGCAAATTAAATTCCGATATCGTACTTATATACTTTCACAGTTATACGACTCACCTACTAACCCAGGCACAAGCAATTTCCCTATTAATTTCCTAGTGGCTTCAAATGGTGACCAATCATCACAATAACGTGCCTACGCTATTTCCACCATGCTTTGGAGTCCATTCTTTCTTCTTTCTTTTCTTTTTTTTTTTTTTTTTGTACTTTGCTTCTTCAGCCCCCGCCGCTTTTCTCTCAATTTTTATTTTTTCTTCTTGCCCTCTAAAAGGAGTGCTTGAAATCCTCGGACGTTTATCGTCTGCTAACGTGAAGGGCATCTCTCACCCTCACCCTTGTCTTCATCCCCCATCTTTCTTGCAGCAGCTAGCTACTCTAAACACACTCGTTTCGTCCGCACCTTGTGTTATATAAAGCTATAGCTCGGGAGCCACTCAACCGGATCAACTTACTGACACCCCTGAACCAACTTTTGTTTCGGGGTTCCAAATTTCCGACCGACCGACGATAACAGCCTGTCCCTCGGCGTGGGTGTTGTATCACTGGGAAAACTCAATTTTACAATTTCATTTCTCTCGCGCAGCCCGGAAACCAAAGATAAAAAAAAAAAAAAAAGAAACAAAAAAAAAACAACTCAGGGGGAAAAAATTGCGTTATACCCAGGATAAGTGGTCACGAGTTTAGGTACGGGGGCTTCAGACACACAGGTTTTATATCGCTGTATAATATTATACCTAATTCATCATCCGTGTATTAATATTTTTTTAACGTAACGAATGAGGACCTCTCATAATATTTAAGGAAAACCTTTTGCAGAAACAAGGTATAGTTGGCGATACACTGACAGTCCTGATTCCACATAAAGCGCGCTACGTTTACATTTCCAGATTTATTTATACAAGGATTTGCTGTATTTGCATTACCATAACCGGTACTTGAATAAATTTTTACTTAAAAAAAAAAAATAAAAAAAAAAATAAAAAGCCCCGAGGTATTCTAGACGGATGAAAAAAAATACAGGTAAAACTTGAAACAACAAATTCTGATGTTCATAAACCAGCTAAAAATGTTATCACACAGCCTTTTAGGCTCCTCAAAATTAAACTACCCCTCGTTTAAAATCAATGTTTAGAGTCAGCTAGAGTTGCGTAAGTGAAAGTTTATTTTTATTTCATATTAAATAACGAACGCCTAGATTGTACCTTTCCTTGCAAGAACTGGCGGAAAAGAAGGAAGAGCGTAATAGAAGTGGAGTAGGGGATAGGTATACGCGTGAATGAATTTCAGAGTGTTGGGAGGGTAGAAAAAGAGGCTCCAGGATTACCAAAAATATGGAAATAATTTATCTCGTTCAAAGAGCACCGAGAAAGCTTACGCGTTACGTTCGCGTAATCCGGGCAACTCCGCACCTCTTTTCTATATTATGCCTATACAATCTCACCCTCCAGCAGGCTCATCAATTTCAACACAAAATTTATTTTTATATAACCGACCGCGAGCTCGAAAACTCCTCCTCGCACACGTCATTCCATTTTGCAGGAATCTGGATACGACATTTGATGCCACCCTGAAACCTTGACGGTTATACACTTGTTACTTAATTGGTTACTTCGGGTAAATGCGAGTAATGGAGAGGAACAAAAAAGTAGAAACATTAAAATTGGTATAGGAAAAATAGAATAAAGATGAACTTCTCATGCTTCAGGTATTCATAGTTCAACCAGCAGCTAGAATTCCTTGCATGAGCGGGAAACCAGAGAGAATTTACTAACTAATCAATTCTTGAAAAAATTAGAGCAACCCCAGGAGTAAGATCTCAATATGTATGTAAATTAGGAATGTTACATAAAATCTGCGATTTTCTCTCTCCACGCTAAGTTATGTTATTGTCTATCCTGTCCAAAGCCTTGGCCCGCACAGTGTACTGCACTCTTTTTCATAGAAAATTCTTTTTCTTTTTTTCTTTTTCTTTTTCTTTCTGCTATACAGTCCGTTTTTTGGTTCTCCCATCGAAAGCCAACGACAAATTTAAACCTGGCATCCGGCCCAATGAGCGGGAGATGACGGCTCGGGGGTTGGTGCCTATTCGCCGGTATAGCGAGAGCCTCGCGGCGTGAATGTATGGGATTTTAAATGAGGGGAATATATTTGCCAAAGCATCAGCATCGATCTTCATGCGAAATGTCTAAGGGTCTGAATGACAGATCCCCCTTTACTTAGCCAGTATCGGATTTCAGCTTTCGCGCTGCATATAGCAGGCTTAGGCACCACTTTGCAGAATTAGATGCTACGCGCCGCGGCTGGGAGGAAAAAGGGATGACGGAAATGGGGGAGAGGGAGAAGAATAAGAGAAGTGTACGAGGTAAAAGGGTCCCCGATTTAAGTTCAAGATCTCCGTTTTCAATGAATGACTGAACGATATATACGTGCGCGGGGATAATATCTACAAGCCATCGTAAAGGTCCTTCTTTTTCTTATTTTTCTTTTTATCAGTTTTCTTTTTGAAAGCACTCCGCGTCACCCCAACGACGCATCGTCATCGTCACCGCACGTGGATAAAGCCTAGTATATACCGTAGTTATTATAGTAGTAGCTGTGACGATATAGACGTCGTATGCTTTGGCGACGTTGTAGCCAAGGGAAAGAGGAGCTGAGGCGAAGCGACATCGCCTAATTGCCACGGCGCGAGGCTCCTCGAGAATCCTTCTTCCGTCGTCGACTCGTGACATCGTCGACGTCGCCCTCCACCGCGCTCGAGGCTCCCTTTTTCCCCACGTTAATTAGGCGCTCCCATCGTCGTCGTCAACTTCTTCCTCTTACTCTTCTTCCTTGTCTTCATCTTATTCCTCCTTTCTTTACCCTGCACATGTTAGCCAGGCACTATTCCTCGTGTTTCCAACGGGTTTCAGAATTTGCGTTCAGTTTTTTTTACTTGGAGCTTTTCCAAGGTGTCGTCTGTCAAAGAGCACCGTATGACAGACCCTTCTATCGCATTCGAGAAGAACTGTTGATAAAATTTTAAGTATGCAACGGATATCACATTCCACAAAGAATGCGGTATACATGTATTTAGAAGAAAAAAAAAAAGTAATTTTTTAAAAATTAATATGGAGATGCAAAATTCAAATGGTATCCTATTTGGCGTGGGATATCCCATAAATACATTCACCAACCAGCTACCGACCAAAATTTAACTTACGTACACGTCGCTCAGTTATTTTCTCATGTTATTATCCCTACGCACCATATAGAATATTCGGAGGTCGGTCCCTTTTTTTGGTCGGTGCAGAATGTTGTGCCGCACAACTGTTGCAGCTTTTCACATATATGTTTGTTATATTTATGGAACATACCCAAAGATAAAGCGAGGGTGGCAGCAACAGCGGCGGCTATGCTACCCTCGCGAAAACTGGGGTGCGTTTAGGCATATGAAAGGGAGGAAGAGAAAGAGAGTCAAGCGAAGCGTCGTATAAATATTAAGGTACCTCGTTATTGGACGGATCGTAACAGTCTGAATTTATTAATAAAGTTGGGCAGTATTCTCTTCTTTTTTTTTTTGTTTCTTTTTTTTTCCATATTTTTCCTTTTTTTTGTTTTTTTGTCGGAGAAATTAAAAACCGTATCTTCAAAGGGCTCGCGGCGCACCGGGAGATTCCCCGCGGTCCTATGAATTTTTAAAACCTCATGTCTCGACGGCCTCGCCGTCATTGCTGGTTACTTCTGACGAAACCCAACGTCGCAACGGGTTGTTTCCTATCACATATACGGAACGTCACATCATTCGTTCGACACTAGGCATTTTTCGTTTCTCTTTTTCTTCTTCTCTATTCGCGAAGGTATAGGCTGATGATGTAGTTCCGGGAGATGATGATAATACAGGTGCTAACGCAGCTCTAGTATTCTTGGGTCAACCAGAAGAACACTACCGCGCTCCTATAGACGGAGGTACCCGCCCCGCCCCGTTGTAACAACGTCATTGAGTACCGTCTAATTAAATAAGACGTCAGCTGAAAACAGCCGCCTGGCTACACGACATACCTTGGATAGAGCGCAGGCAGGGTGCCTATGCCACTAACAAGGCGTTTGAGAGGAGGGTCGCCGGGTCAGCCGAAGAGGTTTGTAGTCGAGGAGAAGAAGAAACTGGAGGAGAATCCGTTGCCTTCGCCCTCTCTCGCACCACTCGCGCGATCGCGCCCTCAAAGCCCCGCGCACGAACGTTCTACATACACGTGTAGGAGATTCCGTTCTTCCTAGTTCCTCTTGCAAATTCCCTACCTTTCCCATCTCGCCTCCCTTTATTCGTGCGCTACCTAGTGAAATAATAATTGTAGTGGTGACCCGCAGGACAGAGGAGTGTTCATTACCTTCTATATACCTGACTGTATACAAGTCGAGGATGCCGCGAGATATAAGAGGAAAAGGGAAAAGGGAAAAGGGAAGAGGAGAGAGTCTTGGTTTGGCTTGGAGTAATATGCATACGACATCGTCACCCAGGAGAATTGAAGTTATTCGCTGATTCATGACGACAACGTGTATTTTCGGCAACGACGTCAAAAAATTTAACCAGATCATGTTATATTTGTGAATGACGAAAATGTGCTACGCATCGTTGGTTATTTTAAATTTTCGGCTAGTTATTTTTTCGAGGTCAGTAGAGCCGAGGGCCATACACATGGCACACAGTCAGCGTCTGGTAACGAAGGCGGTACCGAGTTTGCTGGCTGACGTAATCTAGTCTGAGGGTAAAACCCTAGGGAACTCGTTCCTGCTGGGCGGACTGGCCACTGGGGACTTGTAATCGTCCTTAACAAGTGGACACGGCTTGTTTCCCTCGACCCACCAACTTACCGACCCGCGCGTCTTATGCCCATTCCCATTCTTACATTGCACCCCAACTCCACACCCTCCTTTCCGGTTTATGGTTTTGTTTTTGTTCGTATTGTTGTTGTTGTTTTTGTTTCGCTTCTTGTCGAATTTCCATCCGCCTCGCAAATTCACTTTCATATGTTTTATGTTATCATTCATAGCTCGACGCACCGCCTTTTATGCGATGCCATGCGTAAGGATTAAAAAAAAAACTCCCGATCTGCAGAGAGAAAAAAAAAGAAGGAAATAACAAGGACCTCTCACGCAGGTCGTAGCCGGCAAACATTCTTTGCATATCAGAGGGTAACTCACCTTTCAACACCGTTATGAACATGGAAGCCGAGTTTTTTTTTTCTTGGTTTTTGTGCGTTTTTTTCCATCTACTTCGCGTGATTTCCACACTTCCGTGCAGCGCGTATTAGAGTACGTGAGAAATTTCCGACCGAATTTTTTTCCTCTGCGTTTTACGCGACATTATGATAAATCGATGATTCAACGATACTCGTATCCGCATTCGATTGACAACGCGTTGGCACCCTCGTCTTCCGTTACACCTGACGGTATAATTCCGTTGCGGATTCTTGAAGGACGAAAACTCGAGAACGAGGGGATGTGCAGAAGGTGAGGTAGAGTTGGCGAGTGCACTCGACGCGTTATGATAACGAAGTAGTGACATGCATGCTACGGCACTTAATTAATTCTGATTACCCCGTAATCACCTCGTTCCTAGGCCCTGCGTCCAATTTGTGTCGTTGGTCATTAATTCCGAGGCCGCTGTCACCTCCTCCGCCTACTATTCCTCTGCCTTCGTCGTTACTACGGGCCTGATCTCTTCCCCACTTTACCGCGCGCCTGCAGCTCTTCGCCGATGGATCATGGGACACCGTAGAGCAAATATACTGCAGGGTACAAACACGTTAAGTGCCTCCTTCGATGCGTTTCACACAGATTTGCGCTATTTTCGTACCTTTTTTTAATTTTTTAATTTTTTATCGTATTCGCATCACGATACCCATCGATATACACAGGCCTAAAAATTTGGGGAAAACAAGGAGCGTCATTAACTGCCTCAAGAATTATTGCACTACTTTAAAACAATGTGGGTAATTATATCTGAAACTTGCCACATTTGTCACACGAATTTGTATCTGGAATAATTTGATCGTGTCAGTTTTCCCTGATTTTGATGTTCAACTGTCAAAAGAAAGGAGGTTGAGGAAAGTAGAGGGTGAAAGAAAGAAGAAAAAAAAAGAAGAATTGTGGAGAGACCAACCGATGGTACCATGATTGGGAAAGGCATAAATTTTAGATGAGTCGTGCGAAAGATCCTAAGCTAACGATGTTCCGCCCACTGGAGAACGTGGAAGGTCGCTGATTCGGCGGCTATCGTTCGGCGGACTCAAATCATCCCTGATTGTGGGCTGGGTTCGAATATCTTCCTTGCATTATTTGCCGGCCCCAAGTTTCTATCTATAGCAAGAGTGGTAGTTGCGAGATTTCTGAAACTGGACCCCGCAGATCCTCGATTAATATCTAATTACATACACCTATACATCCAACAGCGCGGGTCGTCGATCTCAGATTTTGCAGAGTTCGCTCAGGAATTTCCTGGGGCTTAGAGAACAAGTTTGAATTTTAACGGGTCTATAACGGCGGATACAGGTGCATCGGTGTATGTGTGGGTGGTTTTCAAGCTCCCCTGAGCACGGAGAAGCAGCTGCTGCGATGATATAGGGAGGATATTGCTATCTCGTGCCATTAATTCGCGAAGCAACTTGCTTGCAAGGCACCCCCCGCTGAGTGCACCCCAATGATGTTGCTAACGTTGTCATAATTCCAATGGTTATTATATGTACATTGAAAAATGTGAAAATTTCTCGTTATTTACGACCTCGTTGATCATCTCATTCGTACCGCTACATCATAAGTTTAAAGTTGATTAATTCGTAAAAATCAACACTTGTTTTTTTGTTTTTTTTATCTGACTCTCATAACATCGATATCTGCGAAGCGAGAGGAGGGAGGAAAAAAATTAAACAAAATAAATATTCGTTACCTTCATTCGAATCAACGGAACTTTGATCACGGATCATGTTTGCAATTATTAATTTCGCAACACCATTTCATCAGACACGAGTGATATACGTGTAAATATACTACACGTCAGTTATATTATCGAGTTGTGATGACCGGATACCAGGGGGTTCCGATTGAATGTGCGAAGAAAAAGCTGGAAATATAAACAAACTAGGAGCGTGAAAGGCTATAAAATATGAAAATTGGAGGATGTAGTTGGGAGGTCGGCGGCAGCGGGTTGGTAGTCAGGGGGAGGTCAAGATGAGCGGTTTGAAAAGGACCAAATACGTGTATACAAAAATAGGAAAATAAAAATAATAAAAGAAAAAAAGAACGAGACAGCGTGAGAGCGACCGGAAGCTTGTAACGCGTTGCCGGAGTCCCGGTGGACGACGTGGTTTCATTCCATCTGGCCCCGAGCGGTTGTTGCCAAAATTAGTTCGGCTCGTACTCTGCGGCGCGATCGAAATTGGCGGTAGCGCGATTCTCTCGCGCCCTCTATTCCTATCTCCTCCCCGCACACTCCCCCGTCGCCGTTTTATCCTCATTTTTATGTATTCGTTACGTAGCAATTTCTTTTTTTTTTTTTTTTGTGCACTACTCTGTTTTTTATTCCTTTTACAAACGCCAGACAACCTTTTGGAGAAAAAGGAAAAAGACGAAAAACAAAAATACCGACTCACCCCTCGATCCGCGATTTGGTAAATGTTCGAATAGCATTGTTTTATATCTGCTGCTGCTGTGCAGCAATTAACTATTAGAATAGCAGTTCAATCCGGGGGTTATTATTGCAGCTGTTAATTTTTGAAAACAAAAAAAATAAAAGAAACGGCGAAGCCCAATTATCAAACATAACCTTGTACGTAAGTTGCACGTATGTGGAAATGAATAAAAGCTGTACAATCCAGTTTCGACGTTTGTTTTAAGAACTTTTCATAGCCCGCGAACTAGGTACGTACAAAAAGTATGCAATTCAATTTGATACATATTAATATGTTGGTTAGCCGATATGTGGAAGAGGTTCATAGAGTTGTTCGATGATATTCACTGGCGGGTAACACGTCGGCATGTAACACATCGGGGATGTAATCAAGATTTTACGTCAACGATTAATTGACGCAGCAACGGTCACGAATGCTCTTCGGACGGGTGGACTAACTAGGTGGGATGTGTAAGAGCACTGTCGATGCTCGCTCGGAGACAGAACCAGAAGTTGGGGTGACGACGAGGAGGTGCTTCCATGCAGGGTGCAGTGTGGCACACAGAAACGGTACGAGAGGGTCGTCCCCGCTCGGTACTGCGTTTGTGGCAAAGGCTCAATTAAACGCGGCCGAACCTTGGAAGCTCCTGAGTGACCAACTGACACCTTCGTCGAGGGTGTCACTACCCGCGTCAAAAAACAAGTTAAACTTCAAGTCTCAAAATTCTCAATGAGGTATTAGAGGGTCAACTTGAAATTTGGAGATTGACGTTAGTGTAGGAAGTTATCTTAGTTTCGACCTCAAAGTTGTAGTTACGACCAATTTTACCACTTTGAGGGCCAAACACGATTTGCACCCAGCCTCACATTATACATATACATACGTCATCTAATATACATCGCAATACGCTTCTTCACACTACTGAAGTATGTACCATTGGAATTCGAATAACAAATTCTTGTATCTCGTGTTTTGCGACGACTGTCGCAGTTTTAACTTATTTTTTGTTTTTTCATTCAACGAGGAATAAGTATCAGAAATCCAGTCCATTTTACTGCGTGAATTTTTTATTTCATTTTCTATCGGATGGTTTGATACCGCTAAGTCAATTGTTTTCGATTTTATTCCTACGTATACAGCTCGTACCGTTACGTTATACGTCGATACAAATTACAAAGTTATACGAGACGAAGAGAGAAAAAAAAGAGAAAAAAGGACCGTCGCGTCGTGTTATTTCTTTCTGCGTTTTCTTCTTCTTCGACTTCTTCACTTTTATTCTGTGCTTTTATTCTCACTTCTTTTTGCTATACGGAGATTTAATCGACTTTGAAATTTGTCTGCAACTAAAATTGATGTCTCTCAGTTGCCCCACCTTCCGTTCCGTCGCCGTCTCAACTCTCGCGTTTAACAGCCTACGGGGCTTCTTCGGTCACCTACAGCTGAATAAATACGCGATATCGGAGATCCTTTGATTCGGTCTGATTTGATTTGCGCTCTACATTCCAGGTACATAAACTAAACTTCGTAGAAACTTTCTACACATTCTATCTTGTCTATAGATGAATTTAGAAGAGAAAAAAAAATATATAATAAAAAAAAAAATTTCCAATCGTTTTTATCGAGTTTTCACCACATCGAATTAATTTACGAGCGCACCGCGCCCCGAAACAGTATACAAAGTGTTTCGCTCGTCACAGATAAATTTGGACAGCTACTGTACGTTACATGAGCCTCGCCTTTCACCCCATAGTTTGTATATATATGTGTACGAATATTATTAATTACGGTTTAAAAATGCTAAAATAAAATTGATGGCGATGTAAAACAAAGAAAAAGTAAAAAAGAAAAGCAAATTGGAAAATAATTTTTCTCTTTGTGATAAAGTTTTTTTTTTTGTTATTTGTTTTGCACTTTCTTTTTTGTTTGTTAACTTTTTTATACTCGTCCGTAAGTATAATATAGGATAAAAATATTAATAACAAAATTCCGGAAGTATAACGCCCGACAGGCCCGTAACCCTTTGACTCTTTGTTTTCTTTGTAGGTTTTGCAAATTAATCTCTTTTCTGGGAACTGATGCATTAAAATATTTCATTTTAATCTATACAGGCATAAACTGCAAATAGCTGATCATCTCTCCTCATTTTATCGCGCGATAGTCGAAACATTATGGATTCTATACTCGCGAATTATATACATACAATATATACCGATAACCACCTACTCATCGCGTAGATCAATTTTGAGTAACAAAATTTTAATCAAAACTTGAAACAATTTTCAAAACGATTCCCTGTCACGGCCGTAGGTGGTTCATTAGGTCACTCCGCTAGTACTGGCATCTCGAGTGCAACAAGCGCACGTATAGCAATACGAGTATGTGCTATCTATATTATATAGTATAACATATAATACATGTATGTGTACATCTAGACACGACGATACCTCGACGAAGCATTTCCGCACCCCCTTCGGACGTACGTCGGCGTCTAGCTACACACATTCGGACACAACGTTGGCGAGATAACGGGCATAACCTTGCGAAAGGGTGGCTCCCCGGGGTGGTGTTCCGCGTTGGGGGGTTGCGTGTCATTCGTGAGATGATTGATCGTTTAATTAGCGGCACTGTTACGGTGGCATAGTTCACACCGGACGACACAAACCGACCGACCAACCGAACGACCGACCATCGCGTCGCGTTCCCCTTACAGATTCCATACATACACCTATGTATAGTAGGTTTACACGCATCGCCGAATATCCGCAGCGTTTATACCGATTTCGATCAGAGACGGGAGGGTAGAAAAAAACGGAGACGATTGGCAATGGGTATGGAACGGTTTCATTTCTCGTGTATTAAATTTTTTTGTTTTTCGCAACATTATTGTGGAACAAACCGTGGAGTGTGTTATTGGGGTGCGATGCTATAGCTGCTTGATCTGGCACTTATACACCCTCCTTCGAAATGTTCTCCACTTTTCGAGTACATTAACCATCCGCCAAGGTTGGTAAAGAGGGGTGAAATTCTCTATGATATATACGTGCATATAATTCGTATATAACAGAATAACAAAGTTACACAGAACACGCGGTGGTTTCGCTATGCGTATATACCTACCTACCTCTACCTACTTGGTAGATACACGATGTACCTATATTATACATAGATACGTATATACATATCGAGGTAATGTTGAAAGTAAAGTACCAGAAGCTCTAGCAGTTGTACGCTTACATCGTGTAATATGAAATCGAGCGTATCTCAATCCCCATGTACCGCCTAAAGGCAACCGCATGGAGTTGAAAGTCACAAGTAAATGCGGAATGTTATAACTTTGTATGTTATACGTAAACACTCATATGTACTAAACCTCTTATGGTTTTCTTTCTTTCATTGTATGTTCCAGGTAAGAAAAAGTTTAAACTTCTCCTAATTCATCTGCTTCTCTTTTGAGAACGTCGGTTGGTCGGTTGGGAAAATGCTGGTATACGACGAGGGTATGTAAGTACGCGTAGATACAAGTTGAGAACAAAAAAACAACAACAAAAAGGTAAAAATCCAATAAATGCAGCGGTGTAATGCAAGTAAGTTTCTATACCTACTCAGGGTCACAGAAAAAGAACGAGAAAAACGATACGGAGGAATGAGCGCTGTGCAGGAGATGCCCGCGCGCTTCGTGTATGTGCAGGGTTGAAAATTCAACAGCCGCGTATCTAAGGGTCGGGATTCTAGAACGTAGGATATCTCGGCAATGGGTCGAGAATGGAGTTTCAAGTCACGTTTTCCAACCCGCACACTCCACCTCGCACGGTCCGCTCATTAGTTAGCGTAATGCTCTTCGTTGGACTCTGCACAGCGTTTCCCTCGTAAATTCAAACGCCCGTAGAGTCAGAGCCGGGAGTCGGAAGAGCCCGCCACCGGCGTCGTGGTTTCGTTGATAAAAAGTAAGAAAAAGAAAAAAGAGAAAATGACTAAACAAGTAAAAATAGATGTGCAACGAAATAAAAATGAGGGGGAAAAAAAAGAAAGAGACAGAACGAATGTCTGCAGAATGAGAGCGACACGGAAACATGGTCATGCGGAGCGAATAATATAACGTCGAAGACGAGGAAAAGAATCCTCGGGTTCGTAGAATCGAACAGGAGACGACGTGACGTTGTTGCTGTTGTATCTCTCGTCGCGTTCAAAAATGACATTTTGTAATTGGATCGAGAGCTTCTGCACCTCCCCTGTACGTATATGTATGTTGTACATGTTCTTCTGTATTTTACCGATACATATCGACATCCTGCAGCTTCGATCCACCCTCCTACCCTCCGGGGACTGTGACATATTATTTATTGTGGTCGATGGGCTGCTAGTTGGCGGGTTTACATTCGTGATTTGTGGCGCTGTTTTCGTTTCCCAGAGTTTTGCATCTGCTCTTGACTTCCTCCGGCGCGGTTTCGTTCTTCCGGAGAATCAACTTTCCAGCTCCAACGTTACCCTATACGTATATACATATATTCCGGTTATGTTCGCCTGCGTATTACGCCCTTCATGGACCGGGAATCTTGAATCTATGGCGGATCCACCCGTTTTCCCCTGTTTTCTGTTTCTATAAGCAAACAGTTTTCATACCACGGTTCCAACCGCCTAATGAAAGCGGAAGCGTTCCTTGTTTTATTCCCTACGTTTGAAATAAAGCAAAATTCCCCGCGTTATATTCTACTATACAGGATCGCGACGCCCCTATTCCAGAGATAGATTTATTTTTCCAAAAATTCGTGTAAATTTACTGAATGTTTGCTATGAATTGAAAAACATATTTCTTCATCTGATCTATTAAGCGCCAATGTATATGGAAAAAAAAATAAAGCAAAACTATAGAACTCAGTAACGATTTGTTCGTGCGGCAATAAATTTCGCGGTGATCGAAGATAAGACACGGCACATTACGTAATGGAGGTATACTGTATATGTATAGATATACATACGTAGGTTGTCGGAATATCTTGTTTCTGTGGAAAAATTAAACAAAGAAAAAAAAAAAAAGATTAAATAAAATAAAATAAAATAAAAAAAAGTCCATTGAAATCCATTGTACGCGCGGTTGGCTGTGAGTTCATCGAGTGGTACGTGGGACTCTTATGACGTACTCTTGGGAGCTTGAAAGCGCTCCTCGTTTCGTTTGGTTGGCCCGATAGGTAACCTGCTATGCTGCTGGTTTTAGCCCTTACAAATTGCACGATATGGATCTGAAAGAGGTCGTCGTACATGGAAACCGAGAAAAGTGAAGGAAAAAAAAGAAAAAACTGTATGAAGGTCGACTAATGGAGAAGCCAACCTCGCATATATGCGTGTACAGTGTACACGTTCACTTACAATGTTAGATGTATACTCGCACCGGCATCCGATCTCCGTATTCAGAGCGCACGTGGCACGAAGACTCCGAAAAATTGGTTGAATTACAAGAATAAGCAAGTGGCAAAGGTACAAGAATCTTGGTATATATGGGAGAAACCGGGACTCCGCAGACTCCCCGCGAGCGGCTCTGCTCGCTCCTTCACCTTTATTTTACAATTGTCCGCCCGCACAAAGGATATATTTCGTACGTACACGTATATATCCTACGTATACCATATACACGTACACCTGTATGCCAACGTTATATACGCGTGTCCATGGAGAGATATGGAGGGATGTAGTATAAGAATACCACAGTGGCTGCCGGGCCCCCCGCTGAAGATTCTCCATCTCATACTTGGTATAATCTTCCGATTCCCCCATTATCTCGTTGTTTTACTGCCCCGCATCGCTCTGCTCTCATGCGCGAATTCATTGTATTCTGAGGGGGTTTTCTTTTTTCTTTTTTTCTTCATTTTTTTTTTCTTTTGCACTTTTCCTCCCCTGTTTCTTATGTACTCTTATTCTTCTTGTGTGTATCTTTTTCTCTCAGTTTTTCGGTTTCCAACGGACGCCCCTCCTCGCATTCCTTTTTATACTCAAAACTGTTCCATCTACTCCCCTCTGCAACCTCATATATATACCTTCTCTGCCACCCTTACGAAAATGATATTAATATCTTCTTTTCCACCCTAAAAATAAACGTCCCTATAACTTTCACCTTCATATACATATCTCATCTACGCGAGAAAGGCGGGTAATTGTCAAATCTTGGTATAACCTGTTACAAAAGTACCATCGTAAATCTCACCCTGATCATCGTAGTTACGCGAAACTATATGTGGAGCCCGATGTTTATTTTTGATTTTTTTTTTCGTTCAGTTTCTTTTATATGCCTCTGTCCCTACGGTTCGAGTAATTTTACGTTTATAATATATCAGCCCCTAAAATCCCGTGATTTCGGAATGACGCATTTGTGATCGTGGGCTGTGCGTTGAAATTCAGTGACACGAATACGGGACGGAAATGAGCCCGCCATCGGGTGGCACGCGACATAAATCGCTGCGATTTGTTCGACGTTTTCGAGGTTCGTGCGCGGCGTACAGGAAGGATAAAATGTAGCGGCGAGAGAACGGGGGAGCGCAGAAATAAACTACATATACCGACTACGTAAAGCAAAACAAAATGATAGACAAAACGGAAGCGAAATAGTAGGAGAAATAGAGAGTAGAATAAAGATGAGCGTGAATTCACAATGGGCGTACAAAGCATGAACAACGGTCATATAGATATTGAGTTAAATTCCTCCGGATTTCGTGGATAAATACTCACACGTAGCCGTACAGGGCATGTGATATTTATGGTAAAACTGTTTCAACTATTAGTGCAGGCGCCCACGATATCGGGACGTCTGCCTGCCTGCGGGCTAAACTTTCGTAAGTGGATAAATTGGATGACGTAATTGGAACGGGAAGAGAGAGAGAGAGAGAGAAACAGAGAGAAGAGAAGAGGGTACGAGGGGGACGGTGAGTCTCAAATAGTAATTGCCGCGTAATTTATCACCCAAGGCGTATATAACGGTCGCGCACCAACCCCGGCAGTGCTGTATAACCGGTGAAAATTTCAAAACCAAATTTTCATCATTGCGCACATTACGCCGTGATTGCTCCGAGTTGAATTTCACCCCCCGTGGCCTCTGGGGAACCCCTAAGACCTCGATGCTTGTATATTGACGGAACTAACTTCTTTCAATTTCATGCTCAACTGAAATCGATCCCTATCCGCTGTACCAAAATTCACCGGAGTAGGACTGTTCGACGTAATCTTACACGTACGTGAGGTTACCTATACATTATTCGAAACCCTGTACAGGGAATAGAGGGTGCGCGTATGGCGTACGTTATAATACACATTCTATGCGAGAAATGAAACCCGCGTACCTGCCGGTTGAGTTATATCCGAGGATGAGGTACGCTGGAATCGAATGATGAAGGTATGAGTAAATTGAATCACGGCAATACACTCAGAAAATTAACTAGATATTGTTCAGTAGCTATATATTTGCTCTTGGTTCGGTTCGATTACTGAGAAGTAAGAACTAAGTAAAGAAACGCAAAGAACAAGTAGAAAAAAAGAATACTAGGAAAGGAAGAAGAACTGGAAGAAGCCATGAGAAGTAAAAGTACCGGTAAGTAAGGATGGAACTTTTCTATCACCGACGCACAATACAATTAAAAAGATTGCTGAAGTTTGCACACCGAGTTAGCCGACGCCGTCGCCGATGCCACGATGCTGCTGCTGCTGCTGCATGTACCCACCTCGGACACTGTTTGTCTTTCAATCAGCCAATAGGATACTTTTCCCTGGTCTCTTTTACTTCCTACTCATACAGTTCAGTACTACAGTATTTTATCGTGCTACCCTGTACACGTTTGAACTATTGTATATTTCAGCAAAAGGTACCGGTACATATGGCTCAATATCAGACCCCGTAGTTCGATATTCGAGTATATTTATGAGGATGGACTAGACAAACAGACAAGGATTTGGCAAAGACTGCAGATATTGTCACGTGAAAAATATACTAACCGAACAAATCTACCGTATAGAGTCCCGGTTGAAGGAAAAATGTACTCGTCGGATGGGCACGATTTCAAAAATGTGTTTCGCGGCTACCGAATCACCTTGATTTATGTTATGCGCTCGTGATCACCTACGAAATATTTCGAAAGGAACAAATATCATGCATCAACTCCCGAACGTTTCGTGAGGATGGAGAGAATCTTTTGATTGAGATTGGAGGGATTCTTCCGTCCAGAAAAAAAAAAAGGGGTGAGAAACGGATGAGAGTTGCGAAGGTTGGTTTTCTACATAAATACGCTCATGTCTATGCAAGGGATGAATGTACTCGTATCCGTGTGCATAAGCAAGGTAAATTATTCTTAACCCTGATCTCATTTTGAAATATTACACCACCACGAAGGAACGCCAAACGCAAATTTAAATATGAAAAAGTACCTCTTCAAAATGTAAACCTACTCCCGGTAAATTCTGTACGACAAGAAGACCCTTGTTGAAGAAAATAACTATTGACCATCGCGGTATCGCGTCCTACCTATCTACTACCTTTGCCTTAGTTTAAACATTTTGACAAGACTTTTACCGATACAGAAAAGCATACTAACTGGAGCGTATATCACTCAGCCGGCGTAAATAAGCCTGCATTCCGGTGCTGCTAATGCCAGTTGAGTTCCCTGTGGAAGTATTGTCGACTTCCACAGAGCCTTCTTCTTTCTCATAGCTGCCGTCGCTGCTGCTGCAGCATTTGCTGCACCGTTTTCCCCATGTAGATTTTACTCGAGCACCATCCGACGTTCACGCCAACGATGACGCGAGATGCGAAGCCAAACGCAAACGAAAATGCAAACGAAAACGAAAACACGAACGCCGATCCTCAGCGACGAATAAGAAGAGAAATTAAACGAATTGCTTTTTATACGTAAAATTAAATTGTTCTTCTCTCCCAGCTCCGGTATATTCTAAAAATAAGCGTATAATGATCATGAAACAATAAAATCAGATGCTTTCCGTTTTTTCTTTTTTTTCTTTTTAACCTCCAGTACTTGTGCCAAACGCGGAGCTCCGCGAGTTGTTTGTACGCGCCCTTGTCAAAATTTTGGCGACATTTGTCGTTTGTTCGTTGAATACATTGCCGAACATGCTTCAGGTTCGGTCGGATTCTCGGAGCAGCACATCTGTAACAACAATAATTCACGTACTTACCTTTTCTCCTTGAAGACGGTACCCGCCGCGCGACTATCTCAAGGCTGAACGGTACGACGAGAGGAGGGCATGTAACTTGAATTTATGAGGTGCTGAGCCGCGCCAAATTCCTAGCTACATGTATACTGCTCCCTCGGGTACGTCGCTTTCCGCAGCTTATTCTTCAACCGTTTTCTGCCTCTTCCCCCACGTTTCTGAACTATCGCCTACTTTGAATCATCTTTTTCCCTATTCTTTATCATACTTTCTTCTTTTTATCCCTCATTTTTATTTTTACTTTTATTTCACTGGCTTCCTTCGTCCTATATTATAGGAGATAAGTACTTTACTTCCCGTATACGTATACATGAACGTGATACATCAAGTTACGCTGTAGGGATGAGTTCCCTACCTATTTTGTTATGTGCAGTACTTTGATCTCCATATCGCCTTTACGTAACTTAGAAAAGACAAGTTACTTCTGCAGTTGACAGAGCGTATAAATGAATCCAAACGGTATATAATGTATTCTTATTCAAATGGTAACAACTGTCATTTCCTGGAAGGGATAGCTGTCGTGGTCTTTGAATTTACAATATTAATCCGTATCACGAAAGAAGAATAATGAGGTAGTACCGATATGATAATATGCTTATACCTACAGTAACTCGTTGTCGGTGATCGTTTGAGTCTTTCGTGGGTCTTTACTAATATAATTTTCTTTAACTCACAGCGCAAAACCATACCTATAGCTATAGTCTGATATAATAAACTGGTGTTTGTGCGCGCTTCGCTACTTGAGGGTACTTTATATTTACTTTATATTTAGCCTCCTTCCTCCACGTCCATCTTCCCCCCCCCCCTCACCCCGCCATCATCCCTCTTCCATTTACTACCAAAGTGAATTTTATATTTGCGGTACTTATACCCTCCACTGTGCATGAGGATTTCGTTATCACGCGCGAGCTTTGAATATCGCAAAACATCATGCGAGAGCTTGCAGGAAATATGCGATATTCGCATGTCATCCTTTTTTTTTTCGAACCCTCGGTCGTCTCACTCAACGTGCCGTTTTACTTACATATATATATATATATATATATATATATATGTTTATAAATCTGTGTGTATATATACGTGTAAATACATATACATGTGGGTGTCATCAATTTCAGATTACCTTCCTATCCAACGGAGTAGCGTAAATATTTACCGAAAAATAATTACAAACACATTTTTGTTCGAACAAGTGAAGTTTGACCAAGGGGGGTTTGAAGAGACGGCTGCTGCTGCCCGCGGCCACTGAATTGTGGGAATTAATGGAGTGATTGCTATTTAGGGGAATGGAAGAGGGACGCGGCTGTGTCGGATATACCCGAGTCGCGTGTCGCGATCGCTAAAAAATTAATATCTTAACGAGCTACGTGATTCGATCTCCGAGATGGGGAAATCCACCGCGGTGTTTTACAAATTATTTTTCGCCTCTCTGAGGTCTGAGGTAATTTGTTCGCGGATTTAACGCGTTGCGATATTATATGCATACTCATAATATAAACAACAGTTTTTAAATGAGTGGCAAATTCGATAAAAAAAAGAGGACCTGCCCATGATTTATCGGCGATTTTCAAGTACTGTGTTACACGTGTACAGTATATCGTTATTTATAACGAAATTTAATCTTGACCAATCAAAAACAAATTGTATCAGCCCTAAATATAAATTCGATGATACGGAAATATAAGGGATGAACATGGGCAAGTATTCGCGATGTGACGGATGAATTCAATTTTTCTATCTCAATTCAGAAAATTCCACGATGAAAAACTTTTTTCGAAATCACCGACAAGAAGAATGAACGCATGCGAGGCGCAGTTCAATAGAAAAAAGAATTACCACAACGCGACTCATTGTCGGTAGAGCCGCGTCGTGTACGGATGAAATTTCGTTCGCGCGATGAAGATAAAGTGGGTAAAATTTCATAAGTCCGTGAGGAAATACCTGATATTTTTCTTCGTTACATGTTTGATATATAATACATCAATTCATATTTTTCGAAAAGTTTCTTGCAGGTTTATTTTTCGGTGTGTTACGTATTGTTTAATTTTTCTTTCTTTTGTATTTCTCGTTAAACACTTGTTGAATGACTCTCGGCTCGAGCTTAGCTTTCGGGGGGTAGAAAATTAAAGGGGCATATTATACCCGCGCTGTTCTTCTTCATTTGTTTGATTGTTCTTATCTTT
This sequence comes from Athalia circularis, assembly GCA_963978495.1. Taxonomy (NCBI): domain Eukaryota; kingdom Metazoa; phylum Arthropoda; class Insecta; order Hymenoptera; family Athaliidae; genus Athalia; species Athalia circularis. The sequence goes on from OZ021702.1 coordinate 23,190,597, forward strand.
ATACAAAACTTCGTATATCCTTGGCGAATTCGGATGCTAGAAGGCAATCAGGGCAAATGGAGTTGAGTTGAGTTGAGAAATGTGAAAAGACTTGAGAAAATGGAAAAAATAAGAAAAAAAAAAGAAATTAAATAAAATAAGAAAGGAAACATCACGGCGGGGGCGGAGAGTCAGATCTGGTTAGAATAAGCCAACGCTAGCTGACAGACAGCCTCGACTGACAGGCTAGCCTGGAAGAGGGCGAAAGGGTTAACTAAAGGGGGTGACAGTTAGGGGGCTGCCGTATCTCGCTGGGCCTTTCAGGGTTTCTTAATGCCATTACTTTTGGTTTCACTCTGGTCTCAATTATATAGCTTTCGTTCGTTTGTCGAGGGCTCGCACTTGTATTAACCCGTAGCGTAATCGTTAATGGCGGAACATTCTTGTTACTTTCTTTCTTACTTTCTGTTTCCTCTTTTTTTTCCACTTTTTCTCTTACTTTACAATTTTCCATTCTCTTTTTTCCTCTTCATTCACCTCTCGAGTTGACGCAATCGCACATTATCCGGATCACGGATCGATATCCGCATACATGCAGTTAGCATTCTACCATTCAACCGTATACGTATATATAATATGAGCTTTCGTTTAACTTCATCAGCTTTGCGTGTAACGTGATCATCACTTGGTGCTTCCTTACAGAATTGTCTAATCCGATTTACGGCTTTCAAAATCAAGTGTCAGACTGTCAACTTGTCAGCTATTTATTAACGCCTGATTTAAATCTAGTCCTCGATATTATTTTACAGTCATAATCAGTGCAGCCAAAATCGAATATCAGGAATTTGAGTTTTCAACTCTGATTTATAACAAAAGACAACTATGTATAAACGGAAGAAAGAAAAAAAACTTTATATCCCAGCTTGGACTAACTAAGTATTTTTCTCAGTTTGACTTTTTCACTCACTGCTGAAACCGTCTCGCCGCCCGGAAAGACCGACAGACAGATAGACAGACAGACTAACAGAAAAGGCAAATGGAAGCACAGAAGAGTTCCGAGCGTGATACAGAATAGCTTGAATATCTGAAAACTATGCAATCGTGAATTTTTTAGTAAAGTAAATGATTTGGAAAAGGATTATAGACATATCGAAGAAAAAAAAACTTGTCCAGCTGTGCGTGGTTTATCAATTTATTATTGTCGCTTGTTTGTTAGTTAACTTGTTCTGCGGCATCGAGCGGTATAGGTAATCGAAGAGTGATTCGTCGTTGGACCGTCATGTCAAACGGCAATTACCCATACCGTCGCATCAAGTTCTGAGTTAGGAATCGGAAAACAATATCCAATAAGTTACGGGGGGCGGGGGGTTGTAGTATAACTTGGAGGATTTTCGATTGAAGATTCTATAGGTTCGAGGTTCGAGGTTCGAGGTTCGAGGTTTCAGGGTTCAGCTGGTGCTTTTTGCTCTCCTCCATTCCTCGACGCGTGTACCGATTGGGGATATCGTCCCCCTGGAATATAAGAGTTATAAAACATTCGTTGGACTGGGTGGGGGTTGGACGGGTTTGAGGAACGTACCTGGCACCGCCGACGCCGATGCTACTTTCCGTCGCGTCACAACTACGTCCAACAAAACTGTACGAAATACACGGAATAACCTCTGCTCAACAACCTCGCTCGCTTCTAGAACATCCCGAGGCTCCATAAATAACTTCGATCGTTGGTAAATACCAACAATTTACTTACCTTCACGTTTGTTTCCCGAATTACTGAATGGCAGACCCAGTTGAAGCTGCGTCTCTCGATCTTATTCCCAGCCTTTTACGGTTACAGAGTATTACCTACCGTCATATACACAGGTATACATATCCGCATACTTACCACTTTCCACCTGGAAAATCGCTTTCTTATTTCGCATTATTTCATCCACGTTCAATCGAACAATATTATCGGAAGAATTTTTTTACTCCAACGTCATCTTTATACACGCGAGTTTCCCGACACCCCATATCACTCACGATGGGCTGAAAGCTCTAAGCGTTTTATGCTCACGGACACATACGAACGAAATCACCGCCGTTTCGGGACGCAACCGACCCCTGCAGGTACTGCACTTCGTCAATATCTTTTTTCCACCCCTATTCTATCTTACGTTTCTATATCAGATGCTCGGAGAAGTAAACCCATAAATTTTTCCGACCCATATTCACCCGGATGAACGTTAATTTTTTTTTTTTTTTTCTTTCTTTTACTCTTGCTCTTTTCTCTCTTGTATTTTACGAAATTGCGTCCGGCGAACGATAACGTTTGAATTACAATCTTTCCAATCTATCTGCGATTTGAGGTCGTGATCGATGTCGTGGAAATCAGAACTAAATAAATTCTGTACACATGTCACGTTGGTCGAATAAAATTTTGAAAGAGTTTGGATTATCCTTCTGTTTTTCGCATCCTTTTTTCCTCCCCTTTAACATGTCAACTACGTACATGTATACCTATAATACGGTCGTGAAATTATCTCGAGTTTTGTGAAGCGTAACGTAACGTGAGAGATACGAAAATTTTGGAACGATGTGACCAACGGTTGACGGTGGAATGCGCGCAGCTGTTGTGTACATTTAGGGTGGAAGTGGACCACTTTCGTATATAAAAAGAGGTGGGTAAATTCAGCGTTGAATATTTTGCGTATATATACTAACTCGCGTTCCATAATCTGTGGGTTATCGTATATAAAATATCATCATCTGAAAAAGATAGGGAAAACTTTTTGCGTCAGTTTCGTGGATATTTAATATCCGTACGTCCTGCAGCAGTAGCAGCAGCAGCAGAAGCGGTACATGCGTTCTGCACGAATATTATCAAACGGTTGCGTTAGATCTTTTAATATTAAAAATTTCTGACGGGACTCTGAAAGTAGAAGGCGAGATGTCGACACCGGCGACAACTAGCATACTTCGTTGCTCTCTGCAGTACATAGGTTTGTATTTTAATATCGGAAAAATTTCGACAGATTTTCTCTCTCTGGTAACTCCACACAAATGGGGTATAGTACCTCGAAACTCGAGGGGCAATGTTTCCCCACACAATTTTTCACTATTTCACCATCGCCTATTTTCGGTTGATGAAGTTGAATATTATTATCATTATTATTATTATTATTATTATGACTATTCCTTTTTTCTATGCACTTAGTAAACTAAAGTCGAAAATATATCGGGGGAGAGGTAAATATTTATCCACGAATATGGAAGCCTATATACCTATATATACGTATGTTTTATATATAACTTATGTACTCGGGTACGTTGAAATACATATAGCCACGTGAAAGTATTGGAACGAAGCGGAGCCGTACGGGGGATATTTATGTTGGCTGCAGCGACGTCCGGGGGCAACGTTGGCTGGCGGTGTGATTTTAATTACTGGTCTGCCCCGTCGCCGCCGGCAACAGTAGCTTGCTGCTATTGCACTGGAAGCAGTAGAACCAAGTAACTGTAATGACAAGATAGGAAAACGACGGCTGGCGTCGACGTTGGCGTCGATGTTTTACTTGGGGAAATAAGAAAAGAAAAAAACCAAAAAAGCTAAAAAGTCAGCCAAGACGCCGACCAATTGCAACTCCCCAAGTCCATAACCGCGGTCACTGACTATTTGACAATTTGTTGACGCGCGCGCTAAATCTCACGATGTCCCCGAAATAGCGAGGAAATTGTTAGAAATACTGATTCCACTATTCGGTGTTGGAATAAAATGTCGCGAACGAATATAAAACCGACGATAACGATATCGACCTTACAACTCTTCTTATCGCCATTTATACGTATATTGATTGACAACGATGATCAATTCGCGGTGATCTCATTTCCACATTTTGCACGCAGCTCATCGCTCGACGGACAACTAGACGAGGGTTCGTTGAACTCTCGAGTCTGCTGTTATTCAGGGGAAGTTACGGTATAAACTGAAGACGCGGATAATTCTTTCAAGGTTAATCTTCCCTTTTTTTTCCATTTTCGTTTTAAATAAATACGAACTCAGCGCCCCTTTACTTACTTACTTATTCACTCCGTAGCCAATAAAATTTCCAATTCAACACCCCGTAGCCGTTGTGAGCATTGCTTCTATTTCTGCAGAGGAAATCCTCGATACACGAGATGGGCGAGTCTCCCCTCTTTTCTTCTTTATCTTTTCAACTCCTACCCCCGTAACCCTCACCGTTCAAATCTTATCCCACGAGTATTTTGCTCTGGGCACAAGACACGGAGATGTATGTATGTAACGTACATAAGAAAAATGGAAAACGAATAACGAAAGACTAAAGAGAGGGATAGAGAGAGAAAAGTACGGTATGGATATCCTTGTACATTTTCCATGCACGCGAGCGCGATCAGCGTCTACTTCGAAATCTTGGAAGCGAAAAGGAAACGCAAAGAGAAAAGAAAAAGCTGTACAAGGAACGAAACGAAACGAAACGAAACGAGTGCGAAATACTAAGAAAGGTGCCGATGCCGGCCATAAACAAGACTTAGGAAATCCACTGCCTTTCGCGGGAGTCTCACTGAGATATTCGCGTATCTGAAACCCATTACCACAAAGAACAGCCATGCGTCATGTCCTCTATGCTAGGTTGGCACGAACGAACGCAATCTTGTACGTCCGTATAGAGTGGAACGGAAGACATACTGCGCAGTGGAGCGCAGCCCTACACTCAATTCGTACGTTGTTACTTCACTTATATCCAGGACCATCGACGTCATGTATCATAATTTTTTTTCACCCTTCCCCGAGCCATAAAATCGGCTAATACATTCTCGATAAACAGAAGAAACAAGAAGAAAAAATCAGCTGATCGTAACTCCCGAAGCAAAAGCACTTGGGGTGTTGAAACTTGGCCTATATATTTCAGAATGTCATATGATTCGTTTGAAAATTACTTCTACAACGTCCAAGTCGATCCCATGATCGATCGTGACAGATTTTAATAAACACTTTCCGATCATTACTGCACCGCCATTGAACTCTACTGACAAACGCAAATCCAATTATTTGAAACTACAATTGAAATTTCTTGATACCTCGAACGCCGAAGTCTTCCGATCAGCTTCAGTGATTCTCTTCAGAATCAGAGACCGGTATAGTCGGTAGCGTATTGTCTATGCGATGTTTACGAACAGCTGGCAACAGTCGAGTAAGTAATACCGTGGATGGTCCGTAACCTCACTCATTAAGCGAATCGGAATACATGTAGTAAGTTAGCATCGCTCAGTGATTACAAACATTTCGTAAGTCATGACAGTACAATACAACGTTCACCAACCGGTTCCACGTCATTCATTGTCAGTCTTCTCCCGGAGTTCTGAGCTGCGCGACGTGATTGTGATAGCTCTGCAGTTTCTAACAGTGACAGTGGTATACCTATACCTATAATTTCATACGTTACACGTAGATATTCATCCGTTGGAACAGACGCCTGGAATTATTGCTGAACTATTTCATGATATGCATTCTCTAATTTATGCACTGTCGAGTAATCGCGCCCCGATGCAATTGCAAATGCGTGTTTATAGTTTATCCGCAATATCCGTGCGATGTGTAAATACCAAAGTGTACCTAGTTACTCGTGACTTTTATCCGTGATGTATTTTCCTTTCGCGCAGTTATAAAAGAAAGACAAAGGATATAAGCCACCCCTGATTCGTGTCGTAACCGCGTCGCACGACCGATGTATTTTCTCGATTGTCAGCCACGTTATTTCTACCGCAAATCCAACGAGGACTTGAAAAGGTTGCAGGAAAGCAACGGAGAAAAAGGGATGAAAAAAAAAGAAAAAAAAACACAAACAAACTAGTTTTGCTTATCGAATTGCGATCTCAGACCCAATTCCGTGGACAACAAAGCGCCTTAATCAGGGTAAAAGATGTAACAAATTGATCGCGTCACGCGTGCTTATGTCGTTTGCGTTCTAAGCTACTTTATTTATTTCTACGGCAGACTATTCTTATGTGGTATAGAATCTTCTGCAGTGGGAGTATTACCTTTCCCCTTATTAATACATACGTATATACATAATGTACGTATTCTATATACCGGCCTATAAAATATACCAACGAAACACGCCTCGTTCCCCTCTTCCCAAGAGATTGATGGGTCTCGCGTGGATCCCACTTGTTTATTTAAAATATTGAATTCCCTATAAACTGTGCGTGCTTTTTATACCTGAATGGGGTTAGACGAGGGGTGGTGGAGGAAATGAGAAGAAGGTTGTTTCGTGCCTTCGACTGAACAGATTAATGGTGACTTACCGTTGTATTATCTGCTAGCCCGAAATTAAACTAGCCCCGAAATAAGCTTCCCGCACGACATATTATATTCGATTATCGTTCGGTATAGTAGAGCGAATATTGCGTAGGTGTGGTGAGAATTTTTTTTTTCATTTCGGAATGCCCGGCGCTTGCGAGAAGCTGAAAATTTCTACTTTGAGTTTTGCCTTGTATTCGAAAAGATTGCAGCAGATCACGTGCATACATTTTTCGTCCTATCGGATCCTGCGAAGTATAAGAGAGTCAAGTCACGTTCGCGAGAGTCTAATGCAACGCGTGGGAGTATAAATTGGAAATGCATCTTACCAGAGGCGTGCGCAACGCGCTATTTTCACTCGGTATAGTTGAAAGGTATAAACGTGTTTTGCGGTATCCCATCGGCGGACGTAACCTCTAGGTATATAACGCATCGTTCGTACCTACCTACGCCCACCTTCCTTGTTCCTATCCACCATCGCCTATACCTCCCGGCATATATCTATGCTACCGGCTACGTGTCTCTCCGTGTGGATAAATTTCCGCCCTCGCGAGTCAAATAAACTCCATTCAAACTAATATCCGTAAAACCCAGTTTCGCAACATTTCTGGCACACAGGTGTATACATGTACACATACGGTATACAGGTACGTACAACTACTTTCATATGTTTAAAATACGTATGTAACGTACGACATCGACGCTTCGGGAAACTGCTACGGATCCAGGTTTCGGTTTCGGTCTCTGCCCCGGGCCTGATGTGTCGAGCATCCGAACATCATTTTTAAAAAGTTCGAATGGAGTTTTTTTTTTTGGCGAAACGTTGGAACCGAGCATACCTCCACATAACAGTGGTGGCAGTGATGGTGAATCCCGCTGGGATAATATATGTATATATATATTTTTTTTAAAGGTTGTTATCAAATATTTCCAACCCCGATCATGTGAAAATTCTGGGAAATATTACCACTTTATATTCCGCGGTAGTGCACCTGAAATTCAAAACGTATACCGGTTTAAAAGAGAGCTACTCATTTTTAAAAGACGATGAATATTCAATTTCGTTTTACGGTTTTTTTTCTTCTTTTTTTTTGATCAGATATACCTAGAGTTGTAACTATGTGCGCGTGTGCGTGTAACGCGAATTACAAGTGTATATCGTATGATATCTCGGTGAGGACTGAGCGAGTGCAGGTTCTCTCGTTGGAAAATGAATAAGAGCTAGGGAGGGAGGGAGGGGTGCAATTTTAGCCATGCAATTTTCATCTCCCGGATGTAATTCGTTGTTAAGTTTCTTCCCAGGGTTGGCTTATAATTATTCGTGGAACTTTGTTGAGGTTTCTTTTGGATTCTCTTAAGAAATCTCGAGTCTCCGCGAAGCTGACTTTCCTCTGAGCTGCTTCACAATTTTTTTTTTTTCTTTTCATTTCATTCCATTTTTTTCTCATTTTTACACGTTTACTTTTCTCTTTTTCCTCCATCTCGTTCTCGTTCTTTATCTTCTTCGTTTACTTGTCCTGTTCCATACCGTTACAAGATTTGGCGAAAATTTTGTTCGCGAACGAGCTTTATTAGGCTTAAAAAGAATCACAAACCGCGCCCGCGTTTTAAGGTTGTTTAGAGCGACGATAATTGACCTAGAACGTGTCTCGAAATAACAAGTTGTTATACACCGTGCTCGGCAATCTCTGTGTACTCAATTTCTGTATATCTGCAGCTATATGCATTACACGCATACCCAACAGCTACTACAACGTTACAGTAATTTTAAACACCAATTAGGTAAGACCCGGTTACCAATTACAGCTTTTGACTTGAATTAAAGAATTTCATAAAACCGAAACAAACAAAAAGCGAACAAAGTTGAACTCATGAGAACAAAAAAAAAGGAAATGAATAAATAAATAACACGAATCAATTACTATTACATTCATTCCTAACAACATTTAACCGATATGTGCTTTTTATTTAAAAACGTAAAACAATGATATTCGTTGGTATAATAATGGGCATTCAAACGGACGAGTTATAAAAGACCCCAAATTATTATCCTGCTCTCACTGAAAAGAATCTAACGAGCTAAGCGCTGAACGAAAAAAAAGAAGATCCGTAAGCGTCATCTTTCGCGTGACGAAAAGATAAGAACTTTTTGGAGCTGAAGTAAGAAAAAAAAGAAAAAAAAGTGAAACAGAAAAGTAGAAGGAAAAGGAAATGGGGAGGATAAGGGAGAACGGAGCAATGATATAAAGTCAAGATTCTAACGAGATATAAAATTGTAACGTTATTATATCTTAACAAAAGATTGGCGGGTGGATGGGTGGAGGACGGTGGGGTACAGGATGATGGCATATAGACAAACGTAAGGATCGGCAAAGGACGCACGAACGTGAAGCATTGCGCAAAAGAAATGGAGGGCAGGGAATTCGCTAAACAAGAGCGTATGGTGCGCGGAAAAGTGAGGGAGAGAGAATAGAGGGGTGCATGATGGGAGACGGAATTTTAGGGATGAAAGAGATTTAATACACCGACCCGCATACTCAATCCACACAATAAGAGTTCGCAGTTCGCTCTTGGCCGAGAAGAAAACGGCGGAGGCGGGGGGGGAGAAAACCGGCCGACCCGAATTTACCAAATTTATCGAGTTTGGGCGTAGGTAGATATGGGTATTCTACCTACCTATCTACGCGTTTTCGATTAAATTGGTATAGAACTGAATCGCGGGCTCTCGTGGTATTTTAGGATTACGCTACGAGACGACCGACGCCGTTGCCGCACCCGCCGCGAAGTTTAATGAAATTAAATGGTTCTATTATCGAGACCCTGTTGTGTCCCATTTACACCAACGCAGGTAAAGGCTCCCCTTCGCACCATCCAACTTCCTTCTTCTACTCGCGACGAATCGCCCGTAATCAACCCTAAAACCAACCTTTGTGCGATATCTCATTTGCAGAATTTCAAACCACCACGAGATCGCTCTCAACCACGATCGCCAGTTTTCAATTTAATCTTCAGGATATACGTTAATACATTCATACCCATTTCCCGTATTTTTGGGCACATAAATTTCAACGATAAAGGTATACCTATATACGGTTCTTATTTATGCAAAACGTTTTCCGCGAGGATACGTAATCGGTTATTGATGTATTTCGCCCTTGGTGGTTATAATATAGAAGACGAGTCGCAAATTTTCACGAAAACTTTGTATACAGTCCACCAATTTTGAATTTCATTGTGAGAAAAAAAAATAAAAAAATCAGCATTGATTTTGAAAAGCAAAGGTTTCACCGAGGCTTATGATTTCCCGTTAAAAGTTTGACGAGCAGTTTCATTAAATGCAACCAAAAAAAAATAAAAAATAATAAGAATATCTTGGTCATGAATTTTCTTGTCTTCTCTTTGTAGAGGAAAATTTGGCAACTTCAGAATATAGAGAAAAAACTTTCCCCGCGGTTGTGGTACACGCCCAACCAAATAGTAACAAATTATATCTTTCCTATAAACGTCTTCATCGAATTGCTGCCGATATAAGAAGAGCGCGGTCTCAGCGACGGTTGTTTTTGGTAGGGTGAACCACCATGGCAAGGACAAAACAGGACTGAGAAACCAAACCATATATACTAGGATGAGAAAGAGAAATGAAGAAATTATAAGGACAAGAGGGTAGGTGGATCGAGACTTTTGGATTAAGGGAAGAAAAATCGGTTGACTCATAGGTATACGTTGCGGATGTTTCATTCCCCTCCGATTCGCAGGAAGTTCTATTCCACCCTGGCCCGCTCCTCCTCCTCCTCTTTCCCCGATATTTATTTTATTTGCCGTTGTCCTTTGATGTCCCGGTCCGTCCCGGGACGCCCACGGCTTGACAAACAGAATCACCTTGCTATAAAAGCATTTACTGCTAAAACCGCGCTCCGTGAATAACGCTCGCCTAATTGCACGTGTACAAAATATGATTCACTTCTCACAAAATAATGAAGGGTGGATCGCAATTACCACATTCTTCTTTCTATATTCCTTTTTGATTTATCGTACACCTTTTTCTTTTTGTTATTTCTCTTGTACAAAAATTTGTTGCGCGCAAACAACGAACGGTTTTCGCGGGGTCCGTTTCTAGATTTTCTTTTCTTTTATTTGGTCCTGTAGGACCTTGGGGTGGTAAAACGAAGCAGGTATTCCTGTGTAGTAGGTATCTCTAGACGCTCTCGCCTCGAGTCCCTTAGGGGCAGTTCTCTCGATGAGTAGGTAAGACGTACCTTATTACAAGTTCGATTTCAGTAGCGTTACAACCCTCTACGGACAAAGTGGTAGATTGCTATCTCACCGAAGATGGCAACCGAACATCTATACCGTTGGTTGTGACAAACTAATTTACTTGAGGGAGAATCTAAACTGTATTAGAAACGCGTTGCAGTTCCAACATTATTTGTGAAATGAAAAGAATGCCAGATATATTCGTATCCTATCTTAAAAAGTTCATGAGATTTATTTCTACCCTAATTTACTCGACGGTTTCGTGTTCCTGAGGTCAAAATACGTTAGAAAAGTGTGCAGCGATTGATTTTGAAAATACTTCATTTTTTACCCCAAAATCGGAAAAAATTTAAGGTTTGGACCCAACGTCCAATCGTATGCCCTGAACATGAAATTCAAATTGCGATAACAATAATGCAGATTGATACAAAAATGCGTCTGAAATGTTACGATATGAAATTGAAATAAAATAGTAGACAAAAATTTTAAAGACTAATGAAATTGAGTGCGGCGCGCGCGTGCAATGCTAGTACATATATATATCTCTGATAAAAAAAACTTGACGGTTTATGCAAATCGTGAAGTAGAATGAAAACCGCTGAAGAGATGCAATAGTTGCAGTATGAATTGAAGTACGTACTTCCTCCCCCCCCCCCCCCCCCCCCCCAGCCCCTCATTCTATAAACGGAGGTCAACGAGGCACGAAACGACAGAAGTTATACTCTTTAATAAAAACAGAACTGTCGGGCTGGCGAGAACGAAGTACAGAGATGACGACAACCTGCCGTTAGATGAGAACGTTTAACACCCCCTCGAAACGTGGGCCCTTTCATTATTTCTTATATCATTGTCCCTTTGTTGTGGCATTTTTCGAATATATCTCGAGGGGCAAGTACCAGAGTCCAGGGCGCGTTTCGTTTGACACCACGAAACATACCCAAAGTTATACATGTGGAATAATATGAAGCGAGAACGGGAAATCACCATAAAAAATATTCCGGATTGAAACATCGTTCTACATTTCATAAAATCTAGAAAAGTCATTTAGCTGCTTGACTAAAAAAAAGTAGACGAATACAAATATTTGTACAATTGTTTTTTTTCTCCGTCAAGAAATATGAGAAAATTCAAATTGAGACAATTGAATGGGCAGTTGAATCCACCGATCTACTTTCACGGGAATAAATTTGGCGCGGGTTTGGACCACATCAGTTAGTTACCCCGCTGAAATTTTCTCCACCTTTTCTCCTGTCTTTTCTCATCTTTTTTTTTGTTCGCTCGTTCTCACTCTTATCTTGCGTCAATATTTTTATTTTAGTTTTTATACTTCCTAGCGGCTTTTGTCTCAAAAAAAAAAAAAACAAAAAAAAAACAGTTAATGATATCCAAACAAACCGGCGTTTTACTTTTACTCGCATAGAACGCGCGGTGCAGATGCCTATAAAACAAGAAAGAAAATTTGAGAGGAGAACGGAGAACGGAGGAAGACAGAGGACGGTAGGAAGAAAGAAAAAAAAAACTTGAGGAACGCGTTCACTATAAGCGGAGACTCGCGCGTAGACGAATCCGCTTTTCATCCGTCAGAAAATTACGGGGAATGGGTGGCACACGGTATACCATAGCTGTATGCCCAGGTTTTCTTTTCCCGCGGGGGCGGTAGACAGGGTGGCGCGGGCGGGTTGGTTTTAACGAGATTAACGCACCTGCAGCAAAACCGGGAGCTATAGCCACCTCGGCAATCGCCTTGGCGTCTCGACTTTTAAATCACAGATGGTTTTATCCCGCAGCTATGAAATGAATGAAATAAAATTAAAACAAAAAATTAATTTAATTGAATGGAGAAAAATGGAAAAAAAAAAAAAAAAACAGAGACAAAAATTGGAAGGAAAAGAAAAAAAATGGATTAAAATTTGTGAAAATTTAACTACTACATAAAATTTCATCCATCTAATAACCGTGGTATCCATAACTCGGTTTTCTACCAATGAGAATTTTTAATGGACTTCAACTCGCTCACGCAACCACGCGAAAATTTTGTATACGCAGTACTTTTGTAAAAATAATCCTCTAGAGTGCAATGATTATTAATTACCGATATCCGTTCAAAGGCATCTAAAATTTAGGGAAAGAGATTTTTCTAAGCCCCGGTTCTAAATCGCATAATTCTTCCGTATTTTATAATTTCCAAGTTGAAAAATGGATGGAAAAGTTGCAGCTATAATGCAAACTTTGCGCGTTTCTCTATTCTTTTTTTGCTGTTTGTTCATATGATTCCTTTGAAATATTAGTTAGCGGTAGTTGGTCGGAAATATAACTGCTGCAACGTCGAAATGAAATACAAATAATTCGTTAGCGGAGGGATACTGCGAGTAGTTAAATAATACAAGTGGTAATCCTGCTGTCGGATTTTACGATGATCCGAAGTTGGAGTATTCCCTTGCGGCATAGGATTGTCAAATTTAACTACAGTGTGGCTGATCAAAATTTCATTACGAGCTCAAAGGACTGTAGCCAGATTATGGAAAGTACGATTCTCGTGAACCGAGTTATAAACGACTTTGACAATATTTTAGTGACTGTGAATTGAGAATTGTTATTAAATTAAAGCTGAACGATCAATGTGAAATATTAACTTACCAAATCTCTAAGGACATATCTGTTACAACAAAACTCGCAATCAGCTGCAGAACAATACTCGAATATTTCCAGAACTCCCAAATTATCTCACTTAACTATACAGATTCCAACATTCCGAAAAAACCGATTATGTACCAGTTAAAATAATGACGTGTGACTCGTAGTATCGACAGTGGTTCGACATCCTGGACGAATAATTTTTCGACGCGTACCCTTCAGATTATATCCTAACGACCCAATCAATCGCTTTTTCTAATTCCAATATAAATAATGGGGACGCAATTTTACTCATAAGATATCGGTTATCGGCGACTATTATATTATACTTCCTCCTAACTACCCTTCGTTCTGTAACGTTAAAGGCTCCGTTTAGTTCTATAGGGCGGCAGGATGGCGGGAGGTGGGGGGAGAGGGGGGCGGAGAAACTACGCGGAGGTAGACGAAGTATAAGGAGCTTCTAAAGGATCACGCGGTTCACGCGCTCGAACGTTCACGCGCCGGCGAGGTTGCAATTAGTAGTGAGTTATTGCGAGAGTCGTGTGTTTTCCGTGAAGGGGGGGCTTTGCGGGCAGAATTATTGAGCAATCTAAACTTGACACACTTTAGCTTGCGGGAGTCGACCTGAAGCCAGGTCGCCCACCCTATTCGATGTATACCATACGTATATACCTATCATACCCTTACAAGAATACTTTGTCCCGCAAACGCACGCGCGGCATCCGATACCCGGTTTATATCTATACTTACGTACCCATGTATGTTACGTAATATATAGTCGAATCGCAATAACTTCGATCCATTTCGCGAATAGCCAATACTTTTATTCTTGATGTGGCAGAGAGGGTCGAAGGTTCGGAGCCGCGGAACCGCGGAGGGCGCCTAAGAAACGGAAGGCCAAGGTAATCCCTATTGTTTCTGCTGTCCCATAAATCCCGCCGCTTACCCGTCCGCCATCACCCTCACGGCCTGGCTCGAAGGCACATACGCTTCGTAAATCTCGGCCCAGCTGTGCACAACCTGCAAGCTCATACCTAACCGTACATACCGGCGTCGACGGAGGACGTCTTACGTTCGAGCAATACTTGCAACGACTGTGTGCTTTTTTTTTTTAGATTCTCTCTTTCTATACATTACTTTTCCGTTCCTGACGAAAGCGATGACGAAGGAAATTACTAGGTCGAAGATTCGATGGGGACGGAAGTAACTGAAAAGGATGCGATGACGGCGATCGTGACGGTATCTTTTTGGTCAGGTCTGTTTGGAACATTAGAAAGTTGGGATACCCACTTTGACGAAAGTAAACAGAGGCGGACGATTTTTATCCGCAAAGACGACCCCCGCGCTTTCCCTGAATCCAATATCTTTCTCGAAGCAACTTCTCTCCTTGGTGGTTCTTCCTTTTCGTTCTGGTTTCATGTAGCTTTACCCTCCATCTCGCGCCCTCGCAAACACAATATACTAGAAATTCTGTCGCGAGTACACAACAATACCCGTTAATAGGAAGCCCTCTGGTTATACGTGGCGTGCGCACGGCGAGATACATCGAGGGTGTATGTTGTGTACGTGTGTATATCACTCGCGTCGTGTATGCGAACGACAACGTACGGGGTTTACTTGATGGTGAGCTGAAATTCATTCGATTTCTTTTATTTCTGTTTCAGATCGAAGATGCCATGCTGATGTTCGACAAGCAGACAAACAGGCACAGAGGTGAGTCGCGGGATCTTGACCATCTTTATTAATTTTCCAAAGATTTATTCATTTATTTAATTATTTGTTCCTTTTTTAACATCGCACACGCCCAAAGCGACGTTTAGAAAATACGAAAGGGATAAAAATGCGGCTACCAATAATCGGGGATTACCCTATTTTACACCGCTTTACTTTATACACGATCCCATCGTCACACCGCACCCGCCCGACAGCCAATGAACCGTTGGGTAACACGTGATTGTTTTTCACACCCTCCGAGCAAGCTATCAACCCGTAAACGCACTTTAAACTCCCTCCGTTTATATGGTATAACCGTCCTGGTTAACGCGAACAACACCTGAGGGTCCGCCCTCCCTAGAGATCGTGTCGTCAAAAAGCAAATATTATTCTGACCCTAATTCCTTTGATGGAAATTCTTGACCGTCTGCAGTTGATACAATTTCTGAATATATAACTATAGTCGACTCACTATATATATCCGTGATTAAAAAATAAAGATAAAACTAAAACTAGAAAAAAACAAAAAGAAATAATTTAGAAAATCATTTTGATAACGACGGGGAGGGCTGCATTGCAGCGATTATTACTTTTGGTCAAAGGAAAATTTCATCTAAATATTTCCTGCAGCGATGTAAAGAGGCAGGGTGTCGGGGGGAGGGGGGCCGGGGTGGTTGAAGCAACGTTAAAGTTTTACAATCGCTTTCTCCCGCTTGTGGAGCTCGGAGGCTATACTACCCCCTTCAATTCGCGCCAATCCCCCTTTGTGCTTTGAAAAACTTATCTGCCACTCCGACGGCGCGAGAAACTCCTCCCAAAATTGATATCAGGGACGGGGAAACGTCGACGTCGACGTCGACGTTAGCTGCCTAGCTGGCTCGCAAAACCGTCGTCGTTCGTAGTACTACGGGAGCCATCTGCAACGCGCGGTGGTTCGCGACTACAAAATTTTACGACTGGTGATTTGTAGGCGTAAAAGTCGGGGCTCTAAAACGCAGCCCTTATACTACCTTCTTCCCTCGATCTTTTCCCTGTCCCTTTATTCCCATTTCTTTTTTCCTTATTCACAAGCCCACCGTTACTGTGGAACTGTCCTGCTTGTTCCTCACTCGTCACTCCTTCGTCTCCATTCTCTGTATTGTCATGAGCCCATAGCGATATAGAAAAGTACCGGAAGAAAAAAAAAAGAACGAAACCAAGTAAAAGATATAGCTGGGCGATCGACCCGCCAGCGAATCAAAAACAAAGCGGAGAATCGTTTTGGAAAGAGATGGCGGTTTTCTTCCCCGTACCCTTTTTTCGTAAATCTTTCCTTTTCTTTCTCTTCTGTTTGAGACTCAAGTCTTCGGTGTTGTCGATATTTTTTAGCCCGATTTAACAGAACACGGAACATTGTGTGCCATAATCGCAAAATGATTTGATAATCTCAGGATGAAAATTGGAAATTTCTTGCTACAAAGAACCATTTCACCCATTTTGGCAAACTCTCGCTGTTTCTGGTGTTTATGATAGAATTTCTGCCGACGATGTATTTTATCTCCGTTGAAAAAAAAAAAAATTAAAAAAAACAGAAGAAATTATTGCCGATTTATGTAACGTAAGGTACAATCAAAACGGCAGACGATGGGTGGGGAGTGAAATTTAGTAGCTATAGGTATATAAGGTGTGTACATATGTACCTATATAAGGGTTAAATTTTCGGTTTCTTCTTATCACGGTAGGGGACTACCGGGGGTAACTCGGGGGCCATAACTTGCGAGGCATGGCGTTCTATCGCACTCGATTACGTCGCGCATAACAATGAACTGAAATATGCCGCCAATCTGATCCCTGCCTGCCAGATTCTTCTTCCATATCGGTATAAAACGCGGTGCGGAAGTAGCGCGCGCCCCAACGAAAAGACCCGGGAGCGTCGTCGACGCCAACGACACCGCGATCAGAAACTGTGCGAAACGTCGCGTCAGAAGAATATATAAAAGAAGCGAGGGTTTAGTACAGTACCCTCATGTTTTTGGGATGTAATGAAATATATATCCCTGTATTCTACTTTCTTATTTTACTAAAAATACCGAACCGCAGACGCACGCGGACTCACCAAATTATAAGTTAACTCGGATGGAAAAATAATTTGACACCTGCACTCGTTTAAAGATTTGGTAGGCTTAGGTTAGACAGTTAGCTAATTTTTTTCTTTTTGTTTTCAGTACTCAGATGTTATGGCAACTTCATTTTACCCTTTGAATTGTTTTTTTTTTTTTTCTTTCGATTCGTCATTCTCGGAGAATTTTTCGCAGGCACGGAAGGTAGTGTGGTTCCTTGCTGTGGTTCACGTATACAAGCCGAAACTTATAAGATTAGATTTGATGCTTTTACTGATTTCTCGAAATTCAACTTATACAAGTGAATCTACCTGAACGATTCCATTTTCTTGAGTGATTCGGCGATAAGTCTGGGTATACATATAACGCAATAAGTCGCGCTATCAAATGGGCGGGCGGCTTCTTCTTCGACTATATATACGATCAACACTTCGAACTGGATTGCCGAATGAAATATTGCCCTTTTTAGGCAATAAGCCGACGGCCTACAGGGGTTGGTTGAAAAAAAGAGGGAGAAAAAAAAAAAAAAAAAGAATAGAATTTTTTTCACGCACATGGGTATATGTATGTGTACGAGCGGTCGGGGAGGTTGCAAGCTTTAACGTTCGGCCCTCCTGCACCCTCTCCGATTCGCCTCTGCGACCTTGAACGCGATCGATAATCACTACCAACGTTGAACTCGCCTTCGGTATACGTATAACACCGCAATACGATGATCGAGATTTTCTCTCTTCCACGCATTTTCATTTCTCTTGATTTTTCGTTTTTTTTTTTTTTTGCATTTATTTCAAAGGGTATCGTCTGGTGATGGATTCTAATATCGCTTATGAGAAATAGTAGCGAATGTCGTACCTAGCTAGACTACATACATGTAAGTGTATATATCTATATAGATAGCACGAGTTTCTCGACGTCGCGACGCCACGGGATGAGCCCTTACCCCAAGGAGAAAGGGCGAGGGCGTTGGGTAACGAGGGCAAACCTAGAGCGAGATAAATATATAGAAAGGGAAGGATATATATTCCAGAACTATCCAACAGTTGGCAGTGGTGACGGTCGTCGTTTAGCGGGGTGGGTATCGAGAAGGAATGATAGAAAAAGGATGAGGTGCGAGTGAGAAAGTCCGTGCTTGTCGAGGGGCTGAGGGAAGGAGAGGAAAGCTCTTTCAAAGCTCCGCGTAATCTCTCTCGTGCTGACATCCAATACCATATCCCCATCTAGCAGGTTTGCCAACCTCAATATATACCGTATAGGTATATAGAACTATATATATGAGTATATGCACATCCATGTATGGCTCTCCACATTTGTGTAGAAGATAGATTCCGCGATATGCCACTCCTAGCTCTGCCGCCCGCAGGTAGCTTTGAATCACTACCGTATTTGAAAAAAAAAGAAAAATCAAAAAAAGTTTGCAAAAAAAAAAAAATAGAAGAGAATGTAAAAAAATAATATATGTATGCGCATACCGTATTTCACGGGGTGTATATAGATATATAAACACACAAATGTACATATATATTCTGTCAATATTAAACGCATAGTGCAAAAACTACACTGCAGGAGTGAAATTCGTAATTTTGCCAAAGGCGTAAATACCACGTATACTTTTTTGTTTTTATATTTTATGCATCTATATATTATGCGTATCATATTTCTACTTTTTACACCTGTTCTTCATTCCCATGTTATGTGATAAACTAGAGTTGTACCATGCGGAGCGTGAAGTATTATCACATTATCGTTATCATTGTGATTATTAAGATTTGTTTTATTGTTAGTAAAAATTCTGCTAACGTTGTGTTTTGTAAAAGTAGAAGACGTGGGTAGGGAGGGGGGGGAGGTGGAGGATGACAGCGGATTCCTTATGTTGGATACTGAAAAATTTTTGGAGTTGGGACAAGTTTTCTATCGCCGCACAAGTTGTTATAACTATAAGTTTGTCTTGGTAGTTTTGTAATAATACGGTCATCAGGTTCTATCAAAGACAAGTCGCCGTAACGAAAGTATGGGCAAAACGTTCCTTTCCATTCCATTATGTGAATTGTTGGATGGGGCGCATCAGACACGCTCCAATTGTCACCTACATTACTGACAGAGATCTCCACTTCTCAGGCTCGTGAGTGTCGGAGGCTACGAGTGAGATTCTGAAATATTGAATCGTTCCGGCGCGGCTCTTCTGACTCCTTTTTATATTCTTATACTCGTACTTTTCCTATACGCGATCTCTCCCATTCTCAATTTTCTCCATCTCTACCCTCCCACTACTTTTTTCTCTCTCCTTCTTCGTCTTATTTTCTTCTTTTCTTACAGATACCTACATACTTCACTCTTCAACCTACGATTCACCCTGTTTTTTTCCCCCGTACGTGCGAGTGATGGAATTGGTACCGTTTTCGTCGCCTGCTGCTGCTGCTGCATAGTCAAAAAAGACGAAAAGCTTATATAAAATATAATATACAGGTTATACGTGGTCAGCGTGAGATTTTTGTCAAAAAAAACGCTCGAGTTATGGCATAGGTTATATCTTATGAGAAAAATTTCATTCGGAATATATGTCGTTGACCCGGGTATATATTTTTATTCCATGACAAAAGTATAAGTATATAGGGTGATACTGAAGAGGTTAGGTTACTATACGAAGGAACTCTGGAATCTAGATAATATTACTAGCTGCCATCGACGCAATAGTCGAGCAATAATTCAAGAAAATCGAACACCGCCATCTCCTATAGGTATACAACGGCCCCGTATAGTTCCTGCATGGGGATTTGCCGCCGCTTTGACGTCGCCAACTATAAGATAATCCCTTTTCTCTACCCGCTAGCTTCACCGTCAACCATATAGCAGCTCTCGCGTGCACATCTTTCCCATTGCTCCCGGGGCAATACGTTCCCAATTTATGACTAGACTTCTCGCCCCCCCCCCTGCCCCCCGCCGCATGTACTACTTTTATACATATACGATTATCGGTCATGCATGGGAAATATACGAAGGTATATACGTATACACGTGAAGTGAGTAAATGGGCAAACCCCATGGCATACGCGAAGAAGAAGTTGCCGTGAGACAAATGTATTTGTATACATGTACTTGGGAATATGTGTACGAATGCCCCGCGCGCCTTTCCGTGCTACTCGGCATATACTTATATGGATGTATATAGCCTCAGCTGTCTCTTTGGCTTTTCGCGAGAAGGAAAAATCCTTTGGTCATTGATGCTTGAATAATCGCGCTGCAAGGCACTATACATATGGTATGCCTCCTCTCCACATGGTACGTCGCTCCTGCCCGTCCGTCCGGAAATCATACCTCGACATTCTCTCTTACTTTTTCTATCCCTCTACGTAAGAATATGAGATGGATCGTTGTGAGAATGGGCATCGGTGAAATGAATTTTAGGTGCTTCATATCCTGTGTCGAGGATCTCCTTCGTTATTTATAGCGCTCCTTTGTGACAGCGAATGGAATAATTAATCCCGTCGTCGTTTGGTGATGTTTTATTAGCAACATCGGATGAATCGCTAATTTTTCCACTTTCTGAGTTATTCCGTACGGCGAGTGGGTTAGATGTGTAGAAAAAAGAAAAGGGTTGAAGAAAAAAGGGTTTGGGAAGCGGGCGGGAGGGACGCGGACAAGAAAGTGGAACGGGATAAAGTGAACGCGAACACGAGCGCGATGTATAGAAGGTCGAGGAAAGCGGGGAAAGAAAAGTCGTTTCGCCGGGAGGCGCAATATCCTACGGACGTCCATCCGGGAGCCATTCGTCCTGAAAGAATTCGCGTTCGCTCGACAGGTTGGAAAACTTTGAGAGCCTTCGAAAGGCGTTTGGCTATTTACGGTCTCTCCGCGAAAACGGTGCTCGGCTACTCAGCCTCGCGGTATATACGAAAACTGAGGTGAAATAGGGGTGCGTTTGAGATAGGAAGAGAAAACACTGAGTGAGGGGTGTAAAATTGAAGCTAAAACTCGGAACGGGGGTAGGAAACTCAGAGCCGAAGACGCGCGCGTAGCCGCATTTAGGAGTCTTGTGAATCGCTTTTAATTACAACGCCCCCGCTGTGCTATCCCACGTGATGATAGATACATATTCATCATCGCGTACCCGCTTCTCGCCGCTGCTTCCCAGCTATACCTTCATTTTCAAAGAGTGGAAGTAGAAGAAGAAGAAGAAGACGACTTACCTCTACCTACGGTATACAGTACACCGTACCTACCTTATGTATGTCTACGAACACGTTATAACATGGCGTAATTTATTGTCTACCGGCGAATGATTCTTGGCTGCATAAAACATGCCACCGACAGCCAGAAGGAGTGGCGAGTTTCTGTTCCCATCAAGAAAAGTGAAAAATGAAAGAACGCTCTTTTTAATTCATCCTCACTGCATGATGGCGGTCTTACTGTACTATATACCGATGTGAGTTATCATACCTGTACATACATACGTATATATAAACATCACTGCAGCATCCTTTCGAACCTCAATTTTCTTGTACAGTCCGCAACTCGCTAAATTTTCTCTATTGCAAGTCAGGCGTGATTACTTTCGAAAAAATCTCCTCTTTCTTTTTTTTT
Organism: Athalia circularis; assembly: GCA_963978495.1. Classification (NCBI taxonomy): domain Eukaryota; kingdom Metazoa; phylum Arthropoda; class Insecta; order Hymenoptera; family Athaliidae; genus Athalia; species Athalia circularis. The sequence goes on from OZ021702.1 coordinate 23,212,152, forward strand.
TATTGTCTCGTGTTATTTTTCTGCAGCTTTTTTCTTTCGTTTTTTTTTCATCTTCACTCTCGTCAGTGCGTCTAGACTCACACATATTGCGTACGTACATATAAGCAATGCTACGGTGCCACTATAAGGTATTGCACTTTTTTTCTGCATACGCAGGTGTATGTATTCACATAATTCCGTACCCTCTGCTTATATTGCTACTCTACTGCAACGAGAGAATCCCCTTTTTTTGTCGCATAGGGCATACAGCTAGTGCGTCTCTTCTAGTCTCATCTCGACATATCCCAATTAGGTCTCCTTGTTTCGCGCGACGGCCGTATATACGCAGTTATAGTTGTGAAAGGTGTTTTTCATGCAGTTTGTATCAGGTTTTGTTCTATATTGTCTCGCTTTCAGACTAAAAGAAAACTGTATATACGAAGTAGCTGATGCGCGGTAGTGAAATGGAAGGAAAATACTCTGAAGGCTGAAGGAGTGTCACTTTTTTTTGTTTCTTTCTTGCTTTCAAAAAAGACATTTTCTCTAAATTTCAGGTTCTAGTTTCCTGAATTCGCGCGAGTATGATCGAATCCAACATTTGAAACCATAGTTATGATCGAGCTTGCGTATTTGTAGATTATTCTGTTTTCTCTATATCTTCGGGTTAAATGTTAAAAGCGCAGAGGGCCTACTGCCGTAGCAGCAATGGCCTCAAAATGGTACTAAACTATTTCTCAGCTATCGGCTATACAACTCTGTAGAACTATTCGCAGTGCAACGGCATACCCCTAGGTACACAAGTTGCATGATTTAGTGGGAGTGTCGAGTGCCCGGGCTCCAGGGCGTCGAACGAGAGCATAGCACACCGTAGAACGCTTACCACGGCACAGAACCCCCGAACCATGACTGGCTGGTTGCTGGTTTTTAACTGTGGGAGAGGTCGCGGTGCCGGTGTTCCGTACAAAGTTGAAGAAAGTTGCCGTTCCGTCCGATACTCGTCGGGGTTACCGTAAAACCGGTACGCTATATTCGAACTTGAAACCTTACCAGAGACTTTAAAAGTCCATCGTAAATGTTAAAAGTCCACCTTGTACCTCGTTTAGTTGCGTCGCGTCCGTCCACCACGTCACGTTGCTCACGGAAACAGTAATTCGCTGTCAAAGTTTCAACATCATTTTTTGCAACGAAATTTTTGAACAGTGGTAAACGGCATGTTTTGAGAATCGAGTCGCTGCTGCCTTCCCCTCAGTCCCCCTCTCCTCTCACTTTATGTTCTTGTTGTTGTCCCGGCAAAAGAACCCCTCCGCCTAATTTGACTCTAGCCTTAAGGGACTGTCGACATGAGACAGGGGGTGGCAAGCTTCCCGGAATGGGATGTAACGCGGAGCTCAATTGCCGAGGAAGGTAATCCCGTACACCTGTACCCACTAATGGAAACCCTTACCCACTTCTGTCTTTCTGTCTGTCTACCTATCCACGTTACGTATACCCACTTAGTTTTGCTGCCGGTTTGGGTCAGTTCGTTGAAAGTTTCGCGAGCAATTCAATTATCAAATAACGATCCCGCGCTGTACAGATAAAAATAATTAAAAGAAAAACGAACAAAGTTCATTCTTTAATTAAAAAATTACTGTAACTACTATCAGTTCTCTTTTGGCGCGCTGTTTTTTTTCTTTTTATTTTTTCTTCTACAAAAAATAGAGTTCGACGTTTTTAAATTGCCTGGAAGAACATTAAGCGGCAGCTGGTCGAAGACACCTTTTCATTTATTCGAATTGTTGTACGATTTGAACGGTTAATCTATGCGTTATTTTACTATCGAACACATGTGTACTACTACCATTTGTTCGCGATATGCGGAGACGTATAGATGTAGGAATGAAAAAATAACGAAAGAAGAAGAGCGTATATGGCCATGCATCGTATACACGTGTATAGGTGCAAGGACATGGTTCGGACCATTAATGAATATTTATCGTCCCCTGACTAAAACTTAACGACCCCCGCCTTAACGGGCTGCAACTCGTAAATTATTAAACAAATTTAATTTACCCCCATGCCGCATGTTTTCCTTATTGCCCGGGCGAAAATGTAGGTGGTTTCTGTAGTCTGTGTTTAAACTTTTTGTTCAGAAAACCAGCATTATACTTACACGTACATGTAGATATCTGCATATGTATATTACATACATAGGGTATAAAACGACTGCCCTCGCGGAGAGATTAAACACATACACGCGTGTAAAACTAGACATGTCGCAAGGTCTGTTGTCCATATGAGTTCAGGAGCAAGCGAGCTTGCTTTTGTAAATTCGTCGTACTGCTGCTGCTGCTGCTGCTGCTAGTTCTGGTTATTCTTCGTTGTATTCGACATCATTCATTAAACCATCTGCAGCTCATGGAAAGCCTTTTGCACTGGTTCGAAGCTTTCGTATACATATACAGCTATATGTATGCTTATATAGCTATTGTTAATTGTTGGAATATACGTCGTGTTCGCACATTTTCGAAAAGCTGTTAGTTAATTGCCTCTGTAAAATTCAATCAAATTTCCACGCCCTAATTCAGTAGTGAGATTAAGATACCTCTAATAAATTACGCGTCCTCATATACGCGACCTACGGTTATGACGATGTTCGGTTACGGAGTTTGAAAAGTTTCAGTTTCTTCGCACGTTGATTGTAATTTACCAAACTTGTTCTACATTCGTTTCACTTGTATTATTACTTCATTTATACGCGAACCACGATGTACGTTGGTTAGTGGGAGAACATGGGGAAAGATGAGACATGAAGTGAAAAATTGCACCGTCGGTTTATCTTTGTGGAAGTAAGAATTCCAGTTTAAGGAAGAGGAGCGAGGAGTGAGGGAGGGAAGAACAACGTCTTCGGAAAACGTTAACGAGAAATCTTTAATCTCTGGGGCGAGGAACGAGTTCCGTACAACAACACAATGAGCGGGGGCACCTCCAGAAGCGAAATAATTACCTCAGTTTTGATTAATTGAGATAAACGCCGAGGCGCGAGAGAATCGGTGTGTGTAAATGCGTGTGTATGTATTACCTGTTTTAGCGTCTTGGTACAGGTTAGGTAGACACAACAGCTATATGCGATACTATAATACAACCGTAGCGTAACGTGGCGTGGCGTGGCGTGGCGTGGTTTGACCAACACTCATTATCATATTAGCGATAAATTACAAAGTTATAAAATTATTATTCAACACAATAGGCTATGAAATGCTTTTGTGTGTCCCCGCAACGCGACGCTGTAAAATTTATGTTTGAATGGAAATTTTGCTGGAATTCAGTTGAATGGAACAACGTACGCTCTGTACCCGCGCGAATCCAACGTCGTGTTCGCGTCCTTGGAACGTATATATACCTATAGCTAGTCTTGCGATATCACGTCCGCGGGACCCGGACTCTGAGGAATGTGTACTCAACGGTAACGCACCACCTTATTCACCCCATAGTTCCATCCCCAGTTCCCGGTGATGGCGGTTGTGCCACTGCTGCTACTGCTGTTGCTGTTACTGCCCCTTGCTTCCTTCCTTCCTTCCTTCCTAGCTGGGGGATTATCGCTCGAACCGGCAGCAGCCGCCGCCGCCGCCGCCGCCGCCGCTTCGCCGTTGGGCGTTGGTCGGGGTGTATCCCTGTGTACGTACGCAGTCGAGCGCGTGTTACGCTGACGTTTCAAACCCACCGTTTCGACTGACACGCAAACAATTCCCTGCAATTTGTAACGTTCGCGCGTTATCCTTCGATCGTTTAGCTGAGGTTATATTATACCTGTACCCACACCGGCCAGCCGAGCTACACTGTGGATTCACTTCGCGTAAGGATCTTCGTACGATTGTTTGCCGCGCCGATCCTGCGTTATACTTGTAAATATCGGCGCTATTAAATTACATCCGAAACTAGCAGCGAACCAGCGATCGTAATTTTTAAACAAGAATCTCACCCGACCCCCGTGGTTGGTTATCCCGAAGTCGTTATATATACATGAAGACGGAAACTCAGCAGTAAGAAATTCATTAATTTCATCCGTCAAGTGTAAGTATGATATAGGAATTATGAATTCCAGCTCGCGATAATTCATCACACTCGCTGGTTATAGTAATCATTAAATTTCTATGTCAGTCTTTCTTCTTGTTTTTTTTTTTTTTTTTCGTTCTTCATTTTTTATTTCTTCTCATTCAATACGCTTCCACATCCACTGTCATAGAAGCGCGGCAGCTGCTGAAGTACCGTAGCTCGTCGTTCAGCTCTCATAAAACTTATCAACCGGACAGGGATCACCTAATTGGAAAGGTTCATTATGTGGACCGTGTTCGAAGATTAAATTTCTGTCGCATATGTACTATATACTATATACAGATACTATATTTGTCGTTATTCACTTGGTTCATTGGTTCAATCAACTCAGCCTGACCCGTTTGGACTCGTCATATATTCCACCCTGTGCTTCCCTCTCCCTTTGGTTATCGATCGGGGTTAATTGCAGGGACAAGTAAGGGGAGGGGGAGGTAGGGTGGCAAATATATATTGTCAGAAATTGAATTGTGCTCCTGGGGCATTTGGTACGGCGTCGCTACCGGACCACCGAGTATTACAACGTTTATCGTAGCTACTGAGGGAGTGAGCATTCGTTCGCGAAAATATTTTGCCCTTTTGTTCAAATTACTTCCACCCTTCGCAATAGCTACGCGTCATATGAATAGATTGATCGTGATCCACGCTGCAAACACTTTTTACTCTTTATATCGCAGCTGCACTTATTTTATGCACGTACACGTAGCTATACGTCGATACCGTATACATACATAGGATAGAAAATTCGCTGACTTATCCTAGAGCGAAACGTGTCAAGTGTCAAGGCACCCATCCATCTGAAAGTTATAAGTAACTCTTGAACGCGAACGAAGCCACTCGGATTAGCGGTCGATTTCTAAGGGATTTCGGACCTGGAAACCGATGATTAACCGCAAACCCACAACTGGAACCACCGTTCACTGCTCTCCGGATCCTGAATCCTGAATTCTGAATGCTGAATCCTGAATCTTAAATCTAAGTCAGAGCCCCCAAAAGTCTCGGGACGGTCGAAGTACTTTGATTTGATGATGGTTGATTTGGGGGTGACGTCTACGGTCTGATGCGTCAAATTGTACGCTATACCACGGAGATTATGTGGCACCGAAGAATCCAACTCTAGTTTGGTCTGACTTGCCGCCTACTTCGTTTGTCAATCTTCGATGTGGTGTAGATTTGGGTTCGATATCTGACGAAGGAGGACGTCTAGAGTCGAGGTCAGACTAGCTGTTGGTTGTTCGTACGAGTTTCTGGTTGTAATCTGGGTTAGTATACGTACAGGAGTAATAGGTGCGCTATAGTCGCGGTGTACACCGATGTATGGAGATTAAACGATCCGTAATTAATTAACGCGCCCCAATTGGCGGCGTGAAGAACGACGTGACTAGGAGAGACAAGGAGAGACGAGGAGAAGAGAGGGAGAGTATATAGAAATGTACAAAGAGCGAAGAGGGTATCGGTCGAGACCTACTCAGCCTCGACTCTCGGTGGCGTGCTTTTCATCGAATCGATAGCACGTGAGCCCGTTCTTTTGTTACTGAGAATCAATTATACACCCACCATTCCATGTATAAGTCGTCCGCAAAAGCGCGAGTTTCGCAGAGCGCGAAGAGCAAAGAGCGAAGAGCAGAGAGCCTTGGAGCTATTGTCTTTTGGCCACGCAGCCACGGCATTGCCCGACCTTTAAGCTCCAATTCAAACAATGGATGACACAGTACGGGCAGCGTAGTCGGTTCTCCGCACAAATTAATCGTTCCTTCCATGAGGTAGGCAGCAGACTGCAGAGGGAAACAAACGTCGCGCGTTCCGATACGTTCTCCATTCCATTCCATTCCATCGTAAAGACAATCGTCTTCAGGGTCCCTTCGTCTTCGTCTTCACCATCGCTTTAACCTTCATCGTATACAGTCAGGGTTCTATTATAAATGATACCTTTCTTCGTTGCCCTCCCGCCCCACCCTACGGCACCAACCAACCATGGGTTTATTTCTCATAGTATATGGTACAGATGCCGGTTAATTTTTTGCTTCAGCACAATAACAACTATAAATTACCAAAGAATTAGAAAATGGGAAAGAGTATTTGATAGTTTAGCGGAACACGGAATAGAAATAAAATTGAAAAAAAAAACAAATTAGAAAAAAATGAATAAGTCACTTCAGCCACCGACAGGTTTTTGATAAATTTTCCGTCTCCATTTTCCTCCTTTCACTGCATCTCTGTTCAGTTTCGCGACTTTCTTATGGTAGTGTGTAGTGAATTGGCAGCTAGGAAGGTCGGTAGATAGGTAGGCATCAATTCGTCGATGAGTGCCTCTGCAGGGGTAGCCATGTAGTTGAGCGTGCGAGGCAACGGGAGAAAGGGTGACAGCCCAAGAGTTAGAGGAGGTATATGGGGGAGGAAAACGAGAAAACGTAGGTGGAAAGGAAGCATTGGGAAGGGGGAAGAAGTGAGGAGAGGATAGAGGGGTAGTGTGTTTGCCCTCATTAGCCGCACGGCGCTCCGGCCAACAACCCTCTCCTGTGTGGACCAATAAATTTCGAGGGTGTCTCCGTCAAGCGTTGATTCGTTTATCCCGCTATCCGAATCACCCTGTTCTTTTATGCAACCTTCCTTTCACCCCTTATTATTCGGTTAAGGTACGTACAAAAATATCATGCGGAAACTCGCAGTTGATGGTTCTTCATTTTTTAGGGAAATTTCAAACGGCCGTTATAATTAGTAACAGAAATCTAACAAATCGTAACGAGAAAAAAAAAGAAGAAATATTAGGAATAAAAAGAAAAAGTCAAAGCGGATCAGAGCCCAATGCCGTTTATGGGGTAAAGGGTGTTATGGGGGATCTGAGAAATTATTAGATATTCATGTTTATTGCATCTTATAACCGTTCACTTGACAACTCGAACGAACGTTCAACTCCAGTCTCTGCAGACAACGGGGAATTACTTGACACAGATTCATTGCAGCCTGGCATTACTCTGGCAGCTTTTTAATTGTGCTTTAATCTGTGACATATTGCCACTCGAAGCTATCCGCGCAGCGTACAATCATCAAGTCGCCTCTGTTTGCACTGTGAGAACCATTCTGTTGCTGACTGGGCCCGTGATATACGTACGCGTGCAATGCACATATACATACTACGTATATACGTACAAAACTATATACTTTGTACAAACTGCTGTTGAAATTACACTGGGTGTGCAACCTTACGATCATCTAATGACACGTTTATTTACGTTCTCAGTATACCCATATGTATAGCTAATTAAAATCTTCAACATTCTTACCGATGATTCGATTAATGTATGATATTCTTCTGTTGTTTCAGGTGAGTCAAAAAATGTCTATTTCTTCTATCTACACTCGAGGGTAAGCGCTCGATCAAATGTAAGTTGTACTTTATTTGCAAACTATGGTATGAAATAGATGCGGAGTTTCCTGCAGTTTCGCGATTAATTTCCTAGAGTTCGAGGCAATCTATCAGGATGCGAAGCTCTTCATGGATTGACTTTGAAAAGTATATATAAGAGTCAAAAAAACTCGACTTGAATTCCTACGATTCTTATTGCCCGTATAAAAAAAAGGGGGGAATGAAAAATGAAAAAGAAACCGTAAGCTTATAAAGTTTTACTAGCAGATTATCGACCGCGCTACCGTTCCCATCTGACGACTCCACCCAGCTGATGAAAATCGGTTTTTGGCAGGGGTTGATATTATGGAGCTTTGCGTCGTGTCTAGAGTGGGTAACTTGTAACAGTTTCTCAAGAACGTCTGGCAGTTGGTTTTGCTGCACGACCTAGAGATCCTCGTGCTTTTCTCCATCTGTTCACATCCCCCGCGCAGTTAACCCTCGTTTCTCTATAACTCAAGTGTAATCCACGAATAATGAACAGTCAGGTGTCACACGCAGGCACAGCTGAACCTCGAAAATATGTCGAAGAAAAGGAAGATGCGCGACGAAGTTTTGATATTTCTAAAATCTCACGTCATATCGTTTCAATTTTTTTCACATTTTTTTTGTTTCGCGGATCTTGAAGGATAACACAAAGGTCGAATGTAACTTTTGTCGATTGTTATATTCTTTTGATCTCAACTAAGAAAATTTGAATGAAATTCTCCCTTCGCATGTTCGGTTATTTCAGAATGAAGATGTGTACGATTAGATTTTTTTTTCGTAGCACCGTTGAAATAGCACCGTGTACGCTTCCATATAATCTCTTTCTCCTTTTCCTCCCCCGGCAGTTTCCGCTCCTCTACCTCACCTGCAATTCCTTCGTTTTTTTTCCTTCTATTTTTTCATTTTATCATTTTGCCTTTCCTTCGTTCGCGATGCTTTTCAACGATATTTCACGTATTATTCTAAAACTCCGTGCACGATCTATTATTCCAATCTCTTTCGAACCTCGAGCCACGATTGTTACATACGGTACGTTCCAAGAACTGCGAGTGAGTGAAGCTCGTATTACACCCACAACGATCCAGGCAGTGTGTCGCTGTAACCTTGTCGCGCCCTTCTTTTGGTACCGGAAAGCTTTGCGCACCCCCCTTTTTTCTTTCCTCTTTCTCTATCTTTCTTTTCAAAACTTTCCGTGAACCACCGGAGAGTGGGGACACGGTGTGCTGCCTCTTTTCAATCTTTGACCTTTTTATTTAGCTGCTGCCTGAAGGTGCGCGTATTCTTTTTTCTTTCTTTCTTTCTTCCTTTTTTTTTGGTTTTTTCTTTCATTTTTCTTACACCCAGCGACCGCTGTTTCATGCCTCTCTTCTGAACTCCTCGTACCATATTTTTTTCTTCTTTTTTTCTTCTTCAGCCCCTTGTGACGTTATAATTAACCTCTTTCAAACGATGAAATATATCCCTACTAAGAATGAATAAGAATAAAATCGTCGGTTTATATTCCTCGGAGTCGTTTGTCTGTAGTTGATGGAAAATTGACGTCGTTGAATTTTGTCAAGGTTGACGGTTTTTTTGGCGACATATAGAAATTTTTCGGTATATCCTAGAAAACCTACCCCGTCGCTGTTCTCGTTCCGTGGTATTGTTATTGCAGTTGTTTGGCCGCATAGGCCGGTAGTCGTAGATATACAGATACCGCAGAGGTCGTGGGTTAGCCTATGAGCTATATATGTATATATATCTGGAGGCATACGTAAGGCGAGGATTCCATTCCCTCTGAAATCTATTCGATATATCGATCCATTGAGCAGCCTCTGTTGCTCTGCAATCCCTCGAATGTAGTTTGTCCAATATCGGAGCCTCGAGGGTTTTCCTCGTGACCAGAAGCTGTTTGTATTCAAAAGAAAGGATTCCTTTTTCTCTCTCTCTTTTATATATTCTTCCTTTCTCCTCTCCTCTCCTCTCCTCTAGCTTCCCCCTCTTTGTCTATCCAGTAGCAAAGCCGTAGCTGAAAACGTGAAGTAAAACTAGGGTAGCCGCGTTGAAGGGCATGCGAACAGATGAGAGGTGGAAAAAAAAACCCCCTCCATAAAAAATAAATAAAAATAACAAGTCAAGGGAAAGAGGAGAGAGGAAAAAGCTTAAATAAAATCAAACACAACCAAGAAAAACATTTTTCCGTCGTATAACCGCCCACATTTATCAGCAAACCCTGCACCACCGCCCCACCCGCGATTTAACCAACGCGCAGGTATGGGTATAACATTTTACATTCAACCCGTCGTATAACTCACGTATATTTAACCACCTATACACTTACGCACGACGGTAACGGGTGGATTTTACCAAAGTACAAACCGGTTGCAATTTATACAAAAGAGTTTTAATAGTGGCTAAAACTAAACAAAGTATTCATCCGCATACGCGAACGCGCGTTCGAAACTCCGCGTTTAATTCTGTTGCTGCACCGGTCGGTATAGGTGGTGTTTCCCATATAGCGCATGCAAACGTAGCCAACTATATACATATGTATACATATACGTATACGTATATCTCCATTCCGCAACTAGCGACCACATACAACGGCACGGTAATCAAGGCTAATTAAAGGGAACCAGATTGAATCTAAATAGAACCCAGCAGCGTAATCACACGAATGATACACGTGTCGTCGTCAACGTGTAGTTGGTGGAACGTGGTACTCGATCATTTTTACTATTTACGTATGGGATTTAACATGTAGGTACACATATGTAGGTATAGTTGAATATAGGTACGTACCCTCGGGGGTTTGAGAGTGGGACTCCTTGATACAAAACTTTTCGGTCGACATGGCATAATCCCATTTGTACGTTAATCTTCGAGCCGTGTAACAACGAATTATAGAAGAATCGTCATCATTATTATTATTACGTGTAAACTTTCCTACAGAGAAAATCGACGATGTATATCGTGCGTGACACGACGCATTGTGCGTGCTAAAATATCACTATAAACCCCAAAACAGAAACTCCCATTACGTTATATTTCGTTATTTATTATATATATGTATTCCTGAATTTCGTATATATAATTCCAAGGAAAATACCAACCAGGCCACTGGCTCTGCGGGATCAGACTGGGAATAAATTCTTATAAATTCGTGTATTACGATTTCACATATTATCACGGTTACTTCCGACATTATAAGATCCTTCGTTTCTCGGTAGCCTTTTTTTTTAGGGGTTGTAATCATTCATCTTCATAATATCCAGCCTCCTACGCGTTGTATGGAATTTGATGACCTCGATATTATACGTCTTCGTCGATTCCTCCGCAAAGCGGGAGTGGCAGGTGGTAGGATAAATCTTGTGGCAAGAAAAATATTTCGACAAACAGTGTGCGCGGTACGGTTCGTTGCCGTGGCGGAAAGAAATAGATGTCAGTTGGGAGTTATCCTGCGGTAGGACGGGGACGAACAAGAAGAAGAAGAAGAAGAAGAAGAAGAAGAAGAAGAAGGAGAAGATACGTGAAAAAATGAAAATGTAAGAATAAGAAAATGTACACGATGAAGGGACGTAGGGTTTGTTGGTTCCTCTTTTGTCCTTGCCGGTGGGCCCGAAGAAGGAAACTTTTCCGTAAACATGATAAACTCGCGAGCGAAATGTCTCGTAACGTGAGTCAAATAAAGCAACGCTTATAATCACGAGGTGTACCTACCCTACTTCTACCGACGCTGTTCAACTTCTGAATCGCCCTTATAGTCTCCATTTTTTTATTCATTTTGTTTTTCTTCATGTACATTATTCTCGGTTTTTTTTTTTTTTCCTTTCTCTCATTTCTTCGCGAATATGCTCATGCCCCGTACCATATAGCTAAACGACGACACGAGTGACGAAATTCGTGTTTGCCAAGGAGATTACTCACGTTGTGTGGAATGAAAAATTCGTTTTATTTATTTTCATTTTTTTCAATGAGAAAAAAATTCCTGTATGCTAACGGCCGTTGCGTATATATATCACACATTTATTCGAGGTTTTTTGAATGTTTGACGTACATAACTCGGCGCCTACGCACCTTCATATATGGGCGTCGAAATTTCAAGACACACTTTTTGCCCCCTCCTCTCATCCCGGGGTATTATACCAACCTATAGTAGATTCCTACGTACCCGCGAGGAACGCCGCGCGATATGTACGGGGTGGTGTTTTAAATGCAAATTTAAAAAATGGGATCGGGTTGGTAGCTGCAGAAAGGTTGACGTGACATGTGATATTTTCGAACTTCGTTGTAGCTGTAACCTAATACGAAGGTAACGCGCATACAGTTCCGTCCGTATTTTCACCCCGAAGCCAAAACTGGAATGAAGTTGAAAAAAAAATATATATTTATACATATCTACGGGACGAAATATTTAGCGTGCACTGGACGTACTACGTACTAGTGCAGGTATAGCACACGTGGATATGTAATCCTTTCCATTTATTCATCTCCAGACTCCAAAAGCTACCAGATGACAGAGGGTCGCGTTTAAAGCCTCTTTTCGCTGGATATTTGTCACCTACATTTGCATCAGGATCGCGTACACTCAAGGATAAAAATTTGCATGGGAGCAGCTAGGATTTATTTTCGAGCTGCCAAGCCGCCCGCGACGAGGGTCCAACTGCTCTCGGAGGACGAGAGATACCGGGCTAGCTATACCGCTTCTGCTACACTAGGTGTACTCGGCAAAAGCTGAGGATATAAATTCAGGAACGAAACGCAGCCGGGAACTCGATGCGAACTCTCGAATGCTGTTTCATAGCTTTTTCTTGTTGGAAAAAAAAAAAAATAAATAAAATAATACAAAATTGTTATCGAGATCGCAGTTCGAATAATTCAAAGGGACAGAGTAAAAAAGAAGAGATAAGATCGAATTGACGGAAAGTAAATTCTACATCCTCGGCGGTACACTTCCGATTTTCAGATTCTGGAATTTAATCAACTTCCGGTATGTTATCAAGAAAAAAGCCACCCACGTGCTTCCGCAGAACGCGTAAATATAGATGCAGGAAATATATATATGTGTATATACAATTTCTGCAGCTGCCCGCGCGAGCAGCAGCAGGCAGTAGTTGCGGAGTTCGGGGTACTTAATGGCGGGGTAATTAAAAAGAGGATAATTTTTCATTAGAGTGCTAGCTGGGAAGCTCTGCAGCTCAGCTCACGGTGGGATCTTTTGCGACCACCTGCGTGGCGACTGATGCGACTAGATATGGCGGTAGACTGGCGGCAGTGGTGGTTATGCGGTTTGTGCAGTAGATTAGCATTTTAACGCTTCGCAGATGTTACGAAAGCTCCGCAAAACTCCCGCGGATTTTGCAGTACGTCGATGAAGAAAATCAATCTCATCTGTCCACTGACATTTTTCAACAGATACTCGACTGTGATGAATAATTACGTATTTATAAACTCTGAAATTCCACCACGATCAACATCGAGAATGCAGATCGCTCGTCGAAAATAAATCAAGTGACGATCGTTTGACGCGATATGTAAAATTAATTGTTAAAAAATAGCAACTCTAGCATGAGCAAAATATTGCCAACGCACTGTATGAAAAAAAAATGAAGAAATTTGAACGAAAGTTATCGATTCAATCGTCTGCAGAAAGCTCTGAGCCGCAAAAATCTACGTTCTGAAATAGCACCGTGAGCGCGTTATCCCCGGAGTTCACGGCATTAATTACGCCTACTAATTACCCGAATCAACTTAAATTAACCCTTTCCACAACACCACCCGCTTTCCTTCGCCCTTCTATGCTGATTACCTTCAGCCGTTGCCTTGCCTGCCCTTATACCGCCTCGAAAACGTTTGTCTGGCACGATTGCCATTTTTACCTTAAAATGTTTATTTTGCAACTGAAGCGCTGCAGAAAAGATGTGAACAGCTTTTCCTCGAGAGCTTGTATACTAGCGGCAGCAGAACCCCCTGACGCTAAATTCTGTTTACTTCGCAAAGGGTTTTATCATTCTCTCAAATCTCAATTCCAGTAGGTACGTTTCAACTCACGCTAAGTTTCTCCACGGTGTATTCCATGTGTAATTTATTTATTTTCTTTTTCTCGTAGTAGATTTGTCAGGATTTTACGTCTAATCATGTAGAATCACATCAAAGGTGTATACGTACATGAATATTCACAGAAATCATGATATGCGCGTTGTGGAATACAGCCCTAGCGATTTACCTGTTGAACTTTATTCCCGCTATTCGCCGTTTCTCTTTACTTTTTTGTCACTTTTTTACTATTTTCTCTCTCTTTGAGCTGTATTCCGTCGGAAAAGGAATTCGCACAAAAAATAGGTTACCGAGAGCACAAGAAATCCCTGAGAAAGCAGAGTTGTCGAAACGAGGAAATATTCCCATCCTCGGTTTCCTACGTGCAATACGCTTACGCGGACCCTGTTTTTATATTGAAATGAACATCGGAATTCCTTCGGAGATAGTCTTAAATCGCAGATAAGGAGAACTGCCTTTCGAATCAATAATGGATATTGGTATATATATGCGCATACCCACCCTCCTCCCACGTGTTCATATACCTGCTTTCCATACTCACGTTAGCTGAAAAGCTAGAAAAGCGCCGTCGTCCTCGTCATTCCCCGGTGAAAAGTATGAGGGAAATAAAGACGGAAGCTTCGAGAAAAGATCGGAAAATCAAAGAGCGAAAGAGAAAGAACTCTACGTATACCGAAGTAGAGGAGTATCTTTTCGTGTCGCGTGTCGCATGTCGTCTGCACGAAAACAATCAATTCCAGTCCGATGCGTCGGTGGTTCCGCCATCGCCATTTCCCCAGCTTTTCTTTCCCCTTTCCTCTTTCCCTACCACTTTTACCATCGCCCCTACTTTCATCGCTATATCTTCTTTCCGTTCTCCTCTTCTTTTTTTCCTCTTTTTTTTTTCTTCTCTCGTTAGATGTTGCTATTCTCCGGTATTGTACTCTCATATTATATACCTCCGTTACATTATACATCAGCCACCCTGAAATTTGCCCTTGAGATTGCGGGATATCGAGGTACCCACGAAACTGCGGGGTCTCTGCACGGCTTACGAAATGAGAAAAGGACGAAGAGGAAAAAAAATTTAAGATCGGGACGAAGAAAGAGAGGAGAGAAACTGTTATCGCATCATCGAAATCCGATTGGAAAGCAACTTTCCGCTTTAGAAGGGATGAAAATTCATCAACCTGTTTAAATATTCAGTCGATGCTTGAAACACTCGCTATTACTTATGCCTGCCTACTTTTGCAAGTTTCCGTGCACGACTTATTTGCCTTGGAATTACATGTATGTATAGACAAAATACGTATATCAATCCTGCAATCGATTTCCATAACCTCAATGTGCATCGGTATTTGAAAAACGAGGACTATTTACTTGTCGTTCAAATGGTACAGAAAGGACTCCGTTCGCGTTCACATAAATCGTGAACAAACGTCATAAGACAATCGATACAACAATATGTCTACGTTAATTCTTCCCTTTCGTCAGACCGCGATCGTAAAACCTGATTATAAGTTACAATCACGGATAAAGTTGTCGTCCTCTACCTCCACGGCCGTAGAGTTTTATCGTCGGTTAATGCACGATTCTTGATTGCAACGGAATCATATACTGCGGGATTTTTTCATTGAATTTTGCGCTATTATTATTATCATTATGATTATTATTATTATTATTGTCGTTTTTGTTGTTATCGCGATTATTATTATTATTATTATCATTATTATATATTGCTATAGGGTTATAAACGGGCATTATAAAAAAAATTTCTAAGGATTTATCGTATATAGCTAGGAGGCAGTAGATGGTTAACGCTCGAAACGATCAAAGGTTCTTTCGTGCCTGGCGAACGTTTACGCACCTTTTATTTCCGGTTTAGGTACCGTACGCTCACGCTTTCACAGCTCCTTCGAAATGCGGGCTGAAAAACGCCTTGCAATGTGTAAGCGGGCGAGGCTGCGAAGAGCGAAGGGGGGGGGGGGGGGGGGGGGGCTTGGAAGAAAGAGAGGAAATAACGATCCGACAAAAAAGCCTCGGGGAACTCGGAACGATTTTATAGAGTAATATTACGATTTCCTTACATAGAATCGATCGCATACTACTATACCTTATGGGAATCCGTAGATAAATGGAAATCGTACTTATCTGTCATGTTTATTACGAATTTATGGAAAGTAATAGATTTCCTTCCTTCCTTCCTTCTTCCTACCTACCTTTTTTCTCTCCTTTCTTTCTCGCTAAACTTTTCCTCACTTATGTCTACCGTTTCGTTTACATAACCGATATGGTATATAAAGTGCGTGCGAGTTGGTGTGCGTATATGAAGTAAAAATAAAAATGTTGGCGTGGATGAGAGATTTTCAAATTCCCAAAAAATTCTCTTCGGAGTAATCGAATTTCGTTGTACGGAAATAGGGTGAAGAGAGAAAAAAAGTAAAAAAAAGTAAAAGTGAAGTTTAGGTTGGCAAATTTGAACTCGCTCGGATTTCTGGATTATATGATTTTGCAAATTCCATGATCCCGTTCCGTCATTCGAAAGCTCAGCGGTTCAAAAATCTATCATGAATCGCGTTAAATCCGGAATACCAATTCATTGAGTTGTTCAAAATTCAGTGAAATCTTCCACTGGAATATAATCCGCGCAACCGATACACATTGAGTATCAATTGAAATAATGAATATCAATATAGAGCCTTCATATTCAATGGGGCAATTAACGTGGAACCATAGGCTACTCCACGAGGTTATGTCCTATTGAAATATTAATCGTAATACGTATTGCTGGGTTTGATATGCGGAGTATCATGCGGCGGGACATGTATTTCTACGTATACGTACGATACCTACTCGACGACTATATTCAATAATATCTCGTCCCATTTATCACGTTAAACTCTGCCATGTTTCCTTCGATATCCAACTCCCATTTCGCATGTTCTATCGCTCTTCCATGACTCCTGCCAACGTTAATACTATAATTTATACCCACACACCATATTATATAGATATTCCTAAATTATACCCACACCAGAACAACAAACGCCCGGTGCACAGACCGCCCAAATGCTCGCGATTCACTGTGTAGCGTAGCTTTCGATGCAAATAATACCAAATTACTACATCAAGAGAGAAATTTTAGTAAATCTACATTGTTATCGCTACTATATCGCGCAAGCTATATGTATACCTCGAGTAATTTCATAAATTTATACGTACAGCTGTCAATCTTTCGTCTTGCAATATCGAAATATTTTTTTCATCGGACATACATGTCTGAGGTAGTTTCGATCGAGCGTAGAAAAGTATACGGTTTACGCATTGAAAAAGTTTCGGAAAAAAAAAATGAGATCGCGGTTAAATAGGTGAAGAAAATCGTGAGGGTTTCTCAAGTCGGCGTCGTATAATGCTCGTGCAAGTCGGGGAGTTTATAAATCGTTTTAATAAAGATAGGAAGGAGGTAAAACGGTGGTTGAATCCTGTAATTGACTTGGAAAACTCCCTGCAGCTTCGGACGTTGCCTATCTACCTGCTGAGGAACCGCGAGGGAAATATTTAAATTCCTTCATTACTCGCTCAAAGAATCGCTAATGCTGGATGGAATTCTACGGAATATTATTCTACTATTTCACTACGCTTTTCTTCAGACCCTTTTCCAACTAGCGCTCTTTTTTTCTCTCTCATCTACCTCCAGTTTCAACGGCAGAAACTCACGTACCCGTCTTATACCCGTCATCCGGTACCGCTTCAGAAAACCGGGTTATTATAAGTATCTATTCACCCATCTACGTATGTATATTTAAATATGTATGCATGTATTTCATATATATATATGTATTACGGAGATACGTACCCTGCAATGAACATGTGTATGTATATATAACGTTATACCTTATATCTTACCGGTGCATATAAAATCGCAATCTTCTATATGTACTTGAAACAACGTATAGAACCACAGTTCGTAAGCGTTAATTAAACCGGACGAGAATCTCAATCTTCCTGGCTCTGGCTCGTCTGCGTCGAATTCATTTCTTCCTCTTAGATCTGCTCAGTTCTATCTGTTTCCAGCCGTTATGCCATAGCCATGCGGCGTTCCGCGCCATACTGCAGTTTTAGGTGGTGATAAGCATAATTATTTATTGAATAAGTTTTAACTAGTACGTTTATGTCCGCATGTATAATACATATTACTATACCTGATCTTAAATCTAGGAGGATTTTCGTCTACAGAACGTAGGTTTTATTCGTACAATTTTTTTGTTACACGAACACGCCTAGATACACATTTCTATTTATCCGGGATTTATTCCAAGGACGTTATCTTCATATTTTCTAGGACGAATTTCGTAGTGAATCCATATTGGACTTTTTATAGGATACAAGAAGGCCGCAGTGTGGCGACATTTCGTGGACAATTAATGCGATCGCTTAGTTTTCTTCTTGTTGCCTATTACGGCGTCTCCAACCGATTTGTAACACAAATTGTCCTCCCCTTACCCGAAGTCGACGTTCCACCCGCTATTCCTTACAGTCTCTCCTTTCTTTCCCCTGGTTTTTGCTTCTGAAGTGTATGTGTGTGTTTTTCGTCCCCCCCCCCCTTCTCATTTTCTTATATACAATTTTTTCTTTTTTGTTACTTTTTTCCTCTTCTTCTCCATGCCTCCTCTCGTCCCCAAATCGCTCCCACCTCCTTTCCATCTCATTCACGTCGGCATTTTCGTTGTCGCGTCGTATAAGACGCGGCGACATGGACACGGTTAAAAATTGCGTGTCAGCGGTCTCGGAGTACCGCGGCTCGTTCTTTCGGATATGGTACGGTGGTGACAAAGGGGGACGCCTTAATCTAATTCTATAACGTCGCCACACCGCTCGCTGTTCTCTTGCCAATGATTCGTTTGCACTTTGTTACCACCTCTTTTTCTACACCCTCATCCCGTTGTTATATAGTTTCCTTTTTGCTCTCAGCTATCGCTTTTTTTTCGTCTCTTGTTCTTTCCTCAGATTCTTCCTTCGTCTTCTTCTCCAATTTGCTCGTTTCTTCGCAAGTTATTTTTCGCCATCGGCACAGCGCCACCTGCACCGCACGAAAAACATGAAGGAAAAATGAAAGAAAAATTGAATAAATAAAATAGTTATAGGGAAATTCCTACGTCTTTTTTTTTTACTTCGTGTTCCACGTTTTTTTATACATTATACACAATTACCGCGTAGTGTATAATGTAACATAACTGGATAGACCCCTGATCCCTTCACAGATCGTTATCGCAAGTTCATTCGCGTTTCTCGTGCAGACCGCGTAAAGAAAGAAAAGTAAAGTAAAATCTGGATACAGCGTTGTACGATACATCGTACATGATATGTATAACGCAACGTGTTTCGTTCACCAAATTACTTGTTCTTACGGCCGTTTCAGAATTGAAGGACTCCATTATCAAAGTGGCGCCACGTAAACACGCACCCTGCACGCGCGTAATGCTTTTCTCGTACGTGCGTAAGATAAAGGGGTAGGTGGGTACCTGCGACTAAAACGAAATATAATACAGCAGCCCAGATACGTACATATATGCGATATATGTACATTTCTCCAGTGAAACCCTGGCGTTTACCGTGCCCACGTTCGTCCCCGCGTATACGTTGTAACTTGTAATATACGCGGACCCTTTGGAACCCTCAACGCACTTGTATACCGCCCCAAAACCGTGCAATCTAACGCACACGCACTTCACTCGTATAACCACCTTCAAACCATACCCTCATGACGCGATGCGAACCGACCTGTATCTACGTTACGTTGCTTTCCACGGATTCGGAATAATACAAACTTTATGTCTAGTTCCGGCATAAATACACGCACATCGGTATATTCTACAATTCTACGTATACACTATGCGTGTGTAATATGTACGCATTATTACACCGATCTATATCAACGCCGGGTATATGGCTATGTTATGTACACATGGTACAGCGATATCAAATTCAGCTAACCTTAAAACTTGTCGATTCAGGCCAACGGTTGAAATATCGCCGTAAATTAAACCGAGCATATATGATCTCCGAATTTTACGAGTTTTTTTTTTTTTTCTTCTCACAACGAAAATAAACAAATTTCCTACTTTTACAATCGGAGAAGTTCCCCCTGAAATTTTTACATGAATTTGTTTCAATTTCCCAAGACTCGTACTTCGAACTTGCGTCGCAATATTCATTTCAGTTATTGTAGAATTCGTGAACCGTGTTCTGCATGTACTCGTCAGTTTCAACTGATTAGATATTTAAGGGTTAAAGGTAGGTAGCTGGTAGGTAGGTAGGGTATACGGGTGTTTCAGGAAATGGGTGACAAGCCAGTATGTAGACGAAGGGTCCGCGAAGGCAGCGGAGACCGTGGGGTTCGTCTCGGCAGAAGAGCCTACACCAGGATGAATATGAGGCGAGGCAATTTCCTTACGGCAACTTCGTTAATATTTGGAAGATGGGGTAAAATTTTAATTACGCGAATTCAGGGGACCGAAAGTGAAACCCGAGATACGACCCACCATATATCCCAACGGTAGAACGTAATATCTCATAATACACACGGTTGAAAATATGGAGAAACAAAAAAATCATTCTGCAAATACGATTTTTCTTCTTTTTTTTTAGGTTTTGATTAATTTTTTTTGCCTTTTCGTTTCAATCATTTCCACTTACATAAGCCAGCCGAGTTGAAAACTTGATTCGGGTTCATTATCGCCATTGGAGTGAAATGAAGAGGGTGAAAAAAATTCTTCACCAGCAGAATGTCGGCTGCTTAAAAATGTCAGTCGTTCCTGCGGCGACCTTTTACCTTGTCATTTAATGGTAGGACACGGCGTCACGCTAACCGTACAGTATATCGTTCTATATATGAATTTGATAGGGGAATATCAAGCGAACGGAAACCAAAGTGACGTGACCCAACTTCCGGTTATACAAGTCGACCGATGGCATCCGGTAGGTACGTTAAAATTGTGTACAGATAAGAATAGTTGTATCGCGGTATTTGCTACGGTGTTGAATGCGACGGTGGTGTAAGTGGAAGATAGACCGTAGCTACGGGCGGGTTCCTCGCGAACCTTCCGGCAGATATCACTGATCTAATTAGCACCACTCTCGGCTGGTGCACCTCGAGAGCCGCCTCAAATCCCGGGGAAAAGCTTCTCCTTCACCCTCTACTACTACTACTTCTATTATTTCCTACCACCACGCGATACCCATACGATATGAACATAAGCATGAACGGTGTCGTCGTCGTCGTTTACCTTCGAAATACCGGCAAGGTGCACGGGAAGCTGTGCTCCCAGAATTTTCGTCGCGCAAGGATAATCAAGGATACGTATCTTCGCGAAATTTCGCTTATTTCCGCTCGCTCCAAGCTCTAGAACTTATATACCTTCCGCAGACTCCCGATTCTCCGCTCTCTCATTTCCCTCGACATAACCTAGTCCCCTACACCTACCTTATTCCGTTGTGATAATACTTTGACATCATTTCGCGTTTTGACCGCTAAATTTCATTCCTCACTCGACAAGTGCAGGTATTTTGTATACATTTGTTGCTACGCATAGAGTGAAATAACTGTACACATTGCTCTGCCAATTTGTAGTTAGCCAAACGTGCTTTGAAATGTAACAAAGAAAGGAAAAAGAGAACAAAGACATTCGCAAATTCGGTGTTGTATGAGGGAGTTGTTTCGTATTGCCCTCGACGTCATTTGTTCTCTTGCATATTTTAAATTAATTGCTGACGTTGGTATAGCACAGGGGGCGAGGGCGTCGGATGCGTGACGGTAACGTTATCTTAAATAACCGGTCTACCTGTCCCGTGTATACGTCCCTCCCGTCCACCGCTCTCCACGCTCGTGAATCGGAAGTCTTAATTTACCGGATGGGCGTCCAAGTTTAATTAAGTGCGTGGACACGCCTTTAAGTTTTCTGCCGTCGGTGGGTGCTGAACATCGTCAAGAATCGCGCGCGGCTCTCACTTATGACTTATTACGCCACTGCGTGTATGTAATTTCGTTATAAAGGTATGTATACGGTGCGTATACCTCCGCCTCGTCGTGTACATACATCGCAATGACGACGTTATTACGGTGTTATACCACTCAGTTTTACGAGGAGCAATTAACACCGTCCTTCCCGAACTCTGAACACTCTTGGAATTTGTCTCAGCTCGTGCTCGTGCTCCTGAACAGCGGCACAGGCTCAGCCATCGTACGAGACTTTGTTCCCGTCTCTTCGAGCATTCCTTTCGACACCTTTCTACCAAAATATTTGACACTCAGCTCTCTTTTATCATCAGAAGTACCCACCTTCACTCGTTCCCTCTTGTTTCTTTTCTTTCTTTTTGTTTTTAATTATTATTATTATTTTGTTTTTTTTTTTCAACTCTGTACATAGTATACGCGTGTTCACTCGTTTCTTCTTAAGTTTCATCTTCAATTTGAAGGAAAAAAAAACAACAACAACATCCTCTCGAAGTACAATGTGTCATATAATTATGAAGATTTCGGCGTATGATACAAAAGATGATTCGCCAATTTTTGACTCACTCGATGTATGACGAAATGGGATCGATTTAATATCCAATATATTTCTGCAATCGATGAAAATGCGAACGTTGACGATCTACTCACGATTTCCAGATATATATATATATTTGGTTTTTCACCACACATCTCATTTATCATCCCTATATATTCTCGCGGAATTTCGAAAAATAATTAATCCTTGTATACGAAAAAGCCATTAAAGCTATATACCTTCTTTCCTTCCGGCAATCCACCACGCGAATCCCTAGAGTAAAAACGGAAAGCTCTCACCCCTATACGGTTTCGGTTTAGTTCGGAGAGTTCTATAGATATATATCTTTTTCTAGTTTGTTTTTACTTATTCGTTTTATTTATTTACTTATTTTTTTTGTTTTATCCAGTTCTCTGGTTGGAAAAAAATTGCACCTTCCTAATCCGGTCGTAAAAATACACCCAACGAAATAAAATACATAGATATATGTATACGTACCTGTAGCTGTATTGAGCTTTAAAACATAGAAGCCGCAGGAACGCGATGATCATCCCTACGGTGATACGCGACCCCCTCCTTTCCACCTGATTTAACGTTTCCGCTGAGGGTTTTTTCAAAGCCGTTAAACAGCTAGTGATGAAATTCTTTCAATCACTACACATATCCATGTGAAATAAGATTAAACCGACATTCCGTTTGGGATTACGAAAATCAAATTGCGTTCCAACGAATAAAAAGTCAAATTTTCTACCCCCTTCATTTGGTATACGGTAGAAAATACCTCCGTATATTTCATCATACAGAAGTAGAGCTAGTAGGCGAGCAATACTTGCGTATCTGGAATGTTGTACCCAGCTGTCTTGCGAAGCTTTGGTTAGAATAAAGGGTAGCAGCTGTGCGATTCGTTTCGTAGCAAAAGTGGAACAGCAGTAGCAGCAGCAGCAGTAGCAGCATACGTACAATAGGAGTTTCTAGTAATAGTAGAGAGAGTTTGGTCGTCTTGACGAGGGTCGTCAGTCCCGTACGTGTAGCTGAGGATAGTCCTGGAGAAAGTCAACTCAACAGGACTCTGGTCCAACTCGTAACTCCTATAGGTCGTGTCTCCGGAACGAGGGTATGTGTATGTGGGTACTGAATTATAACGATTAAAGTGAGACCGACTAGTTCACGAGACGAAATAGAAAAGGGTGAAACTAGTTATATCCGACGACAACAACAACAACAACAATGATTGATCTCTCCGGTCTCTTTTCTTTCTTTCTTGAGAGATATACCAATCCTGAGAGAGCGCAAGTACGTACATACATAGGTACACAACCGCGGTTCAATTTTCCATGTTTTTCTCGATTTCTTTTCAAACTTTTTGCTCACCTTGCGATGCGGTCCGAGTATATATTTCAATGTGGATCCTACCATACGCGGCACGGAGGTTAAAGTCGTAGAAAAGCGGATCCATTGTACGACCTACGGGTACCGCGTGCCCGCCCTGTTTGAAAGTTGGGCTAAACAGGTCTTTCTCATGCCGCCCGTTGGCTCGGATTCTCAAACAGAGACTCCGCCGCGCAAAGTCAAACTAAAACTCCAGTTCCATCTATATTATAATCCGAAGAGGGGGGGAGGGAAGAGGTAGTTGACACTGCGCTACCCTGCAGAGTGGGTACCACAGACTCCCCCTTTTCGTACCCGCGTCACATTCCCCGAACCCTGCAACCCCCTTTGTAAGGTACAACCTGCGGAGTTCCGAAGCCCCAAGCTTCGCTCGCGCAGCTCTTGGCTGCAAACTTTCGTATTTGAGTCTCTCTCTTCTCTTCGCTCTTCGTATTCCCCTTGGTAACCAACTACATCCCCTCTTCCGCCCTGTCAACCCTAAAGCAGTTAATTATAAAGCACCGGCATTATCCCTCTTAAATTAATAACATCTCTAGCAGGTAGGTATAGTATATATAGTGGACTATCGCGCTCAGGGATAAGATATAGGATCTATACACGAATATACCTGTATATATATACATATATGTGTGCGAAATGCACACACGTACACGGTGGCAGGCATGTTGTTACGTACGTGTAAGTATATATGTATGTATTTATTTACCGGTTTCACGGGCACCCCATATTTTCCCTTCATTATACATGTATAAGGGAATCGCGAGAGAAGGGTGCAAAAAGGGTGGATCAAAACAATTATATTTTCTCCCTTGTTTTTAAGGGGAAATCATACACGTTGAATGGAATTCAGTTTGTTTAGTCATTATCTTCTTATCGTAATTTTACACGTCGTTCCGCACTCACCGTTCTCCCGTGTATGACGTCACAGGTTATACCTATACATAAGCATATCGTGTTAGTTGACTTTCTTTTTTTTTTCTTAATTTACATTCCCTTCGTTACACAGCCTACACGTTATTTCACATTATACAATATCGCGTATGTGATATCAAATTGAATTCAGTTCATTCATACGGATGCATGAATTTTTTAATCAAACTAGCATAAATCCCATCGAAATATCCTTATTTTTTCACTTTTCGAAGCGATAAATTGGCAATACCTCGATCAATTTTATAGATAGCACGCCGACGTGTGTGTCACTTTGTAAATCAAATGTGAATTGATAATGATTATTGTCAACATCATATTGATATTTATTCGCTTTGTTATAACCAACTTTCAAGTTTTGACGGAGCCAATCAGCAAAGGAATAAAATGTCATCACCGTTCAGCGGCACAATTCACACATTGCGCGAAGTCTGATCGGCCCGCACGCAAAATGCAACGGCACCAATCGGTGCACGCTCATTTTGCAGTGCGAATTCAGAAACACGAGGCTCATCTCGTTTTCGATTGGTCATCAACTTTTTAGGAAAGGATTAGCTTTTAACAAATATTTTTATTGCAACTTCGTCGTTGATCCGATGTCAACTTATATCTCGCGTCCGAGCTAGCTTTATACAATATTTATACTATAGATAAGCTTGCCGGTGAAACCTGGAGATTGAAAGTGAGTGTGCAGTGCGGTAAATTTCGAAGCTGCCATGACCGAGAGAGAAAGTACGAGGATAAAGAAAACACACGCCCACACACAAGAAAAAAAAAAGAGAGGAAAAGATCCTCTAATATTACACGGAGCGTAATATACAGCAAACTCACCCCCCTTTTTCTTCTCCTAGAAATTCACCTGCGCGTGGCGCGTGGTCGGGTGGTATTTATAGGTTCGCATGTAATAAAAATGCCTAACAAGCCGACCTTCCTGTTCTCTGCCACGAACAGGACGTGGGTTTGTTCGCCCTGATGGATGGGGTCTACGTGCGAGTAATTATAAGAACCCTATCGGATATTACGCGTTATAGATCTCCGAGCTCTCACACCCGACGAACTAACACAATTTAAACGTCAACCTGTGTGTTCGTAACAACTAACACTTTCCTAGGTAGTCGCTTTTTCTAAGTCCGCTGAATAGCAGGACCTCGTGTACGCGAAAGCGTCTGTTTTAACGTCGCAACATCCTATAACGGAACGTACAAACACCGACGTGGACAACCAACACTATGTGCACCACACCCGCTTGCGTGTTACTTTAATAATAATCACCTTCGACATTCTTACACCTAAAACATCTAATCTTTGAGGTATACAAAAAAAATCCTTTGATTTTATTTCATTTGTTAATTTTTTTCCTTCTTCTCAGTCGTTGCCTCGCTTTTTCTTCTTGAATTATTAACACACACGTCAAATTCTAGACTACCGAGAAACGAGGTGAAATTCGGTAATGGAACTATGTTATGTTATGTTACACGTATACATGCCTACATGTGACTAGAGGAAACGGAAAACGGAAAACGGAAAGGGGTAACGGCGAAAATGGGAGGAAGAGGGAGAGAGGGAGTGAATATCATCTGGGTGTTCCCCGGTGTTATCTCCCGTAGTTTCCAGAGTGGTTATCCCTTTTGGTCGTACTATACGGGGGTGAAGAGTGGATGCAGAATAACGCGGCGAACGGAGGAAACGGGGAAGGATGAGCAGAGGAGAGGAAGGGCGAGGGGGGGATGGGAGGGGATGATCGTTAGCGTATCGCCAACTTGCTCGTTCGCTCGATATCGAAGTACCGGTTAAGCTCGGCTAAGTACTGCCTACATAATGTAGTACGCTTCCACACCGTTCTCAAAATATCACTGGGTCAGGAGTATTGTGCGCAATGATGAGAAAGAGCGAACGGTAAAAAACAGGATGAGAGGAAGATGAGATGAGAAGGTAAAAAGAAAAGAAGGGAAGGAGGAGATGTCCCCCGAATCTCGACGCGTCTAATCATCTCTTGGGTAGCGTCGACTTTGCGTCTGTTTTTTGTATATTTTTCAATTTTCTCTCGTTTCTCTTTCCTTTTTTTCCTTTTATCTTTTTTCTTTTTTTTCTCCTTCCGTCAAATCAGGACTCTTTCCTCCTCTGCACGGCATTCCAGTTCGTTCTTTTGCGCGACTACGGGAAAAGCGCCCGCGCGTGCCTCGTTATCCCGGCCGAATGCGTCCCGCAAACTTATTCGAATCAAGCAAAGGCTCGTTCAAAATTGATTTTGTCAGAATCCTCGTATTCATTCGTACATACATACACATTTATGCATACCTGTATTGCTACATAACCATTTGCCATTCCAAGATTTATTCCTCACAGATTCGATGTGATCTCAACCTAGTTTCCATTTATACCTATACTATACATGTACGCTTTCACCGACCAAGATCTCATACATTCACACTAATTGTTTCGTATAATCTACCAGGAGCTACATACTGCAACTATCCCTTTGCGCAACATTCAATTAGCTGGAACCTCCAATCGTGATCAACTTTAGACCAAATCAAAGTCAATTTTATCGAACTTTGTATAACTCCCAAAGTTCGGTTACATAAATTACATCTATACAGAATCCGTTTTTTTTTTCTTCTATTTTTGCCAAAAAATGAAGAGGAAACGCTCAAAAATTTGATGAAGGCTTCTATAGAAGTCACGCGGTTCACCCGTGTTCGTATTCATTGGCATAAATTTTCTTCTGATTTTTGACACCGTCGTTTGACTTGCGGCAACCCCAATTATATGCAACGTATGCAGTCGGGGGTTCATTGAGATGCGCTAGACGTATCTGCGGTAGCGATAATTGCTACCACTAATCAGGGAGCGTAGCAGCTGTCAGGTACTGCAACAGCAGCGGAATTGTAGTTGAGAGATGGTTGAGGTATGGAGACGTCCACTTGATCAGTCGCTCGCTACTAGAGGGGAGACAAGATTACGGGAACGGAATTTGTTTCACTATTTTTCTTCCTCTATTTCTTTCGCCTCTCCAAAAGCGTGAATAGCTGATCCTTAAATGAGGAATAATATACACCTTGAACGACCAAAATGTGATGAAAAGTATGAAACAAAATACAAACAAAGCGTGAATCAAGGAAGAAATTTGCACCGTCCCATGGATTCACCCTTCTAAACCTTTAATCATGGGATTTCAAAGGTCAAACTAATTTTACGATCCAACAGTCCCGGATTCGTTTATTTATAGGTATAGAATTTTTACATTTGTTACCCTCATGATGCCTGCTCACGGATAATGTCCATCTACGTAGCGGCTTATTTTATTCAAAATAGATTTTTGGAAGCTGCGACGAGTAGCTGATACGCAAGCGGCGGTATCGTACGTTGATTGCCAGCAGACCCTCTGAAAAGACCCGTAACGGTACCGATTCTCGTTATGGGTCGAGGGTTTCGGGGTCTTCGAATTCGGCAACAGCGGACGAGTTCCCAAGTGAAGTGGCAGAGGGCGATTACGTTAAACGGAAGCTTGTAATGCTCGCCCCATAATTCGGGACTAAACCGGCAGCTCCCGCAGGTGGAACCCGATCCTATGTACGGTGCACGGGGAATCCGTTAACGCTTAAGTGAGCTTCCAGCCAAGCGATTCTTAAAACTTTAAATGCCTCCGGACCACAACGGCGACACCGCGACGATTTTCCCCGCAAAGACCGCCCGCGGCCGGACCATAACCACGCTTAGGATCGAGATTATATCGTTCAAAATGTACAGCGTAATACATTTATGCATTATTCGAGAGGAAATTAACCCATATAGTCAGTATCCGTACGGCGTATGTAACACGTGCGCCTAATCTCTCGGTATATCAGCAATAATGGCTCGCGAAACCAAACGGCCGAACAGCGAAACGGGAACGGGAACGGGAACGGTAGCATACTAAATCTCGCATGAAATCCAACCTAAGCGACCATCGCCGCCGATCCCGGTCGACTTGCAGAACGACCACCTGTATATATGTATATATTACAGTGGCTAATGGATCGCGGATTGTCTTCCTGTCTAACTTTAAAAGTGCGAAGAGAGAAAAGATGAACCCGGATTACTTAATTTTACTTATTTGTTTTTATCTTCCTCTCAGTTTCGATCAGGTTTGAAAATCGGCGTCTACATAAAGTGGCTTTCCACTGTTTTATTTGAATCGACATCTGTCGACGCGAAGTATATTTAAGGGGGAAAGAAATCAACAGGAATCGTTCAGGACCTGTAACAACGCGCAGGCTGCGTCCGAATGATTAAAAGCGGCGACGCGTAAAAAGACCGTGAGTATTTTCGTGGCGTTCGGGCGAACGAAACTTTTGGTAACCCTTCCCCAGAATACTTGATCCGCGGGCCATCATCACTACCTCCCCGTAGGACCATCCTCCGAGTTTTGGGGGAGCTCGAAGGGAACCTAGAAACCAGTTTCGGTATCCAGTCAGCCACCCTAATGGAAATTAAACTTATTACGTTCGTCTCCGCACTTTGTCACCAAGAACGAACCTACTCTACCCTATACCCTACGAATATCTGTACTTTGCAGCAGCAGTAATACGTCGAGCTCATACTAGAATAACTTTAACACTCGCTTACGTTAGATTAGATTAAACTGGATCTGGGTAATTGCCGATTAATAACACGTTCGGAGAGCTGAAGCTATCGGCATTGTAATTAGCGGACGGGGTAGATCAGAGTACTGCAAAGGAAGTGTAACTCCTGCTGCTGGTACCCGGTGAATTTCCTTTAAGAACCGGAGGTAAGCGTCTTAACTCATCCATCGCCAGCGCAACGCAGTTGCCGATCGGCGAAAACGAGAGAAACAGTGTGTTAGAAGGAGAGAGTGAGAGAGGCAGATTTTGAATCAATATCGCGGGGTAACGTAACTGATTATTAATATTCCTCACTCACGCCCATGTGACTAACGAGGTGAAAGCGTTATGTGGTATGGACAATATTTTTTTTTCTTTCAACAATCCGGCGATGTATTCAAACTCATTATACGATTTTTCTAATTTTACGGTTGAGTTATATTGTATTTTTCAATATATTCTTTTGTTTTTCGGTTTAATACGTATTGTTCCCTTCCCCCCATCAATCATGCCCTCGAACGAGGTCAGCAACGAACGAGGCTCGCTCTGTAAAACATAACTGGTCCATTAGCAGGGAGTGAAAGTATGTGTTTTATTTCCTCCGGATTTCGGATTCTCCGTCGATTTTTTTGGGAATCGAAAACGATCCGCTGTTTCACGCTGATTCGAATCTCTCTTTTTTTTCTTCTTCCTCTTTTTATTTCATTTCTATTCCTTCTAGTCTCTCCTGGTTTTTACACTTTACACGGCAACGATCGAGATGGATTTATATGGATTTGATACACGTACACACAGATTAAGGCGTTAGCGTCCAATGAGAAGATGAGAAATTGAGGTAGACGCGACGTGTTATCATCATCGCCCCCTCTGCGATGGGGTAGTTAATCGGCGATGCTCATCCGTCTTCATTTCCCGGCGAACCGGTATCCAAATATCAAGTTGTACATATTCACTATTGGCAGTCAATTTTGCAGTGGTCTCCCTATGCCCGAGGGGCTATTTATTTTCCCTCCCCAAATCTTTCTCTTTCCCATGTACCGATTTACACACGTATCCTGTAGAAATTTAGTTGCACGCTACACAACCAGTCTGCGCGGGGGTTAGCCAGTCATTAGTTTTTAATTGAATCCTGATCGAGAGAAATTACAGTGGCGTGGGGAATACCAAAGTGAGAATAACAGAAGCATATGGGTACCGTTCATTGATTAATCGATCATTCGATCATCTAATTAGCGAAAATTTAGTTATGGTCGCGTGGAGAGATCAATTCAGCTCGTGTGATCCCTTGCCGTATTATCTCCATGAATTCAATCCGAAGTCTAGCCGCAAAAGTTATACCGGATGGATTGACGTTGACAGAGTTTAAGATAGCCTACCATAGGAGTTAAACCTCTTTGTCAAGACTTGCGGAACAATGGGATCGTAAATATAGATGGGAGATAAATCCGCTAAGCAAATAAGGATCACGGGTAAAGTAAAAGGCGGCAGGGTGGGAGGGAGGGAGGAAAGGACCGTCACGGCGGTGTGACGTATTCCAACCTATGAACGTATACGTGTTGCATCGGTAGGTATAGGTATGTACCGACCTACCTACGGTTACAATATTCAGGTTTCATGTACCTATACGCAGCCAGATGAAGATATAAAGGGTGTTGGAAGTTTCTACAGAAGGAAAAGTAGGTAGTGGGGGAAAAAAAGTGGAACAGAGCGCATGCGAAGTCAAGCATAGAGACATCGCCGTCACACTTGAGGAACGAAACACGAGCGGAAGTGACTGTGACAGATACGAACGTCAAAGGTAAAGCCGATCATTTGTCCCGACTCTCGTATCTCGACTGCAGAGTTTAGGGGTCTTGTTCCCTTTTCACTTTCTCTCTCCCTCCCTCTCTCTCTCTTTCCGTATCTATTTTTTCTTTCTATCCTTCTCTGGAAATTCCGGCGTCTTTTGTAAACGAACCCGCGTAACGTAACGTAACGTAACGTAACGTAACGTGGTGTAATCCCGACCATCCATACAACGTCGGGCCCTAATTAATTTAGTAACCACCCCCTTCTACCCAGTTCTCACTTTCCCCAACGTTTTAACCTGCAGACTCGTATAGTCGTAAACAAACTGCTCATTGTCTAGCTTTCGTCTAATTATTAACCCTCTTTTCGCCTAGTACCTTACCTTTACTCCCCATGAGAATATACACATATGTATGTACATAGCTAAGCTATGTATTCACGCCCAGACTCTGAACATATAGGTATATATACCTATCCCGGTGATAATTTAAACGACGAAACGCTTAATGTGTCAACCCGTTCGACCCTTTGAGCGATTACATAATTAAATCTTGGCTAATTTTCAACTGACGCGGCCAGAACGACCCTTGACTTACGATAACGTTTTACGAGGGTAGCTCGTGTGTTGTTAAAGTTCAACGATAAAAAGTGGAGGTTATCTCGGACATGCTTCGAAAAAGTAATAGGAAAAATTTAAATTACATATATGTATCTTCCGTTGATCGTAATTGTTAGCAAAAAAAACAAAAAAAAACATTCGAAAAAATATAAACAAAAGACAAGCTTTTACACTTTTTGATTTACAATTCGCAGGCTCACTGAATATTCAAATCATTCTGGAATCAATCTACGAGTATATATATATGTATACATGTAAATGTGTTGCATATACCATACTGCAAAAATAAAAAGGGAAAAAGAATAAAAATGAAAAGTCTGAATAGAAAGAGCTGGGGTAGGTGAGTTGGTACTGCAATCGTTCTTGCCAGGTCAATCGATATGAGCTCTGTGAAACGTCTCGACTCGTTCAAAGATCCGTATAGGAATCAAGGATCAATTGGACGCGACGTGGTGGCAGCAAAGAAGCAAAGGGTGGGCTTGGGGGTTGGGAGCCGAAAGCGTAAGAAATCTCTTCCCGTGACAAAAAAAAATAAAAATAAAAAGAGACAGAAGGGGCGGGGCAGTAAAGCTTGCGGACTGGGCGAGTCAGGCGGTTGGTATCGCGAGGCAACCTGTCGAGCTTAATCACAGTGAGTGCCGGAATCAGATCTACATGGGCCTATCGGACTAGCAGATAGTGTGGCCATCCCGAGAGACAAGACGATTATCGACTTGGAAAGATTTCTGCCGCTATACCAAACATTTTATCTGATCGATTCTCTCTTTATTTATTTATTTGTTCCTCCCATTTTTGTTTCATCATCTCATTTCACTTTACTCGAGTAACTGTCACCTTTCCACTGCAACTGACGATGACTGGAATTGGCATGAACGGTGCAAACGAATCAATCCGTAAATCTTGTAGATTCGTAATTAAAAAACGCTCTTGAGGAGCAAGGTCGTAAATAAAATGTGAAATGGCAAAAAATAAACCTCTAGACGCGCTTCGTCGTCGTCGTCGACACGTTTTCGTGAACCATCACCAATCATCCGCGACATCCGGTACTGGACACCACAGGACGCCTTCGCAGGACGTTTATAAGCCGCGGATACCTCCGATATTGTCCTGCTAACAAACGGTCCTCCGTTTCGTATTTTCTAGCAACATTGTAACCTATTCATTTTTTTTTCCTATTTTCCCTCTTTGTAGACATGAGTATAAAGGGATTTTCAGTTTTCTTCTTTCGCATTTTTTTTTTCTTTTTGGTTTCATTTTGTTTTCGTATTTATTTTTTCTTCTTTTCCACGGTTCGCCTAGTATTGTGTGCTTTATTGTATACGTCACGTGTGTGCCTCCGTTCCTCACCCCAATCGCTTTCCGCTTTCCGCTTTCTGCTTTCCGCTTTCCGTTTTACCTTCGCTCACTCGCTCTGAACTCGCGGCTGCTGTTATGCCGTTCCTGTTGCTATTGCTGTTCGCTAGGGACAGAGAAAAATGATGGGACGACAGATACAGTAGAGATTACGCTCTCTATTCTCATTCTGTGTACGTACATCTATATCCAAATCGTCACGCTCAGCGATATACCGTATATTTTTTTAGTGCGGCGCGACGATTGATCGTGAAAAAGTGAGCAAGCGAACGAACAAACGAAACAAATATGTTGACTGAAAGCAGCGTCGAACATTTTGAAGATCGAAGTTTGATAGCCATGATGGTAAAATCGTTTCCGTATAATTGTACGGTTTAATCTCTCTATAATCATGATACCAGCAATCTTCGTGGCCTCCGGTACTTTTTCCAGGAGATCGGAGATCAGTTTCTGAAAAGTCCAAGCGCTTATTTATCGCTCGCACGGCGCCGTTACGCGGTAGAATAAAACGCCTGTATAGAGATAACCCGAAGGGGTTAGTGGGACTGGATTATAGTCGTACGGATCGCATACGAGAATTCTTCGTTTTTTTTTCTCTACCTCCAAGGGAGTCGGCGTTAGTCTCTCGCCTTTACACTCCAACTACCAGTCAACCAGACCGGTGGAACCCTCGAGATATTAGACGCTGCAACGCATCGCCATCGCCGTCGCCCATCGCCCATCGCCCATCGCCATCGCACGCCTAGCCGCCACTGGGGACATTTTTTACGCCTCATCCAATTTCCGAAAACAGTTGAGGTCTCTCCCCGCGATCTTCCTCTTCTTACTTTCTATACCCTCCAGGCTCAACGGTGGAAGATACCTCTCTTCAACCTCGACATCCTCTTCACATCCCCATGGAAACTGCAGAGGACGATCACGTTTATGCGTTATACACATATTTTTTTCAACGGTCACATGTCTAGGTATCACACTCATCCACGGTTTTTATTTTTTCCCACCGAGTGTTTACTAGCAGAACGAGAAAATTTACTTCCTGTTCGAAGATGATTGAAATATGGATAAGGAAACGTGTTGGAATTACGAGCATGAATTTTTTGTCGCCAATAGTTTTATTGGTATAGCCGTAGCGGAGATCGAAAATTTTCGGTGATACAACTTCACATTTCTGTTATACCGCACGAGAACGTAACGCACAATCTTACAACTTACTTTACGGGGGGAACATCAGCGCTTTCCCAACGACTAGTAAGTTTCTCCAAGCTGCTTAGTTTGACGGTTCCCGGAGACGCGAAAGAGCGCGCCAATGGCCGCGAGGAGGGAACGAAGGGGATGGAAGTTGAGGGAAACAAGGAGCTCCTTAAAGATAGCCGCACGCGGTAAAGCTGCGGGAATCTTGAAAAAGAGAAAGCGAGATGGGAGCGGAAGATCTTATCTAAGTCGCCCATTTTATCCACCTTCATCACGACAGACGATACCACTTTTTAACCCTCGAGCTTACGCCGGCGAAAGAAGATCCTCCTTCTTCTTCTCAACGAGAAACAACCAACAACTTCTACCACCGTCTTCCCCTTCTCTTTCTTCTTCTTTTTCTTTTTCTTCTTCTTCTTCTTTAGCTCTAACCTTCGCCCCGCAAATCGCCCCGCGTACTCGTTTGACGCGTCATTTAAGGTACATCCCCTTACACCCAGGCATGTATTTCCCCAAAGTTTTCCATTCCCGAATATTCGACATATCGAACGAGTAAAGAGGACCGAATCTCCGATTCGTTTGAATTTCAACCGATACGATGATGTTCGAAATCGGAGTTACCCACCTCGTTTTAATGAAAATACCGTGGAAAAAAACACTTCACGTGGTGAGAGACCGAGAAAAAAACAAAAAAAATGGGATGAAAACAAGGAATGTTGGGGTCAACACCGGCGCCTGTCTGCGATAGGGTCGTTACGTTATGTCATATGTATGGCATGCAATAATAGAGTTTTCCGTCGGCTATACGTTGTAATTGGAGGTATTTGAAAATTCGAGTGCAGTAAATGGCCGACGGCTATTCGACTATGGAATATTGTGAAATAAAATTGACGTGATAAAATTTTATTCCCTCGGTAGGTTCGGGAGTGGGAAAAACGGGGGGCGAGGGGGGGATGGATATACGTCGCTACCCATTTTCCGCCCGTACCGAACAATGTATTATCCCCGTATTATTACCCACGATGATTTAATGGTGCGAAAAGATAACGCGGCTCGTGAATCCACGATTTGAAATCCTCCCCGTCTCTCCATAGCATATAGACATTCTCCCCCTCCCCCCCCCCCCTCCACCCCACTATCACTTCTACAAACCCCTGGCTATTAACGACACAATATAAACGCCCAGAGTATCACCTTGCCTTGGTGTAGTTACGAAGTACCCACCTACACCTATCTACTCTTCACAATTACTCCTACCATTACGGTTTCCATTGTCGACAATGTTTTTGTTGTTCTTACGCTATATACCTACGACACCCAACTCTTGTTATTATTGCATTTGTTTTATCATTATTATTATCATTATCATCGTTGTTATTATTGTTTTCTATCATTATTATTAATACCAAGAAACTTTCTATCGCATGGAGCGCTGTGCAAACTGTACGTTTTGACATTAGCATGGGTGAAAGAGTACAGTACTTACACATAAAAGTTAGCACTGTATAATCGTCTGTATCAATCGGACGACAAATAGAATTTAATTTATGATTACCGGTAAAGTTTTTTGATTTTTTTTTCTTCTCTACACATACGTAAAACTGAGGATAAACCGAATCACTCATAACGTTAACGCTCGGCATCTTAATTGCCGTGTGGGAAGAACCAAACTATGACAATATATACAATATCGTTGGATCGGGTCAGCATGCGGGGTTTAATAACAATTGACCTCCGTTTGATCGAATTCGGGGTATAGTGCATCGGCAACAGCGGTGGTATAACGGAAGATGGGGGCGCGGGAGGGGGAGGGGGAGGTGGGGTGATAAAGTCGGTCGGTCGGTCGGGTAGCTGAAACGAGGAAATAACTCCCCTCAGGCTGTCGAAAATGCATAGCGTGATTCAGCCGTTCGCGAGGCACCTACGCACACAGTTACTAGTCAGTCTATCAAATGGAACGACGTCTATATCGCGGGTGAACGGGGGTTGGAAGGGGATCGCGAGGTTGCGGAGGTGGCAAACTGGCTCGTGATATCTGCCGTTGGTAAACCGGCGGCCAGGGGGTTGGAGACGTCGAGGGAGGTGATCGCGCATCATTTAATATGTTTACCGGCGGGGCGAGGGGGGGAAGGAGCAGGAAGGAGGTATGGAAAATGAATGGAAGGGTAGTACCATGGGACGAGTGAGAGCAGTCAGCTGTAATACCTGGTAGCCCATCGAGTCTCGTCAATGCGGAGGATGGAAGAACGATGTGAGCGAGAGGGAAAACTGGGCTCGCAAACGGGGGTGGCAAGATGAAAGGGAAGGAGAAAGTCTAACGCATACATCGACGTGTGTCTCATCTGCCTGCGTGGTATACGAACGTAATGCACGTATACATACGTAGATACCTAGATACCGTATATATCTCTCGCCGTATTTTATGTGCAACCCATACATCCGTATTGCTATAACTGTGTACACATATATATGTGTACATCTACTTACGGAGGCCACGCGATATCGCCCTAGCCACACCCACGTTTGTAACGTAAAAGCTCTGACGTTGCTCAAAGTGCCGATAAGAGACGAACTAAGGTTTTACCCGAAACGTTTTTGCCGCACCCCGAGCTTTCCATCGCTACCCCTTATACGGCCGTGCTGTTGCTGTACTTATACCGCTGCTGTTGCTTCTCTCTTATGTATGCGTGGAATACTCGGAGAAAAAGTCACCCCTGCACGATTACGTGATTCGTGCTTACAACCCGCGTGTCCTCAGGCATTTTTGATACACGTTGCATTTTCATTCCCTTATACTTCGCTTTTTATACCCGTACGTAGTTTGAGGTGTTTTTTTTTTTTTTTTTTTGATTTGTTTGTTCTTTCATGATTCTCGTAAAGATTTGACGAATTGATGGAACGAATTATTACAACCGCGGCTGATGAGAGGGCGCATTTAACGGATTCGGCGAGAAATAGAGCGAGCGAAACGAGCCCGGCAGAGCAGCTGCTTCGGGTAGGACAGAATCCGGAGTCACTTAATTGATTCACTAATAATCGACAATCAACGGAAGTTAGAGCCCCGTAAAATTGCGTTTAAAAGGCGAGGATTCTCCCTGAGCCATTAGCAAAATCGAGGACGATGAATGAGACGAGATGGGGAACACGGAGGACGTGGAAGAACGGATGGTACGTCGCCTCCGTCTACTACCTGCCCTTCCCTTCGTCATTTCAGGTTGGTTCGTTGAATGCGGTTGCACTAGCACCACTACCTTCCTTCAACCTGCAAAGAGACACGCGCCACTAAGTTGCTACAGAATAGATTTAATTACCGTTGAACGAACGACCGGCGTGGCTGCGACGCGCAGTTCTCATATATATTATAGATGCAAAGGCAGCTCGAATGAGAGGAAAAGGAGAAGGATATGAAACAGGATAAAGAGGAAGAGAATTCACGGGTTTTACCCTCAGTTATACACCTACATCGTACTTAGTCTCTGTTCTCACTCAGCACCCCCTATACACTATGTATAGACGGTGTTCCGACGCAACGTAGTGCTTTACCTCATCATTTCCATTATACTGTTGAAATACAACTACGCGTGCCCCGACAGTCAATGCACGAATCATTCGTTGTTTCTCGAATCGGTACAGAACAATAATCTACCTCTCGCTAGTTATTCGCTTTCTCGTATCGTTATATTCGATTATCAGCTGATACATTCATGAATAAATCGATTCGAAAATATGCCGGCTGATTCGTGACGGTTTTATCTCTAGAAAAATACATTTCAGTTTCGAATCCCACTTTCGAACACTCATGCTCTATGGTTAAGAGGAGGAGAAAACAAAAAGTGGCAATAATTAAACTGCAAAATTTACTGCCAGAGGCTGGTACTTACAGAATGTGTTTCCCCAAACATTTTTGAAAAATGTGTTTTTCATTTTTTTTTTTTTAATTTTCTTGCTCATTGAAATAGTTGATGAAAAAGTAATTCAATGGAACACAACACGATACTGCCACCGTTTATCCTGCACCCCTGAAAGTCTTTCGGTTTAATCAACGACAAATTGACATTGGAAAGATCAAAATCCAAGCGTAAAACGCACCTGAGGCTCATTTTTTCTATTTGTACTCCTGTTATCTCTGCATTTCTCATACATCTACAGACGCCTGAATACAGCTAAAATATGCATGTATCCCGCATACGTGGTGTATACATATACGTGCATGTTTTAATCACTGATGAAAACCCAGAGGCGCATAGCAGCTTATGTCGGTGAAAGGCGATTTCATAAATTGACTGCGTTAATTAAAATTAATTGATTTTACTCGCACCAGTATACGTATATTATATAGACGTGAATACCAAAAACCGAAATCCCGTTATACTCTAGCGCATAAATCACATACGGTTCGTATGGCAGGTGTGAAATGATTCGCCTAATGCGTCGTATAGTAGAAAGTGCTAAGGGGATAGCGGAATGGATTCGTGAGAGGGTTTTTCCGTTTTCGCATACCCTTTTTCTAAAAAATGCGCCTCCTTTGCATGAATTGCGAGAAAAGCAGAAGAAAAAAAAAAAAAAAACTTCATCAGGAAAAACATATTTACTTCCGTACGCAATATAACACCCGCGAAGGACCAACTTACGAAAGATTATTTATTCACTTCAAATCATATCGAAGGGGATCGGCCGCAATTCGTGAACTTTCCGATGGATGTTTTCAAACGTAATATAACAGATAAGGATTGAAGAATGATGAGAGAGGCTCATAGTCACCAGCTAGTTTGAAAAAAAAACATATTCGAGAATTTGTCATTGGGATAATAACGTGCGGTACGGTCGTAATTTTGTAGGTAAGGGATTTGAACGCACTTGTTCTCGCGATGTTTTATGGCGTTGATAAACCTCCGTAGATATGTTTATATACGCATATACACATATAGGGCATGTCGCAGACTGTCGGGGGTGATGTACGTTAAGCTAAATTCTAGTTGCAGGTAGGGTAAATGCCTGTTATATAATATGCGGAAGGCGACGTGAGGGAAGGAGAGGGGGTAGCGCAAGGCGGTAGCTAACAACCAGTACCCGTTAAAGTAACTGGTATACGGCCACCCGGCCGGCGTGTAACTAAATGAATCGTGTTATTACATCGGACGTGCCCTCGACTCACGGAAGTTGAAAAGAGAGAGCGAGAGAGAAAGAGTGAGGGGTAGAGAGACGTGACTTCCAGTTGCTCATTCGCCAACGGTGTCCCGTACTGGATATCAGAATCTGGAATTGCCTGCCGTCAACTGAACGAAATGTACCTGAAGACGGGAGTTGACCCTTTCCGTAAAACTCTACGTTGGAATCTAAACCGCTAAAACGAAGATTGGGTAGAACACGACTTGCACTTACGAAGCATCGTGCAAGACGGCGAAAAACAACCACCCCGGTTACCAGCTCTTTTTTACGATGCATCGCTCGTCCAGGCAACAGTTGGCTTTTTACTCCACGTCCCCGAAATCAATGGGCCATCGAAATCCCCTGGGATATTCACCTATTCATTTATCGAATAAACCGGCGCGGGTAGCTGCGATAATATATCGACTAGGGACATAGTTAGCCGAACAAAAGAAGAAGGAGTAAAAAAAATTAACCTACGAACAATCGGAAGGAAAAAGACAAGTTTCCCTGCGGGTTATCGAGCTTTGTGTAACATCGAGTGTAAGCGATATACCGATACGTACCTTTTTATATGGGTCCAGTGTATCCGAGGTTGAAGGGGGGCTTTACACTCGCGAAGTTTTGAGACCGTCGATTGGCGCTTAAAAATGTGATTCCTAGCAGAAGGACGCCAAAAAACAAGCGGGAGACGGAGGTAATTAACTCGGACAGAACTCTGATGACAAGCGAGTGAAGGGTGGTACTTAATGTAAGCCACTTAGGAAACACTTTGTTAGAACGGAATTCAAATCCAGGCGATGAGGTCCACGTCCGCCTGCTTGGGGCTCGACAAACACCCGTCGCAACCTCGGACACAAACTATGCAAACTCACGTATACATACGAATACTTTCTAACGGTGTAAGTAGCACGTTCCTCGCTCTGTCCAACTCTGAAGTATTGATTTAACTAATGAAACTGCAATTTCAACCGCAGTCACCCGGTATATTAAACTACTGGATATCTCGGTGTCTACAAATCACGTAGATCATACAGTTCTAAACCAAAACCCTATACACCGTCGTGATTCTGGTTAAACAGAAACGTATAGTAGGTATATATGGAAGACAGGGGTTGGTAGACACTGGAATCGTGTAGCTAAAGCCTGAGCCATGCAGCTGGTATAGTGGCGTCCCGTGTCAGGGCGGTGTAATCCCTGGATCTTGGCGGTAGCATGGTCAGAAAACACGTTCCATGTTGGAAGGACCTGCAAGCGTAGAGTGAACGGACTGGTCTTAACCGGACGGACTTGGTCCATCGCTTCAATATACCGTCCAGAACGTTCGTAGAAGGTTGAATCGTTTTTGTCATGGGGTTATATACGTGCAACCCAAACGACCAAAGAAGCCATAATGTACCAAGATGAGAGGGACGCATAGGGACAAATTGCGGGTACAGTAAAACCCAAAGGTTCTAATATCACTTGAAATGATTATAAGACCGCACTTAGCACTTGATAAAAGCGCTTGCAAATAACCATACGAACCCTGCAGAAGGCTAAGGCTGATGGATAGGTGGGGATCAACGGGATTTCCCATAAGAGAGGGAGAAATTGAAACGTCGCCGATGATGTAGGTACGCGTTTCGTTATTCATCGTCATTTTTGATGATTATTTTTGGAAAATGTTAAACATTTTAGATTTTTGTCCCATGTAAAAGAATACAGTGGTAAAGAAACCGAGAAGTACGACACGTTGCTGAGTTGATTCTGGCATCTGGTGCCAACGGTAGTGAACCGGTTGAACAATTTTACTTAACACAATAGAGAATTCGCACTGAAACGCTCGAAAGCTTACCAGGCGTGATTTTCTAGCGAATTAAACGTTGAAGGATCGTAGCAGCGCACCTTGCGACTCACAGTCTGGAACATTTTTATTAAAAATTACGCAAGTTAGAACTGAAAAATATACCACAAGTGAAGTATGAAACAACCGCACACCGGTACGGCGATATGACGGAATTAAAGTTGAAAGCAAAAATAAAAATGCGAAATGCAAAAGGTTGAATAATATCACGAGGACGAGGACAAGCATGTGGCGTCAGTTATACCTACAGCTACTCTGTGCCTGTCGTTTTCTAGCTAATTTATTTTTTAATTCTTAAAATCCAGCCCTCGCACAGCAACAGGGCAAGCTTGATTATATAAAAATTGAATTACAGTTTAATTTGCGGTGGTGCTTTGCTGTCATCGGGCGTTCCACGATTTAAATATTGTTTCATACCGGTTATTGCGTATATATGCAGAATCCAGTTGGAAATCCGTAAATCCCTTTTTTTTTTAATCCACCGTATCTTTATGGTTTTTTTTAAATTCATTTGTTTCTTTCGAAAACAAAATCGTACAGTTTGCATCCACCTGGACATAGAAACGAGTGTCGTATTCTCGGGCGGCCCCGTGACATTTAGTTGGTGATATTTTACCCAGAGGCAAGCATATCCAGGATGACGTCATTCCCTACGAGCAGCTTCACGGCTTCCGTAACAAAGTTTCCAACCTTTGGCTGCATGGTGGTATTGGATTTCTCTGAAATTAACCCTTTCAAATTCGGATATCATTTGATTTCCAACGATTGAGTTTCGTTTGCACTGGGATCCACTTTCTCGATTCCATCATTGATAAACCACACCTTGATGTGACGTTGAAAAGTGCGTAGACTCCGGAAGATTTTCACTTGGTACTGATATATTGGGAGTGATGGAAAGAAGTGGTGGTTGGAACCAACTGAAAATCGTTAAAGGACTGCTAGCGATGGAGTGAACCTCTTATTGGTTACGGTGTTGGTCCATCTATTGAAGTTAACTCATCTATTGAAGGATCCTTGGGGGCGTAGCGTCGAGACTCGACCCCTGCCCAAACGTACTTCTGGGCCACTCGCCGCCACTTCCGAGTTATAAAATGGTGAGGAAATAAGTAAATTCAAAGGCGAAATATCGATATTCGTATAGCGATGAGCGAGTACTTCATATCTCACCTGGACCCCTCTTCCTCACATTTTTCTTCTTTTCTTTCTCGAAATCTCTTCCACTCAAGTTCTGATTCAAAGTTTTCCCCCATCGAGGTACAGGTATTATAATTATGTATACGCGTAAAGATGTTCATACATACTTGAGAGTATGCGGGCAGTAGCTATATCCGCAGTGTCGTTCACTGTTCAACTTTTGTCAATATTTCTGTATGTATACAGTACACATGAACCCATGTAAATCCGGGTAGCGTGAAGGATGGGGCA
Source organism: Athalia circularis (assembly GCA_963978495.1). Classification (NCBI taxonomy): domain Eukaryota; kingdom Metazoa; phylum Arthropoda; class Insecta; order Hymenoptera; family Athaliidae; genus Athalia; species Athalia circularis. The sequence goes on from OZ021702.1 coordinate 23,254,474, forward strand.
GCTCAACGAGTCCTTGGAGGAAACTCGGGTGATCCGATGGCGTCCCCATGAGCGCGCCAATTTATATGAGGGTAAGAAAACAAAACCGAAAAGAGAACGAAAGAAAAAAGAAATTAAATAAAATGAGAATCAACTAGGGAGGCAGCGGAGTCGACCCTGTGGTAACGGTAATTTGTAATTTAACAAGTACAAAGACGAGGAAAAAAGAGAGTTGACCAATTCTTGGATATCCTGACGTTCTCATCAAGGCAGACTGCTACTCTGTAAATTTACGGACTCCTTCCTCGCTGCTTCCACCTTTCTTTCTTTGATTGTTTGACCCTGGCATTCAAAGTTGCACAGTGTACTTCTGCGAGCGCGTCATTCTCGAGAGGCTGTTGTTCTTGAGGATTTTGTCACCCGGAACTTTATTACAAAGCTTCTGCAGCTCTAATCCATTTCCCCTTTTCTCCTACACCTGCGTTTTTTTTTCTATTTATTCTTCTTATTACTCTTTTTTTTTAAGCTACGACTGGGAGAATCTCTTAAGGTACAATTACGTCTGCATTTAGCGTACTCATCGCTCGGTTAATGTAGTGTAATTTACTGTAAGCTAATGTACTTTGGTATAACCTACTTATAGTTAGCTATCGTTAGTGTGATTTACTACAGTTCGACGTTGTGTCAGCTCTAATGTCTCCATTATAAACTGTCACTATTTGTACTCCGTCGCGTGTAATCGCTCACGAGTTTATGTGGACGTCGAGCATTAACCACCAGATCAAGTATTACAGAGCAGCTAAACCTCACGAATTCATCGGTATCAAATAACAGGATTGTATTTATTTCAAAGAGCAATACCAATACTTCAACTAACCTTATCCCTCGCAATATATATATATCTCTTCGTATAGCCAATTTTGCCAAAATCAACCTGTTTTTACGATACTATCGCGCGCCTCGAATCCCTGTCTCAATCTAACAAAGAGAAAAAGCGAATAGGAAAAGCAGCGGTCTCAAATCTTGTGGCTTATCTCATTTTTTCCTGTTTCTTTTGCCCCCGACTCGCGTCCTGACGAATGGCGTCACCCGATCGCCACGTGATTTCGCGAGACCTTACTTAGTCGTACCAAAGTAAATCGAAGCGAATCACCCGCCGTGGAACCAGTTGCAACTTCAGAGGACGAGGAAGGCAATAGTGGTGGGCAGACTGGATGAGGGATGAAAGCAAGGTACAGAGTAGGTTGTAAGGTTGTACCTCGCATGTTGGCAGCAGTGCTTCAGCCCTTCTGTCGATACCACTCGACGGTGTCGCCCCAACCTCGCCCGAAACTCTCACCGACTCACCCCTGAAGCTGGTTTCCCTTGCTTCGATTCACCTCGCGACTCAACTCGACTCCCGCACCTCTCCTCGCTTCCCTCCGCAGTCGATAATTAGCGACACTCGTTTGTCACGGCGACATTTCGACTGATTACACCGCAACCTTCAAACAAGCTCGGCGACTCGGCTATAACTTGCCCGAAAGAACGATGTGCAGCAGCTAAATCCAATTGCGAGGAAAGCTTTTTTTTTCCTTTTTTTTTATTTCTATTTGTTCTCAACCTTCCGATTCGAAGAAATACAAAATAAAAATAACTGCCAACCAGCATAAATCTTTAAAACCGATGGATAGACTTGTTATCACTTTTATTCCTATTTTCTCGACTTCGATCCATTAAAATAATACAATAAGAAATTAAAGTAACGTGAGGATTTGAGCAGCGTTAGCAGCTAGGAATTTACATTAGTGTATAGTATTTCAGTTGGAATCCGACTTTCTCGACTAGAAACCAAGTGCCCATTAAATCTGTAAAATCCTCGGGTCAAACATTTGTCAAGCACCTCGTCGCGTCGCTTTACCAACTTATATTCCGTCTCTCCCCGACGACGGTGGAAGCTGAGAAGAAAAAAATTTAAATAAAATTTAAAAAAAAAAGGGAAAAAGAACGAACGAACGAACGAACGAATGAAGAGGGAGAAAAAAAGTAATTATTTTAAATTCCCTCGCGAACCAAGGAAATAAACTAATTAAGTCTCTTGAACATCCCTCACCCCCTGTGACGCTATGCCGCCACCGCTTTCCTGGTCATACCGGCTACCACGCTTGTCTTCTAATTCCCTACTTTCCCTCTAACTCTTGGCTCCTGCTCTTTCTCTTTCTCCCTCTCTTTCGCGGTCACAGCTCTAACCGTTTTTTATTCTAACGTACTTATATTTCTTTTTGTACATACCACAGCGTTCCAAGCTCGTTCGTTTGCTTCTTCGTTTATTGGTTGATTAGTTGGTTGGTTGGTTGGTTGGTTGGTTGGTTGGTTGGTTCGCCAGTTGGTTGGTCCACGCGGATTCATTGTCAGGACCTCGATCTAGGACTATCGTTTGCCTCGGCGTGGCTTACAGCTAACCGTAACTGAGTTAACCCCGTGTGTTTGCCTTCGAGATAAAGCTTTCAGAGTGTAGTAGGACACTTTACACAGATTCGCCGTTACGGGCTTCCTAAAAATTATAAAGCGTTTATAGTTTGAAATATTATTATTTTTGCGTCTTTGATACTATTAGAATTTGATTTTGCACGTCATCAGCATAGTCGCTGGACCTAAAATAGAGCATTATCAGGGTTTACTGTCGTTCATTTCATTTCAGATTTACTATTTCGAACTAATAAAAGTTCTTTCCGGTTGTCTAAGTGGAATGAAGAAAAATAGAACAAAAAACAGGAAGAGACCAGAGACCACTCAACGATACCTATACTCACCTGTACTCATGTCTACCAGAACCTCTAACAGCCGTACAAAAATCTCTCTTAAAGTTGGCTAGTTTTATCGGGCGGAGGTTTTAAAACCCACAAAACTCTAGATGTGTTCCTTACCGCGACATGGCTAGGCCGTCCTGTAATCCCGGTAGCTATATCGCCCACGTCTACTACACTTTGTAATTTTAGTATCCGAAACGGTACGTCATAAAAGCGACGAAGTTTGAAATATTCAACTCGCCTGTTGCGGTCTCTAACTTCGTGAGAAAGAATTATGCTACATTCTGAAGATCGGGATGTATTTTCAATACCAGTCAGCCTTGGGATACATACAATATACTTGTTAGCAATTTGTTGTTGCTTCTGCACGAGGAACGTTGGAGCAGACCTTGGCGGACGTTCAACACGCGGAAGGGAATTTTAGTGGAACAACGGAAGAGGCCACAGACGATGCGATGGTATGGGGGTTACCGGCTAAATTTCGCCTCTAAAATCCCTTGCTCGCGGTGAATTCCGAAGGAAGATTTGGGAATTTCGATTGGCTCCGGTAAAGGCTACGTTTACGTTTGGCTGGGTTGACTGATGGCTCTTTTGAGCGAGCTGGCTGGTATTACTTAAGCTCCTCCAGCCAAGGGTTGCCAAGGACCGAACCATTTCTCATTACACCCTCCGGTGTCATCCCCAAATGCGTCCTCCTCTTCTCCTCCTTTCCTCTACTTCCACAGCTTTTCCTTTCCAGTCTCCCGTCCTGTCCGGGAGTCTTAAATCAGATCTTGCTTCCTCATATATATATACGTATAAACCTTTTCGTTATACCTTGTGCGTATAAAGCGACGGGTAAAACCGGATGAAACCAGCCGGAACCAGCCGTCTTTTTTGCCTGACCGTGCGAAACCTTCAACCCCAAGCAAAGTCGACCTAAGACCCTTATTACACCAACTGACGGTTTTTGCTCCCACTTCTATACGCGTAAGTGGAAAGGTATACATGGGTATCGGTGAACGCGAGTTGCAACGCAGGTTGTATAAAACGGAAGGCTTGGAAAAGCTTTTCGCTCTTGTTGACGTCAATTATCAAGATCAACAACTCGATTTACTCCCGGTAATTATTGTTCATCGTCAATTTCCGTCACACAAAAGCCAAGTGTATAGACCACATAATAAGGTAGGTATACCGCTGTAAAAGCTCGCAGCTAATTATCTCAAAAGGTAATCGCGTAAACGTGTACATTACGCAGTTTTATAAAATACTAACCCACAGTTGTGATATTTTTACCTTTTACTATTTCAGTTGCTAAGCGTCGCGACACCAACAGTTACACCCACTATACATACTCCATAGTTTTCCCGGGTGTAATGGAAGCGCGTCGCGGATACGCCGGCATCACGCATTATTCTCGTTACGTAGAGAGGCAGCTGAGGTTTATGGAGCAGATGGTTATTGTCAGTGATAGCGGTTTATGTCCTACATTCGTGTTGTAAACCCTTCACCCTCCACACCCTCACGACCTGCGCCCCCTTCTACCTCACCACCTTCCTCCGCTACTCATCGTCATTTTTCTCTGTCCTTCCAACGTATCTTTCTCTTTACTAGCCATAATAACTGAAAGGGTTATTGCTCGGAGTTCATACCGTGCCTTAACATCCTAACCCTCCCACATTGTTCGTCCTGTTTTTCTATGCCACAAAAAAGAAGAGAACTTTTCACCCCGTGACGTTTTCCGTTTCAAAAAAATCCCTCAACTTACATATATGAGTACCGTGTAACACAAATGAGAAGAAAAAAAGAAAACAAAAGATCCCAACTGCTTTTCTAATATCCAGGAAAATTTTCTTGGCGCGTTCTCTCTTCTCTATCCTAAAAAGTCGATGACCAATCGAAACTCGAAATACGAGATGAAAAATCGAAATACGAGATGAAAACTGGAAATTCGAGATGAGCCTCGTGTTTCTAAATTCGCGATCTATAAAATTGATCGAGGTATCGCCAATTTATCGCTTTAAAAAGTGAAAAAATAAGGATATCTCGATGGGATTTATTCCTAGCTTAATTTACTTGACGGATTCGTGTTCCTGAGGTCAAAATACGTTGGAAAAGTGTTCTGCAATCAATTTTGGCAATACTTCATTTTTTACCCCAAAAACGACAAAAATCCAAAGGAGTATATCTCAGATATTTTTCGAATTTAGGGTCGAAAATCAACTTTTGATTTTGATATGGACGTGTGATGCGTCTGAAATGTAATGATATGAAATTGAAAAAAAAGAGTAGACTAAAATTAAATTTCAGAGATGTTAGAAACAAGCGTGCGGGATATTAATGCGTACAATATGTATACCAATATGCGTGTTACGCGCCTATGTTCACATAGCATGTATGTATCGACTGCGCGAGGCGCTTCGGGCCAAATGGATACACATCACTGAGATTACCTCGGCCACTGTAGCCTAATCTAATGCGGCCCTACGGGCTCACCAGCTGCAGGAATGGAAAGGGCACAGGGTGGGCAGGGCTTTGGGTATTACCCAGAAGATGTTTCTGGCCGAGTAAACCGTCCCATCGCCGCCATTTATAATACCTGCTATACGTACCCGGCAGTAACCGGGGTGGCTACACGTAGTTACTTCGCCACACCGGTTGGAAGTTCAGGTGGAGGTGGGGTGGTGGGGAGGTTTTTGGGAAGGGAGAAAGTAACCACCGGTGTGGTAATAAGTAAAAGAGTTATATATCGGCAGTTTAATCCACCTCTGAAGTTACGCGGTTAATCGTTTTTATAGTCAACTTTATACGTACCTATACACTGTCTTTTGGAGTGACTAAATTATTCGCATTTATCTCGTTTGAGTAAATTCGATAACCAAATTTTTTTTCTTTTTTTCTGCCGGATGATCTATAAACGTATCTAGATGATAATTCACGCAATGTAACAAAGAAGTGTGACTTTGGTGATTTTTGTTTCGGAATAAACACAAACTACGATACGCGGAGCGAAAAAGTTAGTATCGAAAATGTAACGATATCGGTTGATAGACTGATTTAAAGCATCGCAACCCGGACTTCTTCGACGTTGGTTGTCGTAAAGCACACTGTGTGGTAGAAGTAAAGAAATTCGCGGAAGAGCTTTGAAAGTTTTATTAGAAAACAATAAAATATGCCCCTGCACGCGCTGCGGTATAGCTCGAAAGTACTATGTATGGTAGTATAGTGGGTGCACTCGTATCTTTGAGAAAGAATTCTTCTTCTTATTCTTTCATACTTCTTTTCCCGCGGCTTTATCTTTTACTCTTTTGATTTACAATCCCTATCTGATTGCCGTAGTATAAACTGCAGTTACGTACTTGTACGTACACATATAACACTAAACTGCCAACCGTGTCTCGCGATTTACATTCAACCTTTAAAACTTTTAGATTTTCACCCTCTATATCTATAGTTCTGCCCTGCATGGGATGTTACGCTCGTTTCAAAATAGATAAAAACTACGCCCTTTATCATTCAGTCGTCGCAGTCTGGAGCACGGCGGTGCGGATTTATCGTTGAAATTGACTCCGTAAAAGTGTAAAAATAATTTAGTTACTATTTAAAATTTTAAATTCTCCGATAAAGTTTCACAGCACGGTGTAAATGTATCCGATTATACGATAATGGGGAGGGTATCGTAACTATTGCAGACTAATCGTAATTGGTTGCTAATGGTATCCAAGCTTAGCGTTTCTCTTGGAGGTTTGCAGGGGTTGCCGTTGGTATAAACGAAAATCGGCATAATTTTAACCGAGATAAACCTCAGAGAGTAACAGAACGCTCCGGGGGAGGTTTTCAAATTTTCGAAAACAAAACAACAAGGACAATGTTAATGGGGAAGGATGATCGGAATTCCAAAAATATATCCATATAATTGCAACAGCGACAATGCTTCTTTTACCGCACATCTCTGCAGCATCAGGTGCTCGTTATTTTTTTCCACGGAAGCAAATCGAGGATACTTGAAATTCTGCGATCTCAGCGGCGCGCGAGTTTTTTTTAAATTTTTTGTATTTAGGAAGTCGCCGTTCGTTATTATTTGTAATCAGCTCATTGCACAACATACCCCTGAAAACAAAAAAAAATAATTACGACTCTTTTTCAATGTACGCAACACTCTGATCACAAAGTGAAGTAAAGGAAAAAAGAAAAAAAAATCAGAATCAGATACACGCAATGTAAATAAAAATTATGGAAAATTATCAATTCACACAATTTCGAATATCCTCGGACTCTTGGCTTCGTTATTACTCTCAATTTTCAAAGCTCGGCAAATTTTCTGAAAAAATTTCATTAGGTACATGATTATTTAATAATTCGGGGTTTTACACGTGCCGTTTGAAACTCTGCACGTGGTATATAATATCAGCCTCCACAGGTAGCCGGCGTTCTCGGCGATCAACATTCACCGGGGAATATTTTGTGCGCCCACTTACATGGCTAGATATAGATGCGGCTAAGGTATAACGATGTGATCCTATACGTTCGTATATAGGTAGGAACGGTTCCTACCTACCTAAAATTGCCTGTATACCTAGGACTAAGCCACTTTGTGGGATAAATTGGTGCAATTCTGGTTCGGATGGGCAACACGCAACATACATACGGAATGGGGCATTCTGACAAATGCGATACATGTACCACTTCTCGCGGAGGGTTCAAGGGGGAGGTTGTAGGTGGCTCCGGTAGGAGATGCTGGATTGGAGTGAGCGAGAAAACGGGATGAAGAGGAACGGAGAACTAGGAGGCTTCATCCCCTAAATGAGTCAGGGTACGGTATAACACGAGCAAACCGCTCGAAAATGATAGCCACCTCTAATAGGGAGGGATTCCGTTCAATTATATCTTATGGCGTGGTTCCCGGCTGTAATGGCGCCGTGAAACTACAGTACCCGCGTATCTAAGGGAACGCGATTTTCAGTGCGAAAAAAATAAAATAAATATACAAGCAAAAGCAGAGGAGAGCAACGAGAGAAATACGTAATCAGCGAAAGAGAAATAAAAGATAGAATCTGACCGCGAAGAAAAGAATTTTAAAGACGGGATTAACGCTTAATTTAAACACTTATTCTTTCAAATCCTATGGGAATTTTGCCCCTGCTGTGAGATTGCTGAATATTATACACGGAAAAAATTGAAAAGCTAGTGATTTATAAAGATGGAAGAAATTATTACACGGAAAATTATGAAGCGCCCAGGTATTGTTTAAATTTTATTTTTTAACGTGGCTTCGTTACCTCCACTGTTTCGGCTCGTGGTGGTGCAGCTGGTATTAAATAATCAGATGAAATTACGCGGTATATGGGGTGGTAGAGGGCGAAAGGGAAGACACGAAGAGCGAAAGGCGAGGTGAGAAATGAGAACCGAATAAGGCACGTGGGAAACAACGCAGAAAAGCGCGCTTTGCTTCTGCTTCTGCTGCTGCTAAATAACTCACCAGTCAAATTAAAATTACTCGCTCAAACGAATTACCATTCAGACGTTCATCTGATATGCGGAAACGGAAATTGGCGTTAGGAATCCCTTCTAATCCGAAAAACCTTTTATCCACGCGCCGAGGTCATGTATAACTAAATTTAATGCACACATTTACAAAATCCTGCACTACAATTCTATACATGTGCAATCTCGATACCATTTTCTGTTTTCATTTTTTTATATTTGTACAGAGAAATTTGCAATTCCCAATAATTAAGCAGATTTTAGTTGCGTGTGATTAACGGTACATAATTAGTTATATTAGCTGGGTCGACGCGACGGCTGGTGGAGGAGGTATATCGCGTTTTGGGTTAGCGCGGATAATTTGCGGTCGCAAATGTGTTTCCAATGATGAATAACGAAAGTTGCGATTAAGCAAAATCGACCGTAAATATATGTTACCCTTGGTAACGTGGGGCGCGCGAGTGGTGGGTGAAAGCTTATTTTCTAATTAATCTATTGCAAGGGACAGCCGAGGGTAATTAATTAATTTATCTCGTGATCGATAAACCCGGTATAGTGGCCTGTATCACGGAATGAAGTAGGTAAAGTGTTATACTATACAGTGCGGTAGCTATATATACCATGAAATTATACTAAAATTTAAACACACAAAACTCTTGCCAGAAAATTCTAGCTCCGCAAGGATCTAAAATTATTTTCTACTCAATAATTCGCCGACCACGAACGCATTCCGTCGGAATCCACCGCTCGTAATATTCTGAATGTTTCCCAGTCAATTTTAATTGAATTTTATAGTTCGCTCTGTAGTGCGATTCTGCATTTGAAAGCTGACAGTTTACGAGTTTCGCTGCATGTAACAATTTTTCAATACATTTATGGATAATAGAGAACAAAAAAAAACAATATCGAAACAAAAGAAAAACAACAAAACGAATTAGAGGGCTGTATAAAGATGCGATTTTTCATTTTCGCGTATCATCTGATGGCGCCGATTAAATTAGTGATTGTGACTTTGCGTTCATATAGATATATACCATAGCTTGCTGTGGATGGCTTACTGAGGAAGAGATTGGAGGGGCGAAGGGGCGAAGGGGTGGAGAGAACCCTCAAGTGCCTCAAGTTGGGTAAGGCTAGACACCACAGACCGCATAGTTGTGGCTGGTGTAAATCAACAAGTTGATATCTACCAACGTAGCTAACCGTCCGACGCATGACGTTGGCCATGGAAATATAGCTGGCTGCTGTTCCTACTTGTATAGGGATGTGGCAGCAGCAACCCCTTAGCAACCCCCAACACAGCTTCGAAATCCTCTTCATTCTGGTTGGCTTCAAATGAATATTAAAAGTTCCGAGAACCGTACCCGTTAATTTCATTACGCTTCATTTGCAAATTAAACAAAGTTATACGTCTGCAGAATTTGCGGAACAGACGCGCGACTGCTGTATAATATACATACATTCATAAATACACGGATAAAGCTCTCGAATATGTATTGACTCGTGGAGCTTTAGAATTGAAATGAAAAAAAAAAAGAAATTTTACGCTCTTATAGACCAGATCGCAGATATTTATGTTTTTTCTATAATATATATCGCGGGCAAGTTTTCTTTAATGATTTTGAGGAAAAAAAAATTCTGCAGGGGATTAATAATGACAACGGGATATCGAAATTATAACCGAACGTTCGTAAGAAACTTTTCCGAAGATAATTTATTCCCGATTCATCGCTTCAGCAGCTGTACCATCACCGCAAAAATTACCATCGGGAAAAATCTGTTTATATTAATTTCTAATCTCTTGAAAGCGAGGAAAAAGTACATCTACATAGTATATCATTGATCTTGGATTATATGAGAACATTATGCCGCCAGACGGTCATCTGGTGGAAAAGGACATTTTTAAAATTCTTTCTCATATAATTTTACACAAAGATATTTTTTTCTGTATTCATATTATATATAACGTCAGTCAGCTCGGTCCCCTGCCAAACTTCTTCTTCTTCTTCTTTATCTTCTTCTTCTTCTTCTTCAAGAATAACTGAAATTTAAATATGACGCTTTAATTATTTCTCCAAACACCCGTCTCACAAAATTGCGTCGATTTATCACTACCGAACAGACGCTCAGCGAATTTTATATTCTCTCCAATAGCAGCCGCTTGGATATACCACGGATTTCTCTCGCCACGCCGCGAATTCACCTTCTGTCACTTTTAGATTCGAAGTAATTAATAAAAAGAAGGTTTCCTCTCTTTTTTTTTCCTTTGCTTTTTATCGATGACAAACGGGAAAAAAAAAATCTTCCACTAACAAACAACAATTTTATTTCCATTCCTTATCTAGATTCCGATCCTCAACTCGCCGAATATATATATTTAATATCCACCATTTGGTCTTCCATAATATTTATCTCGAGTATTCGCCGGGGCTTCTGCAAATGACAGTTGAAATCGGCCGTAGCTACGTAGTGTATGTATAATACATAGAAGCGCAAGTCTTCATGAAAATCAACGCCGGGCGCGCGATGTTGAAGTCGAACCCTGCAGGTAACTCGTTAAATCTACTCTACGAACACCACGGTGTGGTCATAACCACCAGCCCGCAGGAAGCAGCGTGCCTTTATTACCTACCCCTATAACCAAACCTCCTCCCTTACCTAACCTAACGTAACTCAATGTAACCTAATTGACCCCATCGAGATCCTAACGTCCGTCGTACAGGTCCGCGCGCACCTAAGCCAGCCCCAAGTGCTCGACCAAGTCGTAACCAAGACTCCGCAGTAGATACATACACATCATATATGCGTTCATACTCTCTACCTTATAAATAAACGGGGACCACGTGAAGTGAAGAACTTACGAATAAAGTAGGTAACCGATTAACCATGTAATGACGGCATGGTGTACAACATCAGGTTTCTAACTAAAATAGTTCAGTTGATGCGATGAGAAAAATTTCAACCGTATAATCAACTCTTCGTTGAAATAATGAGAAAAATTTATTGGATATTGAAATTCCCATTATCGCTTGCCCCGTAAGTTAAAAAAAAAAAATCTTTACGGGTTTTGAATTATATTATGCCACTTTCATAATTTATATGTCCATTCTGGTTGTGAAATTAATATGAAAGGATAATTTTATTAGATCTCAGGATAAACTGCAGCGTTTATATGCGACACTCGAATCGAGTCACTCTTTAAATGTGACTAATTGTAAAACTGAAGTTAGAATTACTGATTAGCACGGGAAATATCGGAATAACGGTGAATACCAATCTTGGGAATTTGCTTGAGCTTTGTGGGTTGAACTGCTTTTATACCAAAATAGTAATAGCGGTAGCAGCAGTTTACATAGTCTGGCTATTTTACATAGGTATGTATATGGATACATACGTATACTACAGATATGGTTCGGCTTTCCTTCTTGAGGCTAGTTAAACCGAACCGACCAAATCGGCCGGCAGTTTAACGCACTGGCACGAAAAGGGATAATCTGAACATGTAGCCTTCATATTATTACGTAATCTACCAAAAAGCAGCAGATAAAATTACACACATATGTTACATACATTTATGAAAGAAAGACATTTCTTTTTTTCTCTCGTAAGTCGGTTTCCCTGAGAAGAAACAAACGAATTAGGGAAAGGTAACAAATACCAATTGAAGAGCGTTTCCATGATCCGATTACAGACGTCGGTCAATAACACGGTCTAACGAACGACGATCGATCGTTTTGATGTAAATTTGCTGCTTCTAAACTAGCTATAATTACAGCCGTTAGTTCGATGATCGTTAACTCGTTAGTATAGATTCATTTGCGATAATCTCAAGTTCCGCTCTTCTAATCGTCTAATCGCATACCGCATCTTATAATTACCATCTAATGGTCGACCCGCGTTCTGACTTCATCGGATCCTTCATCCATTTGTCGCGTGTTATACGGTAATATATATAATCGGCCGAAATTTTCATCCTATATTTAATTTTAACGACAAAATAAACGTTCAAAATTTCCACCTACAGTTTCTGGTTAATATTCTTCAACGGATCCATAACGTGTGTAGTTTGGTAGTTTGGACAGTCTCAAGAGCCGGTGAGGATATGAAATCTCTGCGGGATTCGACAGGGTTAAACTTCAGCTCGAGCCGAACGCGCACTTGGAATGGCGAGTAGATGGCGAAAGGGAATGGAGAAAAAAGGATCTGGAGAACACGGAGAAAGGGGTAGGAAGTAGGGGGAGGGTAAAAGTGTAAAACGATAGTGAAAATAAATAGTGCAGTACTGGAAAGCCTCGCGCCCCATTGTGCAGTCGCCAGCTCTTTCCGTAGCCGGGAATGCAACCGCGCGTGCTGCAAGGTGCACTTGGTCGATCTTGGAACCGAGTGGGGTGCGCTCCGCCTGTAAAGACGCTGTTCAAAGAAAATGTCGAGCGGTTCTGAGAGTAGCAGCGGCGGGAAACGAGAACCTAGAGAATGGAAAGGAGAAGGAAAGAAAAATGAAAAAAAGTAAGAAGGAGAATAGGAAGAATAAAAAGTATAAAAGCTGGGGAATGAGGAGGGGGTATAGGAAGCTTTGCAACAGTGCGATTCGAGTTGGTCATCTAACTAATAGACGTAGAGTCTTTTGTGCGCACATAATTCTGCAGAAAAGGCGTTTCGTTTAGAGTTTCTTATTTCGTCTCGTTCAAAGGAACACGACAATACGAGGTTATTACCGAATAAAAAAGTCTTTAGAAAAATCCCATGGATTAGCGGTGTTGTAGGTACGAATATGCCGAAGCTGATCCTAAATATTTCATCGGTGTCATAGCTACGTTATCGGGGTGGTAACTATGTGTCAGGTGTTTCAGGAAAAAGAATAGACTTTGATATATGAATTGTTGTAAAAAATATACAATGTTTTTGACTTTTCCAAAATGATGTATACCCGGTTGGCGCGGTGTGTCAGGTGATATTCTATTTGTAACGTTTGAATCGTTGTGGCAGGCTCCTCTTGAAAGGGGAACCTTTTAACACTTTCAATGCTCTGGTAAAAGTCTGAACCACCAGGCGCGTACATCGCAGCTTTTAGCCTTAAACATGCTCTATACGCGATGGTTACAATGCAGACGACGATGGCGCGGCGGTGAGTCCCCATTATACTTGAGAGGCCAGAGGCGAGAGGTGAGAGAACTGAGAACTGAGTATTACGAGGCAAATGTCGCGAGGTCTGGGAAGTTGCGTGGAGAACTTTGCCCTAAAATCTAAAATCAAACGATGTTCTCGTCGGCGTCGCTACCGCGCCACACCTAACGGTGAGGTGATTGTATAATTTTGCCAACGTTCGCGCTAAAGATCGTCGGAAACGACTGGTGCGAACTCTATGAACCGGTAATATGCGTTATAGCCGGAATTTGGAAAGGCCTGCATCGATGCGTATTGTCCTCTTCCGAAAAACGCAACGGAATATAGAAAGATGCAGAACAGAAAAAAAAAAAATATATTAAAAAATCCATGGGAAGATATATGAATTTTTTAATACCGATTTCTTTCCCATAAAATAATGAGTTACCCCGGGCACGGGAGTGTGTGTGTGTGTGGAATCTTTTTGGCACATTCTCGGAAACCTTTGAGGGTATACGGTTTGGATCTGAATAAATTCGTTCAGCGTGCCGCACGCTGATCCCTTGGGGCCGAATTTTCATAAGAGAATTTATTAGTGTCCCCGGGACCGGAAATATTTTCGCACGGGGTCCAACAGATAGGCAGTAACTCTCCGCTGACGGGAAAAACTGCGGGCTCAGCACTCCCACCCTATTCGCGAACTTCGTACCAGGCCGCTGAACGGCGCGTCGTCCTGTGCCCTTTTCTGGTTTCGTTCCGTCGTTCCTATACAGGACATACGAATCCACCCCATTCCGCTTCCTCTCTCCTTCCCCAATCTCTCCATGAGTATAGCGAGCGGCCCACCCGCCCCATTCCCTAACGTCGGACCGCGCCAGCTGCGCTCATTTCAATAAAAACACCCCGAAATATCCTTTATTTCCCCCCCCCCCTCTCCAATCCCTTTCCTCTTGCCCCTTTTTCCTACTTCCTACTACCGCGGTTCTCGGCTCGCCCAGCCACCCCTCCAACTTCTTCTCTTATCCCGGCGCTCCTGTCCCGGCGAGTTCCTTAAATGATCCATAAACGGGAGCCAGCCCGAAATTACTATCTCTGTCCCGTTTCAGAAGCAGCTTAGTCCCGCGTTTAGCTGTCCTACCATATACCCCTGTCTGCTTTACTTTTACCCCCTTTTTCCCCCGTATACCAACACCAGGTTCTACCGAAGTGCCATAATATCTTCGGAGTGAATTTTAGGGGATGATGCCAATTGTTTTTATATTGAGGTGTTAAAACTTTGTTTACGATAGCAACGTGCAGTGCTAAAAACTTGCATTATATGCTGTGTACTTTAAATACCTTTGCATATTAGGTACAACTCATGCGCCGCAGCTGCTGCCAGAAGTTCTTTCCTAGTCAGTTCCACTTCGAGTTCCTCTGGTATATCAAACAAAATCTCCGCTGAGATGAGACGGAGAGGTGGCAAATATATATCTGCTAAAATTTTTGGCAACAAAGACGAGATCTTTTCGAACGTGATCAGGGAAAATGAATTTCCGCGTACATGTATATTACGCGGAATCTTCATCGAGGGGGGAAATAAGGAAAATCCTTAAGAAGACGGAACTTGGTTGCAGGTGAGATGAAACGAGACGTGACAAGGCGAAGGGAAAGAGAAGTCTGAAATAATCGTAGACGCGACGAAAATATAATCATTGTCAGCAAATGTCGCGGCTTCAGCGCATTTAAATAACCGGGACATACCCCGCCGCGTTGATACCTTCGCTGCGGTATTTTTTTCTTTTTTCTTTTTTCTCTCCTCTTCACGGTATACTTATATTATTCTTTTCTCCGGGTCAACCGCATCCTCCGCAAGGTCTATCAGTCATTTGGAAGATAAAAAGAAAGTAAAAAAAAAATGTATCTTTCCCCAGCAGAAAATAATATACCTACACCGCTTCACGTATTAAAATATTCAAATTTCTCTCGGTTTTATCGTTCGTCTTCTTTTTCCCCCCTTTTCATTTTTACCCTCCCTCGCCGTTCTTCTGACTCTCTTTTTCCCTGCCCGCGGGCTTTTTAATCTCTGCGATTCCCGGTTCTCGATGTTATTAAGTCGTGAGAATTGAATTCGGTTATATACATGTATACTTTACGTGTATATATATATATCTATTCGAATGGAACGTGTGTTTCTGCAAAAATGGAATGAAATAAAAATAACAGAGACGGATCGAGAGCAAAAGAAAAAGATAAATTGTAAAACCTCAAAACCGGTGCTGTTGAAAGGAGATTATCCGTCACTCATATATTCATGTAGGATGTGTATCAAAATCAGGTGGGATAAATTACTTTATAAATAGAAAAAAAAATTACATATAACGCAATATTATCTAATTTAATAATAATTGGATTCTATCGAACGGAAGTTATGAAAGTCCAAGGGCAAAGAAATGAGCTATACATCTGGTGCAATTTATACGTCAGCAAGCTAACTAATAAGTGAACATTTCCTGATAAAGTCCTGCCGCAACTGATGCCAAAGTTGGAAATCTAACTGATACCCCCATTAAGCTACTGCTTCTAATTCTGCTTCTGGGTTTGATTCTCGTTCTTCTGTGTCTGGCATATGTGTATACCTATATTTCAGCGGAAATTCTACTATTCACATCGATACTTTGTCCATGCCTGAGTAACTGCATATTACAAATAGCCGCATTGTTGAACGAATATATAGGAGAAGAATTCAATAAAATCTAAGAATGGTCGTAAGATCCAATGCTGATTGGACTAGCGTATAGGACACGTGTGTAGGTATAGATTCTGTACGTCCTTATAGTATAGACTAGATTTTGCAAGCTTTATGAAACTTCCTTTTATTCTATATCTATACTATCCACAATCTATACTTATAAGAAAATCTTACGTATTCAGCTCGTCTCCTGCTTGCCCCAGTTATATGGTCGTAATTTGCCGTCATAAACTTGACCCGAATATCTCCTCAGTCTTACATACCACGATGTAAATCATACCGCGTTACCGTGGATTCGTTGACTTTTTTGTTCGTTTTATTTTTCCTAAGATTTCTCCAACTTAACTCTGAGTTTTGCAACAACTGGATATATTTTCGTAACGATCGAATTCGCATGCTTAAACTTTGCTTGATTCGACTGACCTGGACACTTGACGGGAAATATGAGCGACGTTTCGAAGGCACCCATATAACATCTATGTACGCGTTATGGGTGAAATTTGGGTGGTGAGAAACTGTTTAGCTGACAGGGACCACCACCATCGTTTCTCCTAACCCTTGGGTCACGAAGCTACGAAGCTATAAATTACATAAATTAAGTAACTCCCTACTCTCACTTCGGCGAACATCTTACGTCTTGCCAACTTTATAACTTAATCACTAGCGTTCACTGGAAGACAGAAAGAGAGCTTGCAGTACGAGAGGGAAAACGAGCTAGCCTGCACGGGGTTAGAATCCCGAAGGAAACTTGGGGCGAACGAGAAGAAAACGGAAGAAGAGAAGAGGAGGGAAAGAGGTATGGAGGTAGAGGTATACGGTTGAGGGCAGCTCAAGGGCGAGAGAGAGCCGTCCCTGAATAATGTACCAAAGGGGTTGCGCCTCATTTGTTTCACTAGAAGGTATTCCCGAAGTACCGAGTTCGGTTCCCAAGCCGATATAGCCGCGCCCCCGTGGTAGCCGCCGCCGCCGCCGCCGCATTCCGTCTTATTCCCTTCAGCTTCCACCCTAACTGGCAATAAATTCTACCTTTCTTCGAATAATGTAAACTACGATTCGCCTCTTCTTTCCAGTTTTCCAAAACTTTTTTCTTTTTTTTTCTTTCGTGCCTTTCTTACCGCCCTAATTCCAATACCCATGAGCTGTATGCCGCCAATAGGCACGATAGGCCAACAAACGCAAGTCGCTTCTGTGATGTATCTATTTACGCAAAGGATCAGTTTTTTGAGGATACAAAGACGATGAGAATGAAAGTCGACAGTTTGGAGAAAATAATTGTTTACAGATATATGCAAACTTCATTTTTACGTGTCTATGCGTGTTTGCCGTACGGTGCAGTGGATCAGCGCGATTAAACTGCCTGCAATTTTAATCTCTATGGATTGCACGCTGTACTGGCCACAAGACAGCGTTTCTCCAACGAATCATAACCTAATCAAGAATCAAGAATATTAAAAACTTTCTCTCAGTCTTTTCTTGGTGATTTTAATCTCGCCGTGCTCTCTTGCCACTCGTAATTTAGCTCGACTTACCAGAGCAGCCCCCGCTCCTTATGAATCTGCGTAGATGTCGTTTAAGATAACCAGGAGTTAGTACTTCCGACGTCCCGAACTCCGGAGTGTACCGCGCTCTCAAAGCTCGAAGCCCAAAGCTTGCGTTTAACTGCGGCTTACTAATTATCACGATTGTCATTACGCGAGGGCAAAGGGTTCTCCGAAAAAGCGACGAGGAGAGAACTTACATATAACCGAATAATGAGAAAACGGAGACGACGGGTATCGGTGCAATGCATGAAAATAATATAATTCGAAAATTTAATGAAAATAACCCGCATGAAACTCAGAGAGACCACGAATTAATTGTCTCCTCCAATCTTATTCTGTTTCAGGATTCGGCTTCGTCACATTTCAAAGCGAGGATGTCGTGGACAAAGTGTGCGAAATCCACTTCCACGAAATAAATAACAAAATGGTGAGTATCGTGCCCCAATGATTTCAATATCTGGTAGGTCTCCGCCTCACTTCTTCTTTTGTCTCTTCTACCCGTGTAACCTATAATATCAAACTAACCTCGAATACGGGGGAGTGACAATCGTGGTATAACGCGAAGTGGTGAGTGCGCCACTATTTGCATTACCGGTACGCGATGGGCGGAATTAATTTTCCGGATAATTGAGAAGGGTTGTTCAGGAAGCTATTTGTATTTGGCACACACGAAGATTACCTTCGTACGCCACATTGTACGTTATACATACACCTCACCGCCCCGCCCCGCCCCCCTGCCCCCCGTCCTTCTTCCCCCGTCATGCTTATGGCGTTGGTTTCTGTTCGTATATGCCGTGCAAAAAGCTACCGGTTCCCCTGCAGCACGCACCATCGGACGAGGTTATCACGAAGGTACACCGGAGTCAAGTTGATTTTCACCATTATAAATGTATAATCACCATACCTGAGCATATATACGCATATATTTATTATACAAACTAGGTTGTACACGTGCAGAAGATTCTATCTCTCCGCAGATGTCATGACACTGGCCTGTTGTTATCGGGAGGAATAATCCACGACGTCGAGTATATAATATTCGACGGTGAAAAAACTGAAGAGAAAATTTTAAGACGAGGATTATCTTGACGCGGGGGTGGCTGTGTAACGGGTCGATCTGTTTCAGGTTGAGTGCAAGAAAGCCCAGCCGAAAGAAGTGATGCTACCAGCAAACCTGGCGAAGACGCGGGCGGCAGGTCGAGGTGCATACGGTGAGTTGGTGATGGTCGCGACACCCCCTTCGACCTACCGATACGCGCCGTACCCCCTTCCCTCAGCTGCAACCGCGGCCGCAGCGGCACACGCAGCTGCAGCCGCAAGTGCTGCAAATCCCCATCATTTGTTAGGTCCGATTGTAGCGAGTTCGCCGGCTGCTGCTACTTACCAATACGCAACTGCACCCGCGGCAGCAGCAGCGGCAGCCGCCGCGGTATACGATGTTAAACGGGCTCTCGCCGCGGCCGCATATCGTCCACATCATCCGGCCGCTGCAGCCGCTGCAGCCGCAGCCGCCGCGGCGGCCGCTCCCCGGGCAACGACTCTGACTTACTCTATGAGCGATCTTCTCGGAGTTCAAGGACTCGATATGAGC
This sequence comes from Athalia circularis, assembly GCA_963978495.1. Classification (NCBI taxonomy): domain Eukaryota; kingdom Metazoa; phylum Arthropoda; class Insecta; order Hymenoptera; family Athaliidae; genus Athalia; species Athalia circularis. The sequence goes on from OZ021702.1 coordinate 23,273,668, forward strand.
GCCATGTACCATCCAATTCCGACCATAGGTCTATGACCCACAATTTTGACTCCGCTATCTCGTCCACAGTAAAAAAAAAAAAAAAAAAAACTTTTATCAGTTTTCCATTGTTTCATTTTTTATTTTCTATTATCATCATCTTCTTCTTTTTTTTTCTCTCCTTTTATTTCATCACACTTCATAACTTTTGTACATGCACCGCACTGTATAGATATATACCATAGAAACGTGGTGGTAACCCGAGGCGATTATTTTCTACACCATCCCCTCTTATATATATCGTTTAATATCGCTCGGTCGACTGGATTATTATCTTGCTAATTGACAACTTGATCGACGTATACATCGTGTATACATATATAACACAATCGCCAGATTTATGATTAGGTATACTAGATGAAACTTGAAACGGTCATACAGTTTACATATCAACAGTGCAATAATATAGTTACCCATAAATACACATATGTATGAATTATCGTTAATTTAGAAATCCTGATGATATTTAAATACGTCGTATCGTTGATATTTCTAACAGCTTATAACGCGCTAATGATTTTATTCGTTCACATTAATTAAATGTTTTTCTTTTTGTATTTATTTAAATTGAATTAAACGTTATTCATTAAATACACGATGTGGAAGTAGTAGGTATTATATAAACGAGACGATAATTAACGCTCAGTTCATGAACACTGTGATCGTAGCCAGGTAGATATAAATGATTAGAATGCGATAATGTAGTTATTATCACACGCAGTTTCGTAGAGAAAAAGAAAAAAATCAAAATAGTCAACCAACCAATGGGGCCTCATTTTACAGTAGTTGAAAAAAATATAAAAATTAGACAGCGTTCTTCGCTGATGACTGGTAGTTAAAAATTTAGATGAGAATAAAAGAGACGAAAGAAAATTGTAGTACAGACGATAATATTAGACAATACGATAATAAGTGTTCAAAAAAGTTCAAAAATTGTCTTAACAAGACTATTACATGCTCAAATTAAAAACGATTTTTATCGATCTCTGCGACCGGAATAACTTTCGAATGTTGACGAAAAAAAAAAATAAATAAATAAAAGGAAGAAAAAAAGAACTTTAGGTAACGTTGTATTGTTCCTATATAATATAATAATGTAAGCTGAGCTCTAGGAGGACTTTCAAATGAAAATTCCAGCGTTACCTCATATTAATTAAGCAATAAGCGATATGATTACTGTATCTATGGCCTTTGTAGTAGCGATGAAATAATTCATTGATGACCAATAGTGCCGGATAAAGTAGCCCTACATTGCTCGTGTTTTAAATTAATGCAGGTAAAATATTATCTTAGTATAATTAAACAAAGTTATGTTCCTACGTAGTGTTTGATATAACGCAGACGCGAATTACTCAATCATATTAATTAATAAAATTCTAGCGTCTGTTATAGAAAAATAGTATAATTAAAGCACGATTAATATTTGGTTGGAAAAATTCCATTCCATAAATTTGATCAGTCGGGATTTGATCATAAAGTAAAGGATCATGAACGTGACGTGGACATCTACGTTCCACTTTTCGAATATAATCCGGTCGTGGTGATTACATAGTCATCGTTTAATTCGTAGTTATCTACACAATAGTAGTTGTTGTAGTAGGTCTTTCCATGTAGGTGAGACGATAGCGATGAGGTCTAGGATATGGTAGAAAAATAAAAAAATAAAAATAAAACAGCAGCTACAATTAATGTCTCGCTGACAGTGAACGGAAATTACATTTACATTTTTACATTCACCATTCATTATCACAGTCATTCTTTCGTTTATTTATAATTCATTTATTTTTTAATTATTTTTATTTTTTTTTTCATCAATTTTTTTGTTATCGGACGAAATGTATAACTCACAGACGAAAGTACCTTTTGATAATATAATTTTATTTCACTTCAATTTATATACACACACATATATATATACTTATTATATATATTATGATATTATTATAATTGGGGGTAAACGAAACGAAATTTCTACGTGGGTGAAAATGCTCCCCGCGGCGAGCGTCCCTAAACCGTATCATCCGCTGAACGGCCGTCGTGATGATAGAAAAAAAAATGATAAAATAATAATAATAATAATAATTGCTTAAATATAATGAAGAAAAAAAAAATACGAGAAAGAATGAAAGATATAAAAAAAAAAAAAAAACGAGTACCTATATACTATCATTCCACGTATAATAATATATTGCGGATTGCTGTAAACTTATCTATATTATTATATTAATAACCCCTCGTTTATATCTATGCAGTGATTGTATAACTGTATATATACACATACATATAATATATATATATATATATATTGCAATTTGCATAATAATATAATAATTGTTACGGAAAAGTTTACAGCAAATCAAATAACCGCGACAATGCGCAAACTATTATAACTCATACATACATATATATATACATTTAATATACATAACGTTTTACGCGTTTTAATAATAACAATAATAATCAGATTAATAATAATAATAATAATAATTTGACGAATTTTCTAATTAATATATACAGATATATATTGAAATATGAAGAAAAAAAAACTTTACATACAATATAGGTATATTATATATATTTCCTTATGATATAACTTCATGAAATTTCATAATAACATAAAATATATAATAATCTTCCCATGCGTGATGCTGCAATATATATAAACATTATACATCTGGTAATTGCAGTGTAAAATGAAAAAATGAGGATTTATTAAACAAAAGTCCAAATTCCATGATCGACACGATGATTTGATTGTTGCAAAAGAATTCTCACGCGCAGTACCCATATGATGTCGTTATTAATGATTGAAAAGAGGAAAAAAAGGGAAAAAAACAAGGAAAAGCATTACTTAAAAAATTCAATCTTTCAATATCCGTACATTAAAAATAGTAATTCGATAATTATATCGATATATTATATACGTATATATTTTTACAGCCGCATTAATTAATGAATTAATTAATTAGTTGTGTAATAGATCTACATATCGAAAGCCAATAGGCAATAGGTGAATATTTTGTCATTTTAGTTTACCGAAACTAGGCGATTTAGGTTTTTATAGTTAGAAATAATAAATATCTATATATACATACATACAAAATTAATTTTTTGAGAAATACATTCCTATCTTTGAGATAGAATATAGCGTTGAAATATCATTGATATATTATGTTAGTTTATTAGAATACTTTTTTGGTAATTTTTCGTGGAAGATTATTTATATTTAAATCATAAATAAGTCTTACTCGTCGTAATTATCAAGGGTTCGTACGACACCACCGTAAATCCAGATCGAAATCGTTGTCGCAAGTTATCTGAGATGAGAAAAAAAAAAAGAAAATAGTAAACATCTTCCACGGAGAATGGACCAGCGGCTGTACCAAACCTATATACATATTATACTTACAAGCTACGTACATTATATAGTTATGTATTATACGTACTTGGGTATCTATACTAAATACATGTACTTGTCATATACATATTATAGTACTTAACACTTCTAAGCTATATAGAATACTTAAATATTAATACGTCAGACGTGTGTCCTAGAGAGTACGTACCTACTTTGCCTGAGAGGCGCCACTCTTTCTGTTTCGTAAGTAGAAAATACTTAACAAAATTTGCAGATTATTACAGAATATACAGATATATGTACAGGGTGAATCAACGGAGATGTCCGAACAGACGGAGACTAAGCGACAAGATGCGAGCGCGAGAACGAATACGGTAGCCGGTCTATCGTGTTGCTATTTTCTTCTGTGGATGCTCTCGCTATTCATTGGCTACAGAGCGAGGCATGACGTCGACTAGTCTCCGCCTATTCGGACACCTCTGGTGACTCACCCTGTATATATATGCCATTTATTCTATGTGCTTTTTGGGGCCGATTTTGGTTAAAATGATTATTGAAGTAGAAAACACAAAAAAAAAAAATCATTATGAATAATCAGTGATCAGTCCTGTTGTACGTGTAAAATCTAAAGAAAAAAAAAAAAAAAAAAAATACAAATAGGAATCAATCTTGTATCAAATTTTTTGTTATTCTGACGCTCAATATTTATAACTATAATAACGATATAACTGAAGTTGCCAAAGTATATTTGAATTTTTCAGTTTTTACCTATTATTTTTTAATTATTACTTTTAATTTTTTTTTTTTTTTTCTGAGAATCAAATCAGAAAATTGTTTAACATCATGCAATATTATTTGTAGTATATTATCATAAACTTAATGGAATATTTATTGCACTTAGGACACAAGAAATTATATATACGTACAGATAAATGAAAATAAGACAAAAAAAATTGAATTACAAATTTTTGATTGATCAGTATTGCTAAATAAACGATGAACGAATCAATAATATCGTATTGTTTTTATTGAAAACGTCATATTGAAAGAAAAAAAAAACATGAAAAAAAAGAATCAACAGGGATGAACAAAAAATACATATGTACATATACTATATATTATGAATATATACACATATAATCAAAACCAGCCCGACTAGAGACTAGGTACGAAACTATTAATATTATTAATATGAGTGTATTACATGGCTAGAATAAATCTATTCTATTCATCTACAAGTAAATGTGAAATATATATTATACATATATAAAAACAAATAATAATAATTTAGATTAGCTCAACGTAGTGCAGTGTAGCTTGTGATCGGTGTTTATTAATATTGTATTATATATATAATTTTAAATGTCGTAGATCTTTCACATTTTTCCTATATTTCGAATCATTCGCACGAAAAAGTAACAACGAAAACAATAAGATTAATTAAAATCATCGTTTGGCGATCAGCCGTAATCGATCGATTCACGTTCCACGTTCCGTACTAAACGTCTTGACAGACCTCAAAATGTTTATAAAAATCAGAAAAAAAGCGAAATAGAAGAAAAAACGCCAGTTATTACCATGAAAATCCCGAAATTCCAAGAAGCGGACACCGGAAATCGAGAGCTTGGACAACAACTGATTGTCGAATCGTCGAAAAGGGATAACGAAAAGTGATAATTTGCGTTATTTTGTTCACAATTTTCTTTTTTTTATTCATTGACACAATTTTGTTTTGTCCATTTTATTCCAGTCGCACTGAATTTCGCGTAACTCGTATCATGATGGGAATTTAACAATAACAATAGGAAAAATGTGAACTCACAATTAGTCTAGTATTAATATAAGCTGATAGATCAAACAACCTAGAAAAGAGGAGTCTATACCTTATTGTATAATAATCATCTAATCAATGAATAATATACCTATTGGCTATAATAACAATAGATAATAGGGCAGTTTAATTTTGGTAGCTTGGAATATATATTTACTCTATTATCATACGGTCGCGTAGCAAATAGTAACATAGTCAAAAGTATAGTTCAAGCGTTAGTCAAAAAATAATTAGTCAATTAATTAGATGTGTGGTTTTTTATTAGTATAAAATTATGAAATTTCATGGATGCCTCTTATTCAGAGAAAAAGCAAAGAGAAAGCAAAAAAAAAAAAAACATTCATATATCTTAGTGCTTTATAAATTATTTTTATTTTATTTTCGTTTGTTCTCTACATACTTATATATATATATATATATATATATTTCCAAATAAAAAAATATATATATGTATAACAAATATTATATGTTTCATAGAAACGTATATTGGATAAAAAACAAAAAAAAAACATATAGAAAAAAAAATTATTACTAACAAAAATTTTTGAATTTCTGCAAGAAAATTTCTTAATATCTACTTAATTTATTCAAAAAACATGATAATTCACATTAAATGAAGCTAAATTCCTAATTACATGATACATATCAAGATTGCAGAAATTTACAAAGTTTAAAATGTTGTATACATCATACTAACACGTAAAAAGAATAAAAGAAAAGAGAGAAAAAAACGAAACGTAAAACTTATACGGGAATTATGGTTGAAACATTATTAATTTGCTTGTTTTTTCTTGTAGATTTTATGTGGTCCCTGGGAGGATTACCCGACGGTGAGTTTACGTAACTACTTTAATTATCATATTTATAACTTGACGTGTGCACGGCAAAGCTCGCATAAGAAGAGAGAGCCATACATATAATACAACACCTATCATGTGTGTTATTATCTTCAGTAGTGCTTCGGACACGTCAAACGGTCCCGATTATCAGGCGCCATCAAATATTTCAATTAAATTTTCGAATGAACTTTCTGATCGTGAGAACGAAAAAAGCGTCGACGACACGTATATATGATCCTTGTAAAAGTGATGGGAAAAAAATGATTTCTAAACAACAACGTTAAAAGTAGGATAATTTATTTCAAAATGATCTATTGTAGGTTATGTCTTTTTCGATTCTTCATTGTTCACTTAATGTGTGGAATGCGATTAGGGGGCAGCACAATTTCCATTCTCCACAGAGCCGACGAGAAATTCATGTACACTCATTTTCGAAAGACCCTATTTTCATTCGTGTCTTTTCAAATCGTGAGATTGTGAACTTCGTGTAAATTATATTTTTCTTAACATTGTCCACAGGTTTCCCAGCGGCGGCGTATGCGGCGTACGCGGCGGGGCGCAGCTACTCAGGGTACCCTAGTTTCGGCCTCCCCTACCCAACAGGTAACCACTTTAACCTTAACGCAGCCCACGTGGCACCTTTAAGCCTGAATTTAAATCACATACACGCGAACTTGAACCCACCGCCCCCAACTCCTCATCACAATCCAGCCCCTGCCCCCGCAACCGCTACGGCAACGGCACTCTTTTATCATCCCAATTTGGAACTCTACAACGCCATGCCTCTGTGAACTAATACGCGCTCATCATCTATAACCCGCACCCCGCGTCCATCAGCTATTCTTCGTCTCTCTTGACTTTTTACCCAATAAATTGTGCAACAATCGCCTCTTTACCCCCTGATCCACCCCTCTTATACTTATACATGTATATAATTATACATAGAATTTTCCTTTCCCATTTCCATCTTTTATTATTCTTCTTCTTCTTCTTCTTCTTCACTTCATTGCTTTTTCGTTCGTCAATTTGTTTCCCTCGTCTATTCAGGTGTCCAAAGAAAAGATAAAAAATGAAAAACTTCGCAAAGTTTATGATATTATAAACAAAGGAAAAGAAAATCATAACAAGAATAATGAAAAAAAAATTTTACCTCTGCGCGTGTGTCTGATTTTTTGCGTGTTAAAAAAAAAAAAACAAACAACGAAAAAAATTTCACCAATACTTTTTATCGCCGTATATGTATACCGTGTACTGTATGACATAATTAACATCACGATATTTCGCTGGCCGCTCACATAATATAAATCTATACATATATTGTATACACACAAAATGAGACACACCCACCCACACACACTGCGTATATTACATAATATACATATATACATGTAAAGAGGGAGAGAGAGAGAGAGAGAGTTGTGTATACCTATAAATCTGTTGCTTATTGATTGGTTATTAGCTCACGACCCAGTAATATATAAACGGCAGAGTACTTATAACAATATCAATTGTCTGCAAATATCATTAACATCTGCGCTGCGTATCATGCAAAGTATATTTCTTGTACTGCAGAAGCTATTCTTTCACCGATATTTAACACAATGGATTTTTACCATTACATTCCACACAAAACATACAATCCGCGGTCAAGATGAGCTTTTCACGACAATTATTTACATACATCGAGCGCAAAAAAAAACAGTCAAAATAAATAAGCACACTCGTTACGTACTTCGGATAAGAAACTGTGCCAATTAATTTCGCAAATCACAATCTGCTTTGATATCCCCCAAAATATCATACGTATATAGGTATACCTATATAATTGTATAATTCACTCGCAACTCTTCTTCTTATTATAAATAACAACATACAGAGAGTGATAATAGTTAACAACCTTATATTGTCCACACAAAAGTGACGTGTCACTTCATTCAAAAAGAAAAAAAACAAATGAAAAAAGCGAAAGAAATCAAAGGTAAAAAATAAGAAAAAAAATGAGAAAACCAGAGACACGAAACGTCATAAGGCGCACCCGATTTACTTTAAAATTATGGCTGCAGGGTACGAAGGTACTTGAATATTCCTTTATCATGTGCTATACATTGAATTGAAAAACAAAAGAAAAAATGTTGATAGGTATGTTATAGGTAAACGTTATTAACCGAATCGAGTGTATGTATATTTATATTCACAAATTATCAAGTAATTATTACACCCAAATATCGTATGAATGAAGGAAGAAAAGAAAAAATAAAAATATTGAAAAACAAAACTTGTACAGATATATGAAATATGAAAATTTATAATAATAATAACGATGATGATGATGATAATATAACGCTGAAAATAACGATTATGATGAAAGAATGAAACGGGAGAAAAAATTTGAAAAAAAAAACAAAAAAAATACACAAAAATAATAAGGAAATTAATACACGACTATAATATATTATTGATAAGAGAATGAATAAATATAAATAATTACGATGTTAAAGAAAAGTATCATTGTATTATCATATAATATAAAGTGTATGATAAATAAATTGAATATTAAAGAATTACTTCTGTATATTGTTCTGTACAGCTCTGGTACGTAAAATATACGTTCGTGCAACATTTAATGAGTTGTGCGAGAAGTAATTAAATGAAAATGTGAAAAAAAAAGAAAACAAACGATTTATGGTTTCTATCAAATGTTAAAAGTGTGCGTTAAATGAATTATTAAACCTATGATATAATTATATTACTTGAATATACATGATATGTGGAAAAAAACAAACAATTTACCGATTTACATAATTTTTTTTTGTTCACAAATCCATGTTTGCACTTTTATTAATTGATTTAATTTAATTTTTATTTGGCTTTTTGGTTCGTTGAATCAAAGCATTGTATGAGTTTAACGATAATAATAATAATTATTATTATCACTATTATTATTGTCATCGTGGTCATTATGATTGTTATTATTGTTATAATTATTATTGCGTAACTCGTTAATTAACCGCGGGTTTGTTTCGCGATTTGTTGAACGTTGAAAACATTAAACCTCACGAAAAACTGAGGAAAACGTAAGAAAACACAAGAATAATTGACGTTAAGCCACGGTCTCAAGTACCTTCTTGCATTTTTATTTCATTGTCCCCTGAACCACCTCACCGCGCAGCTATATACCGTATAAATTCATATTACCAACGATTCTTAGAGTGAGATTGGTGAAAAACGTTTCGTTCTTGTAGAGAGAAAAAAAAAAAAAACAGAAAAGAAAAATAGAGAAGAAAAAATTTCAAATCACGAATTTTGTGTAGAAAATACACACGTACAAATATAGGTATACACATACCCAACACACATAAATGCATGTACATTATACATACCGATATATGAAATATGCTGCGACAACTTCATTTATAGAAATTAGCTCGCGAGAAAAACGAAAAAAAAAAAAAATCTGGATTTAAAAAAGAAAGAGTAAAAATCAAGTACCCAATTCTTTAATCTTACTGCACTGAATAGTTTTACGGTAAAATCATTCTTTGTTAAAGGTTTTTTTTGTCTTTTTCTTCTCTTTTCTTTACAATTAGTATTAAATAAACTTTAAATTGGCGATGACGCGCGTCGAAAGAAATAACGCGAGAAATTTAATTTTTCGTTTATAAATTAATTCTTGGGTCATGGAACCGCGAATTCAATAGTTCTCCCGTACGTACGCCTCTACCCATCAAATAAGCTCCGCACATTGATCCACCGATTTTTATTATTAATAATTTTTTTCCTCTACGTTTTAGCTGAATACCTCAATTAACTATTCTCATTGTTTCTGATCCATTGCAGTGAAAAAATCATTTGTCAATAACAAAAACATCACGCCCTTGATTAATCAATGTTGATCAAATCAATTAATTATCCACTAACATATTATTATTATTATTATTATTATGTAATATGAATTGCACATATTGCGTGACGTTTTAATATCATGCAACTAAAAATTAAATTAACACAAAATTTGAAATGATAACAAAAAAAAAAAATATGTGTACAATAACATAGATCGATAACATATATGTACACCCGGTTAGGTTGATTGTGAATCGCTTCGTGGCCAAACTCGCTTGGACAACACTTGGTAGCCGGCCCAGCTACACGAAAAAGTTGTCCAAACGCGCGCTTGGCCGCGAAGCGATTCACAATCAACCTAACCGGGTGTACATATAATAAATATCCATTATTTGAAAACGAAAGAAAAAAAGTACAAAAAAAAAATAACAAAAAGCGACGTAAAATACCAGATAAACTGCATCTTGTATCATACACCTATGTATGTATAGTATATATATTGTATATATGTGGAAATACGTTTCATCGTATATAACATTAGATACTCACATTTCTATAGCTGATATATAAGTGCGGAATTTTGACGTCAAGAAAAAATACATAGGAGACTTAGGCAATGAGGGGTGTATCGAGTATCCGCGGATTCTGCGAAAAACACGTTGCTACCCTCAATACTTGAATCGAGGAAAAGAACTTATAAATAATGCACAATGTTTTTCGGACGTTGAACCGTCGTTCCTGCAGTATACGTACCTACGTACATATCTAGTTATGTAACACATGTATTTAGACATATTACATCCCAAATATTTCCCTACAGCTGCTTTCCACCGCGTCCTATACTGGCATTTATAATACATTTAAATAATTTTACATTTTTATCAAAGTTCACGAGGCATGGTCGCGCGCGTATAGGTATTCGTATACAGAATATACAGGAGAGGAGATAAAGGAAGAAAAAATAAAAATAAAAAGAGGAGAGTAAAAGAGAATCTCTTCGCTTTACCGATCATCGTTTCCGATACAACCCAATGACGTATTCTGAACGAGAGGTTCGACATTTAAACAAATTCTTTTTTTGTATTTTTTTCAATACATATTTGTACCTACATATCGTTCTTTTTTACAATGTCCGAAAAGCATTAATGTAAATACCTTATTTTTACATTTTCATATGGCGTATAGGTATATTCACGAAAAATGAATATGATATGATATGATTAATAATGATAAGCATAATTTATATCTCTGGATTCTTCGACGTATTTTCTATACAACATATAAATATGTACGTGTGTACAGAAATTCATTCGTTCCATCGCGTATAATAAATATCATGAAAATTTATTTCGAAAGCTTTTTTCTCTTTTTTGTTTTTTTGTAATACATAAAAACGTACCTAGGTACGTACATAACTTACTCCCCCTCGTGTACACTTGGATTTTTTTCAAATGATCACTCGACCGTGTTGCAAAATCGAAAACATAAATTCAAAAAAAAGAAGATGGAAAAAAAAAAAAAATTCAAACTCAGAGGAAATTTTCGGCGCAGATTTGAAAAGCGCATCGCGTATAAGAATAAAAATTTGAATATTTTAAACGCCAATCTTAGGAGTAGGGTGTTAACAAATTTCATAGTATTATGTATTATGACATTATATGTAATTTTTGTTTTTCTTTTGCACAAGATTTTTTTCACCCCGCACACAAACACACACGATGATCGTACAGATATTTTTGAATCATGGGCGATCGCGGGTGACAATGGGAAGGGAAAAATCGGTACACGTCGATTATTGTATAGCTATTTAATGGAGACAGAAAAAAAAAATTGTGCGAAAATTCCAATACATACATTTATAAATGATACAAAATGCAGTTATCTGGTATAATCGTACTCGGTATAGGGTACGTCGGATGCCCAATCGCCCTTCAGGGTTGCCCGGGATTTCCGGGTTCATACCTCTACACCCGACTCCTCCACCCTCCGCGAGTGGTAGGCACATATACATCTGTGTATGTATACATGGTTATATGTACGTATGTTTACCCGGAGACCATAGTGGGGTGCAGAAGGTTATCGCGGGCTTCCCGGGGTCGAGCTACATAGCTGACGTAGCCCTTAGTACCAGTAGCTTTGAAAATAGGGACTTAGGGAGTTGGTGGTACTTTCAGGTGCCTTGGGACTACCGCCACTCACTTCACTCACTTCCGGAGAACCGACGCTACACACCTACACCCCGGAATACAGAATCATTCCTGAACAATGAATTGAAATTACAAAATATACATGTGTGAGAAATAAAGAATAGATAAAGAAAACCGCAAAATGATGAGAAGGAAAAATTTATACATACGCCATTATTACGATATTACACCTGTATTAAACGAGAACAAAAAAAAAAAAACGAACAGAAAATTATCGTCATGACGCATGTATGCAGCACCGGTGCTATACCCTCGAAATTGATAGAATTGAAAATATTATAACCAAAAACGCTTAAAACAGAAAATCTCATGCACCGTATACGTCCGTACATGTATGTGTACATAAATACCTTGACATACCATAATGTGTTAATTACATAAATGACTTTTTAAATATACGTAACGAAATTTATTTATTTATTTATTTCTTTGTGTACTACATATGTATGTCAGCACGCAATGTGTATAAAAATTATACAACATAGACGTGTGTATATGTTATCCTATAATAGGGTGGGATTTTCATTCTCGCAACATCCGCACCGATTTAATCTGCGAAACAGGAATTTTTCATTCTTACAAAAAACCAGGGAGTAAATTCACACATGGAATAAAAAAAAATCGAAGAAGTCGAACAATACCAGCAACAACATTGATAATAATAATAATAATTCTCGAAATACTGTGATACGAAAATCATATATTATTCGGATCGATTTGGAAATGAAAGTCAATCAAGTTGATCAGATAACTATATCTGTATATTATAGTAAATTATAGTCTAGAAGTAAATTAAATTATTGAAAAAATTGAGAAAAAAAATTTAAGCTGAATAATTATCAACATTCTAATTAATCTGATGCATCGCTTCTGGAATACGTAATGTAAAAATTTTTAGATGCTCGCTATATGGTTGTCGATGACTGCAGTGTAGCATATACCTATGTACATATATATACACATGAACACACACATATATAAACGATTGATGTGGCATTACTTGATGATTGGAAATAATGATCGCAATCGTCGTACCCACGGTTCATTTTATAATTTAAAACTTCTAACGATCATTCGGTATTGATCGTTACATTAGATTACATGATGTCATATACCTACCTGCGCACCTATACATGTTAATATACACGAAAATGATAATTTGCAACATCATTAAATAGATAACACTCATACCGATCGAATACAGTGTTTCTCTTTCATTTAATTCAACGTTCATTCATCGTATCATTTAATTACATATTTATATAGCTTATTATTCATCGAATTATTGTTCACAATTGGTCTATGGTTTGATATTTTAATTTGTTATCTTCTTATGTTCTGATCACTTATCACGCAGCGTTAATCATGTACATAAGAAAAAATCAAAATAAAAGTAAAAAAAAAAAAAACTAATAATTTAATATAAAGAAGGAAAAAGAAAACACTGTAAATATTGTTCGAGTGAATAATTAATACTCTAATTTAAGAATATCTTAATAATGATCAAGTTGAACAACAAGATTGTACGATGTATACATACATATATTATATATATTATATATACACACGACGTACGTATAGAATTAATTAATGAACAAACACAAAAAGAACAAAGATTAATTGTAAAAGTGAAAATAAATAAATGAAAAAAAAAGAAACGTAAAACTAACGGTGAAATTGGAAATAAACGAATAGATAAATAAAATATAAAAACTTGAATAATTATTAATAGATATGTATGATATATAAGATAAAACGATACGTACATGAACATATAATATAGGTATACATTTTTCGTATAATCGTTCGAATATTTTCGAATATAAATACAGCTCCGATATGGAATTTACTTTTTTTTTTGCAATAGAGAGCGGGAAAAAGAATTTTAATTGAATAAATAAAATAACGAAAAAGGAAAAAGGGAATTTGATGTACAGGGAAATTCGAGAGAGAATTGTTGTTTCGAAAAACGAAATTTTATCCCAGGGCTTTTCGATGCACATGATAAATAATATGCACAATTAAATGTGTATTATATAAATGCGGTTTTATAAAGCTAGAATGTTATAATAGTTAAATGAATAATTATCGCGATGATAAATGTGTAAGAAGAGTATATTATAACGTTTATTGTATATGTACATTAATTAATTGAACTCGCGCTTATGATACCTAATTAATTTGGCAAGGAAGAAACAAAAGCTGATATAATACATGTGAGCAGGATCTGCAGTTCTATCATTTTGTGAGTTAGTAAAGTTACATTTCATAAGAATGAAAAAAAAAAACCAAAGAAAAAGTTTACAATGCATAAAGAAAGGTTGTTTTACTCAAATTGACGATGATGACATGTAAATAACTTTATAAGTTATACAATCTTCGACTTCTACGCATGAAAATCTTACATAGTTTCGAATATGATTTATGAAAAACCTTATCACATCAGTAGAAGTAAAACAAAAAAATGTTCACAGACGCATGGCTGGCAAACTCGGTGGTCCTTCGTCCGGCAAAACGTCGTCTGCCTCTACCCCCATTCCATTAGACGCCGAAATGTAGAATGCATGTGATTTATTTCAACCGATTACGGTACGAAATGAAGCACGTCAAAATAAAATAAAATAATACCAAATCCCAAAGAACAAAGAAACATTAAATAAGTGAAACAAGTTGAAATTGAATCGTATAGCAAAAAAAAAAACAAAAGAATGCGAACAGAAAATCTACCTGTGGTGTCTCATATGTCTCACGATAATATCATGTTAATAAAATGGATGCCATGGTACGATTATCATACTCTGGAATCCGGGCAATTAATTATATGTATAATATAAAGAATTGTCCAATATGTTATCTTATACGCATATAATTACGATAAATTTGAATAAATGACACGTCCAGACGTTCGTCCGAAATTTATAGGATTGCCCGGTGCAGGCTGGTTAGGCTCAAAAATTTTAAACACATACGCGCGATCCGCTATCCCGTTCGTTTTTATATATACAAATTTTAAAAAATTGCCTTGTCGAAAGTATCGATGTATGTACGGTATGAAAAAAAAAACAAAAAAAAAAAAACGTAAAAACGAAATAGAAAAAGAAAGAATAAACGTCCACGATTTTTGAAATTCAATAATTATTCTCCAATATAAATTCGGCGAGCTCTGATAACTTTTGTCTTTCTGCCTCCTACCCCCCGAATAACCCATTATAATAATTGAATATTTTCACTAAAATATATAGGTACGCGAAAAATTTTTGCGGTACCTTGTATACGTACAATATATATTTATTGTTTTCCATTATTTTTATTTTTACATGCGTGTGACGTATCCGCTCTCGTTTCGACCTTTCCCCGCGTTTTTCTACCTCATGTTTTTTTGGGGGGCGGGGTCGAAAATTTTACGTATCGCGCAGAGTATGAATATAAACTACAACAATTTATACATGGCAACAATACGTGCGCGACACACGTATACATTTACACGACCGAAATAAAAACAAGAATATATGAAAAAGCAATTGAAGGGTGAAAATTTTGAATTAGGCTGTGTGCCCAACTCTGAATAATTACCGTGAGGTTTAACTTCACAATCCTCTCGCAGCGGGTAATAGTTTATTTATTTTATTCAAGAAACGTAAGTCTTGGCTTAAGCTGCCCCTCATTCTGCTAACTAAAACATAACACCGCATTGGTATATATGTATATACATATATTTACATTAGATGTATTTACTTCAGATCCCAGTAGATTCTAACTTGTCCCTTTATATAGAAATCCTAGAAATTTTCGCGATACGTTTTCACAGCACCGACTTGAACAAGACAAAAAGAGAAGAAAAATTGAGGTTAGTTGAGAATTCGATTGCGGATACGTTCGCCGCAAAATGACGTTATAATATTACATACCCTTGTACCGTGTCCGACAATGAATGATTAAATTTGATGATATGGTAGAGAGCTGCCCGTGAGCCTACAAGCCTTAAAATTTTAATAAGTAACACTTATTTCTAGACGTAAAATTATTACTATTATACTCGCTAAGATCGCTATAGATAAAGAGCGCAGCAATTCACCGGGCCGAAGTTCAGTTAAATTTACAATTCGAAAAACAATCAAAGGAATTAACTGGATGATGAAAATTTTTCAATTGAAAAAAAAACAAAAAAAAAATGGACGCATTTTGAACGCATCCCAATTAACATCGACCATCTGAATAATCTGCAGTAGTGACAAAACAACACTATAATATCATACATATATAACATGACTCGCGGAGGTGTACCGATAACCAAGAAAAAACAAAACCAAAAAAAAAAAAGAAAAGAAAATGAATCGATTCTCAAAATAGCATAATAATTAATCTTTCAACTAAACATTCTCTATGTAGCTGTTGAACGTAGTTAAACGTAGTGTGTTCTATATGTAATTTAAGCTACTACTATACTACACACCTTAAGCGAATCTTTTAGCGTAGGTGATAGGTGTAATAATATTATTATTAGGCGTTTATATAGGGCCAACTGCGTCTGACCAATTTTCCTGTTTCGTTAATTTTATATCGACCGTGGGTAAAGATGTGCGGTATGAATTATACATATTATAGAGCTGATCACACTTGAAATTGTTGTAAGGAAGTTAAATAAATGTGCAGTAATTCGACCGCATGTAGTACAACAACGTCTAAATTATTACTTGCGATAACACGATTGCTTTTCCACAAAAAAAAAAAAAAAAATATTTTTTTTGTTAATTGCATCGAGCCAATCATTATCGAATATAAATGGGAAGGAAGTTGTGCAGTTGGTCCGTTATCTTCCGCATCGAAAAAAATGTTAATAATGGTATTCATTGATGTAGAGTATTTTAGGGCCTCCGCCAGATTAGATAATTGTAACTGAAAAACAAGAGAACAAAGAATACTCGAGAAAAATATAGTAATAATATCTATATATAAACAAATTGCATACACGCTATACATTGCAGTTGCCACATTCAGAATAAAAAAAAAACGAAAAAAGAGAATGAAAGAAAATGAAAGGAAAAGAAAAAAAAAACCCGCCCATCGCCATTGCAAGAAGTGCTTTTTTCCGTAACTAAATGTTATAAATACATATATGTATGCATACGTACATTATATGTACATATATGTATGTATATAGGTAATATACATTCACATTACACGAATAAAATAAATATCAAGTTCAAAATCGTTCACAAAAGCTGTGATCAGATTTCACGAAGTTAAGTTCAATAATTGGTAATTTATTATTACGTATATGAAAAAAAAAAAAATATATATATATATATATATATATATATATTGAATTAAAATAAATGAATTGCGAGAGGAAGAATACTAAATGAATATTATTATAATTATATATTAAATTCATCAATAAGTAATAAAGAACAGAAGAGTCATTGTGAGAAGAAAAAGAAAAAATAATGAATAACGATACTAATAATAATAATAATAATAATAATAATAATAATAACTGAATACGATCGAAGGAGAGAATAATAATTTTTACTTATTTACACGTATAATTAATTATTTATGAAAACCAAAAAAAAAGATAAAAATAAAAAAAACTAATGAGAAATAAAAACACACTATCTGTCCTGAGCTTACATTTGTTATTACACGATGCTTAACGATATCTATTATAATATTTTTATGCACCTCTATAGATCGTTCGCGTTAACATTCACTCGTATTATGTTCATAATTGATATGTAATGTTTATTGAATATCTAGTCACAACACACAATTTATCAGTTGAAAAACAGAAAATAATCTCACGTTTCAATTACTATAATAACCTTAGCTGTATACAGACGTATGGTATATGAAGGGGGAAAAAAATGAATATTACAAATATCCGCGCGCAAAAGAAAAGAAAAAAAAACGAAAAGAAAATCGAAGTACGAAAAAAAAAGAAAAAGAAAGGTAACGTTAACGCCTTCGATCTGTAGTTAAATTGTTGCTATTCATAAGATTGTTGTTATATATCGCTGTGATTGCATGTGGGTTGAATGTTTGCACGCGTCTTTATCCGGATCGATTTATATCGAACTGGGGTGGAAAGATTCTTTGAGAGAGAAAAAAAACAATTAGAAATTCGGTACATTATATCGAATTTTCATTTCTTTTTTCTTATCTTACAAATTTCTTTGCCCATGTGTTCGAAGAACCGAGTCCGGAAATAGCGTCGCAACGTGACTGTTAGAGGGTTGCGGTTTTTTCAAATTGTAAATCAATTCAAATTAAATATGTAAAAAAAAAACAAAAAAAAAAGAAGCTAAACGAATACGAAAAAACCTTAAGGCGCGAGTTTTGTAAACGATTCGTTCACACTCAATGTCCTTCAGAGTTAATCTGAACAATATATAAGTTATTGATTATTATATAAATAATGATAGAATGATGATGATATTCGCAAATCGCTGATGCTCTTACATATATATATATACATGTATAAATATATGTATATGTATGTATAAATACTGTATGTATATATGCATATAATATGAACATATATAATATATACACCTATAAATAATTAAGTATATTATATTATACAAATAATTAATGTCTGTAATAAATAAACTATCACGCAACAACAAAAAAAAGACGAAAAAAAAAATTGAAAGAATTATGATGATAATGATAATTATTATTAAAAAAAAAAAAAAACAATCAAAAATATTCGATTACGAATAAATTACAGTGTTATTGTAGAGAATAGATTTGAAAAAATGGAGAAAAACGAAATACTGGCTGATAAATTGTAGTCCGTGCTCCACAAATAATCGTAAATATCTGTTATGATTGTCATATGCATTGGATATGATGGCGCAAAATTACGATAGTCATCATATAAAGTATCAACCACATTTATAGGTCATTATATCATATCTAAAATAATAGATTTCTCTTATAGTGTACCTAACCTGACGTGTAAATCTCATTCAAATATTGCGTATACGTGCATACGTTAAATTTTCTGTTCGACTCGATTGATTGCACAACCTTATAACTGGCATTACATTGATAATTCGTTTCCAGCACGGACGGAATTTACCTGCCGTTATTTCGTTGCCGATTTCACTATGAGCTAGCCGTCAACGAACGTCAGTACGTTATCGATACCGCGGTGATACGCGACCGCAACCGTATTATACCTGCGCGCTTCAACGTGGAATTCCTATATACCTGATACATTATCATGCAATTTATTATCCTTGTTATTTATAATTACCTATGATATTATCGATCAACCTCATTTAACGCTAATACCAATACCACGCGTTGTAGCCGAAAGAATTTTTTCAACGAATCTTCGACAATCTGTTCAGATCATATGCTTTACGCGAACAAGGTGATCGATTTTTTGAAAACCAATTTCAGCGAGGCATAAGAAACAGAAGAGAAAAAAAAAAAAAAATGTATGAATCTCGTTCATCGATACCAATTTTAAAACGCACGTTCATAGAATTTTTTCACAATTTTTAATTCTAAATTTATCCAAGAGTACGATTCATCCTTACAAATCACCATATGAGATATGAAAGAAGAAAAAAAACGTTTCAATTTCACGCGTATTGTTTTTTTGTAGATGAAAAAAGTGATTCGAAAAATGTACCGGACAATGGTATCGATGCGTAGATTCATTAATTTTTCCCACCCTTCCCCCCCCCCTTGGTTCCCTAAGTTTTAAGCCGATAGCGGTTGGATTTTGTGAAATCCTATTTATTGAGATATTAGAAACGTACGGAGATTTTATATTATTGTACACACCCAGGTGCGATTAACACATTATACCTATGCAGAGTTTCAAGCATAACATATAATACCTTATACCCCTATTATTGACATGGCAATAAAAGTTATACGTTATGATTTGGTGTTGACTTCTGGTAGGAACGCTAGTGTACCGTGCAGTGAGTCCGCGCGTCGCCCCCGCACGAATGAGTCGCGTGGCCGTCAGTCCAGCCGGTTGCACCGGTAAGCTTTTTAAACCCCAAAGAAAAAAAAAAGAAACAAAAACACAGAAAGCAAAGATTTTTTTTTCTACTTATCCGATCCCTGCTGCTGCAGCCGCTGATGTAATCATGAGTTGCATTTCATATACAGCCTTGGCCAAAAGTATATTGTTCGCCTTGAAAAATGATCGATATTACGGAATCCGGCGTAAGCTCGATAGAAAGAAAATGTATAACGTGATAAGGTGATGACGTCATCAACTATAATTAATATTTGATTGGACCCCCTTTGGCCCTTTTGAGTAAAAATTGTCAGGTTGTTCAATACTTTTGGCCAGAGCTTGCACATCGTTGAATTACTTATACTTTTTTCCCCATCAGTTTTGCATATACATTTCATTTCTCTTATTCACAAATTTATGTAAAGCTATTTTTGTACGTTTCTTTTTTTTTGTAATACACTATATAACGGAATTACGTGTAATTCACACCGATGTTAACGCGACGATTAAATTTATATTTATATTCATACAGCGTTCAATCGATTGCGATCGCTCGCGTGACTCATTCGTTTTTATGACAATTGCGTTGAAAATCTCTACAAAGAAAATATTCGAAAGTAAATATGAATCGAAAACCGCGATTATACCCGATGAGGTTATATCATGCTCGGAAATGACGGTGAAAATTTCTAAGCCATAAACATTTTATCATTTTTCTCATTCATTCGTTTATTTATCTCCTTTATTATCGCGATGATTATAACGGCTCGAATAAGTTCGAATTTTCAAATTCACGCTACTGTAATTTAATTACGTCCGCGTTATTGCGGGTCGAGTTTAGATGGGGTTAATTATGAATATATAATTCGTGATTTAATTGAAAGATAGTATCTCTATGTACAAGTACACAACTATACGTGTATATATATTACAGGACGGTGCGCTATCGTTGCGTTTTCTTCCCATACTATATACACAGGTATTCGTGTACATATGTACATAACGTATAATAATGCGGGGAAGGAGGTCGGGAGAGGACTGCGACGATGAGAAAACCGAGAGAGATCTGCCTTTTCCGAGTGGTGGAAGTTTAAATTACTTCTCTAGACTTGGTGCAGGACTCTGTCTTTCGTAGAGTACAGTGGCTCGACCGAGGATCCGACCGGAAATCTGGTATAACGGGGTGCGGGTCGAATGCCGAGCTACGTCGCGAATTACTATAGTTCGCAAACAAAACTCCCTCGCGATTACACGTCGGAGATTGAGAGAAAAATAAACGCTCGTTGGGCTCGACTTGCCGCAGATCATACAGCGATTCGAACTTAAACCGCGTAAATACCGCGCGTCCTTAATCACCCCACGTATTTATCATTATCAAAAGTACATATTTACACGTACCCTATGTACTACACGTCATTGTAACGGGGTGTCAGAATTTAACGTGTTACATTCTGCGAAATATCCGTTAACATTAATGGCGTTTTTATGGATAAAATAAAACAAAATTAAAAAACAAAAAAAAAAACTCATGGCACGCGGCTGCAGCAGGATGAAGTATTGATGAATCAAATCAGCTTGTGGAAAGAAAACGAAAAAAAAAAATTGGAAAAAAAAATACGAAAAGAATTTAAATATTCGTTCAAAGCTCGTTTAAATTTTTACGAGCTGTAGAAGGGTTGACGTTGTCGCTGAAATTAGTATATTATGATTCTGGTATAGCTTTATAGAATAGCGAGTATTGATATAACAGTAATGTAATTACAGCTGTTTTATTATCATATAATTATATAATTGATAATCCTGTATATCGTACTGGTGTTGGATGACTACCTAGCTCATAGTATACTCGTATTATACATATCTACATAGTATTTTCCGAAAACCATATTTTTTTTTTTCTCATTATTTATTCATTATTTCTTATTTCTTATTTTCAAACAAATAATATTTGATATGTATAGTTTTCACTAGAACTTAGCATAAAATTGTTATTATACAATTAGAATTGATGACTCGAAACTCATGTCACAGTAATTATACACATGTATAGTTGATTATATTTTCTCGATCGTAATATTCAACTCATTTCACATACATGCATATACATACATTTGTCTGAAAATAATAATAACTACGTGTGATTCATTGAATCGATGCATGCATTTCGTTGTTGCATAGTTCCAGTGAAAACTATGATACCACATGATACGATTCGGTACATTTATTTAACCAATCAATCAATCAATTAAATGATCAACGTATTTGTATACGTGGCCATGTCCATTCATCACGGATTTCGTGTATAAATATTAACTTTGTTTTATCCATATTTTTTAGTCCCGAAAAGTTAGCCAAACAATAAACTTTCTCGTTTCTTTAATCAACCAAAAATTTTTATCAATTTTTCTTTCTTTTTTATCAAATTTTTCTTTTTTTTTTTTTTATTATTTTTGTTTTAAATGTATACAAGGGAGATTTTTTTTTTCTTCAATTCATTTCTGTTTTTGATATCACTGGTTTTGAAAGGGGGTGAGATAAATAGAGAAGAAAAAAAAAGTGACGCGTGGGATTTTGGGTCCTTTTTATTTGAATTATTGTATAAAGAAGAAAAGAAAGGCCCGCGGATGAGAGTCCTGCGCGTTGCCATGCAAATCGTGAGGAAGATAACCGAAGATGACATCACCTAGGGGCGAGTAACCTACCATCTACCTTAACCTACTGTCTTTATAGTGAATTAATTAATCATCGTGTAAACCGTGTTAAAATAATAGTTTTATTTATAGTATCGCTAGCAAACGCCAGGCTGAGATATTCGTGTACAAGAAATTTATTTCAAATAATTGAGCCTTCTTTTTTACATTTGTTCGATATTTGAGAGAAAGAAAAAAAAAAAAAAACTTTCACAACAGAAATTCAAAGCTTCCCGAGTGCAATCATGCCGAAAATAGTCTCCATAGTCCTCGGAATTCCTTCAAATTGCATTTCATTTCATTTTCCTACCTCTCCGCCTTTCGCTCTATTTCTCTCTTTCTCTTTCTTTCAACTCCCACTCCGTCTCACCTTCGAATTCTTTTTTTTTTCTTATTCTTCATTGTATTCCGCCACTGTTTTGAAAAAGTTCGATTCAATTTCTACCGAGTGTTTGTCACTATCGGATCTCGCGAGCCCCCAATCCCAGGAGCGTTTTTCAATCTTGCCCGCGCGATCTTTAAACTCGTAAAGCGCGGCATCTCCTCTGCCTTCTTTGAAACCGCCCTTCAGCTTCCTCGAACCACCTTCCACTAACCCTCCCCCCCCCCACCTCGCCCTCCTTACCTTCTTCCGAGTCGTGCGACCATATTATAATTTCGCTTTTATAGTTTTCCGGAGGTGCAAGTATATGATGCTCTTGCAGCTATTCTTCTTTTCCACCTTATTTTTCTTTTTTTTCCTTTTCTCCTTTTCTTCTTTATCTTCTTCGGATGTTTCCGCACTCAATACACATATAATGTATACCTGTATATTCGCGAACGTGAGCTGCTTCGCGGGTGAATTCAGCTGTTTCCGTGACTTTGAGGTCTTTAACGTCTGCATTGAAATTCGTCTTTGAAGATTACTGCACTCAGGGGTATATATGGAATTCATGGGGTAAAATTCAAACGTGAAACCCCTCCCCCCCCCCGCTCTCGGGAATCTCGATGTTGTCATAAGAACCGTTGATTGTTCGAAAAATAAAATAAATAATATGAAGTAAGATGAGAAAAAAACAAACAAATTGAATAAAGCAAATACGTTCACCTTTCACGTTTACGTGGGTACATTCGTATATCTATATATATGCGTCATTACTTATACCTTTCTCAATCATCCCTCGCGCGTTTCATTTTTTTTCTTAGCCTGGCAATTCTAGTGTAGAAACATTATATAGAATTTCTTATAAATATATGTACATATTTATATATATATACCCATATATATGTGTGTACATATATTTGTATAACCTACTAACAAATTTTATCGCATAGGTATATATATATTATATATACATAGTCCTCGCTAGTCAGTAGTGGAGTTAAAATATATTTTATATTATGTACATTATATATCAATAGGGTAAATATTTCGACTAACATTGTAATAACCATCGTTTATTTTAACATAATTTTAGTAATTTAGGTTAGTAATGTTATATGTAACGCATATAATACGTTATACACACCTGATTTTGGCTACGCTACAAATTACCCACAGGCAATATAAAATAGTTAATTAAATAGGTCTGTTCGAGATATTTAGTACGAATATATTATTTGAAATTTTACATATATTTATATATTATATATCTATTAAACATAGTCGTTGAAATATCATATCGATATTATACATAGTGTAGTACGAAAAGGTGACCTTAGAAATAATTGTGGTGATTTGGTGTGCAGATTTCAAAAAATCGTAACAAAAAAAAGAACATACAAAAAACAAGTTTATAGTTATTAGTAAAATTATAAAATAGTCGTAGTATATAGTTGGTAGAATATTTATATGTAAATAATCTATACAAATAGTATGAGAGTGACGAATTTATTTTAATTAATTATTTTTCTTTCTTTTCGTGTGTCATAATTGTGTGTAATTTCAAATTTTGCACTCGATAGAATATAATTTCTTCTGTTTTTTTTTTTCCATCATAACTAACAGATGAATTTTTTTTCTCCTATGCAGTACTACGATTGTAATTTGCAGAATATTATACAACACCTCCTTAAACAAATCATACATATATACAAACATTATTCATATATAGCATATATACATAGAATTCAAAGTTCGCATACCTTATGTACTATATAGATGAAAAAAAAAACGTAGAATATTTATATATATACTAGTAATATTTATAAACAAGATGCGCACGATATCATGTTTCTGAAGTAACATAAAATTTCGAAAAAAAGTAGTGTCGCGGAATCAGAAAAAAAAAGAAAAAATATCGGATATCAGATGAGAATTACTCAATTACGTGTTTTAAGAGTTGGATTCAAATTATCATAATAATTTATCAAGCACACTATTGTTTGACCAAAATGATTTTTTTTCGTAATTCTACCCCTATACAGTTATCGTCAGTTTACCATTATTTGTGTGTTTTATTGAATATCGTATTTCAGTAAGCCATATTTTTAAATCACATGTTAAACACACGTTATACATGACATATTCACATTGTAGTATTGTGTACGGTTTGACACCGGTTGTATTTTATTCTCGATACCATTTATTTTGTTTCTTTCCTTCAATTAACCAGTCAGTAATTCCTGAATTTCATCTTTTTTATACCTATGTAAAAAAGTCAAAATGCGATTGTTTTTATTTTAATTTGAATTCAAGTGAAATGATTAATTATGGTATTTAAACGACGAGCCGGTGTTCTTCTGTATACACATTTGTATTAATTCTCATATAATTCCATCGCCCACTAATTAACGCAACTATACGTAAATATATTTGTTTAATAATTTGCGTATAGTGGTTGGAGAAATTATGTGATTTATCCAACGTGTTGCTTTCCGAATATTAGAAAGCAGACATCTCTTTGACAAAAGAGTCGAAAAATACAGGGGAAAAAAAGATGTCTGCAGAATACCGAAACACGTGATATACGTACGTACGTACCGAATACCTACTTTTGGCGTATCACGTCATACGTACGGGCGGACCAATACATCTGAATATCGAAATATAGAGTCCCTCGGTATGAAATCCCAATTATTTTATCGCTTTGATCGCCAAACGACGTACGTCAGGCGTCGGTCACAGGAATATAAATGGCTACGCACTTGAAATAGATGAACTTCTGGCCCATATATACATATACATTCTGCGAAACGCGTTTTCCCTTGAGCTGGCACACCAAGTACCTAATACCATTGCAATCGTAAAAAATTTGAATCTGAGATAATTTCATGGTTGCAAAAAATGGATCGTTTCTGAAATTTTACCAAAAATAAGACAAGCTTCCGTCGCGAGGTTATCGACCAACGGTTTTCGTTTCGTCACCCTTGTTTCGTTTTTGTTTTTTTTTGGTTCGTTTTCTCTACTTTGTCCAACTTTGTTTTGTCGTTGACCATTTGTTTAGTTTTTGTTGTTTTTTTTTTTTTGTTTCTTTTTGATTTTATTTAACCGCGTAACGCGGCACATATCTTTCCTTCGGCCGACGGCGTCCCGGTGAACGAGCACCCGGCCTTGATGAATATTCGCGCGTTGCGCAGTTTCCAAACTTCCGGCGGTGGTTTATCAACGCGAGGAACGCCGCGACATTCGTACAGTAAAGTATACGTATACATGTAGCTCGTATACGCACTTTGGGCGCCATTGAACGGTATTGGACGCCATTGGATGCCACGATACCACCCTCCCATACAAATCACGTCAATGGGAAATTTATTGAGGCCGCTACCCCCCGCGTTATCAATAATACGCCCCGGATTATACTTCTTCCCAAGGGATAAGAGAACGCGAACATTTACTATATAATATATATATATATACTTTTTATTTTATTTTTATTATTATTATTACGGTATATAACGGAAAAAAGCGCTGCTGCATTTCACCATCGGCACCACAGAAAATTTATCCAAATCAATCATTTTTATCTAATTTCTCGCCACACCTATGTACTTTTAAATATAAATGTCTACTTTAGTAATTTTCCGAAAACACGTAAACTCACGATCAATGCACGTAATCCAGCCTATAGGAAATGGAATAAAAACATTCTCATTCCCGAAATTCCGTTTGCTTTCGATGATAATTATACACGTAGAATCCGCTAAAATATATTTGTAGTTTCGAAAACCCTTGTGACGTACATTGCCCGTATATATTTCTAATTCCTGTTACCATCAGGCTACATAATTATATTGTATGGTTGAATTTTCTTACCCCTCAATCTGCCTTCTTACTTTTCTTTAATTTTCTCTCGGTAAACAATTTGAGTTTGTTATTGTTTATAATAATTCAGGGTTGCCCGTCTACTACCCGGGAAGCGGAAATGACGGTGTTCAGAGCCGCGCATATTCGGAGGCGACGATGCAACACATTCAACAAAATCTGCAGCGTAAGAAATGTATGGGAACGTATTCGATCTCAACAATTGTTATAATAATATTTTCATTATATTATATAATGTATATTCATTGGATCGCTACATTCGTACATTTCTTAACGAGTTCGATGATATTCATACGCATAGAAATAAATGACGATACATTCTAAATTTTTGTACACATGTATTTTACATGTGCGAGATCAGATTTTTCATATACTGCCAATTTATAAAAGGACACGAATTTTTATTGATCCGGCCGTAAATTATTTTGTAAATTAATTTTGATTAATTTTTTTTTTTTTCACTTTTTCGACTCGTTCTTTTATCATCGTTCCCGCAATATGACGTAACGATTCCGAAAGCAACACATTGGCAAATTCGTAATTCGAAGAGTTTCCTTAGCAAAGAAAAAAAAAAAAATAATTAATCACTGCATCCCCAAATTACCTGCGACAAATTATCGTGACAATGACTAACTAAATATACGTAGAATAGTTGTAATCTAAATTTTATGTTTCAGTGGATTTGACCAATGGGCAGCTGACACCTAACAACAATACGCCGCTACTTACACAAGCGCTTTCTGGTACGTAATTTCGTTGAAAGTTTCGTTTTATCTGTATTATTATTTCGAAATTCTGTGTTCTTTGCAAAAGAATTCTGCTCCTATAGGTTCGACTCAAAAGTGAAAAAGAAAGGAATGAAAAACTGAAAGAAAGAAAAAAAAACTAAAAGAGATATAAAGGTAAAACGGACAGGGAATTTTCGCAGTGCATTACGTACACGAGATTCGAAGTTTGCAGTCCAAGCTCGTATGTGGGGCGCCGGGACGCCGCCAGCAAAATACGACGACGCCTTTTCCATCTTCGGTGCGCTCGTCTCTTTCTCCCTATCACTTCTCCTTTTCCAACCCCCGTACCGCCATTCTCCCCCCCCCCCCCCTTTCCAGCAACGTTTTTCCCCTCCACCCCTTTCTCTTGCCGTCCACAATCTCCTCTCAAATAAATCAAACTTTTGAATCGCGCAGCCCCCGGTACCTACCCGGCAGAAAACTTTGTAACCGTTCGCTATTGTCGAGAGTTTAAAAGCTGAATAGGTTTTAGATTGTCTGTTGCGCCAACTTGCTTTGTCGTCAGCCGTTCTTCTCCTTACTTCTTCCAGGCTTTCCTTCACCCCCGCCCGCCGTAACTCTTCAACCCTCTCGCCATCCTTTTTTTTTCTTTCTTTTTTTTCATCATTACGTGCCTTTTCCCTTTCGGTCACCACCGAACTACCTACTCCTGTCTTGACTCTTGAGCCGCGCGACTGTCATTTTTTTGTTTCAATAATTGCTGAAAATTTCACGCTCTCATTTCTTTTTTTAAATATATATTCGCGATATCCAAACATCATTTATGTACCCGTTTTGAAAAATGAATAATTTTTTTTTCCACTTTGTGAACGTAAGAAATAAATCACCCCGTTAGCACGAGCAACAGGAGAATCCGCGGGTGCGGTATAAATGAGTATAGTTATACACGATGAACTCGATCGTGAACTCATTTCAGAGAAATCGATACCGCAAGTTTGTATTCAGATTTTACATTAATGATGTACGCGAGTTCATTCTTTTTCGCTCTTGTTCCCTACACAGTTCCAATTATATTTGGCCTCCGTTGCGGAATGAAATATCGGTTGATTTGCATGCCACGAGAATTTCACCGCGAGTAATTCGCGGGTTGACCGATGCATATAACAATATAATACACAAGGTATTACGACGCAATATACATAACATATATCCACATATATGTAGATTTTTCAGACGAGGGTGAATATATCCACGGATCGATCCGCTCCACGTTCATGATCGTTCCATTTTCTATAGATCTAGTAGCGCGCGCGCTACACCCCGTTGCGTTATTACTTTGGCTTCATTTGTTGTCAGTTATATTACAATTTCTAAGCAATGCGAAAAACATCGTAAATAAAACCCTATAAACCACTTAGCGACCTAACCCAGTGCAGTCATGTAATTTCCCTGTTTCATACGCTTGTTAATTTTTTCTAGCACCGCGAGGTTCGAGTGAACACTTTTTTTTAAAATAGGATTTAATATATTGTCCGACTTAGAATTCAGTGGTCTGACAAATCGGTGTTCCATGTGAGCAACATTGAAATATTTGCAAAAAAATTAATAGACAAGCAACAGAGGTTATACCTACACTTCTACTCCTCTTTAATATGAATAAATATGTATATTTTTCCGCACGTATCACTCAATGCCAGTGCAGTTTCCAGTAAATTTATACCTTACTATACGTTGAAATATAACAATATGTATAGGTGTATGTTATACGTACACATTCCAGCGCGTTACTATTTCCTCTGATATTCAACGAAAATAAATCATTCCCTTTTTACACCTAACTATACACCACGGAAAAGAATCCATATTTCCCTCCAACGGTGGGCGTGAGGGGGACGGATAAAGTTTCCGAAATATTTCCCACGCTCTAAAAAATGCATTCGGATCATTTGAAAAATTGCAATATCAATGTCTGCATGTATGGAATTTGAATTTATTTGTACAAAAGAGGAACTGGTGTCGTTCATCCGTTCCGAATTGAAAAAAATGTTATTATTACTATGGACTGAATCTTGGCTTGATTTCTCTCTCTTCGTCAGAGCCGCTGTTATTGATAAATGGTGTGACGTTCGTTACAGTGATGAATAACTACCAGGCAGCAGCGCAAGCCGGATTCCCGCCAGCGTCACCGCACGGGGCCGGTGGACACGGTGGACCTCAAAACCGCTCTTTCCCGGCAGCCAATTCGCCCGGACCAATCGACATGTACAGTTCGAGTGCGGCGGCCGCAGCTGCAGCCGCAGCAGCGGACAGTGCAGTTGCCAGTTACGTCCAGGCAGCAGCTAGCCCGCAGCCACCCACAACCGCGTTTCCCGCAATCGCTGTTTCCCGCGCCCCGCTCAACTACAGCCCCGTAAGTAACTCAATTTTTCAAATTACATCCACACATTTATTAGTACATACACACGGTACATTATACACGGACACGACTCGATCTCGTCGATCGGTGTACCGATCTGAAGCGTGTAACGAAAATCTGTTTTCCAAATTTTCAACGAGTCGTTGAAGAAATATTATTTTTTTTCTCTGCTTCAGATCGATACGTTTTCCTACTATGATATAATCTATGACACGTAATTCTTCTACCACTTTTCATCTGTCCTTAGCACTCTATCCGAGCAACTGGGTGGTCGAAAATATACAGATATTTACAAAAATCTTGACATTCAAAATCAATGTAAGCGGTGGATCGATTTCGATTTGAGTATCGGTAAACATACCGATACTAATAACTATTTTTGGGCACCCTGAAGCTCATTCTTTTTATTCACTATTATAAACATTTCGGCTGCAGTGTCGACGTATCGTGTATAGTTTACTTGAAAATTCTGTAAAATTTTCCAAATTTTACAGAATACAACTCAAACTACATACGCCGACAAAGTGCAGGCAAATAATTGTAGTGAACGGAAATTCCCTCTATTGACGTAGTCGATTGCAGTTTCCGATTGCTACACAAACATACGCGATCTCTATATCAAGGTTATACGACGTGTCCACTTTGCTCGATGAGTATTATAATAGGTCATGAAAAAATGATAAGAAAATTTTGAAAAAAAATGCATCCTAGTTGGTACACGAGTAAAGACATTGGGTATTTTGGACACGTTATGTGAAACCGTGAAAAAATAAAAAGAGAGAACAAAAAAAATGTCGAATAAAGAAACTGTCACAGAATATATAAAACTACTAGATAATCTCAACTATATTGATCCTGTTTTATTTTTTTTTTTTTTTTATTTTTTTTCCAACCGGCAATTTCCTAGATGATGTTTACCGCAGTTTTAGAATCGCCACTTTGGTAGCGCTCACAGCCGCCTATATACCCCGAAGTTTCGAGGGTCGAGTACCGCAATTACTGTTGCACGCGTATCTCGTGTGTTCGTATTCGTTTACGTGTGCATTTGCGTGTACGCGGGGGAGGATCAGAGAAAGCAAATACTCGGGGTAGAGTGGTTCTGACGTGTGGGAAAACGCTGATGGGAAATTGTTTCGTCTGTTTCCAGGGTCCTCTGATACCAGCGGCGTTCACTAATGGCTACCATTGAGCCCTGTTAAGACCTAACAACAGGTGTGTATCAACGATACATTTTCTTCCTATAAAAATCAACTTCAACTTCACTACACATTTTATCATCGTTCTCCGTCGATCCTTTTACTCATGTAATACCTCGCACAATTAATACGCAATATATGTACACGTGAAACGTATAACGGCGATGCAATTAATCGAATAATGTAATTGCAGTTTTTACTTTGAAAAAAAAAAGAAAAGATAAAGACAAAGATTAAAAACCGATGCGTTTCACGAAGCTGAAATAGAATCGGCTGTATTAAAATGCAGACCAGAGGTTATCTCATCCCATCCCATCTCATATCATCTCGCCATCATATGAAGAGGAAACGTGTTCGCAAAAATCTAAAAAATGACTCAACCAATCATCACGAAATTTTAACAATAGCTTTATTACGTATTCTGAACTGTCATCGGCTATGAAAAGATGAACATTATTCTTTAAAGTTTAAAAAAAAAACACACAGTGCGGCAGAAGAATAGTGCGGGCTAAACCGAGACGGAGGATGCCATTGTATATAATATATATGTGTACAATATGTTCATGTTCGTGTTTATAAATATTTCTTTAATTTTTCACAGGATGATGGAAGAGAGGGCAGAATGCAGCACGGTCGACTAACGGCAAGATTACACCAAAACATAATCATCACACAAGGAGAACATATTATATAAGTATACACCAGACATTGAATAAAAAACAAAAGAAACAGACAGAAGAAGAAAAAAAAAATTTTAATTAAGAATAACCGAAGAGAAAAAAATTATATATATATGTAATATAATGAACATTGAACGACATCAAATTTGGACACGATCGAGTATATATAAGTGTGTCGAAATTTTGACAAAGAGAAAAAGACACAAAAAGAAACCTAGAAAAAACTAGAAAAAAAACAAACTAAAAAAAAAAAAATTGTCACACGAAAGCACGAATAGGACGGGTGGACTCCGTCGCAAAATACAGAAAAAAAATTACAGATTATGAATTTTGGAATCGATTAAATAAGAACAGTACACCGCGACAGAAAAATAAAAAAAAAAAAAAAAAAAAACGAAAATTGTAATCGCAACCGGGGGAAAAAAATTATTCTACTAGGTAAATCGACGAAACATCAATGATAGAAAAAAAAATACAAAAAATACGTTAGAACAAATACAAGAGATCCGATCGCCGAAGAAAATACATTGAGATGAAAAAAAAAACTTACAGCATCCGATCGATGAGAAAATAAAAAAAATCATTTTCTCTCTCGAAAGAACAGACAGGATGCGTGCTGTGAAGAGAATGGAATAAAATTAATGAATTAATAAATTATAAATACAACTCTTGACGGTATAGTACCAGAAAGTAATAAAAAAAGAATTGCGAATTTGATAATTATTGAACGAATAATGATAATTGAATATTTCATAACGGAAAGAACAGAAATAAGAATATAAAAAAATAAATAAATTACCGATCAGAACAATCGAACAACTTATATTATATATACTTATATTGCGATGTCCGGATATATGATAACACACGACATACCGTACACATATATGTATATATGTATACATATTATACTATATGTAATAATTATATAAATATGATATACGTATTACATATGTACACCTTACATATATATATATTCAGCCGAAGCGATCGCATATTGGTGCCAGCCCATTCTCCGACATTGATAAATAATATTAATAATAATAATTATATAAAAATAATGAATTAATTAATCAATAATAAAATTAATATTATTAGTCGATAAAATATTAATGGTTAAGTATAATATATTATGATAAATAATTAATTCTATATGAATAATGAATATGTATGCATATATATATACACATACAATATATATATATATACATATATATACATGTATATATATTAAATATACATTATTAGATAACGTATAATTTTAGCCTCTAAGAGCAAAAAAGATATAATATTATACCAACAACTCATGTACGAATAAAAAAAATCTATATATACATATATAATATATATGTATATATTTATATATTACCAGCTATATTGTAGGTATAATAATACCTGTCACCTATACTATACATACCCATCATTACACGAATTAAAGCTTTCCGAAAAAACTTTGTGAACGAAAATTGCTTGGATTATTAATATTACTATAATAATAATTATTATTATTATTATCATTATTATTATTATTATTGTTATTATTATTATTATTATCAACATCATTATGACCGTTGTTATCATTATCAATTATCATTGTCAATCTTATGATTATTTCTATCGTTATTACTATTATGACTATTAATATAGTAATTGTTGTTATTATACCAATATTATTATCACCATAATTATTATTTCCTTGTTATTCCATGTTATTTTTTTTTTTGTTTTTTTTTGTTAGGAAAAAAACACTATCGTTGGTTTTATGTATACACGATTGAAATGCGTATACCGTAATTCGTCATTGATTCTTTATTGCCGTAACCGCGCGACGAGTTAAGTCTGATTGTGAGGTGAAAGAAAAAGAGTTCAATAAAGGTAAAAAATGATTGTAGAAAAAAAAAGAATTTCTGAAGAAAATTTGTGATGTAATTTTGTTATCGCTATACACATATACTTGCGAAAAATTAATTACTCTACCTTCTTTTATTTCATATTTTTTTTTCGTTTCATTGTTACTTTTAACAAAATAACGTGTACATATGGATATGTATGTTTTTTCTTCATCGTTTTTTGGGACGTTTTGTAACTTACAAAAATATATATATAAATATGTATGAGATATACCCATAGGTATATGAAACACGTACACATACACAGACGTGCGCTTATGAAAACTTGTACGATTAATTATTAACAGGTTATATTATACCGCCAACGAACTGCAGCACTCTCGCATGTATGCATATGTGTGTGTACGTGTATAGGTATATATATGTATATTTATGTATAATATATTATAATTCGTTAGATCGGAATCGAGGGTATGACAAAAAATGCGAAGATAAAATTCAGTTATAATGGAATTTATAATATATAAACCTTACTGTAAAATGTAGCAAATGATATCAAGAATTGTATTCTACATTATTACAGTTGGTTGAAAGACAGCAAAAAATAATTATCTCGATCATCTTGATCAGCGATATTCCCTCAAAGGCAAATTCATTATATTAGGAGCGTCTTGATTGCGGAATTATGTAACGCATAT
Source organism: Athalia circularis (assembly GCA_963978495.1). Classification (NCBI taxonomy): domain Eukaryota; kingdom Metazoa; phylum Arthropoda; class Insecta; order Hymenoptera; family Athaliidae; genus Athalia; species Athalia circularis. The sequence continues at coordinate 23,308,276 of OZ021702.1, forward strand.
TATTATTATTATCATCATTATTATTATTTATTCTACTTACACTTTATATATATATATAATATATTATGAATTATTTTATCAGAAATGAAAAGAAAAAAACATTAATATATATGTGCAGACGATTCATCGCGAATATTAAAATACATGTATATATGTACGTATGATTGATGACGACGTGTATCCAAAAAGTAAAGAACAAAAAGAAAGAACATCAACAAATTATTCGAATATCAAATTGAAAAGTAAAGAAAATATGACGCAACATGACGTACCTTAACCCACACTGATACAACTGTTAAAATAATCTGCACCATACTCTATAGGCAAACTCATCTATAACTACATCATAACAATATTACATACACATAGACCAGATAAGAGAGGAAGGAGAAAAAAAAGTAACAACCAACAAATAAATAAATAATTAAATGAAATAATATAAAGGGATAAATAAATATTTGCAATGGTATATGAGAAAGGGGGGGGGAAAAGATGAAGATGAAAAGAAGGGACAAGAAAATAAAAACCACATGCATCAACACGTATATGAATTTAATAATTACTTTACACAATACGGCATACATATTATATACGCATAAACAACCATTTAAAATCACGCATACTAATGTATCATAACCATATACCCTATGTATTATTATATACCTATAACTACAAACACTACAGAAGGTATATACACAATTACTCACCGTAAAGTACACCGCAATTAATAATTATATTATGCAAATTGTTCGTCCGAAATGTACAGAGAGAGAAAGAGAGAGAGAAAGAGAGCGAGAGAAAGCGAGAATGTGTGAAGTGTAAACTGTTAGTCAACGCATCAGGGCTGCGAATAAATCGCAATCGAAATATTTCTCACGGTTCAGGGAATTTCACTGTTAATTCTTGCTCGTTTCATTTTTTATTCATTTGTTTTTTTTTTCAAATTTATCACGTGGAACACTTTGTATGATACTAATGATCTTTCTCTAATTTGAAAACTGATGTTCATGCCCATGACCATGTTATATCTGTAGTTGATTTTTATAGAAACAAAATTATCATAGTAAAAGGAAATACATACAAAATTTTTGTTCAAAACTAGAGATAATGCGATTGTCAAGGGATTTACTATACATTTTAGGACATTGCACATCAGCACTCAGCACCGCAAAACTATAATATTATATTATGTATAAAAACAAGATGAAAGAAAATAAAATAAATTAAAATGATAAACATTGACCCGACATTATGGGAGAAAAAAGAAAATAACGTTTCTCTTTTGGCTTATATTGTAAAATGAAAGAACAAACGAAAAAAAAGAAGCAAAGCAACAACGGAAAAACAATAAATATCTATAATTAAAAGTTTAAATCCCCATTCTGAATCTGTTAGACTTTAGGGTTTGTTAATGATGCATATACAAAAGAAATAATGGAATAAAATAAAAGAAAATACTACCTATCTATATCTATCTAATTGAAGGATGCGAAGAATATATGTTGTGTTTACATAATTATTATTATTATTAAATTTGCAGGTAAATGAATTAATTGAATAAAGATGAAACAATTAAAAAAATAAAAAAAAAAAACAAAGAAGAAAATGAGATTATTATAAATGAATGTATTGTATTATGTTTGTAATACGGTTATATTATATTCAACAACAGGGTAAACTATTAAGACAAAACAAAAAATAAAAAAAAACAAAAAAAAATAAAAAAAAAACAAAGGAAAAAAACTAATAAGTAATTCGGAATACGTGTTGGCAAATGGCGGCCATTTTGTTTATCATTGAAGACCTTTCGTTTTCATAGTTTCTATTGTCATTAATGATTTAATAGCTAATACGACGATACATACGATGAGTCAATTCTTAACCGAAGTATAATAGCAATATCGATTATTCATAGAATGTTTGTAAAAAAAAAAAAAGAAAAAAAAGAGAGACGAAAAATGTTCAGTTTTGATTCATTACTGTATAATATTATACGTATATACATTCAAAAAATTCCTGGGCCAGAGTGAAAAAGTGACTGCACCACTCAACGCGAAACACCAAAAATTAATGGAAAAATGAAAAATTAACAAAAACAAGTAAATAAATGAATTATATTATATATACGATTAATTATAAATATTATATCAATGGATTATTATATACATATTATTATCTACTGAGAAATATTAAGAAAGAAAAAAACAAAAAACATTATTCATTGATTAAATGCACACCTACGCGAAACGAAATTAAACAAACAAAATGGTAGCTAAGCGACCCAAAGCTAACGATGAAAGAAAAGAAGAGAAACAAAACATAATGTAAAATTTAATAGGGAAAAAAACAAAATTATTGTAAAAATATATAATATGTATCGGACCAAATGTGGTATCCAAAAAAGTTTTGAAAACTTGAATTTACTCAATAACACGGGCAAAGACAAAGTACCGCGGCTTACATATACCTATATACCTACACACACAGTAAAATATCATATACTAGGAATTACAAACAGTTTACAAGATAGGTATAGTTACAGTAAGTAGTTACCTACTCAAAAACACAAACACCTTTTACTTTTTATAATTTTCCGTCACGACGTCAAAACTATACACCCCATATAGCGTAATATGAACGGTAAAATTGTTCTTTCTTAATTCTTCAATTGAAAACGAATCAACAAACCACTGCATAGATGGCACACAAATACAAGAACAAAATTTCCCGCATACATACCTTATATGCGAATCACGAATATTTATGAGATCAGAATATAATAATAAAGTAAAAACCATAATATTAATTACCAGTAGTAATAGGAATACTACTAATAATAACAACAATAATAATAATAATAATAATAATAATAATAACAATAATAATAACAATAATAATAGTAATAACATTGATACGCAACACCAGCTCAAAAAAGGTAACAAATTCATTATTATTACATATATATACGTATACATACACACAGTATAGTATATAGGTATATATTTAACAAGGGCAAAAGAAGTTGTAAAATCATAATATCCCCATAATATGAACTAAAAAAGCGAATTTAAACAATAGGAAAAAATCAAAAAAAAAAAAAACAACAACAACAAAAGACAACAAGATTATTATTAATAATAACTAATAACAATAATAGTAATATTTGAAATAATAACAATAACTATAATAATAATAATAATAATAATAATAATAATAATAATAATAATAATAACAATGATGATACAATATTATGACAATGATGTAAAATCAGTCAAAGTTAACATACTGATAATATTTACGTTTTATAGGTATGTATAACACATAGACCTATAATTCGTTCGTCTATTTTAATTAATTCGCAACTACGCGGATAGATTAGATGATGATTAATGATTCACAAACGAGTTCGAATGATTGTCTAGTGCGGTATGGATGCGAATACCTTTACGAAACGAGTTCTCTTTCTTCCATTGACTTTCCTCATATTTTATCTGCACACTCAATTTTTTTTCTGAAATCGAACTGCAGCTAGACGCAACTTACGAGACGTCATCCCTGCGAATATTTCGGGAAGGGGGATGAGGGAGGGATTTCAAGGTTGTCGAAACAATAAACAAATACCCCGAAAAAAAAATCTAAGAAAAAATTCTGAAAAATCTGAAGGAAATAACAATAATAACAATGATAATGATGATGCTAGTATTGATATGCAATATGAATATATATATATATATATATATATATATATATATATATTTATTATACATATATATATATATAATGACATAACAATAACGACGATAATATTAATATTAATAATAATACTAATAATAATATTAAAAATAACGATAATAATATTAATATCAACAACAACAATAATATAATAATCTATACAACGGAGATTAAGATCAATTAAAAAACAACAAAAATACCTATACATATATATTATATGAATATACAGTCCACACGTTAATGTATAAATAAATATTGGAATATTACATCTATACCTTTATGATTAATAATGAAATTATTATTGGATTATAATTAAAACTTACAAATAAAAGAGAGGCGAAGAAAGAAAATCCAATAAAATAATGATTATATGTATAATATTAATAATAATGATACCGATGGAGATGGAGGTGAAGGTGGAAATTAAGAGAAAAACAAAAAGAAAATGAAAGAAAAAATGGTTTTATGCATTTGTACATAATTATTGATGTTTCAAAAATAGATATATATATATATATATATACATGCATACATATAAAATACATACACTCAGACACTAACACCCACGCAATGATGAGTAATACAAACAACAATAATAATAATAATTATAAGAATGGTAATAATATCTGTTAATTAGGTAAATGAATAATCATTCGATAATTCGTCGTATTCACCAGCACGGGATGGCGATTCACAAGATAAGAAATTGTGAAAGAAAGAAAAAAAAACAATCGAGTCACACATATGTATAATTTATACTTATTTGTGTATGTATATTTATATGAATACATGACACAATTATTGTGGTACACCTATAACGTTGTCCACATACATATACACATATGTATAGAATATACACACGGTTATTATTATTATTATCATCTAATGAGAAAAAAAAGAAAATGATAATTACTGCATAGCTGTAATAAAAAAAATTGACAAGCCATGTTTAGATATGTACCTATATTGTAGCTTTTAGTGTCTATAGCATGATGATGAGCAACGTATATGCATAAATAATTGCGGCAGTTTAAGTAAGTTTGTATTATATTTTATCATTATTATTATTATTATTATTATCATTGCTCTAATTGATATTTTTATTATTGTCATTATTATTTGAATCTGAGTTATTAAATTTTATGGATATACGCAGAGAAAGGTGAAAATCTTACTGCTTGTGCAGAACGACTCTAAGAATAATGTATTACACTTTATCATACACGTATGAAGTCATGAAAGAGTCAACTGAATTCTTGAATCCCCGATATAATAATTAATTGATCAAAAAATCATTTCTCGTTATCTCTATATTCGAAATCAATAAAATAATTTCTATGCAATTCTTGTCCTTTGAAAGATAATGATGATGGTGATAATGTCGATGAATAATAACGATGATTTTAATAGATAATATTAATCCGAATGAAGAAATTTCATTTATTTAACAGCAGAAACAACATTTATTAGAAATATTTATATACTTGTATAATATCGTATATTGAAAAACCGAAGAAAAAAGGAATACGCGATTTTCTTTAGATCGTTCTGCACACACGATAATGATGATGAAAAAATAAAAAATTGTATATTCAACCATAAACATAGTATAGATTATACATTTAACGAGGGATATTATTATTAATTATAATTATACATAAATAAATAATACAAAAATAATAACATGAATTTGTATATAATACATGTATACACACTATACCTAGAATATACATACACGTTTCCTGTTGTCCAAGCAATATCGCAAGTATGTAATAATATCGATACAACAACAACAATAATAATAATGATAACATAATATTAATAATAACAATAACAATAATCATAGTAATAATAAAATAATATTAATATTAATAATAATTGATAATTCGTAACAATAAGTTTTGTCAAGTACGTACGTAATTGTGGTGAATGGCTACATATATTATTATTATTATTATCATCATGTAGATGAATCGAGAAAGATTATTGTCAGATTACAACTAACAACAAATCTATGATAACAGAAACTAAGAGTAATTTAGCTAGCGCTAAAGGTGAAGCAAATTTATTTGACAGAAATTAGAAATACAGAAGAAAATACTTGAAATGAATAATATACGTTGAGATAACAAAAAACAAAAGAAAGAAAACGTATCAACTGAAGAACAGAAGTCAAAGAAACAAAAAGCAAAGGAATAATTGACACGATGCAAATATTATTGATTATTGAACACGAGGGTTGTTGCGAAATTTTCATTACTTTTCCTTCCCGTTTTCAACTTTATTAATTTTCAGTCATGTGCAGTCGCGCATATGCTGATAACGAATATTAATGAAAATTCAGATTCTATTATTTACTGAAATTTTGTCATTAAAATTGAACAGTTTTATATACGTATGCATTATCGTTATCAGCTGGTATGTTGAAGTACAGAACAACCAAAATTTGGTTATCTGCATCAGTTATTAATCTTCCCTTTTTTTTGTATTATATTTATTTATTTATTCATTTTCTCCTGAGTGATTAATCAGTTTTCAACTAAAATAATTAGTAGCGATACACCGGAAACACGTGTAATGTTGTAAAAGAGAAATTGCCGTGATATTGAATGTAAAGAAAACAACAAAAACAACAAAAAGAACAATTGAATAATTAAATAAATAAATGTAATAAAATTAAATAAATAATTATCAACATTATATCACCGATAAGGAAACAAATTTTCAAGGTGGTTTTTTACGTATAATGTCCGTTTGAAATTTGCTTACATAATGAGCGATGTCAGTATGGCTATTTGAAACGGGGCGAGGCTGGCGCTCTCAGATATATATATATATATACGCATTAAAAGAGCTTTATCAAATTTGAAAGAAGTAAAGACAGAAATAAAAAGAAAAACCATCAAATTGTACATGTATTACATGTACGATTATATATATGTATACACAAAAAACGATCACTATACTTGACGAATGAGAAGAACCACGCTGGAAAAAAACTTTGAAATAAAATTAACAAACAAAATATTGAAAAGAAAATGAACAATAAGAGTGATAGAAACGGAGAGAAAGAGAACGTGAAAGAAAGGAAAAGAGCGATTTGTATGAAACACAAAGAGAATAATTTATGTTTGCGAATGGTAGCTCGACAAAATGCAGCCATAGAAGGCTCAGGTATAGCTGAGAGGTAGCTAGATAGAAAATTTTTGAAATTTTTCCAAAATAATAATGAAATTTTGTATACGCGAATTGAGACGCGCCTGGCCCCCCTCCCCCCTCGCCCCTCCTCTCTCCCTTAACCCCAACCACTCATCTAACGCAGTCGTGCGTTTGTATCATTATTACTATTATTATAATTACTATTATTATCGTTACTATTATTAATATTATTGACTATTATTATTGAATATTATTATTATACGTTACATAAGCATAATCTTCTTTCTATTCATTATACTATTTTTAATCGAACATTGAAACTTGTAATAATACTATATATATTTATATAATATAATATATATTTATTCTGTTGTCGAAAGTGCAATCAAAACGGTTGGATCGTAATTTTTGCAAATGTCTTATGGAGAATTCGAATACACATAAAAATTGTTGATCTTGTTTCCGTTGTCGGCGATGTTGTTGATAACAATCGACGATGATCACGTCATAACTCTTCCTTTTCTTTTCTCTTCTATTAGCTTAAAAAGAAAAGAAAAATGTAGGGGATCGGTTTACCTGATATATGATTAAATTATATTTATCACGATTGTTAAAAATTTTATCGATTTTTCAATGTGTTATGAGAGTAAAAAAAATTTACCCCACACGGATTATTTCATAAAATATTCGTAAAAACCATATGTGAAGATTAAAATTTTGAAAAACTTTCACCTACAGTTATACATATACATATAGTATATATGTACATATATATATTCGTCATCCTGTATAATATACGTCGGGTATGCATACATACATCGTTGCAGATTATTACTAGTATGTATACAACCTGTATGTATAACACACGATTTGAAGTATATAGTGCAACTATTATACATCTTATTGATTATATTCCATACAATGATCGAATTAAATTGACTCGTTCATTAATTAATTCATTCATTCATTCGTAATTGCATCGATCGTATTGCTATTGAATTTCATCGTATTGTCACCTATTATCATTATTATAATTATTATCGTTATTATTATTATTATTATTATTATTATTATTATTATTATTATTATTATTATTATTATTATTATTGTTATTGTTATTATTATTGTGATTATTGTCATTGTCATTATTGATTTTAATAGTTTGAACATTGATATGATGTTATGTACGAAGGTAAACGTGAATCTGCAGTTGGAATATAAAAATGATGTAATAAATGTTTTCGTAAATGCGAATATAACATTGAAATATGACGTATGTATATTTAATCATTGTATAATAACTGCAGAATACGTTGGCGTTGGTTGTTGATGAAGAAGGTATTGGTCTTGTATATAAATATATTAATTATTTAAATAATAATAATATACATTTGATTACTATATAAAATGATTAATTAATTGTATAAATTTTGATTAGTTTGATCTATACATTAATATTGATAATTATAATTATTAATAATATGAATTTGTTTTACGAAAAATATATTTTTATGACTATAGGTGATTGTATTATTATAAATAGTTATATTACGAATGAAGAAGACAAAATTTCAAAGAAATAATGTAATTTGTAAAAAACCAAAAGTAAAAAAAAAAGAGAGAATGGAATTTATCCGTGATTATATTCAATTAATTATTCCATTGTATGCCTATATATTTATGTACATATTCATACATACGTACATATGTATATATCGATATGAGGTGAAGTATAGAAAATGAGTAAGGAAAGAAAAACAATTAATACCTTTAACAATTATTAGCAGTTTACCTACTAAATGAATGAAATAGGTAAATTCAAATTCACACGATATCGCTGACATTGGTCTGATCCGACGAAGAATATGAAAGAAAATGACGACGACGATGACGAGATATGGCGACGAAAAATTAATTACCTAATGATGCAATTAATCGTATAAATATTATATGATAATACGGGATCAGAATTATTTTTAATGCAAATTAATGTATTCATAGTTATGATCACGAAATTCAAAACGAAAAAAAACAAGAGGTTCAATCACTCGATAAAGAGCACCTAATAGGACTCTTCTCTCCCTCCTCCTCACCAAAATGGGATACGCGACTGAATTATTATAAATCCAGTTCAGTACTAGAAGAGTTAAGATAAACATCTGGGATTTCAGCCTCCGAATTTTTTTTTGATTTTAATTAAATGCTTTATTTTCAATTGAGACGAGAAAAATTACTCAAGCAAGTATCTACTGTATAGGTATGTAATTTGTTATATCCTGGATATACGCGACGCTATGATATGTATAATATTATTAGTTATTGTGTTAAAGACAATTGGGACAACTGAATGAAAAGAAAAAGAAAGAAAGAGATGTGAAATGCAGAATGAATGTATGAGAATACAAATAAAATGGGATGAAAATACTAAAAACAATACAATACAAAAAAAATAAGGAAAGCAAAAGCAAGATTATTTTCCGTAAACTTTATATTTTTCATCTCATTGTAAATGCCTGAACAAAAAATTTGAGGACAATTATGCGCTGCAATTATATACGTATAATAATATGATATTTTAGCGAATCACTATACACGGATTTTCAAAGAGGAAATAGATAATATAAATGTTATACACCAATCGCAAAGACTTTTCCGCGGTTTCATTTAATTTTCTTTCGATTGTCTGATTATTTTTTTTTGCGAATTATTTCAACTTATTTCTTTGTTTCTCTTTTTCGTTCATTCCGACGAACAATTAGTGCACGCATTGCAGTACAATATAATTGATTCCCTGAAACTATAATATACATTTATCATAGCTCAATATTGGTCAATATTATAAAATGTATAACAGCGATAATCGACAAATAATTATAACATATAGCATCTGATCTAATAACACATATTTAAGTACATAACTGAATGGAAAGGAGAAAAAAAAACACCAAAAATCAACAGTTAATATATGTATACAAATAAAACAAACTGTGGGGATTTGGATAACCGATCTGCAAACGTCGCGCATCATACTATCGTATATATTATATACGTAATTATTATTACTGTTAATTATCTATGATTACCTATTAATTATTATTATTATTATTATTATATTCCATAATATCAACTATACAATTATTATAAAACGTACCAACGATATTTTCCAAAAACCTCGGATTTATATGAAAAGCGTTTATTCTGTTATACACACATATTTCACAATATTATTTCCTCATGTAGCATCAAAAGTTTTACACGGGCAAAGCTTATCTAATTATTTCGCTGATTCTGAACGAAATAACATTTCCGAATATATGTATGAATTATACATGTGTAATTATAGTATATACTATCCGAGTGGTTTTGAAAAATAATGTATAGTAATCAAATTATATACGTTACACCAATATAGGTATAATATAATTATCCCATACATAATACTAAACTATAATAGTAATTATTATCATATATATATATACATGTGTATGTATAATATAATGCAGCTATTGAATAATAATCATAATTAATATACAGAAACAGAATAATAATATTGCTAATAATTATAATTACGAAATTAATAATAATAACAATAACAACAACAATAATAACGATAATGATGATGATGATGAGGATGATGATAATGATGATGATGATGATGACGATGATGATAATGATAATGATAATGATAATAATAATAATAATAATAATAATAATAATAATAATAATAATATTAATACTAATAATTATAATAATAATCATAACAATAATAATGATGATAATGATAATAATTATAAAAATGTTCACTGTTTCTTTATGTAAACCAAAGCAATACAACTAATTAATTACGTATATGTATACATATATATACTTCGCTAAAATTCATGTTCATTTTGATTACTGAAATTCTATATACATACATATATAGTATATATGGTTTTATACATAAATAAAAAGCAAAAAAAAAGAAAAAGAACGAACTCGCAGTTTTGTTTTTACGTATTATAATTATACATAAAATACATACATGTATATATATATATATAAATATGTGTATGTATGTATGCGAAAATTTTTAATTGAACATTTTTATTATAGACTTGTAAAGTCGATGGTCAATTTTCGGATAATATTTAATTGTATATCTTTGATTTGTATATTTCATGGAGAAGAACAAATTGGAATTTCCGCATACCTAATTATGGCATTTTTGCAGTAAACAGAAAAGAATGGAAACTGCGTTTATCGATAATCGTCATACATGACTAATTTCTTTTCGAATTGTACGTATATTGTTTTGACGAATAAAAAACAAATCAACGATCCATAATGCGGGAGAGGTAATATTATATATATATACATATATATATATATATATATATATTGTATCGTGTATGTATTGTAATAATCTAACAAATTATACATAAATATTAATCAACGATCATTATTTAAATACCCGACGTCACTATACATACTATACCTATATATATTATAAATATATACATATATATATACATTACTATACAAAGCATCGTGCAATACACGACTTTGCCGCGTTTAACTGCAAAGAATTTTATTATCAAAAAAAAATTTAATAAATAAATAAATAAATAAAAAAGAAAAGAAAGGAAATGGAATGAATAAGTAATGAAAAATATTAAAAATAAAACAAAATGAGTAGATTCATTTTAATGTGTACATATCAGAAGGATCTACAAGATCTAAGATTATTAGGTACATCAATTAATGAAATGAAAAAATTGAAAACATAACAATTATTGTGTCACCGAAACATCGAATTTTCATTTCAAATATAACATAACTAATTACATTATACATTAATAATATTAATTTCTTTTAATTTGTGTTTCTTTTTTTGATTTTTTTTTCCACGACATGAAGCGCAGCTATTTATGTATAAATGAAGTTCAGCACGTATTTCTACAATGACGTTTTAGTCAAATGTAGGTATTCAATAGGTAGTTATGTTAATAACAATAATTATCACATATATATATATATGTATATGCGTAATAAATCCCGAATTCAAAATTGTAACTATAAAGCGATCATAAAAACATGATACCTAATTATTACACCGATTGAACTGAAATGCAAATTTTAATATTAATTGTACATTATGCAATATCAATTACTCAATCATTTGATAGATATTCAATTGTTATCCTCCTCCTTTTTTTTTTCTTTGATTTTTTTTAAGTATGATATGGTTGCGGGATTTTAATGAGCATGATAATATGATCAAATTGTTGGGGAAAGAAATGAGAGAACCTGTGAGTATTGACAAAAAAAAAACAAAAAAGAGTATTTGACGAATCGATGCGGTATAAAGTGAACACGATCTATATAGTTACGAAATTCTGCAGTCAGGACCCACGTCTAAATAAATAAGATTATTAATTACATAGCCATTAATTACTAATTAGGTGATCATTCATTTTTGTGTTCCTTTCGCTGATATAATTATCTTATTATAACAATGAAAAGCGATATAAATGTTTTTTTTTTTTAATACAAAATAATAATCATAGGATACTCAAGGAGAATGTTTAAAAAAAAAAAAAAACAGAACAAGAACTAAAAAAATTGAAAACTTAAAACAAGGAGTCATATATATGAAAACGAATGAAAGGAAATATGAAATTGTAACGATAAGACAAAAGCACCTAGGATAGCAATCGATCCGAGAACATGGAAGATATTAACAATTTGGAAATTGCGTTGTAATAGATTTTTTGCTATTATATGTATAATCACCCCAAGTTTTAAAATATAACGAAATGAAAATTCTTAATATTTTCTGTGACTTAATGTAAATCTAATGAAAACTGGCGAATGATTTATATGATATAAAAATTGATAAGACAAACAGCGAGGAAACTTGCAATATTAACAAGCAATAAGCCGTTTCGTATAATTCCATGTATATTAATTATGTGGATGCTTATAAAAAAAATTTCAAAAAATGAAAAAAAAAACAAAAAAAAACCAAAAGAAAAAAAAATATTCAGATGAAAAAAAAAAAATAATAAAAACCACATTATTATTAATTAGTACCAATTTTACATATTCTTACTAATCGTAACGATATACAATACGTATAATAATGACATATTGAATAATATTATATATATATCTATATATATATATATACATATATTAAAACAAAAAATGAATAAATAAATAAATAGTCTATCGATACATACTATATATATATACATATATATAAGTAAAGTACGTAAATTTCAATTTTACACTACTGATAATAATTACCTAATGTTAAGAGTATATTATAATAATTTATAACATTGTACAGAATATTTATGAAGTCCGCTTGATAAAAAAAGAGTTTGACGACAGTATATATAGCGAATTATATAATTAAATATTATAAAACTTAATAAATACGAGCCAACCGCGCCAATTATAAATTTTTCGAAAATTCAATTAATTGTTTAGTTCTATCTTTGATATACGCATATAAATATCAAACAACTTATTGATTAAAAAAAAAAAGAAAGAAGTACGTAAAACAAAAATTTCAGCTGATGCAGAGATTTGCGGTTATTATACGCGTGTTGAGAAATTTTAATTCAGAAAAATGCGGCTAGTTGGGAAATACTAATCCGCAGTTTATTTCCGTTCTGGATATTCGTGCGTCGTCACACTTTTTTTCTTTTAAATAATGGCCAGATTATGATCAATGTTTTGTAAAAAATGAAACAAAACAAGTTCTGCAAGCTGAAGCCGGAAAATGTTTCATAACTGATACGTTTCGATATTAGGAGAAAAAAAAAACAAAACGTGAAAAACCATAAAACGGACGACAAGTATCTATTAAGGTTATCGCAAGTCGGAAACGTAAGACAAAAATAAATGAAAAAAAGAAAAAAAAATAGAATAAATAATTTACTCAAAATCAATGCTATTACAAATATAGTTTGATGAGAGGGATAGTTTTATTTCTTGTGAAATTACAAAGATATTCCGTGCAAAATCAGTGAGAAAAATTTTGCAAAAAAATTTGTATTGTTGAACATGAGTGTTGCAGCTATATAGTATACATGATAATATGACATTATGTCGGAAGCTCGAAGCAATTTATAAAAAAAAAAAATTAAATAAATGATGAATTATTAGTTTAACAAAGCTGCTGCAGCATTATGGGGGACAAGTAATATAATTAATTGTGTATGTATACAAAATAATGAAACAGACACAAAAAAGATGAGGAAAAAAATGAACACAAAAAAAACAGAAAATAATACGATTATAAATATATTATAAATGAAGATGAAGTAAAGGAAAGAAAAATTGTAATCCTCTGTACATATAAAATATATGATAATACAATGATTATTACGATGGTTTATTAATCTAATGAATTCTTATTATACATAAATATATATATATAAATATATAATTATAATTATTAATATATATATATATATTGATTAAGCAGAGGTTCACGACGTGCCGTGTGTATGTGGGAATAAAATACATAATATACTGGACATTGTTCAATTCAATTGCTTAGTTTTGATTCATTTTACATGGTATTTCCCACCTTTCTGATTTTCCCTTATTCTTCAAACTAGAGAAAAACGTGGAAGCAACCAGACGCAGTAGCTTGATCGAGGGATTTAGGCAGCAGATTCGGATTCTCGAACTCAAGATACATCAAAGTTCGGCCATCAGAACAATTTTTTTCTTTCATTCATGAAAGATACCAAAATACTGTAGAACCCGAAAATCGTTGATTATTCGATTACTCGGAGCTACTGAATAGTATACTTCACACATTCTCATGTGAAATTTTATTTTTAATATTTTTAAATTACGCTACTATCTGAAGAATATGACAGGCAAGGAGATCTTCCGAATCAGCGTTCAAGGATATGATATATGTGATGGTGTGTTGCTGATGAAGAATGTCAATGAGTGATAGGTGCAGTGGGGCGTAATCAATGTTAATCAAATAATCAATTTTTATGGTGCTCTTTGTTGATTGATAAATCATCGATATGTAATAAATGTGAACACATTATTATGTACATTATAAATTTATTCGCACAGAAAAATATTCTCTTACAATTAATTCAATACAATATCATGGACAAATATATCTATGATAATATCATTGACAGATGTTCTTATTCATTCTTATTTAAATTGATATCAGAATATTATTTGAATTATTCCAAAACGTACTCAACTTATAGCTACATCATGAATAATGTATTCAATTTTAATTAGTTGACAAATGTCGGGACCAATTTTGCGGTCGTACCAACGAACCTTATATTGTGGACGCCAGGGGA
Source organism: Athalia circularis (assembly GCA_963978495.1). Taxonomy (NCBI): domain Eukaryota; kingdom Metazoa; phylum Arthropoda; class Insecta; order Hymenoptera; family Athaliidae; genus Athalia; species Athalia circularis. Next base: position 23,323,506 of record OZ021702.1, read on the forward strand.
AACTGCTTAGTAAGCTGCCAACTCCTCTACTGAAACAGAAGAAAAAAAGAGGTTGAGAGCGGTTGAAGCAAATGAAGCGTCATGAATGGTATCTGCAGTTATCGTCTACGCTGCATATGCCAGCCACATTGCCTCAGAAATTTACGTGTACGATTGGCCAAAAATCGGCATGTTCTCAGAGTTTGTGATTTCTTCTTAAAATGCAAACAGTATTGTAGAGTTCTGGCTACAACTTACAATTAGTCGATGTTTTGGTAGAATTAATTACGCACCTTAGAGCTTGATTTAAATCAGTTATTAGTATTTGAATGTTTATAAGAATATATTTACATGGTAGAATCATATTGAATACATTTTATCAGCCGTTACATCATTTTATATAATAGCAAATATCTAATAACGCGTCGATGACATTATGAAATACTGCTAATTTGAGTCACGACACTAAGAAATTTATTACGATAATGCAGGAGATGTGAACGATGGAGCTAATCAGGTGAATAGGTCATTTCATTTTGAAAGTTTCGAGAGCTTGGTGATTGGAAAAGACCGAGGCAAAAAGGTCACCACAGCTGAAAATTGATGAATTGAAACGGAGAAATGATTTTGGCAAAACTGAGCATTAAAAATATGTTCAAGTAAAGAAATTTTTGAAAAACAATAATCGAAAAACAAAGATGCACATTAAGAGAAAAAAGATTAAAAAAAAAGGAATCAATTAATATTGTCAAAACATTCATAAAACTCTAGATCAAGATATCTCAAGTCTAACAAAGTTGTGAAACAGTGTGATAGATTTCTTAGTAAATTGACTCGTTATCACTTTTTATTTCCAACATAAGCCATTAGCAGAAAACGTAATCAGTTACCTCAGAAGTTGCAGAATTCTTTCTATCACATCGGAATCAGCGATAAAAATTTATATCCGATTTGCTATCAAATGCCATTAAAAGCTGATATCATAAAAATGATAGTACTCGGCAATGCTAGTGAAATTTATTTTGCATCATAAGAGTATATTTTTTTACAAACATAAATTATGTATAGGGATCGAAAAGCTGTTCAGTAAAATAGTATTGTAAAAAAAATCGAAACCTAAACTATTCTTACAGAATACAGAGCCAGCTATTACCTATTTAGTATACATTTGAAATATGTCCCCCAAACTCTGATGCAAAAAAGATTTATAGGGTTCCAAAATTACCACTGCGTGAAAAAAATACAATATTACTTTCGAGTTTCGAAGGAGGATGATTATCATTATGATGTTGCCGCCGCAAGATCTTGACTTATTTGTACCAATGCCCATCTATGTAGATATGCAATATCGATCACATAGAATATGATAGCGGTGTAAGAATACAGAATTTTCATCGGAATGCGACACACGGAAAGCGAATATACAGTTTCCGTAACCTCAGGCTCTGAATGTTCGCACAACGCGGACCACATATTGCCTGCAAATTGGACACTCTGAAAGCTGTTTTCCACAGTTGGTACATGTCGCCATATGACCACATTCCAGCATCACACATTCCACTGGCGCGTCCATACAGATTTTGCAAAGGTCATCTAGCCCCAATTTCTCCAGATCTTTGGAAAACATGTTAGAAAATTTCAGGAGATGGTCAGATAAATAAAATAGTCGAGAAACGTTAGAGTCAGTTCTTCGTGAGAACTTACTTACCTTCTCTGGATTTAGCATGCTGTTGCCATAACCTTGAAGCTCGGTCTAACAGCTCACTTCGTTCTACGCAGCCTTTAAAGTTCACTCTGTTAACGCTCAGTAAGTCTTTAAGTTGTTTCACATTCAGAGCCTCAAGTCCAGCTATATCGTTGATGTCGGACAATGCTACTGTTCCAGTATGCTGTCGAGATAAATCACGAATTTAATAAGCAAAAATGTCGGGTGTAGCTATGCAGATTCTGACAATAAAGGTTATATTCAGGAAGGGCTGTGGAACTGAGAGCAATAAGTTTATAGGAAGAAATTATCAGTTCTAAGTTCAGAATTTCAAGTGATATGACTTACGCTGAGCAGTTCCGTGACTATGACTGAACGCTTTTCTGCATCAGCCGACGTGTTTTCGTCTTGCTCAGTGACCAGAGGTTCAGGGCCAGAAGGTTGGCTGCAATCGCTGTCAGATACCTCTTCAATTTCAATGTCGTTAGGAGTACCAGCAAAAGATGAGGCTCTTTCTGTTTCTGGGGAACTTACAATGGGGGTTGGCTCCGTGTTTACGGTTTGTGCATTCATTCGGGCATGTCTGTCGTTGCTATTAGATCGGCTTCGAGATCTTGAATTTGGCGTGGAATTGGAATGATCGGTGGAACTGCAATCAATAAACAGAGAATAGTTAATGTAATCTCAGACAATACCACAAATTATGTCTCAACACATTTCCAGTGCCGATTGAATTGTATAGTGCACAAAAACATCGGCTTCAACAGCAAAAAAAAAAGATTAAAATTAATTTCGAAAATTCTCCATGTATTTCTCAAATCTCAATCACCTTTTATACCTGTGGAAACGGCCAGTCTCACCTGCTTATATTAGATTCGTTGTTTCTCTGTGGCTGTCTTGGATGATCTCGAGGCTCATCTGGAGCTCTGTCTCTAGGAGGAGTATCCGTTCTTCTGCTTTCTGACCAATTCCAATTTGGCACATTAGAAGTTGAAGTATTAAATATATTAGAGGTGAATCCACGAAACGCATTCATAAATGGGCCATCTTCAAAGCTTGAGCCAGTCCTTTGATTACTATCAGTAGCATTTGCATGTAGAATGACTAGATTTACTAGATCTTCCTTTTCTATAAATTCAATTTAGAAATGAAGTTAGCACCTGTTAGATTTTTGTTGATGAATAAGAAAATTGTGAAAATAGATTCTCACCAACGCAGCCACGTGTTGATATTTTCTTTGCATTTAAATAATGCTGCAAATCTTTAGATCGCATTTCCAGTAAGACACTTCTAATGAGTGGTCTCCGACCTAAGATGCAGCATTTATCACAGTTCAATCTCCTGTCCCCACATCTCGTCAAACAATTTGTACAGTAATACCGTAAGCAGTCCATGCATTGTTTCTGCAATTAAAACCATGCGTTAGACAACAAGAATTAAACCGAAACAGAGTGTCTTTCAGTGTTTTAATAACCTCAATCAATATCAAACAATTAGTTTAAATTCTGAATACAAATGCTGACTTAACCTTTGCATTCTGCCTTTGCATTCTGCAGGATAATTTACAGTGTTCATCAGAGAATAATTGAATTTCCAAAAAAAAAGAAGCAACACGACAAAATTATAAAAATCACATGTCTTGTTCCAAAGGAATGCTGGATTGGCGAAGATGTGATTGTCAGATTTTGTCTTGCTGTCTTTTTAATTGATCATTTGTGTAAATGTCAGGACCTATTAACTATAACATAAACGCGTCAGAGTTGCATACTTACTTTTCTTTTGAATATACTAAACTTTATAGAGCATCTCTCACAAGCCATTTTTTCCAAAATCTTGTGATAATGAATATGAATCGTCGACTGACAGCTGTAAGTTCACAACACTGATATATGTCAGTGGTTCACAAGTACAAAGATTTTCTAGGTTATATAAAAGTCATGACTTAATCATCATCCAGCTTTATTTGCATTCCGAACACTGGATGCTCTCATCAATTTATAATTTTCGAATCAAAATTCACTACTCAAAACAATTCAAACGAGTAAATTTATCCCCCTTATCAAATTTTCTGTACTCCAATCCATAGATCGACTTATTGTTTAACACCAACAAAGTACGCTCATGTATTTTATTTGCTAAGTATAGCATAAATACATGATTAGTCTATGCGTCATCTCCTATGAAGCCACAAGAATTCGATAAGGATTAAAATATTCCGTACGCTTGATGATGATCATAGCCTTTGAATCTTCTAAAGCTGCTGTGAATTATATTAATGACGGTCAGACAATCAGCGTATCTCTAAAGTACAAACACACGCTGCCAAGTGCCATAGGAAAGTGTGTAAGTGAAAAGTGAAATTTCGAGAATTGTAATGGAATTGCAGCACATCTATCTTTCTCGTAACTGTAGTTTGTAACAGTGTATTTGACGAAAGACGTTTGGTTTAATATGCTCGAATGAGTGAAACAGCAGTAGGTAGAGGGAGATTGACGAATGCGCAGAACACTGATCTCTATAGTTATACTCGCAGAGTTGACAAGAAAGCCCATGAGCGTTTGAGAAATTCTTTGGAAAAGTGGAAGGGATTAAACTTGAGAAATTATTCCGCTTGGGGCTTGACGTCATTGGTAACCTGGCAACGAATCGCCAATCGCTGAAGGCCACATACGAATTACTAAAAGTTAACCAATCCGAAATTTGCTCTATTGTCCCGTGTCTATTCCATCCGTTTCCGAGTATCCCAGTTCGTTTTATTACGCAATTTGTCTGAATTCGTTGTTGCAGCTAGTAAAGTTCTTGCATCAGCCGAGTTATTTTCAAAGGATATTGTGATGTGGAAGGTACATTTAAAGCCTAACGTCTCAAGAGATAAGACGCGGAAGTGTAGTAACTTGAACTGAGTAAGGGATACTCGTTTGTTTTTTATCCTTGGATTCATCAATGGCTGAATATGAGCGCATTGGAACGCATTATTATAACCGTGCCTAAGAGCTTTTCGAGAGCTCACAGTTTCCCATCTCAAAGAGTAACATTTGCAACATCGTTAATCACCGAAAATATTGATAAAAACAGAAGAATGTCCTCGACCACCGAAGATGACGCAACACTGGACGCTTCTTCCCTTATTGACCAAAACGTATGCTTTCGAGGGAAGAAACGGCGTCTCGATCATCTTACGTGGGAAGAGAAAATTCAAAGAAAGTAAGAACTCGGATCACGATAAACAAATACCGTATTAATTAACCCGCGCACCGGCGGCATAATTGAATATCTGTTTGAATGTTTTGACAGCTGTTGCTGTTGCTATCAAACAGCTCGAAGAATCGAATAATAATCACAAGAATATTACTCTAGTTGGAACCAGATACACTAACGAAGTCTTCTAATTCCACTTTCAGGAAGTTGAAAAATAGAGTGGCTGCGCAGACATCTCGTGACCGTAAGAGAGCAAAATTAGACGAACTCGAGGAAACAGTCAGATTACTTCGTGAGAAAAATGATACCCTTGTTCAAGAGTGTTCGGTGTTAAAGTCTCAAAATGAGACCCTGACAGTTCAAAACACATTGCTGAAGAAAGACCTAGAGTCAAGAACGACAGAAACGCAGGTTTGCTCAGAGTGTCAGAGCCGTGTCGGTTCCGTTGCCCCCATGCCAGGATCTACAGTATCCTCCCAATACCCTCTGCCGCAGGGTGGGTCAACCAAACCGGCACCAGTTCTGACCCTGAGCCGACCAGCCGCAACACTGTGGAAGATCTTGACCCTCTACCTCCTCTCGAAGAACTGTTTACAGACCTCCAAGGCGACGATTACATCGAAAGACTTGAAGAACTGGCCGAAAGTCTTCTGCGAGAAGTTACCGCTGAAGTGGAAGCAAATGCTCATCAATCAAGTGAACAAGTGAGTAGTTCAATTAAAGCCTGATCCCCTGAACATGGTAATACGCATATAAATTCTCTGCTATTTCGGCAACCATCAAATATTTTATAATCATATAGTCAAATGACATAAGGATCTTTTGACTTTTATTATTGAGAAATAAGAAATGTAGTAAAAACTTTTAGGGAGCTCAATATATAAAATCATCACCAGCAAAAGGGATACTTTGAAACTGGTCTAAAAATTATTAAATCCCAGCAATTTTGTGTTTATGTGCGTATACATTGAATATATGTGTATGTATGAGCCCTCAGTGGTCTCTCGACTAATCGTCATAAATTTATTTCCCTTGAAGATCAACATTCCAAGAGAAGCCATCAAAGAATCTAGCGATACAACAAGAATGGTGGGGCAGACATCAGAAGATGTGGAAACCGATAGAACTAATCGAAGCGTAAATACCTGCTCTCTACCTGAACATTCTTCTGACCCGAGCACAACACCTATATTTTGTACTCTGACCAATGCAGATGTATCACCTACTCACGAAAATGTTGTTAAAGTTAAGGAAGAGCCAAATTTAAATGACATGGATACAGTCTACGGTACTTATGATGAATCGACTAATTGTATAACCATAGTATATCCCGGTAATGGGGAGGATATCAAAATTGAAGAAAGCGTTCAAGAAATAAGCTCTGACAGTATCTACAACGAAGAAGATTCGACATATTTAACACCTAGCCACTCGTTTGCCGATCATTTATCCCCAGCTCATACATTCACAGACTCTTTGTCCCCAGCTAGCAATCATTCGGAAGATATTGAGATGGTCGATCCTCCGAGTAAAATTGATTCACATTTATCAGACGGAGGATACGAGTCTCACGGATCTCCGAATATGGAAATTATCGACGCTAACACTGCAGCAGCAGCTCTCACAGATTTGTGGCACGAAAGTTTTTCCGAGTTATTTCCAAGTTTAGCGTAGAGGTAAATCATTTTCTGATATTAAATAACTAGACTCTGAGACTATATCTGTGATACAAATATCTAATCGATAGGGCGCTTCTTGCTAGGGTAGCTTATGATTGTGTTGGCGCTGTAAATATTATTATTTATATGATTTTCTTACGGTATCAATTGTATTAGAAAACTAATTCTATGAAACAGTTATACTTGTAAATATAATGGACTGTTATGTTCATCGAAATTTTTATACGATTAGAACAAGTACGTAGATATCTTAGCCATGTCATTTTTATTATCACCACTTTCTGATGTCTTATTATTATATAAATTAAATATTTGATATATTAGGATTATTTCTTGGAATACGTCAATACTTGCTAAATGCGATTCATTGAGCAAGGTGCGCAATAAATGCTGATTGCAATTATATGGTGTTGCATTATTTCTTTGATATCGAACCCTAACCCACTTGTACTTATCTATATTATTTCATCGGGTATTGAATAAGGTCAATCAATTGAATAGTTATTTATTCATGCGGCATCGACTCTGTAGCAAAAATGCTTACAAAACATATTTGATACGAGTTAACCGTGTAATTACAAGGTATCTATAGAAGAATGTTGACACAACCTCCAACGAGCACAGATATTTCTGGTAAATTATAACTTTGGTTAAGATCAGTTTGATATCTGATGAAAAATTTTCGTTAGTCATACATCTATCGAATTATAATTGTCAATTGTTGAAAAAAAAACTGCATAAAATATAATTTCAAGAAAGTTTCTATTTGTAAAATTAATTGTAATAAACTGAGCAGTCCCAGAATAATAGGTGAAGTGAGAATTGTTTGTGAATTCATTTGAAAACTTCATCTCACGTCGTTTGTAAAATTCATCCATAAATAGTTTATACATGTTGTATAAACTTACAATAATAATCATTAATAAAATAAGTTTGAAGTCACGTTCGCTAATCTACTTTTTGTATAGAAAATAAAGCAAAACAAATGACTATAAAGACAATTAGTTACACAGACGCAACAGTAAATAAAATATGAATAAAGCAGTTGTATATAACTATTATTAACTGTACATAAATATATCATGATTCATAATTATTCAACAAATTCTAACATTTGCTATGCCGTATTATTGGTACCCAGTAAGCGTCAAAATATACATATCGGATGTTGGTGGAAAACAAAATTTCTGCAGCCTTCTACATCAGTATTCCAGTTACACGATTAGCAATTTCATAATAATAGTATATCAAATTATTAGTACACCACCGAACTATACCTATAGCTAATTAGTACCTTTTCTTATATTAAAATTGACGAGAATATTAAGCAGCTAACTAGGAGTTGCCAAATATGTATCAAAATGAAAAATTGTATAACAGATAACAGAATTGAGCACAAAATGGGGGCCCATTGTGTGAACCTATACCTACATATATTCCAACGGAATTACATCTGTTGATGATAAAAATTTTCGTCACCTGTATGATTCTGTAAAAAATTTTATGCAACTCCTTCTGGAAATGCAAATCATAAACCGTCCTTGGTAATCAAACACAACTTAGTTCGCTTAATATTAGTATATATAGTTCTATCTGAGACACAGATATGCACAAACTACGTCGTACATCTGTATATCCGATTATTGGTTTTTATCCGAACAATTTATCGAAGCAGCCATGACAGTATGGCTTGTCATTTTGCTCTTTGAAAGTACCCTTGTTCAATTGTTTTAAACAAAAAGCACATACAAAGTGTTCAGGATGGAATTTACGGAACATGGCAGTTATACACCGACCTGAAATAAGAAGTACACAATTTATTAGATATAGTTCCTTCGATTCTCGAAATAGATCTCTAATTTATACAGTCGGAAAAACAATCACCGGTTATGGGTTTATGGCAGCCTGCACATAGCGATCCTCGTTTTGCATGATAGTGTGTCTCACAATATGGCAATCCCTCATGATCAAAGAATGATCCACCGTGGAATGGTTGTCTACAATCCTGTAACAGATTGGTACAAAATTCATAGTGTTCCAATTCTGATTACTGAATTAATTGCTATCCACAGATCGTTGAATTAAAAGATAATTATGCCAACTTTCAGTTTGGGCATCCAAATTTGTTGGTCACCCTGTGATCTGCTAACAAAATACCCAATCAATGAAATCTTTTGACTTTTTGAATACTACCAGTACTGACATAGACATTGATTCGTGGATGTAGTTCGTGAGCTTCAGAATACTAATATCTAGAACCATGACTGAATTGATCCAGTGAAAAAGCATAAATATGTTATGAAGCTTCGAGTCATGTTTGGGAGAATATATTTTTTTTCTTTGGATATCTCATTTTGAAGAGTGGAAAGAAATTCTATTCGCCTCTTGATGCCACGCACCTCCTGGGTGTGAACACGTGACGAAACATAAAAATAGTATGCTCATATTATGAAATACAAACAATTTCCAGACTTATAAATATATAAGCAAGCGATCTAAATATAGCGACAACTCAATATGCCTGGCCACGGACCAAAACTTATTGGCAGCAAACTACGTAAAGTGTCTTCGCTATTCAGCCTCCATTTTACTTAATCAATTACGAACAACAAGTCGACACTGTCATTTTTAAACAGGTGCATACGCGTAGCTAATATGACTAGTCGCATCTATTGGTCTTTGTGGCTAAACGAAGATCAGCCGAGTATAATTCTGCCCATGTAAATTCTGACTGTTTATTTGTTTGACACAAATTAGTTGCAGATTTGACGTTTTCTGGCGCATGCATTTCCCCGTTCAATCTGTAAAAATAAGTCAACCCAAGGTCCTACCCTAACAAGTATGGCGGGAAACTGATAGACCTATCGCAACACATGACACACAGCCCAAACCGTTGCCCAAACTCATGACTAGGCCTTATGCAGCAAAAATGGACTCTGACCGATTTGAAATCAATCTTAGATATCACGTCAGTAATTAATGACACGAGACTTAACGAGAGTCCATTCGGCTGCTCCGACCTCTAGTGTTGTGTGTATTTGTTTGTTTGTTTTTTTTTGTTTTTTTTTGTTTTTTTTTTGCTTTGTTTTTACATTTTTTGAGTTTATTCATATTTTTATACGATACAAACAATCTCATAATGATAATTAGTGACCATGGGGATAATCTTTACAGAATGCAAATGCAAGTGTGCAATTTCTTTTCTCTTCTATCCAACGCATTATGTTTACTTATTTGTCAGAGTATCCTAAGCTTGAGTAGTGTGTGCATGTGTTGTGATCAGTGACTAGATCAAAGCGGAGAGTGCAACGGCGCTGTTGCAGTTGGAAGAACGATAAAACGAAGGCCATCACCTGTATCTGCTGTTCGAGGGTTTCAGGGGGACTCCGCATAAATGGAGCCAAGGGCATATGGGGGCTATTGGGGGGCATTGCATTATCATGTGGGGTGATGACCAACGTTATTGAAAACAAGACGAACAGCGCTAAAATTATGCTTCTTCTTCCTCCTCTTCCTCCTCGTCTTCGTCTACTCCGACGCACTTTGGGCAAACAGGTTTACCCTCCATTGCATAGAAGGATTTTCCAGAAACTGGCTTCTTGCAATCCTGGAATATTATTTATACAGAGCAAGAAAATAAAATGATTGTGATGACGCCAAAGAAACCGATGTGCCCATTTTACCTGAAAATTTTAGAAAAATCTAAAAAATACATGTTTAATTTCTAAGAACCTACCCTGCAGACAAAACAATCTGGGTGCCACTGGCTGTTGAGAGCAGAGATGTAATTTTCCATAATAGCACGGTTGCAACCGCCACATTTCGGTGCAAACATGTCAAAGTAATCTTCGCGGCAATAAGGTTTTCCATCACGTTCGTGAAAACCGTCTTCTCCAAACTGTTTGCCACACTGAGCACAGAAAAAGTGCTCCGTGTGCCAAGTCTTCTCCAGAGCAGTAACGCATTTCTAAAATGAAAATCGTTCGGTATACTATACAGCTTTGCAAAAGGATGCCGTTCCATAAAAGGTTAAAAATTTCCTACACAGCATCCTTACATCAAGAATTGGACCGTTACAATAAGCGCATCGAGGGGAGAATAGATTGTGATAATCCGGTTCACAGTAAGGGTGACTATCCCTCTCAAAAAAGTTACGTGTACCCAGCTCCTGGTTGCAATGGGTGCAAGTGAAATGCTCCGGATGCCACGTTTTTCCCAAAGCAGTGATCACCTGTATACCGATGTGAAAATTTAATAATCCGGTTTATAAATAACCATTCATGGTTTCATGAAACTAGGCATTTTTCCACCTGTCCGACAATAGGCTTTTCGCAAGCATTGCAGCATCCTTTCTGGGTTGTGTTAACACCTTGACGACTCATGTCTGCTTGAAGGTTTCCTAGCATAGAATCCAACTGATTCTGTTTGATTTGAGTTGCAGCTTGGGCGTGGTGGCTCTCCCCGTGTTGCGGTTGATAATGATGGGTAGTGTGAGTCTCTGAAATGTGGATTCTGGTCAGCGGCCCTTCTGGTGGCTGCGGACTCGGCGAGCTCTTGGTAGCTTTATTTGGTTTGGCGTACGGGGAGTCGGTCACCGTCTGATGTTGATGAGTGCTACCATTAATCTGTAAGAATAACGAAGGTCTAATTAATCCCCGATCTATTAGAAAATACGAACAAAATGTGAAGAAATATTTATGAGACAAAGTACTGTTAGCCAAATCTAGGACAGAGATCTGGAAAACAGGCTGTTATGCGGGTGCTTGTTATTAATAGATTTGAGACTAGTTAACGAGGGCATCTCGCTTTCCAAAGTATTGCAGTATTCTGAGTTTGTTTGTATGTGACGAACATTGAGGAGGTCAAGCGATGCAATTAGTGAGAAGTGTCTAGGTAGATAAGGAGAGACCGTGAGGTGTCAATAAGCAAGGTTTCCAGGAGTAGAAAAAGATTCAGAGACCCGCGAAAGATGTCGACCGTTGCAGACGAGCTTGCAGACTGGCAGAAACCTTTGAGAAGATCGGTGGTTGACTATGACCCCCTCTTTCAATATTTCCCCCACGCTTATGCTGAAAGGACAAGGAGATTGACGAATAGAGGGAAGGAGAGGAGAGCAGACACTGGGCTACTCGGCGAGGTGGATGGTGGAATGAAAGCTATTTTGGTAACCAGGGGAGCCAAGAATGGGCAGAGGAAACCTCCAACATACAGATTTCTGCCGCCTTCTTCATACTGGACCAGCAGGGAATGAGCTTCACTGTCACTGCTGTTTTACAAGAAATTGTATGATAATAATGCATCTGACAATATTGCGACCTATTTCGTGCCAAGTTCAACTCTACGTTTGGATGGTGAAGATTCATTCCCTCGTAACTAAATTCGTCTATGGTATTCAAAACAACTGCGACCTCAATGAGATTGAATGTACTTCTTCGTGTATAATAATAAAAAGCAGAAATTGATGAACATCAACCATTACGATTTTTTCCGATTGTGCGATCAGCATATTGGGTGAACAAACTGAAGATGTACTTGCCTTAAACTCAGAAAGTGATGCCATGAGATCATCTAGCTCCTTGGTCGCATTACTGGCTGCGTGTCCGTTAGTGAAGCTTGGATTCTGCTCGGTTTTTGTAATTAAAGATTCTCGTTGAACCTGAGAATATCCTTCATAGACTGGTTGCACCTCAGTAGATGTTTCTTGGATAGTAACGGTGACCTTACCGTCATGTGAATATTCACTGCTGTAATTAATTTACGTTTCATAGTTATGCCCTCAATTAGTGGGCAAAATTACGATTATAATTGATAAATTTCACATAAAATCATCAATATAATCATCATCAAAAATAAACACATATATGCAATAATTGAATCGTGTCTAATGCTATAGGTCAAAGATATTGCCAACAAGATTTTCAGGCACAGTGATCCGTTATTAGCTCGCGAAATCATTAGAAATGAGACAAATTGCCAGACAACGCAGTAGATATAGATGAACGAAACTCACCCAGCAGGAACTGCAGTACTGAGCTCTTCAAGTAGAGAATCAACGGTGGGTCGTGTTGTTGAAAGGCTACTTGGCGAGCGTAACATTGGGCTGTTTGCACCTCCGTTCAATTTCCCCGTCGATCCTATGCTGTCTGAAATTTATGAATAAATAACAATTTTTATGAATCGGTTGCACGGGGAAAGAGAACATAATAATATTAGTATTTAATAATCTGTTGGGGAATAATTTGACCAATGTTTGTATTGAGATATAGAAATGCTATGCTACTATTTTGACCTACGATTGAAGTTAATTTTAACATTGTTTAAACTTGCCTATAAATATTTAGTAATAACTGATGTTAACATAGATGCAGATACATGAAAATTTGATGAAGCTATTTGATGTGGTGAATGGAGTGCCGAGTTGATGTTGTCAGTATGAGATCTCAGTCTCTAAATCTTCTAATTTGGCAAGCTAATGTCAAATCTCAAGGAATCAACTTATAACGTCAAGGTCAAAGAGATACGCCGTTCATACTGCTTTCAAATATAAATTCAACCTAGACAATAATGGTCTCAGAAATAGAGCAAAGAAGAGTTACCAGTAGTTACCACCTGACACTGAACTATTTTACCCACCTGCTGTTAATTGGCTTATACATAGGTCCAAAGTGCTAAAAGATAGGAGAAAAGTAGAGTTGCAACAATGCCTCCCAAGACTTGCATTTTTCTACTCATAGCTCATTGGGTCCCGTATGGGGATTTGAGGAGTATACTGCAGAGGGGCATGAAATTACTTCCGATTGGGTTTTACTAAGGCTTCAGCAAGTGAAGAGTATGAAGAATGTAACCATTACATAGTCAATGACTTTGGTCAGGTTTATTATTCTTACCTCTTTCCTGAAGATGAGTGTTATAGTGAGCGTTACTAAGATCCTGGAGGAGAGTATCCAACTCCGAAAGATTGTTATTCAAGGATGGCATTTTTCCTCCCTGGGCATTCTGAGAGTATGGAACACTGTTAGTCCTCGATATCGACTCTTCGATCGCCTCCCGGTTTTGATAGGTGGGCTGTAACAAAAGAAGCAACAGGTATTACATCATCCCTAGAATTTATAATGCTGCAAAAGAAGGAATGGAAAGCATTTGTGAAGTACTTTGAAGAAAAATATGTTTCATCGATGGTACCCTCTAAATATTACAGAAGAATAATACCTAATTATGTTATTAGAAGGCATTTTCGTATCTTCGTGTTAGAAAACCTCACGGATGTATAAACGTACATAATTTCCATACAGATTCAATACCTGAGGCTCCGTTTTTTAAATCGAAGATAAATTATGATATTTAATTGTCCCAATTTTTCGAGCAAGAATAGGGGGAGGAGAGCAGATAGACCAGTAAATTGAAAATTATACGATTTGGATTATATGCCGAAAATTATCGAAACAATTATTGATAATAATAAAAATAACTTATCGACATGTATGATTTCTGGTAATATTGATTTGATCTGATCGTCATTTCAATGGTCTCAATATTATTTGCATACGCATAATATCTATAATCGGTAATGATCTCAATTACCTGCTAGTTTTATGTGTTCCTACATACAGCTGTATTTTCGTTCGCGGCCTTTGAAATGTTCAGAAAATATGAAAAAAAAAATCCGTAATAAAATGGTATAGCATACATCCGGTCGATGGAAACTGGGTTGCTGAGTTGTCAGGCCAAAAATATCCGACGCAAAGTATGAAGAGAAGAAACATGTCAGGCAAAACTTATATCGGTATAAGCCACGACCCGTTACGTGATATAATATTATCAATAATGTATAAAAAAATATTCTTGCCATGCCGTGAGGTGAGCTGCGGAAAACAGAATAACTAGCAGTCTTTGTCATAAAACATAATCATCTTTCACGCGTTTATTCCGTGTAAATATAGTTACTCATTTAAATATATACAGGCGCTCGCGGTTCGAAGCAAGTTCAGTGTCGTACCATGTATTTGATATATTCAGAATGCAACGCACGTTTTTTTTTTTTATTGTTTGAAATGGGGGCAGCGACAATCCGCTAAACATTTGCCAAAAATGGCTTTACGAATAAATTTCACGCTTGGAGAACGATAAGATAATTTACAATGTGATTTTTTTTCGTTCTTTTATTTCCTTGTATGAAGCCTTTCTCACATCGATATGTTTTATTAATTCGATCAGCAGTGAGAAATGTATAAATTAAGGATTCCAGGATGTACTGCAAAGATCTTGAATTAAGGTGTTCTTTCATTTAGATAATGAAAATAAAATGGGGGAATCATGTTATAATTACTTTAGATTAGTTCATTCACAACCTTACAACTTCTCTACGTAAAGACGTAAAATAAACGTAACCTGCGCTGTATAGGTGCCAAGAATTGCGACGAGTTTTAGATTTGTTTAAATTTTCTTTGTTTCAAAATATATAACAACTCTAATCATATACCTATTACAACTCGAAGCAATTAGCTGTCCGACGAGGAACGTGATGTTTTTTTTTAGAAATCATTTCACAGGTAATTTGCTGTGGCGTGATAACATGACAAAGAAGAACACATTTTACGGTCTAGAATTTTCATCGTTCGCATGAATGATAGCGAAATAAATTTGCTCCTTTGATGAGAGGCTGAGTTAAAAAGATCAACAGAAAAATTTGAAAGAAACTCATCATAATTATTTGAGAAAATTTCAAGATTTTTTAGAAGTTTCAAATCATTTCAAAATGTCGCACGAGATTTTTTTTTTAAACAGATTGAAAAAAAAAAGAAAATACTTCTGTAAAACGAATGAAACAAAATTTGATCTTTTGTAGTACATGTAATTGAAATTGATATCTGGCTATCATGCAGTATTCGTGGTTAAACAAACTATACACACGAACGAAAATCCAGCTTTTTAAATAAAAAATGAGTAACATTCATTTATTATGAAAGATTAGGATAAATTCAAGAAAAAAAACAAACAAAAAAATTGTACGATTGCCAATTCATATAAATTAACAAACTACATACATGCACAATGTTAATACTTATGAATCGCAAAAATTCTGAACGTGAACTACCTATACACATATACGCGAGTGAAAAGGTGAAGGAAAATGTTGTTAAAATTTATGAAAATTATTGTAAAATTTATTTTTTTCTCACGCACTAAATAAACCAGGTGTTTAAATTTTTATATTCAAAAGTCGACGATCAGATACCATGTGGTGTTGACTTGTATATAATATAACCTCTGGTAAAAAACTTTATTTATGACTGTGACAAAACTTACATTGTTAAAACACAAGTTAACAAATAAATAAACTAAAACTCATCATCTCATGTTACAAACAAAATTATAAGCGAAAAAAAATACCTCAACAGCTTGGAATTAGGTATAGATGAAATTTATTAAATGTTGTTCATCCTGCAAACCTAATTCTCTTTTTACAATAAATTTTATAGATAAATGAATACTCGAGTTTATGGGATCAATTTTTTTTCATCAATTCGGACTACCGAGATGAAAAGAGGAAAATTTTCCGGTCTCACGGCGGAGAACCGTATATATATGGCCGTCGTGGAAATCAGAGCAAAATATTATTTTTGTAAAATATCCATACTATATAATAGTCAAAATATTTAATAAATTACTGACTCGCATATTCATACATCGCTCTGTCTATATATCACACGTATAAAAATTTAGGCAGAATCAGATTTTTTTTTCAAGGTTCATTCTAAGGGAAGGTTTGAAGTTTCGATTCCGGCTCTCAATTTTTCCAGATGTTTATAGGCCGAGTGTGTGGTGCTTGTTTGTCGATGTGATACACTGGGTTATATATATGTATATTTATAGGTATAATAATAGTTAATTATATCTTGGAGCCCGCGGATTCATGGTAGCGCAAGCAGTAGCATGCGGTATAGCACCAGAATCACTTCCTACACGCCTGTTAAAATTTGCACACGTTTCAAAATCGACCAGATTTTCTTATACATTTTTATTTTTCTTTTTCTTTTTTCTCCGAACTTTTAAGTCCGTTGGCTTAACCGGCACACGGCATCGTGCGGCATTAGTCCGCGAAAATACACGCCAAGAAACTATAGCAGCAGCAAAAGCAGCACATTTTGAAGAGTTGATAATATTTTTACAATGAGTTTTCACGTTGGTGAATTATAACGCTATAAATTCAAGATTTTGTTACTCTATTTTAAAAACCGACAAAAGTATAATGTCGTCATTAATCGCCATCGTTCTATTCATTTCGCAGCTATTTTAACACGGTCGTTATAGAGGGTATTAAATTTGTTACCGCACGGAATCGGTTTGGTTGATTTTTCTCGAAGTATATAAAAATGAAGAATTTATTATTGTCCAGATTTTCTATAAGTATACTAGACATGTAGGATTGAAATATGAATTCGTTGTCAAATCGAAAAAAAACAAACGAATCACCTCTGCTAATTAACGCAGACCTGTACATCAACGAAGTCCTATTTGAAACACGAAGCAACTGTGAAAAATTCAGTAGGAAAAGTCCTCGTATACTTATAAAAACGATTCTTGCCACCTGCCATGTAGGTGGCACATATTTTAGATCTGGTGAAAAAAAAGACAAAATTTCCAATATTTGTGCAGGTACAAGATATTGATTTCTATTTTTTCATTCCAAACATATATATAGCCGCAAAAAATAGTTATTCTGATGCTCATATCCGTTGAAATATTAAAAAAAAATTCCATGAAACTGAATTGAAAATAGCTGTACGCGTTAATGCACTGCACCGGTGCGAAGTAGAGAATAGATTCGGGGGGCCAAAATTATCCTGCGCCTATAGAGGCGCCGTTTCAATGTCTAGTTCAATGAAAATAAAACGTCGTGCTAATAAAAACGATGATTTTATATAGATTTTAGAGGCAGGAAAAATAAAAATTCATATAGCCTGTGTTCCAATAATAATCCCCAGAGACGATTTGCAAATCTATGATATTTTTCATTTTCTATGATATGCCCTCTTTAATATCCATTTGAAGCACGACTAATAAATGCACGAATGATGTTCCTCTGTATGGGAGTAAAGTTACAGGCAGTTATAAGGCATTATAAGTTCCCGTGGCAATTTCACGCTGTAAATAATTGAGTGACAACTGTTTGTATTCCTCCTCTGTATGAACATACTAGATAAGACCGATCGATACGCGAACAGCCAGCGTGAGATTATCGGCAGGTGTTCCTATCGCTGGACAGGGTGGAGGTTTTTAACCTTAGGTTACGATCGAATGAAAATTTTACAAACTAAAAAAAAAAAAGAACAGGAAAGGAAAACGCACCCCCTTCCACGTACACGTACGCATTCAAATCGTCCAGCGGGGTTGAAAACCGCGCGCGAGTCATAGGCGCGCCAAAGTCAGAGTGATTTTACGGAAGTTCTGACACCTAGCGGCGACATCCGGTTCTTAGAAATCCTACAGACCAATCGAGACGCGAACTATCTAACATAAGGGTACCGATAGCAGGATTTTAAAACAGAAATTCTGTACAGAAATCACATTTATCGACTCAGCGGATTTTTAGGGGATGAAAACTGCGCTCTTTTATTTTTGAACCACACATGCCCGGCCGGTAAGGCAGGATAAACAAAGAGATTGTTACCTTCTGAAATTGATATTTCCGTCTAGGTTTAATGCATGAGAAGTTTGGTCATCATTGCTAAAAATGTCGGTGATCTAGATGGTCTAGATTTTCTTAAATTAGATCGTTAAGTTCCCATCAAATTTATACGTAGGTATATACTTATAGGAATAAATCATAGTAAAATTTACGCGAGCAATAACTGATCTCTTTTAGGTGGAGAAAAAACTTTCGAAACTTCAATTAACGTTATTTCTCTCAATTGCAGGTAATAAATAAATGCTTTGAGAAAAAGCGCGGGTATAACACTTTAAAAGCATCGCGGTTTAAGATTTCTCTCCATCTTTGGTTGCGTTTTAAAATTGTACAGGAAATCCATTCTGGCGACAAAAACCTTATTCAAGAAACAAGAAATTTCGCCGATGAGATACCTATTTGTTATACGTATACTATGAGTATAAGCTATTGGTGACATGGAAAGATAAGAAAGTGGAAACTACAATCCGTCGTGCTCGATGGAATAAATATCTCTAACGTGATAATGGAGAGCTCCAATGACAGACTACCCAAAAAGACGGACGATTTCATTATGAAGACATGCGTATGATATGCGCACTTCAAATATGGTGATTTCGAATTCTATGATTACGGTATTTTCAGATTCCGATGACACGTCGCATTATATGCATATGAAACCTCAGCGATGCGCGTGAGATCAGTCAACCATCTGTGAATTAATCAACCAATTGTTTTTACCGTCGCTATATCCCACCGTAAAAAAACTCACCATGAAACCATCCTTTGCACGTTATAAGTTTGCGAAGTATCGTTAAGTTAGATTTTTTGTTTCTTTTTTAATCATATTTGAGTCGATGACTCTACTTGCGACATCGAGTGGTGACTGTTGAGTATTTGAATAGGCACTTGATAAACTTAGGGATCGCATAACAGACGAGCCAGAAAATTTCGTTATCACTTCCGGTGGCATCTGCAAAGGCATTTCGAACGTGCGCGCAACCCCAACTGATAAACATATGTAATATAGTATATGTATGTATATATCCTTGAATCAGTGATCTCGACGATGCACATAAGAGGATTTATAGACTAAGGGATACATGTGTGTATAATGTTAGTATAGATAAGGACTAGAGTTCTCGAGCACGTTCTGGTCTTGAGACATTTCTATAAATAAAATTTAATAATTACAGTGCGATGATTGATGAGTAGGTCTGCAGTACACTCTGAAGAAAAGTCTAAATTTTTCAAATTCTTAGGAATAAAGGGGCTCAATGGTTGGAGACAATATTCCGAACTGGCTTTGGTACATCTTCTGTTTTTCCTTCATGACTAACTTTTATCAAGTAGACAAAATAACTGATGAAAAATTATGATAGTTGTATCCTCGGCGCGTTCAAAGGCCAAGAAAATCCTATTCTACAAAATTGATGACCAATTGAAAATCGAAATACTCGATCAATTTTATAGGTAGACCGATTTGGCTTGCAGATTCGAATTCCTGAGATCAAAACACATAAGAATATCATAGCAAACTCGAAAAAAAAATGTTGATTTTTGGGCCCAAAATCGAGAAAAATCCAAGGTAAACCCCTTTGGATTTTTTCGATTTTTGGGCCAAAAATCAAGTATTTTTAAAATCGATTGCAGAACATTTTTCTAACGTATTTTGACATCAGGAACACGAATCCACGAGCGCGTGCAATGCTATAGTTTGTATAAAATTTACAAACGAAAAAAAAAAAAAAAAGAGGTAGAGCAAAACAACTCACCGATTGAGGTGGCAACGGAGATGTTTGATTGTCGTAGCCTCTGTAAACACCAGTATGAGATCTTGCACCATTAAGTGATCCATAACCTGGAGTCGCGTTGTTTCCGGCATGGTTTCCTTCAGGAGATACTGTGTTCTGAAGGTCGGCAAGGAGTGCGTCTGTAGAAAAAAAATGAATTCGAGATTATTAGGCTATATTTAATCGGTTGACCGATGGATATCAAAATACGAAAAATGGAAATGCATCCTTATCGCGCGCTGATTTGGGTGGGGAGGATTTCTGATGCTTCAACAATTTGGAGTACCTACGTATTTCATACAAGTTCTCGACGGATAAAAAAGAGACCAACTTTTATTCGGAATTGGGGAATTGGCATTTCGCAATACCGCACAGACGATGCTTCAATTTTACTGACACAGCATACGTATGACTGGGGAATTTTTTATATTCCACAGTTTAAACCGCAACTCTAAGCACGCAATTCCTGACATTCTCAACGTAACGCTCATGTTTTATTATAAAAAGAATTCCTCACAGATATTTCAACATGAGTTATACCATGAAATATATACCGTAATTTAATCGCGTCGACCCGCTGAATGTTTTTTATTTTTTCTCTTTGTTGAAATGAAATTATTTTAATTTATTAACGAAATTAGGTGAACACATATCGTGGTAGTTAACGTTTTACAAAGTCCAGACCACGTGGTCTGATTGTGAGTTACAGTACACAGAGGTTCACGATCTTCTGAATTCCTGACCCCATCGCCGAGAGATCCGGTGCATAAACCGTTATTTATGCGAAGGACAACTGCAATGCAGCAAGCAGCAAGTTTACTCGACTTAGGACTCATAAATACAACAGTATAAAAATCGTTTACAAAAACAAAATACGCCGTTACAGATATCTATAATAAAGTTTTCATTTACCAGAACATTTTGTGCGATCGAAAATTTAAATCTGTTGAATTTTTAAAGCAAAAAATCTGATGCTTGCCCATGGAGTGTCGTAAGTTTGCACAGTTATGAAAGTAAAGAATAAAATAAACAAAACGATATAGGCGTAAACATGAGATCGAAATGCTTCTTGACATTCATGAGAAAGTGGCGAAATTCCCCTGGAGGGATTATCTGGATATTGCAACACGTCAAACCTAACCGGCGTTAAACGTCACTGCGTTGCAGATCTCAAGAATGCTAATGTCGCGACGTCGCGGTGCCACGGCCGCGTCGCGATGACGTCAGATGCAACGCTGCCGTGTCGAATGCCAATTATTTCATCCATACAGAATAATGAAAAAAAAAAATGTTCATCTCTGGAACGTTATTGGTATACGTGGGAAAAAAAGAACCAAACAATGGATTAGGACCGTATCTCACCGAGACTGAGTAGGTTGCTCGAATTACTTCCTCCCGCCGAAGTTCTCTGTGGGTCAAAGACTTCGTAAAGTTCAGAATTGTCACTCGACCTTCTAACGTAAGCGCACTGATTGTTCATTTTTGCTATCTTTCAGGCACACCCACTTTGCAAGGATGTTTAACACGTTATATCGTCAACACGATCGCGATCTAACCATGGAACTAGGAAAAGGCAAACACACTAAGCACCCAATAGTAGTGACTCTGTACTCCAGACTATCCTCGGAAACGTTCCGCACCGAGTGTTGCGAGTGTCGAGTGACTGACGATCGGCGGAGTCGGAGAGTCGCGAGTTGTCGAGTTAGTCGAGACTGGAGAACTGGAGAACTGTGAGGAACAAAACTATACGTGAAACACATACGACATATCCAAGTTTCATGCATGGATCACGGTTACAAGGAGGAGGTGAACGAGATGCAGGGGGCAATGGAGGGCGCTGGATGCGCGTGGGTGGGAGGAAAGACTGGATTGTCGGAGTGGCATCAACGTCTGTGTACAGGGTGATCTAAAAAGAGCTGCACGTTTTGAAACGTCTGTAATAGTGGAACTCGTAGACGAATTTTTGCAAACTTTTATATCAAAGAAAACTAGAAAAATTAGTCTTTTATTGTGTTTTTGAAAATGCAAAAAATCTCTATCCCTTGCCGAGAAACGCGCGCTTCAGAAAAGGGTTCTGAAAAAGTCGATGCATAATTATAAGCCAGGCCGAGAAACATTTGGCGGTTATCGATAAGGCGTTAAAAATAACTGATTAGTCTTTTACATTATTTGTCGCTTATATATACCGTGGCGATAAAATAACCATTTTTCGAGTTTCGCAAGTATCGATCCGATGATATGGAAATTTACTGAATGCTCGGAGCGTTAAGGAAATTACACTGCCTATAAGAATTAAAAAATCTCTTTTTCGAAAATGCGCTTCATCGCATCCTCAAATTCGATAGATGGAAAATTTTTGATACTCCGAAGACTAAATCAAGATTTCATTCTCCTAGTTTGCATTAGAAAGAAAATAGTCTGCTTTGATTCTCCGATTTCATTTGGGTTCACCCTGTGCATCGGGCATACCACCATAGACCGTAACATCCCATCGCATAATTCTCCTTATCGTTTGTATCTTGGAGTTCACCGCGCGTTAACTAAGTAAGTTTGCCGAAGAAGAAATATTCCACCACCGCATGGGCTCAGTGACGATAGTAATTCCCCGTAATCTTTATCGCTAAGTAAGTGTAAGCCGCACCTCGAGCTTGCGCTCTTCTGTTTACATTCGCAGAAAATTTTCTTTTTCCATCGATGTACAGATTGCAGATGTACCAATATACATAAAGAGAGTGATTTGTTCATTGCAGTCTTCGCAATCCTTCACTCTGACTTCATGACTTTGTAAGTACCGTTGACCTATTATACTTCTTCGTGGAGTGATCAGGTGGCTTCATTTAGTTTTAAGACACACTACGTGAATGGGAGTAAAGTTTTGGCGTAAAGCCCAGAAGTGGTTCTTTTTTTTTTTGTCTTTTTTTTTTTCTTTCCATAGCGTAGCTCGTGATCTATTTTACACTCGTGAATCATGCATCCTTTGAGCTCAGGTGACGGAACATTGATTACAGTTGCGGGTAAACAAAGTTATGCGAGCTAATTTTTTTCAACTGTCTTGAAATAATAGGAGTCACCACCGCGCGATATTCATCATATTACGGATCCGCATCCATTTATATTGTCCATCCAACTTCACTCCAAAATATACACAAGCATATTTAATCCCACGCGGTTCCCATGCCACGTAAAGTTCAAGTTTTGATTATTGTACTCCCACGCATCAAATAGACACACGCAGATTTTGGATAAATCCATGATACGTTTTTATACATTATTATTAGTATCGATCCAGGACCGTCCGCAGACGCTGCTCTGATCCACTAACAATTGAATAAGCGAAATGTGGAAGGCTGCAGATCACCATATGAGTCGCATGGGTGATCGGTAACAAATTAGTCGTGCCTAATTAAAAAACATTCGTATTCTTCATTGAACGCGTGTTCACGCATCTTTTTCGTATCTGATATACATAGTTCGAGTGTTGGTATTTCACGATCAATATCGACATCAATCAATAGCGCGAAGAGCCTTATCAGCGGATTTACCTACATTTGTTTCCTTGATCTGCTCTAAAAGATTGTGAACATGAAAAGCGTCGGAATAATATATTTCGGTTACAAATTAGTCGGATTAGGAGAACGAGCGTGTCTAAATTTCATTCCTCATGGTAAACGCATCGGCGAATCTCACGCGCAAAACATTGAAAGTTTCATTATATAACGGTAATTAATTACTTACTGATGTAACGCTCCCAACGTCTGTGGCGTTCCAAAGTAGCCAAACGTGTTGGTGTAATGGGTGACATCGGTCTTACAGCGGTGCTTGTCATTTTTTTCAAATTATTTTTGCTAATTTTATAAAATACAGGTATTTTAAGCACTTTGTTACGAAATACAAATTTCAGCTACGATTTTTTATATTTTTTTTCTTATTTTTCGTTTATTCCTGGAGCGAATACCTACAAATTTCAAAAATTTTATCCAGAAAAAAATGTATAAAGAAACAATATCGAGTTACTTTTCGAACGTGACCTAATGATTATTAAAAAAATTACTCGAATTTTGCTTCCTGGCAATTAAAAAAATTAATCCACTGCACCGATAGATTTTCAGGATTTCTGATTATGAAATTAAATTATGACTTATCAATTTTCAAAACTGACACGTGATTAATTTTTCACTCGCGATCGAAAAGAAACAAAAAAAAAAGACGATGCATAAGAAAACGCCCTCGATGTTCTGAAGACACTGAAAAAAAATCTTACACTGTCTTTCCCGTTCACTATAATCTCCGTATTCGTCTCTTTTTGTTTTGTTCTTTTTTTTTAATTTTTAATCGAAAGGATGCGAGAAGATCGTTGCGCTAGACGCGCCCCGCCAATCAGCGAAATTGGGAGCTCAATAATGGAAGGCGTGTCCAACTGATCAATCAAGATAAGGAATTTGCTCAATATTTACGTAACGGATGAAGTCGAAAGGCCAATGAGCGCGCATTTACAAGGCTAGAGGTCAATCCTGAAAGAGCTGAACGCAAATGAAAAGCTGTCTTTTTACGGTATGTAATTTTTCGTACACCGTGAAAAAGGCCTCCTCATTCGATATTAAAAAAAAAAATTACTAGCAAACTTCGTGACTTAGTTACGCTGTATAATAATCGAAAAGCTCTAGGTTCTAGCAAGATGCAGAGCTGTTGCTGCGGATGCGAAGAGAGGCGCGTATATTAATGTTGTCGCGTGTTGGCAAGGCAAACCGACAAACTGGGCTGCGGTCTGCGCCTGGCCCTGCACCTATGAACTATTAGAATATACGTGTATTTGGAACAGCTCACCACAAATATAAGGTACATACATAGACCTATGTAGCCTAAGGTTTTCACTACGTTTCCATCTATACGTATATAATAGCCGAGTTATGTATGTATAGTGCTCAAAATATCCGCCAAAAATAACCCCGACCTACACACTCAAAATCTCTGTTGCCCGCAAACCCTATTATATAGCTTCTTACTATGCGGAGTCAATCTTCGGGGTCCGCATCAGGCAGTAATTTTCAACCCTATTTTTTAACATCGAGTATTACACTAGACACCCTATGACCAGAATCAATATGATTGGTTACGGAAGCAAAAGTCCTTGGTAGTTTCATACGGGCGAAATGAATATATATTTTTAACTTGAATTTTTGCTTTCTATCTTTTTGTGACTGAGTGTTGATTTTTGGAGTCAGTTGCAATCTATTTCATAAACGATTTAATCGATGCTGATTTTACGTCTTGAATGGAATTTTTCTTTTCATTTTGTTTCATTGATTATGTGAATATCCGGTGACAAGGCTTTCCAGGGTGCGCAATGCCTATTTTTTTCAAAATTGTCTTTTGGATAAAAATTCATCAATAAAGTGCTTGCCATGTGTAATTCCATCTCGATAATATGATCGTTAATCTATGCAGTATATATATAGGAACGGTAAATCCTTCTCGAATGTCTTCCACAATTCCATCATGAAAACGTATCGCGGGTGTCAATGTTTATTTACACCCGCACTCTCGGAAAGCGGCGAATTTCACGACCTATGGATGTAAACCTAAATCCACGCACACACATAGGTATATGAAATAATCTGCTCGCGCGAGTCGACAAATAATTTTGGCGCCAAAGTTGAATAATTCTAAGTGACGCTGAACGGTTTTCCGTTTTCCCATCATATGAATAACACGTAAAAAAAATTTTTGAAGCTGTCCTTGTAGAAGGATTTTTTTTAAACCTACTAGAAACTTTTGAGATGATGGGACTTGAAAAAAAAAAGAATGTTTTTTTGGAGCACCCTAATCTACATACACATCGAATATATCGCGTGGAAAGTTACTCAAACATGATAATTGAGGACGATTCAATTTTCTGCACAGAAAAAACAAAGAAATAAATAAAATATAGTGACGAGTGTTGAATGAGAGGCAGCATGAAACGTTATCAAAGTATCTATTTTCATACAGTTGTCCATAATTTAAAAATTTATACAGTGCCCCCAGAATAATCCGTGGCGTAGGTAGTGGTTCTGAATAGAACGGACCTCTTATGGGCTCCGGCCTCGCGACTTACGCGATCTGTACGATCATCATCGCATCGTAGCTGAACACGTGAAACGCCATTCTAACGCACGCAACGGAATAAAAGCACATGGACATTTTCTCCCAGACATATTTCCTCATAGATACTTTACACACAACCGTGTTGCGCAGCTTGTAGAAATAACGTCATATACGTTTCGAACTATTTATTTCCGACTTGCCCTCGAAACGACCAACAATGATCAAGGTATGACGTCACGAGGAATTAACCGACACTGCACATCTGAAGCTGCGACATCAGAATCGATCCAATTGCGCTCGTTTTTTTTTATTTCATTATGCATTTTTTTGTGATGAGATGAGATGTAGCACGTCTAGCGAGTTTTTTTGTTTTTCAAGCGCTGAAATGCAAAGAAAAGAAAACCGACAAGTGGTTTCCGGTGTTTCAAAGGAAATATTACGAACGGCGCAGTTCGGAGAAATTCTAGAAATCCCAAGAGATCTCCTGTACTCGGGATATTCAATTCAATAAACGGAAAAAAGAATGAGTAAATTTCCTTCCTGTATTTAAGAAAATCATTTTATAGAATTCTATATATGGAGTTAAATCGGATCACGTTTTATGTATACACACAATATATATGCACTCCGAACCCCTAATAAAATTCCTGGTCCGTACAGTTCAATGAAAAAGATCGTTTGTTCGATCTAACTGCACAAACAGCGGACTCAAGGGACACAACTTTAAGCGTTGATTCCAAATTGATTCCTTGTAGACGACTGAAGAAAACATTATGGGCGGCGTGGTTGGTCACACCTGACTTCTAATTTGAATCGTATCATAGGTAACTTCGCTAATTAAAATGCGTGCCTTACAACCACGC
This sequence comes from Athalia circularis, assembly GCA_963978495.1. Classification (NCBI taxonomy): domain Eukaryota; kingdom Metazoa; phylum Arthropoda; class Insecta; order Hymenoptera; family Athaliidae; genus Athalia; species Athalia circularis. The sequence goes on from OZ021702.1 coordinate 23,350,472, forward strand.
ACATCCCACAGTTCCGTAAATTACCCAATACCCATCTGATTTTATACATGTACTGTACAGCACCTATGTGTAAATATAAGCCAACTAATTTACCTTGAATCTTCAGCTGGGATCGATTCGATTGGTTCCCTTCTTTTGAATCTTCGTTAGAAAGATTGTACTTTTCGGAGATCAGATCATGCCGAACCGGCTTAGGCGAATGGCGTATCTGATCATATGCATTCTCTAATCGAGAGGAAAACACAAGAATTAAGTTACCAACTGCCAAAAAACCAATTGTTATTACTGTTATTTTTCATTCTTGTGCGCTTCAAAACGTGGTTAACTTGTTAGTCCGTTTCACATCAACGGCATCGGTCTAGTTTTCGTGTTGCAGCGCTTTTAATTAATCGAGCAATTAATGAATGGACCAGTTCGAACAGCCAGATCGAGATCGAGATCGAGATCGAAATCGAGACTGTGCAGCGTAGCGCTTCAATAGTATAAAAATTGTGCTATTGAGTTCAATAAAAGTACGACACACGTGTCTAATTTTAATTGTGAATATGGGAAAGGAAAAAAAAATCAAATCAAATATTTGTGAGATGGAAAAGGCGACAGCGCCCGCGTATCTTCGAAATATAAAACGTATCAGGTCACTATATTTAGACTTACCAGTCATGTCTGCGGTATGTATAGGGACGATAAACGCAGCAAAACAAGTGAATATAAGTGACAATAAAAGTTCTTCTCTAGGCTGTACCGATTAACACAATTTGATATGGTAATTAATAAACAAGGTATATAACAACGTTACACACTTCGTGCCCTTTCGATTGATAATATTGGAATAAAATATTGTTAAAAAAATGTTGGAAATCTGCGATTAAGATTGCACGATAATAGTTTGAACACTTTTAACTCATCACCTCGGTATTCTGAACTACAATAATGAACGTTTAGAAATCACTAGCTGGAAAAACGCAGGCAGGATGCAGACGGTCAAACCAACATCCGGATTTCTATCATACAAGAAGTCACTCGTCCGTGGATAATGTGAAAAGTAATATACGCCAGTCCATTAACGGGTAAATTATATGTAGTACGTGCGAGTGAAAATTTTTCAATTCAATTCAATTGATTTTTCTTTCTTGTAAAATTGTCGAAAACAATTTTGGTGTACACGAGATACTAATTAGCGTGACATTTTCATTGATATTTGTGAGTATTGACAACATGTGAAAAATAAGTGAAGATCGGACCAAAAATCGAGGTATAAATTTTGCGGTAATATAATAAGATAACGATATTGCAGAGTTTATGAAAGCAGTGAAACAACTAAGAGCAGATCTCGATTTGAGAAGCTTACGAACCCAGAAAAAGCGTACGCTAGTGAATATTGGTGACGTCATAGGTCTAGAATCCGAAACGTATAAGTAAGCTCAGATCGAGCTTCGCAGAAATTGCGCTCTAAACGCTCTAATTTTCATCCATGAAACAGGGTCAAATAGCGCTCCTGAATTTTTAGTTTATTGAATTAATGAGTAACCGATTAGACTCTTGGATTTAGCGTACTTATTGAGATTTGCAAAATTTTCTTGAAAGAAATCGCTGGACAATTTTGTTATTTTTTTTCCATTTCTGCAATTGTTGACGAATACACCGTTTTGAACTTTTTTTTTCAATCAATGATCGATAGTGCCACCACTGCGTGAAATTGTTGAATTACAATCAAACACAGTTATGACATTGCCGGTAACGTAGGGCATGATAAAATTCTAGATCAATTTTCTTTACCGATTGGGCACCTCGGATGGTAACTCAGAAGATCGGTCATGCAAAATTGTAGAAAAATTAAAATATAACAGCATTTTATACGTTTCTGAAACCCTCGTATAATTTGCCATCATATTCAGCGATAACATTTGTTATTGGTAATTCATTTTTTCCCTTTTTTCAATTGAAACTTACATCAGAAAAGTTTCGTCGCTAATTGATGATGACCTATGATTATCATGTCACGATTCATGCATTAATTCAAGATATTATAATGAGAAACTTGATAGAATAATTTAAACGATCGTTTTAAAGACACATTCGAAGATGCAGAGTGCTTAAATCATCCTGAGATGAATACTTCTGCATTGTACAAGTTTAGTGTCAAGGCTCAGTACACTTACCTAGAAATGTGAACGCATCGGATATAATAGGTTTATTTAGACAAATCAGCGCGCAGCGAAGGTTTCTTTTTTCAAATGAGAACATTACGTTTTACCTCTGTAACGTTTAGATTATAAGTATATAGCGTAATATTCCCTTGGTCGTGACTTATCCGTCTGAGTCACCTTCTTGTACCCTATATACCATACCTATCCTCTCTTCCTTTGAACATTGAAACAACGTACGCCATATAATTTCGCAACGATAACCAGAATTCGTTACAAAAGTTATCCTTATAAGGATCTATCACTACTTTAGTGAACATACAGATATGGATAGCGGAACGAATTCATATATATATAGACATTATACAGGCGCATATAGTTTTGTGAAAGGCGAAGGGTATAAATATTACATAAATATAGAAAATGAACATGCCTTCTGATGCATGCTCCTTTTTTTTTCTCAACGAATAGATCAAGCGAAGATGCTATATTGGAATACAGCATGCCTGCAGGATTGTGAATTGATTTTGAACCATTCTTTGTGACTTGATCACTTCTGTTTTCATTATTTTATTTTATTTTTATCACTAATAAAGTGACAGTGAGAAGGAGGAAAATAAAAATTCCTAAGAATTGTAATGAACTTAGGGGTGTTGCGTGAATGTTATGTCACATGCCAAAATTAGTCTCCAAAAATATCTATACGAAAATTCAATGTCACATATTTTACGTCACATAAAAAAATGTATACGTCAAAGAGCGGAGAGGTGGTTTTTTTTTTAGAAAATTTTCGGCCGGTGTAACACCTGCACTGTAACCGTTCCTGGACCGAGAAGAAATGATATATAATACATTATATATATTCACAAATTACGTTAATACGATCTTCAAGTAAAGTCGAAGGTTAGAAAAAGAAAAAAGATAAAAAAGTCAAAGAAACTGACACGTCAACGACGAACCAACGGTGATGCAATCAGTCCGAAATGTCGTTGGCTAATCGTAAAATGAAGAGGAATCGGTAGGGTAAAAAACCGTAGTTAACAGGTATCTCCGTAAAAGACCAATAAACAAGAAGATAGGAAAAAAAAGAACAAGAAAAAAGCTTCTTTCTCGGTTTTTTCTTTCTTTTTCTTCCAGCATAATGTAAAGGCGAATCTGCAATTTCTCCTGCGTTTACCGCATAAATTAGTATATTGCAAATTGCAAAGTGGGTGCAACATTACATATGTATATATTATAATTATTTATAAGCCGGTTGTATCAGTTTAATAACTGTAATAACCATACAGCAGCAGAGCGAGCATATTAATTATGTTTCGCGAAGGCTTGCTCCTGCTGATATGCCGTGTGCGGTAGGTGCACATGTATAATCTGCACCGGAGATATAATAAAGCAGTGGCATACACCTTTACAGTATAAATGATCGCGGCGCGTCACAATTCCTACCATAAAATATGTGCTGAACTATATATGATAAAATCCGATGTCCCTCATTATTATACATTCTTATTCAGCGAGGGTCGAGAATTTTGCATGATCAGAAATTAAATAAATAAATATATAGTATGTATCACATAGGGTATTATATACGTACGTCATTTGACATAAACACGTCATCTCCACATTTGACTTCTCGAAATTATTTCAACGTGCAGTATACGAATCTAATTAGCCTACGTACGTTCTATTTTAAAACGACGTCAAATGTTATATTAATATGTATATATACTTGTATTATACATATCTAAAGTATGCAGTGTGCATATATGAATTACGCTCGGAATTACGTTAGGTTGGACACCATTAACTTGCAGTCGCTCCATTTGCACACATATTAATACATATAATTTTATACATACGTACAGTATAAGTTGAGCAAGATTAGTCTGATGAATTGCGTATAGGTGTATAACTATTATTACAATGTAGGTGTTACCGGATTAATTTACTCATCCCGCACATGTTGTCAGTGATAAAACAATTGCTGCCAATTACTCCATGCGTGATGATAATACATGTACATACGAAATACGTACAGTTGAATTGAATGTTCACGGCCTTAAAATTTTGAGTAAAAAAATCAAACTGACTGGGCCAGTTTTGGAAGAATTAGTCATTTAAAAAATTTCACTAGCTTTTTTCAATCGCCAAATCATTTTGGTTACCGGCGATTATTTTTCGTTTGAAATAATTGAATATTTATTGACAAAAAGGCAATCTAAAAATAACTCAAATCTCTCGAAAAAAATGTCTGCACGCAAGAAATTATACATAATATACGTTTATATATACTTATACTGTCATATTTATTTACCAAAGTAATGCACTCTGGCGTCACTCTAGGGGCATTAACCCCCGTGCACTCTTGTCACATCGAATGAAAAAAAAAAAACAACACAAAAATCAAGAACAAACCACAAAAAATAAAGGAAAAAACATTGGCGCGTATATAAGTGTGTGTAATGAGCATTGCTAGTCCTTATAGTTTATTCGTGAGTAGATTAAATATATGACACCAAAAGTGCTTACCAGAAGGATTGCTCGAAGATGTGCATGAATGCAGAACATCGTTTGAATGAATTAAATGCGGCGTGATATTAAGTGACACGTGCATAACGTTCACAAATTAACGAGCGACGATTATTTATATATATTCGTAATAATTGTACATAATTAATTTCAGTTAATTCCATATAATGTGGTTTCTTTGACCATGCAATTTAATTTATAGTACATCTAATAAAACAAATATAGTAAACGCAAGTAAACAGAAAGTATTTAGACAACTATAAGTTTAGTTTAATCGATAGGTTGTCTCGGCAGGAACGACGCATAATTGAGCTAATTGATTCTCAAACATAATAAATTCCAACAGCGACGGCGACACAGCTGATCACTGTATGGGATCGAGTGTGTTCAACAACATTTTTATACGTGTTTGTAACTTTATTTATCGTTCAGAGCGCTCATCTGGTAAGCTGGATATTCGTATGCATTGTAGAACCGCCGTGCATACGACGTAAAATTTATATTAGGCATGTATGTAGTATGCGCGAATTGCATAAGTAAGCGCAGCTATATATCATAGAAAACGCTTGTGAAAAATAGCCACGATTTTACTCGCGCCAAAAAAATCCGTGACGAGAATCTTTCTCTTGTTGCGATTTTTTTTTTCTTATTTCGTGAAATGTTCACGCAAATTGCATGAGATTGGGAAAATCGCACACGGAATAATTATCCAAAATTTAAACTCCGTTGGTATAGTGTGAAGATTCTTGAAAATGAAGTCAATTCTATCAGATTTGTATTGATATAAATTCAAATACCTTTTCAGACACAGATATTTTTTTTTCTTTTCCGTACGTTTGATTGCAAGAAAAAATTATGTAACGATTTGCAGAGAGGAAGAGAGAAAAAATATAGGGGGAAATACTTTTAACCTCAGCTGAAATATATACATATATACGATACATATATTTACGTACGCGATTAGGAAAATTAAAAAAAGTCTGTTTTATTTCATACAAATATTGGCCGGCGGCCAGTAGGGCTCAGCTTTTTCGACTTCCTGAATATGAAATTAGAATGTAGTCGTAAGCGCAAGGGCGTCCATCCCTATTGTATGTGATCAATTCTCACGTTTTCGACAATTAAATTCGTCTGCGTAGTAATGAAATTTTTTTGGATTTTATGTCCGAAATTTGTTTTTGGATTCGTGTACGAAAACTACAAATTGAAGAATGATTTTTGATAAATAGAATACTTCGAATGTAGAAGTGAATTTTGTTCTGAACACTCAGTTGTGATTGAAAAAAAAAAGAAATGCGATCGATCATTATACGTCGGATATAATAACATGATCACCGTCCCCCGATAGCTACGCCAGTGTTTCCATTATTTTATAATAACTTAGCATAGTTTTATTTTACACGGTACAGTAGGTATATATTTATGAGAAGAAGACACATGCACTGACAAATTGTACAATGATGCCCAATGGAACTGAACGAATGTTGTCATGTTCTTACCGCATCAATAGGAGAAATAAAATAATTCATGAATAATTAAGTAACTCACATCCTGGTGGAGAACCGTTCTTCACGGTGATGCGATATGGCTGATAAGTAGCACCGGGTTCCACCTTTCCGTACATCGAACGATCCATCGCCATAATATTTATATAAATTTATCAACTATCACTTTCTGGATTAAATATTTGTAATTTTCGCGGGCAAATCCGCAAAGCATGTGTAGTTCAATGAAGAATATGTATGTAATTCATACGCTGTTAGTCACCAAAACCTGAAACACAATCACTTGACACTTTGTTCCCGATACAACGAACTATTACCGCACTTTTCTATCGCGTTCAAGGAACCACACGACGGCGTGTATTATAGTGATAATCGAAATACTATACGCGATGTCGAAGAACTTGAAAGAACGGCGATCTATACGCGAGCCGCAACGCGCTTGGCGGCGCTGTTATCGGATATTTTAAAATTCAAATTTCCGGTCCAATTCGCGGCACACCGCTGTTTAATTTCGTCAAATGATCGCTTACCACAACTTCTTGAATGAAAAAGATGGGAAAAAAACAAAAAAATTCAAAAACAACACTAAAACTTGTTTACGAAGAAAGAAGTCTGTCCAAAATCTCCTAGTATCTATCTTTTCAATTTGTATAATATTGTCGGCATAATTTAATGACGATGTGGTTATAAATCACCGAAGGAACATCTACACCGTGTAACGCCTCGGAAGGTAATCATAGAAATAATCGAGAGGAAGACGAAGAGAGCCCTCTTCTTGTGTATTATTTAAGGCCTGGAGGTCCGAAGCTAGGTGCTCACCGGTTGTACCGGCGTGGCAGATTCTACTCGTTTTTCTTTTTTTTTCCGTTTTTCCTTTTCTTTTCTTTGCTCCAACCGACGCCGGCGACGACGACGTTGCACCGCGTGGTAGTGACTGTCTCGGTATCTCTAAACTACTAAAAATACAATCGTTGGCACGCCATGAGCGAACCGAAAACGAAAGACATCAGACAGTCGGAGAAACTAAAAGACGAAAGAAGAGATTAACTTGTTCTATTAGCTACTGAGCGACTCTAATGAAAAGCAAACTAATTGTTGTTTTTGCTTAATTATTACGTGATTATATTCAGTCGGATCGCAGTACGCTATAGGTGAAATGAAACTGATCTCAAAATCCACGTCATTCCATATCTAGAAGAACATTTCGAAATGTATAAAGTAAAGCCGAAGAACCACATCACATATAGGTATGTAAACACAAAAGTATTCGTAATATCGTTGATAAAACAGTGCCAGATACAAAAGAATTCCAAATTTTTTAATTCATCAAGTTTTATCTGTCAAAAGTGTTTTGTTTTTGAAAGGTATGAAAACTATTTAGCCAAGAGTGGCAATACCGCACAGCTGAACTATCAGGTTCAAGCGTTCTTGTCTTTTGATACGTATAAGTTCTACGTATGAAAATATGCGAGTGAAGACAGATGAGGTATGATTATTAAAGTGTTTTCAACGACAAACAAAACAAAAAAACACAGTTAGTTGTTTTTCACACATGTGCACGATATCTATAATATTCATAATATATAAGCGAAACCGAATTTACTACGCGGGAAAAGTCTACAAATCGATAAGCCCTATCGGTGGTGGCTGAGGTATTTTTGCATTGTTGGGTTCAAAGATAGATTGACAAACAAACGCGGTAGTAGCAGAACGTCCGACAACATACCTGAGTACGTTTAGAAAGAGCAACAAAACGACGATCATTTACAATTAGCTTTCAAAGTTCCTGAGTAGCTAGAGAGTGTTGTACAGATGTTATAACATACCTATACGTATGCTAATGTTAACGAAGCGAAGAAGGGAAGCTTACAAGCCCGCAAGGTGCGAACGACTCGAGTTCTAACACTAATCGTGATGCGAGCAGACAGAAAAATGAAGGAACACTTCTGTGAATGCTGTTTGCGGTTCCTGAACATGAAAAAAAAAGAAGAAAATAGCGAGAAGATCTATGTATCTGGATTGGGTGTTTTTCTAGACCTACTCGGCGTAAAGTACTTGCGCAAGATAAAGGCATATTTTACGTGATAATCAATGAGATTTGATTCCGTTAATGTGATGAGCAAGAAATTTAAACAAACGCTCTGGTCAAGTCGCGATAAAATTGACCATGCGAGAACGATATCGAATTGGTATGAGAATAAAGTAAAAAAATATACCTCATCTTTCGAATTCGACATGAGAACTTGCGATTTGGAATGATAAATGAGTTAAATGCACATAAAGACGATTGAAAAACCGTAGAAACATATTCATATGGCAGTATCGATTCTCGATTATGGTATTGTGTTTTATGAAAAAATTTTTACACCCCTATATTTTGCCCCAGATTATATGGTGTGGGAGGGCGTTACAAAAGGTATTTGTTGAAAAGTAAATAAACACTAGGAGATACAGATAAAATTATATATAGATAAACCGGTAGAAGTATCATTTTTCGAAGAAGATCGGATAGACTTTCGATTTTATCACTGATTGTAAGACACATTTTGAACGTACAATTCAGTATTTCGTGGAAATCGAGGAGGTTATTAAGAAATATTTTGTTGCGTTTGCGTAACAAACTTCAATATCCCGTGAATATGTACGTACCTATAGGTATTTGAGTGATAAAGATTACGTGTGTGTCTATTGCGTATCAAAAATGTAATTTATTATACTAGGAGCGTAAATTTTCAAAGCCGAATTCACACGCGATGGTAGTTTTTATAATCCAGAGAAAAAGAATTGGCCATAACACCGACTACTGATTGTGAGTGACTGACTAAACTCTGAGTGTTGACTGACGATCGGCGTGATCGCACGAACGAAGGCGAGACGGCATGAACTGCTGCTGTGACCACCCAGATAATAGTTACGCACTCAATCCCCCACCTACTTATTTTATTACACAGACGTGCGTACGTTCCCATGTTAGTAAATAGAAACCTACCTATGTCAGGGTAGCATAAAACAACGTACATTTTTTAATAGTATCTAGAAAAGTAATGAATCAAACCAAAAATATTTAAACGAAAATACAACGAAAAGTAAAGACAAACGGTTAAAAAAGAGAAGTCGGTTTGTAATTTGGAAATTTTTATACCAAAAATATCCAGCAGTGTAGCTCAAGGCTATTGAAATGTGCAATTCGGTTGAAAATGACTTTTTTCTGCACCAAACCTGGTAGCCTTCTGTAGCAATATTCAAAACCCAGTCAAGAGCTAACAATTGGAAAACTGTATGTAGTAATAAAAAGAATACAATGTATTTCATGTGGTTAATCATTAATACTTTATCATGGATTTTTATTGAACTCCATAAATTCTACTTACATAGTCTTGGAGTAAACCTCAACCGCAACGTTACTACTGACGGCGTTGACTGAATGTACAGTCAACGCTGACGGAAATCATTAGAAATTCAGCGTTGACTGATGATTGGTATTGCACCCGCGAAAAGTTTCTGTCAAATGACTTCAAAACTCCCGCGCTCAGCTGGGTATTGAATATCCATTGATCAAAATATACACTATTTACATTACGATGTTGTTACACGATTTGCAATATTACGGGATTGAAAATGACAGAGTAAGGGTTTGTTCGATTCTTATAGGCATTGTTGTTGTTCGAACCACCTGTCGTGTATGCAATAACAGTCGCGACTAATCGGGTCCGTAAAGTCAGAAAGTTTGAGGTTATCTTATAGTTTATTAATTATTAAACAGAATTACTCACCTAAATCGTCCATATTATTGGCCAGCTTAATCCAGGAAATCCAAGGCACAAATAAGAAACTTTGTTTGTCAAATATCGTTGAATTAAAAATGATAAATCCACAGAACGCCACCGATAACGGTACGGAAGGATTTTCAGAGCAGGGGCGCCTTGGGCGAAACATCAAAGTATCAAACATGGAGGACTCCGCTCTTCCTTTTGATCTTGATCCTAATTTTTGAATTGCATGGCGCAAATGCCGCGACACATCTCCATGCACATGGCGGGCGGTCAATGAATTACAAGTTATTTTTGTTTGGGATGTGACATTCCGATTTTGATGAACTCATTAATTTATTTTACAGAAAAAAACCATGAAGAGTGAACATCTTCGCGATGTATGGGGGGGGGGGGGGGGGGGAATGACTGTAACTGGGTATAGAGATCAGTGGTAACTAGTCAGATAGGACTGAGATTATTTAAATCAATAAAACAATTCATTTGTCAAGCATATTTACATTTGTGTGTAAAAAAAAAGAAATACAATGATAAGACTAAACAATATACAATAACTTATTACAGCTTATAACTAATTACAATTTTTTTTACCAGGCTGAAAAATTTTTGAACGAATAAGACGCGTCCTTACTCTTCTTTGATCTAGGTTCGCCACTCGCTTCTCCTTTTTCAGATCTACAAAAATTGCGGCATCAAGTTTTTGCAAATAATTTCTTGATGCGTACGGAGTGTAATCAAAGTGAAATATTGTCGGACAGAATACTCACTTGGCTGATTCATCGTTAAACTGCACATACTTCCCAACACCACTGCGATAGATTTTGAGCGTGTTACCGCCTTCGTTTGAATTTTTCAACTTTTTGTTAGAGGCTTCTTGCGCTAATCTGTGCAATTCGGCAGCACGCTCCGCTGCTAATTGTTCGTCTGCCTCCTGGAAAGGATCGACGAATACTTGTGCACGCTGCACAATAATATCCTCAATTGGCCTATCCTTATTGTCGACCTCAATTTTCTCTATCGCATTCAATGTGTCTAATCCACCAACGATTTTTCCAAATACTGTGTGCTTGCGATCCAAGTGACGGCAGGATCGGTAAGTTATGAAACTGTGGATCGATAATTATTTTCTACAATCAGGGCAGACTTTGAAATATAGTAAATGATCAATATTTTGGTCATCAAAATACTTACAACTGGGATCCATTTGTATTCGGGCCAGAATTCGCCATGGATAAAATTCCTCTACCTTGGTGAACCAAATTCGGTTTGAATTCATCTTCAAACGGCTTACCCCAGATGGATTTTCCACCATTACCTGTATTTGTCGGATCCCCACCTTGGATCTGAATGTTACATATAAGGTTTTCAGAAATTAAACCATCAGAAGTAATAGTATGATAATTTGTTATTGTTTAATTTGACTTCGAAAGCTTACCATGAAATTTCTGATAGATCTGTGGAACTTGGTGCCATCGTAGTATCCGTTTTGACAGTGTTTCATAAAATTCTCACAAGTTTTGGGGACTACATCACAATAAAGCTCCAAATTAAGAGATCCAAAGTTTGTCACGAACCTTACATACCCTAAGACCATTGTAAAGAAGTTGCAAAAAATGTTCCAATGTCTTATGGCTGAGATGGGAAAAACAAACCTCACCTTTCTTTTTCACACGTTCATAACGAACTAGATCTTCTTCCACAATCGCAGCTTCGTGCTTCGTTTCAGTCGGCATCACAGTTGAAGTAAATCCGGCTGCTACAGCCCCCGTAGAATAATGTGCCTGTATTCACACACAGCGAACATAAATTCACATGAATTAGATAGGTAGAGGAGAAGACGAAAAAACATCCTCTCGGAAAACGGAAACATATAGGTAAAGGATGATCCCTTTCTTCTCACCGCATTGAACTTGTCTGCTTTATCCGCAGCGGATCTGTCTTTGTTTTCAACAGGTTTGAATTCTCTATTCAACTCCTCCAATATTTCTCTAGTTTCTGAAGAGACGGTTTTGAGTTTGGCATTTGGGTCCTTTCGCTCCTTAGTAATCTCTGCAATTTATCTTGTCTGTTTAGACACACTCAAAGCAAATTATTGACTCATAATTGGTGGATTGTAACAAAGGTGATATAAACCTTCATCTTCTACTCGAAGATTATTCTTGATATGATGAAAAGTAGATAAATTAAATTTGGTAGCATTATTGGCATCCTGAATAGTGATCAATTCCTTCCGATCAAAGGGTTGGTCATTAATCAAGTCCTTCCAATTCCGTGTTTTTATATTCAATTGCTCGACTGCCTAACAATTTAGATTTGAATTTTAAGTGTATTAGAATTTATATCAAGGATTCACAGCCAGAAGAGAACGTGTGTTTTGAAAAATGTGTACCAGCAACGTGTGAAAAACAAGACAAATCACAGAACAAACGCACCTCATACGAATAGACATTTCCTGTGGTTTTAACAGCAACAATGTGAGAATGTTTTGTAAACAATTTGAACAATACTGGGCAGTGGTATTGGCCTTCTGCATTCTTATGAAAATTCAACTTTGTCAATGACTTTGCATCCAATGGATTTCCTGTTACAGGGTTGTGTTTGTATTTCTTTATGTAATCAATGATAGCTTGCAATTCAAATACGTTCCCATCAACGTCGCAATAAGGATGTTCGAAAGGCTGCAAGCTCACACAGCAATGATTATATGGCAATCGTCGGAAGGTTGTATCTTCTGTGGACTCCAGTGTTCCAGCTCTCTTTCCACCGTACAAGGTTGTCCATTCCGTGTACGTTAGGTACCTGATAATATTGATAAAGAAAAGTAGGGATTCAAATAACCAGAAAATTTTACAGAGCATTGTCTGTGAGAAGAGGTAGAAATCCAAATTGAATCTTAACCTCAAATGTTCTTCTACCAATACGTTCAATACGTACGTACTGAGGAAATAAAAGATTAGTGGAGAAGATAGATTCTTACATTTTATCCTTCTGATGCTGTCGCTTCCCCATCCTGATTTCTGTCTATTTATTCAACAATAAATTTAAAATAAATCCACCGATCGACAGATTCCACTGTTCAAATACTAGTCAAAATAAAGCACTGAAAATAACTCGCAAAGCAAACCTCGATTTGCGATCGAAGGGTTGGAAGCGCTCTTCGCAGCGTCGTTCAGTCGAACCAAAAAGCCAAGCGCTTGGAAAACGGAGGAAAGCGCTCCGGATTGCAATACCTAGCAATACCCTTTGCGCAGCGATTCTCAAACCAAGGCAATGACAATATTTTTTTAAGTTCTTCTTGACCTACCATAAAATCGCCGATTGCCGGAACGCTGTATTTGCATGTAAACAAAGTTATGCCTGGTCTACACACGCACTTTAAGATCAAGTATATTTAAGAAATCTGTGAATGGATTGGTCATTTCTGTTGTAAAAATCCAGTGATTGGCTAAAATCTTAAATATACTTGATCTTAAAGTGCGTGTGTAGACTAGGCATTAGAAATGAACTGGTGAGTTGAAACATTATTTTTGGTCGAACTTTTGGTCGATTGTGAATAATAAAATCCGCGTACCCGGGTTTTAGATTATTCTTACATCGATTATGGCTGATTCGAAGTTTCAAGTGCTCCGAGCTTACATACATGATTTGATTGAGAATCTCTGTATCGCGGTTGGTTCCGGGGGTCACGTTTTGGAGAGGGCGATTCAAATTCTTCCCTTTGTGCGCTTGTGTACTGTTTTCTTTCGTCGGTTTGAGCTTCCGATGAAAATAAAATAGCCATTGGTAAGGGGGGGCTGAGGCAGAACCGCGGCTATTTAATCCACCCGACGTCTGATGGCAGTGAGTAAAAGAGGCTGGTGAAGTAAAGGTGTGATTTCGATAAAAGGTTCTCAGGACGCCGTGGGGTAATTTCGGTGGCCTCCAGGGCCTAGTTGCCTCAGCCAAGGAGTCAAGCAAGACCCGTGCTGCACGTCGCGGCAGTGCACCTCCATTATCCCAATCCGGCAACTGGGAACTAGCAAGCTCAAAGCTTGTCTCTAGGAGCTGGGATTCGAGCTCTAGCTGTCCGTTTAACGCCGCTACCCGGCTAAACCGGCTCTATTGCGCGAGTTGTGGCCACTGATATTTACCTCTGTTTGCAAACACGGCGTTCAAGTTTTAATACACAAGGTAGATACTTATTATTGCATCGCCGTGGTTTCATTTGTATTGATATCATCTATTGTTTTCCCATTTGATCCACCCACGTTTGACACCACTCTGAAAACATCATTATTTTTTATTTCTCAGGCTAAGGATCAGCTAGGTACATGCGAAAATTTATTGCAGTGAACAAGTTTTACTCGTGCGTGTTTCGATGTGTACTCTATTTGTTGTGTCCTCCCTTTGCAGTTCATTTTTATTTGTACCTTCACCAACGTGTTTGTGATATTAAAATTCACTTACTTTCACTACAATTTTATAAGATAAACCGGAGATATACTGCCTCAGATAACTTGTGCATTCCATTCTTTATTCCCTTAATTTTTTTGTCGTTTTGACAACCTCTTTTTTTTATTAGTATTGCGAACACAATATTGTGTATTTGTTTTATTCCATCTGACTTTTAAATCCATAGTATATGTGCAAACAATTTTTGGAGGCTATATCGCCTTATGCTTTTCTCAGATCTGGCGTCGACCCCATCTCCGTAGAGGTCTTTGTTATTTATTGGTTAGGTAAAGAAATAAGGGCTGTAGTTCTACTTGTCTTTTTAATTTATCTAGCTGCATTCAATTCGGTCACATAGCTTTTAGCTACATGAACACAAATTGCTATAAGGCCTTTTGATACAATTCATTTCTCTTTGTGACTGGTTTAGGTGTACCTCGAAAAACCTAGTTGCCGGCTCTCTTAGGTGAGGCCACTCTCGAATGATGTAGACTTACGGATGTTTTCCACACTCATAGCCTTTGAACATAGAGGAAAGCTATAAAATTATAACTCACATAAACATTTTCCCTCTTATGCTTTCTATCTTACATTTATTAACAATTCAAAGTTTATAGCGTCATTGCAAATATTGCAAATGCAAAAGTTCACACTTGAGAGAATGGTATTTCTTTTGTAATGATTGATTATTTGTTTCATTGAACCCGTCAGAGTTTTAATCACGTGTACAGAGATTCAACATTTAGCTGATAATAGATTACACATTGGAACATGATTGTTTTATGATCACATTCATCAATAAGCATTCTTTTTTTGTACTTGAGTTTATTGTCCTGTAGTGTACAGATGTAATTATGATGTTTGTTTACATTGCCCTTTTCTTATTTAAAAGAGCAGATGCACTATTATTTGCAAATTTATAAATGCATTATTTCATCTTGTGTCATTCTTAATATTAGTTTAGAATATAACGCAAAAATCTTTGATTGCTTTGTAGAATATTTTATTGTGATAATTACTTCTTACGATGATCAACTCTGATTACGTTCAACCAATGGCTGCTGTATTCCCTGTTATCCCTCTGCAGCATTCATTGTGACAAGCTCATATTGCCAATAGTTAACTGGACGTATCTTTTTTTTCAGAAGTATGTCATCCGGGGCTGGATCAAGTGGTACAGGACGAGGTCGTGGATCTTCTTTGGCAGATAATAAACCAGAAAACAAAGAGGCTAAGCCAAATCCAAAAATGTCAAAGGCTCTAGGAACTTCGGCTAAAAGGTATAGATCCTTAGAAGAAGTATAATTGCAATATACCATCTTTGCTGCGTCGTTTCATTGATCATTTATTGGCAATGCTGTGGATGATAAAATTGTTACGTTTCTCATTTCAGGATACAAAAGGAATTAGCAGAAATCACTTTAGATCCACCACCCAACTGCAGGTCCGTAATAAAAATATATCTCCCAACATCTGAAAATCATGTACCCTTCATTCTTCTAACATTATCCATACGGTACAAAACCTCTGAAATTCACGTTTTCTCGTTTGGCTAGGACGTTTTTGCCTCATTTTCACCTGTCTTGTTTTAAATTTACGACTTTTTCTAACCAAGCATACTTACATTACTACCCTATTGATGATTTAAACTTGCCTGTATTTTGGCTAAGTTTCACTACTGTAGAACAATGTTCTGTTATGAAATTATCTTTGTCAACAGTGCTGGACCAAAAGGAGACAATTTATATGAGTGGGTATCTACTATATTAGGCCCACCTGGCTCCGTTTACGAGGGAGGAGTTTTTTTTCTGGACATCCACTTTTCGGCAGAATATCCTTTTAAACCACCCAAGGTATGAATTTAATATTTTGATTATTGATATGGTCCAATACCAGTTTTAGCGATTGGTATTCTGCTAATATTTTATTCCCAGGCCCCCTGTTTGAAAAGTGTATTTAGATAAATGCTAGCGATAAGACTTTGAATGATTTATAATATTGCGTGTGTATAAAATCTGAAATTTCAGTATTTATACTAATAGGGATATAACTAATATTTTACAAACTGTGACAAGCAGAACATGCTGGCTTATGGAATTCATTTTATATTTCAGGTCACGTTTCGAACACGCATTTATCACTGCAATATAAACAGTCAAGGTGTAATATGCCTGGATATTTTGAAGGATAACTGGTCTCCTGCCCTCACCATTTCTAAGGTGCTACTCTCCATCTGCTCCCTCCTTACAGACTGCAACCCAGGTTCGTCGAATTTTATTTTTTCCTACAGTAATTACTTACTATTCGTACAATGTGTGAAACGAAACTACGCACAAGCTTATCACTTGAGTGTGTGTCACAGATTTCTAAATTTCCAAGTGCATCTCAATGCCGTTCTGGCTGTCATGGGTGCAATATTTAATTGTAATTTGAAATTTTGTTCTAATATTATTTTGTTCCGCTGAAATGTGGAAATAACCAATCTTAATCTGATAAATTTCAGCTGATCCTTTGGTGGGTAGTATAGCAACGCAATATCTGCAAAACAGGGAAGAACACGATCGTATAGCGCGACTGTGGACCAAGCGCTATGCCACATGAACACCTGTTCAAAATTTGAATTTATCTCCTATCAGCCTCATGCCAATTAACCACCGGCTGAAGCTCTTGTTTTTACTCGGCTAACGTAAACTTTAAGATGTTTAAGTAGAACTGCTTAATTGGGCAGCTTTGAACAAAAGTCAAGGTATCAAAACTTGAGAACAGCTAGAGAAATGAATGTGATGTGCTTTCATGTTGAGTATGTTGATGTGCCTAAGACGGATGAACGTAGAGAAATGAACGTATGTATGCGACTAATGAATGAATTATTGAATGAATCTTTACAGCGGCATGAGCATGGAGGATTTCATCTAAACTATGACAAGCTAGTATTTAAAATGATCGTATTGTAAATCAACAATACTGTCCGATTATACTGATACTTTTAGGGTAGGAGAGGTCACGAACTATAATATTAATGATAATACTAAATTGTAAGTAACTAGGTACTTAGATATTAAGATGCGAATATAGAGGCCCAATTCTCTCACACCCTTACGATCATACCCTTTCACCCTTCAATATTTTTGTATACGCTCAACTTTAATCTTATCACACCATACACATAATTTTAAATTATTCATTTTATATGTTCATCATTTATAATTTGATGATTTGTGCTCGTTGTGTGAAGAGACGACATAGTTATAATAATTTAGCAGAACGCTTACGAGATAAAATTTATTTAATGGACATTATTGTATCACCTAATTGACGGGGGGGAAAAAATAGACAAAACTTACAAACAAAAAGAAAAAAAAATTACCTGAATTCGTGTGATTGTGCGCTATGCTATCATCACTAATGTAATGCAGCGTCGGTGTTGTTTGCAGTGATATTCGTGAACCGATCAAGTGTTTGGGGCCACTTGCTAAATCGTTGTAATTGTAAATAAATATTATTTCCTGTATATTCAAGCTAGTATATTACCAGATCAATGTAATTTTGATCTGAATTTTATCCTGCAAATAGAGCGACACGTTGCTTGAAATTCAACAATTTGGTTAATGTGTCTCGCTATTTTGTGAAAAGAGTGTAGGTATTGTTTGAAAGCGTGGAAAAAATGGGACGATGTTATAAGTTTAAAATCAGACGAGTAATAGTTACGATTATTGTAATAGTATCTGCAACGGCAGCCATTATTGATAAATGTGTTCAGCCAAAAATTAGCAGTTTTAGGTGAGAGAAATTAGTCTTCAATTTAGAAAATAAATGATATTAAAACTCTTGTTCATTCCTTTATTATAATTTTTTTTTTTTTTTTTTTAATTTTTTCTATATTTCTATGAGCCATAAAGCTGATTTGAAATTGTAATCGGAGATCTCTCGAGCTATTATTTATTGATTTTATAAGTGTGAATCTCTCTGATTTCCTTGTGCATTGAAGATTCCCAAGTTATTATTTTCACGAGCGCTGCAGAATGGAAGTTGTGGAAAATTGTTACCAAGTTTATTCACGCGTTTAGAGTATTATGTATGAACATTTAAAATAAAAAAAGTGGGCTGTGGTACTAAGTGCAATTACTGCAACTTCCTAATCTGAATAACTCTGCGTAGAGAAAGAAACCTTAAAGTTTCGTTCAATATCCAATAATATGGTAAATGTTAGTCTGCTAGTTAGTGGCGTCGATATCAAGATTAAATAAACTACATTATACATAATCATTGTGCAATCTCTTTTCTTCTACCTCTTAACAAGTTTCTCCGATAACAGTATCTGCACAACCTCGGCTAGCAGTCTTTCATGCTTGTATTGCATACTTGATGTGTTGCAAGAAAACGGTAAGTAGATCATGCCAATAATAAATATAAGAGCCGGTAGTAACTATGGGAGTATCAAACTCATAGGACTCATTTAACAGGTTTAAAATAAAACAACTCTTAATTAGAATTATTTTATTAGTATTATAATATCTAGACAAGTATGTGCTAAGGATAGACGGTTAGCTCCTAAGAAGTTAGCTGCCAAACATGGTTGAATTTGAGTGATGAAAACAAAAAATACTTTTCAGTATTGTAATAAGTCTAAATTTTGTATCAATTTATGTTTGTATATCATATTCAAAATATCATGAGTTGTTAATACTGATTATCATAATAATTGTCAGTCTTTTTTGTGGCCTGATCATAAACATCCACCCCACACAAAGGGTCAGTGGGGTGATTAACATGATTAACAAATTGATGACACCGTAATTGATAGATATAGAGGAGCAAACTTTGGGCAAGTGCTATAACAATCGTATCAGACAAGCAACATTGTGTATCACATTTAAATAATGACTAAAGCACTTCCAAAACTATTCTATTCGATGAACATATTGTCTATCAATATTTATAATCTTTTTCGTTTGTTTCTTCGGTATAATATATAATTTCGTATACTGTGACGACTACTTTCAGGTGGAAAGTAACTCCGTGGGCATGTAAGTAGTTCTGATAATCTAATAGCTGAGATTTCCGGCGCCATACACGAATTTCTCCTTTAATGCCCAATAATTCTACACTTGAATCGATGTATTAAATGTATTGCGATCAATGAGAAATTTGTACCTCTTATTGAGAAATGAGTGTTATTATATTGATGTGTTTGCCTCGCAATGGAATATCTAATACGAAAAATCTTACAATATTGAAATCATAGTTGGTAGTTGATCAAGGCCCTTGTTTTTTACAGTCAATTCTCAAATATACAACGTTGCAAATGACACAGTATCAAAATTATATATTGGTCTCATTCTTCTCTCTTTTTTTATTTTTATTCGTTTTTTGTGTATTTCTCAAAATGACTTTGGTGCAAAATAATAAAAAAAGTCAATTCTGTGTGTCACAACTTCCAATGCACTAAAGATAGTAACAGTATGTGAGGAAACATATGCTTAATTTAAACTTGTGATGTTTTTTTTTTTTTGCGATAAAAGTAACTTGCAAACAAAGCGTCTTATTATGTGAACGTACAATGAAAGAAACAATTATAAGCTAGTCGTATTTAACTGACCGAACTACATTGTTATGTATGTATTTATACATACCACGACAGAAAAATATTAATTAATTTTCTACCAGTAGTTCGACACAAGTGGCAACCAGAAGAAGGTAACAAAGAGAATCAATATGGGGGTTCACTGACACACACACTCAATTATTGACAAAGATGATGATGCCGATGCATTATTCCTGCCTCCATTTATAGGACAGATGCGAGGTACGATAATACCCCAATTGAATATGCGTGCCAGATTTGATCTAGTGCCCATATTCTTTGTATGTCTTGTAATCGAGTATCCTTTCTTTAGAGCTTTTTCTAATTTCCATAAATTCTTACATTTCAGTACAAACAAGTTTAAAATATTAATGCTAGTAAAATACAAAATAATTCACACAAGTTTGTATAGTAAGATGGTGTAACTGTAGATGTTATGTTTTTCATTCTGTAGATATTGAATTTGTAAGAAAGTGTTTTGTCTCAAACAATTAACTTCAGCATTGACAAGATTATCAAAGCGAGTCAGATTGCATATATGTTTTCAAGCTATAAAAAGTAAGCTTGATGCTACAATAATTCCAGCCAACAATTCAATATCAAATTGTTGAAGGATTCACAAAGGCAAATGCTCATCATTTTTTCTCTATAAGTCTATGCATTTTTCACTCAGGCATATGGATAATAAGGAGAAACGATGGGTACTCACAACGGATACAGATAACGATATACTGTGGTATGACATTAAAAAAACGGCGTGATTTATTCTGATTTTTAGTGGAGCTAAAATTGTGGATTGGCCTGTTTTAGGATTTTTAGATATTGCTATTTTGCCATCATTATTTTTCAAATCCCACCATTCCTCCTCGGTACACTTTCGTAAGCACAACAACCATAATCGTATAATGAATCTATACATAATCAACTAGCAAATGCATGATGAACAATATAATGAAATGTGCCTCCTAAGTAGTGGCGGATCAGTGCGCCGTTGTTTCACTGTAATTAAAAATTTTCATCACTGAATAAACACAAGTTTTTAAGTGAATGTAAAAGAAGACAAGTGCAATGAACAACGAATAAGCGAAAGGTAGGTACAAATATTAATACAGCCGAGGCAAACAATCCTGAAATCTGATCGTTTTCTTGAATTATATATAAAATATGAATGATACTTTAATCAAATTGGCGACTATTGTACAACTACAACTTGTATCACAATCAATGGACCATTTGTAGGAATATTTCACAGTTTTGATATTTTTCCACATGTGTACGTGTAATTCTAAGGCCGTTTGCACGTTTTGAGTATCTCTAATATTATTTGACTGATAATAGAACTGCTGATAATTATTTGAAAAACTGTTAGCTGTATATTATTTGTAGCACATTGATACTATTTTTTCGATATTTATTATTTTAACACTACGTAGACTTTACAATATGTAGAAAACAACAGAATATCTCCTTAATAATATATAAATATTTAAGTCTTATTATTGTTATGTAAACTATGAAACTTTACGTATCGTTTATATTTATATGCGTATAATATAATAGTAATATAAGTTATTAATATAATTCTGTAAACACAGATCCGAAGGAGTCTGTATTTGACTTATAAAAAGATTTTTTTGTTTTTTTTGTTTTTTTAAACGATTTGCTTGTGAATTTGACATTCTTGAGAAGTATCAGGTAATAAGAGATTGGTCAAGCAAAGAACAGCTCATGCTACAACATTTAATAGCCCAAATCACAGTTTTTTTTTATAAATTGTATGTCTTGAACGTGTGACACGGTTTGAACATTGAAAACCACATGAACAATGGGGTTCGGCAACGCGTAGCAAAGCGTTTCTGTTCGTTACTTTTAAATATCCGAGATTATAATCCGTGCCTATATTTCTTGTTGAAGTTAAATGTAAAATGCAGTTACAAATATTCATCACTACTGCCTGAGAGCTATTTACTCGTTAATTAATTTACCTTCAGACGGTAACATGGCTGAACTGTTATACAAAGTTACAGTCACTTACTAGGCAACTAATATAAATAGTTAATTTAAAATAACTCCCGGGATCATTTCTGACGGTTGAATGAAACAAAATCTACTTGCATATAAATAACTTAAACTGAAATTTTACCGTGAAAAAGTGAGAAATTTAACGCCAACATATTTGGAGAAAAGAAGAATCAAATCAATAAACTGAGTCTTGAAGTATGTTGAAAGCCCTAGAGTTTCATGATACAGTTTAATTTAGAGAAATGAAGAAATTACTGAAAATAAAAATGGTGTTCTTAAGCCTTATCAGTTGAAGTTGAAATGAAAAATGAAATATAATTTGTGAATAATTGTGCAGAACGCATTTGATAAGTAACGGTACAAATCAAACGTCAACCAATCTTTAATAGGAACACGGTGTAGACAGTGTGATAGAACAACATCGGTAGAAAGTGCGTGGTGGGCAGGTTACAGTGAGTATTTATATCTGTGGGCTTACACTGTTTCATACTCGCGACGGATGGAGCGAGCCAAGCAGCACGCAAAGATTACTCCGATTAACTGCAACAAAACAATGAATCGACGTCAACAACATTGTATGCAGAGTGAACTCCACTCAATTCTGTACATTGGGAATAAAAATCAATTTCAAGGTTGATGAAAAAACTGCGACAGTTTAAACTCACTTGAACAAGAGCAATTCCTATGCCGACACCGCCCAGAATCACGGCATTGTCTTCGATTGCGGTTTGTAATTTTTTAATACATCCTTCGTTGCGCATTCCAATGGCATTGATATCACATTTATTGTTGGTGTCAAATTCGATGCAGCAAGTTTCAGGTAAATCATTTCCCTTAAATACAGCAGACCAATCTTGTGGCCCAGAAATACCGCAGCAATTCAACTGGAATTATCAATTATAGTTAGTTACATGAAATCAATAATTTCAGATGATTAGCTGATGCTTTTTTTCGTGTCAAATAAAACCTGCGGTTTGGTACGTGTGTAATAGATGAGTAAGAATCCCACAATGTAACTGATGCGGATTCGATTATGCAATTTTCCTTTCACCAAAGCTATACATATGCTATAGCATGACTAGCACATGGAAGTTAGATGTTAACAAAAACCACAATTTATGTGGCTGAGTGGGTTGCGTTCCACAAAATGCCTACACTAATCTGTAGGTGCTCAACTCTCACCTTGGGCACAAAAGTTAGTCGTCTATGACAATAGATGCTGTTTTTGCAAGCCCGGAATTGTATATTCTGTTTTTATCAAATTTTATTTCTAAGTCATTTAGTGTGGGGAAACGAAACATTTCTAGATTATGATTAAGTATAAATGATTCTCGTTGCTGCCCATAGTAACGACTATCAGCAACTCTATCAAAGGATGCATATTGTTGAGAACATGCATAGCAGAGAACTTCTAACCAAGACTGTACACTGACGAATGCATAAGCTGCAAACTAATAGAGATATTGATTTACAGATACTGCTATTCTGCTCTAGGGTAACTAACTCACACCTAACTAACGTCATGCTTACTATAAGCGTTGCAGAAGGCCTAGAATATTCAAAATTTATCCAATATTTATAACGCATCAGCGAGGTCAGTTATTCAAACCCCGTTTAAAGCCTTGACACATACACGGTGACCACTGGCAAAATTGAATCAATTGTGAGTTTATTTAAAGCTCAGTGGCATCGGGGTACGGTCCCCTTAGCGTTTCATAATGCTCCAAACGCCAGCTCTTTGGGTGCTACAGTTTTGCGGCCCACTAGCGCTATGCTTGCCACCATTGCCACGCAGATGGACCGGTTGGAGGAATTGATAGCAGACGATATGAGATTAGATTTTGAAAATACCCAACAAATACCACCTAAACTCATTCTAATAAGGGTTCAAAAATGAAATTATTTCCTACCATTCAGTGTGCGTATATAATTTACTTTAGATAATTCAAATGTATAGCCCAAATTAATTTCATGGAAAAATCGAGCGTCATGAGTCAAGCGTCGGCGCCAAGCGAACTATTGAAATACCCGCTTTACAACGTGCGACGCTCCCGCTGCCCTACCGGCGGAGGTGAGGCGTTTGTAGCAAAATTAATGACGTCATTGATGACGCATATGGAGCGCAAGAAGCGGACCGGCCATATCGATGCTACAAATGCTTCGGAGTGTTTGGAGCGCCAAGTGGACCATACCCTGAACAAGATTAAGTAAAATATTGACAATTCTTACATCGTGCTGCATTATGTCCCATGATTCTTTAGCTTCCTTTGAGCTCAGATACTGCCTTAAAGTTACATCCAGACGAGCTTCTAGCATTGTACCAACTTCGTTTCGCATCATGTAGCCAGAAATTCCAGCACCAAGCTCCAGGGCAAATATCAAGAGCAGTAGAAGGGAAAACTAAAAAAAGATAAAGAACTATTAGGGAAATTGATAACCCATACATGTGTATATACATGCTTATAGACATAGGTACTATGTACGACCACAGCGGCATAGCATCTAATGAATGATTTTTCTTGGAAACAAGGTAAGCTAATTTGTCTTTTCCCTGAATAGTATACAATCGTATTAAGAAAAATATGAATAAAAGCAGTTAAAAATAGCGAGGACAAGGAACTAGTCATTGCAATACATCTATTGAAATTGAAAATCAAGTATCAGGGATCTAAAAATTTCCCATTTTCTAGCTCAAGGGAACATTTTTTTGGAAGACCCAAAATATCGTAGTGTCAACAAAAAACTAAAATTTCGGGGGTTAACCGACAAACCTTTGTTAGACAAGCGAAGAACCATTCGTTCAAACTTTTCGTAAATTCGGTAATAAAACTTTTTTCAGCAAACAGAATTGAGGTAAATTCCAATATCACATTTACTGACATTAATAATTATCTTAATAAAATCTTATCAATAAGTCATGTTAATAAAGTTCAGACAAAAGAGTGAATAATGAAAAATTATGTATTCATAAGAATCCGGATTTCAGATTTTTGAGCCAAAACCTGCTCCAGTGAAGTATCCGGCTGTTCCGAAAATAAACGGGGAAACTAATTAGGTCGAGAATTAGGTATACATTTTTCTAAAATCTTCGAAAAGTGATTCATAGGTTTTATACTCTTCGACCTACTGTGCATATTCCTACTAATCCAGGGGCTGCAATACGCGATAAGATAAATTCGTTTGTTTGTACTTATGTATAGAATAATTCATTGCAAGTATCGTACGCACACTATTGCACCAATCAATACGATAGATTCATTGTCGTTTATGACACATGCGCTCATGAGATGCTAACAAAGTTGTAGAAAAATAAACGGGGAAAAATTTTCCCTTCTTTTATTCTTTTCGTGTGGGTAGAAACGAGAGAGGAGGAGAATAATAATATGCAATTGTAGGCTGCAGCAGGCAACATACGCTGATAACATATGCGTAACATATATCGCAATATTTGAGTCATATGAATATGCGATATGTATATTCCTATTCGTACCGTTATGATCATGCAGTGGTTCTCCTTGACGGCACCGCAACATCCGAAAAATGATACAAGGAAAACAATGATGCCGACAACGATCATAAGCACAGGAGCAGCGAAGAACCAGTTGTCCACAAAATTACTGTACCCCTTGTATAACCCCAAAATAACCGCCCCAACGGTGATGAAAACGATCCCGGTTATCTGTAAAAAAAACGTATAAAACTTACACATTATAAATAAGTATTACATTTTATATTCAACATCAGCGACGCTTAAAATAACTACAGATCGTTTATAGATAGGCGGTGCATTTCTTCTTTTTTTTCCATTATTTTTTATTTCGTTTTTTCCTTCCAATTCTTTTTCTTCTTCTTTCCCTGCGCTTAACTTTTTATCGAGCGCACAGCGACGGCTCGAAACCCCCGTGCGTTAAAGTGTTATATCTACATAACTACGACAACCTTACCTTTAATGTTAGATTCTGAAGCCCAATGAGAGAAAAAAGTTAATATTTACTCACCGCAAATATAAGATTGAATAGAAACAGCAGGTATTTGACACACGTCATTCCACCGGACACCATTTTTACGGTTTTATTTTATGACAAACAAAACTTCGTTTACAATTTTTTTTTTTGTAAATTCTACACCGAAGTAGCCGCACAGAATTTGATGATCTTAGACCCTTCTTCGTTTTTTCTGTATTGTCCTTCTGGTTTACAACGGAACAATCGGCACCGCGTGTTGCTTCTCTGGACGCTCGCTTTGAAGTACGGATATTTTTGTTGTGAGTCGCAGCACAACGTTGCGCGCGCCGTTTTGCTACCTAGTTGTTGTTCGTATTGGATTGGAACTACTTTCTATTCTAAGGTGTTTTAACATTGCAGTATTACAAGAAATGGGATTTATAGTTTATCGATGGTATTACCAAGTAGTAATCATTAAGAGGATGAAACTATGCCGTTAGAATTGCGCTCCCAATTTTTTCTTGGCAATTTTTTACGTCCAAGTATTGTATTTCACAGCAACTTTATGGCATGAAGTCTTGTCACCCTGCTGGTTACACCTGTCGCTATTTGGCGTCGTATCCAAGGGGACTACAATAGTTTCGATCGACACTTTTTATAAAGAACAAAAAAAAGTAACTACACTTCGTCGCACCCTATCCCTGTATGTCGCGTCAGAACTTGGAAACCATAGAATGGAGACGAGTACACCAGTCCATATTATTATCACTTAATAAATTTGATTAAAATTTATTCGCAATTTGCTGAGGTAATATAACATGTGTATATGGGACAGTCCACGTCAACTCGATCAGGTTTTCACCCGCATTATTTTTTCCATGCCCATTCTACCTTTTCTAGGTAATAGTAATGCTTCGGAAAAGACTAAACAAGTTTTCGTTGATATAGTAGTTTTGAAACCCTTAGGAACTCATGAGCGCCACAGGGTCTTCTCCAGAATGCACATTATTTCCAAAATCAGAGAATTCTGTGTTCGATCATAATCGGGTAATCGTTATTATCAATTATTTTCAGGTATCGCTCAAACGATATGACATGAGGCATTGATTAACAAATATATATCATTGTTGCAAATAGGAACAAGTGCAGTATACTGATTGTGAGTTAAACACGTTACTGCAATAATTACTTGATGGCTGCAGATTGGACCACAAAAGGCACACAGAAGTGCTCGGAAAAAACAACTCTGAGTCAGGTCTTCGTCATTATAGTGACGATCGTCCTCTCAATGGGAGCAACATTTTGTACTTTCATGATATATACATATGTATATATATAAATATAGGAAACAGTTATTGATGGAAGTAACGGTAAAAGGTGTGTAAATCAATTAATTCAGTTTACCTGAGTGTAAAAGCTGCGAAAATTTGATAAATAATATGTAGATGTTATGGACCAAGTGATTAATGAGGGCATTAAGAATAATGACAAGTCAGATCGGGCCAAGTCATTTATTATTACCAAAACTTCATACTCTCTCATATTGGGCATTTTTCAAAATGCCCGGGCATTATGTATAATGTCACTTGATGTATAGGATTTATATACTTCTGTCTTATGCTATACGGCTTAGTTTTCTCGTTGTTATTTATAAATATTAGCTTGGAAATTCCTGGACTGAGATTAAGACGAGATAAGACATTCAAAGAGATAGAACTTCCATTGAGTTCTTTAGAAAATGCATGTCCATTATATTTCTAACTAAATTTAATATTTACAAGCCAGTAAACTGCCATTAGAAAATTAGTAAGATTTCTCTGTCGTTTCATGTTCAAAAGGTGAATATTAATTGGATGACACGAATTATGAAGATAAAATCTGTTGCAGGGGAAACTTCATATAAATGTCAGTTGTCCCGGTCGACGTTAGGCTGTACGATCTGAGCTCCTGTAGGTTCAAATAGCGAAGTTTTGTCTCGAGGCGTAATTACGTTCGTCCGTATTTTATATAGTTCATAATTTAAACGATGCCTTGCGTAGGTGGTGGCCGTATAGTCGACGACGGTAGCAACGTGGACATTCAGTGACCCTTTGGGTTTGGAGCTCGCTCGCCAGTAATTGCGTTTCAAGACCCATAGCGTGCTGAAAGCTGTAAGCGTTATGCCCAGAGCCCACGTATGAATCCGCATACATGTGAATGTATGTAATATGTGTACAGCATGCACGTGCATCGTACACTACTTTTATGGACATTATACGTCATACACATTCATTTTCAGAGGCGTGTACGTACTGCGAACCATATGGCGATCCATATTATTATATGGTGATCGTGGAACTGGTACGTTACCTGCAAACGAACTGGTTTTCTTCTACAATATATACCGTTATTTCGGTGACTATATACGATATACACACACATATATCCATATATGTATAGAATTCGGATCTTGTCAATCAGGTGTTTTGCGCTATTCGCGGTATGATTGTTTACGAATTTTAAATTTGCAATCTGTTATGTTGGTGGGGACCGCAATTATGTTCTCCATACATATATTATATCTACACGATAATGACACGTAATGGTTCGGCGTACGGAAGTCGCAGGGAATATTTTACCCTATCTCTCTGAAATATAATTTGTTCAAACAACAGAATATTATTGTTCTCAAAAAAAAAAAATTGGTTACCAAGTAATAATAACAAAATAATCGTTGAATCTTTCATGTAAATTTGCCACTGTCCTTGGGATATAAATACTTTCTTTTTTTTTTGTATAAATCTGTTCAACCTAACGATTTCATTGATCAAAAATCATTTTTTTCTGACAATAATTAATATTTAGTACATGTTCGAAATTGTATAAGTGTTAGTAACGGATGTAGCTAACTACAATCAGATAGGCAACATGCGGTGATATGAGGCGAAGCTGCGGTCACTTTATGCGAACATGACAAGGCTTGCGGACAAAGAAGAATGAAGATAACAGTGAAGAAAGACACGAAACAGGGTATCACGCGCGGGTCTATATTTAATGTCTACAACCGATCAAATCATATAAACAGCTGTTGAAATAAAAATCGTTTCCGGAAATGCGGAATGCGATATTTTAATCTCTTGTTCAAAAAAAGGGAATGTCTTTCATTCAACAGAAATTTTCGAGGCAGTTTTATCTGCTGAAAAATGTTTTGTCGCCGAATTTATAAAAACTTTCGACGAACGATTACGTCGTTCTACTGGCGTCATATTTTTTTAATTCAATCTAGAGTGTTTCGGTTGTTTTAACAAAACATTTCTCCGAGTGCGGTTATTACATTTTTCATAACTCACAACATGGAAACTATATATGCATTTCGTACGTCATGTCGTAGAAGTTATATGAGTATGTATTACAACTGAGGGTTGAAATTGACCACCTCTAGAAGGGATTCAGTTTGAAATGCAGCTGGAATGGTTGCAGTTTTTAGCATTGCATTCGTGCAAGTTGGCTTTGGTATGTCGAATGCAGACGCGTGTATTCACCCTGATCGGAGTAAATTACGTTTACATACATAGGTATATGTCAATTTATGGTACACGTATGATACACACACGTGTATTGTACCTGCGAGTAGTTATAGATTATATATGTACATAGTGTATACAGATATTATGGTAGGAATGAGTAAAGTAACATCGTACATACGTAGATGGGTAACATGCGATGATGTTATTTTGAGATCGGCACGAAATCGATAGCGACTCGAAGTAGTTGGTTCGGACCGGTTATTCACCTTTGTACAAAGAGTGGAGCAGACCCGCCCACAACGAAGCCTTACGTGAGCAATAAATAGATGAGAATGCTCTCACTTTTATATACCTTAGTCGACAATTATATCATGACTGAATTTTAAATCATAAAATTTTTGTGTAATTATTACAGCCGGATTGGAACTGACAATGAGCATCTTATCCGGTCAGCGTAGTGCAGCGACTGCATTAGAAATTCTATATGTACAACTACTTATGACAGCTCTTCCGGTCTCCCTTTTTGAAATGGTCGACTCAATTATCGTTGGTGAAATTCAATGAGCCTTTTTCCCTTGATGGAATTTTAAGTATATAGATTTATCTTTCAGATATTGTTCGTATCAGCGATTTATTCTGATCGCTTTACTTTCATCTTTTGAACAGCCGATAATCTGAGGCTTACAACTGTAATTCTCGTGACGGTCTGTCAGCTATTCTTGGACTTATTATGGTTCAATTTATCAAAAATAATTACATATTAAGACCCATGCTACGACGCGATGTTTGGACTGCATTTTATCGCAACAAGGAAAATCGTATTGTTGTGACTGGTAGTAACGCTATCTCAAACGCATCTCCCGCGAGATAAGGAATAATATACCTACGGTAACGATATAGTCAAACATTAAGAGCTGCTAATTAGCGGAGTTATAAGTATAATTAAACGAGTTCAGCTTCATTCACCAGAGAACATTGCACCTCTGTGTTCACTCTAGTGGGTGAAAATGAAGTATAAAAATAGCAGTATCGCATTGTTGATTCAAAAATATTAACCGTTAGTCAATGTTATCGATGTGGTAAATAATCACAAGATCATTCGATAATCTCTGTTCGATGCATTGTATTTAGTTTGGAAGGGTGCATCGGTGCATCATAAAACTCAATAGTGTTGCGATCTAGCGAATAAAAGCTGAACCACGGAGAGAAAGTTTTGTTCTCTGTCAAATGAGTAGCGACCTTTGCTTTTTGCAGACTGTCTTATTTCCGGATTGTGCGGATGCACAAACACGATTCATGAAAGTTTTTGCAAATTGCATACTTGAAATAGAAATTTGCAGTATCAGAATTCTTCCCACAGTCACCAGAATATCACCTATGATATAACGATATACGAACTGAGACTGATATTATATCACCGGGTAAAAATCGTTTGCTTAAAAAAATCCTTGTTCAAAACTTTTTTTTACAATGGGCAATCAAATTAAAATTCTTCTTTCAAATCATGATACAAATAATCCCAGCGAAATAACGATGCCTTCTCTACGGCAGAAGTGTATTGAACGATCACGAATTACTAACCGGTAAAATGAATGAAAAAAATCAATCTGTAGATCGACTTTACAAAATCCAATTCCTATATGGGAACTTATAGCGTATACATCCGATTGATTTCAAGTGTTAATTGAATATAGATTTATTTTTTTCATTTTCAAAACGATGTACCCGTAGATCAGCTTGCGTACAAGAAAAATAACATCCATGATTGTATTGTTTACAGCATATGCGTACATGGGTATTGCAAAATTACACATGGCGAATACACGCAAATCGATGATCTCGCGGCCGTTTCTGCAAGCGAGCAACCCCTGGACCGTCCAACATCAGCTGACCTTCCCTTGCCTTTTTTTTGTTCTTTTTTACATTCACTTTCCAAATTTTTATCGGTCGTCGCCGGACTCCAGCCCCCAGGTTTCAGCGACGCACGTATATGCCCGTTCGGCGAGTTTGATTCTTACAGCGTATAAGCCATGAGGCATCGATGTAAAAGTTCCAGAATCCACGTCAACGAACATATACGTATATAAAAGTATGGATACATATACATTGACGGAAAACGCGTGGCGTCGCGGAAAATATCGTCTATCTCACTGTGACCGCGCGTCGCCACGGAGCTCTTTCATTTTTACCTGCTGCTTACTCGGAGTAAGATTAATTGGTAGTTGAGATTATAAATTAAAAATCTCACTGTGCTACATATATCATCTACTACCAAACAGTTATCAAGTGTGGGTTGTGTTGTGCTGTGTGTTTTTTTTTTATTATTTTTTTTTCGATAGCCGCGTTCTATCGAGAGCAAGTTTATCGAGAAGTGTTTGGTGCAAAAGTTGGCTTCATCTCTCAGTTGGGGTTTATTATAGGTATAGTTCAGCACATAGTATATTCGTTGCTTAATATTGTATAAAGGAGGTTTTATGTCATATTGAAAAAAGTGGGAGTAAAATCTACAGGATTATTTGTAAATTATTGCATATTTTAGTTATAATTTTCTGTAGTGTTTAATTATAATCGAACTATTTTTACTCATTGTCAGCGTTGGAGTCTTATATCTATATATTTGTAAATCGTAAAGAAAAAACGTCGGGTTTAATTATTTATTTCGCAGATTATACAACATCATGGCAGGATTACAACTTTCGGCAGGTTCGAGATGCGTAAAATATCTCATGTTCATATTCAACCTCATATTTGTTGTGAGTATATTAAAAATTCAATCTAAAAAATGTAACAGACATAAATCTTCATGCACATACCTATACCTCATATCACACATTCTTGGTGTAGGAAATTTTGATTTCTGATGTCGCTGTGTTTCCGTCATGTTATCGGCCAAATTTCGCCATCCAGTGCATCCGTTTCTATCCATACATACAATCTCTTGAATAAACGATAGCATTTATGAATAACTGGTTCTGTTGCGGCATAGAAGCGGAATATATAATCTTCTTTTACTTTTACCTACGTACTTATTTGGGTACATGCTTACAATTAGTTTAAATATGAAAACTGTAGCCACAGCAGCAACTATAATACACGTACGTTAGCTATGGGTCGCGAAGGGGCGAAGTTAATCCATTTTGTTGATACGCGGAAGCCCGATAAATGTTATCTAGAGTAGATTTTCTTTACCTTTGTTTTCCGTACCGTGTAATTGTAGGTACTCGCTATGATTAAAATTAGTTTTCAGCTGAGATGCCCCTATGATGTGTTTGGTTATTATAACTAAAAACGATAATCGTTAATTACGTCGAATAAATTATACGTATAATAGGTACAAGATATATGTAAATATAGGTGTATCTGGAATATATAGAGATACAATATATTCCAGATATGTTGCGTAAATATGAAAGTATATTAGAACATACCTTTTCCGCCACGTGTAGAACAGGTGACTGCAGCAATAGTGAATATTATATTTCTCCTAAAATATCTACCATACTGAATATGGTTCTCGAACGCCTAAATTTCCAACTCACTATACAATAGTTAAATACAATAATTAAAAGTTACATAGATTACATGCATTACAATGACATGTCGAAAATTGCAGTGAAATGTATTTCGTCATTTAATTCGGTATATTAAATATTTATCCACACGATAATACCAATGGAATAATGTATACAATATAATTTAGTACAACGCCAGCAGAATATTTTAATATAACATTCTATACGGTGTATACTGAACTTTATAATCATTCGTTTGTGTAGATATAAAATTTATTTAAAACGCGTGATAAAAGAATTTAATATGTTCGCATGTTGAATGGCTGTATCGTTGTCCATGTAATAAATATTAAAAGTATGTATTCGGTTTGATTCAAACGATAGATAACGTGGATTCCACCAAATTTACTTTCTACACCTCATAAGTACGTATACATTCACATACATACACACGTATATCTTTGTTTCATTTTTTGAACAACAGAAAAACTAGAATTTCTGTAGAAGTAGGGTATTAGTGATTGCGAAAGAACAATCAGACGTTGGAGACTTTCAGAAATCGAGAAAAAATTTCAATTAGTAATGACCGTCTGTGTCGAACGAAAAAAAAAAAAAAGTTCGCTGCGGACAGGATTCGAACCTGTGCGGGCAGAACCCAATGGATTTCAAGTCCATCTCCTTAACCGCTCGGACACCGCAGCTGTTAGAATGTGGTGATATTTTACAGTTTATGATCGCACAGAAGCGTAACACTTGTGTTTGATTTTATACTTACGTCAACGAACGGTGGAAGTTGCGTTCTTCTTTCAACTCTAATACTCTTAAGCTCACTGAAAATCTCTCCAAGCATTATGAATATGATATATTGTGATTTCCATGTTTTAATGAATCCCTTAGCCATACAGCTTATCAATTTTTTTATCTTTTTAATTCGAATTGAATTGTAAGGATATTATTTGAACAAAAATATACTCTATCGCCGTAATTAGATAAGAGAATGTATAAAATTTCACCTCTAACGATCTTTGATTTAAATGAAAAATATAAACGAACAAGCTATAAATTAAGATATTTTTTTCTTGCAAAAAATATTTCCAGACGATAAGGGTTAGAGAAATGAGAAGAATGAGAAATTCAGGAATAAGCGCGAGATGGAGTGTATATTTTAGATTCAACCCATAAAAACGTGGCGATTCGGTAGAATTATGGGCATAGACGTGCTACGCAATAATAGTAGAAAAGTAAGATGATTCAATTTGTGAAAAAGCATTCGAAAAGTTTAGCAATATAAAATTGACCAAAAAAATGAAAATGAAAATTTATAACGTATAACAGAACATTGCAATGTGGCGCGCGCGTGCAATGCTGGTATAATTGAAATGTCTTCGTTGAGTCGATTCGCACATGATAAAATTGAAATTAAAATTCAATTCAAAATCGTCGAGTGAATAGAGATCACCGTTGGTTTCGCGCTCGCCGGGACTATGATTATTTCAAATTGAGATATTTATTCCCCTATATTCCTGATGCACTTTGTGGTCGTAGATGACTCACTGCAATCAGACGTATATTATAGGTATGAATGCATGTAAGTTTGATAGCGTGTGTATGCGTGTCTGTTTCATATGTACTATAATTGCAATATATGATGAAACATATGCTGTAGATCATATATATTTTACACGTCATAATAAAAGTGGACGAAAATATTTATTTATTAGCGTTGAGAAATAGATTGCCCATTTATTTCTCATTAAGAGACAATCATAAAACTGTAATATATGTATATACGGCAAAAAAAAAAAAAAAATTAGTATAAACATATGAAATCTCGTAGAATAATTGCGCATTATATGTGTAGCAATACCATAGATAGTTATTTTTTAATTGGAATAAAAATATACCAAGTTGCAAAATATGAATTTTTTTGTTACACCTAGATGTTCAGGGGGCACGTATTACCAGATATATTGAATACTAATGATTTTTTACCGACCTTACCGCATCCTGAAAATGATGCTTTTGCGTTGATATTTTTTACTCCAATTACAAGTGAGTATATTGCGTTTCCCACCGCAATATACATAATACCTAGGTACGTGCAGGACACGTGTTATGCAATAATAATTACCATTATTATTATTATTACATGTTTGTACATCAGTAATGCGCTTGTATGAATGCGTCATTTCGATTCATATCTTCTCTCATCGGCGAATAATAATATTCATTGGCCCGTATTCACAATTCGCTTTTGGCCTCGCTTTCAGCTCCAAAAGTGTCTGACTAGATTTTTTCCTCGTAGGAAATCCAACGTATAAAATACCTAGTTGATTGTGAATCAACGCGGCGCGCTTAGAAGAGTTTTCAATTAAAAACTCAATGTTGAACTTCATTTGACTTTGAAAAATAGTTTCAATCTCAAGGTGAAGATCCCCATTATTTGACCCCCTTGCATCCTTGCGACTTTTGTCTGAAACATGTTTCACTATCTTGCTTGGTCCTCGCGATATTAGGCTGGTCGGATTAAAAATGAACACCCTATGTATAATTTCGTATAAGTATATGAATCATGTTCAGATGAAACATCGACAGTCAACGAATATTGGAATACAAATTTTCAAGGAAACACAGCGACAGGATTTTCTTCGTATATATGATTACATTGGTTTATTATTAGCTTTATCAAATCACCTATGAATGTGTGTTATCAACTTGATTATAATATACCTATTCAATGTAAGTGTCAATTAGACGCGCGCTAATTGCTGATTATGTGTATGGGTACAGGTACCTCCATTCATTATAAGTTTTTTTTTTATCAATATGAAGTGTAAATTTATGTTTCAATAAATGTCTTTTAATTATACTCATCGAATCTCTTGAGATTGAGTTTTGAACACTTATGGTATAAATGGCGAGAATTTCACTTCAGTTTTCGACGTTGATTGTCTCTTATTCTTATCGAATTTCTAGAACGACAATTTTTTTTAAAAGTTTCTAGCATCTAAATACAAAATCTCCTGATACTTTGGCACTCTAGAACAATTTTTAAAAGTTGCTGGAGAATTTAAAAAATAATTTCATTTAACCAAAAACTTTTGTTTTTGATTTTTTTTTATCCTTCATACATATCTGCTCATCGTTGATCTTCATAAAAGTGGTTCAAATTTTAGAGCAAGAATGTCAATGTTTAAGGATCAAAGTCATAGGAGGTTCTGTACTCGAATATATAACATTGCGTGGTTGTTAATTATCTTAATGAATGAATTTGCCTATAGATAACTGGAATTCTACTGATATCGATTGGATCAGTGATCCTGGGGGTTTACCACGACTATGAACACTTTTTGGATAACAAATTTTTCTCCGTTCCTGCGCTTCTCATCGCGGTCGGCACGATAATTTTCTTCATTGCATTCTTCGGATGCTGCGGAGCGGTTAGAGAAAATTACTGCATGATCGTAACGGTGGGTACAAATTTTAAAACTCATTATTACTTTCATCAATAGATAAATGCATGCCCCATGTACTGTGCAACAAAGTAACCAAATTATTCTATTGGCATTTTATTCTAGAAACGCTGCCAGTTTTCAAGCTGAATGAAATTGAACAAAAAAGCTAAAACCTCGTTTTGAGCCCCCCAACTCCTCCGATCCCCATGTAATTAATTTTTATTTATCCGTATTTTTCATTTTACAGTTTTCCACCCTGATGGTCCTCGTTTTCATCCTAGAACTTGCTGGTGGGATATCCGGCTACGTCTTGCGATCACACGCAACGCACGTTGTGGCTGATAAAATGCACGAATCTATGGCTCGGTATACGGATAGCAAAGAGATAGCTCTTGTTTGGGACAACCTTCAGGAACATGTAACTCATCGACTTGACACTAATATTTTGTAATTTTAGACAAAGATATCAGAGCGGTCGGATTCAGGAATAAAAATAAGTATATATTCTATGTGAAAAACGACGACTATTAGTGTCGTTTTAGCAGTTTTAGTTGAAAAACTTGACCTACTAATCTGCTAATTCTTATGGAAAACAAAAAACTCTATCACTGCCAATGGACTGATATCTTTATAGCTTCATACCTTTATTGCGTGTAAGACCTTGAATTATTCGATTCGGCATATGGGTTGGGCTTGCATGTGGTTTTCCTCGACAATCGTGGCGACGTCTCATAATTGAAGTTCAGTGTCTCTCAATCCTCGGCGAAAACGAATGAAATTTAACTTTCGAAATTGAAGTACAGGACGTATCAATTAAACTTACTTTTTCATCACAATCTGAAAAAGCAGGAGCTATTCAATTCACGGTCCATTATAAAATTTCATACTTATACGTTAATATAAACTTTCATAGACCTTGTGTGAAATTTCTAGTCCTAAGAATGATTCAAACTATTCCACTTACTCGTTGGATTAAAATGATAATGATCTAGCCGGGACAGGAAGTAATCTTTCGTTCATATGTTTACATACTACGCACAGTCAGTTGAGAATTGTGACCATAATAATGAACGAATAATTAGGGGTAATATAAATTAGACTTTATATAATATGTGTAGTCAAATTGCATACAGCTTATTGTGGAACGCTTGAATAATTCTAAAAAAAATTTAAAAAATAGTTTCAGTGTTGCGGAACGTACAACATGACGGATTGGCGGCCATATTTTACAAACGATACAATTCCATTGTCTTGCTGTAAAAAAGAAACTGACACTTCTGCAAATGAAATATGCAAAACTGATTCACCCGGCGTTTGGCACCAGGACTGCCTCACCCGTTTTCTTATGGTTGTTAAGGGTCACGCTGTTCAACTCGGAGGTGTTGGAATCGGTGTGGCCTTTGTACAGGTTTGTATATTTCTCTCTGATCTTCATTTAAACGGCTGAGAAACGAAAGAACGTAACTCACAGAAACATGAATTTAGCAGAAAGTGTTTGTGAATTGAACTTTGATCGGAAATTCCATCTTTTGGATCAATTGAAACCGGCGAGAGAATTTTTCTAATTGAATCACTTTCCGCTTAAATTGACGTGATCATTTCAATGTTTTTCAATTTTGATGGTCGCTTCAAAGGACAAAAATTATAATAATTTGTTAATTATCCAATTCGTGTATTGCCAGTTAAATTATGCGCGCATGTGCAACAGGTGTAAATTGAATAATTAATAGACGAATCATTACAATAGACAATTAATCTACATCCAGTAACGCGGTCAAATAATTTGAATATATATTTTCCAAGCGTGTCTATATTCGAATCACTCTCTGACGTTTCACACATAATTACTATCAATGAAATTGAATATTTTGAAATTTGAATACTCTGCACACATGATGTGATTCGAATTCACATTCACATATTAATGATGATAATGAAAAATTATTATCTCTGTTGCAGCTCATCGGCATCTGGTTTTCGATATTCTTGGCGAAGTCCATCAGAAATAATTACGAAACGGTTTAGAAAGCGGAATAAAAAATATACCACATATCTGTGCACGACGTATATTCGTCGTTGAAATCTGTAAAACCAACATGGTAAAATAAAAACGCAGTCGATATTTTGAGCAACTGCGTTTCCTTATAGACATAATATAACACGTGCGTATAAAATAACTTGTAATTTATAATTATACATGAAATTTAAACGCACGCCATTCCTATACGTTCGATGAACTTAATATTGGATGAACTAATCATTATGAGTGTATGATAAGAGTCGTGCCATAATCTTTGATCTTATACGATATAGCTGCTGCATGGTAGTTCCTAAGTTGAAAGAATCGATCTAATTCCAAGTGTACACAATATATATGTATGTCTAGTAAAAACTGGATTGTTATCGTTTTCGAAATTATACTTTATAATAAAATATATCAGGTAAACAATAATTTTTTTGCAACCCATAGAATCCAAAAGCTTCTCTATCTTGCAGTGTGACAATTGGCAGTCTCCTTGAGAAAGATCTTGATAACGTTCCATCGATTGGAAAACCTGGTGAATTTCATCCACGAAACGTTGTCTTGTATATCTAAGTGGGATTCTCATTGTTGTTTCAGCAGGTACTATACTATCTGGTACTTGGTTGGGGCTGTATCAACACCGAACCTCATCACGACTCATCCCCAAACTCCAATACCTGAATCATTTATAAAGATACTCTACATAGTCGTCCTGCGTCAGAGTTTCTTTTTACGATCATTGAGAACAACGTAAACATGGAATGGGTCACAGGCGCCAGAGTGCAAACAGCCTTACAATATGGCACGTTGGATTGTCTGTTTATGGGAAAAATTGGTTTGTTCAGATATTTTTCCTTCCATCAATCTTCACGGTCTACTCGCCTCTATATATTATTATAAGATCTTTTATAATATAAAGATCTATAGTTTCATTTTTTGTGTTTTACCATTCTACTAAAAAAAAAAAACAAATGACAAGGAAAAACAAAACACTGTTTACTTCCGGGGTGAAACCACTGCAAATCCTATCCTATCTTAAAAAGTTGATGACCAATCGAAAATCGAAATACGAGATGAAAAATCAAAATGACCCCAAAATCGACAAAAATCCA
Organism: Athalia circularis; assembly: GCA_963978495.1. NCBI lineage: Eukaryota > Metazoa > Arthropoda > Insecta > Hymenoptera > Athaliidae > Athalia > Athalia circularis. Next base: position 23,390,009 of record OZ021702.1, read on the forward strand.
AGGTTTGCATCCAACGTCCAATCTTATACCTTGAACATAAAACTCAAGATGCGATAACAATAATGCAAATTGATAAAAAAAAAACTCTCAACATGTGATGCGTCTGAAATGTAATGATATCAAATTGAAAAAAAATAGTAAACAAAAATTTAAATAACAGATGAAATTAAATGCGGCGCGCGCAAAGTGCGCGCGTGCAATGCCAGTTTGTATAAAAAGCCGTGAATAATTCTCCTCCTCTTCTCCCTCGTCCGAATAATGTAACGATTGAGCGGCCGTAGTGGAATGATATCCTTGAATCGAAGGCGAATGTCTTGAAAGTTTAATCCGAAAATACGTAAAGAAAAGCGTGCGACATGACATTGACGCAAGGTCGATCGATCGTTATAACATATTCAAATTATATCTCATAGTTTTCATTACGATAGTTGAAAACCTCAATCGTGACTGATGAATTAATTATAAATCCTTCATCCTGCAGTTCAAGTATCAAGGTCGATGATTCCTCCGCTGATGATTATTTTTTGCAGTCAGCTGTTACTGTAAATAGTCCAGTAAAAATCGTCCTGAAATCGACTTTGCGAGCCGAGTGGCTGCATTTTGGATATATGTCGTGTGGGACCCTCACAAAAGTTGGTGTGAAGTCCCAAAGTTCTCACCCCCGGGGGTCCATTTAAAAACCCCCAAAAACATCCCCCGGAACTTGTTTTTCGCCAATATCTCGTGAACGAATGAGAATGAGAAAAAAAGTTTCAAACAAAAGTTGTAGAGCGTCAAATTTTACGTAAACAATGTCCAGTAACTTTTACCCCTAATCCTGATGGTTCAGGTTTTACAGGGGTGCAAAGTTTAAAATCTTTAAAAATTCATAAAAAATCGATAAATTATTATTTTTCAAAGTTCTTATATAGAAATCGATCGGAAATAATCTCAACTTTTTTTTGGGAATTTTTCTACAATTTTACGTTTGTTAGTTTACAACTAGGAACAATTTTTAATGTTTTTCCGACCTTAATCACGCTAAAAAATTTTGTTTTTTTCACTGTATTTTTTTTTGCAATTTTTCCAGCCAAAAAGTCCTGTGCGACTTTTTCGTATCTATCGCACCCTCCGAGATACAAGAAAATTCAACCCTTAGCAAATTCTCAGCTCTACGCCGTTGGCCCAAAGAGCGAGACACAGTCATATGTCCGTGCCGCTCCCACTCATTGCAGGGTTAGGAACGCTGGCGCGCACGCGCCGCCCCTATGCGCTCCATGAGTGCGAGTGCGACGGGAGACCGTTTGCCTCTCTCTACTAATACGATCTTTCGGTTCGGCCTATGCCAGCTGAATTCATATCTCTAACTCTACGGCTCTGGAACTTTGATAAATTTTTTTCAGTTTCATTATTACTGTAAGTTGTGGACATTAGGGTGGTCCTCATTTTGGGTTTTTAAGATTTTTAGTTTTCATTTGTAGAAAAAAATTTAAAAAATTTGATAAAAAAAAAATGTTTATTCAATAGCTAAAAATCTGTAATAATTTTGAAGAATAACTACTCTTATAAGGAAGAAGTCCGCCAACTTTCAAATTTTTCAAACTATTATTCTAGCCGTGATGAAAAATTAAAAAACAATATCAAGCTGCAACTTCGGGATTATAATGTCGAAAAATCTGTAAAGATTCTGCGAAGTAGCTACGATTATGAAGATATAGCCTGCAGAGTTTCAAACTTTTGGAATAATTATTTGGGTCGTAATAAAAAATAAATAATTACACAATTAGGCGGTACGGGTTCAAATTAGGATCGGGGGATGAAACTTGGAGTACATTTTTTCCATCCATTTCGAACCACTTGAGCCTCCTTGAGAAATTCCAAAATACCCAAAATAAGGACCACCCTAGTGGACATATTTTATTTCGTAAAATCTTAAAGGTTTGTGGTTTCTAAAATAGCGATTTCAAATATCGAGTCACGACAGTCTTACGTTTATTAAATATTTCAACGGCTCAACATTTTGACAAAAATTACGAGTTACAAATGGCACGCAGAAATGTTTACAACTTAAAAGAAATTATTAAAGTAAAATATTTGTATGAAATACAGATCGTAAAATAGCAACAAATCTTTCTTTCATTCGGAATATAATAGTTCGCATACGTATATCCCAATTAAGGCAAGTCTCACCTTTATTCAATATTTTCAACGACTCAACATTTCGAAAAAAATTACAAGTTAGAAATGGTACGCAAAAATGTTTAAAACTAAAAAAAAATCCTTAAAGTATAATATTTGTATGAAATACAAATCGTAAAATAGCAAGAAAGTTGGATAAGTTCATACGAAAAATATCGTATACGAAAAACCTGTTAACACATACCTAATTATATGTTGTTTCTACATTCTTATTATTTATAAATTTTCTGTTATTGTTGATACGTACTAATTATATGAATACGATATTTTTATCGTAAAATAGCTGTACTTCTAAGTTAACCCTGTACTCATACTGTTCTAAAATATTATTATAAATTTACCGTTATTGTTGATACGTACTAATTATTATATATTATATCATATATTATATATTAACCCTGTACTCATACTGTTCTAAAATATTACCATCCGACCAGAAACCTTCCACATGTGCAATCTACAGATTCGATCGTAAAATCCTGGTAAAATATAAACAGACTCCTCATACACACAACTCCGAACTCAGGAACCTTTTCTATGGTGTACACAACTCCAAATTCCAAATATTCCGTTAGCTTCAATTATTAACTGCAGCATCACAATGTGTATGCATTTGCAACGTTTATAAAAGCACACGGCGATCGGTCATAATAGGATGTGTATAAGAAAAAAAATGTAAAGAAATCACCTTCGTGCATTTTCGTTTTCATTATCAGTAGATAGCGGCGCACCTGACTGGCTGGCAAAGCCTCAAGTTGCGACGCGGTCGCCATTAACAGTTTGCGCCTTGAAACACCCACACGCGATAAAGTTACGATAACCGCGAATATTGTTGCAGGATAAAAAAAATAACCCACTGGTCTTATTACTCCGCCATCATTGTCATCGGAACGACGGCGATACAATCAAAACTTACAAATGTCATCTTCGGCGAATCTTGACGTCGGCCTTCGATGTATCAAATATCTACTATGCTCAGTGAACGCGCTTTTTGTGGTTCGTAATTTTTGAATATTTTTCTTGTTGAAAGTTTGATATTATAGTCGAGCTAAGATTAGAAGTAATCACGATTTTTCGGATAACAATTGTTCGCGTTCATAGATTGCCCTACCTACAGTCAACTTGTTTTACGTTACATATTTCACGTATACGCATATATATAATTCGAGGATTAGATCGATTGATCTAGAATTGTTATTTTACAGGAGGAGTTATAGTGTAAATATGTACAAGATTTTTATAAGATATGCCAACGTAATATCCGTTTCCAGCCGTCTTTATCTACCTATATAGTATACTGCATCTATGTTAGCTCAAATGGTTCAACTTTTATTGTCTGACATTTCAATACTTTTAATATAGTTTCAATGCCACTCATTGTAGTTTGTTCAAATATCGATCTCTTCTGTATCGTTGTACGTTATTGAATCATCATTTGTTAGAAATATGTAAGCGGGAAAAATTTTATTAGGAACGATCCATAAATTTAGCGGAAATTAATTGAATATACCCAGTAAAGCGCGGATCTACGACTCAATACACTGTATACGTATACCTATATTACTGTACGATCGCTACGTTTAACTTCGTAATTCACAGCGTTGACTGAAGATTGGTAGATTATACCTTATCGGTAGGATAAACTCAGCAGCAGGTTTTAACTTGGCCAAGTACAATATTATACTACGTCAATTTTAGCAGGAGCAATTATTTTACTATTCGATGTTACGTATGCTGTGTAAATATTTTACACACGGAAGAGTCTGATTGCAAAATTTAACGAAGATGTTACTGTTTAGTATTTCCCGCATCGCCGTTTCTACGAAGTATAACCAACGTTTTTTCCGCATTCATTCGAATTGTGATAGAATGCAAAAAATAAGAGCGGCTCGTACAACATATTCGATGTATTATAGGCATATCGATTTGTCGATTTGCTAATGGCTAATATTTTATAAGCTACTACCTGCATTTTTACTGTTTTCAAATAAATGTTGTACAATGTATGTTCTTATGTTCGGAATGTTCTTATATTAATTGTTCGCTATCTTTATTCTTCGAAGTGTGGTAAAAAGATTTTACAATCGCTATAAAATTTTAGGAATGCAAAATACTTCGTGCAATTGCCGCCATATTAGTTTACGAAATCAAAGCAATGAAAAAGTAAACAATTGTAAAGCGGAAATTATCATACTTAAAAGAAAACACTCTTTCTCGCCCAAAATATACATACGTATATGATCAGATGATTTCATAACAGAATAATATAATTGATTGATGGTTTCTCAACTCGGCAGCTAACAGGTGTGATGATCATATCGATCGCCACGACTATTTACGCCGTTTACGAAGACTTCTCCCACTTTCTTGATCCGACATACTTTTCACCGGCAACTTTGCTAATGGTAGTTGGCGTGCTGATTTTCGTTATCGCATTTCTTGGATGTTGTGGAGCGATCAAAGAAAGTACATGCATGGTTTTGGTGGTAAGAATATGATATCCTGCGTAATTAAAGTATCGACCCACACCCTCTGAAACTTTTGAAAATTAAACAGGCACTATTTTATTCTCGCTACAGTTTGCCGTGTTGATGTCCCTGGTATTGACACTAGAAGTATCAGCCGCAATTGCTGCGTATTTCTTGCAAGGTGGGATCAAAAATGTTCTTTCGGATCTGATCGAGACCAACATGCACCAGTACAAACACAACGATGAAGCTAGCCTCGCCATTAATTTCCTACAATCAAAGGTTTCAAACATTTACTCGCTTATCTCTTGCCTTATATTTGAAGAAAGTTTTATTGGGTAAATTTACCGCTATGTATGAAAAGGTATAAGATATTAATTTAAAATGCCTGTTACCATTTGATGATCACCTTGTTGCTCGGTTTCTACGTGAAACACTTATCAGCTACGTCAATTTTTATCTCTTATCTACCCTTTACCAATTTTTCGTCATACTCTGTAATTGCGTATAATACAAGATTCATATTGGAAGAAAAATCATAGCCTAGCTCCGATCGTTAGAGATTTTACCGATTAGGTTTTAAAGTTCTAATCGAAAGTATTTTGCATAAAATTTTTAGCTTCATTGCTGCGGATACGATAGTTACAAAGATTGGGATGCTGTGCCTTCAATAAATGAAAACGATATGGGGGTTCCAAATTCATGTTGCTCTTGGTACACCGCTACTGACGACTTCTACAATTCCACTATGTGCGCTAGTGTTTATGGATCCGGATGTATCAGACGATTGGATATTGTGATCAATAGAAGCGCTCTTTATCTGGGCACTGGAGCCACTGCCATTGCTTTAATCCAGGTAAAAGATTTTTGTACAACTTTTATAGTAGCAACTTACATTTGAATACATAATTTTTTTTGATTCACACTTGCAGTTGACTGGAATAATGTTCGCTTGCATGTTGGGACGTTCCATCAGACGCCAGAAAACGGAGAGAGAAAGACGCCGTTGGGAACTTCGAGAAAGTTTGGTAAACGGTTATCAACAAATCGGGAAATCAGATCCTGTTGCCACTTTCCCTGTAATTTACATGCAGTCCCCTGATTACCCCTTAAATCACCCTGTCAACTCTAACGCTTAGACATGTTAATTATTTTTTTTATAATCATGTCTGCGGAGATTCTATATTGTATATAAGAAGAGAAGAATGATTCGGCTTTATTCGTTCAATTTTGATCCAACGGGTTGCCGATTTTGCAAAAATTAGAAGTGGACAAGGGAAAAATTGCAAGTTTGAATACTTGCGCGACCACCTAGGTCTTTGGCAGTTTTTATACATAAACCTAACGATAAATGTTTTACCTGCATATGTACCCAACTAATATGATAAAATTAAATGAAGCGAAATTTTTTCACGTGTGCAATTTATGCAATAATCCGTAAATCTGTTGATATCAAAAGAAATCTTCGGAGCTCGTTTCGAACTACAAACGATTTTATTTGTTATATCAATGTTGATGAAATAAGTGTGCCAACTGAACAAAATATATCGTGATGATCAACTCAAAATGTATTGATACAATTTATGTACAATATGTGTCAAATAACGCCAGTCTAGTCAATCTTGCGTTATTTATTTACAATTTGTTCCCATACATTATTATTTAAATTAGATACGGTAGCATAAGAAGCTCATATTAATACCACCATCACCAAAAAATTTTTGCATTTTTCAAAATTTTACTGGCTTCTTCGAAACGTTCACCCCCTGGAAGATAAGGTGGTGTAAATTCACGGTATGCGACACAGACGCGACGGCTTACAATATCCTCTCGCAAAACGGCATGTTCCCAGTCGTATCTGGGTAAAATAATAGCGAAATAATTAATTATTTTTTTAACAATGCTGCCACTAACAATCGCAATTGAGATGATTATTACTAATGATTTAAGTAATTTTCCTTACCTAGCTGTTCCGTATAAAACCATGAGTGATCTTGCAGGCATAGGCAATCGTATAACGGCGTTTTCCATTCCATCCAGATTGATTGAGGCTGCATCTGAATATTGGATAGGTTCGACAACAGAAGGATAGGTCGCGACATCGAGTAAATTATATCTTTCTAAGCTATCTCTATAAGGTGTCATTGTGAGAACCGAGTCGCCAATGACATTTACAGTGACTATACGCTCTCCCCAGATCCAGCAATCGTCGATATGAGGGTCGATCGATGCACCACGCTTAGGGTTGTACTCCAGGCTGCATTGTTCTATTGTTTTGTAGTCTTGAAGAATTGGAACGTCATTAAATTTTTCTTGAATAAATTTCGTTGTAGATGGAAAGCCTGAGAAATTTCCCAATCGTAGGCGACGTTTTTTGAAATTGCATTTGGGTCCATAATTCTGCAATAAAAGCGAATATAATAATTGATCCAGCAGCTCCTCTTTTAGGGAGCCAGATTAATACTAGTTATATATACATTATATCATTTTGTACCTGTTTTCTGCGACCGCTCTGAGAAAGATCCCATGGTAAAGCATCTAGGTCTTTAATCAAAGTTGTCGCTTCATCTTCACTCAAGAAGTCTGGCTGAAACAATGATCACTGTTTTATAATTGATTCAAGTCCTGGTTGTCATCAGCTGTTTTATAAGCTGTCTCTATCAAAGGATATTAGGCATCGACAGACATATTTTTGAGAAAAGCACCTTAATATAGACCCCAGGGTACTCTATCGGCTCTCCAACATGATCTGGATGTTTGTTGCTGTCCAAGTTCCAACCTGGCCAAGCCTTGTCGCATTGAGGACAATAAACATAAGTTGGTTTGCCCTGTAATCGTTTTACGTTAATCAAAGTTAGGTAATACAAATTGGAGAGCTTTAGCATGTGGAATAACATTAGGATTGGGGCGTTCAAGTGGTTACACTTACTTTAAGATTTACAGCTGACGTTGTTGGAAATATTCCATACTTGCTTTCGCAAATAAGACATGTTCGAATTCCTTTGCAACCGCATGGTCGAACTGTCTCCATCATAAGTTATCACCGAGGCTACCTAACCAAGACAGAATGCTGTCAAAGCACTGTGTCAGTTTATTCGAGACTAGTTTGACTATTTTGAGATGAAGGTGAGACCGTTGACGACTAAAGTGGATCTTCAGCCAACGGTGAGACGGATACAACGAAATTGCTGGAACGGCTGAAATCAACAATTTTGCTAGCCTGTACCGATTGAGTGACTGGATTTCCAGGGTTCACAAGCTACTGAAATAGTCTGTAGATGGTGATGAAATCCTAATCTTGACCTAACATAACCTCCTTTGTTTCGTATTATAACTTTTGTGCTTTTTATCGAACTCGGATGCAATAATAACAATGGCCGCTGGTGTTGTCGATGTTCTGTCAGAAGAGTTTTGATAGTTTAGTTGATAATGAGAGTGCTACGAGGAATGGCAATCGGTGTAAAATAAATGTAGTGCCTATATTTGATCTAATTTAACAATCACGTTTAATGGCCGTATGATATAAGCAGTGGGTAATGAGCAGTGGTAGTTTTAACAAAACTGCACATGACCAGCTGACGATGTTTTGTAATTAACATGAATTAGCAAGTACACAGTAGGCTTTATGTTAATTTGAGGATGTTCAAAGTTGAGGAGTCATCGAAAGGCAGTTTCCTCCAGCAGACTAAGGCAGCTAGGGAGGAACGAGCTAATGAAAAATATAAAGAAGAAGCTGTAATACGTATTCAAGCTAATGTCAGAGGTTGGCTCGCTCGCCTCAAACTCACCAAAACTATATTGTAAGTTCCGATCCTCTTTACAACGAAAACCCTTGCTCTTTGACGTCCGTAGAATTGCAGAAAGTATTGTTCACAATTTAGCATTGCCTTGAATTATTGCCACTAGCCCAACGCACGAATATACTGTCATAGATAATTTTAATTATATATGTTCTTAGGGAAGATTTTGATGCAATATTACCAGAGAAATTAGATTCTGATGGCGATGGGCAGTTGAAACCTGCATTACAGATATACAAGGTTACTTCAAGGTTCTTATTTGTGTACAAGCAAGGGAAAGATGAAGAAAGGTTGGAGCGTTTATGCAGGTAAACAATTAAGCTGGGATCCGGATGAACTTTAGAAAAGAAAATATTGAATTCATTTCGATTTATTCCTTTATCATAATTTCAGGTACCTCGTGCAAACTCTCGATTCAGAGTCACTCAAGTCGTCTTACGTAGGTGTAGCATTGAACAAAGACTTCTCGATATCATGGATATCGCAGATGAAAGCAGTTTTGCTCTACTGCCTGACTGGCCTAGAGGATTTGAGACCAGAAAGGGTCTCGGATCACAAATCTATTTTGCTGAGATTACACACATTAGTTAGTTTTACGTCTGCTGGAACATGGACTATTCTCAGAGTCAAGGGTATGGAGAAGTTCAGAAATGGAATGAATCAACTTTGCGCCAATATTATGGGCCACCTTGTTAACAGTGGCTTCTATGCAATTATGCAGGTGATTATTCGGGGAATCCATGTAATAGTTGTTTTAGATAATACTATGACTTGTACATTCCTTTTTCTGATTATGCAATTTCTATTCCATTGTTTCAGGTACTTTTAGTCAAAGGATTAGGCAGAGCAAAAATTGCGTTTACACCTGTTGCCTTGTCAGCTGCGGTAATGCTGTCATTAAGACCATTAATTTCTTCTCAGATGTCCGACAAACTGGTTTCGATGTTCCTTATCAATATCTGTAGCGTTCCTGCCTTGATTTACCATCTGAATATCATGTCCCCAGAGGTAATTACTTTGATAAATGAGTTGTCACAAGTTTATTGTGATGAAACAAATGAAAAAACAAACAAACAAGCAAACTAATCATTTCACACACATAGATAAGATGTAATCAGATATCAGGATGTTTTGTATGACTTTGAAAACAACACTCCGCTCTCATTGCTGTTTACAAATAATCAACAAAAATATATTTTGCAAAATTCATTCCAGTGTATCTCAGCTCTAACCACCCATAATTTATTTATGAGAAGTCTGGAGCTGCTAAATTCTGAGCAAAACTTGAGAGTGGTATTCAACGCATTGGAGGGTAGTTATGCTCTTTGTTTACTAGCTAATTTAACACAGCTCGCCAACATTGAGAGAAATGAAGTGCTGAGAGAGCTCTACTTCCCTTCTTTCACAGTAAGACCGGCACTTGTAACTTTGATACGACAGCTACTCTATCGCTCCCATTTTATACAAACCTGAATTTATCAATATTCCACAGTTTGTCGTAACAAGAATGTTAGAGGCCTGTCAGCAGTATGTTGTCGCTAAAAAAAGTAATTTGACTCACTGGCATCCCGTTTTGGGATGGTTTGCACAAAGCGTCGATACGACTCTTCAGGATGCTATTCCATATGTGAAATTGCAGCTTTCGTGTCTTTGGACCGGCAAAATTGTATCACAACTAATTGGTGAGCTTAGCTATGAGACTTTGACTTATTCCGAACGCATGTACTGTATTTGAAGCCATCAACGTTTTTTCACACACGTAAATGCATATAGCTAGACACAAGTTTTATTTCAATTATCGATAAATTAAATTTCAGGTTCACCACTTAGTGAATTAGTTGAAAAAGAACCGCAGTTTCAACCTGATCAACAGAGCACATCGATCGGAACAAGCATTTTTCGTCGTGCCTTTTTAGAAGCTCGAACAAACAGAAATAATAGTAATAAGAACTTTCGAAAATTAGGCAGCGCTGAGTCAACTAGAATAGCATTGATTTGTTCTTTGTATCAAACCGCTTTACACACTTTAACGCAAATGAATCTTGATATTTTAACTGGTAAGTGTGTCCGAATAAAATGCCAATGCTATTGTAAATGAATGTACTCAAAATAACATTGAAAATGGACTCGTTCTAAATTATTATGATTTTGAACAGGCTTGTGCTATCAAGATAAAATTTTATATCACATGTGGTTGTTTCTCTGCTCGCTCGGCCAGTACTGTGGTCTGAAAGCATTTCTTGACCACTTGGCTGCAAACACAAAATGCACTGCCCCAGAGTTTCAAATGTTGATATTATTCTGCGATTGTATGACCCATTACGTTACGTAAGTATGGATGCATATTATCGTGAATATTTTTTGCTGATTTTTCATATTTCTCATCAGCCAATGCACATCATGGGATTTCTGTTGTTTCAGGATTCTAGACGATATGGAAATGTACGAACAACAGGATCCATTCAAGCTCACAGATTTTGTCGCGATGTCTTATTTCTTGAACCAGTTTCTGTATAAAGCAGTCTTGAATAATTTGTTCGGTGAGTAACCTATAGCTAGTTGCTTCCTATTCTTTTTTTGTGAGTCTCACCCTATACCTTGAGTTGTGACGTACAGAATTTGAACCATTCTAGAAATTGTTTCGTGTACAGAATGTTTTTTATAGACTAAAGTTTCAGATGTTACAGATGTAAAGACAGTTTCAAGCAATCCCCTCTTCACATCTCTGCACACTCTACTGATGGCTTTATACCGGAGGGATTGTAGGAGAACCTTCTGTCCCGATGGACACTGGTTGGCAAAGTTAAGTATTCAGAAACGGAATTAAATTTTGATCTTTCCGATCACAGAAAAATCATCTTCAATTACATACACCCATTATATTTGAATAATTGTCCCACAACAGGAGGTTCGAGTCTCAGGATTCCTTGCTGACTTAGAGAAAGGTAGGAGAGGAGCTGCTTTGTTGTTATCAAAAATGCCTCATGTTATACCACATTCCGAACGAGTCGTACTTTTCCGTAAACATGTTTCTGATGAAAAGGCTGTGTTGGGGCTGACCGTGAGTGCCTGTAACAGTCCACCGTCGACTCTTATAGCTGTACATAGGTAAAGAGAAGAAATATCTCAACTTATCAAGTATTCACAAGAACGTGAATTTCAACCAAGTACTTCAATTTTATTATACTTTGTAGATCGCGCATCGTCGAAGATGGTTACAGGCAACTTGCTATGCTGCCGTCACAAGCCTTAAAAGGTGTGATAAGAGTAAGATTTGTTAACGAACAAGGTCTGGATGAGGCTGGTATAGATCAAGATGGTGTATTTAAAGAGTTCCTTGAAGAAACTATTAAGAGAGTATTCGATCCTTCGTTAAATCTTTTTAGGGCTACGACTGAAAATAGGTTGTATCCCTCTCCGACATCGTCAATGCAAGACAATCACCTCCAACTGTTTGAATTTGTCGGACGCATGCTTGGAAAAGCTGTATATGAAGTGCGTAGAGAAACATAAAATACTAACCATACATCTGCCGACTCATAAATATTGAAAACGTGTGTAATAGTTGTGTATTTTTTACAGGGAATCGTAGTTGACGTTCCTTTTGCGTCATTTTTTGTTTCACAGTTCTCTGGCCAAACTGGCGGTGCTCTTTACAGTTGGCTTGATGAGTTAGCATCGTTAGATCGAGATCTGTACCGGAGTCTGACACTTGTAAAGCATTTCAAAAGTGATGTGCGACAACTAGAACTAACATTTTCTCTTGACGAAGATGTTCTCGGTAAACTTGTTACGCATGAACTTGTACCAGGCGGAAGGGCAGTACCAGTAACCAACCAGAATAAAATCAATTACATCCACCTAATGGCACACTTCCGAATGCATACTCAAATTAAAGATCAAACCATAGCTTTTATCAAAGGATTCAGATCTATCATCAATCCTGATTGGCTCGCCCTTTTCTCAACACCAGAGGTAAGTTCTTCATTGGATTTCATCCATTCAAACCTATAAAAACTCATTTTCTTACTACGAGATAACTGATAGTCAGTTCATAGAATCCCAATTATAAAAAATTCCAAGCCTACAATAAAAACAAAATCTGCGTTATTTATCAAGGGTAATTTAAATCCTTAGCTACAACGATTAATATCTGGCGATAATGTTCCTCTGGATCTACGAGATCTTAGACGTCACACGCAATATTATGGGGGCTTTCATGATAGTCATCGAGTAGTTTGCTGGCTTTGGGATATCCTGGAGAAAGATTTTTCTGAGGAGGAAAGAGGCCTGTTTTTAAAGGTATATTGATGAGGAATTTAAATAATAAAGACTCTTCCAAAGATGGAAGTACTAATTTGAAAATTTGCTTGTGAATTCCAGTTTGTTACCAGCTGTTCGAAGTCACCATTATTGGGATTTGCGCATCTGGAGCCTCCATTTTCAATCCGGTGCGTTGAAGTGGGTGATGATGAAGACACGGGGGACACGATTGGTAAGTGTTAATGCAAACTCGAATTTATATACAAAAACCATATGCTGAACTCAACTGAGAAGTATCTGAATAATATTCTTACATTCAGGGAGTGTGATCAGAGGATTTTTTACGATTCGTAAAAAGGACCCTCAAAATCGTTTACCAACATCTTCAACATGCTTTAATCTTTTGAAATTGCCGAATTACCAAAAGAAAAGCACGTTACGTGAAAAATTACGTTACGCTGTCACGAGCAACACTGGTTTTGAACTTTCATAGGGTACCCATTATGTATTGTGAATGTCACAAAACCATCGGAGTTATAATTCTTGCAGACGCTATTCCATCTGGGCAGGTTGGTTTTGGTTCAGCTTAATTCATAGCGTGTGAGATATGTACAAAATTTATATGCCTTGGGTACATTTCACTTTCAATGTACTTTTCTCACACTTTTGTTTTATGCTACACTCAAACATGGAATCGTCATCTGCCTCGTGAATCAATGTTTGCATTAATTACAGCAGAATCTGACGTAATATAATTAATTTACAAATACTGTAATCATAATTCTTAAGACTATGAAATTGGCGCGGTATTAAGGGTATAAAATAACTGTCAATAAAAGTGTATGATAGTAGGGTATGATGTAATAATATTAATTACTTTTTGATAAAATACAGATGATCAATCATGTAAACGAAGAAAAAGATTGGAGACAAATCTATGCTGATGTAATACATATATCTAGCCTGATCTAGAACCCATTGAGGCGAATACTTAGCGTCATTATGACGCTGTTATTGATACTCACTGTTACATTTCATAGGCAGGGGTGGTAAAGCGGACGCAAAATTTTAACCATCTTTTTAATTTTAGGTATCGTATTTATGTGCGGATTATTTATTCATGCGTCTACTCTATTATCATTGCAACATAGGTATGGTTGCTTTCTTCATTTAAGTTTTTTTTCTTCGTTCTACACCCAAACTCATGCTGATCCTGCAACTCTCAAACCATGTGTGCTTACCAGGGTAGAGATTTTTAGTGATATAGCGCGAATTAAAAAGAAATGAGGATGATTAAAATTTTTGCACCTTTACAGGATGTGCTATCGGAGATTCAGATCTCGTTTTCTGATTTCAACAAAGTTCAGCTACAGTCGAGCCTGTTAGATGCAAATATTCATATAGTAGTCTGTAGCCCATACTGAAATTTACAGAGTCTCCGGTAAGCATATTGCAAATAAAACTTGACTTTATCATGTAAAATTTATTCAGAATTCAACTCCTTTACAGCAACAATATATTTAATATTGATATATCGCCATCGCAACAATAGTTGCTAAAAACTGAGTGGCTTCTGAATTAATTTAAAACAGACCAAAGATTAATTGATACGTATAGCTTACCAAATATGATAAAGATAAATCAGTAGTTTAATGTCAACGAACGGATATAATGAATCCAGAATATTTTCCTACGAATAAACGTTGTTGACGATTGTAGTTGGTTACGTAGTGTTTTATAACGGTAATTGTATTAAGCTTTCGAATTGTTAACATTTTGGTAATCAGTTGTATCATGTAATAGTTATGGCACTTGGAGGATTCGTCGATAAAAAAATTAATTTTCTAAACTTATTCGACAAATCGAAGATAAATAAAGGTACAATAGTGGTAAACAATGATAAAGCTATGAACGAACAACATGTCTGTATGAATTAATTCACACATTTAACGCACAGTCAGAAAAATTTATAGGTTGATGAATTTTCGCAAAATTTCTTTGTTTTTACATTTGAAAATTGTGACCTTCTATCAATGCTGACATGCAGAACGAATATACGTGGTAAAAACTTATAGCATTGCTAGAATCAGAGTGTCAATGACGATACTCAATTGGATCTTGATCTTAAATTTTAGCCTACAAAAATGATAACCTTGGGTACACACGTGCTATTTTATTTAATAGATTAATAAAAAGTAAATTGGCGAAATGATTCCTCAGGTTTTCCTTTGCATACAGTTATTATAGGTATATTGGTATATCGATTGACAATTCGAATTACATAATGATTGTCCTTGCGAAATTCCCTGTATAGTTTATCATACCTATATTATATTGTATATTAAGACGGACCATGCTTTGTAAATTTATGTCATAACACAATATCGTTGATTATACATATTACGCAAAAAAAAAATTGTAATTATTATCATAATATGTATATTGTTGTTCTACTTGAGTGAAAAGAAACAAAAAAAAAGTAAAAACATAATATGCAATAATAATGCTGTAAATATGCACCTATTTAAATCTTGTATACTATATAATCCGCGTACGACAGATCCTCTATGCAATTTTCCTTTTCGTCAATTATAAATACACCCTAGCACAAGCGATCGAAGAAACTTTGAATTTTTCAGTGTACAGACTACAGAACATATTTGTGAATATTAATCACAGTAAGATGACGGCCCGAAGTTTTGACGATGTGAAGCTCTTCTGGATAACGTGAATCGGTGTGATATACGATGAGCCGGTTTACGAATTTTAAGTGGAGCTTATCTCATCGCTCTACCGAAGTGAATTTGACGCACGCAATCACGGGCGCTTGAACCGGTACTCGAAATTTGAATGAGTATGATGACACGAGGCGAAACGAAGTATTTTAACTTGAATTTCACGGTGTAAATCTGTAGTTTTGGGTACCTAAGTTTGTTCCCAGGAGTCAAGACGTGGAAAAAAAGTACAAAGGGACATTTATGACCCTCGAAATAGTCATGCGACTAAAGGTATAAGTAGGGAGAGTAGCATAATTTTGACGATTCCTTGAATTAGACCTCACCAGAAAAATACAACTAGCCTACCTGAAGTCCCACAGCTGAACACCTGTCCGTTCAATTTAACTAACTGACAGGATCGCCGTTTTCAAACACTTAAGTATATAATCTGGGATATAATTGTTTAGATTGTTTCCAGCAACCGATGCATGGTTAATTTTTGGCGCAGATTAATTTTTCCGAAGTTATTTAACTAATGCGAGGGAATTTGTTATATCTGGGTATATGTAGGGATCGCAAAGTTAGGGTGGAGATCTTATTCCTAATTTGGATCACGTCAAATTAATGGTCTCACTGTGGTATAATTATAAAGTAATAAATTTCCTCGAGCCCCATGTGTGACCAATCTTTTAGAATGTTTTTTGTTGAAACCATGGACATCTAAAAATTTCTGCCGTTAAGTAATCAAAAACGTCTCGCTGAATTGACATAAAATTGATGAATAAGGCAACAAAACTGAACTATATACTATATTCAAACATACGTTCAACAAAATAATACAGAGTTTTTAGCAGAAGTATCAAATGATGAATTACTGATTAGACAAAACTCTTCGTTCAAATTGCCGAAAACTCTGCAATTCAACTCAACGAAACGGTTTCGATATTGAAACAAAAAATTTTCCCTTTATTGTAACGGGATTCCGAAATTTCTTATTCAAACGCAATTGAACAAGGGTCGCGGAAGCGATTTCTATTCAGAAAACCATAAGGGATTTCGAGCCCTTGAAAGTGGCAAACTGTAGAAATTCATAAACCGATCAATCGCAAGTAGCTATAAAACGAATTCAGAGACACCCCGTATACATCCTCCAGGAATGAATAATTTAGTGATCTTTGAAACCTCTTGGGCCACATCTTATAAATTGACTTGAAAGGCATCAGATCTTTAGGTGCTAAAAAATTAATTAATTTCTCACCCCACAAAATGTAAATTTTGCCATAAATAGGTAAGATTCAATACCAAACAGTCGATAGTTTCAAATTAATAGTATTGTCAACGAATGAACAATTCGATAATAGAAATTGCGTCACACAGGTTTTTACGTGTGAATTCTGGCTAATTTTTGACGTTTTCCAAATAAATTATCTTATCCCGATGTCAAACATTGCTTTTTTCTTCCTCCAATCCTAATTTCATGTTTCATTGATGATGAAATTTTTCTATAAAACAATAAATGATAATTGCATCTTTTCGGACAAATGTACAGTGGTCACGTATGCAGTGATGCATCGGTATCAGGGGCGCGTGCGGTGCGGAACATCGGATGGTCGGTACGCGTCGTTGTGTTTGCGCACAGGTTTTCTGCGCATGTCACGTGATAGCCTTTGTGCAGCTGGCGGTGCCCCCAGTAGTAGTTTGTAGCAAGGATTTTGGTGCGGCGGCAGCCAGGAGAAACTAGAAACTTTCAATGCCCAGTGGCCAGCAAGCCTTGGCTGCGTGAGGATCTGTTCCGTTAGATAATAAAAGATAAAACCGCGTATCGCGAGAGTGAGGCGTCCGATTTGTGCGTGTGTGTGCGTGTTTTTTGTTCCGGGGAGGTTACCTCGGCTGTTACAAGACGATTGGAGGAAAAATCAAGAAATATCACGAACTCTTTACCCTATAGTGGTTCACCGAGACCCTGGAAATCTTTTTCATTAATTTCTTCCCCGTTGTTTTATTTCCGCCCTCCCCTCAATGCCCTTTGCCCCTCGCAACGCTCTGCAAAGTCACATAACTAACTTAACCTAAACGACGTCCAGCGATCTATCCTGATATAATCTGAACTGAACTGTACTTCGAGTGAATCAAAAAAAAAAAAATGAAAATTTAAAAAACGCTGGAACAGATTTGAGTCACTGCCACCAGCTGAGTGCATACCGTGTGTCTGTGTCTGTGAAAATTTAAAGTTCGTGCGTGCGTGCTTCGAACATAACCTGAGAAGGAACGATGTTTCTGAGTTGAATTTTAAAAGAATCTAGAGAAGAAATGATCGTAAATCGAAAGATCATCGGTAGTGTTTTTTTTTTATATAACTAAACTGCACGTAAGATAAAACTGAAAAGATTAATCGATGTTATAAAATAAGTATATCTCAAACGGCGTTTCAAGTCCTTTCTATTCTAAACAAGGTTAATAGGACGTTAGCAGTGAATTTTTCGGCAATAACGAGACCGAAGGAGGATCTTTCAAAGTGTGGAAATAAAAAGACGTCTGTGCATCGTGCGAGAGATAAGGTTGTGAGTAATATTGTGGAATCAAGGTAAACAAAGGAAATAGGAAACCGTTGTCGTTTGTTCTTACCGATTTGGTTGTGGGATGACAGTGTTTTGTGACGCAAGAAAAAGAGGAAAGGTGAATACAAAAGTCGTTACACGTAAAATATCGGAATTGAATCGTGTTATACGTGCCGAAGAAAGAAAAAATTCCGTTCCGGAATACACACATACAAAGCGCGGTACGGAATAATTGTGCAATAACATGTACCAGGTGATCGATTTGTGAAAAATCTTTTTACAACCGTTAAGTGGAGTGTTTAGTTAGTGTTTGACGATATCAAACACGAAGAGCAGAAGGTCACGCCTATCTCTGATTTGCAATTCCCGATTTTATTGTGCAATTATTTTCACTTGTTCTGACGAGCGACGGCGTCGAAATCATGAATACTCGAAGTAGGAATTTGACGTAAGGAATACTACAAAAACAAAAGAACGACACACTTTGATCAGATGAATGGAGTGACGACGGAGTAACGGAAATAAAATTAAAAGGCAAAAATAAATTAGATGAATCAATAGCGGAAGTAAATAAACAAATTTAATCTGGGTTCTTGAGAGTGATTGACCGAGAGTTTAGATTGCGTGGTTTTCATAGGGTTAAAATAACCTAACGACAGACCACACTCTGAAGAGTAAATAAATATAGAAAACTATCTTTGTCGTCTGCTAGTTGAAGAGAATTCTAGGGGGGGATCAAGCGCGTCCCGCATTCATTCTCAAGCGAAGTAATCTAATCCATTCGATCCGACCAAGAAGGGGGCGGGTTTCGGGATCAAAAGAACAAAAGAAGATCAAAATACTCGAAAAAGATAAAAGAAGGGACCCTGAACGAGCGGAAATAATCGAGCATCGCGCGCACTGGAGAACACCAGGTAGAGTGTCGGAAATCTTGGTGCCGTTAAAAAAAATAATAATAATAAAAACAAGGACAATACGAAGAACACTTCACGGAGGACTTCGCTGGGCCTGATAGCCTCTGGCTCGGTGCCCTGCCTAGGGGGGCCTAGGTAAAATTTAATGGCAGTGGTCGGGCCCAGCCGGCACTCGCGGGTGTCCATGAGCGTGTCCATGTCGCTTATGCAGGGGGGTGGGGCCGGCACGACCGCCGGGGGTGGCGGTGGAACAACCGGGACTCACCCAGGGCAAGCAGTTCTCGCCGCTGCCCAGGCCCCACCGACTTATTATCACCCCGCAGCACCAGCGCCTCCGCCGCCTCCGCCTACTCAGGATCCCGTCCAGCCGGATAGGCCCATCGGATACGGGGCATTCGGCGTTGTTTGGTGAGCGATTTTTCATCTTTTATTGTTCCATGTTTTTTCAGAAAGGGAGTTGAACCGCTGAAAAAAAGTCTCATCTTATCTGAAGGGAAAAACAAAAATAAATCAGCTTTTGTTCATTTACGATGAAATTTGGAGCACGTAGAAAAGTGTTCGAGTACTTGGCAGAACAGTTTACTTGACATTTCTCCTTTTCTTTTCTTCTCATCGACAATAAAATTCTCCGCGTTATTATTTGATATACATAAGTACCTTGAGCTTGTTTTGATTCAAAATTTTATTGCTCCAAACCGAATCTCATTTCGCGGAGTAAAGCCAAAACCTCGGCCACTGGTTTGAATAAAATTCCTCCCTCTCTCTCTCGCTGACTGCAATATGCTTGTGATACATGTGGAGATTTCATCTCGCCAACTCTGGACCAGAGTTTTATCCCGGTAAAAATCAATGAATACAATATTTTTATCGTATCAATTATTCATTTTTATTTTTGGTTTTTGTTTGTCGTAATCGCTGAAAATTCTCTGCACTGGGTTTTGAATACACATGCGGGTGTGCGATTTTTGTGGCCACGAATGTGTTTTGTAATTCTTGTTCTCCTACTTATATGTATGCACTACGTACACAGTAGATGCAATAAGTATGTATCACAGTATACATACTTATACCCTCAAGAGGAGCGACTTTGGTTGCCCTCCGTCAGTTTAATGTGAATGCCCTGTGTCGATTTATCTCGCCCGAGATCGCTCTTTGTGCGTGAAAAACCTGCTTAGAATACTAAAATATCGAAACAGTATCCCGTATGTTGTTTCCCATACACACGAAAACTAAAAAAAAAAAAATCACAATACACACGCGTGTACATGTGCACCCAAAAATTTCAACCAACAAGACCAAGATCATAAGAACTCTTCGAGATTTCCTTGTTATTTTATTATCACGTCTTATGACTCATACTTTTTATATTTCATTATTTTTTGTTATTTGTTTTTTCTTCTTTTATTTCACTCTGCCCCGCACTGCTTATTTTTCTCATCATGTGATGCTCATTTTGATGCTGAAGTTGTTGCACCGCGATGTGCATCGACTATGTTGGTCTCGTATCAACGTTGTCTGCTGTTTTATTATTATGCAATGCGATGTTGGAATAAAAAAAAGTAAGACGTGTTGAGTTTTAATGAAAATATTCATACACATTTTTGCCATCCTTTTCACTCTGATATGACTCATTGATGTGTTCCAGTCAATCAACTAAATCTTTGAAAAATTCAGTAAAAACGATGAGGAAAATCCTGTTCATGATATTATATGTGAATCTAATCGTTCGTACTGTAGGTGTAAAATTTATAAACGACGCGGAATTGGGCTGACAGCTTTTTGTCTGTCCAATTAAACTGGGAAATTTGTTTGCGAGGGAAAACAGTGGTTTGTATGTTTCGATTTCTAGGTTGCCGGGAATACTAGAACTTGTTTTAAGATCAGATGACATTGAATTCAGTGAGAAAGATGAGAGAAGGTTAAAGAAAGAAAGATGAAGAAAGGAGACAGAAAGGGAGGAGGAGAGGGATTTGTAGAGTTCAATGTCGTCGTTCACAGAAAGAGGGATTTCCCCCGGGTTTTATTATTTTATTTTATCCGCTGACATCGCATCGCTTATCGTAGTAAACATCGTATACAGATAAGATGAAGCGGGGGGGAGAAAAAAAAAGTTCAATTCATCCCTTTAAATCAGAATATTATTATTTTCACATTTACGCACATCATATCTGAGGTATTGGAATGATTATAATATCGTATGATCACGACAACAATGTTATTTATAATAACAATCATTATGATAATTTGTACGTCATTTTCATAAGAAATCTGTTTACGCATGGACCCGATTATTTTCAACCTCATTACCAAAAAATTCTTGTTCTAATTCCAATTTTATGCCGTAGAAACAGGATTCTTGAATATAAATTAAAATTGAAAACAACAAATTCTCAGGCCCCACCAATCTTGATTTCCAAATAAATGTGTAAATTACAACAAAAAAAAAAGAAGGAATCATATTATAGTAGCATAGATAATAGTCTAGTGACTTCCTCCGTTTAGTTTTGTACAGATTGTAAAATTAATCTTATCATCCAACCCTGAAATTACGTAGCTTTACAATTATCACACTTGCGCGATCTTTTTCTTATTTTTTTTCATTTACTCAGTAGCCGAACGATTAAGTTCACACATATGATTGCTTGGTTCTGATGTTTTTTTTTCTCAGAGTAACCCGTGCTGTTTAATTTTTTAATTGTTAATTTTTTATTACGGCCAAAATGAAACTACTGTGATAAAAATTAAAAAAATATCTAGTTGTAACTTCAGTATTGTAAAAATTTTGAGGGCAGCTACTATTAGGAAGATAATGGCAAAGTTTCAAATTTGTTGAATAATTATTTTGGCCGTAATAAAAAATAAAAAATTAAGCGGCACGAGTTGGAATTAACATAGAGACCTGAAACTTAGGATAGATTTTTTTTTTCATTCATTTCGAACCATTTCAACATCTGGGAACATAGAAATTAAAAAAAAAACTAAGTAAGAACCATCCTAATGCAGCAGTGCAGGTAGCACTAATAAATATTGATGAAATGAGGTATCTCTCGGGGCGGTGACCGCCAAATATTGAGCGGTTGGAGAAAAATCAATGTCACTAATTGTCTGTAGAATGATTTCATGCAACGGCGTCGGCGGCGGCGGTGATCGGTTGGATATAAAATTATATATCTACATCACAACGATCTAGGGATTCGAAAAAAGGAAAGTAAAGAAAAATACCTACGAAGTGGTTTTCTTCGCGCTACTTGATTGATCGACGAACCGTATCCGTACGTACAGATTAATATTCGTTGGACTGTTCACGTAACAATATCCCAAAAAATTCGTTTTTTTTTTTTTTTCTTTTCTTTAATGCCTGTAACTTGGTTATATACTTATTACTTTTCCTACGTGTATGTATGTAAGCAGAGTATAAATCGGTATAACTGTATTGTGTTCGTTAAACGAATGTCTACGGGTTGAGTGATGTCGCCGCGCGCCGCGTTGATGACCTCGACTGACTGGCTCGGTGCTTGCCTTGCTTTGCTTGTTCGATGCTGCTGCTGCCGCCTTTTCGTTCAACGAGTGCCTCGACCGTTGAGTGACCTTCGGTTACGACGCTCTTCTTTTTTTCCACACTTGTTTTTTCTTTTTTTTTTCCAAATTATTTTAAGACTATAAATTACCAATGACTAATATGATGACCGCGGTGATAACCCTTGCTAGCCTATAAGATTACACCAGCGGCAGGTACTGCCAATTACGTATTTTATGCGTTCAGTTTGATGATCTACATACTCTGCAGCGTGAATTTTTCAATTATCGATTTTCTCAAGAGTATGCCGTTCGGTTTGATCGGTTGATTATATTTTTATTCCCTGCTAAGATAGTCGCTAATCATTTCTGATATTTTTTTTCTCCATTAAAGTTGCAAGTCCCACTAAATTTCAAGTTGAGAAATTTAGGCTGTCGTATTTCATATTTTTCCATTATGTAAAAAATGTGGACTAGGAAAGCCTATAAACCTGCGGTAAAGCTGATTTGTTGAATCTCACAGATCTCGAAATTTCAGAAAAGAGGAAATCATTTTTTTTCTGGAAAATTGTCGTCCGATTCAAGTCGTACAAAGTCCTTTGAAAAAAATGTTCACACGTGTGTACGTACTCCCGTTCAAGGCCAAATGTGTAATTGCTGGATAACAATTTAAATAAGGGTGAAGCATGTTAAATAAGTTGTCCAGATTGACCGTGATTACATGGGGGGGGGATCACAATCAATCTGATCAAGTGTACGTGCACATCGATATACACACACACACACATACGTATACATATATATATATGCTTGCACCTATTTCTTGGGTTAAATCACACAGCGAAGGAGGTAGTAGTACCTAGACGTAGTCATAGCAACGCGGGCCACGGTGACTCGGAAGATAAGTAAAGCCGAAACCGACGCTGACGACGACGACGACGATGACGGCGACGGCAGCGTCGCGGGGTTTCGGAATGGGATAGGGGAAAGAAGGGAATTCCGCCAAGGCGTCTGCGCCGGGTGACTTGCTCCGCCGCTGCTGCTGCTGCTGCTGCTGCTGCTGCTGCTGCTTTTGCTGCAGGGTTCGAACGGACGATAACGCGGCGAACGACCCGGTGCCTGCAGACCCGTTTAGGTTATAGGGGGGACGGCGAGAGGATTAGTTCCCTTATTTTTTTTCTTTTCCTTTCGTTCTTTTCGTTTCGTTGCGTTTTAGTTTTTTTTTTTTTTTTCTTTTCTTTTTCTTCCATATCTCGAAAGCTCCATTCTTCCCGCATGACTGCATTGATCAGTGGGAGCTTTGTTAATTGAATATCGTTGCGCGATAAAATCTGCATAATATACATGTACACGTATTTAACGTGTTTTTTTCTTGTCACATGGGAATATATCCATTACGGTCAAATTATGATTCGTTGGATCAAGAACGCCTATTATAATTATTTTACACGATGTACTTCGGTTCAGTTTCCGTCATGATTTTCTTCGATCTTATCATGTTCCATTTGTATATATAAATGTTTGCGTGTCACATAGAAGTGCGTTGCGCATATACAGGGGTAGGTAATCAGATGTGAGCCGTTTGCGTTGTTGCGGCATTACGGAACTGCTATAATCGGATTAGAATTGTCTCCTGGAGTACAGGTAGTTATGTACGCCGATCGAGGAAATATTTGATCATATTTTCAATTCACGTCAACAATTTGCAATGCTATCATATTCGTATGTGAATTTTCCGAGTTGCTTCGTAGTCGCCTAGTTACACGCCGGGATCTAACTTTGGAAAATATTTCTTTCACCCTTCCAGATTCGTGCAGCTTGAATTCTAATTCGGTGTTCGGTACGTTACCGATGTTACATTATGGTGAAGTATAATTTTGCTTGCCGTAAAGCTCGAGTCTTTTTTTTTTTTTTTTTCTTTTCTCTCTTCTACAGGAACGGGAAGTGCAGGGCGATGCACCGGAAGTCTATAGTTCGCGTCGCCAGCTCTTCAGCCCGCACTGCTGCTGCTGCCGCTTCTTATGCTGTGTAGACGTCATATTATGCTTACATCGTTGCTAACTTTTTCTACTCAATTTTGACTTTCAATTGAAATTTCAAAAACCAAAGAAATGAGAGAAGAAAGAGAAAAGAAAATTTCCTTTTTCTCTCTTCGGTATCCTATCAGTTTCTTTCTCTATCCCTTCTGCTGATGGTGTTGAGCTGTTGCTGAAGAGGTCGATATTTTCTAATACCACGTCATCTGGTACCTTATAGCCTATGGTATAGTAAACTTAACGTGATTCATCGTTTCCATCTGATTCATACAGTCAACGTCACTTCAATTATATGAATTAATCAATCGGCGTGCGGTCATGTACCGAAATACAATATGCACAGATACATTGTTATATTTTTGCGATCACAGTTTTATCATTTACCGAATATCAAGTTTTTTTTTTTTTTCTTCAATTATTTATCATCGCAATTGAATAATTATTCACTACATACTTATGAAGTGAAGATGAATTGAAAGAAAATAAAGAAGTGTGGTTTTAAGTTCGATTGTTGAAGAAAAAATTGTGTCTCGCCACAACGTAAGAGTTCGTGAAATTTTTTCACGAGGAATTTCAATAATTTTGCAAAGTAGGTATGTGACGCGAAAATGGGATAAATATATAGCGGAATAATGTTTTTATATAGAGAATTTATGCTACTTCGTCGTCATCATTATGAGTTTTTTCTGGTACAGAGAAGTGGATTAGCTCGATCGATTTGTGTATGGAATATATATATATTTGTGAAAGCTGTTACACTACTAGCTATATATAGATACGTATGTGTATATATATGAATAAAAAACTCGTTTGATTCATTGACATACACCTAAATTTGGTGGGCATTCAGCCAACAGCAGCGGGAGCACAAGCGGCAAGTTTGACCCTTCACAGTTTAGACTTTAGAGCTTCGGATGCATTTATAGTTGCATGTATAAAGAGGGGATTCGAGGATGGAGGGGGATAAATCGGGCTTTATGCAAATTGGGACTTGTGCCACGTGTCGTTCCTTGTTTGCCGAATCCCCCTTCCAGATTTTTGGTCTCGCGTTGGCGTCCCTGTTTATCGAGGGCTTCCGTCGCTCATCTTGAGGTTTTTGCACGAACCCATTAAACTATATTTGTTTTTCTTGTTAATTATGTAACATGCGGCGCTTACATGAATCTGGAAAACTTCTACGGAAATCGTTCCGACGAAATCATTTTATTTAATCGATTGAAATTTTCTCTTTTAGGGCGCGAATTTCAAAATCTACCTGTGTTACATACATCGTGCAGCGTGTAGCACATATTTTTGATGTACATAGGTATTATATATATACTTATATGGTTATATAGCTTAGCTGCGTATCGGAAGAATATATAAAAGCGCTCCGGCAGATGTTATGGGCAGGTGGGCACGTTAGCGCAGCGCAGAACAGCTGCCGCTTTCCGCTTCTGGTGCTTCTGGTGCCACTTCTACTTCTGTCCCTGGAGATGGCCTCTCCGTCGTATAGTCGTCGCCGTCGTCCTCGTCCTCGTCCTCGTCCTCGTTCTCTTTGCGCGCAATATACGTAATATCGACGTACATCATATCTATATGTTGTCGCATGTCCTGTAATTTTCAGGACTCCTGATAAAACTCCTGCAGGGTCCTCTCCTGCAGGTGTGTTCCGTGATTCTCTATACTAATATTAAATGAGATGTATCTTACAAAAAGTGCTTAATTCACTCGACGGTTTCGTGTTCCTGAGGTTGAAATACGTTAAAAAAGAAGTGTGCAGCGATCGATTTTAAAAATACTTCATTTTTTGCCCCAAAATCGATAAAAATTTAAGGTTAGGTTAGGATTTTTTCGATTTTTGGGCCAAAAATGAAGTATTTTTGAAATCGATCGTATGACGCGTTTCCAACGTATTTTGACCTGAGAAGCACAAATCCGTTGAGTGAATTGAGCTACAAATTAATCCCATCGAGATATCACAATTTTTTTGCTCCGGAAAGCGAAGAATTAGCGATAACTCGATCAATTTTGTAGGTAGACCAATTTGGCTTGCAGATTCGAATTCCTGAGATCTAGATACATAAGAATATCATAGCAAACTCGAAAACAAAAAATGTTGATTTTTCACCCCAAAATCGAGAAAAATCTAAGGTTTGGATTTTTTTCGATTTTTGGGCCAAAAATGAAGTATTTTTGAACCCGTTAGAACACTTTTCTAACGTATTTTGACCTCAGGAACACGAATCCACGAGCTAAATTGATCTGTCTATAAAATTGATCGAGGTATCGCCAATTTATCGCTTCAAAAAGTGAAAAAATAAGGATATTTCGATGGGATTTATTTCTAGCTTAATTTACTTGACGGATTCGTGTTCCTGAGGTCAAAATACGTAAGAAAAGTGTCCTACGATCGATTTTAAAAATACTTCATTTTTGGCCCAAAAATCGACAAAAATCCAAAGGGGTATACCTTAGATTTTTCTCGATTTTGGGCTCAAAAATGAAGAATTTTTAAAATTGATCGTATGACACTTTTCTTACGTATTTTGACCTCAGGAATACGAATTCGCAAGCCGAATTGGTCTATCTATAAAATTGATCGAGTTATCGCCAATTTATCGTTCCAAAAAGTGAAAAAATTAAGATATCTCGATGGGATTAATTTGTAGCTCAATTTGATCGACGGATTCGTGTTCCTGAGGTCAAAATACGTAAGAAAAGTGTCCTACGATCGATTTTAAAAATACTTCATTTTTGACCCCAAAATCGAGAAAATCCAAAGGAGTATATCTCAGATATTTTTCGATTTCAGGGTCAAAAATCAACTATTGATGTTGATATGGTTCAATAGGCGTTTATAGGCTATTCTTGTGTATTTTGAGCTCAAAAATTTAAAAAACAAACGAAATTAAATGCGGTGCTCGCGAAGCGCGCGCGTGCAACGCTAGTATATGTGTATAAATGGGAATCCTTTGCAGAAACCCCATTCATTTTTTCCACCCCTCCTTTGCAGCCCTGTGTCTCCATCGCCACGACGTATACAGATGTATAGATATACCCACGCAATATGTGTACTATACTTATGCTCTTCTATTGATCTGCGAGAAAACCAAAGATATAAATTTATTTTCTTTTTTTCAGTTTTTTTTTATCGTCTCGTTTTGGAAGAAAGTTTCTTTCGGTACATAACAACCCTGTAAGTTTAGTTAACTAAAGAAAAAAAAAGAAACAATGCATACTTAATCATGAACGTCTATACACACAACGATATATTACTCGTAATAGGTCTTAAAGTCATAAATTCTTAGATTAACACAAAGTCGTGTATAATCCTTTCATACATCGAGTTCACTGCTCCACGCTCCATGAGTTATTGTAACAAAATAATAATTAAATCAACAAAGATTATGCGTCGTTGTATGAAATTCTTTTTTCTTCTAATTATTTATGTTTAAGGGTAACCAGGTATATGTTAAAACGTTTTATACGGGTATGATAAGGAGGTGATCGTCTTTAACTAAAGTATGCTAAAGTTTATGGGAGTGCAGAATGTTATAGGGTTAGTGACGGAGGTTAGAGGGGGCGTGGTAATGGAATACGACTTCCGCGAGGGGCTTCGGTACGTTTCTATTATTCCACTCTTCGATTGCGATTATATCGCGTACCGGTAACTTTGAATTATTTTAAGTATGCTTTCGCCTGGTTCATACTTCGCGCTCATCTCAGACTAACAATTAACTTTTTTTCTTCGCTGAACTCTCCGCTTCTGAGGCGAATTGTTATACGACTGTTTAAAAAATTTACCGTACGTCATCCACGACGGAGCACCGATCGATTAAATACTTTTGAAGGATATCCGATCCTCTTGGAAGAGTTTCGCTTTTGTCACGTCCTTTTACTTTTTAACTCTCAATGCGATTGGAATTTATTTTTTTCAATACTCTACAACGACATAACCTTGTCATTTTTACTTCTGTTTCTCTTCTTCTTTCATATCAATTCTATCATATCATTTACCTTTGTAAAAACTTATTCGATTTATTCGCGTGCATCGTGATTTTGTATGTGCTGCAAAAATCTGGATATATACATATTATATGTGGGTATACATAATATACTTCCTTCGTGCTGCAAAGGGCGTTATGGAATTTGAATCTATGTACATAGTCGGTATATAATACTTCAGAGTAGTATGTATAGTATGCATGTATATTGTATAATACTCTTCACCAAAGTGCAGCCACCAAGAATTTCCATTCGAGTATTTTGCCTCTAGAGAAAATTGAGTTATACGGATTAATTTCTTTTTTTCAGATCTTTTCCTTTATTTTTCATTCGTTTGATTATTTTTTTTCTCGCGCGGTCGCTGAATCGTGAAAATTGATACTTACTGTGTGAAAAGGAAGCGAAGAAAAATCAGGTTACCTACAATGCAATAATTCATTATTATATATTATTACAAGATCATTTCTACATACCCATATACATCCGGTTGGAAAAGATACAGGTGAATTTTGTGGCTTATATATTATATATATACTTTCTCTAATCGGGTCGTACCCTTCCAGGCGTTTTTTTTTTTTTTTTTTCTTCAAATCAGTATGTTATAAATAATTAGTTAATCAAATGACTTATTCTGATAAGGGAGAACATCGAACGATCCAGCGCACGTTCGTCGACTACATGTGCCTAATATAGCTGGTAGGAATATGGTAATTGAAAATAATTAAACATCTCACGTTATGATTATGATTATTGTTGTCATTATTATTTATTGCGCATGGCGCTTTCAAAAATTACCGCAACAGCTATACTGTAGGTCATCGATATGTTATACTTTTACCATATTATAATGCATGTTTTTGTCGTGAACACAATATGAAAAGAAGGGAATGGGCATTTTTCATAGGATAATCAATAATTTCATCCAGTATACGGCACTCTCAATCGAAATTATAGATTTTGGGGGTCGGAAAATCCCAGGTCATCGATTGCTGAGGCTCTGCAACCACGGAAAGTAACGGTATGGGGCCGCGATTTCAATAAAAGGAGTGTACCGATGCAATTCTTGGATTCACTGACGTGTCTCCGGTGAGAGTTACAGAGAGCTTCTGGGTAACGAAATTCTTTCCATATGCTAGAAAAAAAAGGCTTGGCTCGGCAATTTTATTTCATGCAAGACGGCACGACACCGCACCGCACCGCACACAAGGGGTCTTCGAGGCTTTTCAGGATGTTTATGGCAATCGAGTAATCGGTCCCGGATACCCTCAATTCGTCAATGGAGGATTGGATTGGCCTCTCTCTCCTCAGCCGATTTGAACCCCTGCGACTATTTTCTCTGGGGTTACATTAAGGATCGCTGTTATGCGACAAATCCGCATACTGTAGACGAACCGAGTAGGGCGATTAAGAAGATTGTCAAAGTTAACAGAGGCGACATGTTGGACCGAGTTCTATATACCTAGTTTTCGCAAAAGAATTGAATTTTGTGCAGATTCTGGTGGGGCACACTTCGAAAATGTATATCATTGACGCCTGTAAGTTTGCGCGTTTTTTCGTCACGTGAAATAAACCTATGGAAAAATACTCAGTGATAATCTATTTGTACTCGTTGAAAACTACGAACTTCACTCTTTTCAAGAGCAGTTGCGTTTTCCGGATAACTGCACCGGTAATAACTGCATGCGTTCGAAAATGACAGCTGATTAGTTTCAGCAACTTTTTATGAGACACCCTGTATGATCTTATCGAGCTTTATAGCCACCGCATTGATATTTAGATTACATACGTTTCGTGCATAAATCATGCGAATTACATTGATATTATTATAATTATATGTACCTTTTGGTATGTACCGCTAAATGAGGAAACAGGTTTGTCGTTTTCTCGTTGCCGAGGTCGTATAAAAACACATTTGCCTACCCAAATACCGTAACTGATTTTAATTTTGACTGTTTTTTTATTTTTTATGTTTTTATTCTCTGATTCTGTAATGGTTTAAAAATTTAATCAACTGCAGCTGACCATCCGGGTCATTATGGTAATTAATCAGCAACTTTTTCCATTTGATATGATATATTATCATCAAAATTTAACTTGTTACTACATTCAAGTTGGACTTAGACGATGAATCATTTTAGACGCTATTTATTTGTATGTATCAAATGCGCTATACCGATATTTGAATCACATAACGTATACATATATAAATAATATACATATATATTTATTCTGTATTGTGTCAGTGCAGAAAATCTATTATCTTTGAACAAAGAAATGAGTAATATATATCTTTCGTATTACGCTGATGAACCAACGTCATTCGCTTTGTTTAAATTATTGCAACGTTAACATTTATTATCATTCATTTTATATCGTTATAGTTATATCTCGGTATTGTATTATACATACTTTATCATTACAAAGAGTTTCGAAAATTATGTGTACATATATAGGTAATATCAAACAATCGACGGAGTTTCAATTATTCGATCCAAAAAATTTTATACTTTTGGTTTTCCTACGCCAAATTGTTGTCAGGATCATAGAGTTATTCATTCATTTTTCTCTACGTTGAAGATTGATTATTTTCTTTTCTTCTATATACCTCGTTTTCTATTAGCTGCGCAGCCTTGACGTGTGAGCATATCAAAGTGGTTGTTGCTAAAATTCGTTTGCGTAAACTTATGATTCATTATTATCATTATTACAGTTGTATTACATTGCGTAAAAGACTGAAAATCAGTCTTTGCATTTCTACAGTATACAGTACACAACACTAATATTTAGAGAAAAGCATCATTTATAACTGATTTTTTTTTTTTTTTTAGATAGAAAAAACTAGTTCTTTGTTATAATTTTACGTTCACACTCTATATCATACGCAATTGGCCTATAATTATTCTCGTGTAATGAACAGAGGGTAACAAAAAAAGAAGAAAAAAGAAATCAAGATAGGAAGAAAGAAAAATGAAAAACGGAAGAGCAGAAGATGTTGAAATAAATGAATAAAGAAACAAAGCGACGTGCTGCTTGTCAACCTTATACTGTTATATAGTACCTACTGACTGCACGTGTGCAGTATAGGTATATATACCTACATTGTCCTGTGTCAGGTGCATTTGTCACGCTCGTATACTAACAAACAACTGCACGGTGCGTGCATTTTTACTCTTACTATTGCCGCGCTTTAAATGTGATATGATACGACGGCTATATAAGGCCGGTGTACTTGTAATTGTATAGCTGGCATAACCGTGATTCTAATTTTATCAAATTAGCAAATTAGCAAATTTTATGATAAGAAGAGATACGCCAATTTTCCCATAACTCACAGAGAAACTTGATCAATGTTTGAAGGAGAATTTTGAGGATCTTTTTTTCAATTCTTTTTTTTAGAAAAACCGTTTATAACAAAAAAAAAAACCGGTGTAGTTTCCATTATTCATTTTTCGGAATGATTCCGAAAAATTGATTGACTGCGCCAATAAAGTAAGTCGAAAAATTATATTAAAAAATAAAATGGTACAATTTATGTTGGTATTATCGAGATCAAATGTAATTCATAAATCCGTCACAGCTGATACACCGTATCAGGATATTTGCGTACAGTATATTGTATATAAAAGTCGCATGTTTTATTTGAACGGTTTTGTTTTCTCTACACTGTAAATGGTATACAGCTAGAGTAGAGATAGAAGAGGCAAAGGGTGCGGTTTATAATAGCGAGTGCAGAGGAGAAAAGTAAGGGAGGATTTCCGCGTGGGTAGGGACCCGACGATACGGGAATTGCGGGATGTGCGGAGAAGTTCGGGAGGGGGAAATAAGGGAGACGATTCGAACGCAGGGTTTGGGTTTGGGTTCGGGTTCGGGTTCGGGTTCGGGTTCGGGTTCCGGAGATGATGGCGGGAACCGGTATGTGATCGTCGTCGTCGCTGCCGCTGCCGTTGCCGCTGCTGCTGCGGCTGCGATGGGGTCGCTCCGTGACGCCCGTGACGTCATTAGAATGGGGAAGCGGGTGGGGCCGAAAGGGATCGATGCGCGCCTGGCGCCGGGGACGACGGGAACGACGAGGACGACGGGAGTAACGAGCCGCGTGCTCCGAGCAGGCGTCCCGACGCCGCCGTCAGCGTCGGGCGACGGCCTCTAGGCCGTTGCCCGCCACGATTTACAAACTATGTATTACGAACTTTGTACTTATCGCGTTGAACGCAGGTACACGTGCAGTAAATATCATGTCGGCTGTCCAAGGGATGAATCCATACGATTTTTTCTATGATCAATTATTTGGGTTTATTGTAACCGGTTTTTATTTCTTGCAACCCTTCGACTTTTTTTGTCTTGACCATTTCTCTGGCTGATGAAGCTTCATCCTATGATACGAAATTCTGACTTTTGAACCTCTCGGTAATACAAAAGTTGGCGAAAATATTCCTGGAATAAAATACAGTCGGGGTCTCCTTCAAGTTGCAGTCGATTGGCTACGATATCACATCGATGCTACATACGACATGTGTATCTACGTAATTTATTCAGATATATGAAAATGTTGAGAAAATTTTACCAGGAAAATCGAGGTAACGTGACAAACTTTTGAACCGGGATTCATCATTATGACATCATCGTTACATCGGATGACACATTCTTCAGGAATTCCTTGTGAAGACCGTGAAAAAATGCCAAATCTGGCATCGCTTTATTTTTTATTTATTACATTTGTTATCTATCTTGTTTTAACAAAATCAAATGCGGTGAAATTTTTTCTAAGATTTATTCGACGTGAACATATGCGGTGATAAGTTATTGCGGCGGCAGCCTTGAAAATTGACGTATTTAACGTATGCCATTATGTATAATATGTCCTATGTAGATATACGACAATGCATACGTTGGTAATTTGGTGTGATGCACTGAATCAACAAGTTCGCTTTATCGCTAGTTGCGATACCCCGCGAGACTTTTCCCCCCAGACTGGATATACGTATAATATACATATATACGTATACGCAAATAGATATATATGTATATATTATGTGTATATAACTATCCGCCTATGGACGCAAATAGTGTAATATGGATAATAGTACGCATCACCGTGAAGTTGGACAACCCCCAGGATTTTCCAGACCCACCACCCCACACGCATTGTCCCGCATATAGTAGATTGTTGTATTTCGCCATAATGAAGCAGGAAATTAAAAAAATGCGTCCAATAATAATGAAATTTTTCTTTCTTCTTATGTTTCAGGTAAGCATCACATGTGACGTGTAAAATATAGTTACCATACTATATAGCTAGTTATTTCGCATCTTACCGGGCCCAATAATGTGCGTATAGAACACACGTGAGTTAAACTTTAATATCACACAATCCACTTGGCAATTTCGAATAAGTTTTATTGCGACTGACACCTGAAATTCACCTATGATCGGCTGGAATGTACCTACCTATATGGGTGGCACCCAAAAAAGCACACCAAAGTTCATTCTTCATTTTTCAGAAATAATGTGCTCAGAGTAAAGAAATAGTGAAAATTCTATACGTGTAACGGAATTCTTGTTTTTTTTTGTTTTATTTATTTTATTTTGTTCCGATTTTCTATCATCGGGATCTATATTGAAGCAGGTTGCACATCGCAGTGACAGTCGGCCAGTTACATTGTAGAGGTAGACGGATAATATCGTGGAGGGTTACAAACCGGGTATGTTATACATCCTGGTATACGTAGACAGATTCATGGCGCACCATTACGGGGTTCATATCCGTGCGATTTATGCTGATCGCGAACTGCAGCAGTAGCAGTTGTACCTGCAGAATCTCCAACGCGACGCGACTCGACTCGACTCGACTCGACTCGACGCGGACCGGCACTCCGTCGTTCTGTTCCTTCTGCGCGAATATATAGGCACTGTATTCTACACACTCTTGACGTATTGCCGGTAGTACAGATCTACGTCTAGTACATATCGCCAACAATTTCATATGTATAGGTAACTATAATATACATGCGACAAACTCTAATCACCTCGCCCGTCGACCGTGCGCCGCGCGTATCCGTATCTTCTGCGTCTGCGTTATTTCATAATTCAGTTCTATGTATCATCATAGATCGAACTATTTTGACAATATGCTTTCACGTGTATCCGCAATTTTCATGGATTTCTCGCTGTACGTATGTAATCTGTATATGATAATGTATATCTAGTATTTTTCTTTTCCTTTAAATGTTATCACGAAATTTAGGATTTTTTTTTTTTTTTTTTCATATTTACGTAGCTTTTTCTATAAATTTTATTTTGAAATGATTACCTCGTTTTTTCAAATATATTTCTGAAGGATACGCTCCTTTTGTTTTTCTTACATTTGGGTTACCTAGCTACTTTGGTTGTTAGCTACGAAATGTTCATATGTGTAAGCTGTACATGTAGCGAGCTGCAGGCCATAGTATGTGTTTTCCAGACTTTGTTCCGTGCGAGCTCTCTTTAAAGTTTATAAAAAATTCAACTCACTTTTGTAAGTGCGAACTCGCAATTTATGTATATGTATGCTCAACTTATCGTTGCTTCTCTACGAGCTTCTCTAGCTCTTGGTGTTTGATAAATATATAATAAAAGCGCCTCATATACTTACCTTCATATCCCTATATGCAACGCTGCAAAGAATTATAAAATGAGGAAAAAAAGGCTTTGAAAATGCGTGAAGTAAATAAATTTATCTTTTTCATATACGGTATACATTTTTGTAGAAAAAAAAACAAAAAACTATAGATCATAGATCTAAGTATGAAAGTGTAACGTGTAATTTTATAAAGTAGGTATGAAAAATTCCAAATCTCACGTAAAACGTGAAACTATTTGAGGCCTTATTGAAATATATACTTTCTGTATCTGAAAAACGTACATCCTCGATTTTCTTCATCTCCTCTTTTTGTTTCAAGATGTTCTTGAACTCTACCGATTAAAAATGTTTCACACATCACGCGGAAACGAACAGATCTATTTTTCTTTTGCCTCCGATATACACACTCGGGCGATAATGTTATAGCGACGAGTATATGATGTGCACATGTTTAAACGTGTCATGCGGTCTACTATAGGTAGATATTTTCATGCAGTCAGTAATAGTAGTTCCTGCATGTACCAGGCGTTTCAAGTCACGAAACTTCGACCTGCACCCGTTCAAATATTTTTCCAATCGTATAATCGATTCCATCGTAACGATGAGGAAAACAAAAAGTAAACTAAAGTAAAAGCGAGAGAAGAAAAAACTAGAAAGATATCATTAGACATATTCACTTGAAGGCAGAAACTACGGTTATTCAAATTATGTGTCTGCATATGTCGTACATAAAATGGGCACGCACTATTTCTTTTTTTTTTTATGGAAATCGGGTTTCTTCAAGTATTCGGTATTGTGAAAGTTTATAAATAAAACACCCTGTACACCCTGTAGTTGGATTTTGTAGAAAACTAGGAGAGTGACGGCTGCTGCTGCTGTTGAGTGGCCTACGAAACTAGGAGACAGTTATTTAACTATAAAGTGGCGACACTTGAGTGTAGAATGTATCATGCATTTACCTCTGAAGGTGATTGCGTTGTTGCGAGGAATATAACTAGTTTCTTCATTTCATTTGTTTTCATTTTTTTTACAAATTTATTTTTGATATCGGTACAGTTCCTTTAAATATTGATCATTATTACTTTCTAGTTTTTTATCGATGCGGCATTGATTGAAAAAAAAAAAAAAAAAAAAAATTGGAAATTACAAACGTCGAACAATCTCACAATTTTGATACCTTGTCAAGAAATAATTTCTACTTTCGAAATGTAATTCTCATGTTACAAGAGACAGAAATGAAACAAAATTCAAGGCCGCCCTTGAAACGACTTCTTGAAAATGCAGTTCAAAACGATGAGAAATGAAAAAAGAAAAAGTTGAAAGGAAAAGAAAGAATTGAAAATAAAGTGAGGATCGCTTTATAGACATCCTGCAGTGCGTTTTGGGTTTGGGGTGGAAGTCGGGTGAAGGTTGTACCTATTCTAATATTATAGTATCATGGCCCCCTTCGTTTCTGTGGACACAGGATGCATTTATAAACCTGTGCAGCATTTACCTGCGCGCGTCCTGTTTAGTACAAAAGCCGCCTATAGTTAGGATCAGAATAAACCCTGAAAAAGTGGAGGTTGAGGTGACGGCGGTGAGGATGAGGGTGAGGGTGGTACGAGCTACGAGCACCTGGCCATCGACCGACGAATAAGCAGGTAGCTGATTTTAGCTACACATAATCTTGCTCATGCCAAAACCTTAAGCTGCATCGATCTTTTTTTTTTTGTACCGTTTTCAAGTTTAATCTCGAGGAATGGGATATGTAGATATTATTTTTTGGGAACATGGGAAACGACGGGTATTTCCTTTTAACTATAGATTGATGTAACACAGGCACCGTAAAATTTTTCGAAAGCCAAGTCTTATATGTGCTGTACAAATTCAGCTCTTATTTTGTTGGACGGAAATTCTGCGGTGAGCAAATCTTTTTCTTCGTATTAACCGAAAATCGTCAGTTGGTTCAATTTTTTGCTATAATTATTTTTTGAAATCTTTTTCCAACGATATGATTTGTTTTTTTCTTGAATTTAGGTGAATTATGCTAATTCTCATTATCTGCGGTAATTCGTGTAGTTTGTGATAATATTCATAATATCAGAAGCTCACAATCTGCATCACAAGCATCTGCATAAAACCACGGTCGTCGTTCGATCGAACCGACGAAGCGCAGCGCTGGCGTGTAATTAAAATCTGTTTAAATCTTTAATTATGTTATGTAAACTAGGTAATAACTCGCTAATAAAAGAGAAAAGGCAAGCGATTTTTATTCCTCATAGATCGCGTTTGCTCACTTTGAATATTTCTAGCTTGTTCTGCACTCGTGAAGCTGTATAGTTGCATTTTTCTTTCCCTTCAATTCCGACTCGCTTCTTCTCGCGCGTGAATACCGAGAGGAGACGAAAACTCTCCTGACTAATTGTATTTTTGAAAATTAATAAGATCGGAAAATGAAAAAGAAAAAACATAAATGATTCGAATTTTTATTCACTTCTCAATAATTGATGAGCAGAAAATTTGGTAAATTTAACTTGATAGTCGTTGTTAAATTTTGATCACGTCAAATCAGTCTATAAAACTCACACCCGTCTGGCATTTTAAACAACCTGATGCAGTTGAATTTTTTTTTCTTACTCCGGTAGCGGTCTGGCATTTTACAGTGGCTGCGGTTATGATAGCGTTATCTAATCTTTTACTTTACGCGTTTCAAATTATTATACGTATATGTATATAAATTGTAGGTAAATATGCATGCAGATACACACGCCGCGTCTATATTATATGTACCATTTTTTTTCATATGCTTACGATATGCCGTGAGTTCGCGGAGAAGCTTTCTATAGGAGAATCAATGAGTCGGAGTGAGAAAGTGATCGATTCTCCTATGGAAAGCCTCCTCGCGAATACACGGTATATATTCACATTTCCAACAGGTCCATTTTACGTAAGATTATAAGAAAAAAATGATATGAGAGTCTTTGAAAATGCGTATACGCCACATATAATTGCAAAGTCTACAAGAAAACTTCGAATAGATAAAATAGTGTCCGACTACATGCAGGCTGGACGTTTATCCTGCACCTACTTTGACGGAATTTATATATGTAGTAAGATTATAGTACTTGACTTTTTTTTGGTCATTTTCATTATCAATTTTATCAGTATCTTCCTTTTATTTCATTACAAGAACGAATAAACAACAGATTTTCGGGGTTCAATGAACTTTTCATTTCCTCTTCGTTTTTAGAGTTGAAAAAAATTCATGTAATGTGTATGGAAACTTGCCACATTTCTCACTCGAATGCAGTCACGACACCCCGATTGTGTTAATTTTCTACATTTCTGTAATTACCTACTCTATTCTCCGGTAGAAATACCTAGATGTGCAGGTTATCGTGAATTTGCAGCTCCCGCACTGTATATGAGTCGCCCAATTGAAACAAAGAGAGCATCGAAATTAACAACGACTTCGCTGCGATAATATTATTTAGATGCATTTAGGCGGATCACATGCTTATATGCGACTTGCACCCCATTAATGCCTTGAGTAATTAATTCCTGAATACCTCTTCTTAGTTTTAGACCGTGCAATTATGAAAGGAAAATAGAAAAAACTTTTTTTTATTTACTCTACACAGATTTTTGTGTAAAATACTTTAATTAAAATTTATATAAACTACTTAAATTAAAATTTGTATAAACTACTCAAATTGAAGTTTTTTCAAAATTCGTGGGCGACCTCTAAATAATTATTCTCGTCGAGCTGACGTTTCTAGAGTGCCTTAAAACATGAAAAAGTACCATACTTTCCATCTGAGATCGAAAAAAAAAATAGTCTGTTTTTTGAGCCACCCTAGTATATGGTTATCGAAACACCACGTGTGGCAGTTTGTTACGCAGCAACTATATAATTACACGTCACTTTATACGTATAAGTTGGACAGATAACGAAACGAGCGAACAAAAATTCTTGCATAGTACTGAAATTTGAATCGAATAATGTACGATTGAGAAGAAAAAAAATTCAATTTCATTTTTTGTTCCAAATTTTCTCCCATATTAAAGCTTGTGTGTAATCTTATCAATATACTTGAAATTAGTTACCTTGTCATATATTCTATTCCTGCTGCACGTGTCATTATGAGCGTAAAGTCAGCTGCATTATTATCAATGCACGCACTTATAATATATATACGTACCTACAGCAGATACGTGGAAGTCTCGAAACAGCTGATTATTTAATACGCGTACGACGCGTAAGGCGTGACTCGAGTCGCGGTATGAAACTACATAGGATGTATGTATTCATGTATGTGTCAGTTATACGTTTAGGTATATATGTGTATGTGTCGCGTACTCATGCCTACCTACCTTGCATATACACGTATTTAAATACCGACACTACCGGCTTTTCCCTCGCAGTCATGGCTTGCGGTCGTTCGTTCGACTTGAGAGAAGTTCTTCAAGCCTTGTGACCCGGGCGGGGTCGTGGGAGCCATCAAACGTCGTCACTTCGAGTCCGTTCAACTTTTGCGGGAAAAAAAAAAAATTACGATTTAATCCCATTAGTTTTCCCAGATCTTTATGGATAACGAATTTCTTCACACAGCATTTTATTTACAGTAAAGTACCTACGCATACACTCACATGATGCAGAATGTGAATGAGATGCATATTAAGTTATTTCCTTATTTCTGCGCGCATTTATAAAACAGCCCGATCCTTTGATTGGGTTAAATATAAATACCTATATTTGCGCTAGCGAAAATATTTTCTTCTTTTTTTTTTCAATCGATCAAAAATTAGGTAGGTTGTTTTGCGTATATGCACAGGTAATCCGGAATGAATCGTTCAGCGATATCCGGGAAATAAAATGAAAGTTATTTGACATGGATATTTTTATTTATTACTTTTCTTTTTTGGTCGTCGATAGTCGAGAGTGAATGATCGATGTCAAATAGGTTTCGAGGTCACGTATACAGAAGAGCTAACGGAGGTGGCGCGCAACTCTGCAGCAGTTTTTTTTTTCTTTTTTTCCTTTTATGTATGTGTTGGTACGTATATGCGAAAAACATAATAACTATGTATTGCAACGTAATGCGTTGCAATGCTAGATATATTCATATAATGCAGTACCGCGAACAACGTAACGCATATTATGTAAGACAACAATTTACATATATGTACTTTTTAAATATATATTATTATATAATATAAAGTCTCACTAATTTGATTATAATAATTATGATATTTTATATACTCGTTTTACATTATTTTTTTTATCTATCTTCTCTTATATGCATATTATATATGCATATCTTGATTTATTTTTGTCCTCGTATACGTATGTGTAGGTACGTGTATAAAAGACTACAGCACATCCTGTACGGATGTACGTTATAAAAAGACGAAATATTGTTAAAGAAACAAAAATTTCCTTACAGAGAATTTATATCGCGCGAATCTTTCGGTACTGTTCTCGCAATTTGAACTAAAAAAAAATATTCTAATCGAAAAAAAGTTGATTTAAAAAGAGAGAACATTCTGGTTTCAATATCACGCCATTGAATTGAACGTAATCAAACGGTGATTGAAAATGATCCCGTATACGCCGCTGTGTGTTTTTGACGTGCAGTGATATCTATTGGTATTGAATATTATTATAACATACGTGACTAGGTGATATTATTGTTCGCAGTATCAGTCAACGGATGACAAAATTATTTATCAAGTCCGCAGCCATTGTAACTGTATATCTGAATATAGTATACATATAACACATACCACCCATCGCGTGCAACTGCAGTTTTAATCACCTAAAAAAATTCAATATTTCAGAACAAATCGCAACTCTATCACGAATAAAACGAACATTATGAAACACGATTGTTGGGGAAAAAAAATGAAAGAAAAAAAAGAATTTTGAATCGTTATATCGTTAATGCACAACGTTCATAAAATAATGCAGGTATATTTACTCACTTTGATTTATATGTGTTGGCAACGATTAAATTTAATCCGCACATATACGTATGTAATATGTATACGAGGGGCTAATGAGTTTGCTTTTCGACGCAAATGTGATCGAATTTTTGTCTTGGTATTTACATGCTTAGGTTGTTTCTTTTTCGCAATAACTGAATAATGTATAATCTGATTTTTCTCTATTGCGGAAATCGATAAAAAAATGATATCGAATCACGATTGGCACCGTTTGGTGTTTGAAAAGGTGTGACTTTTCCGTATCTTATTCAAACAGATTTCCTTCCCCTTACTCATTTATCTACTTTTATTTTTTATTGCATCAAATAATATTTCTTGAAAAATATATTATGGGTCTAGTCATTACCTTCGATTTGAATCCCCGTTAATGTTACATCATTCACCACGTTGAAATCAATCATTTGATCGATCGATTGAATTCTGCCATTTCGACTTATTCTTTGGGGGTTGACGAAAAAAAAAGAGAGAAAAAAAAGAGGAAATTTTAGTCGAATTGATTGTGAGACGCGTTGGTAATTATCATTGCTGTTTCCAAATAATATGCTTGTATGTACGCGGTATATAGATACATTATTTCGCTTGTAATACACTCATCGGCATACATTCCTATTATAATCGAACAATTGATTGATTCATTACTGAATTAATTAATAGCTGTGAAATTGATTCGTAAGTGTGAGATTGAATTTTATTGTGTATATACCTATTATATAATTATTAAATTCAAATATGTACACGGATTTTGCCGGGATGATGATAGGTATAATTCTAACGACCAATATACATATATATATGTGTATAATATTATACGGGAGAATAGTTATGGGATATATTATGAAAATAGAATAAAATAAAATAAAATAAAATCACAGAATAAGGGGGAGAGAAAATGGGTGGGCGGGTGGTTCGCGGGTGCGGCAGGTGAAGTCTACTAGCTTCATTTTCAGAGGATGAGCCGCCCATCGACCCGTTCGTCTAGACGGGTGTAACTATAAAGCCTCCGAACCGATGAACCTTGTTGTGTCCAGGATTAACCATAAATGACTCCTAACGACGTGTGTGTCAAAGTTTTATTTTCTTATTTTTTTTTTTATTACCCATGTATAGTTTGATTTTTTCTTTAATTTTTTTCGTCACATCTTTTGTTATCTCGTTTCCTACACCACTCGCCTAACCCTACTTCTTTATTTATTTATTTTTTTTTTTTTGAAATAAGGCGCCGATTTAAAACTATATCTCGACGAATGCGATCACACGCGGCATTTGGTTTTTTACAATAATTTTCATCAATTTTATACGTATGCACTTATTAGAGTTGTTTCACCAGGTATACATAGGTATGTCGTACGTACATATACGAGTACTGATATTTTCGGCGATGCGGCAGTTTTTTTTTTGGTTTTATTTCCTTCTTTTTTTTTTAGCACTGCGCGTGTCGCGCGACGCACAGTGGAAATTGCCGTTTCGAATAACGGTGATTGGACATATACCCATATATATTCGCGTTCAATGAATCCAACTATATAAAGAACGAAAAAGCTAACTGAGGTCATTTTTCTTTCTGTAGATTGCATCGATGCCGAAAATATATCACCTTACCTTAACTTGATCTTACAGCTCATTGCCTTATACATTCAAAGAGTTTCTTATGTCGTATTTCTTCCTTTTCTATCGCTGTGCATGCGCGTGTGTGTATCGGACATTTCGAGTCAAATCTGCAATCTGTTTTTTTTTAATTATTATCATTCTTATTATTTTTATTTTTATTTTGTTCGGCGTTAACTGTGATTAGAACTATCTCGGAATCGTCCTCCTTTTTTTTTCTGATTTCGAAAAATTTCTCAGTCTAATTCTCTTTCATATAATATGATTCATACCCCATCGACAATAATGATTTGCAGCAAGGAAGTTACTTTGTATAAGATGCTGCTTTTTTCGGTTTTCTCCTGATCCAGCTTCACGATAAGTTTCACATTTTTTCTTTTCTTTTTCCTCTTATAACGATCGACTGTGAGGATATAAAAATAAATACGAATATCTATAATTATAGAATGTATAAGCACATGTATTCTATATATGTATGAAGTTGAGTGGTCAGAAGTGATTCGATGTCTGGTTTTGATTAACTAAATTTAAACCCCTTCAGACGTACTCGAAGTATTTATTTATTTACTTTTGCTTTTTACATGGTTGCAAAAATATCGCTGCGTATTATGAGTGTCAACGTCATGAAATTACATTGTCATCTCAATGCAACGATTTTGAAAACTTGGCTTTCGTTAAAGTTTTAGGAAAAAAAATTCTAAATATTTTACATATTGTAGATATGAACAGAAATTTTCGCTCGAAACATACGCTCTGTATTTGTTATCAAAAAATCGTAGATCTATGTTATACTATCGAATTTCCATACTAAACATATAAACAAAATATACGTATCGACGTATTATGGTTTAAGGTCATAGGTTCGGGTTTAGGTGTGGCGTACAATCCTTTCCGCTTTTATTTATTCATTTGTTTATTTACTTATCTATCCGACTTTTCCTTTTAACACGGTATCATATCCATACATATATACCCACACAGGTATAAAATGTACAGGATAAGACAGAATACGATAGGAAAGGGAAGTAGAGATTTCCGCGCTCCGCATGCTGTAGATCCACTACCTATATACTCCCGTGGGATGAAAATGGCGGTGAGTAGAGGGGGAAATATAAAGCGCGGGCGAGTTTTCAACGGCGAGGCGCGGCTATAGGACATAGACTGTATAATAAGAAGTAGACGAGTAGAGGTCTGTTGCGAAGGGTAGGTTACTACTTGCCTGCAAGGGTGGTAAATATATTTCCCAAAATCCACCGCGTGCCCCTGAATGTTATAAATATACGAACCCTTACTTATATGTTATACACCCCACTTTTCTATACATGTACCTACATACTATACGTATACTATATCCTTATTGGTATATGTATAGCATCCCGTTGCATTTTCAGTAAGTTTTCTTTTCATTTCTTTTCTCTTTGTTTTCTCTTTCCGAAAAAGACTTCCAACGAACATATTTTGCCGCAGTGTTTGATTCGTCAGTTTCGTTCACCGGTCTTCCTGGGTATTTAAATCAGTTGTACTTTTCTGAAATTTTTGATATAAGGTATTAAAAAGGGGGGGGGGGGGGGATGAATGCGAAGAGATTACTTTTACATGTATATCGTATATTTTTGATCGTTTCGTTGAATTCCATATATAGAGTTTTATTCCTATGGTATAAAATTATAATATTTATATATGTCGTTTTATTGTATAATCGTCATTCAATTATTATATACTTGAAGTGGGTATTATACGCGTATAAGTTTATGTTTAAATAATTTATGGTGTTTTTATTATACCATTATTATATACGCGTATTATAACTACAAACTGATATCAACGCCCCTGTAATTAACTAATATCGGAGAATTCAATGCCCATTTTCATGTCTGCGAGCATAAATTGCGAATTACCACGTATATATATCAGGTATATTGCGTATGTAATTCGCACCTTCATTATTGCCTGCATACACGTATGTCGATGTATACGTGTATGTATTTGAATATATATCGTATG
Organism: Athalia circularis; assembly: GCA_963978495.1. Lineage (NCBI taxonomy): Eukaryota > Metazoa > Arthropoda > Insecta > Hymenoptera > Athaliidae > Athalia > Athalia circularis. Next base: position 23,434,659 of record OZ021702.1, read on the forward strand.
TATTTTAATGCATTGTCACAGTCGTATACATATGTAAAATTGTAAGTCCTCAGCCACCAGGGAATCGATGAGCAGCGCGCGTGTCGCTAATGGAGCTCGCGTTCTGCTGCTGCTATATTGCTGCTGTTTCTGTTCGTATCTATATATATGCATAACATATAAATATTTCTCTATATTTATATACAAATATATATATACACATATACATTGCAGTGTTTAATTATCGTGCCCCATTAAGAAACTCACTCTTCTATATTCTGTGTCGCAAATGAACGTACGTTTATATAACACGATTTCAAATGTAAAACAAAAGGACAAAAAAAGATGAAAAAATAATGATAATACATTTTATAAACCTTCAAAGTGGGAGTTTAAAAATTTGAAAATAACGTGATCAGGACCACTGTATTATATGTATTATGCAGGAATACATATTTATTATAATATAGTTTTCGAAAAGCAGGAATATTTACACTTGAAATTCTGTTATACGTAGGATGCAAGTACCGCAACAACCCGAGTCAAGTCTATAGGTATTCATCTCATCCTACTCTACCTGCTTCTCGGGATAGTTGAAACATCCTATTATATCATACCTAACATCTTAGACCATCTATCTATACCTATACACCTATGTGTGTCTAGAGTACATATACAATTAATTCTGTATGTATAGCTCGTTTGATGATGATGATGATGCACTTAATCGAATTGAACGTGACTATACTCGCGGATCGGGATTACGTTGGTCCAGGATATACATCGATTTAATTCCCTTGTTCCGAGCTGAGGTGAGGTACGAGCTACACACCGCCAGCAACGTGGTATGTATGTATACATGCATGTACTTACGACTTCGATCCTCCCTCGCCGCTCAATCACGGCGTGAACCAGGTTTAAGTTAAGTTATTGGCCTTGATTACAGTCCAAATATATATACGCAAAGTCATTGAACTCCTATATCTACTCCGATCGGCCACTTTGGAATTGAGACTATAGAACTACCAGGTATATATATAGATTGATACATCATATACGTATATACCGACATGTCTCTTTAATTCGAACAGCAGCCGGAACTCTATAGTTAACATCACTGAAGCCACCTGGGATAGCTCATTCTGATTTACGGGATTCTACTCGGGATTATATTTATACGGGACTTCCAGACTATTTAGGTCTTACTGTACATCGGGAACTGATAAAAATTTGAACTCTCAACGATTGATATCATTATTAGATCTATAGAAATGATCAAATTAAAATAAAATGAGAAACTAGTTTTAACGAAAGTGCAAATTGCAGATCTTGTATAAAATTCGTATTTGTCCGATTACATAATCGAGGGTTAAAAACTACGGAACCGAGTCAATTACACTTTTTTTTAGTTATGTAATAATTGTTGGATCTATATTTGTACAATATGTTGAAGTGACTCAACTATATCACGCAAAATGTGTGTGGTTATTTTTTCTATACACGGGTATACGTATATTGTATTTTTCATGTACTTGGTGCGGGTAAGGCTAATTACTAGTCTGTGGGATCCTTTCATACGAATATATTATACGTTGGCTCGTCCTGCACGTGCCGGCAAAAGGCCACCCGCAGCTAGTGATATTAGGAGTCTGGGCGTTAACGCTATCTACCTTATATACGTATATATGATGATGTTGTGCAGTAGGATATTCATACATAAACCATACTATATATATCTGCATACACTAAATTTCCATAGCATCCTCCGGAAAAGTTAATATCGCGTTGCATTTATATGATCTCGGTGCCGCTGCAGCTCATGCAATTGCTGCGGTGCGGTGGTTCGCTCGTTGGATCGACTTACTTCTAGTCGTCGTTCTGGAAAAACAGCTTCAAGATTTATATGTAGGAGGCGCATGAACGTCCAGAGGTATTCAAGGTATGCGTATCTACATACTCTGCACATGGTCCATGCAACCGGAAATACCGGACAAACTGGACCCTGCGTAGATCGGATTTTATCCTCCGTTGCGATCATTACAGATATATATATATATACGAATACATATATATAACGTATGTGTGTATATACCAAGATTATCTACTGATGTGACCTTATATAGATCGGTTGAATTTTGGAAAATATTTGATAATAATAATTGAGAAAAAAAAATGACAGTGTGAAAAAGACGAGAAAAATTTAGCTAGACATATTTTTCGCTGCTGTAACTGAGCATGATTTTTTTTGTGAAATTTGAAATTAAAAAACAAATCACATTATTGATTGGTATTATTCTGATTATTTATTTATTTTTCTAAAATCTCATGCAACATTCACTGCACACCGTGGGTATATACTATGTAATATGTATATAACAGAAACCAATTCCCCTAACTATAATCACACATCCGGCATATGTGTCGTATGGATCGTGGTCGTCTCGACGCTCTTATAGGTACTACACATATTGCATATGCAGCCCTGTCGGTTGACGCACGTGCGTTTTCCCCGTTGGAAACTTGCCCGCGTCGCTATACATATATACGTGTAATATTTATTCACATGTACGTACGTCTATACCGCACGAAATACATTCTATATCGAGACGATCACACGATTTCTTTTTGTTTTTTTGGGCATATACATTATGGATACTTCACAATATGTACACATGTACAACACACATTATTATTAGAATAACCATTTAATTGCCATTGAATTGCTTTTTTTTTGCCAAAATTAATGTTTTTCTAAATTATACTAGTACCAGGTGAGTTTTTTTATCTCGAGATAAGTGAATACCTAAAAAAATTCCATAATTTTTTGGCAAATTGTTTGAGACAAAAGTCGCGGGTCAAAAGAAAGAAGTGGATTTTAAAAATTATGGGAGGTTTAGGAGGTAGATTTATTTTTTTCTTTCAAATTCAAACCCATATTTTTCTTTTATTGCAGATTCGTATGATCTGCGATAAAAACTAGGCAACATTTGTACGAAACGTCCCCATCTGCGGACCCCGCGACTCTTTTCTCAAATATTTTCACAAAAAATCGCGAGAAAAATCCTCAGATTTTCGAGATATTTAATTGTCTCGAGATAAAAGAAAAATAACTCACCCTGTATAATAGCGGCAATTTTTCGGTTCGCTGATAATCTGTATACGTCGAAAACTATATGAGGCGGGTTAATTTCCGTGATTTTTTTTTTTTTTTCATTTTTATTAAAGCTACCCTATCGCAAAAGTTTAGATATTTCTTTTCTTCCATTAATGTGGAAAGATAAAGATCGTACGATGTGTACGCAATAATCGATATCCCCATCGAGATGCAGGCGATTAAATTAAATTGGAGAAGGTTCGAGTCTGACTCCTTTTGTACAGGAATTATCGAGGGAATTATAGTCTATGCTCTTCTAGTGTCCCTTTGACAATAGGTGTGTATGGTCATTGAAGGTTGCAGCGATATGAGAATCAGACTCATATCAATGAGAAATATTTCTCCCCCTTTTCCCTGCACATTTATATTGCATACAGCTATATCTATATCCATATACTAATGCTATTTCCTTTTTTCTCTCTTTTTCACTCTCTTCCTGCTTCTCCGCACGTCGAGTGAAGCGCATCTCGTTGTAATGCATCACACTTTAATTCTTCCTCAGTTTCTCCCCTACTTTATATATATTGTAATCTAGTAATAAGATTTATACTTTACGTCTTCGAAAAAAAAAAGTAAAAAACAAATCAATGACAATTATAAAAAGAAAATAATGAAAAAATAAAGAAAAAAATCGGCGAATCTTGAAAGAAAAAAAAATTACCAGCAAGATTTGGCGATATTTTAGTTCTGAAAATCGCGAAAATGCTCCGGACGATGCCAACCTTTTTTTTACTTTCTAGTTTCTAACAGCTCACTGCACGCCGTAGCTGGTAAATTTCGTTTGATTTTTTTGTTGTTGTTGTTTTTAATTTTTTTTGCATGCATCATTTTAGAAGTAATAATTTTACTGTCGCCGTATAATTTCTCAAATCTCAGAAGCGACAAATTTTCAAAGTACTTTTATACGTTTTATTAGCTTTAGGCGACATGTGATCACATCGACATTATTATCCTTACACCACCGCAGGTATTCACGTACGTATATATACGATATAGGCATACATGATTGTATGTACTTTATACGCTTATACATACGTAGCGATGGTGGCTGGGGGCCATATGCGGCCATATGTCAAACGGTCATGGCAGACATAGGGTGGCTGGCTGTTACAGAGGGTATAGAGGAGGGGGAGTTGAACATTCGGTATGATCCCATCGCTTAAATATATATATATATATATATATATATATATATATATATATTATACATATATACAACACACCCTTGTAGCTCTGCTCTGTTCTCTCTGATAGCGGATTGGTGAATACAAATACATATCCACATATATATAGGTACCGCATCGTATATACATGTGTACATTGGGAAACTGTAGGTAATTCGGTTAGGACCAAAATTATGACCAATTTTCCATGCGGTGCGTGTCGCTTTCTCACACGTAACGCGTCATCAACTCTGTATATAATCAGGTATACATATATACGTGTATAAGTTTTGAATGGATCTATATAAATCTGTATAAGCCTATATATAATATTATAACATATAGATGTATATGTGCAACACATCAAGGTTCGAATCGATCGCGTCTGTCTGCAAACAAATGTGGCGACCAATCCCCTCATATTAAATCAGATATAACACGTTCCAATAAATGCTGACGCTAATATGTCAGTCCTTTCATGGTAACTCATAAAACACAACTCTTCCCTGGAAATTAAGGACTTTGTCTTGATTGGGGGAAAAAACAAAAAAAATAAAATAAAAAAAAAAGACCTAAGTTGGAAGTCTGACGGAAAGAGTATGTAAAGATTTTTCGCGATACCTTATATACAGTATAATCTTTATCTCGAATTTGGTGTATCATCTGGAGAAATTCTATACCTCTTTTCTCGGCTCAAAATTCACGAGATTTGAACTTTCGGCAAAGGCACTTCGATTACTTGACGAATAGTCGAGAGGGTGCGTCCCCCATCGTCTTTCCCTCTGTCCATATGAACCTATAGTTATATCTATAGTTATATTCCGTCGAATCTGCTAAGGGGCGAATAAGTTCGGAAACTCTCACTGTGGTGTTCCGTTTTACTCCTTCGGTTCATGTCTGCCTTCCGCACGAGTCGGGGAACCCTTTTAAACTATTATAACGGGTTGCCATATCGGTGCAGTGCAGTCAATCTGTGCTCCAATTAAAATGACATAGTATAAATATGACTTTACCTTCATTTATAATACACATATAATCTTATCCAATGTATCAATCCAACGATCGCGAAAGAAGCAAATCGAGTCGAGAATTCTAACGTAATATTACATTTTTCTAATATTTAATTCGATTGTAATTTTGGTTATATGTTATACGTAATTAATTTTTTTTTTGCGGCGTACGCGGGATTTGTCAATTAAATCTTTTCTCCCCCCCCCCCCCCCCCCCTCATGATATGTTCTTTTTCTTCAGAATTTCCTTTTTTCTTTTTTTATTCCAATACCGAAGGGTATAATTGGATATGTAAAAAAATTTTATACTTTGGATTAATTTTTATATCGTGAAGAAAAAAATGGGCTACCGAATTGCATGCCGACATAAGTTTGTGTTCAAATGACTTGCTAATTTTGTGTGTATAAAAAGTACACTTTCCCTAATTTAAACTTTTATTTTATACTCGGCGTTGCATATAGTGTGTAGTGTCTGACTCTGACGTTCACTTTTCCCAGGGAGATTCATTCCTACGTATTAAACTATATACATATATTCATGTGTAAGCATAGCATAATTTGACACACTTTTCTACCGAAGATGTTTATTTGTATATACCTAGACGTCTCGGATTCTCTTCTCACAGTTCATATCATACTTCATGTTGATATAGTGTGAGTCGCGAATAATAATATGCAAATAAGCACGACGAAGCATCTCGTCTGTACAGAGATCCCAACAAAGCACCACAGGTGCAAAAAACATCGCCAAGTACATTAATTTTTGCCAAATCAATCGCCACCGAAAAATCGTTCCTCAAAAATAATCGTAAAATTAAAGTCTTTGGAGAAAAAAGGATCCAAATCGTTAATAACTATCATGAGATCTCAGCTCTCCGATCATCAATGTCATTGAAATTGGGCTTAAACGAAAGCTTCACTTCGATTCGTATTGCGAAAGTGCATCCTAATTTTCCGGAATGCTGATGATTCAGGAAATACTTGATGAAACAGTTGGCCTTACAGCGCTTTCCATATATCTCTGAATTGTATAGACACCCGGTGACGTGTCCCGTTATTTTTAATCTACTTGACGCGAGACTCTACCGAGTCACTTGATACGCGGAAGTTGCGATTAAGTATTGAGCAAGATTTCAACTGCTGTATCATCGTTATCTTGTTCCAAGAAAACTTTATTAAAGGAGATTATTTCTTTCCCTTTTTTTATTCTTCGTTAACCCAACAATTAAATAGAGAAACAATAAAGAAAGAAGAAAGAATCGGAGAAAAATAAATCGCAGACGTGGTATCAGATGGATCTCTTTTCTTAGTCCGTATAGTTGTTAACGATCATGATATTATGCATGAATCAATCAATTCATTCGCATTCCTTGACCTGGATTAATTGTATATGTAGTGTCTGTCTGCCGTGGTACCTACTACCACTGAATACGTTGTATATGGTACGTGATCTCGTTGTCGTGGTTAGTCACGTAAATTTTCTGATGTTACGACGAACCTCATTGAACTCAACAAGGTCATTTTAAGGTCACGTCGGACGACCCGATGAGTCCTTTGATGTATATACCGACGTTGAGATAGATAGTTATATTCAATTTTTTTTCTTCTTTTATTTTTTCTCTCTCATTCGAAAATTGCCTTTGAATAATTCCCCCAACACATTTGTGAGATGAGACCAAAAAGTGGATTCTATTTTGCGGTTGAATGGACATTTGGCTGGTCGACTGGATATGGCCTAGAACGATGGAGAAGGGGGAGGGGAAAGCATTCGAATGGACGGAAGTACTAGACTCACTACAGCCTGTTGCTTCGTAATAAAAAAAAGGGGGGAAAAAACTGTTAATCCTGGGGTAAATCGATTGCCTCGTCGATATCGTTTCCTACTACTAAAGATTTATGGGGTATATACGTGGTGACGCTGGCGTGGTCATAACGTACAGTTGGTATGTGTCAGAGTTATGTATTTTTAAACGCAGGGTGTTATACATAGTCGATCGTTTTATATATATTTTTTTTCTCAACCCTTAGACTACCTCAGTGTGATTATTTTCGATAAAGATTCACATTTTGCCAAAAAACAATCATCATTTTTCGGCAATAATGTCGGTAGCCTAAGGGTTGATATTCTAATTTCACTCTAGAAATCGAAAGAAAGAAAAGATCGTTTTGGTAAAAAATCGGAAACTTTTGATTTTGTATTCGCTCTTGGAATACTTTTCTTGTAAAACTCACCGTACCTTCACCACGTACGGGAAAAAGGACTAAAAATATTTACACCCCAAAATAATTTATGGACCTATAGTTCGGTGCGAATAAACTGATTTGAATCTGTTATATGTGTTGTCAAAAAGTAAATCATATCACACGGTTCATTTGATAATTAGAATCCTTCGTTCGTTCGGCGTTGCGTTTAATTAACTGGGGTATCTCGTGGGCGTGTCCTTCACCGTCTACCGCCGGAAACGACCGTGCAGCTCGTACTCATAGCCGAAGGGTCGTGGTTTCAAATTTGTCCACACGCGTACGACACGCATCAGATCCTTAACCAACTAAACCCTAAACCTGATGCGTAAAACCTGAACCTCGTAGCTCCCCATCGTTGACAAGGGCGCCATTAATTTCTTTATCAGACTTCATTCCAGTGTACACAAATTTACCGGTTCTGTTGATTTCGCCGATAAAATTGCAGTGTAAAATTTGTTACAAGCAGATATAATCAACAGATTGTAGTGTTCATATATTCATTTCTTGATTATATAAAACCAAATTTACTTTTTTGTGGATTTGTGCAATCAGGCTATCAACTTTTCCTAGCATTTTTTTCCCCCCTACTTCTACTCGAACTCGTTTTTCTCAGCTTGAAAGAGGCAATTTCTGTTCTTTTCGAAGTGTGCAAAGCACGTTTACCTCATCGGTATAAAAATGGGGAAACTGCTTCACCACACGGTCTTTGAGAGGCTAAGACGACGCTCCGCGCCTATGGGCGTTCCCGTCAAGGTGCAACAAAGGATTGGCAGCGGACAGACCTGTTCCGTTGGTTTGTCGGACTGTCTGCTGCGAAGCGAAGCGAACCGAGGAGGAGGTGAGTCGAGTCGAGGCGAGTTTAGTTAAGGCTGCTGCTGCTGCTGCTGTTACTTCTTTCCGTCCGCCACTTGCTCGATCAGGTTACTCAACGCCTACTGGACTAACTGCAGACTTCATGTTTCTAAACTCTAAACCATAGGCTGCAGCTTTACGGACACCTTGAAAACAAATTGGACCAAAGTCACTGTTCCTGTTGCGGCTTGAATCAATTACGACATGCCACACATTTCAGCATCTATATGACGACGGTACAAAGCGAAGTATATAATCTGGTTGAATTTAAACTTTGAACAAGGCATTAAGTCTTGCGGATAGCTAGCTAGTTCACTTCAGTGGTAACAGCAAAAGAGAAGAGAGTGAGTTGGGAGGCATTCGGTAACCGGAACGACCTGTTGCTGGTGCTTGTTGTACCGCCGGTTAGATTTTTGAACCACGTCTCAGGTTCGCCGAGAGGAAGCGACTGTGACGACGACGAGGTCGTTCCGAACGCATTCGTCTCGAAGATATAATATGCGGTCGCGGTTCTCTTGACTCGGTGAGAAAATATTTGGTTCTCACGTATCAAGCTGATGCTGATATCGGACTTAATCTTTATCAAAGCAGCGTATATACCGAACCAAAGGCGGCCGGAACACGATATGAGAACAACGTTAGAAAAAAAAGAAGAAAGAACAGAAACAAGTCCCAAAAAAGATACGGCGTGCTTTCTGTTTTTTTTCTCTCCAAGTCGGTAGATCCAATACGTAGAGGTGTATTTTTGCGTCATACAGGTGCAAACATTGGCGTTAGAAAATGCAAGAGCTTGTAATCTTCTCAACACCTTCCTTTTATACATGGTGGCGTAGTGACGGGCAGAGTGCAGTGAACGTAGCTTTGCTTTGCGTTTCATCTTTCACCTTATTTATCATCGTGACGTTATTAGCTCTCCAACTCACTGAGAGATTCGGCCTAAAGATGATTACCCATCGAAAAAGTGACGGATAACTTAATTATAACTTTACTTTAAAAAGGAAAGCGTGACGATATGATCTAGGATTTTACTATTGATCCTTGATTTGTTATACTCCATATCTCAAATTTAAACTAAAATGTAGGACATTCGGATTTTTTAAAATATTTTCTTATTTGCACGACCTGGAAACAGAAAAATACATAACGTAAAAGAAGTTATTCACTTTTACAAATAAAAGAGAAATGATATCTCACACTCTACACTCAGCTTCGTATGTCCTCAACCCAATTTTCATCCATATAATTCATGTGGATGTTCAAACCGGCGACCCAGAATGTGGAATTTTTCATTATCTTCCGCTAGTTTTATTGTCTGCTTGTAAGTCTCTCGATTGTCGTTAACACTGCAAAAATAAAAGTTGGCTATGAATTATTTACATGATAATTCACATCAATCAGAAAATGATCTTTTTATCATGTAGTTGGCGAGGCGAGTTTTCTGTGCATCGTACGGTGCTTCGAGAGAGGGAAGGGGATGCTTCCGTATACATGCAGAGTAAGATTTCGCGATGCGCCTATGTATGTTTATCTCGAAGTTTTACATGACTTGAGTTTCGGCAACAAAAAAATCAATATAATTAGTGTATCGAATATCAAATAAAGAGGGCGTGTCCCCTTTGCGGCCTAAAGCACGAACACCAAGAGATGAGTGAGGTACAATGGTTGGTCGTTCGCGTTTCCTGATCGTCATTATTTAATGAAAAAGAGTACGTATAGAATCTGCAATCGAGTAAGGGAGTCCACAAGTTACTTTACCGATACCAGCCAGCACGCACCATTGCGTGACGTGATGGTGCAACTTGAACAACGTGCGAGCGACGACGTGCAGTCAAAGTTTAACAAAGGAACGGAGTATGGGGCTTACCATCTCGACTAAACTTGACTCAAGTTAACTCGACTCCTGGACGACTTGGCTGGTCGCCATCTGCGCCGTTTTATACCTACCAGGAGGCAGCTGCTGCTGCTGTTTCCGCTGCATGATCATGTTTTTAACCAAGAAATTGAAGCCCGTTCTGAACGAATTCAGTACCGCGACGTTTAAAACTATTGATAATAAAATTGACCATGTACCGAATAATGAATACTTTTCATGTTTCTCGTTGGATGTAGAAAAGAAGAAACAAGTTTTTGTTCCTAGGGACTGTGGTTTTTCAAAATAATACACCAGCATGATATTTGATTTGAAGGAATTTCATTTTCCTGGCTCTTCTGAAACTCGAAAGTCACGTACACCTAGATGAATTGATATTGCTTGAGTGATCGATTAATCAACTTTTTCTTTCCTTTTTTACTTCAATTTATTTTTCTCACCATTGTTAGATTACAAGAACGCAGAAGCAGCAGCAGCAGAAGCAGCGGCAGCAGTGCACCAGGAAGAGTATTGATTGTTCTGCACTTTTCCAGTTTTCATTTTTCCTCATTCCTTTTCTTCTTTTTTTCAGTCTGGATGCGGAAGAGAAAGATGAGGGTGTAAAAATACTTACAAGTACATGTATGTACATACATGTATGTGAAACTCTAGTACTGTTTCGTCAAATTAAATACCCGCAAGGAATGCCACATTCTTTTTTATCTCTTTCACCGTCCTGCTGGATAAACCTGCTTCATGTAATTTGTCGGTGATCGTCGAACTGCTCATGACCATATATTTCCTTGATTTCAAATAAAACTAAAGTATATAATACAAACAACAAGGATAAAAGAGAAGGCGTAATGAATTATTCAGATTACTTCAACTTCACTCGTTTTCAACCATTTGTTATAAAACCTTTTCTTCTCTTTTTCTGTTTCAGGTACGTATATAACTCGAGTAATCGTCTTAAATATTTTCGCCTTCAAAATGGGTTGCTGGCATCGTAGGCAGAATTTTCCGAGCGATATGGGTAACGTATAATAACTATCAAGGGTTCCAAATACCTACGGATTTTTTTTGTTTGTTAGCTTTTGTTCGGTTGGATGCAAAAAAAAAAGAAAAAAAAAAAACAACCTCGTTCGTTACGTATCGGGGATCCCTAGCACTTTTGCTTCTTTGGTGCTCGTGGTTATGGGTCACGACTTCTATAAGTAGTTGAGTGTCGTGTACGAGGCAGACTACGACATATATGATCGTCGTCGAAGGCCAACTAGGCTAACAAGTTCTGTAATGACCTCCCTATCCACTGTATAGGGCACTGACTAACTATTTAACAGTAGTTAGACCCCCTAATGACGCACGGATACGAAAGCGGCGAAGTAACGTGTCACGTGCCCATGATTACCCGTACCTACTGACACGTGCGGAAGAGACCAATCCCTGTAAACCGCCAAAGCGGCGCGGCGCAGAGCAGAGCAGAACGGAGCAACTAACCTACTCACGACAAACAACCATAATCACGATCCTAATGATCCATGCAAAAAAGTGACGACTGTTTCCAATATGTGTGATCGAATTCATGAACGATATTTTCCAATTTCAATCATCGCAGTGACGAGAGATGAAATGTGAAAATCGTAAAGGGTGGCGATATTTCGAGATCAAAATTTTATAGTCCCACTTTAAAAATCAATCCTCATTCGTTACCGAATATATGTGAATCGGTAACAACTTTCTTTGTTTTTTCGTAACCTAGAATCGATTTTTTAAATGAAATGTCAAAGAGAACCAATGCGGGACTTATTGTATAACTTTGCAACATCATTGAGGAAGTTTATACATTATTGTATAACTTTTCATGTGATAAGGAAAATAAGAAATAAACAAAAAATAAGCCGACTCCAGATTGGTCTATTATATGATTAGGTATATCTGCCGCACTGTAATGACGCAGAATTTTTGGACTTGTGGTTTCTGCAGAGTCACTTATTTCAAGTCCGATCTCGAATCTACGTATATCGCGTCGGTTTATCGCCACCTCTGACCCGGATGACCAGGGTGACCTTATTAAATATTAATTTTACCGCGCACGATTCTTATATACCACATTACACCTATGTAGGTATATTATACCTTTTACGTCCTTCTGCATCAACGATGTTAATCTTATCGGATTGAAATATCTACACTGAAAAATTTCAGATTAAAAATTTCAAAGAAACGCTTGATAATCAGAATTGAAACTGCGGTGAAAAAATTTATATTACAGATGCGCTCTGCGGCACACAGGCCAAAGTATACTTATATGAACGGCACACAGAACTCCAATATCGTATCAAATTGTCAACGATTGCAGTCAGCCGACATCTGACCTTACCGATGAAAAGTATAATGAATAAAACGCTATAGTATGTTTGCAGTTTAATTCAATGAGCGATTATAAAAAAAAAAAAAAAACGTTTCGCGAAATACATATTATACAACACATGTTATTAACCTCCCTGCATCTATATCGTCATTTAGAGGAAACTATGTTTCAATATTTAAGCTGCAGAATTATCAACCTAAAACATTGCTTGATTTTTTTTTTTGGTGTATTATTTTCTGTCATCGCGTTTATCACGTCGCTTGATAAAAATGATTTGGATTTTTTATTTTTGCACGTTTGATCGCATTGAGATTGAGAAAAAGATTGAGGCAACTTTTGGGTGAAAAAAAAACGAAGCAAATTATTTCAATCATATTAATATTAATAATAACAATAATAATAATCATTATTATTATAAAAAAGAAATATGTCACCTTGTAAAACCCGCGGCGCGTTGCTTAGGTATTTTTTTACCGTAAGAAGTCCAAGCGCGTCAGAATTGCCAGGGGGGTATTTCTTTAAATTGCGACAGATTAAATTACTCACGGTGCGATACTTTGTGGAGGAGGAGGGAGAAAGGGTAGGAAGAGTATATCTATATATCCTACCTCAGGTAAGGGTGATTTCAGACCGACTATATATTTTCTACCTCGATCCATCCAGAAGCTACAGTTTGAGCTTTCACCGACACTTGGCTTGGAGCAGCACGCGCGAGGTGAGCTTATGTTACAGCTGTTTGTAAACTGAATAAAAAAGTGTACGGTAAAAAAAAAAACAAGAAAAAAAAACATGAAAATGAAAAATTGTCGCTCCGAGTAGAGTAGGCTAACGAGAAAGCCTTTGGAAGAACAAACGTCGTGCACTGTTTTATATATAATGCAGAAACTTGAGCGATCTCCTTGACCGCAGACAAAAGCTTTGAAGGGAGCGTAAGCTTTAGTTCTATGAGAAATTTACGTTGAATGCAACGGTTTTTTTTTTTTCGCTAAAATTTAGTTAATGAAGGTTTAATACGATCCTTCAAAAAAAAAAAGTCCCTTTAAATTTCTATTGATATTTTAAAAAAAAGTAGAGGTATGTGTAATCATAGGTATAATATATTTATTGCAGATCATCTGTTATTCGCGCACAAGGTTGAAAGATTCACCTTGCTTGGGATTAACCTAGAAAATAAGTCTTCGATAAAAGTATACGGATTAAATAGATTTAGTCTGGACTGATTTAAAATAAATCTAAAAAAAAAGAAAAAGAAAAAAATGGTTCTTTGTTCACAATTCATAGAAGTATTCCCCTCGATTAATTAATCAGTGGAATAACATAGAAAATCCGATCTTCAGTTTTAGATCCTTATCAAATTTTAATTCAACCCTTTTGGTATTCTGCGATTGATTACCTCGTACGTATGATTTATAACCGTATGTATATTATATTGTCAAGGGATGGACGACGGTAGACGCGGTAGAAACACGGAAGGACGAAAATTCACTCCCACTTCTCATTTGGATTCCGTACGTGCCGGTACGCTACAGCTTACCTCCTTCTCGTCCTCCCGTACTACGTTCCCTGCATTTCCCATAATAATGGTGGAAGGTTGGTCAGGTTAGGTTAGCGTGGTATCGTACCTACTACCTAATATACACCTATGTAGATACACACGTATGTACATTGCATGTATTCCAGTTGCACACGTGGCACCTCTTCCGTCCTCCAACCCATTCTTTCTTATTTTTTCCCTATTCGTGTTTCCTCAATTTTTTATTTATTCATTCATTCATTTTCTCCTTCCCCTCTAGTATCAAAACGAATTTTAGGAGACAATACTCCTTTCTTATTTACCTATTGTAATTTTATTTGTTTAACATATGACTGAAAAATAGACAGAAGCATAAATCGCCGATGAGATAAAGTTATAAGAAAAATAGTACAGGGTATTTTTTTTGCAAACAATTTTACTTCTCCGAGTATTTTTTATGAACATGTGATATATTTTTATACAAACCGTAACTGATTCGAATCCTCCTATCTTAAACAGTTGATGACTAATCGAAATTCGAGATGAGCCTCGCGTTTCTGAATTCGCGATCTATAAAATTGATCGCCTTATCGCCAATTTATTGCTCCAAAAAGTAATAAAATAACGATATCTCGATGAGATTTATTTCTAGCTTAAGTTTCGTGTTCCCGAGATCAAAATACGTTTGAAAACTGTCATACAATCAATTTTAAAAATTCTTCATTTTTTACCCCAAAATCGAGAAAATCCAAAGGAGTATATCTCAGATATTTTTCGATTTCAGGGTCAAAAATCAACTTTTGATTTGGATATGGTTCAATAGGCGTTTATAGGCTATTTTTATGTATTTTGAGCTCAGGAATCCAAATCAGCTGCCCGAGCTGTCATTAGTTTCAACTTGGGATTTCTTTTCTGCATTTTGTCCTTTTTCAAATTGAAAGAAAGTGAAAAAATTTCCAACGTCGCGTCGTTGCAATTAGTAGGCCCTTTTCAACCCTCGCAAAGGCAAAATCTTATCTGGACCCCACCCTCTGCAAATACAATATATGTAGATGTAACGTACCGACGTTTGTGAATAGAAATATAGAGGGTACATCGTTCGAACTTATGTATGTTGAAAATTGGTGGAAATTTATTTCCTCGTTTCTCTTTCATTATTATCTTCAGTCATTCTGTACATCCAAAAAAATATAACCCCAGCACTGAGGGTTTATTGAGCTTTTATTTTTTACCCCTCCATTTGATTATATTTTTCACGGATGAATTTATTTATATATTCATCTGGTTTTGATCGCGAATCGAGAAGGAGAAAGTGCTATCAAAAATCGAGAGAGGAAATATTCAACGCTTTTCTTTTCTGTGTATTTTTTTTCGGTTTTTTAATCTATTATTCTTTATTGTAGTACACACTTCGCACGATACACATCGCGCGTTATCAATTGATCGCGAATCGCAATCAACGTAGATCGTGCTTGCCGAATCATTCACACGTCCAACCTTCAGGTTAATTCAATTGACCGAGTTCATCTCTTAACGAAGATAAAAATTGCGAATTACATTCATGTACAGATACATAGAAACTTCGACGTTATGTATTCACTTTAATATGACGAAAAGCAAAGTTTCTTGACTCACCGATACTGGCTAAAGGAAACATAATAAGAAACAATGAAAATAAAAAGCGTAAGAAGATATAAATATAAAAAATTACGAACGAATCGGTTTGATTTCATTTAATAATTTCATGCGGTAAATCACCTTTTCAACTACTTTCGAAATGGAAGAAAAACGAAGAATAAAAAAGTAAAAAAGAGATTGAAGTTTTGCTACGCTGTTTATGGAATAAGAAGTATGATTACAAAGCATATATGTGTGTGAGATATAAAAATTTTATAATTTCTACAAAGTCCAGCTAATTCCGAATGAGATATAAATTAATGCAGTTTCACGTAGTTCCTGTGTAAATGGTGAATCGTGTTTATAAATTACTGAAACTTCTGCCTTCGCACATCAGGTGACCGGTGGTACGGCGGCCGTGTCTTGCAGGTGATTCTTGGGCAGCTGCTTGCTGTCGCGGTGAAGTAATAAAACGAATAAAAAATAAAAGAAGACGATGACGATGAAAAAAAAAATTACACACTTACAACCGGGCTTCGTGTGTTCCGTGGACCCGCACCTCACGCTCTCTTTGATCATTTTTTGCTTTTTTTCTCTTCTATCATTAGATGTGGGTATCGCAATAACGAAATTTTCGATATGTTTCTCCTATTTTGAATATCATCTTTGCAATTTTTCAAGTAATCAATTGAACAAGCCCTTAGATATTGTTGCCTTATTACGTCACGTGCATATTTACGTCGTTTGCGTCAGTTTCGCGATTGATCTCCTTATGTAATGTTCGGGGGGGGGGGGGGGAGAATTAAATTAAATTAAATTACATTTTTCAAGTACCTAGGTATGTAGGTAGGTGCATAGTTACTGCGACTATAGAATCATGAATATGTCTGCAATGAGACAACGTTTTGTAAGGAAACCCTGAGTATGCATCACATGATCGTGTCGCAATGTTGTCGCCTGCAAGTCTTCCTATACTATAATGTATTACGTTACATTACATTACATTATACCTACATAGGTTGGTTGTGATTCGTGCTATCTGTCTACCTACCGTGCCCACATCTTTTATCCTCCCACGAAGAACCTTTGTAACCGTTGTGGCGAGAAATGGTTATTCAGGTCGTGGCACACTTTGCAGACGCCCGTCTTGTCTTCGTCTTTCATATGCACCTTATATATTTATTTATATATATATAGGAACTTTACCACCGAATATAGTTTTGAAAATTGAACAGTTTGCAAAAAAATCAATAAATTGAAAAAAAAAGAAACTTGGTGGTGTAAAATTAAATAATAGATAATATACGTCTAGTTAGATTTCATATTGATTTCGTAAACTTTAGAATCACATGTACAATTTTTTCACAATCGCATGCCTTTCATTTCTATAAAATCTGAAACAAGAAAGCGACGCGCCATGCGGATACGTCTTATAATTTTCACACGATCTTATATTCACTCACTCACTGTTTCCGGTTTGCCGCAAACTACATCGCGAAGTGTCAAGTTTCACTAATGATAAATATCCGTATATATCCATGCGAGAGGTACGAAGCTTTTTCGTTTTAACGCGTTCAATTTGAATCGCTTTTTACATGGTTTTTTTGATAGCCGTGTCACATAATTAATAGTCCAAATGCAGTTTCTGCCCGTTGAGATTTAAACCAGAGTAGATTCTTTGTTAATTGTTAGTCAAAAGTCAAAGTTTCATTCTATACAATCAAACTGGCTCGCTTTTGACTAAAAAAAATATTTTGACACTTTTCCCTCCTTCAAGGCCGATAACTGTGTTCGGTTCTAAACGAAAAGGGATGAAATTCTCACTTTGAAAAATTTATATACAGAGAGTAGCTCTGATGTGCTTTTTGAATACCGTGAAAACGACGCCATATATTAAAGGTATTTTTTTTAAAAAATTTTTTTTTCAAATAAAATTCAATGCGGAGGCTTTCTATTCATTCATTTCATTATGTGATTCGTGTCCATTGATATGGATATTTATGGTATCACGTACCCATACCTTTATTCCGTGTCAAATGCATAAGACTTCTGGGAAATATACGTTACGTAGGTACACAATCTTGAAAAAGAATTTCGGTCAACCGAAAACCTGCCATCCTTTTTTTTTATTCAATTCAATCGTCCGTCTCAAACGACACACGTATTTTATTATAATACTGTATAATATCTATTGTGGCATATATGGTTTAGATTTTCAAACACCAATTTTTCCAACGATTCATCTTCTTACGTTGACTTTTTGAACGATGAGCGATGACCATTATGCATACACTCGTAATTCATGTATACTTAGTTATTTAGAATACAAAATGTTTTTTTTTTTCAGTATGCATATTTCATTAGTTTTTCGGATCACTTCTGCGGTATTCAACGACCGCTCGCATGCCGTGTGAATAGTATAATAGTAATAACGTGCAGTAATTAATACTTATAGCACATAAAGGTGTATGTGTGCGAAAATTTCGGTAACATACATATATGTATGGGTTATCGCAGTTGTTAACACTAGTTGGCCGGAATACTAATTAAAATCAGTTTGTACATTTAACGGGACCACATCAAACAATCGATTTTACTCGCAAATTGGAGTCTGCATTGAAGTATATAGATATAGCTTAACGGACGTGTATGAGAGGTGATTATTTTTGCCATTAACCGTTCTACGTTCATTATGACGCGCTGGTAGGGTGGTCCAGGTGGTCATAGTCGCCGATTGATACACTTCGATGGATCGACAAACTAAAATTCATGTAGATATGCAGGTATGTATACGTGTTATCGGTCAATTAAAAGACCACAAATAGACGACGACGAAAGAAAAAAAAACAAACACCCTCAAATTGAAGAGGAAAATTAGTTTTTCTACCTCACCGACATTTTTTTTAATCTTGCTTTTACTTGCGAGGTGTGTATAGGTGTATACGAATAATATCAGATGGAATCGATTACTTCGTGTTATGAATTGAGGTACGACCCAGCCCTGGTTACCTTCACAACTTTATAGGAATAATTTTATCACCAAGTATATGGGGTTATCAGGCCACACGTGAGGACAAAACCTCGTCTTCACCGGTCTCGAGGCTTGACATGTGCTTTTGACGCACGCGAGCACTCCGCTTAGGTGGTATAACACATCCAGAGGTAGTATAATACAAGGTAGGTTGTAACGTTCCCACTTATAGTCAATAGAAGAACTGCCGGATTGCACGAAACGAACGCGCGACTTGTCACGTGCACCTACCTTTCTCGTCCAATATAAGGTGATTCATTTTAATCTCCTCTGGCAATTTTTTTTTTTTTTTTTTTTGAAAATGGCAAAGTACAAAAAAACAAATTTCATACCAAAGTTGTGTGTGTTTTGAAGGGGAAAAGAAAATAGCAAAGCCCGATTTGATTTCGGGGTTTTCGTGCGAAACCTTATATTTTTTATTCCGCAAATCAAAAGTTCGATCGATTCTACATGAAAACGTATTCAAGTAGTTGTGCCACTTAGAAAGAACGGAACGACACCGAGACTCTTTACTGCTTGGGGAGCTGAAAAGCGCTCAGGGCCAGCTGTTTTTTTTTTTTTTTTTTTAATTTTTCTTTGAGCATTCGTTAAAACTAGCTCTTCTCTTTCTGCCACAAGCGTACGGTTAATGAAGGAAATATCATTTCCTGTTCCGATACTACTGAGCAAGCAAACCGATGCTGAACAATTCGACGCTACCTTCCTCGTTACCTGAAAGGAACTAGTTTTTCTCCTAGCGCGTCGTGAGCTGCACTGATAAGTTGCAGCTTGGAAGCCAACAATAAGATCCATTTCGTCGAAGCAATGATCTAAAGATACTGCAATATAATTGTACGAATATACCTAGTGAACTTGGAGAATTTTTTTTTATATCAAAGATATTTGGGTCATATAGGTATATGTCCCTCCCGTTCACTCTTTCATTTTCACTCTTTCTTCTCTCCTCTTTCTCGCTCCCTTTTTCCACTCATACGAATACCGCTTATTGCGTAATCTCTGCTTACGTGGCACCCTTAAAACGACCTTGATAATGACGTCAAGAATATCGCGCATTTACACAATTATTTGAATATGAACAATTCAATGCGCAATGTATAAAGTACCTATTATGCGTTGACAATAATCATTATATTATTGTGTCTGTTGTGAATTGTATACCTACTTTATTTTTTTGTAATTATTATTATTTTTTTCATTTGTTTCAGGGCTGTAACTGATCCCAGAGACGGACGTAGGGTGGCGCTCAAAAAATTACCAAACGTTTTTCAAAGTCTTGTGAGCAGCAAACGTGTGTTTAGAGAACTCAAGATGTTGTGCTTCTTCAAACATGAAAACGTGAGTATATACTAATAATTTTTTATCATAATTATAGATACCTACATGAAAAAAATAGACATTCTGAATTCCATTTTGCATCTAATAATGCCACGCAACGAGTGGAAAGATGAGGTGCTTGAGGTTCTTTTTTTAGTTTTTGGTTTTGTTTCTCGCAAAAAGGAAAAAGCTTCACGACAGAAATTTTGTTGCCGGGTTGCAATATTGCGATTTAACAAAAACTGGTGAGTCACGTGTGCGTCCAGCGTGAGTCAAAATGTTTCGCGAAGGGGGGTATTCGTATAGGTATATATATGCTGTGAGATTTTGTAGCCGACGTGGGTTGGAAGTGTTTCAGGGTTTTCCGGGAGTGTAGATGGAAAATGTGGGAAACTGTGTATATTCGTTTCATTGTAGAGAATGAGACGAGAGTGCGGAGGGAAAACGAGAGAACCTCTCGCATGTCCTCGCGAGAATCTGTAATTAAAGCTAACGTTTGCAGTGGCAGCTACGCTGTTTACACAGGTTACCTGAATTACGTACCCAGCCATAGCCAACGACATGTCGGTACCATCGAGGCGTTGTTCTTCGTCCATCGCGTATTTCTATATGTGACATATACACGTGCAAAACTACATACGAAAGGTGTTTGCGATGCCTGAAACGTCGTTTGAGATAACAAAACCAAATAGTTTTCCCTTCAGATCCGGGCTTGTTGCAAAGCATCGTACTCCTAATACTAAAGTCTGGTGTCGTCGTGTTTCGGGTTCATCGTTTACTCTTCAAATTAACCATTAATCTCAAATTTGTAGATTTAATACCCAGATATTTTGCCTACAATATCAGCCACACGTTTTTCTACACGTGGTGGAATATCTTTTAAATACGATTTCCCCCCACGATCGAATTATCGATAAGACGACGTAAAATCAGATGACACAAAGTTGAAGAGTGGATTTATAAAAATTACTTCGAAATATTGAATCGGCTGTTTTCATTCGACATAATTACTCGAATTACTGTTACCAATTTTATCGGATGCCTTATTAATTTCTGTTTTAGGTACTCTCTGCGTTAGACATACTCCAGCCACCGCATCTCGACTTCTTCCAGGAAATGTATCCTTTTCGAAATAATCAATGTCTGATGAATTTTCTTCTTCTCTCTTCCGCAAATTTCGTCTCCTAATTTATACTTTGCGTATATTGAAAGCGTTCGTTGTGCTCCCATTCAAAATTTTTTACGCTGCTGAAATAATTTTTGGCTTTTTGTCTTGTACATTATTTATATCCACTCACTCCAAAACCCATTGGTTATACTGGGGCAATTTATATACTACTAGCACCGGTAGGTATACATAACTGCAATGTTCCGCCGAAGAAACCCCACGTGCAGAGTTGAGTTGAAGCCCCATTACTTTGTCGCACGAGGTGGTTGCTATACCTCCATCTTTATTATACCCCTGCCGAGTGCCAAGCGCGGACCTATCGCATCTACTTTGTACACTTATATTCATTCGGCAATACTTCACTTTTCATTCAGATTCAAATATTTAACATTTTTTATGCAGTAACCAACAATCATCTTTTTTTTTCAAAGCTCACCAAATTTGTTCGATAGAATTTTTTCTTTTTCTTTTTCTTGTCATTCCCGATAAAAGGGAATATCAAATTATGATATTCCATATGTGCGAACGATGTGTGTGACTTTTATTATTCTTAAAGTCACTCCACATTTCCACAGCACTTGCCGCCTATTTTTTTTTCTTTTTTCATTCTATTAGCCAAGTATGTTATATTTTCTGAAATGATAACATAATGATAATACCTTTATCGATTATCTTCGAGAATATCGAAGGGCACAAAGTAAACTTTTTTGCTTGCGGACCATTGCACTCGGTTTTTAATTTTGTTCGATGTTCGGTCTTTGAAGTATCTGCTTTGCCAATATTTTGGTTGGTTACGTCCTTCTGGTTACCACTACTCGTTACAGTTCGAAAGCAATTGATTATGTGGAAAGCAGAGAGTCGGCACGAGACGTACGTATGAATCTTCAAAGCTCTGATGTATCACGTCGTAGCAATAATGCAGTTGCATCTAAGGTAAGGGTGGGTGGCACTTACAATTAGCTGGTACATAATTGTATATCCCTAGTTTAACAGGATAGCGAGTTACCCAGAAGCAATCGAGGTTAGTTTCCATCCAGCCTGGCCACAGCTAGATGTGGCTATGTAGCTTCTAATTTAACAAGTTTCAGGCAGCATCTCCCAGTTCTCATACCCTATATACCACCGCCGTGCGACGGCAGCAGCACTCGCGCAAATCGGTCGAAAAGCCAAGCCCTTATCGATTGCAATGGTTACTAAGTTGGCATAAATTTTGCCCTTAAGTACAATATACCTATATAGCAAAAGCTGCCACTACACCGCGCCCCATAGCGAAGGGAAGCGAAAATGAAAGGGAGAGCGTTGCCCTTCTTCCTACCCTATTTTTCCCGAACCAGACTCCGGACCCAGCTCCTCCCCGCCCTTCGGGGAAAAGGCTACGGCTGCTGTTCCCGCTGTTGCTTGGCGCCTTTTTCGTAATTTCGGCGCCTTTGCGCCCAACCATCGCGTTGCCATCGACCAAAAACTCTACCCCTCGCACGTCTTATCCACCCTTCATCCTTCGCCCTTTACTACGTTTCGTCTCCGTCCGTCGACTGCGACATTTTCCTCGATCTCTCTCTTTCTTCTCTTATGGCGTGTCTTTCTTGCCCGCTGCTTTCATCCCCTACTGCTATTATAGATATATATATGTACATTACGGTATATATATATATGAGCTAAAATTCGTCGGATAAATCTGTTCGTATATAATATATATGTGTATAGAAAACCATGTTCTCCGCGTT
This sequence comes from Athalia circularis, assembly GCA_963978495.1. Lineage (NCBI taxonomy): Eukaryota > Metazoa > Arthropoda > Insecta > Hymenoptera > Athaliidae > Athalia > Athalia circularis. The sequence goes on from OZ021702.1 coordinate 23,457,648, forward strand.
TCTTCTTTGAGACTTCTAGCACGACTGGTATTCGTTCGTTCGTTCGCCCGTTCCTGTCCCTAGTGAAGCTTAAATTGTAATGGAGTGATCATGTCGACGTTAATCCTGCTGGGGATCCTCCGAAGCACGGCACGAATGTATTTTCAAACAAATGACAATCGGAATTAATCCCCCTAATTATTCCCCGATGTCCCCCTTACCAGCGGACAATTTTAAACTCAAATCAAGTCATTCAATAATTTAATGCGCAATTAATAGCAACATTGACAAATCTATAAAAGAATTTTTTTCAGTCAATTGAGCTATGGCCAACCAAAAAAATTGATATTTGTGTCAAATACTTGAACAATTGTTTTTAGCATAGGTGTAAAGTATAGGTTCATGTTTGCAGGTATAATTACAACGTCTCGTTGGTTTTATTTGATTTTTTGATTTTTTTTCGGGTCTATAACAAAGACAAAGATAGAAAAAAAAGCAGAAGGAAAATTAAGGAAGCCCATCCAAGAGGAGGAATTGGAGCTGTTTCCATAGTTACGGGGGAGGAGCCGGTTTTGATCAAGTTGCGAGTTGCGGGAGCGTCGCTAATAATCGGGCCTTAATCAATTTTCAGAATATTCTCGAGAGTTTTTCAAACAAATTTTTATTCATTCTTTGGTTCGTCTTTTTTTTTTCTTCTTTTTTTGCAATTTCTTAATAACAAATAGGGGTGCTTTTTAATCGAGCGTATTTCAAAAGCTGACTGTACAGCGCCATCTGTAACAAAGCACGTATCGTACATGTCGTTTATATCCATATATTTTATAAATTCTACTGCGTGCAGAGCCGCTTTTATCAAATGAGTTTTATACTCCCCCTTTTTCTCCTCTGTAAACATTGAGTAACGCGAGAGAAAAAATGGAGGAAAACAAACGAAAAAAAAAAAAAATTGAAAACTTTTGGATTCACATTTCGTAAAGCAATTCCCATCTCATTTTGTACACGCGCACACATAAATAGCTACGTTCCTATACATGTACAATATACGTATATAACGGGAGTTGTAACTTCTGAAATTTTTATCACCGTTATATTAAACCATCCCCTAATTGTTCAGTCAAGTTTTAATTGCTCGAGTTCTCGCTTTCGCTCGTTTTCATGATTCTACTCATCTCTGCCTTTACTTATACCTGTATAGTATAGCAGTAGCAGCGACGACCCTGCGCTCACAAATTATTTAGACACGTTATACATCAATTTTATTTTTTTAAATTTAAATTTTAATCATTGCGACTATTATTGTTATTATTATTAGTATTATTACTATTCTACGCGCACTTATGTATTATTTGTTCATTCACAGTTGTAATTCGTACTCGTAGTTCTTATTTTTTCCTCCAATTATTTCTTTAATTTTTTTTTTGTACCTACAAACTCTCGTTTCGTTAAAGTTGCACTTTGATCACAAGAGAAACGTCGGTTTTCTCTTTGATGTCAACATCTCTGGTGCTAAAAGCTTAAGAATATAAAACGCGAGACAATGAAAAGGCTCTTTCATCATACTGAAGACTAACACTTTGAAAAAAAATAAAATAAAAGAAGAGATTAATTGATCTATAAAATTGAAGAAGAAAATGAAACTTCTTGGAGCTTGCAGGAATGCAGGAGTGAATCGACTAACTGCTCTACCAAATGAGGTGGAAACAACTTTGAATAGTTCTTTTTTTTCTAGCCCGTTCATCGGGCATTCCGTTAATTACGAGAAAAGTGATCAAAGTGCTATCGGTAATTGGCCCGATGCTCGCTCGCGTTTTCTATGCAATGTATAAAAACTTCGCTTCCTCTACTACAAATTTCCTGACCTCTGATTTTGTAATTCTATATAGAGAGCATTCCACGCCAAATCGAAAACCATTTGACTATTGCATCTCCGATTTTTTTTGAAAATCTTTCATGGCTTAGTACTGGTCGAGACTAACCTCAATTTTTGTTTGTCAAACCGTTTAGAATATATATTATAGATATTAATTTTTGAAAAATTACGTTTCTTTTTTTTTTAACGCCTACATTGAAAATTGAAAAAAATCAATAAGGCTAGTCTCGACTAGTACTAAAACCAAAAAAAATTTTCAAAAAAATCGGAGATGCAGAAGTCAAATGGTATCCAATTCGGCGTGGAATGCTCCATAGGTACCCCTTTTTTTTGCTATCGTCTTTTTTTCCTCCAGTCTATCTCTCTGGGGTGGTACATTGAAACTAAATACCTGCGCTCATATCCTTAGTCAACTAAAGATACCTATGTAGATATTTGTAAGTACAGAGTACAGGTATGTGTAATGTCGAGTGAAAAGTTTCATACGCAATGTTAGCCAATTATATTTGTGAACTTCATTTTACGCTTCATTTGTATAAATCGCTTCGGTGGATTGGTTCTCATTTTTACGCCAGCTTTAATTACGTTGAATTAGTTATTATTTTCGTTTACAGCTCCCTTGCGTATATGAGCTTGCAATTAAACTAACTGCGAAATAGAAGCTCTATGTTCACATATAAACCTATTCATATATATTATATCCACGTATGTGTTTATTAGCTAATATACAAGTGCGGGTATTTATAAATATCGCCCTCGATGTTTCATTCATGATCGATCTAATTTATCGACTCACTCCTCATTGCTCGTGTTATAAACATGTGTAAATAATTACGCACCGATGATCTAATTATACAGGTATTTATATACGTATATAATTATACCGAGAAAGGGTGTATATCATTTATACGTATAACCTATATTACTAAAATTGGTATAATTATGAGTCGGTCTTTCGCGGAAATTCTTAATTCTTTCCTCTAGGCCTAGAAATATTGCGTGCTTAGATTTAATTACAGAGTGTACAGACCTTATGATAGATATTAAATTTTTTATCATCATATGATCATTTATTGTTGAAAGTTGCCAAGGTACATGAAAAATAACGTCGACTTGCCGAATTCTCTGGTAATATTTCAAACCAGTTTAAGACCACACCAGATGTTCCTACAAATCATTTTTACATTTTCATCTTCTTCTTATTTCTACCACTTTTCTTCCTATTTTCTCTGAAACGTTTTCGTAGTTTTCCTTTCAGTTTTACGTACACTGTAAAGCGATGCTTTCAACTTTTCCCAACGTCACGCCCTGCGACGCCTGCGAATCTTTCGAAAAATCTATGTATCCATAAAGAAACGGAGACGATGAAATTATTTGAACATTTTTCGGTTCGACTATGTGGATAATCACTAGAGCGGTCCTTAAAATGGTGATTTTAAAAAATTTTGAGATCAATCTTTCAAACGGTTCCAATTTCTGGAAAAAATTTCACCTGAAGTTTGAGCCATTAATTCCAACGGAAAGTCGTACCGCACAATTTTTTTTTGTGATTTGAGAAGAAAAAAAATTTCTCCAAATCGATATTTCAAATCGGTAAATGTGTGCAACTGATCATTTTTTGCCCAATTTTACCATTCAATAAATGCTATAAATAAATTAAATTTCTTATTTAATTAAATACTCTCGTAAATACTACTATATTAAATTACCGAGTTACATTAAATGCGGCTGCAAAAAATTGTGCGACGCGTGTTTCCGTTGGAATTAATTGTAAGAGCTGGAACTTGAGGGGAATTTTTTCACCGCAATTGGAACCGTTTGAGAGTTTGGTCACGAAAATTAAAAAAAAATCACCATCTTAAGGACCATTCTAATAAAGACACATACATTTTTATCGTGATTATTATTATCATAATATTTTTATTCATTCGTGGCGAAGTGCATAGTGATAAAGATGATAATTGATGTAAACTGACCTCAATATATATTCGAACAAATCGTTTTGTAATATATGTAACACCTGCAACTATATCAGGAGTGCACACACCTGATGCACACCTGCATCATGTCAGCGTCGTGACAGCAACAGCTTCACGATATACATCCTACTATGTGTATATATCCGTAAATATACTATATACCTACCGTATCTACACCTGCGTTTAAGATCTTATCGTAGAGTACTTGTGCAGCTCCTCGTGTACGTAAGAAGCGAGTAGGTATATAAGTTACGGCGAAAAAGAGGTCAAGCACAGTGTTTTAAGTCTGGAGATCGTGTCGCAGTAATTCTCGTATATATTACGCTTCGATAAACATGGCGAGCATTGACAACCTACCAATAACGAACCTCCTACCTTTCTTCTTCTTGATGTTCGTTCGTTCGTTCGTTCGTTCGTGCAGAGTAGAGATTGCCGAAATGTAATAAGTTACAGAGTATATTAGCTACAAATTACATTCCATACAGGTATACGGGAATCTTAAGTATGGCTTTTAACTTTCTGTCTTATATCCTCCTACATAGTAAATGAAGCCGTCTATATACCCATGTTTAATATATTATAGGTAAAATGGTAACTACCAAAGAGGTTTCAATTACATTGCAAATTGCAGGAAATATTTAATACGAGATGAGTAGGTTTTTCCTTTTTTTCTTTATATTTTGCTTCATCTTCGTTCAGATTTTATACTCTACGACGAATGACCAGGTACGAATTTTCGTCATTTATTGTAAAATACTTTGAGACATGTTTTTTTTATTTTTTTTTTTTTATTTTTTTTATACACATAAGAACGTGGAAAAGATGAATAAAATATTTCTTATGAATTTTCTTCGTGAACATAGAAGCATGTAAGATAAAAAAGAGGTAGGAAGCGACTTCGCTTTGATACAGAGGATCATTTCCATAATCACGCGTGGTTCAATTGGTTCCAATTGGTTGCAATTGGTTCCCAACGTTCCAATCTCTGCTGCGATGCTATAGGTATGCAGCATATATACATCTACATATTAAGTGCACATGTGTGGTACCACCTTTATAAAATATATACCTCATGTACCTTCTTATTAGAATTTAAAAAGGAATAGATTTCGCAGAAAAATCTAAGGATCTCTTCTCACAGCTTTATAAACGTCCACTGCACTCCAGTGAGAAAAAAGGTGCCTGCTTGTTTGCTGCAAGTTCCGCATTGAGCATTTGAAGCGAAAAATTAAATTGCGATTTCAAAATAGACTAGTTCCTAGTTTCTTCATAGGATCTGTACCATATCCCCGATTCTAATTCAATGGAAAAAACTGAATTGAAGATTATCCGTAAAGTATTTTTCACGCGTCGTCCGTATAAAAATTTTTTGCTGTTTTTACTTCCTGTATTTCTATGTTTCTTTTTCTTTTTGCTCTTGGATACAAGGAAAGTAAGCAAAACGTCAATCCAATTTTCCCCAACCGTCCGCTGTAGGTTGTTATTCCGTGATGATAAGACACGACTGACAGTGAAGAGAGCCTAAAAGCAGCTTCGCCTCTTATCTATTGCCGTGACGTCGCAACTCGCAACTTCCAACCAGCTGCGTAACTCATTGTCGTTATACAGAAGGCGAAGAGAGAATACATTGTCAAAACATGAACTCGTTACGTTTCGAACAAAAAAGTGCGTGAAAATTTTGTATCCTGATCACGAGTAAATAACTTTTGCGGTTGGTCATGCGAAAAAAATTGAAAATTGAAAAAAAATAAACAAAAACCGGTAAAAATAATTCCCATGCTAGATTTTCGAAGACGGATTTTCTTTATTTTCTACCACGAGCTCCAATCTGTGCCGAAAAAAAATCTATGATTCGAGTGGTTTTTTTTGTTTTCTTTTTCGATCGATCCGATTGATATCCATAATAGCGTAAAATGTTCTGTTCTGCGATTGATGCTACATCACCCATTCAGAAATCAGTTGACTATTATATCGCGAACCACGAGAGTGACGGTAGACAAGGGTAAATATTTGTAGCACCCTGTCTGGCGCTACTCAAGCGCATAGCGGCAGCGGTAGCTACCGGATAATCACCTATCATTAATGCAAATGATCAACAATAACGTTGGTTGCTTGCCGAGTAACAGCAGCTATAGCAGCGCCAGCAGCAGCATCACGCTGGTAACCTTTTCTCTGCCTCTCCTTCTCTCTCTCTCTTTCTCTCTCTCTCTCTCTCTCTCTCTTTCTCTCTCTCTTTCGACATCTCCATATATCTGCGGACCTATAATACACTGTGTACTTTATAACTGATGGTATGTGAATAATGTATATGTATGTATGTTCTACAGCTCGAATATATGTATACATATGTAATTTTATGTAGAGATATAACCCATACGTGTAAATCCGTTCCGGGTTTAGAGGCTCATTATCGAACGTCAATATTACCCCCATTTCCGTTTCATTTAGAATGGCAAGTAGGTAGCTATGTACGATTATCCTTTGCTTTCAGGAGCGATTATATCAACGGCTATAATATCAAATTAATCACTTCCTAGGTCACAACCTCTTCGATCCCATCCACCCGCTTCTCAACACCTGCAGCTGTTCGCCATTTTTTTTATTGTAAATCACCCATTTGAGCCGATTATTTTTCACGTGAAACTTTCCTTGTTTTTGACATCATATATATATTTTTTTTATTCGATTTTTTTTTTTTTTTCATTTCACTCAACTGTGCAAGAAAAAAACAACGGCAGACTAAAAAGGCTGAAAAATATCGAGGGTAAATTAGTTCAAGAATCTTTCCATCCGCTTTGCTTCTCGTCGACTTCAAGAGTTATCGGGTTGTTTGAAATTTTTTCGAATTTCCTCTCTTCTTTTTTTTTTTTGTTCAATCATGCTTGTTCTGGTCTTATTCGGAAGTTATTATACGCATGTATAGTATATAGGACCGTAGGGACGATCGCGCAATAAAACTTTTTTAGCGGATTTCGGGAACCTGGGAAACGTTATACATGCATCCGAAGTCTATGTACAGATTTATAAGAAAAGAAAAAAGAGAACAAAAAAACGGGGATATAAACTTCAGAGTTTCGAGGCGACTTCCGGTTGACTTTTGGCCTGCAGCGTTTCGTATCGAACCGACTTCGTATAAGATCTCATATACCTGCGCCACCCTGATTCTCATCCCTAAAACGAATGGAGAGGATGTGGTTAACCACGTTGGCAGCGACAGACTCGTTTTAAAACATTTTTCTTTTCTCATTGATTAATTTTTTTTTTTTTTTTTTTTTAAATAAACAAATAAACGTGTAGAAAAACCTTCTTCCAGTTCGTTCATCGCGTTGTAAAGATCTGACCATGGATAGATTTTTTCTTTTTATTTTCCGTTCTCTCTTCCTCTGCTCTTTCAGAACTCATTATCACCTTTTGAGACCTTTTCCAGTAAGGTTGGACTGATCGAAATCGGGATGCACTAAGCTTGAATTCTTTCCGGTAATAATTTTACAGAACAGTACAGAAAAAAAATGATAAAAACTTGAGGATAAAAAAGATTGAGATAAGAGAGAGGACTAATTTTTGGCACTCTGATTTCACATGATCATTTCCAGAGGGTTTTATGATCGTTATCATAATTTCTCATCATTGTATGTAATTAAATTACACGATGACTATCATATATACCTCGTTACACAGAAGAATCTTTGAGCGGGCAAAAGTGATTGAATTTTTTTGTTTCTGTCAAGTATATATTTTACACCTATATTTTGTAGCTCATCCCTTTTTCTCGTTTCAATTTCACGTCGTCGTCACCACGTTATATTCAGCGGTGCGTCGCGACGCCCTGGCGCCCTTTTTTGCTTATAAATAGAAACGCCAACAGATATAAGGTATATAATTCTCGTTCGCGATGCTGCAGCGCTGTGATACATACATTCATACAGCAAGTACTACCTAGTTTTTGTTTTTTACTCCTGCCTTCATTTTTTTTGGCTTTCCTACTTTTCGGATTTCTCTTGATGTTGTTGGTTGTTGTTTTTTCACACCGCGGGGGCCCGAGTCTTTGTGATTCCGGTGGACACTTGTCTTGTGCGAAGAGTGTTCGAGTGTAGAAAATTGTCTCGGTGGTAATTTTTAATTAATCGACAACGGTATTCGTTAATGAAATTAAGAATGGGGGAGGAAAGGGCAGAGGGAGGGAACGGTGATAGGGGTTGTTCGTGCATAGCGGCAGATTTTGAGTGCATGATGCAGCTGAGTAACGTGAAACCGATATGCGGGTGATGGATTATTATATCATTGCAGAATTATATGGACGTAGATCGATGACCTGGCTTGAATTTTCTTTTGTACGTAACTCGCTCATTGTACAATACTTCCTGTGCGTGCGATGAGCGTGACAATTTTTTTCTATCCTCATTTATTTATTAGTTTTTATTTTTTTCCTATCAGAAGATGGAGATGTCTCAGACACTTGTGATACCGTTTCAAACGTCCCTTATGCGCAGTCACTATTCGTGAAATTGAGGAGAAATTTTTTTTTTCTCTTCTATCCCGTAGTTTTATTTCAGCGGTTTTAGTTTACCGCACGTTCCGACCTTCTCGCGTGCACGAGAGAAGGTGGGATAAATTCCACCGTGGGCGATCGCCTCAATTTTTAACAATTTTCTTTTTTTTTCCCTAAGCCCCACGCACTGTCGATCGCTCTGACAATGGAGAGCGCCAAGCTCTGGGATTAAAAACGTCAGCCACCAGCAGCCTTTCTCTCATCTATTTTACTTCTCCTTTTCTCTCTCATTCTCGTTCACGTTTTTCATCTTCCCTTCTCCTACGCCATGTGGCTGGCTTACAGCTATCTTATACTCCCCCATTGTGTTTCTGTAGGTATAACGCCGGTCATGATATAAGGGATAGCGCTCTAACGGAAGAGAACCCTTTGTTTATGATACCAGCTCTGTAACATCTTACCTCTGGAATTTTCAGCCCGCGCAAAATAAGACATCAGCACGACGTTCTTTCCAATTTTTATAGATCCACATTTATATTACCGGATGCCAGTTTGCGAAATTTTCATTCACATCAAAACGGTAGAAATTCAACTGTTATAAGTTTGTGACAATCGCACTTCGAAAAACGATTGAAAGAAAGAAAAAAAAATAAGAGAGCTCTGATCCGCATTGCGTTTCCGGTTTGAATAACGTCGGCGGCGTGTGAAAACTCTCGTGAAAAAGAAAGCAATCATCCCGAAGCTTCTCTAGTTTATTATTTTTTTCGGTTCCTTTTATAAATATGAATATTTTCGTTTGACTCGTCGGGTTATAGATATTGGTATATCTTTCTAGGTGTGTATATAATACCTATATAAATATATACACAGGGAGTAAAATGGCGAAGCATCGCAACTATAAGCACGCGGTAACGGGAGCGATTGCGTGACGGAAGTCAGTCATTCACGAATGTAGTCCCTATTGTCGTGCAGCAAAACTCGCGGGTTTGCAGACGCTGCTGAGAATATAAGAAACTCGAGCTAACAATGAAACGTATAACCCTCGATCAAGACCACACTGTATTTTGTAGTACATATGTACGAGTACATGAATACCTGTGTCTATATACTCAGCTTGTGTAAAGGTATATTAATTTCACGCTTTTTATTACCGCATAAAACGCACACACATACACACAAGCTGTACAGATTCATCAAATAAGCTCAAGAGTATCCTTGGAAAATCGACCGAGTGACTATAGTGATCGAGGCGGCTCGACGATTGCCGTTTTTCGTCTGAATTCGTTTATGCATTCATACCAATCTGGCGTCTCACCGTCAAAATTATTTTAGTCTAACCGAAAAAAATTGATACCTTGTCTTTCAAAACCTTTTTCTTTTTGTTTTTGATGACGGATCGTCGATCCGTCCAATTCGCATCTATCATCGGACTTGCAGCGCTTTGTACGTTTATCTCGTTCGTGCGAAACAATTTCCGATTGCACATATTATTCATTCTATACGGAACGACGTTACGTGCGTACGCGTGTATGGGCATCGCGTGATGAACTTTCGCAGGAAATAAATCAATAATATATCACAAAGTCTTCGATGCGGAGAAAACATACGTAACCATCCGATCTTCTCGCCTATGGTATATAATATTCCCCCATGCTGTTGTTGGGGGGGGGGGAAGCGTGGGTGAACACGGTCTGAGTCATTTGACACGCGACAAAGCTGCGCTTTCTTCCATCGCCGATGATGCGCTAGACAGAGAATCCGTGCCTCTGGGCATTGGCTAGAAGATGCGCTGTTATTTCGTGGGAATATATCTGAACCTTCATCTCTTACTTATTGTTAGAATGTTATAACAGTATAAAGCACGCGAGTATGGGTGGGAAAATGAAAAGAAGAAAATGAAGAAGTAACGAGTAAAAAACGGGATAAAACGTTCGTGGCAGTTGCATTTATGTGGTGGATAGATCTAAATTTAAAAAACTTACGACTTGGTACTTTGATCTTATTCATGTGGTGCGGGCGCACAAAGGAGCATCTGAAGAAATCAAAATTCAGGTTTCGCCTGCAAGCTTTATACCTACTATACATGCAATATTGATTTTTATAAAACTTTCTCAATATTTTTCGACAACCATCCGATTTTTTTTTCTGTTTTTTTTTCTCTTCTGAAAATATGTGGGGAAAAACCGACTGGGAAAAAATAATTAATTTCTCTTCTCGTGAACAGTTTTGAATTCAAGCTCCGTCCAAAAATTACTTGAAAAAATTGTGTGATTAAAAAGAAAATGGCTCAAATAAAAGTAATCACGGTAAAAAAAAAAAAAAAAAAAGATTCCAGATTCCCATTTTGGATTTTCGGAGATCTGATACTTTTTCTCAAAAAACGCTCGTTGTCAGCCTTTTCATAATACAGAAAATAAATCACGCAGGTGTATACCCTTTAGAGTTTAGAGTATTGTATACGAGTGAGTTGAACACTCAGAAAAATCTAGTTCAGCTATCGTTGAGATTTTGCGAAGTGGGTTTTTTGCCCTATACGAGATTTTTTTTGCTCATGCGTCGGATCCCTGCGAGCTCACAAGTCTATAACGTTGGTAAAAAATTGAAAAGACGAGAACAAATAAAGGATAAAAAAAAAAAAAAAAAACTCCGCGGGTCTGGTTAACCTTACCTGGTTTACTTGGATGAGAAATATAAGAGCCCTGAGATGGGGGGAGGGGAGGGGGAGATTCGTTGCAGACCTGGGTGACCGGTCCCACGAGCGTCGCAGGCTGGCCTTGCCACGTCCCTCGTCCGAGCAACAAAGAAACTACTTACTGCTTAGACGAAGGCACTACGGTAAGTTATAAGGAATACCATAAGTACCTTATACTCTCACTTCTAATATTGCTCCTGCAGTATCAATATTTTGATTGTTATTCATTTTTTTATATATTTTTTTTTTTTTTCCATACTTTTGCAATCTCATTTTTACACGCCCGCGCGCGAGAGAATTTGATAAATTTGATCGATTTATTTAATTAACGTAAAATGAGAGGTTTGAAGATCAGGTGCTCGAACATTTGCGAACTGATATATGAATTAGATATGTGTGACGTCAAAATGTTACATTTAAAGCACCGTGGGTAGACGCTGGATAGGGTTGAATGGAGAGGAAGAGAAAATGAAGAATTTCAGTCCCAAAATAATTAATCAAATCTGTTAATGTCATATTATTCGTAAAGACGTGTATCTAGCATTGTGACGTCGGAACAACTGCCATATTGGATTTTTATTTTTCACAAATAACGAATTCCACTACACCCAATGTGGTTTCCGAGGACGTATAAAATGCGTGGTAACAGCAAAATAGTAATTTTTACCCCCCCTCAATTTTAAGCGTCCGGTGACGAGGAAAATTATCGAGCTGATCAAAAAAACAAAAATCAGTGATATTGGCTGCGTAACGAACCGACACTTTTCACTCGCTCTCAGGGGGTCTTAGGACCATCCTTACTGCGCACTATAATGAGAAAAGAAAAAAAAAAGTTATCTTAACAGGTAGAAAAGCGTACCTAGGTGTTGTATAGGTATTATATTTCGTCGTTAACACGTGTTGGGTTGAAACCGAAGACCAAAGATTGTTGAACTTGTAGCTCGGATGCTGCTGCTGTCTATCTACCTAACGTACAGCAGAGTGCCAGAATATAAGTTCCCTATAGTTATAATATCTACGTAGCGAGTAGCTCTGAAATTCTAAATTCAAAAGATATAACCTTGTACATACATATAATCTATTGCATCTCAATAATCGTGGAAACTGCTGCCGCGCCTTTGTTCGTAAAACTTTATCATAGCTGCGGCAGCATGCGCGTATAACTAGAAATTCTAGTTCTGCTACTGCGTAAATATATACATAAGTGCAATCAACCCTCTCGCACTGCATTTATGTAGTCTATTCCGAGCCAGAAGGAATTTCACTCCGCGTCGTATTATACGTGTACCGTTGTACGAATGCCCAAAAATTTTTCACCGTTATATTTGTGATGCGATTTTATACAATTATAGAATCTATTTTTGATCCTCACGCGGTTTGCAAAACGCAAAATATTATCGTGGGCGGTGGGCGGGTGATATCCACTCTAACCGTACGTATACACGTACGTACGACTTACTTTACTACCGACCAAGAAAACTTTTGCCATTCAAGTCTCTTGGGAGGTTAACCTGTTCTTCTTGGGTTTATACTCTCCGCAGGGCTTTTCCCTCACCGCCCATTCTCTCCACTTTTCGCTTCTCTTCTCTTCTTTGCTCTCTTCTTGCTCGTATGGATATTTCTCTTCACGTGAACCTACGGACGACGATCCACCTACCTTTTACCTATATATTATACATACGTGTGGAAGAATAGGGTATGTAGAAACTATAGACTCTTCATCACAGCGTTTATATGACGCCTCTAAAAGTCAGCATCTTTTTACAGTCTAGTTTGTGGAAAGCTTTTCAAAATTCAGGTCAATCAATGGTTAATTTCAGGTGCAGTGATGTCATATTTGACAGACATTTTTTATGGTTTTCAAAATAGGCCCGCCTTGATTTCTCAAAAATCGTGATCGAATTCGATTGCAGGAATTTTCGGAGCCGAGCTTTCGTTTCATGAGTATTATGGGGATTTATGTTCACGCGCTCGTGACGACGATCTCGTCCATTCAAGTTCAAGGTAGAAAAGGAACATATTCGAAGCAAAATATACGTGGATTTTCGGAATGGTTAAAAATGTCCTCAACTAGCTTTCCACATTCAGTCGACGAACACTTGAATGAACATCGCTCTACTCGAAAGAGCGGGAAAGATTCCGGTGAAAAAGTTGCGAAAACATATCCTGCATGACGAATGAAACATTCGACGTAAAATATTCATTCGATCCAAATCACATGCGAAATTTGGAGTGTAGGTTTATTTTATGCGAATTGACCCGTGCAAGTGTTCAAAGTGCGGTTATGGTTTTGAAATTTGCGCGCCCATATCTCTAGGGCCCGTGCGATACATGTCTCGCCTGCATCAGAACTGAAGGGCGAACGAAATCCTTGGAATGCGTCGTATAATTTGTGTAGACGAATCCGGTGAACCAGTCAAGTTGCATACCTTTGTCGGGCGGCGGTTGCACGCACAGACGTCTATACCTGGCATTCCGAGGACCGGCTTTTGCCCCTAGACCTGGTTCGAGGATTCTGTTTCATAAACCGGCATCTAGAAGCGCAGACGGCTCTGAAAACTAGCTTTCAACGACCGGTTCAAACTTGCCGATAATAACGCGCCAGGCAAATGAAATGTCCGAGCAGAAAATCGCGTCTCCCTTTTACGTTCTATGCAGATATCGTATTATCCGCCGATCCGTCGTTTTTGTATATGCTGTGATTGAATTTTCAAAAATCGACAATTTATCAGCGTTGCACAATGCGGGACTGTGAGCATTGGTCACGAAGTTTCGATGATACCGATTCTTCTCCGCTAATTAAACCGGCGATAACAATGTCCTTGTTTATCGCTCCTTTCTTGTTATGTATTGTGCAGGTATAGGTTATGTTCCATAGAGTCCATATACCTGCCTACCCGTGTAGCGACTCTATATCATTGTCTCGACGATCGTAAACTCTGCAGAGAGAGAGAAAGAGAGAAAGACGGTTATCGCAAAAGTTTTCCCAAAGCACCGTTCAAGCTTTGGAAAGCGAACGCGTCCATTGTTTTGCTTTGTACCACGCGACGTTCTTTGAGCAAACCTATATCCTCTTCCCTTCTATCCCCCTCGCAACGTTCTTGTACCTGATGTTATGTAGGCTTAACGGAATACATTATTTGTAGGGGGCCGAATTCCAAAACCCGGAAATTGAATTCTCAAGAAAATTATTATTGTTATATTCACGAAGACGTGCCGAAATCTTAAAAGAAAAACAGTTAATATTATAACCATCGAATACGTCGTTTCATCGAAAATTAACGATTGATTGTGTTTGTTTTACTTATATCCTCCTTTTGTTTCTTCCCTCTATAGATTTTCCTAAAGAACACGTCATGTTTGCGTAAACTTTATGAAACAAAAAAAATTCCACTATTTTTCTTAACCAACATATTATCACAGTTACGTCATCACCGAACTCTTACAAAGTGACCTGCACAAGATCATCGTCAGCCCGCAACATCTCAGCGCCGATCACATAAAGGTCTTCCTATATCAGATTTTACGAGGTGAGTGATAAATTATCATTTTTTTGTTTTCATTCTCTCTAATATATTTTCCACTTTCCATTTCAGTTAGGGAATTTATTATATAGACACCTTCATTTATCAGATAATATTTGAGCTCTAAGTTCAAGAAATCGCCTACGAGGCTTCGACGATATTTATATTTCCAGGATGAATCAACGAATTTTGATGTACATAAAAAAAACAAACTAGAAATACATAATTCACAGCTACTCTACAAATTTGAATATTTCACCTCGTGGCATCCTCGTGCTTTTATTGTTTATTAAATTTGGTTTTCACTACAGTTCAAAATTCTTCGTTCATATTTGTGTGGAGCGGCGTGCAGAATTATGCACGCCCTTAGTTGGGACGGAAATTAAATCTCTGGTTTACCGTGTTAGACAATATTTTGACATCCTCACGATCCGAGTCACGATGTTATTATCGTATATATACATATATATATACCAAAACGGTAAAATTTGTCATAACATTTAAAAAAAAAGGGAGAAATAAAAAGAATTATCAGTCAACTTGGTTTTTATAGCTCACAAAATTTCGCTCGTTGCTCATTTCGTATTCGCGTATCGTTTTTCATTTCTTTTCATTTTTTTTTTGGTTTTTTCAACAAAAACATCAACTGCACCACGTAGGTACTTATGTATATGACATCATTTATGTATCATATATACGTATACATATGTATAACATGACAAACCAAATAACGAACTCCTGCTGTAAAATTCAAATTTCATAAAGCCAATCTCTCAAAAAGTTTTTTTTTTCCTCTTTTTTTTTTCGCTCGTTGCTTTTTTGCACCGTCGCGGCGCTAAAGTTCGTAAACAAATTACAAAAATGTATGTACAAAAATATACATACGTAATACATATCGTGGCTTTGTAATACGTAACTTTTTTTTTCTTATTTCTTTTTTTTATCAATATATGTACATTCAATATTCACGAGCTTATTTAAATGTGAATAATATGAAAAAAAAAAACGTAGAAAAAAAAATGTAGCGTTTACGTATACTATGTGCTAAATATAGGTATGCTGTTTTTGAAAATGTTATAGCGATGAGGCACGTTTTAATTTTATAAGGGGCTCACATATTTATTGGTCGTTTTTTTTTTCTTTTTTTTTTCTACACCATTCAATTTAACATCCGTGCAGAGGCAACGTCAAAAAGACGATGTAGGGTGTGCACAGGGTGGGTGTAAGCAAACGACTGCCGAGGTTTGGATTCAACTTTCTTTTAGAAGAGTTTCGAAAACATGTCATAAAAAACAAAGCTTCTGCTCCGACTTTATGAATGTAATATGTAATATGTAGAATGTAGATATATATATTATAAAGAAAAACAAAAAAAAAATTCAGTCCTGGAAAACAAAGCAAAATAAAAAACTTGATCGACTTTCATCCCCTAGTGTGTTAATTAAATTCAAGTGCGCAGTCTAGTCTTTTGTATTAAGTTTAGAATAAAAGTAGAACTAAAAATGATAAAAATAATAAATTATAACTGAAATTGATAGAAAATCTTGAGAATAATGATTACTATGCACGTAGAATTGAGATTGAAAAATTTAATATGCATAATATAAAGCAACGCGGTATATGGATTGTATTTGAATTTTGATTTCGGAGAGAAATATCAATTTATTTTTACTATTATTACTATTCTGTGGGTTTTATTTTTTTTTCTTTCTACTAAAATCTGATTCTGCGAGAATTCTAATGGTAAATTCATTTTGTTGGCGTATACTTATTGTCAGGCCTTTGTACACTCTTTATAGCTATTTTACTCGAGGAGAGACGATTTTCTCCGCTTTAACGGAGACGACGATCTTAAGAACTTTAGATTCAAGCTTCGTGTCTAGACGTTCGTTTAATCAAAATAAAACAAAAAAAAAAGAAGCATTTAGCTATGCAATCTAAATAACATGGCCTGTTGTGAAAGGTCCTTGAATAAGGCAATTTTCGCGATCAAGTAATTAAAAATCTTGTTTTTGTTCTTACCTCCCCATAAATTTTTTGCGGTCCATAGAAAAATTACAAGTCCGCACATCGAGGAAGTATATAATTTTGAAAATTTTACGAAATATTGAGGCTTCTTTCAAGTTCCTATAATTTTGAGATCTAAGTATAATCGGTATATATCATCCGAATTCTCTTCCTTATTTCGTTTGCTTTTGAACTTTCGAACTTTCTACACCACTTTTGCAAACTTTATTTGAATTTCTCAGCATCGTTCGGATTTCGTCAATTATTATACGTCATGTAGTACGTGAAATTAGTATTTTAATTTTCATATTTCGCAGTATGAAAATTACGTGATTATTATACACCTATGTACGTACGTAGAACTTGAACATAAGACTCAGATCAAATCTCTGATGATTCATGTTTGTCATTTTGATTTATCACTATAGAGAACCTGCATAGCAATTTCTATTACACTCATAGGTCTCAGCACGCTTCATACTTATATGGTTATAAATTTGTTATGTACCTACCTACGTATATCTTATACATATACCATACATGCGCCCACCTTATATACCTTTATCTATATACCTCCCTTGGTTATACGTCACTTGGTATCCCGATGCGATCTGTAAGCCGGATAATACGAGTACACAGACGATATAGCCTGTTGCTGCTGTATATATAGGTGTTGTACATACCTTACATAGAATACATAGATACACATAGGTATGCATATAAAATGTATAGGCATAGCAATTCAGATGAGCACCTTTAACCTTTTCTCTTCCTTACGCCACACGTACCCCTTAGTTTTATTTTTAATTTTATTTCATACGGAATGAAATTGGACAAAATTAACATTTTTACTTTAAGTGGTGTTCGTTTGGGTTCCATTTCCCATTTTCAACCTCGTTTCGCCCTCTTTTTCTCGAGTAAATAACATCTTTCGGTAGTTCGGGGGTGCGTGACTATAGCAGTTTGCGAAAAAGAGGGAGAATAAAGTAAGGAAGGAAGGAAGGAAGGAAGAGAAAGAGAAAGAAAGGAAAAGAGGTGGGAGGGCCTAACGAAATCCTGTATAGAGAGCATATATTCCTGGCCAAAGTATAATTGAAACCCACCGAGGGGTTGGGCTGTGAGTTTAGGTTTAGGTTTAAGTTTAGTGATATATTTATCAACCTCTTCTGTTCAAAGTAAAACTCACATGTGAAAATATTGAGAAGAAAAAAGAGAAAAAAAAAACAGTATGAATCATGGGATATTGATGAACGCAAAAAGTTATTAGAAACCAAAAACATGAATAATCCTATCTTAAAAAATTGACTAGCTTAATATACTCGACGGTTTCGTGTTCCTGAGTCCAAATACGTTGAAAAAGTGTGCAGCGATCGATTTTAAAAATACTTCATTTTTGGCCCAAAAATCGAAAAAATCCAAAGGGGTATACCTTAGATTTTTGTCGATTTTGAAGCCTAAAATGAAGTATTTTTAAAATCGATTGTAGGACACTTTTCTTATGTATTTTGACCTCAGGAACACGAATCCACGAGCTAAATTGATCTATCTATAAAATTGATCGAGGTATCGCCAATTTATCGCTTCTAAAAGTGAAAAAATAAGGACATCTCGATGGGATTTATCCCCAGCTTAACTTACTTGACGGATTCGTGTTCCTGCGGTCAAAGTACGTTGGAAAGGTGTCCTGCAATCAATTTTGGCAATACTTCATCGAAAATCAACTCTTGATTTTGATATGGTCCAATAGGCGTTAATAGGCTATTCTTATGTATTTCGAGCTCAAAACTAAAACTGAATTATTTATTCGTATGCGTATTATAATATTATAATGTGTATGTATGGAGTTCAAATGGAAGAACAAATCCACCCCGGATTTTTATTCCGTCTACTGCAGGGGCGTAGGGGCGGGGGAATAAAAATAAAACCGAGTAACGGTGTATGATGCACATATGTACGTATGTACGTATAAACAAATACCTTGTACGACAATCGTGGCGGAAGACCCGGCGCCGCAAACTATAATGTATGAAAAAAAGGGGTCTTGTAATTCGTTTTCTCCCTTCGTGTCTCGCGAAGCGAGCCCAGAACTTCCCGTTGCTTTACGAAAGTGCTCCCATTGTGCGGCATATATGCATGTATTTCATACACATATGTATCTGAAATGTGGAAGACTCTCAGGTTATTTCATAACGGGGTGATTTAAAAGAGACCACAGCACCAAGTGCGTGGCTATGTATATTGCGCGGGGTTGGTGCAATGGCAAAGAGCCGAAGCGCGACGCTTTATAGATAAACTTTGATGAGAGAATTGCTTTTCAAATATTTACAGCAATTAGAAAATAATGGCTTCGGGTACCTATACTGACAATGAGAAGTGGTAGATGACAATACGAGCGTGTGTTTCATATGCTAACAATAAGTGTAATGCTGGAACACTTGTTCTTTTTTTTCAAACTAACGTTTCTTTCGAGTCAAAATTTGAGTCTGTCTCAAATGTAGATGAATTTAAAATTACCCCGACGCACCTGATTACTCTGAGAATATATTGTTCATTTATCTCGAATTGTCGAAAACGAATGATTCGTTTATTTCCTTTTTTTTTCTTCAATTTCCTCCGTAATTAACCTAACCATTCATGGCACCGTTTCTGATAGAAATAAATAAAAAATCGGAAAACCAAAAATCAAGTGAAAATCTTAACGGTACGGACATCGAATTTTTATGTCCCAAAATCTACGCCGTATGCACACATGCATGTCAGTTTTTTTTTCTTTCATCTCTCGCTACTTTTATTTCGATTTTAATTTCTGTTTTGTTCTGTTCGTCATATACTTGTTAATTCAAAGGCGCTTACAACCCTTTTAAGGATCGTTGTAGCTTGTAGCGCGGGCATGTACTTTGTAGGTGCAATTGAATGCATCTAGGTGGGTTGCGGCAGTATAGTAGCAGCGTCTGTAACTTTATATAATGCTTCATATATTTAATACACCTGTATAATCCTACATTACTACACGCCGCGTGTGCACCTATTCACCAAGTACTTACGAGGGGCACCGCCAGCCACTCTTCGCAGGGATAAAATTTTACCCGAGATTCTACCGTTCAAGATAAAGGGAGTTACTGTTGCTGCATTTTGTAGTCTATAGAAAAGTGTAAGCCTGTCCAATGGTACAGGTTTAGAGAACTGCAGGTGGAACATAGAACTTTGACTTTATTATAACTGAGAATCAATGCAAATTTTACGACTCCAGGTTTCTGTATAGGTCCATAGTACATTTTTACTCCATAAATATTGGAGCATTGCTGAACGTCACATCACACGCTATATACGAGATTCTTTTTTTTAGCTATTTATAGTTCTCCTTTTCTATTTCTTTATTTATTTATTTCGAAAAATTTTTCTTTTTCATCGACGTCGCGTTATAATGCTGATCGTAGAGAAGGTTTTTCGTACATCTGTCTATACAAATAGTAAAATATATCTATATTTATACAAGTAACTACGTTTAAACTTTATGGCTTCTTTAAGTCTTTCAGACTACCCTCGTAATCCGACGACTATTATCCGATGAATATTCCTTTGTAGTTTTTTCCCAATTTTTCAAAACGCCTACGATTTGTTTTTCATTTTATTTTTCATCCATCGAAAGTTACTTAGAAGAACAAAAAAGATATTTAAATCGTTCGAAAAATAATCTGAGCCTTTCATTGATTCATTTTTTTGATCCTGAAATTTGGTTAAACACGTGAATTAAAATATAATGTGAAAAATTGAGAATTGCGTAAAAAGAAAATAACGACGAATTCAGTGTACGTCATTATGATTTACGGAGGAAAATATAAAAAAATATCGATCGTTTATGATATATTTTAGAAAATTTATTGTTATGTTTGAAATAAATGATCTTCGTTAGTAGAGAGGGGTGATTATTTAGTTTCTGTCGCTCGTAAGTCTTCGGGTGTCGCCGAGCGTCTTTTTCTTCTTCACTTTCTATGTCTACTCTTTCTTCTCTTCATCACTCTCTTATTCACAAAGTACTTCTTCTTCCTGCTTCTTGCGCACTGCAGTACTCGCTCTGCAAAATTATATATCCATCTTCTCTTGAAACAACAAAGAAACTGCAAATGAACTCAACATACCTATCTCGTGCTTTGACAAATTATAATAATTCACATAGCTAGATATTCAACTTTTAAAATCACCGTGTTTTGTTTTTCGGAAATAACTTGTTATGGATTCATTTAAATTGCAACTTCATGCGTACAGACATGCATCGTTTGAGAAAATATTTCATTAACGACTTTCAAACTTTTTCTCTGTCAAATTTTTAAAATTGCTCTATTTCAGCGCACGGTGGCCATGGTCTGTATACGATATTATACTGATTTGTAATTCGCGTGCGACCCCGATTGGTCCTAAACGAGCAATTCAGCAGAATATTCGTTTTATTTCAAGTAAAAAAATTGCGAAACTTGTATGTTATTGAGATGCCTAGAATTAGATAACTGAATAGCTAGCTAGGTATGTACACGTCTACGTGCGCGTGTAGATATGTATAATAAAGAGAGAAGGAGAATTGCCGGGCCAAACCAGTCCTACCACCACCCATCCGTGACCTGAGACCCCGTCATGCGGTCCCTTCAGGCCGAAGCTGAAGGCCCCCTCGATCACTTGCTGCAATTGCAATCGACGTAGCGCTCACCGTTCGAGACGAGAAATCAACCTATATGTATGCGTAGAAATTAACGCCCTCTTTTTCACTATCGTCCACGATTCGTAAAACTATAGTAAAGTTACGTCCGCAGATTTGACGAGAAAAAAAAATCAAAATTTATAACAAAAAATCATTGCCGCCAGCCCGCACGCGGTGGTTCGAAAAAAATGGATAGATTATACAGTTAGTATAATAGTTTTTTTTTTTTTTTTTTTATTTCATTGGATTTTTGCATTCCATATACGCATTATTTTCTATGGGTAACACATGTGTTATGAGTATAAAGCTACTCAGATAATCAGCCGATCATCGGGCATCGTGGCGTTCGATTTATTCGAACCGCCTGACGTAAACTGGCCGCTACTACTAACTAACATAAGTTATAAGGAGTTGCGGCGCGCTTTGGTCGGCCAGATATATAGTAAAAAACGATACGTCATATCACTACCTATAGTATATGTATATTTTTTTATTTTTTTCTTCCATAATATTGAAGCTCGTGTGAGTTGCGAGTTGATATAAGTACAATTTGGTATTGATATATTGTAACAAGAACTGATCAGTTATGAAAAAAAATTACCAATCGACGTTGTTCTGATTCTTTTTTTAATTTCTCAGTATATAAAGTATCTATTAATTTATTTGTATCTAATTATTCATCATATTGTTCTGAAGAGTCTTTCTTTTTCTTTTGTAACTATTTTTCGCATTCTGTGAGCAAAAATATCGAATACAAAGAGACCGGGAATTTAGCTCACGATGAAAGTGAGGAAGCAATGTAAAGCGTTTTTTTTATCTTGGACAAATGTCATTAACCTGATTATATTTTTGAAACAATTATGTTTATCCACCTTTCTGAACGAAAAAAAGTAAAGGAAAAGAAAAAAATCTACGCGGTTGTAACGCATTCAGGATTACCAAAATAGAACAAAAAAATTGAAGATAAATCGGGGAGAAAAAGAAGCGCAAAGAGGTGCGGTATATTGGCGGCGGTTTGCTATCGTAAAATTTTATAATGAATAAACCTACTTTGAGTTTTAAAGATCGAGGAATATCCCGAGAGCCTTTGGAATCTGCACGCACCGGGAATCGGCGAGTGCGGTGAACTCATCCGGATCGAACGTAAAATCGTTACCGTGACGTATAACATACCTACCTTATATCCTTGGTACAGACGCGATCTTTCTGCACTTCACAGGATAATCGAACCCAACCGCGGCGATTTATTTAATCATTTTTGAAAAATTCAGCACAGTATAATTCGCACGATTGACCACATTTTTTTTTGTTCTTTCGTTGAAGATTCATTAAAAATATTACAATTGTGGCAAAAATTTTACTCACCATAATCCCGATCATGGGAAATAGAATTTTTTTACTATGATTAATTATTTTTAATTTATATCCTAATTTTCCTATTTTCCTAATTTCACTACAGCATTATAAAGAAGCTACCAGCCGTACAAAACCTCTTTGGAATTCAAATTCCGTATTCCGTTTGACGTCAATATTATATAGAAATATAATCTACACGTACAACAGACGATGAAATAATCCTTTCAATTTTTATGTCCCGACGTCGAGCCTGCGGTGCGCGCTTTATACCGGTTGTCGCTTTTGTACGTGCGATATCCCCGCGGATTATCTTCTTTTTTTTTTTTAATTTTATTAATGGCGCAATTTTCCATGGAAACAAATGTTATAACGCACATGATATTACAACTCGATACCGTATCGGTATGTCATAATAAGTAAATGTTATGTACATATACGAATATATCATAATATAGGTAATAGGTATATTCATGTGCGTATATTACGGCGGGTTGAATTTTTTCCCTTATCCTAAACGGTGAATATTCCATTTTTTGTATGCTCGAAGAAAAGTGCAAAGCATAGTATTATCGAGACAGTTCGGTAGCTCGGGTCAATTTGTTCGACCGCGTCTACATCCGGCGCATCACTAACTCTTGTAACTATTCGTTTGCCTATAGCGAGCCTACTCTGCACCCTGACGATGGCTTCCGATCCGTCTAGACGCTCGATATAAGCCAATAAACAGTCCATTCCGTCTCCCTCCTCTCGTTACAACTCACCTTTATTTGTTTGCTTAATAATTAATTATTCATTCATTTGTTCTCTTTTGAACTAATACACGCATGCAAAGCGAGAAGAAACAATTTGGAAATTTCAAATAGTCAGACTAATTTTTACAAGGAAAACAGGAGTAATAAAAGTTGTAATAAATAAAAGGGAAGAAAGAGCCGAGAGAGATTCTGGAGTACATTTTGTTCGCGACAAAGGTCTTTGTTCAAAACTCGCGGAAACTAACTTATATATATGTATACAAGTATGTGAACTATTGAGGGAGAAGTTGTCGCGTTGATTTAGAACGCATGTAAAAATAGCTTATTCCGTGTTTTAAAATTAAACTTAAGGTCAATGAATTATACTACAGATATATTATCTATATATACATATTGTTGAACCTTATTCATTCCCACGGATTTTCTCCCCATGCCATCTTCGAGACGATATTTCTGCTTGCTGATTTTTTACATCATCCGAGAGAGGTAAAAACATTACTTCGTTGCGCTCCATCGCTCGCCACAATGATCTATGTAGATCTATATACATATATATATTGGTACATGTATAAAGCGACCAAGGTTCTATATTATTATATTCTCATCAGGTAATATTATTATCATTATAAGTTTTCTTAATTTTTTTTTTCCTGTCTTTTTTTTTAACGTTTGCATCGCTTATATTTAACCTATGTAAAAATGAAGATGGTAATTTCCAACTATGTTTTTTCATTTCGATCACTTTTCTGGGATATACCCTCATTATATGCAGCGATATTAGGAGTCTTTTTTTCATGGACTAGGCTCTTCTTGGATTCAGCCCTCGATATCGGTATACACTCGTCAAGGGAAAATATTACCTCGTACGCATATAGGGTACTATATATGTGTATAACTGAGTAAATACACAAGCGAGGTAGGGGAATATTATTATACACATATACGATAAAATTGGGACGAGCTTCGTTCGGGAATGACTCACATCGTGGCCCTTATATTCGAATAAAAATCATCAGATCCCCGTTTCTTCAGCTCTTATATATTGCATCCTGCAGATTTTTCATGTCGATCCCCCCAGTACAGCTGAAGAACGAGTAGTCATGGATGGTACACGTCATCCGTATCTCGGATAAGAGGGGAATCCCCTTTAGTTTCCTGCGGAGCAGGCGTTGGTGCCGAGTGTCAACTGAATAGGGAACAGATTAACCCCAATCTGCCGTGTTCGTTCCACGATTCTATCTATAGATATAGCAGAGGGTATTTTTTCGCCCAAGCTTCTCTTTTCTCACTCCCTCCGTTTCGAACTCTCCTAATTTTTTTTTTTTTTGCCGTTCATCTTTTTCTCGGAGATTATCCCCTATGAGTATACCATACATACTCGCTCTCCTGATTGGGCGTGGACAAAACTATTGCAGAATAAAATCGAGCCACGACGATATTATTGATGGAAAGTTGTCTTATTCGTTGGACAATTTTTTTTGTTCTCTCTTTCAAAGCCGATTAAATTAATGATTGTCAAGCTTTATGATCGCTTTGCGCGATTTTCTGATGATTTTTCACACCGTATTTTAGCGCGGTGGAATGAAAAAAAAAAGTTTTCCGACGAAAGTTGTATATCTATATGTATATATCATTATGGCGATGATGTAAAGTGCAAGTAACACTTCACTTAGCAAGTATGTATACTGCAAGTATACTAATTGTAAAAATCCATATAAGAAGTTCTGGAGCTTGAAGTTGGCATTAACGGTATACAGGAAAAGAATTCCTTAATTCTGTAATGCCGGAACGATTGTTGAAGTTTGTTCTTTTTTTTTTCAAATCGATCGGACCGGTGCGCGTCGCGGGTTTTTAGGTTCGTGAAAATTATGTAAAGATTAAGTAATCTCGTTGTCGATACTTCCAGAAGGTTTACCATAGACGTATTTTCATGTAGGTGAATGCATAGTCACGTAGGAGGAGAAAGAAAACCCCGCGGACTCTGCAATTCTGATGGTTTAAAAATATAGTTTATGTATAATACAACAGAGAACGTGTTACTACTGCAGCAGTTTGCATCAAATGGAATTTTCAGCTTTATGTAATCCTGCAACGCTTTCTAGTGTGAATTCTTGTTGTTTTGTAAGAGATATCATTCGTATAACATACACACACACACACACACACACACATATATATATAGCTAGCTATGTACAGACTGTTGTCAGACGACTGAACGTAAAACCAGGGAAACGTCAAAAAGTTTACTGCGCTCATGCCGCTACTACTGCTTTTGCTGGAAAACTCGTACCACGAACCGTGAAAATAAAAACGAAATTATATACGAAAGTAAAAGGTGTTGGAACGTCGTTAACCTGCCATCACGCACACGTGCTGCGTACGATGAAAGAAAAAAAGATGAAGAGAAATGTCAGGAGATAGAATATAAGAGAGGTGGGGGGAAAAACCTTGAATACTAGATATCGAACGGCTATTTCGTTTTATATTCGTTTTGTAATATATCCCCGAATTTGATCGTTACGACTGATTTTGGATAAGAAATGGATAATGTGACTTGTTGTATTCGATGAATGAAAATATTCATTACCTGAACTTCGTCGGAGCTGATTTTGCAGGAAAGCGGCTAGCGGATGAACTTTTTTAGTGCTAAATTTTACTTCAAGTCTTAATTATCACTAATTAGGAAGTTTCGAACTCCGCGATGCACTGTACACTTGCTAATTGTCGTTTCCAAGTTTTCAGCATATGAGTGAGAGTTTACGCTTTGTCTCACAAAGACTATGTCAGTTAGAAGGTATTTCTATGTATGTATAATCTGAAACTCCGTCACAACCACGGCGATTGTCTCCTCATCCCACGCAAGAAAAGCACCTCATACTTTATTTTTTGCTCCTTTGTAATCTACCAGAGATTAACCACCCGTGGTACCTTCTTCCTTTGTTACAGGACTAAAGTATCTCCACTCTTCAAGAATTCTACATCGCGATATTAAGCCTGGAAATCTTTTGGTAAACAGCAATTGCGTCCTGAAGGTAAAAATATTCAAAGAACATACACAAGCAGACTTTTTTTCATTGAACAAAACTAAAAACTGAAATCATTATTTCATTTTATGATCACACATCTAATGTTAAATGGTTCGAAAAATCATACCGACCAAGTATTGAAATTCAGTAAAAAACTAAGACCAAGGTCCGATGAAAGAAATTCATAAATTTTTATGATGACATTCCACAGATCTGCGATTTTGGACTAGCAAGAGTCGAAGAACCTGATCAGAACAAGCACATGACACAAGAGGTGGTAACGCAGTACTACAGAGCCCCTGAAATTCTAATGGGGGCCCGACATTATTCAGCAGCTGTTGACGTATGGAGTGTTGGCTGTATTTTTGGAGAACTTCTCGGTAGACGAATTCTCTTCCAAGCCCAGAGCCCCGTCCAACAGGTAAGCAGTCTTACGGATATCATGATTCCATCGGACGTGTGATCTGTATGAATTGGAGAATTTAACAACAACAATATCAAATTTTCAGCTCGAACTAATTACCGAATTACTGGGAACTCCAACACTCGAAGACATGAAATACGCCTGCGAAGGTGCGCGATCCCACATGTTGCGACGAGCACCTAAACCACCCTCACTAACTGCTCTCTACACCCTCAGTAGCCAGGCTACGCACGAAGCAGTTCACCTCCTCTGCCAGATGCTCGTTTTCGACCCAGTGAGTCGATTTATTTTTGGCCTTCATTTACACGGATATTAGAAAGATTCTGCTTGAATTTCTTGTCAATATACGACAATTTTTCATGATCTTTCTCAACGTTTTCAACAGGACAAGAGGCTCACGGTAGTCGATGCGCTAGCTCATCCATATCTCGATGAGGGAAGGCTACGCTATCATTCTTGTATGTGTACGTGTTGTTACACTGCAAGCGCGGGAATGCGACAGTATACTGGAGATTTCGAACCAGCAACGTCGCACACCTTCGACGATCTATGGGAACGAAAGTTGACCAGTGTGCAGCAGGTGAAAGGTCAGTGTCTAATGAATATTCTTTGATTGCCGTTCTTTTCGTTAATCAAATTTTAAATGTCTTCTTTCTATTATTACATCTTATGAAAAATGCTTACAAAGGGTGATTTGTTTTTTTTTTTCAGAGGAAATGCACAAATTTATTGCGGAACAGCTGAACACAACGCGCGTGCCACTGTGCATAAACCCACAGTCTGCGGCGTTCAAGAGCTTCGCAAGGTAAGCCGTGGGTGGCTCAGTAGTTGTCGCCAGGCACCCACAACCAACCACAAAACAACCAAAAGCCAACCACAATCGCTCACTATCCATCCAGAAAGTCATTATTGTGTGAAATCGAAAAAAACATGAAAAAAAATTATATACAAAAAAAAAAAGAGATCCAATCGCCAACTGATCCTGCAATCACCGTGTATCACAATATACTCCAAGGACCCAGAAATAACCCTGTAAAGTAAAATTCCCAAGGACCATGAAATTGAAATGAAAACAGACCCAAATTACCAAATCCAATTACATCCCAATATCCATACAATGATCATTGTGATTCGACTGATACTGATCTTGATCGTCTTGCTTACTGCCGTCAAGTTAGAGCAAGCCATCTGCCAACCCAGCACCGTGCGCCGCGTATACGTACACATTACCACTACCGAATCAACTATCTACCACTGTCAGCTACCACTATCAACTACTACTATCAGCTACTACCAATCGTTACGTCTTCTCCTGAACGAAAGAATGACAGAGAATCAGCTATAGTCGGCACGACCTCGCTCGCAGAGGTACTTACTCTAAACTTTATCATATCTATTTTTTTTTATCATAGCTTGTCTTTTAATTACAGAGGTTTTTTGAAATGAACATGTATAAAGGAAATGTTGCTGAAAGGTAACTCGGCGATCATTTACCGCTGCTTTAATATTCACTGCCTCATCTTTGGTTTGCTCTGATATTTCTACTTAATAAAATTCAGGCATTCATTGAACGTTTTGGAACAAAAAACCTTCTAGAGCATTATTTGAGACGGGCTTGTTTGACAATCTCTTTTCAAACGTAGCTCTGAAAAAAACCGGCGCCTACGAGCCTTCATTCGAATTTTGAAATAATCCGGTACGTTGTACGTGTTTCTCACAGCATCGATCCAAATTTGCCTAAAATTTTTTTGTTCTTTTATTTATTCTTTTGTTGTAATTCAAAGTAATTCATTTTCGTAAGATTAGAGAAATGTATATCACCGATAAATTATTGGTGAAATTAGTCAAATAAATTAATTCAACGAAATTACATCTAGGAACCGTTGATCGATAAATTATTAAGCAATTTTGTTAAACGGCTCATTAAACGGCTTAGGAAAAATTTGATGTAGTTTTATGACTAAGTACTAGAAAGTGATTGTGAGATTGATCGAGTTACCGAGGAGCAATCCCTGTATACATGGGGAATAAAAATAAAAATAAATTTGTTAACATAATAACATATTGAAACTTAATATCGAACGCTTAATTAAACAATTTATTAAGAAGGCCTGATCACCCATGCAGCCTTCAGTTACTTTTGTCGCAGCAAAGTATTTCGTTAATTTCGCTAGCCAAACTCCAACCCCTTGATAGTTGCCCTGAAATTGAAGAAAACGCTCCCTATAGATCCACGATAGGCTAATACTAACTTTCATGGCCCGTAACCCTGCACCCAAATCCAATCCTGTAGTTAGATCACGTTTGTAGTTGTTTGTTCTGATTTGCTTTGCCAAGAAATAATGATTTGATTACCGTTTATTGGACGTTTATGAGAATTATTCTCGATCCACCACGTATCGAATGTACAGTTTTTTGACTAGGACAACTGCCGTTGTTGTTTTTCCAAATTAAAACGTGTCCAGTAACTTTTGAAATCTTGAATAAATTGTTGGATTCTACTGGTGTATCGTAATAGAAGTAAATTTGTAGTTTGCGAATTTTCCGAATCTTCAACTTTAATTATCAATCGACTCTTGAATCGCACTAATGGGAGGAAGTAAGTACATGCTAGTAATTTTGTTTCATATCCCTTTTCGATTTCTGATGTACATATGTCAATACATGGTATAAAATAGGGGCAAGAAACGATTAATTTTCTTGCAATTACGCCGCAATACTTGATTTATAATAAATTTCACGAAGCTTGGCAAAGCAAGGTGTGATTCAGCACCATAAGTAGCTTGAGTTATGTCGAAGAAACCTGGCTGTCACACATGCTGACAGCTGCATGGATATCAGATCACTAGTATTTAAGATACTGATACATAACCCTTTATTTATATTGACCAATTAATTCAGATTTCCGACAAATGCTCATCAGAGGCTTCTCGGATTTTAACAATATCATATAAATTTCCTTATTATTATCATTGCAAGTATTTCTAAAAAATTTAGTACATTCATCTTGATCAATGTGTACTAGTGTCACAATAATCAATAAATTCATTCTTAATCATTATGCCATTATAAAATTAGTACGAGATATCATAGTCTCTGATAAAAAAAGAAATACTCATCGGTCAATAATTAATAGTACAACAATTGTAGATAAAAATTTTCGAACACATTTATAGAATAATTGGGATTTCAGGATGTCATCTTATCTTGATATTTTCATAGATTGGTTAGCGATAATCAGTCACGTGCATGAAATTTCGTATACAGATGAATGTTATGCAAATTTCTAACAAATTTCGTAATTTACAGCTCAACAGTGGCCCATCCTTCGGAACTGCCACCTTCTCCTCATCAATGGGAATGAAACTTCCTCAGGGCCAACAATTTCCGATCCACAAGGGCGTATGAGTTGCCTGAGAAATATTTGTTAAAATTGACACGAGGAAGAAAATGAAAAATGAAGAAGAAAAAGAAGAAGCAAAAGAAGAAATTGCAAAAGACCCCATGATAAACGGAGAGTAAGCAGTTGGGCCCCCAGAGCACTAAGAGAGACAATAGACTGCCGAGCTAGTAGCCTCAAATTCGAGTCTAGCTAATAGACGAATATAGCTAAATAATAGACAAATAGTAAGGATACAAAATAGCAAATAAAAAAATAGGCCAGTTCATAGTTCGACTCGTACAAAGACAGCTGGCGTTCAACTGATTATTATTATAAAATAGCGTTAATAATTCTTAGTTCTAATGTGTACAATGTGCACGCAAAGGATGAAATGGAAAAGAGAAGATAGATGTTTGCTGCTACACATTTCAGCTGCGGAAAAAGAATGGTTATGGAAAAATAAAAGGCACGCTGAGTATCCTGAAAATACGAAGTATTTAGTAAATGTCGTAGAAAAATTGAAACGGATGGAATATAATAGGCATATTATCGTCCATAAATATTTCGTAAAAATAATGATACAGCTGCTCGATAAATCGTTTGAAAATTTAGTTTATTGTTTTTAATCATAGCTCAGATATTTTAGAAAAAAAAAACGACTGAACGTTGTGTAACATGAAGCTGATACTGCTCTACATATGTAACGTTATCTAGCGTCAGCTTGTTGTAATCGTTTACTCAATTATGCATTTTGATACGTCATAGTTGTGTATCAATTCCATAAAAAATCAACCAAACAGCGTCAAATCATTGCAGAATACTAACAAAGTAAACGAGTATAACCAGCTGTCAATTTGTGCAATTTGCGCTTGACATGTATTGGTTACTACTAGTAAAATTGGAAATTAAGTAGGAAAAATTGATTCCTAATACAAAGACGGAATTAATTCCAATGCCACTGCCGAAGAATCTTTTAAACTAAAGAGGTATTAGTCCGGCGAAATCAATGCACTGTTACAAATAATTGTACATACACCACACATTACTTATTTTTCAGATACCTATGTACCAAGCAGTACCACGAAAAATTTTTCAGATTCAGCATAAGATATCAATGTTGAACAAATCTTATCGTCGTCAAGTGTGTCTTTCACCTACAAGTTATGCTTCGGCTACGGACTAGCTGCAGTCGACTTGAGGAATAATCACGTACACATTGTTCCGTCACATGATGGTGCAAGATTGTTAAGCGTTGGGACAAAAATGTAAATCCGTTTAATGTTGAATCTTCTTGTTTTTTATCTGAAAATTTGACGCGGTATTGAAGTAATATACATATACTATATTCTGAGTGTGATTTAGATTAAAGAGAATCATAGTAGATAGGTTAACTTAGGATAGAAAACCAACTTTCATTTTGTAAAAATGTGTTCTCTTTTTTACACAAAAAACTAGATAATTATATATTGAAATAATGTTAGAATAATAAGTATTTTAGCTATATGCATCAGAGCATCTTCAGGCTAAAAAATTTCTATGCCGAAGAAATAGCAAATAAAAGTACGTGTGAAATAAATTACTGAAAAGAATTAAGTATACGCCGTGCTTTAAATTAAATGAATGATGCAACTATTACACTTGAGTGTAGTTTCAGTAGCGTATTCAACTAGTATATATCTGTTATATTTAATCACTTCACTATATTTACAAATCATTTGTAAATAAACCATCTTCGCAATGTATATTTATCACATCAACGTATTACGCACCAGTTTGAAAGCCATTTTACAGTTTATAGAGGATTTAGTTTAAGATGACACTTCAAATTGAACGTTTATGTCGCAGAGACCGCTCAATGAATATTCGAGAAGATCAAGGTTACGAATATCAAGATAGCATGAACCGACTTTGTAATCGATGCACGTTGCTCAAATTCATCGTGGCGTGTCTCAATTCCATCAGGCTGATGTTTTCTGATTTAGAAGTGGATTAGAACATATGTATTCGGTATTTTCATATCACAATTTTAATTATTTGACCTAAAACTGTAAAGTGACAATATGTAGAGTAACCCGAGATTTAGTGTGCTTAGTATAAACCAAGTGAGATAAATAAAACCGACTAGTATCTCAAGGGTGAATACTAGAACAGTTGTACATGACAATGGAATGAAATGAAAATGGAAGGAGAAAAAGATAAATCGAACGTTAGTCGGTTTAAGGTACATTCTTTATTTTTACTGCCGAGCGGCTGCGTACCTACCTGTATATAAAATACATTATACTTCTTTAGAACTTTAAAAGTAATTGGTCAGTTTACTTACATAAATGAAAGGAAAAAAGTAAAAAAAAACAGTCGAAGAAACATAAAATTAAATGTAAATCGTTTCCTATCATTTATTGCTAAATATTTCAGGTGTACTTTCAACGTATCATATTTGGCAATTAATTGCATAGTATATTTATGGGTGTTCTCTGTGTAAACTGCATCACGGCTTCGAAAGGATCCATTTATATTTCAAATGTCGAAAAAAACGTGTATAAAATACATCACACCCACACACATACGGTAAAATTGAATCACCTCAGTTACATGATCGCTAATTATTCATCATTGCGATTGGAAATATTTTTAATAAGTGTAAATAGTTATTATTGAGACAAGATGTGCAAAATACGCGTATGAAGGATGCGCTAAAACGGCATTAATGATATAATGTAGATAAATTTCATTGTATAGACAGAATTGGTTTTGTTAGATCAAAAACCAAGTAGCACTCAACGATTGTAAATGGGTGGCTAAAATTGCTTACCGAATAATTATAAAAAGGCTACAAACTTGTGAATGTATCCATATTAAATCTAATATTATAACAATTCCACATCTTGCATTCTCTACATTTATAAAACACGCCAATGTGTCTCTTGATTTCAAAACTTTTGAAAAAATCTCATTGTTAACGTTGATTAGTGTTTCATAACAAGAATTAATTTTCACACAGTGTCATGAGAGATCGCGCGACCGAGCATCTGAATACAATGCAAGTTTTGTATAATGAAGTACTCTTGTTGCAGTGATGACTCTTTGCCAATTGAAACTGTAAATTGAAACATTCTCACTGAGAGCTACTCATGGATCAATTGCATTTTGAAAAAGTATTGGATATCTGTTTCTGTAATTAGTAGAGAGAGCATGGACATAACAATGTACACCGCAACATTAAATCAAAATGTCAAGATACAATGTAAATTTTATACGTAGCTAGATCATCGAATGTGGTTAGCATAGATTAAATTTTGAATGGACAGGTATTTGATCGTCCAATACATATTCTGATAGTTCTCCACGTTATTTGACTAGGTTACGTTGGTCCAATTCCGGATCGATGGTACTTGACTTTGTATCACACATGTTGAATTGATCCAAGATATTTGAAAATTTTTTAAATATTGAAGCTAAAAAACTTCCACACTATTCTCCAAGTACGAAATGGCTGAAAGAAAT
The DNA here is from genome assembly GCA_963978495.1 of Athalia circularis. Taxonomy (NCBI): domain Eukaryota; kingdom Metazoa; phylum Arthropoda; class Insecta; order Hymenoptera; family Athaliidae; genus Athalia; species Athalia circularis. The sequence continues at coordinate 23,491,325 of OZ021702.1, forward strand.
GTTTGTAGCAAAGAGATACCATATGATGTATAATAAATTAATAATAATATTGGATTGCTGTATATAGTTTGGAACTGTTTGAAGCCTTGTGTCAACATAAGGAGGATGTGAAACTAAAAGCTTCAAAAATTTCTCAGGCTGTAGTTTCTGTTGGATCAAAAAACACAGCTTGAGTAAAAAATTATAAAGGAAACTCGCTTCTCCGGTCGAAGTGTAGTATGCAAAGCTTCATGCAGTTTGATAAAATGAAAGAATCTTATAATCTGTAAACGTTAAGTAAAGAATACGGAATAAGGATCGCTTATGTTATCTTAAGAGAAAAAAAAAGCACGGAAATGGGACGAAAAACGCATGTAAATATTTATGCAGCCAGTAAGCGTGAACCCTGTCCTGCCAATATAGCCAGCAAGAGCTGCCTGATATGATAATTCGAAAGTGTGATTGGAAGTATCGCACTATACCTTCACTATTTTAGTTGTTTTTATGCTGTGGAATTACCTGATTTTTTTTTTTTTTTTTCTTTCACATTATTCTGGAAACGGTAAGCATTAATCTTCATTTAAAATTCCGCGTCTTTCACAGATCTCATTATTATATTGAAGCTTAGATCATAGCCTCGAAAAACATCTGTTATGCCGTGATATACTGAGCGTTGCAAAGCATTATAAAACACGTTTGATTGTACGTGAAAAAGTGAAAAAAAAGATGGAAATGAAAACGATTAAAACATTCTAGACAATAATAATAAAAAAATAATAAAATATATCAATATTTTTCTGATGTTATCTTGGATTTTGATTCAATTTTGTCTCTTTAGTTTTTGTTTTTGCTATTAGGCGCGTAGGAATAAAATCTTTTTGTTTTTTTTCATGCTAGAATGTTATACAAGGTAAGAAAAAAGCTGAGTTTGACCTACTCTCAACACCATGTATAATATTACACACTGTATACAGATTTTTTTCTACAATACTTGGCCAGGTTCATGAAGATTAAAGAAAAAATATAAAAAAACTTATGTACAATGTAGTTTAAATAGATAAAATAGTGCAGCGCTATGAGCTAAGTTTTACCAAATGAAATAATGGTTTTCAAAGAGACTGCGCAGTCTGAACTGTGACAATGGTATTTTAGAATTTAAAGTCTGCGTGGTATTCTAACAATAATTAAAGACTTACATTTACGAAATACGGATGAGATTTTGTTCATTGAATCAATCATTATTGAAAGAGATTGAGAAGAGTTGAAGAAAATATTAATTAATTTTTCCCACAAAAAAATATATGAAAATAAATGAATAATGAAATTCAAATAAAAAACAAAGTTGATCATTATAACGCAAGATTTGTAAATATGTATAAGCTCACTGTGACTGGTCAGTTGGGCATTTATGATTATACCCGCGCACACATTATTGTAACACTATTATTTTAGATTCAACAATTTAAACTTCAGTCATGTGTATGTATATTATTTTTGTGCTGAAGACACAAGAAAAGGAGAAAAAAACCTGTGAAAAAAAGAAAGAAAGAAAAAAAATATTGAAAAAGTTATACTACCGAGACTAGGTAATAATGTAATACATAAGTCGTAAGGTACCTCACATTACATAATATACTATAAATAATTCAGAAAGAATATACTCTTCAATAGCGAATATGCCTTTAATATGGAAAGTGGCTGGCACAAGATGCACCCAACAATAAAGTTGCTAAAGAATTACAACAACTTAAGAATATAATTTTCTTATCAACTTTAATTATTTTTCATTCAAAGCACGAATCCATTCCAAAAATTATTTTCCATCCTCCCTCTTTTCATTTAATATTCAATATTTTTAATTATGATTTAATTTCAGGTTTCTTCAGTTGTAGGTGATGATATTGGTTGCAATTTTCTACACATTATGATTGGTTGTAATAATGAATTATACATTAGGATTATTTGAAAGTGAAACTTGCGAGAAATCAAAGCAACTTGTTTGTTGCTTCCCCTCATATAATCATTTGTAAATAATCAAACCACGATTAAGAGGTGATATGATACCGTCACCGACTATATTCCTAAATAATAAGCTAATACCATACGACTTAATGAATGTAAAAAATAATAAAATTGGTAAACGTATCGCACAGCTATACCAAAAACCACAATATTGAATTGATTGTACTCGTACGGTACATGACGCACGCACGTAAAAGCAAAAAAAAAAAAAACGTAAAAAAAAAAATAAGTATCGTTGTTGTTGCTTGAGTATCAGTAGGAATTAGCGGTCAAGGTAAAAAGTGATGACCTGTTGTTAGTAACTAAGAGGCCTTAATATATCATGTTTATATAACATTAATGATTATTAATTAATGACGTTGTGAACCGATAATTAGTACCTAATGTCACGATTAGCGATAGTTGATTATAATATTTGAAGTTGCATTATAACCACATATGTGTCTAAACGGTTCCTGTAATTGGAAGTAATTCGTTATAGAATTTCCAGCCTAGAATCTTAGGGATATGAACTTCGCATTTTTTCTTATCTTTGCAAAGTCCTGTTTGTTCTCCATTTCTACATTCAAATGATCTGATAAGTTTTTTTCAACAGCTGTCCTCCATCAAGCTTCCAACGAAGTGAAATATCGTCTAGCAGCATATCCAGTTGGTTCTTGAAATTTGAATTAAAATAATTTCTCATTAATTATGCCAAACCATAGGTCATTTTGTCGGAGGATATCACTCATCACTGCCACCGCCATGACCATTTTATATATACTATGCATCAGGGAAAATTAAGAATTTTGATTTTGAAATAATTCAATCATGATTACAAGTGTCTTTGCTTACTTTTTTTTTTGTTATAATATTTCAAAATCACTGTAGAGAACAACAAGCGTTTACGTTGCCTGTTAACTGTATATGACCACACGAATAATTATGCAACCTGGAAATTATGTAAATATAGCGTATATGGATTGATTCGCGTACCTTGAAAGTAGCTGTACAATTTTGAATAGAATCCGTAGTTGATATACATTATATGAATATAGTTGAATGTGTACATACGAGATAAGCATTAATCTTCAGGCGTTGTACATTTTATAATTGTATTTTAAATATTTAAATTAGGGAACTTAAAATAGGAGTACTAGAGTTACGATGCTTTTCATCTTTTCAATCTTCCTGATGTAATTATAAAATATAATCAACGCAACTATACATGTAATAAATACCTAATTAATCTTTAGAATCGTACGATTTTAACGATATATATATTTAATTTCATCCAATAACTTTAAGCTTAATCTCTATATGTTTCTTTAACTATCTTTGTATCAAATATTCTATAGTGAAGTTTTGCGAAACAAAAAGAAAAAAACAAATTTGTCGCTTTGTAGAATATCTCTAATAACTAATTCAAGTCACGCAATTACAAATTGGATTTTGTATTTCTAATGCTTCATATTTGAAGTATAATATCTTATACAAATGAAAACGGAATCAATGCAGCTCAATCAAACCATTAAAATAAATATTGATTAATCACCGTCTCAAGTCTGAAATATATCCTAAATCTATTTTATATTTTTGGCTGCGCAAGAAGTACTTGAATCGCGATATAGTGTTGCGTGATAAAATTCTCTCGGTGTTTCTCGGTGTTGGTAAATACATCTTGTAAATATATAATGTGTCTACCGTCAACTTTACATATACCTATGAGCCTTAAATCGGTTGCAATTTTAAACGAAAAAACAAAAAAAAAGAAATTTTTTATAAGTCCATCAGAAATATCGATATGTTTAGTGCAATGTGATGGCGTAGCTTCGTTCGAATGACATTTAAAGTCAGCTATATTAATTTTTGCTGCTTTAGGGTTACTTAGAGTTCGTTAGAACAGTAAACTTTAGCGATGCGTCTTTTATTCTCTTTGAAATTTGATCGTTTATGGATCCTTAAAAATGAATTCAGGAAAAGCGAGTGACTAGCTCATTTGGTATATTATAGAAAACTTGTATAATATTTGATCATGAATCTGATTGACTTTGATCACAAAACCAAGTATCTATCTGATAACTATGTAAATAATAACGATAATGAAAATAATTATTAATTATAAATGTAACAATAATAGATAATAGAAACGTTATAAAATCGATATTCAGATTATAGTTTTTGTGAACACGCGATAGCTGTTCGGCCTTAACACTCTCTCATAATATCTTCGTAATATTGTTTACGAAACTGACAAAATTTCGACGATGTAAAGAGGAGTTATAAGGTCTAATTTGATTCGTTAATAAATCTTATCCACGGCCAAAGTAATTAATAGGAGAAAACGCGCGACTTCTCCTGTTTTTTTTTGTTCGTTAAATCATTGAAAAGTTGAAAGTGCAGATTGTCACAAACTCATAATTATTTTTTCCGCTGAAACAGAAGAGGACGCGCGTCAACTACGTTGTATATAGTAAATTGTAATATACATATGTACACATATATTGACAACTAAACTCATGTATGACTACGATTATATCTGAGCCTATGCTGCTATATTGAACTTTTAACACAGTTTATTCTGTCTATTTGTACGTCGGTTCGATTATTAGATATAGATTTTTTATCACCCTATTATCTGCGTCTACGGTTCTATCTAGTTAGAAGGGAAACCAGCAAGAAAATTGGCTCTGATTCAGCGCAACCACAAAATTCTATTTGATTGAAACTTTGAATTTTCACCCGGAAAGACGTTATTAATAATCACTTTTCCGAAAATTTCTATTTTTCAGAGCTGATAGCCATTAGCTTGTGTCCCTCTTCATCTAACTCTGGGTAGTTATTAGGTCAACTTGCAGTAAGTAGTTGTTCTAATTTGGTCGTTATAAAATCACTTTGAAAATTATATTCAAGAGTACAGAAAAGGAAAACCAAACGGTTTAATTGTACTGAGTATTGCTACTGACTCGAGATAACGCAGTGACGGTCCATTCTTACGTAGAATTTTGTCTATCCGTATAATTCTTTCTCGAAAATCTAATTCTCAAATGTGAATTTATGATGAACCAGTAGCACATTATGAATTATCACTAATTTATATGTCGCCAGGGTGTAGAATATAATAAACAAAACGGAATCATAAATGGTCGCGACTGTTAACTTGTCGTACTTAGTTGGAAAACAGAAATTATATTTAACAATAATGAATTTGAAAAAGGAATCTTAATAAAAATAAATAAATAAATAAAAAATTGTAGACTTGTCATGTGTGCATATATGTACATATTATAGGTATATAATCTAAGTATAGTACAGGATAGAATCGAACATTGAAAAATATTTCAAAAAATCCAATCAAAATCCAGATTATTATTGTAACAACACTTACTAAAATGAATATAGTTTGGCGCAGGTGATCGTAATGGTATTTACGTACACCAATAAATACATATACATACATACCAGACATTGAAGACTGGCAATCAAAAGTATTCATAAGCAAATTATACTGCATATTAATTTACGTAAATTAAATCGTGTACAAAAATGGTGGATATACTTTGGTGGCATTGTATCAAGTATATTTTGAAATGCGATCATATTTTCACTTAAAATATAATTTCGCATCTCTTGATCGTAATCAGAGTCATTAATTGACTCATGAATATATCAAGATGATCAAAATAAAAATTATGTTAAACGTGAAAGTTTGTAATTTTTTTTTGGATCTAGTATGATTTAGATATGTTTACGGCTGTATTTAGGCTTTAAATTACGATGTAAATGTTGCTAGAAAATCATTCTTAAACGCTGAAAAACAGTTTGTAAGACCTGCCACCAAATGTAATGTTACACATTTGTACGCAAATATCTTCTTTTGATTAAATACGAGTCGTGTGCATTAAATATTGATAAATCAATTGATTATAAATAATATAAAACTAGTGCGTAGCTAGGTAGGTACCTGCATTTCATTAAATTTATTATGTGCTTGGATAGCTCTTATTCAATAAATCGTTACACATGTTTTGATAAAATTTTGACTATTATTAATTACCTGATAATTTAAACGGTAGAAACTCCCACGTGATCTTTTCTTTTGATTTATATTGCATTGATTACACATGAAATTCATCTGCTGAATTGAACTACAGTATGTATCTAGGAAAAGATTTGTCTATAAGGTAATTATAACAGGTAATCATAAACGATAATGCAGTCGAAGAGGACATTGGTTTGGTAGCCACAATCAGAAGATGTGAATTCCATAATAAATACGATTTGCCAGATTACTGCGATTCATACCCAATTCTAGTTCCTCCATGGGTTCATTTGCTCACAATAGTTCTCGGCTGCCTCCTGCATCGATGTCGGAGTTAATTAAGGCGCAATTCACGCGAGTTAGTATAGATACAATAGATCACTGATTAAATTTGTGCACTTAATTTTTTTTTTTTTTAACAGCGGAGCAGATTTGTTTGCTCATCAGAAACCGATCGTAGCTGCAAAAAAAGTCTTCGTTCTTCGATGGTCCGATCTACGATTGTTGGAACGGTGGGTCGTATTAATATAAATTATTAGCCATACAGCAGAACCTCATCGAGCAAACATGACTCGGGTGTTCCGAGAGAATTGTGGACGCGCTGTAATAACTTGAGTTTGGGTTCTGAATTTATGGGAGGTGGGAAAAACAGGTAAGGCATCGTAATCACGAGTAGATAAACAGAATGCCAAATTCTCCACTTATAGACAGCGTGAACTGAGGAGACGAATAGTGAATTTTTGGGAAATTACTCAATTCGTAGATTTCGCTTATGGAAACTGAAGCCAATAATCCAAGACTTGATTCCCCTCTGCGTGATTTGGGACGGAGCGATAATTGCCGTCTCAAGTGAAACGTACGAAGTATTGTATTAAAATCACTGATAATTAAACTGGCTACGATCTCAGTGTGGTAATTGCGAGGGTAATTGAGTTTGTATCACAAGATGGCGAATACAGTGCAGGAGCATCCGACGTGAAGATCAACTCACCAATAAGTCAAGGTATGAAAAAGTATACATACATCGTTTGAGATACTTTCTTCGGGATTTTCAAAACTGCGGGACACAAAATAATTCAAAGATAACTTCAAACTCTTGACATACAAAATCATTTATTCATATAAAAAGGACACTTTATATACTAGCACGTACTGCCCTAAACCTACGATATATAGGCTCTTACAAATACAAATGTTCTTATCAGCTTAACGCCTCAATATTTTCATCTTCCTTCTTCGTTTTCGACTTTTTTTTAATTTATTTATTTATCTTTTTTTGTTTTATCACATATACTTAATGTGCAGTATTTGATAGGGGTTTCAATACAAAAACATACGCTAGTTTTGTCGTCAAGTATAAAAATGTCCGCTCCAAATTATCGTCTCACTGGAGTGGTTACTGTATATGTATATATAGGAGCGAGTCAAGGAATCAAGATAATAATCAGTCGCCGAATTTTCATAGTATAATATTTAGATTCACACGTAATTATACTATAATTCAAATGCTATGAAATTTCAGCCACTTTTTTCATTCCCTCTCCTCTTACCTTCCTCGTGTATCATTATAATTACACATTTACTGTACGTTTATTTTTCATATTATTATTATGATTATTATTATAATTGATATTATGATTATCATTATTATTTAATATTCGTAAAATGATTGTTATTATTGAAAATCGTACGATGTTTAATGTCTATTGCGGTCGTTTATATTGTTAATATTATTATTGTTGTGTTATTATCATTATTATTGTTATTACTACACAACTACTACTACTAACATTATTATCACTATCGTGATTATTGTTTAATCGCATATAATATGAATGAATATCGTATGTACTTGTATATAAGGGTATAAATATTAAAGTTTTTGACTAATCTACCTACAGACGTGTATAGACGTGGCATGATGAAAATCACTCAATCTCGACATCATTTGGTGCACGGGGTGGGTGGAGTGGGGTGGGTTTGAATCAGACAGCGCAAAATGTGATGGATTTGAAAAATCTTCTTATCGTTAGCGATGGAAAGCAAAAAAATAATACCGTTGAAAGCAAAAAATAAAAATCTAAAAAACGAAAGAACAAAAAATGAAAGAAACAAAATTTCACCGGATCGAATTTCCAATCAACGTATAATATTTGTACGCGTGCTTTTCCGCGGAAATAAATTTTCCCGCTTCCCCGTCTTGTCATACATTCTATCAGGATTATTGAAAAATTTCAGAATGCACGTTCCAGGAGAATTGTCTACCCATGCAAAATATACACAGGGGTTAGGCTAGTCCGAACGTTCAAGGGTTAGAAGCCACTTTTAGGAATGAAATTATCCAAGTCATAATAATATTAATAATGATAGTCATGTTGTCGTTAATAATAATAATAATAAGACTAATGATAGTGTTTCATAATATCATTTATATATGCGGTAGTCAAGAGACGAGAAAAAGGAAAAAGAAATTCAAACAAAATGTAATAAATTTTATATACTGGACGTAATAAAATGGCAAGCTTCTCTCGATCGAACGATCCGGATCGTAGCCGGACCGCACAGCTAGGTAGAATTCTATACGATATAGATATAATATATATAGGTATATAATATAATATTTCATATACATTTATATATAGACTTCAAGATTTTATTTTGAGAAAGGCCGGCTCGTATATTCTACTATAATATTCGATTTTTCAGCTTCCTTATTTTATTTTATTTTATTTCATTTTTTTGCTTGTTACTTTTTTTTAGTTTTTTTTTTTTAATGATTTTTTTCTACTCGGATCTCAATTAGGATCTCTCTTGTAATATATGTATACGTATATAAATACAGACGGTATAATAATATAGATATGCTAGTAATTAAGTCTCGTACGATGACACGGGCCTTTATTTATATTTATATGTATAATGTATAATGTATATATATATGTATATATATAGTATAATATCACCTATGTCACTTTGTTCGAGAGCTTCAAAGTTCGACGTATACATATTACAACTAAAATTGCATATGGTATTGTAACATTATCTATTCAGTTGTGTATAAAATATGTTTAGTTGTGCGCTTGACTGTTTTATGTGCGCTCAACTTTCCTCGAAATTGTTGAAACTACACGAAAATAAGAACAAAAAATTGTTCAACAGAATAAATAGAAATCAGTTTCAGGAGATAGAAAAATAAAAAAAATTATATCGTTCTTAATTGTTGCGATTCGAATTTGGATGTACGTGATAATATTAATAACATAAAATATAGTAACAATAATAATAGTAATAATATTATTAATAATATTAATATAATATTAATATAATAATAATCATAATCATAATCATAATAATAATAAGAATAATAACAATCGATCTAGCGATACTTTGAAGCAAAAGAACAAAGAAGAATTTCATATGGTTGGTATAGTAAATTGTAGGATTACTTATAATCAATTAATTATTTATTCATTAATTATATTGAGAGTATAGTGTATAAAGAATCATATATATTATTATTATATATATATATATATATGATACCAGCTCGCCGGAGAAGCATTTTTAAATTATAAATGAACTTCCGGTCCTCCGTGCGAGCTGTTGTTTGAGCTTTGAAGTTGTGTGTACGTTTATCATTATCATAGTGAGTGCGAGTTTAATTATTATTATCATTTATTTTTTTAATTTTTTATTATTTTTATTTTTCAATCTCGTTTAGTCACGATTTATAACGGATGTTTACGGATAATCGGAGGTAAAATACATATTTGAGGATAGACAGATAATAATATATATATACCTATGTATGTATATATTTATCTATTAGCGTATCAATCCTCGTAGAAAAAACCCTGAATCATGCGTGCTCATTTATTTAAAATCATTTCGCAGATTTTTGAGCAGCCGTTATAAATCGTGGCGCGCAGCTATCTAATTTATAACTATCTCGTCTTTTACTCATCTTTATTATTTATTTAATTATTTATTTATTTTCTTGCGTTTCTTATATCTCGATCAACTACCCTTTTATCCGTATACTTTTCTCCCCGCTCTTGAATTTTTTCTCTCAATCTTTTTTTTGTGTTTTTTTTTTGCATTTTTATTCTTTCTTGTTTCATTTCATTTTCTTTTAATTTTTATCTATAATCTCGTTTTAACGCGCTCGGTATCGTTCTACGTCTATAATATCTATCTCGCGATGACGTTTGTGACAGTGATATGGCTAAGTAAGTTGTTGTCGCTAAGCGAAAGCGCCCGTTATTATTTTTTTTTTTTTTCATTTCATTTACTTGGCACTGACGAAGGCACAGTCATTAGTCTCGTTTGTTTCGTAGCTCCGCAACATTATGCTCTTTATCTTTATATTGCAATTTTTCGTTTAATTTGTTTTTTGTGGTGAAATATTTTCGTACAACACTCAAGAGCAACGTTAATTACCATAAAACTTAGATATTTTGTTTCCTTTCTTTCGTTCTTTGTATTTGGCACAATAAACGTGCGAGTTACGGATAAATCGAATTTTAGTTGTTGGCGTTGTTTTAAGTGTATATACTTTCATATATATATATATGTGTGTGTATTGTTATGTTGTTTTTTTTTGTTTGTTACACCCGTGTATAAATACATATATAAAAAAATGTTTAAGTTTTGGCCACTGAGTATAGTTTGTCTTCGTCGGGCACTTTATTAATTGTCTGTGTTCCGCGCGCGTATAATTATTATAAAATAATTTTAATTCACTTTTTTACAACACTGTTCAATTTAATATCAGCTCTTTTATCTCAAATGAGATTAGGGAGTTCCATCATTTTAAATCAGAGCTCATCTCCTCCTTCTAGCTGTAGCGGCGGCGATCATTTGCCTCAACATTGGCTCTGGACTGCATACGCGGGGCTCACATTTCATGTTACCGTCTCCACCGCATCTGAAAAAATTCATCGGAGCGTAAAAGATTGGTCGAAAAATGCTGGAAGGTAATTAAAATTGATTAGTTATAATGTTAGTACTTACGTGCATTGAAGGCAAGGTCCAGATGCAGATGGAATGACTTCTCCGACTCGATATGCGAGTCCACGTATTTGGCAACCACTTCTTCTGGCAGCGCCTTTGTAGGCATGTGACAAGAAGTGAGGTGGAAGGGTTGTTGTTGTCGTCGTTGTTGTGGTCGTAACATTTAGTGACGTTGCCATTGAAACAGGACACTCGTACCTCGGGCAACAGAATCCATTTATAGGCTCTTCGTGACAACCATGAATTGGTGGAGGACAACTTTGCTGTAGGCAGATAATATCGCTTCGGAAACAGAAGCAGAAATCGCAAGGATCATCTCTCGGTATCTGTTGGGCAGATACGTAGACCTTTCCACCATATCTGCAAGTGCCTGGTCCATAAATTGCCTGGTCATCTTCATCGTAGTCATCACCAACATCATCTCCTTCAGATTCAGGAGTTAAGTAACTTCCGTTATTTATTGGGAAGTGATTGTTGTCCTCCCCTGATACTGACTGTTCAGGATACGATGAACCTCCGTGTTGGGGTGTACTCGGCGTTGGATGTCCGTAATGGTCTGGTTTTGTTGGTGGTTTTTGTTCTTTGATTGGTGGTACCGGATGATCATCGGGTCCAATTGTTAATTGTCCTTCCGTATCATCGATCGTTGGTTGCTCTGGAAGTTCTCCGAATTGATCGGGAGTTTGAACCTGTTGATGCTGATCTTCTCCGATCGGTTCTTCTGGTGCAGCACTAGGAGATGGTTCCGCGGGAGCATTCACTTCCGGCGTTTGTTCTTCAGGTATATTTTCTTCCGATGTTTGCCCACTTTCTTCACTCACTAATGGCTTTTGATCTTCTGTTGCAGTGGTGACTGGCTCGATGGGTTTCTCTTCAGGTATCGGAAGATCCGTATTTCCACCTTGTGGTATCCCATCCTCTACTAGCGTTGGCTTGGTTGACTCAACGGGACTTTCTTCACCAGCTGATGGCTCTTCGGCAACCTTGACAGGCGATTCTACATCAGGTCCGATTGGATTTTCCTGTGGTTTCTGTTCAACTGGTGTTACGTTTATTAGTACTTTTTCTTCTTCTAACGGTTCATTAATTCCTCCAGGTTGTTCAGATTCTGATTTCGCCGGTTCATCAACGGCAGATTTGGTCGGAACTTGTTCAGGTATGCTGGGTTTTCCCTCTGGAGCTGATTGAGCTATTGGTTTTTCCGGTGTGAGATCAGCAGGTTTGTCTTGTTCTACGGGTTTGGGTAATTCGTCAGTTTTTTCTCCCGTCGAACTATTATCATCTTCTGGTTTACCACTTGGGCTAAGCGTTTCAGTGGGTTCAAATGAACCAACTACTTCAGTTGATTGTTCATCAGTAACAACCGCTTCTTTAGTTGGCGTAGGTGAGTCAGGGTGTTCGATCAAAGTCGGCCCTGAAGGAGTTTCTTCATTAGCTGTTGGTGTTGGGGTTTCAGAATCGTCATGTGAAACTGGTCCAGCTGTCGGTTGTTGTTCGGTAGGACTAATTTCACCTTCTTCACTCGGAGTTGATGCGGGTGTCTCTGCATTTTCGGTTGGTTCTTCAGAAGCAACAGTTTGATCGGGTGTGCCTGATGTTGGCGCAGGCACTTCGGTATCATCGTGTTCAATTGGCGTGGTTTCGTCGTCCTTATTTGCTGACGATGCAGGTGTCTCGGCATTGTCAGTTATAACGGGTGCGATGGTCGGCAATTCAGCGTTAACGGTAGGTGTTTGATCTTCGGAATGCACTGTTGGCTCTGATTCCTCAGCATTCTTTTCTGGATGTGCAGGTACGGCTGTTGGAGAGGTATCTTCTTCTGACGTTGTGATTGGAGCGAGAGGTAAGGACGAGGTTGAATCACCCGATAGGATATGATCCTCGGGAGTTACACTTGTCGCGGGCACTTTTGTTTGATCATCAGAAACTGGTCCTCTCGTTATTGGGCCTTCAACCGAAATGCTTGGCGTTTCGAAGCTAATAGTTGGCATTGGGGTTTCGGCTTCATTAACTGGTTCTTTTTCTTGCTGATTTGTAGGAACTATTTCCTTGTCGTCACTTTCCGTAGGAAGTTGTGGTTTCTGCTCATCAGCTGAAACGGGTCCCGCATTGGGTTCTTGATCAGTAACATTTGCTCCTTCCTCATCTGATGCAGATGTTTCGGTTTGATTAGGTACGACAGGCGTAGGCTGAGATTCTTGACTAGAAACAGTTTGTTCTTCTGCATGTGCGACTGTGACAGGCGTTTCAGTATTATCATCAAACGTATGTTGAACTTCCGGTTGCTGTCCTACAGTAGTTTGATCTTCTCCGCTTACAGGCGATACAGGTGTGGTATCATGTTCGGGCGAAGCAGATACAGATTCCGATTCAGGCCTTTGTTCTTCTGTATCGACCACTGGTGCGGGCGTTTCAACATCGGTTTGGACAGGACTTCCTTCCGTAATTGGCTTTTCAGGAGAAGCAGTTTCACCTTCTTCACTCACCGTCGGCGTAGGACTTTCAGCATCCTCCGGTGACAAAGATCCAGCTGTGACCTCGGATGTTGGAGCCGTATGATCTTCGGCGTTTGGCTTGGGTTCACTACTCTTGATACCTTGATCTAGTGATCCAGGTTCAGCTGTTGATTCTTCGTTCATAATAGGTGCATTCGTCAAGCTCACAGAAGGTTCAGAGGATTCGGAATGATCAGATACATCTCCTCCAGTTGCCTCCTCAGTTTCAGCAGAGGTTTGGCTTTCCACAGTTGGTGAAGTCGATCCGGCATTGTCAATTGAAGCTGAGCCAGCAGTTGGATATTCATCTTTGTGGTCTACAGTGGTCACAGGCGTCTCAGGGCTCTCATGTACGATAGGTACAACTGTTACTTCTTCTCCATTCGATTCAGTGGATTCGGATTGTTCGGATTTAACTGGCCCAGCTGTTGCCTCTACATCAGTGATTTGGTCTCCACTACTGACGGTAGGAGCAGCAGGTTCTTCTTCATCATGTGATACTGGCCCAGCTGTCGGGAGTTCAGCAGGTTCACTTGCTTCACCTCCACTTACAGGCTTTGCAGCTGTTTCAGGTACAATTGGTTCAATATCATGCTCAATAATTCCTGAAGTCTGATCTTCGATGCCTGGACCATGTGCTGCTTCCTCAGCATCATCAGTCGTTGGTTTTACTCCTTCCAGAGTCTGGTCATCCTTATTCGCATGCTGCTGAGGTATTTGAACTTCAATGGAAGACTGTTGGTCGGTGGTTGATTGTTCTGTTGGTGCTGCTGTTTCCTGGGGTTCTTCGGTGGAGACTGGTTTCTCAGCATCAATAGGTTCGCTGACCTCAGTTGGCAGAATTTCTTCAATTGGACTTTGATTTTCGCTTGCAGGTAGAGCAGGCGTTTCGGTGTCAGACGGTTCAGCCAGCTTAGTATGGTCAGTGGTTGCTGGCGAAGCAGGAGTGTCATCTTCAGTTTGTACTGCAGGAATGCTTGTGGGTCCTTCTGATGTGATATTCTCACCTTGTTCGCTTAACGTTGGTGCTGATGTTTGAGGTTGATTAGGCGATTCAGATTCAGCAGATGGAACTTCCACAGAAACAGTGACTGCTGGAGCTTCAACTTCAGGGAGAGATCCCACAGTTGAACTATCCACAGGTACTATGGATTCATCGGTTTCAAGTGGCTTCTTCAAGTCTGATTGATCCGTTGGAGACGATTCGTCGATCGGTTTTGTGGATTCAGTCGACTGTGTTTCTAATTCAGACTGAGTTTCAGGAACCTTCTTTTCAGGCTGCTGGTCTTCTGATTGAATATCTTCTGCATCTTTTACTATAGCTTTATCGGTTTGGACTTCAGCAGTAGTTTCGACAGAACCTGGGGGCTCGTGGATCTGTTCCTGACCGTCTATGACAGGTGATTCTTGGTGTTGCGTAAGGTCAGTATGGTCGTCAACTTCCGCCTCTGTGTTATCTTCACCAATAGGTGCTACTGGCACAGAGGATTCCTTTTCAGTTGGTTGAACTATACTGCCAGTCGGTTCTTCTTCTTGCCCCACTACGACAGGTACTGAAGTTGCTGGTTCTTCGTCGGGCCTAGTAGTTTTATCATCTCCCGTTGTTCTCGTAGGCGTGGCAGGTTCCTCGGGTTCACTTTCCTGTTCGGCGGATACTGTTGGCTTAGCACTTTCTGATTCAACTTCAACAGTAGGTATTTGGGGCTCGATAACATCAGTTTGACCTTCTTCTAGGGTAGTTGGTTCCACAGGGAGTCGAGTATCGGTTTCAGTGTCTTTTTCGTCAGTGGAAAGATCCGGTACATTTTTATCTGTGACTGGACTGACTGGTATATTTGATTGTTGATCAACTAAGGCTGGTTCACCACCATCGTCGTCCCCCCCTATGGTAATGACACCTTCGACACTCGAAACTGTAGTTTCGGTTAGCATTTTATCAGGGGTCTCAGAAGGTTCGATATGTGGTGTTGTCTCATGATCATGTAGAATAATAGGTTCCTGGCCAGCAATAGGTGTCACTACTTCTTCGGCTTGTTGCTGATCAACGGGACTAGCAGTTTCGATAACCACTTCGGGTTTGGGGTTTTCATCAACAATCGACTGTTCAGGAATTTCATTGGTATCTAGTGATCCAGGTTCGCCTCGCGTGGGAATTGTAGGGTTAGCAGCTGCCTCAATTTCAGGAGCAACAGTCTTTTGATCATCGAGTTCAGCTGTAGGTTCATTGCTTGAGACAGTATTTACATCGACGGGTATTCCGTTATGCACATCAGAGCTCGGCGTCAGTTCGTCGATTGGTCGCACTGGATGTTCTTCAGCAGATGGTTTGAGTTCTCCCGCGAGTTCGTCAGTGGCTGGGACATTAGCGCTTGTACCTTCTTCGAAACTGATAGCAGGTTTTGTGCTTTCTTCATAACCAGGACCGTGATGTTCGGCCATCTGGCTGCCCGATTCTAGCTCAACCGTTGGTACAGAATCGCATGAATATATCGGGCAACAAGAATCAGTGCTTGTGTGAACAGGCATACAATTGGTGAGATGACTGGGTGGGGGAGGACAGTCAACGAGGTCACAATGAACGATACTGCTTACGCAATGGCATCGAACTTGACAAAGATTCGCTGGTGGAATAGCCGAATTATTTGCAAAAGATTGGCCATCTACAAGACAGTTACCTTCACCCGGAATACTTGGATGGGAATTATCACCAACTAGTCCTGGTTTTTCATGTTCAATGATAGCTGGTTCTTCGCCCTCGCCTTCGACGGGAGTTTCAGAGGACACATGCTGTTCTGGTTCGATTGGTTTTTGTTCCTCATCATCTGTTGTTTGAGTTGGGAATTCTCCTTCTTGTGGTGGCTGAATCGGTTCCTGTTCGGTAGTGATAGGTTCAATCGGTTTTTCCTCATCTACAGATGGCTTGACTGGATCTTCTTTTACAACGTTTCTGGTTGGCACTTTGTCATCGACAGACGATTCAGTTGGCTTCTGCTCAGACACAGATATTTCTGGAGTCTTATCTTCGCTTTCTGGAGTTTCCGAAGCTAAGTTTGGGTTCTCTTCAAGAACAGCTGCTTCGGTAGGCTTTTGTTCTTCGGGTGTCGCTGGTTCAATCGGCTTCTCCTCAGAAACTGGAGACTGGGTTAATTCGTCATCAGTAGTAGGAAGTCTAGTTGGTTCTTCTTCAGCTGGCGTAGATTTGACCGGTTGTTCTTCTGATGGCTCTTTTTCATCAATTGAAGATTCCTCCAGCTTATCATCAATAGTGGAAAGTTCGGTAGGATTTTCTTCAGGTAGCGATGATGTAGCTGGTCTTTCACCTTCGTCGGTTACTTCAGTTGGCTTCTCCTCAACAACCGCAACTTCTGTTGGTTTTTCTTCAGCAACAGAACTTTCAGTAGGCTTTCCTTCACCAAGCGTGGGTTCAGGCTTCTCACTGGCTTCAGATTCTTCAGATTGCTTTTGTTCGGATGGTTGCGATTCTGTTACAATCGAAATGGGCGAGTCAGTTGGTTTTTCTTCTGTTACAGATACGTCGGTCAGTTTTGATTCATCGATGGGGGCACTGGATATGTTTTCTTCTTCAATCGGAATGTCTGTCCGCTTCGGTTCCTCAACTGAGGTGTCAGTTGGTTCCTTTTCGGCTTCTGGAACATTGGTGGGTTGAGCTTCCGAAATAGGGCTCTCTGTTAATTTCTCCTTCGCAATTTCAGTTTCTGTTGGCTTCTCCTCATAAACAGGGGTACTAGTTGGTACCTCTGCACTCAAAGGAACATCAGTAGGCTTGGCATCTATAGAAGCAGCATCAGTAACCTTCTCTTCATCGGCGGTAATTTCAGTTGGTTTCTGTTCGGCAATTGGAGCGTCAGTTGGTTCTCCTTCTGTGGGAGAAACTTCCGATGGTTTTCCTTCTACAGGGGTGGCAGTATTTGTGTTCTCGTTGGAAACAGATGGCTGAACCGGGTTTTCCTCAACATCAGAAGGCTCAGTTTCTTTGACTTGTCCATCAATGGTGGAAACTCGAGTTGGTTCTTGATCAGGTTTACCTGTTGGCTGCTCTCCGGAACCAGATACATCAGATGGTTCTTCCTCAATGACAGGAATTTTGGTCTGTTCATCTGTGGGAACTGCCGATTCGTTCGATTTCTCATCAGTGGATGGAGTCTCCGGAGTTTCCGGTGTCTTCTCTTCGGAAACGGATGGCTCAGTTGATTTGTCGCTAATAGATGATTCGGTCAGGTTCTCCACGGCAAGCTCATTATCTTTCTCAATGGCAACTGAATCATCGATTGGTTCTTTTTCTTCGATGGGTTTTTGTTCCTTTTCGGCAACAGAAGCGTCAGTAGGGGTTTCTGCCGTAGCAGGAATAACGGTTGGTTTCTCATCACCAACGGGAATCTCAGGCATATCCTGATCCACAATAGTAGCCTCCGTTAGTTTTTCATCAGGAACAAATCCAGTAACCGATTGTTCCGTTGAAGATTTTTCTGGAGTTTTCTGTTCTATTCCAGAAACTTCAGTTGGCTTTTGTTCTTCGACTGCAACTCCTGGAGTTTCATCCTCCCACGTAGAGGACTCTGTCGGCTGTTCTTTAGTGGACTGAGATTCAGTTATCTTCTCTTGGATGATAGTGCCTTCAGTTGGATTTTCTATAGCAATCGGGGTATCAGTTGGTTTTTCTTCTGATGCTGGTAGACTGATTTCTTCCTGATTTGTGATAGGACCTTCCGTGACTTGCTGTTCATCAGTAGTCTCTAGTTCCTTAACTAAGGTACCAGTTGGTTTCTGTTTCTCCACTGGGATATCAGTTGGTTTTTGTTCCTCCACGGGGATATCCGTCGGCTTTTGTTCCTCTACTGGGATATCACTTGGTTTTTGTTCCTCTACGGGGATATCCGTTGGTTTCTGTTCCTCCACTGGGATATCACTTGGTTTTTGTTCCTCCACGGGGATATCAGTTGGCTTTTGCTCCTCCACTGGGATATCGGTTGGTTTTTGTTCCTCCACGGGGATATCAGTTGGCTTTTGCTCCTCTACTAGGATATCAGTTGGTTTTTGTTCCTCTACGGGAATATCCGTTGGTTTCTGTTCCTCCACTGGAATATTATCAGTTGGCTTTTGTTCCTCCACGGGGATATCAGTTGGCTTTTGTTCCTCCGCTGAGATGTCCGTTGGTTTCTGTTCCTCTACTGGAATATTATCAGTTGGTTTTTGTTCCTCCACGGGGATATCAGTTGGTTTTTGTTCCTCCACGGGGATATCAGTTGGCTTTTGTTCCTCTACTGGGATATCAGTTGGTTTTTGTGCCTCCACGGGGATATCGGTTGGCTTTTGTTCCTCCGCTGGGATGTCAGCTAGTTTTTGTTCTTCCACTGGGATATCGGTTGGCTTTTGTTCTTCGATTATGATATCAGTTGGTTTTTCTTCCTCCACAGGAATATCAGTAGGTTTTTGTTCTTCAATTGAGATATCAGTTGGCTTTTGTTCCTTCACTGGAATTTCAGTTGGTTTTTGTTCCTCGATTGAGATGTCAGTTGGTTTTTCTTTTTCGACTAAAATATCAATTGGCTCTTGTCCCTCAAGAGAAGTATCAGTTGGCTTTTGTTCCTCGACTGAGATACCAGTTGGTTTCTCGTCTTCAGCTGGCACGTCGGTTGGTTTCTGATCAGTATCAATTACTTTAATTACTGTATCATCAGAAGTCGAAGCATCCGTTGGCTTTTCTGCGGCAACAGAGGAATCAGTTGTTTCATTTTCAGCTTCAGATGGCTCACCTGGTTTCTCCGAAGCTTCTGTTGGTGTTTCTTTTACAATAGACGTTTCTGTGGGCTTACTTAGGAGAATACCAGTGTCGGTGGGTTTCTGTTCATCATCAAGAGATGCGATCGGCTTTTCTTCGTCGATTAAAGGTGGTGTCGGGTTTCCCTCAGCAACGGGCGCTTCGGTCGGCAGTGTCTCTACAGAAACTGAACCCTCAATTGGTTTTGATCCGACGGGAGAACCCTCTGGTACTATCTCTTGATCATTACCAGTTTCGGTCGGTTTTCCTTCAGGAAGATCACCTTCATTTGGTTCTTCAGAATTTGTAGTTATTGTTTCTTGTTCAATCGTGCCCTCTACAGAAGGCTTGCCTTCTGTGTCAGAGCCATCAATTGGCTTCTCTTCACCAGCAATCTCAGCTTCGGTCGGCTGTTTGGTTAGAGTGGGGCCTTCAGTTTCTTGTTGTTGATCTTCCGTAGATTTTTGATCAACAATCGGTTCGATCGGCTGTTGTTCACCCGGTGAAGAAGTGGGCAGCTCTTCAGCAGAAGTGGAGACCTCAGTTGGTTTCTGTTCGGGAACAGAAATTTTACTAGTCTCTTTTTCAGCTACTGAAGCCTCGGTAGGTTTGTCTTCACCGCTGGAAATTTCCGGTACTCCAGTATCGTGACTAGGTACACTTTCCGGTTTTTGTTCTGATCCTACATTTTCAGCCGGTGATTCTACAGTTATAATTGGCTCCTGAGTCTTCTGTTCATTTTCTGCGTCAGTCTCATTGCTACTTGGGGTCAGCTCAGAAGGCTGTTGTTCTACCTCAGTAGGAGCATTTGTTGGCAAACTTTCATCCTCAGATGGTACTTGATGCTGTTCCACATTATCTGGTTGTTGTGATTCAATTGGCTTATCTTCAGTGGAACCATCGATTGGTGTTACGGCAGTTTCTTCTGGTTTTCCTTCGTGGTCCTCCGGCAAGACAGCAGGAGCCTCTGAGTTATAGATAGTGCTTTCAGTGGGTTTCACGTCTTCCTGGATTTCTGTCTGGCCAGCTTCAGTTGGTTGTTGAGCGGTTTCGATGGGCTTCTCATTTTCACTTTCCGTAGGAACCTTTTCCGGAGATGCTGGCTCTTCGGCCGTCGATGGGCTTACGGGTTCTTCTTTTTCGAACGCTACTTCATCATGAGGGATGGGAACTATGGAAGCTTCTTCTTCATTTGGAGCTTCATGGTGTCTCGTTGGTTCAGCGGGTGGGATGTAGGTCGCTGGAGGCCTCTGATCTGCGTCAATTATTAAACTATCGGGAATATGGACGTGATGAACCTCGTCGTACACTTCAGTGATATGCATTTCTTCTACCGCGCCATTATCTTCAGCCTTGTTGACCGGAACACGGTCGGCAATCGGTATACCCGTTGGTCCTTGTTCAGGAATATTATGCTCTTCTTCGGAAATTGTCGACTCGTTTGGCTTATCGGCTTCAGTAGGGGCTTCGGGGTTCTGTTCTTCGACAACTACTGGCTCTACTGGATGCTCTTCGTTAACAGCAGTTTCTTTAACTGGTTCGATCTTTTCTTCTTCAGTATAGATAACACTGGGTGGATGTTGATTGACCGTTGCGGGCTTCTCGTCTGTCGGTTCTACCTCTGAAATTTTAGAGTCTATTTTCTTTTCATCCTCCGGAACTGATACTTCCGTTGGTTTCTGTTCAGCATCAACTTCCTTTTCTGGCTTACCTTCTTGACCATCTAGATTTGAGGTGGCTTCTTCAGTGGGTGATTTCTGAGTTGGAGCAGCATCATCAGTATTTCCCGATATTGTTGGATAAAGATTGGGTGGGGAAAGAGTGTGTTCCTGTACATGGAATACGTCTCCAGGAAAATGGACCTTATCGTCCGTAGGCTTGGATTCTTGTGTTGGCGAAGGTTCCCTAGTTTCTTCTTCTGTGTGTACTTCTTCGATTAGGTGATCTGTAGATTGAATTGGGCTCTCGTCAGATTCAGTAGGTGATTCAGTTTTATCGATCGATACTTCTTCTGCCGGAGTTGGCTTAATTTCAGACACTGGTTCGATTGTTTGTTGAGGTTCGTCAGTCACTTGTACGATCGAAGGCTCTTGTTCCGGTGTTATCGACGGCTTGTGTTCTTCGCTTGCGGGCTCGACTGGCTTCTCTACATTTTCGACTTCAGGTTTCGTTGGGAGTTTCTGGCCAAAGATTGAAGATCCTGGCGCTTCTAGTATTTCGTCTTCTTCGGAGCCATCATTTGAATCCTGTGAATCGCTTGTGACTTTCGTTGGTTTTTGTTCTACTTCCGTAATAGTTTCCTGCGTGGGTATTTCTTCAGTACCTACAATTTTGTCTTCGGATACAGGTCCATCCGTGACATGAACTGACCCATCTGGTTTTGTTTCAGGAACATTTACTTCAGGTTGCACCTCATCGTCTGGATTGATTTCATCGGAAGAAACTGTAGTCTCTACTTCACCAGCATGTTCTGCCAATTCCTGATGTAAATCCTCTGTCGCAGGTTTTGGAGTATGTTCTTCACTCAATATTGCTGGTTGTTGAGGTGAAGGAATATCACTTGGCTCTTTTTCATCAGTAGATTCCGTGGGCTTATCTTCGGCTTTCGGCTTCTGCTCGGCAACATTAGCCTCAGTAGGATGATCCTCAACCTTGTCGACGTCCTTCTCACTGGTTGGTAAGTGAGTCGGAGTGGCGGAGGGAAGATCACCTCCATCAAATGGTTTCACAGTTTGTGATGCGGCGTCGTCTTCATTTATGGGTTCAAGTTCGATTGTTCCTTCGATAGAACCTTCATTTTCTCCGTGTTGTTCAGGGATTGTGTTATCGGCACCAGGGAAAGCGTCAACTGTTTGCTGGCTGTCATCGACTTCCTGTTGTTGGCTGTCGTCGACTTCCTGTTGTTGACTGTCTTCCACTGGCTTTTGTTGATCATCTTCAACCTGTTGCGGTTTACCGACGTCTTCGTGCTGACCTTCCATGGTTGAAATAGGTGATTCAGTAATTTGCTGAATAGAGGGAAACTCGTCTGGTTGGTCGTCGATCTGCGTTGGGCCACTGTCACCTTCTGTAATCCAAAATTATTGATCAGATACATTATTGGAAACAATTTATCCATTCACTCGCATAGAAATTTTCCACCTACCGCATTGGTACGCGGTCGGACAACATTTGCCCTCCGGAGTAGGCAATGGCACGCAGTTCTTGCCGTATGTCTTCATAGGTACACCACAATTTTGAACAGCGCAAACTATGTCACCATGGAAACAGTAGCAGTGTTTACAGGCTCGGTCTGATTGGACAAGTTGTCCGTCGTCGTACATCTTGCCCTCATGATAGCACTGGGGCACAGGGAGTCCTGGAGCCGCCGTAGTTGTCATGATGAGTCCGGTAGTGGAAGGACCATCGGTAGTAGATTGGTCTTCGTCATAATCTGTAACAGTAAGTATTAGCATTATGGAGCAAAATTCAGAATTTCCAACTGGTTCAAGGAGATTTTCTAAAAAGATTTGACTTACCACAATTATATTTGACTGGGCAACAAACTCCGGACAAGTAGACAGGATTGCATCCAGCAACACGAAGTGTACATTCTTGCATTACGCAAGTGGTTCTGTTTCTGATGCAGTAGCAAAGTTCGCAAGGGTTTCGGGGGTCAACTGGAAGCTGGGCACCATCAGCGTAGAACTTTTCATCAACTCGGCAACCGTAATTGTCGTGAGCACCGAGTTCCGTTGAGCCAATTGTTGCTGGTGAGTTAGTCGTCGAGGTCAGAAGTTGAACGGGTACCTCAGGGCAAGTTATTATCGGACAGCATTGATCTGGTCGCTTTTCAACCGTACAATCTTGACCGATGGCTTTCGTAAAGGGGCAAACCTTCAGGTAGCACATCAGCATCCTGTTGTGACAAGTGCAATTCAGGCATGGTTCGTTCGTTAATATTCTATCGCCTTCTTGGTAGCGTTGAAAGTTGTAATAACAGCCGGTTTCTGTAAAAAAAAAGAAGCGCAGCGATTATTATTTATTGGAAGTTTTATAAGTGCGATGTGATGTCACCTTGACAATAGTAATTCTGAAAACTTACCTCCTTCGTATTCTGCGATATGTGTCGTATCTTGTTCATATACAGGGGCTGTAAAATTAAAAATAGACATGTTTTTTACGTGATCTCTGATTTAGTGCTAGATTAGATGCACGGAAAGAGTTGTTCATTGCTCCCAGATTCCTGAGGGATTACTAGCCCATAATTATAATCAACTAGGGGGTGTGAAAAAGGTTGGGTAAGCGACACACAAAGATAGTCTAAGAATATACCTATACTCGTACTAGCAGGGGGTGAAAAATGGAAGAAAGGTTCGCTTGTCAGGCACGTTACCCTATACCATACGAATGAGGCATTTATCATTTGGCATTGCAGAACGAGGGGAGGCTGCTGTGTGCTCCTGAAAAGCAAGAGAATGAGTCAACGCGTCAGATGGACGGTTGGGTGAGTACAGCGGTGCAAATTCTCGTTAACGCTTGAAGCTTAGGGTGGTGAATGCCTCACACCCCTTACGTTCTGTTATTCTACGGCTTGCGAGCAACGCTCCGTGATAATTACTCGAGAGATTGGAGTGTCCCGAGCACGAGAAGCTCGTCGACGATGACTTCGAGAGTAAATTAATCTGCACCAGCGCCACATAAGGCACTTTGAATGCGAAGTTTTATGGCGTGCCGTTTTCAAAGATTCGCATTTATTCAACGGTAACGTTACACGATCACGCTCTTCTCTTCACACCGCAGTTCGTCGTTCCTCTTTTTTTTACCTATGCACTTCTTCTGCATTTACTCATGCACGTGCGAACAAGAGAATCAGCATTCCGCACCGGGCGTGCAGACAATTTCCGATGAAATTATTTGTACTAAGAACCACAACTCCATGAATGACACTCTGGTATATGGCGAAGTATCAGTAGCCACATGCCTCCACGCTATAAAGTTGTGCACACCTCTTGATTGCGGTATTAACTGCGGCACGCAAAGACGAATGTTATACAGCTGCACTGGTCTTTGGGAAGATAATTTGCAAGCAAAGTTCTTCTTAATTATTTTAATTCTTTTGCATTAGTCCCGAACTTTGGGATACCTCGTTTACTTCACTGATCGATAATATGGTATGAGAATCGAACAATGAACTTTTTTACTGATCAGATCAATACTTCCCGGTTTCGTTCAGAATCCTGAAAAGTTCGATCTGCTTTTTTATTATTGAGATTGATAATGCCGATCTCGATGTCGATGTCGCAACAATGGATAACGGGTCGTAATTGAGAGCGAAGATTAAACGACGCTAAAAAGTAGAATGTTTTCACTTTGACAAGAGAGTATAGAATGGCTAACAACGGCACTTGAACAGCACAATTAAGCAGCTCCATCATCCTCGTTCGACTCTTGAGCCAAGTACAATAGGTTAAACCCGTTCAGTCAGGATTCTGCTTAAAGCAATTTGGCCAAAGGTTTCGTGACTTGACGGCAAACACGACCTCTTTCGGAAAAACTCTAATGAGTATCTTCGCCTTGAGGTGCCAAGAAGAGCAGGTAACCATAACGTGTACAATTCGTAGATGTTTATAACATTCAAGGTTGAAGAATCACTCGAGTCTACATGTGTGCGGGGTAATGATGCTGCACAAAGGACCAACATTAGAGGTTGCCAAAATTAATCTCTCTACACGGCATGTGCCGAGCTGCGAATGGCTGATCGGGACTCAGCGAGTAATAGCGATACTATTCGATACTATACGGAACGTGACTACTTACAACCATTTAGAAAAAAAAAACTTCTGCAACGTTTCAAGTATGATGAAGTAAGTAGATTTGCCCACGCAGATTTCTTTACACGTAATAAATTATAAAAGCACGATGTGTGGGAAGCGGCGAATCAGCTTCTTGACTAGAAACACCCAGCGCAATGTTTTTTCCGGTAATGCCAGATTTGTTCAGGGTGATAAAAATATGGACCCTACAGATACGGTCATCAGCAATTTTCATCGCTATTTAATAATCACACTGCCGCCGACTCTCCGACAAACGATCCAGTATCCCCCCCCACGTTAATAACGTTCAAAATTAATTAGTATCATTCTAACGGTGTAAATTAAGTGTTACGGTAACTCATTCGATGGAAAACTAATTCGCCATATTTATTATCCAACTTTTATAGATATAACTGTTCTATTACGTAAGGATGTACCGATCACTTGATACCAGGCAGCCAGCCTCTTCCTTCATGACGGTTAATCTGTTTCGCGCGAGTTGACGACCGTATAAAACCTCTTTACACATGTACAAACTTGTTACTTATGTACGTACGTGGGCGTCTCTACAGAGTACGTGCAGATAGGCAATATGTGCGCAACTTATGAAATCACACTTATAGTGGCCTTGATGTGAAAGTTCATTACCTCGTGGTGCTGGTAATACGCGAGATTGCTGTTGCGAGGATCGCTAACATATCTTGTAATTAACATCATGGTTACTAATGACGCTTCGAGTGAGTATAATATTTTCACAAATTTTTCATAAACTTTGTACGAGATGATGTTCTGATAATCTGGTTTTAGAGAGTTGATTTCATCGGATGAAAAATCTATTGGACGAGGTTAAAAGTTCCGACCGTGATATTTCAGGTACTTCACTACTCCTACGCTATATATATGATTTTTTTCCTCTTCATCTTCGAAGGCATCTTTCTTGCTGCTGCTGCTGCTGCTGCATCGACGCGAGGTGGGTAACCGTTAAGAAGAATTCCTATCCTACATAGCCCTGTACCTTCGAGAAGGGATCGTAAATTTTCTACCGAAGACGTCCCGCTCGAAGTCGACTAATAAGATTACTTAACCCCGACGTCGCGCTGACGTAGCACCCACACGTTCCGTTATACCTTTCCCCAGATGACCTCAGCTGACCTCCACACCTCAGGATTCCTCTTTTATACGGACCCCTCGAGCGCACCGGGCTAAAGATATCTCTTTATCGCGTCACTACTAAAAGTCATTTATGTCTCACGAAGATTTAACGCTTGAAAAATATCGCTTGTGACAATGAGAAAGGTAAGGGAATTGCGAATACATTTTACCGGTGCATTACGCATGGAGATTGACTGCATATGGAAAGATGTCCAGGGGTCGTCAGGTGTCCGGATAACCATAAGTAGCTCGGGTGCTTGCGGTCACTGACATCTCTCCTAAGAGGTTACAGGTTTGACCAGAATTCACTACAGCCTCACTCACAAATGCAGAGGAACCGCTATGTCCTCTCATCGGCTAAAGTGTGTACCACTCGGTTGATTTTATTTATTTGTTTGTCTTTCTTCTTTTTCAATTTTCTTTTCAACAAGCCCGAGTTTCTGTCTGCCCTTGTGTTCCATGAATCAAAGAGAGATGGAAAAAAAATCGCGAAATATGCTTCTTTTTGAGGCTGTTGAACCTATCTCTGAATTTCCCTTTGAACTTGACCTCGGTAACGGGTTGCCAGGTGTTCCGGTACAGGGCTGACGTTTTCTCGGTGAAAGTGATCGCGCCGGTTGCTATAAGGATGGTCAATGGTCGAGCCACGCGTCCCGGGGGACGATTCGATGTGACCGTCAATCCCGGGTGCTTACTCGACTGTCAATGAACCTCGCATTATCGGCTCACGGTTCTTGAAGAAAGTCCGGGGAGAGACGTTTGAAGAACGTGAACAGAAAGGGTCTTTAACCCTCGCTAAACCGGCTTCACTTAAACGGAAGTCGATCATCGTCTACCACGAACTCGGGCTTCCAACGACCTGGAAGACGCGGAATAGGTGGACGTCGTACAACCAATATGGCCTTAGTTTTATACCTTTACAACTCGCGGACTGCCGCAGGCATGGGAAACTGTTAGAAAATGCGACGAAACCCGCAATCGATGTAATACGGTGTAAAAGATTAAAAAAAAATAAATCAAATTGAATTAAATTAAATTAAATTAAAGGAGGAGAATTTAAATTATTCTGTTCTTGGACTGGGAGCGATGAACTCGTTCTCGAAATGAGATAAAAATAAAAAGTGATGTTTATAGCATCGAAGAGAAATTTTTGTTGGACAAAAAAAACACTTACCAGCGCGTGTGGAGCAGGCTGCTAATATTATGGCAACGAGGAACAGGATGATCTCCCCGGGTCGGCTCATCCCGGCACTCAACGCCGACATGTCGGCGGTCCTTTGTCTTCTGTAAATTAACAAAACAACTTCTCGTTAGTCGTCGAAGTGGGAAGACACGTGTTACAGTCGCTCACCCGCCGCTAACGCGTGCGTGTAATAGAGCGTGAAATATAATAAGGGAATTTATTTAAATTCAATTTATATGTGTTTTCAGCGATCTTATAATCATCATCGTCATCATCGTCATCGACTGTGCAAAATGCATGAGACTACGTTGTTCCAAAAAAATTTTTTGCCGTACGAAATCGACAACCGCGACCGCTTCAAATCCAAAGAACAAGTTGGACAAGGATCAAATTTCAGCGCGACGCTACGCAGTTCGTGGTTCACGTAATCTAGCTATATTATCCATAAAATGATGATCGTTATGCGAGTTCCGTTTTACGCGGTAAATTATTAAAAATCATTTCTCAGCAATATGCAAAACCGAAATCCGTGAAATACCGTTTATAGTACTGAAAAAAAAAGAGACAAGACGCGTATCCTCGATGCCTTGTGGGCGGTGAAGAGAAAAAATAAATGAATAAATAAAAAAAAAACGATTCTCCTGCACCACAAGGTACACGGTTATATCCAGCAGGTTGACTTGACGACTCTTACGTCATTCCGTATTCTCGTTACGACCCATTCGATGCGGAATTCGGTGAATGGTCAACGGGCTATAGTATCGTGTGCTCCGTCGACTTCCTTTCCCCCTATTTTTTTTTCTCTCCCGTCACAGCGACGTCTTGGGTAGGTACGTCACTTAGTACCACTTCGACACCCGGCGCATATCAATGCAACAATAACCCGTCACATCGGAACGGTTTTAGTCCCTCGACTCGTTCAAATCAACGGCTCGAGACTAATTCCACTTTTTCATCATCTTTCACACGTCTATAAATTTGGTATAAAAATCCTGTTTCCAACATCACGGATATTATGCCGATAGATTAGCGTCTCACGAAAATTGTGTATACCAGTTTTTGTTAGTCTTATATTCAAATATACAAGTAGGTACAAGTATCCCGAAGTATATAACTTTATCCAGTCATTTTTTGGTAGTGCTTTTTAACTAGCCACTCCTAAAAATTGAAATCAATGTTTACCTCGATTTTCTAAAATACGATCTTGATCTGAGGGTCACGATGACGGTCGCAATAGTCATTAACGTTATGCGACGTCGTGCGGGTGCTCTACGATTGGATTCCAATACGTGTATTATATATATGTGTGTACATAAATAAATGTAATCATTGAACGAGGATTGATGTGAAAAAATGTAATCACCGATTAGATCTGTGGAACGTTGTTATCTTTGCATATAGATGGACAGTTGACTATCGCGTCTCATCGCACACGTATGAATATGTATAAATACATGTACATATACTACATGAAGACCGTCCGGTAATACAAGTTATGCCATACACGCGAGAAGTCCTCGAGCGTCGAAGAGGTTTTACCGTATCTCAACGTAATTTACGAGCCGAGTGATTAAATCCTGATTGTAATTCAGTTTCGTGATGCTTGTTCATATAGGCAGGGCCGACCAAGAGGATGACCAGTGCGGCGTCAGCAGGTAGATACCGGTGATCGGATACAGCCGAGAGATGCCATGCCGGTGTTACTGCCTGCTGGGGTGCCATAGCCGGTGCGAACGATTCCGTTACCGCCCGAAGGCTGCTTGCTTGATCTTCACCATTACCGTGGAACGCGG
Organism: Athalia circularis; assembly: GCA_963978495.1. Classification (NCBI taxonomy): domain Eukaryota; kingdom Metazoa; phylum Arthropoda; class Insecta; order Hymenoptera; family Athaliidae; genus Athalia; species Athalia circularis. Next base: position 23,520,557 of record OZ021702.1, read on the forward strand.
AATATGATTACCTTTACCTGGGAACTGACTCTTACCCCCTTCGTCAATGAGGATACCACGTCACTCGCTGCCCTCAGACACACCACCCGGGGGTGTCAACTTTAATTCTAATTCGTATGTTTTAACAACATTTTTTTACCCCGTCACTTTCTACTTCGCATTGATTTTGTGTGTAATTCGACCACCGTAACCGTAGACGGCATTTAATATCCCATGACCAATAATCCGATGTATTAAGATCGATTAAACTCATTTGTACGGACGGAGCAAGAAACGAATTCTCGATCATTGGTTAATTTTCTTCTCTTTTCATTTTGGTTTTTGCTCTACGATTTTGTTTTTTTCCCTCGTTTTTTCGTTCAAGTTTTTTATTCCTCGCTCACTAAACGGCACGCTTTATTTTCTGCAATCGAATTACCCCCCTTCGCAGTACACGATTTCGAGTGATACAAAAAAAAACAAAACACTGAAGAAAAAACGACTTCGTCATTCTAAAGCGTTCTGCACGATCACTGCGGTCCAAAATTGTACATGACACGTCAAACGGGGAAAAGAGCCGTCTTGATCAAGACTGTTTGACGATAGAATCCCAAAAATCGATTATCGGCAAAGATTCGCCGTAGCTAATCGGAATTTCACGGTACCGCGAAGTGATACCGTCTTAACAAGCCTTCTACCATAGATATAGCAGAAAAAAAATGTGACTCGAGAAAAAAGTTAAACAAAAAAGAAACATCTGACACCTTCCTTCTATACCACTTCGCTCGTACAGCTATGAAATAGGCCAATTAATGATGACAACGGTGTTACAGAGAACAATAATTTTTAACGACTTTGTACTTATGTTTAATCAACTTCAAAGAATCGCGCAGTTAACTACGGCAGTTTTTCGCGTATGTAAAGCAAATAATATATAACAAGTTCCGCGCAGGATGTTTTTCAAACTTGAGATCTTTTTTTTCTCACGAGTAAATCTTGCGCGATCAACCATGGGAATTTAATTTGATTTCTTCTCTGTTTTTTCTCTCCTCACGCAATATGATCGGAACCATTATAGTGGGCGTTCGGTGGCTTTGCCTTTGACTTTACTTTTGGCACGATCACACGCGCTATTTTGCTTCGGGGCATTATGGTCATCCAAGGTATATGACTTCCGCGTGCCATCCCATCGCATGATGGGGTCTATTCTATACAGTGAATCTAAAGACCCGAGGCGCGAGTCTTATGTGGGGCAAGTCCGTGATATGGCAAAAGCTCGTTACTTCTTGACTGTTACTACACAGGTAATAAAAATCAAAAAAAAAAAAAAAAAAAAACGAATAAATAATACTGACACCAAATCATAATAGCACTCTGAGGTCAATTGCGCAAATTCGACAAGTTTATTTCAGTCTACGTTACAACGCTATGAATATATCCTACAGCACGTTTCGCGCCCAATTTTCTTACCGTAACCGTGAACTTGGCGGTGTATTTTTACCGTCAAAGTATCAACTGAATCGGAAGACCGTAAATGAAAGGTAATTATTATTTATGTAATGGTTTTACGCCTCGGGTGGCTACCAAAGATTTTTTCCGAAGTTTTACATCACGTTTTATACCTACGGCGCATGCAAATCGGATATGCACTTGTCCGAGCCCATTATCATACCTTAGCTCGGTGAGTTATGCCCGAGACTATAACGTTATGTGTAAAATATAACCCCTTGCGGGTTCCTCTGGGCTCAACACCTCTCGACTTATAGAGAAAAGAAGGTAAGACGTTCGGATGTAATTGATGGCTTTTAATGGCCCTCTGATTACAGAGCCGGGAGTTTTAATTACCGAGATCACACGTTATTATATATTATACGGTATGCACTATACATATAACGGAATGATTTAGGAGGCGTGGTTAAACTAAAAATATTTCAAATACAGAGAAATGTTTCGTAGATATTAGAATAAAATTCTGCTTATAAGATAATTCCGAAAGTCATCGTAAATTATCCTTTGCTTTGGTTCAAGAAATTCTCGATCTTCAGATGTATCGGATATTCATATATTTTTTTCTCTTCCTCTCTCAAGTCGAGTCCTAGTTCGAGCCACGAACAAATAATCATCGAATGCACAAAATTCACAAAAATGCAGAATTATTCACAAAAATGAAATCAATTTTCATTAATTTATTCCCTTTTTTATTTCTGATGACATAGCGAATCACCTGCAACGCTTACCATTTTACAGAACTGACTCAGATAACTCGATGTGGTTTACAACCGTTTGCAAGTTATGGCGGTGGAAAGAAAAGAGAGGGTGCTGCAGAGACGCGTAAACTTTGCACAACGATATAAAGATAAGAACCGGAAACAAGTTGAAACTTCCGCACCTTTTTAAAACTCTGTATAGGTGCAGCGCGGTACAGCCGTAAGAGTTGCGTTTTTTTTATTTTCATTTCGGGGTAAAGAAGAAATTTTTAGAAAAAAGGTGGAACGCGGATATTTTTTTTTCTTTATAATATAGTTACGTTTTTCTAAGTTTTTTCTTTTTTGTTTTCATAATCCTCGATCTGTAATAAAATCAGATAAGAATAATTCAAACGCTATTATACGATAACTTATAATACACTCTGTGTACAAGCCACTTCGGCAGACATGTGTACGGAATGTAAGAGATAAAGAAGAATCAAATCGAGGAGCAGGACAAAAAGATGAGTAAGAAAAAGGCTGTTTATGCAGACCACTCTGCGGTGGACATACTACGGTGGCTATAAATACGAGAGATATCCTTGTTCGCATGCGATGTGCAGTAGAACTCGTATAATCTATATAAACGCTATGCGGCCGAGTGACCGAGGCCCCTTTTTCAGGAGTATAGACGCGGTACGAGATATTTGCGGCAAGGGGATAACATCGCGGACGTAACGAAATATAGAAATTGTTTTTTTGCCCCCCCCCCCCCCGTATGACTTGATCGGTGGCGATGCAGGTACGCAATGCGATCGATAATATCTATTTGAAAAAAAAAAGGGTCCGTTGGATCTTGTCAATCCGCGATCCGTCTCTCATACCGATCAAGTTTTAGTGGTGGTGGAAGATGAAGAAGCAACAAAAATAAAAAAATAAAAATAAAGATACACGACTGACGTAGGGTATAAGTTGCTGCTGCTGCTGCAGCATCGGAAGACTTTATAGAAAAGTTAGGGAGACAATAATGGAGTTTGCGAAGTCATGCCAGCGGTAATAGGCGCATTATAGAAAAGCGATACGTTTCAATCGCGAAATATCGCTATGTCGATCTTGCAGGGCTCTTTTAACAAGGGCCGTAAGATACGGGGTCCTCTACCAAGAGTGGAGGTCAAGAGCAGACGTCATCGCGTGACCTCGACTTTGGTCTTTGACCGTGCAGCGCAGATGTGCCCGCGGTACTACATTATTTCATAGAGTAGTTTGCGGATCTCATATGGGTATAGGTAGGTGTATGAGAAGTACATATATCATTATACACTATAATACCGTTGTTATGATTTAATAAAGGATGAAGAAGACACGGGCGAGGGGGAATTCGAGGAGCAGGAATTGAACTCGCGGCTTCTTAAGCTCTGATTACTCGACACGATGTATGTAGTCGAAGGCGCGGGCGGAGTAACAACTTGAAAACGTCGAAGGCCTCGGCGTTCACACGCGGAGAGGGCGGCGTGCAACAGGTCGGCAACACGCACGGATTCTATTTATAGCCCACCTGAGCAGCTAGAGTTACGTTACGTGGGTCGGGGAATCCCCCGCTCTCTTCACGCCGCCGCCGCCGCCGCCGCCGCCGATCCAAAGCTTAACTTAACTTATAGCTCTGAGACGTGCATCCCAACGTTCAAATCACCCAGTCATCATCATCGTCGATACTTACCGGTACCCATTAGCGTCGTTAGAACGTGGCAAAATTGTTACAGCCAACTACAGGGTATGAGGTACCCCAAATAGACGGTTGCGTAAGAAAACCCGTAATAAGTACGAAGAAATTCTTCTTCTTTTTTTTTTTATTTTTCTATCGAGCTTTTTTTCGATATCTCCGGATACCGAACGACGCGTATAGTTGAAATTAATCGATGTATAATGTAGTATAGATCTTCTGCCTGACTAACTCGAAGATATTTTTCTCATTTCATAGCTGTCTCTGTTCTGTTTTTTTTTTTTTTTTTTTTCGTTATTTGCGTTTTTATCAATTGACAGTCGCCAGGGTAGAAGAAACGCGTTTCAACGCGGTTTACGATAATAAAAAGCGAAAGAGGCTCCTGGGGATAGCTGAAGTCAGAAGAAAGGAATCGGTTCTTGTTCGGCCCGCGCGCCCATAGTTGTTAACCGTGCAGATCGAACCGATTCATTCTTTCACGGTGATCGACCGTGCGAGCCCGTGACTTCGATCACTCGCTTAAGATGTGTACATCTACGTATACGTATATATATATATATATACATATGAATTATATAGCCACGGAATTGTTGCTCGCCTGCCCGCGATCGATCTGGATGGCTTCTTTATCAAGTTTGTTAAGGTCGGAACAGCGCGAGATCCCGCTATGACTTAACGTCTATCGATGATGGTCCTCGCAGCGTCAAGAAATATATACATATATATATATATATTGTATATACATCTAAAAGTGGATCGCGTGGCTCGATGGACCGCGTCGACCGGGACGAGGTCGCTGACCGTTCCTATATTATTATATGTACGAAGAATTCGGAAAGCCGGCGGAAATCCACCTTTTTCTAACGATCATGCTGATGCAGAAAGTTTGATGCGTGTAATACCATCAAAAATACATCCATTATTATTATACGTCAGGATGTCACGTGATCGTTGTATACTGATGTGTGTAGAGAAGAATTAAAGGAAAATATGTGGTAAAAATTGATGTAGTAGTTTTTTTTCTTTTCTATGTCTTTTTCTTATTACGGTGTAAAAGTAATGACTCTTCAGGAATTTGTGTATGTATACCACATATGCATATATTTATGTATATGTGCATTCGAGTTGAAATATTTCTCGTCGTTTTTTTTTCTACTTTTTCATCGGGGTTTGTTTACCCCCCGTGGGATTGCTAAGTGGCCTGTGCTGCAGGAGTTGTGACGTTTATACCTATATTGTATATGTGGTACCCGCGGGGACTCGTTGCAAGAGAAACCGCTCGCTAAAGTAAATCCAAATTTCGGAGATTTCTCGTACGAAGCCGGGCAAATATGCCGCTGAGGTTCGAGGGTGTTGTCAGGGCAAACAACCAGGTTAACGAGACGGCCTTTCACCCTCCCACGCAACGGAGCAACCAAACCAACGAGCTTGTAAAGTAAGGGATCTTTTACTTCGCTCTTCTTCCTTTTTCTTTCACTCTAATATTTCCCTCTTCCTTTTCGTAAGCCACGTCATAGCGTTGTCGTGTTTAAATATTTGCGATTTGATTCGTTTTAGTATACACCGAGTATATACCTATATGTATACCTGCACCGCAGCGACGGCAGGCGGCAAGTGAAATGGAAATTCATTCCTTCATCCGGAGCGATGGTCAAAGACTAAACCGTCCGTACGACTTGTATATTATACATACAATATTACAGCGCATACACACGTGGGGTAAGATCGGTAGCCGATATTACTCCTGCGAATATGCAGTCGAATGAAAACCGCGTCCTTCTTTTCATTTTTTTTTCCCTTTTCCAGATGACGTGTCGCATACAGCGCGTTCTCACTCCGCAGGAACGCGGGTTCCGAGAGTCCGCAGGGTTTGCAGCGAGCGTATAGTTCCCTTGGTGGTTAAATTAGATACCTACGGGATGAGCAACGGCAGCGGGAGCTTCGAGTATATAGCTTGTCTGAGTCACGGACTGTTGGTATATATCCATTATCCTTTGCGTCCTCCGCGTTCCTCCGGGCGTTCCGCGAATCTCACACCGAGATATAAAACAGGGTTTTCTGCAGAGGTTCGAGCAAAAACCTTTTGTTACAAGAGAATATACATCTGAGAAAATGGCGAACCCCTCCTGTATTTACAACGTTTCGAAGAAGCGGATTTAGGGTGAAATATCACTGCAAACTTGACTCCGAGTTCTTTTTCGAAGAAAAATAATAATTCTGCATCGCTGAACCGATGGGAAACAGCTAGGATAAATAGTATAACCATAATTGCAGCATATGCTCCTTTGAGCAAGGGCAAGAGTTTAAACTAGACAAGGATTCTGAACGCGTTAGATATAGACAGGAAAATAAAAAGCTAATCACACCGTGCAAGATGAAGAGCCCGGTCGAAGATATCTGGACCTTGTCGAGGTCGATAGAGGCTTCCCAAGAAACGGCGAGCGGATCGCTCGCTCGTCTTGGTATTATAGTCACATCGTCCATACCTAAGATCCCCCTGCATTGCAAAAGCCCGTTGCCAGTCGAACAGCGCGTTACTCGCCCAGTTTTTTTTTGTTTTTTTCTTTCTTTTCTTTTCTCTTCTTTTCTTTTCGACGTTCTAGCGGTCGACGTTCGTGGTCAAGATTCTCCCGCTATATAGAAAACTGGTTATCCAGATCATCGCAAAGAGAATTAATAATACGCGCGATATCAACTATACTTAAATATTATTTCTTTCCGACAACAATCTCCTCACGACCATATTCTATTCATACGTCGAAAAATTCGGACTGCGTAGGTAAAAGCAAACAAATACGAAGAATTATATTTTCAACATGGAAATGAATCGGCGATTGGTAATAAAATTTTGATTTGCATATATTCACTTATATATAACGCGCGTCTAGAAGAAGAATAAAAAAAAATACGGCACAAACGAACGTGTATACGATGAGTCAACGGGAAACCCTAACTGTTGAAATAAAAAAAAAGGAAGAAAATAAAAAAAAAAAAATTGGCGATCGTCTTGCGTGGTAGTTGAGAGAGGATAAAACATGTTTCATAGTGTAGATCGCTGCGTGAGTCAAGCGTGTCTCCTCGCGACGGTAATTTCTATCCAGTAGTTACCTTTAATTTGTCTCTAACTTGCTCGTTTCCTATACACAATACAAAATAACTGCAAGTTATAAAGATACGCGATCTTTTTATAACATTATAATGCCTATATATACTCGCGCTTGTTCTCGACGTTAAAAAGTTGGCGAAAAGATAAGAATTACATATCATATGTATTCTTCTCGTTGTTATTATAATTATTATTATTCTCATTATTATATAAATTCCCGCGGGTGTTATTTCCGTCTTTAAATACATAACGTACCTATATACCCACACACACGAAGCTTTTGTCTTCGGAAAGAGGAAAAAGCAATAAAACGTGGGTAATAACGTAGGCAGAGTCGTATCGAGTAAAAAATTGAGTCTGACGCAGATAATCCAATGAACGAAGTTATTTTTTCCTTCATCTTTTTCCCCCTCGAATGTGTTTCTACAATTCGATGATATCACCGATTACCGCACCTACGCGTAATCTCGACGGAAATTATTCACCAAGATTATTCGGTTATACCTCACAAACTGTCCGAACCGAAGATCACGCCGCGAGAAAAAGGCGAACAAACAAAATCGCTCGAAACGTAAGCAAAGAAAAAAGAAGAAAAGAAAAGCTCTCGAGACAAATGGTCCATCTTCGTACGGGGTTGCAGCGATAATATGTATAAGAATAAGAGAAAATGCTGCATGGGAGATGATAATGCACCCGGTCGTCGTGCAAGGGCCCTGCTACCGTCTCTTCGATGTCCGATACTATAAATAGCCGGACCCTGTCGTCAGCTTTTTTTTTTACACTTCATTTTTTCATTTTTTTTTTCTTTTTCTTCACTCGTTTGTTTCTTTATATTTGTTCTTCTTCTTTCCTCGTCGCTCTTTCCATTCCGATACGAGTCTCCTGGTTTCCTTACCCCCCCTCCCCCTCGCCCGAGAGAATCCTCGCGGCTGTTATTATAGATATATGGTATATATATATATATATATATATATATACACGTATACATATATAGTGTACCAGTAAGTACATACTAGACTACTGCTGCCTTCTCGAAGCTAGTACAGATCTTTGCTGGCTGACCGTAGCGGCTGGCTAGCTGCTGCCGCTGCACTTTTGCTCGCTTCTTCTTCTTCTTCTGTTTCTGCAGAAGGAGGATGAGAGAAGAAGTGCAGCACGGTACCGAACAAGAGACAAGGCTATGGGGTAATAACGTGCGGATGGTGAACCGGATGCAAGGGCCACACGAAGCTCCATACCCTCCCCCTGTACTGCAGGGGACGCGATACCATCTTTCAGCAGTGCTACTCTCGTATAGTCGTAGTGTACTTCTATATAGTTTCCCTTTTCACTCCCCTGCCGCTCTTCCGTCTCTTCAACTCTTACGTGTCTCTCTTTCCATTTTTTCTTTTCTCTTATTTTACTCGATGTATTATTTCTTTCTTATATTCTTTCTCCTCTCGCGTGGCTCATTCTCCGCTCGCTATAGAGTCAAAATATCCGATCTGACTGGAAAATTAATATATTTTCTTATCGGACGGCTGATTGAAGAACCTGCGGTTTTTTATATAACATGTAGAAATAAAAATGAAATAAACAAATAAACTAAGAGAGAAAGAAAGAAAGAAGGAAAATAATTGACGCAAAAAAGTATCGCTGAAAATAAGATAAAATAAAAAAGCATTGCCGCCTGCGCCGCGCCGCGGATCTCGCACAGGCTAGCTAGCTACTCGCTTCGTTAACCAATCTGCATTTAAGTACTAATTATCCAGGATGTAGTACCTCCTCGTGGTACACACCGTGAACGTCTCTCGCGCCCTGCATAGTAGGGTATAAGTAACTACTTATACCTACTGTATACGGTGTAAGTGATAGCGTTCGGTTATCCCAACCTCGTCGCCGTCCTCGTCGTCCTCGTCGTCCTCGTCGTCGTCTTCGTCGTCTTCGTCGTTTCGTTGTACAGTTTTCGTCTCCCTCTAACCCCTTAGCGCGTGTGGAGGATCGAAGAGATCGAAAATTTACCGTTAACCGGTTCGTAATGGAGATAAATCCTGCGATAAAACGATGTTTACATTTTTTTGCCACCGTAGCTACATGAGACCTAATTTAGTTACTCTCAACACCGAGATGACTGCTCCAGCCCACCTTATACATACCATGTCCCTCTCCGACCCGTGAGAGAAAAGGACAAAAGGTACTATATACACGGTGGTCGCAATAAAATTACCAAAACAAAAAAAAAACAAAAATAATCAACAACGATCCATCTTTTATTCACGTTCGAAAATTGACTCTCTTTTTCACGGACCACCTTGTGTTTTCTGATGTAGCTCAAAATTAGTGAATTTTTGTTTTCATAATTCATGAAAAATGTATAGAATAGATGTACCTATTTCATTTTTCTTGATAAGCGCACGTTAAAATGGTCGACTGAATTGGTAAGGAAAAAAATGAAAATGAACTAATTCATTACTCGAGACTCGATACGAAGGAATTTATAGTCGTGTATACGCGATACCGTATATCCTTTTGAAATGATAACCGATGCGCAAAATATCAGTTGAAATAAATTCAAGACAGAACGTGAAACCAGCGGATCGAGTTGATCCGCAAAGTTATTGTACGCGTTTGTACTACAGGATTATATGGTTTGCAGTAGATTTTTCGAGTGTCACGATATTAGGTATACATACAGGTACATCCGAGGAGTTGAATGTGACAAGACACCACGTGCACATAGACGCGAAAATGATGATGTTTAATAAGCGAATATATATGGATGTGTGTCAGAGACGGTGGAACAACCTGTTACTCAGTCAGTGAGGAGGCGATATTATTCCGTAAGTCGAGGTCGAAGCTACGCACGTTGAACGACGGTGAGGAAGGCAAGGGCCTGGCCAATGCCATGCAACAAGAGCAGCAGGCTTAACTGGAATGAAACTGGAACCTAAAGAAGCAAAGTGGAACTCGATGTGGGCCAAACGCGAGTAAGGTTCACTAAACTAGGGAACTATACGTTGCTGTCTGTCTCTTCGTCTGTCGGGTATATAAATTTTTCAATACCCCGTACACACGCACAATTACCTACCTACACCCGACCGATATAACTATATAAGTGCAAAGTTAGCAGCTGCTGGCATTTTGCCATTATATTTCCCGAACGATTCGTCGGTATCGGGAGATAATTGGGCATTCGGGTCGCGTGGGGCCCAACGTCCGTGCAGGCGTTGACAAATTGTCAGTAGAGTAAAATTCTCTTCTATACATACACAACCCTACCTACGTATACGCGTGATCCTTTTTTTTTTTTTTTTTTTTTCGAGCTGAAATTCAGTCCGCTGTGTGCCAGATTTTTTCTACACTGCAGTACGCGGAACGATGGATTTAAGCTGTATTTGGAACATTATATATCGGTACCGCAGAATGTCGGATTTCAATGCCGATCGTTCAGAGAAAGGTTCAATAGCAGCTGCAGCAAAATGTAATTGCGTAACCAGGCGTGGCTTCCTATTGAATTATTCAGGAAAAGCAGAGCGTTACGCGTGGCGATCGTCGGGCTATCTTTCTATGGTGTAACGCACTTATTTTAGATTTAAAACGGAAAGTTAACGCGATATAATCGGATATATATTTTAATTACGTATAGGTAATTGTTCATTTCTTTTTTCTTCCTCATATTCTTTGGATACGTAGAATCATGTGTTGAAAAAAAAAAAATGAAAAAATGAATAAAAGTATTCCGATTCACAGCAACGAGTACTGCGCGACCTTTTCGTGATATGCCTTTTCTCCGACTTTTATAACAACAGCGACGACCCCGTTTTCGAAATTATTCGAACTATCGTGCAACAGTAGAGGCCATAAACTTAAATCCTCCATACGTGCGTCGCCTCGCAACTGATCTTATTATTCGGAATACGATATAAATAAAATAAGTGTAGATATATTCCTTGTAATTCTTGGTGCAGTATACATATATATATATATACATATATATATATACATGGAGAAAATTATAGTTACATCGATTGGTTACAAGGTCTTTTGGACGATCAACGAATTTTTCATTAATCGCGAAGGTCTCGAAAATATCCATCTACGATGATCGTTAATCACCGCGGCGTAGGTATGCCTCCGTCATCGATTGTATCTTAAATAATTCAGTTTACCAGTTTTATAAAAATTTGCAAACACGGATATATCGCGTGTGTAGAATTTTCGTAAACACGTAAATTGAATATATATTCTAGCCCATCAAGCGTGAACTTTGAAAAATTTCCAAGAATTTTAAACCTTTTCTCGATGATCGTTATACGGTAAAAGTTAAAGAGGAGCTTGATGAGATCGTGGTAACAATTAGATGAGAAGCGTGAAAAATTCGCCTTCTTAATTCGTAAGAATAAATTCTCAAATTTCCTCTTGTTATGTGTTTTGCACGACTTTATTACTCCGAAACTTGACCAATTATTTTTGTCAAATTCAATGTAGAAATTATTTTTTAGCCATCCGATTGCACGAAGAAAAACAGACGTGTATGATATAGGAAACCCTGAGGAAAGTTTATAGTTGAAAAATTTGAACAGCTCCAAGTTCGAAAAAGTTTGGGAGCTGCTGTCGCTCCGAGCAGACGGCGACGACGCGGAGGAGTAGAATTTATCGCGTATTGTTATGCACATTTTTCAGACTGGCGCAGTTGGGCTGTAGTAAGGCGACAAAGGCCGAATTCCATGAATTTACATTTGCTCCAGGAAAGTTCTACCACATCTTTCCCGGTCCCGGGTCACCCTATTTCCCTCCCACCCTCTCTTCCACAATATATATAACCGATCCTGAACGCCTGCAGTTCGCCTTCTTTATTTCTCTTTTTTTTTCCTCTTTCTCTCTCGTTCCCGTTCACGTTTTGCGTCTATGCGCCTATCAGACTTTCGGGGGCGTCTATTATGCGATCTGTTGAATTGTAGACTGTTCCCTGCACCGGGCCAACAATACACCCAACAATGGGTCCTACTATACACCACATATGTATATATATTTGGTACATTCACGACGACAGGACCAAAATGTGTGGGGCCTTTCCACAATAAGACCATATATACGGTACAAAACTTGCAGCAGCAGTTTAACACCAACTATATATTTTATTTCTACTTTACTTTTTTCTTTTTCTCTTCCATTTCCTTTTTCCTTCAACATTTTATAACTGTCTATGGTTCGTGTACCGGCGGAGGGGGGGGGGGGGGGGGCCGTAATATTTATAGTCATACTCAGACATTGATTGCTAATTGAGTTATAACTCCGTTTAAATATACATCGGAAATTATAATTTGATAATGTACGAGCAATACCAAAGTCTGCGCCGCCTCCTTTGCGGCTCAGCGGCGCGAGCGATGAGGATAATTTTCGGTATATATTTCTGAATGATTAATCGAGTTCGAGACTCGTTTGTCTGTGTGATATGCATAGTTGGATAGATTCATCGCGGGAGTTACTATCAGACATGCATACCCCATAAAATATATACCCTGCACCACCTCCTATCCTTGCTCAGGAGTGAGTAATAATTGAGATGACTTTGAATTAAAATTTAGCACGGTTGTCGATCGTTCCCGAACGCGTTCTCTGTATAAATAAGCATTTGAAAATCATCCCATTTGAATCGAACGCTCTTAACTACGTTGATTCTCCAACGCGATTATGTAGACGTAATTGAAATGATAAATTTTTTTTTCCATTTTTTTCCAACCGTTTACGATATTGGTATAGGTACAGCTTTTCGGTTATGTGTATATGAAACGACTGATTTTAGATTTTTTTCTCGAGTCGAATCATTTTACAGAATTTCACGATTTTTCATAGATGAAACTATGGGACGTAAACTATTGGTATATCTTTTTGGATTTTTTTTTTTTTCAGATTTTAGTTTTTATATCTACCTTGATGAAATTTCTGTACGGTGATGTAAAAGAACTCGTCTCGTTATAATAATTATTACATTATGAATGAACTAAAATTCTTCGTAAGTCGTACGAGCTTACATAAATCCTCAAGCATTTGAAATATCGAGTCGATTTAATTATGTTTGAAAAAAATTCATTCATAAATTCCGGGAGATCGAGAATACAGATATATTTTCAATCTTGAAACGAAAAAGATCCGAGACGCGAATTTACACTGGTTATACCATATTACATGTGAAATTTGTGAAAAAAACACATTTAATAAAAATTTCGTCACCAATTTCGACACTTTGAAAATCAATGACTTTATATATCACGCGCGTTACGATTTGCACATACGATATAATTATAAGTATAAATATTTTTTCCCCGCGCAATCAGCAGCGCAGGCGTGAATGTAATTTGTATATCATATAGAATCGTTTGAAATTTATGGGATATGGTAGTTGGGTGCAGGGTAATTGGTATGATATAGTCCTGTATATAATCCACGTTCGATTCGTATTGCGGTTTTTGTAGGTAAAATGCATGTTATATCGGCTCCTCCGAAAATGAATTTTTCTTATCCACTTATATTATTTTTTTTTTCAGTATCCATTAGTACGCATAGTGGGTAGGTAGTAACTAGTGCACTGCACACAGTCGAACGATGATCATCACTTTTCCTTCGTCGATTAAATCATGTTAATCACTATATCACTTGATGATGGCACGTAAAACACAATTACATTTCGCTCGTATATTTTGTAAAACTGCACTCCATATATATACATATCTGCGCGCGAATACGGAATTGTTATTTATTTCTTTTTTTTTTTTCTCTTTTGCGTTGGGGGGGTTTTTTGATTTTTCTTATCTTCTCGTTTCAACTTGCCAAGTAGATAAAACGCGATTTCTTTCTAACTCTGCACTTACCTATACGGAATCCGTAGCTTCTTTGATGAGTAGTCGTTCGGGGCCGGATCGTACGTCGCGTAGATTTTTATTGAAAAAAAATTTCCAACACGTTTTGACGAAAAATAAAAAAAAAACTAATTATTCTTTACATACGGAATAATCTGGCTATCCGTAAATTTAACTTTTTTTGGGATTTACATAAATATTTGTAAATTTGCGAATGTTCTATGTAAAAATAAATTTTTTTCCATCAAACGCGATTTTTTCAAACGCGTATCGATACAAGTGAAAAAAAAAAAAAAAAATTATCGAGGAAACGTATAATAAAATAACGTAATAACAGCCAGCGTTTATATCTCCTCCCGTATACTTTTTATATATTATACATAAATATATTAATATTATATTATATATGTGATGTATATCCTAATCCAAAAAAGCACCCTTTAAAAAAGCGGTGTGCGTACTCGACGCGCCACCGCACCAAACAGAAGTGAACTCATGCGCAGCTTCGGGCCTACACTTTAAATACCTTAGCGCGCCCGACCCCTACTCCGTCGCAAAGCGCTGATTGGCGGGGGTCTCTGCGATGGCCCGCGGCTACAGAAGAGTCTCGGACCCGCGGACGTCGACGACGCCACCGCCGCCGAGCCACCGAGAAGAAACACCCTCCACCACCACCACCACCACCACCACCACCGACGCCGACGCCGACGCCGACGCCGACCCCGCGCGACGCCGACGCTCCAGACGCCGCTGCAGGACGCTCGGAGCTCAGCCGTCGCATTTCTTCCCCGGACGTTCGTTCAGTCGCCGCGCGTACGTTATTTCTTCTCGCGTTCTATCAAAGCCACTGTCCGATGGACCGCCGGACGCGCAGTATCGTAACGTCGCTTTATACAGCTGTGCGAGTAACAGACCCTTCGGCTCGTAGCATAATTTCATTTTCGTTTTATCATCGATTCATGTTTTTTTTTTTTTTTCTCGTTTTCACTCTCGTCATTTGTTTCCTACGGTGCTCCGATTTACATATGATTTTTATCCATACCCGCGATCAACGCCCCTGCATACGAAGACAACGAGTCAATCGATTTTGTCAAGATATTGGCTTTCTTTTCTTGCATTCTCAAAATATTCTCATTATATTCTAGAAACCACTGATCTGCTGTCATTAAAATAGATCTCGATTCGGTTTTTCTTTCATGTAAAGAGTGTGTCGCGGATTCATTACTCAGAATGCACGGTCATGTATGATTTTGTAATACGTATACTTTTCTCGCGAGATGATCATCATTATTATCATAACACCTACATGAAACTTAAAAAAAAAAGTTTTTTTTTTGGCTATCATTCGTTGGTTGCAGCACACTATGCACAATATATGTGAAAAATGTTTGGATAGCGAAGAATATGCTCAGATAATATAATAGTTGTCTGATATATCGAGTGTTTGCCGTCTGGTTGTCGGGTACCTACTCCTTTCGCTCCGACTTTCAAGATGAGCCTTCCGAGGTCTAGGCTGAGCCATTGCTTCAAGCGAGAGAATGTTGAGGCCGCTTTGGCCGCTGGTTCAAGTTCACCTTACGCTCATATTATAGCACTAGCAATGCGCTGCCGCTGCTGCAATCTCCTAGAAACTTAAAATCTGTACTGTGTATAATATTTTTTCATATTATTCCAGTATACTATTATTACTCACAGGTACCTACCTATATGATATTTAAGACGTCATTCGAATTTTTAAAATATCCTACGCGTCAATTAACCATCGATAATAATATGTCAGGTAATACACAACGATTTACGAGAATGATCTTACGTCTGCATCGCAGTAGCAAAAACTCAAAACCAAATTTTTTTTTCAACTTTTTTTTTTTACTCACCTCGTTCTTCATCGAATAGGTGCATATATATGCAGATGGTATACATCATCTCGCGTGTTATGTATACTTGAAAGATGACTTCCAGTTTTTTTTTTGTTTCGTTTTTTCATTTGATCAGTATGATTTTTATGTCGCCCATGTAGACGCATTTGTATCTATCAAAATGCAAACATGTATACATAACGGGTTATATGCACCGTCGAAATATCATTATACGTATTACGACGCCGTACGACGTGATATGAGAAAGGAATAAGGGAAAAAAAAAAAAAAGAAAGACAAAACTCGAAATAAAATCAAAAATTACACGATAAATATATAATATTTGAAAGATACATAATATATAAGGGAGACATTATAATACGTTCGTATATACGTACGTACGCATCGGCTGTGAAACACCGCGAGTGTGGGAGAGTTCAACGCTCGAGTAGGCGATTTCATTCAGCTGCGAGCCACTCGCCTGTTTGCTCGCTCGCTCGCCCGCCCGTTCGCTTTGCTTGCTGCAATACCCATAGGTACGTACGTGCGCTGTAAATCTGTCACGTACCGATTGGACCTGCGTTTTCGATATAATTTCCCTATCGACAAAAATGAAAAAAATCAAAAATATTATGAAAATCGTAGGCACCACAAGAACCACCCAACTAACAACAACAACAAAAAATAAATAAATAAATAAATAAATAAATAAATAAATAAAAATAAGGAAAAATACGTTGCGTGGTCAAAAAATTTTTTTTTTCTATTTATTCATTTTTTTTCATACAATACATTGTATGATATTATTATGTAATTTACGAAAATGAAACAGCGTTTTATATTTATAATAATGCGGAATTTTCATATACCTATATACCTAATATCGAACCACGTGCGATTCTGCATATATATATAGAAGATGATGGCGGCTATTTAATGACGTGCAGCAGTGTGATAGAAAGAAGAGAAGTAAGTATAACAGGTAGAGAAAAAAAAAAAAAATTGATGAAGATGAAACAAATAGATATAGAAAGAAAAAAGAAAATAAATAAATTCGAGGTGAAAATAAAAAAGAAACTTTATATATATACATACGTACATATATAGGTAGGATATACATTCGCCTCCAAGAATCCGTATAACGGGTTTCTTTTGACACTCGATTTTGAAATACCCATCACCTTACGGAATTATTTCTAACAAGTCGACTTGGCGGTGACCGCGTATATAACAAACTTCACATCGTTTCGTGTAGCAACTGTATTATACGCAGGCGATAGATTTGTGTATAGGTATATAAGCTATCGGAAGAATGTTACGAATTATTGTATGGGTATTATACATCTAATAAAAGGAAAAATATTTATTTATTCAAAAGATGGGTACGTATAAATGTCGTCACAATTTCGTAAAGTTAATTTCAATATATTATTATATAGGTACCTACTTGTGGTGAAAAAAAAAAACAAAAAAAAAACCAACATGGTATATACCTACATAGATGTATAATGATAGAATCATTAGCTAAATTCTTAGTTATATATGCAGGTTATGTATATAGATATACATATCTGATTGAATTATATGCATCTATTACATAAAATATGTTAATTTACAGTCGTTATCATACAGACCTCTAATTATTCTGAAATACTTATATTACCGCGTACAGCATCTTAACGACACCCGCCGTTATTTAAATACGTACATATATAGTATATAATGTGACTTGACCTGAAGTAAACTTGAACAAAACGAAGTGGAGCGCAACTTTCAAGTTGAACCCATTACCAGATCGTATTATGCAATGCTAACGCAGACAGACTTTCGCGGCAGAACACGTCAGAGTCCGCATTGCGATGATGATATAGCTACGTATTATCATCATAACGTTACATTATACGTACATATATATTTATATACATCCCACTAACGGCTACAACATCTAACACACGCACATAGATATAAACATGTAATCGTTTAAATTACCTGTCAGATTGTCGTTGTAATCTGAAACACCATAAGATTTCATTAACGCCATCGCAGCAAAGTACATCGGCGATCGTGAATAAAATAAGTTAGGTGCATCAGATTTTCCGACATAATTATATTTATTGTTGTACGTGTCGAGGAAAAGTATCTGAAAAGACGTATCCCACGAATGACAGTTTTTCATTTTGGTCCCTTGCATCGGAGACGCCTTTGTGGCATGTAAATTGGAATAAAAGTTGAAAAAGTGCGGGTTACGCCCTTTTGGTTACTGTAGCACTCGATATATGTATATTTTTTGCTGTATATATATATACATGGTTGAGTATATAACTGTTTACTTTTGTTACATAATTTACATTTGGGTTATACGTATGCGGTGTTTATTATATCTCGTTTGTCTATAACAGTTTGTCTACTTCAGTCGAGCATTTATTATTATAATGTCTTTTTAGGAGCTGACTAGCTGATGTTGGTGACTGTCGAGGATCTTCTTCGGTCAACAATCAACACAGCACTTTGGCCCACTACTTATATATCATATCTGTATACATTTGACCATATATATATATATTACATCTACTGGTATGCCATAACCGCGCTTAGACGGGACTATTACTCGGAATATTAATTTTAATATTCCATTAAATTATACAATTTTATAACTGTCGTGGCAACGGTATATTTTCTCACTCAAAATTCATCTACTCCGCAGCTATAATATCTATACAGGTATATAACCTCGGGTATAGTAACTGAAATCGCAAAAACTGTGAAGATCGTAAAGTTTCTTCTTTACAATTAAGGGGGATGAAGATGATTTTTTCATTTTAAAAATCAAACCAAGAAAGACTGCGGATAAAAACTTTCTTCCTATATATTATATATAAAATTAAAATTTTACCGTGTACAGGTTGGTATACTGGAATAAAAAAAAAGTAAAAAATTTAATCTACAGTGATAAAAGCGCAGTATTGCGGTGGAAACTTTTGACAGCGGATACGAAAAAATCTTTTACTAAAGTGTGCGTCGCTGAAGTAGATTAATTTTTAGTTAATTTTTTTTTGCCGAAGTTCTGAACTTTGTTAGTGTTTTTTCCTTTCAATTTTTCAGTGCGAAAAACGAAAATTTTTCATGTAATTTGAAAAAAAACAAATAAATAAATAAAGAAAGATCACGATAGTTTTTACGAACGATTGTATAATATATACTGTGTTCTCACGAATTACGACCGTTCGAATTTTTTTCTTTCAAATGAAATGTTTAAATGGCACGTGGTGCTCGTGAATGATGGTTATGAATGGGAGTAGCTTTTATATATACCTGTGCAGAGCGCGAATGTTCAATACCCGCGTATATACACATACCTATAATGATACGGTAGTTAAAAAGCGTGAATAATTTCCTGCAGCCGCGACCTTAAAGTTGACATAATATCGACGTGTGTAATATTGCGTTGCTCTTGAATTACACGATTATATACGACGTCTATTAAGCATGTACCGTATGATGTGCGCTCTGAATAGAACATAGTAACTATTATATACATGTGCGCCGTATAGAAGCGACAATTACGAAACTGACATGATGAGTGAGAGAAATATGTATAAAGAAAGAGAATCGTGCGGGATGCAAAATGGAGATACAGACAGTACATAGGTACGTAGTACATACATGCGATACAAGTAGGTACATACCTATATCTACTATACATATAACTCGCGGTAAAGGCTGTAAGAGCACGGCTGCTTTTACCATTACGTAAGATATAGTAGTCCCAGTGAACTTGGCCTGAATGCTTACTCGAGAGAAAGAATTCATCGTGGTCTCAAAGAAAGGTGAAAGCCACCCGTCACCGTGCCGGTAGTATAACCAAGGTGAGGTAGGCAGAGGCTGCTGTTGCCGTTGCTGCACCACAAACAGCTGGATATTATGTAAGTTGTAAATAAGTCGAGGTAAGGCGAGGATGTGCATCGAGGGATCTGAGAAATCGAAAGTTAAAAGATCTACGGTCTTCCGAAGAAATTACTCTCACTTTTCATCGACCCCTTTCTCTCTTTCTCCCTTTCTTTTTTTTCTTCATCTTTTCTTCTCTACACGGTCTATGAGTTCCTCATATTTCAATCAGCAACCGATATACATGCATCGAGATTATTTATAGCGCGATAAAAGGGGGGGTAATTGAAATTGTAATGTACTTGCGTTACCATTATTACAGCAATTCATTTGATGAATTTTTGCTGTTATTCTCTTTTTTTTCTTATCTTTTCTTTATTCCTTTTTTTTTTTCTTTTGGCTTGCATATTTTCTTTCGTCTGTTATATAGGAGAAAATAAGGAGGTGAATATAGTGTACAAGAGCTAATAACTACAGTACACCCGAGTTGCTCCGACGAGTTCCTGCAGACGATATTTAATGGACGTATACACACACATATATATATATATATATATGGATGTATGCCCAGATTCAATTACCTGCAGAAATTGAGAATTCAAAGAACTTGAGATTCTATAACAAATTAATGTAATTCCAGCGCAAAAAACGTACGAGATGCGATCATGCTGCGGTATTTATACTTATACTATATATACCTATAGTGAAATCTCTGAGAAACTGCATCGTATCGATCAATTACAAATTTCTCATATACCTCACTACATATCGCGCGCGCCTCTCGCACGTTATTATTTTTGCAAGAAAGACAAACAACAAAAATAACAAAAATTTATTTACAACAAAATAGATCGGTCTACCGAGGATTTCGAAGATGAAAAAAATTTCGAGGTTATTATATATATTTCAATACCGTATTAAATTTGCGCGGCAAAGTAACGTTTTCTTATTTTTTTTTTTTTTTAATTTATATTTTGTACGCAATACGTACATACTTCGTGTATTATACATACGGTTGTAATCACTTCGGTTCAAGGTCTCACTTATTATATGGGGATATATAAGTATGTTCGTTCAGAAGCCAATTGTGGTTATGCAAAAGTATACATATATCTATCTCAACTGCATTCTTGTGGCGTGTATCGCCCGATGTACTTTATGCCTTCGTATTATATACCTATATCTATATCACGTGTAATGTATTTACATATACGGGGTGTACCTCTGCATGCATACCTTGTTACGTGTACATGCTCTTTTTGGCGGTGGGTCGCGCTCCGAATTTTGTTAAAACCTAAATTTCTTGTACAAATATGATACAGGAATTTTCTTAAAGTGGGAAAAAAAATATGGCGTCTCACAGAAGAGAAAACAAAATTAGTAGTCCCCCCTTTCTATCTTTTGCTTCGTAAGCTTGGAAATTGGCTTATACGCAGACTATGGATATAGGTATATTTTCGAACATCATGGTCTCTTCGTAGCTGCAGAGGATCAGAGAAGTTTCTAGGCGTAGCCGCTGCGACGATAAATTAAGTTTTCTTGGTACCTTCTGTCGCAAATTGAGTTGTTAATTATATGAGATTATCGCGGGTATATGGGGGGTGAGCAGGATGTGATAATATACATATAATTCGATCCATACAGTGGCGCCCTCTTTGCCATCGTTGAATCTTACGGGTGTACAGAAAATCTTTTTAAGGAGTTCAGATGCCGGTCGTCTGATCACCGATCACTGTAACATAAGCGGCGAAAGGTGTAGCAATATCGGAAGACGACCTCAGCCCGCACCCGAGCATGACTCTCGATCTTTCTCGAATACAATCTCGTCATTATACTCTAGGCGGGCTAATAAGCTCTATTTTAAACCGTCACTCAATATATCTGTTCGAGTAGCAGACGATTAACAAGCTCTTCAAACGCGACATTCTGATGCCTCAATTATGCCTTTCATTTCTTGATGATCGTTACCGAAAGTTATCACACCGGCTACGTCGACCTATCTTCTCATAGTGTTTAGGATCAAAGCAGCTTCTGTATTGACGTGTAACCAGAAGTTGGCGAGGACAACGAGGGTTTGACGCTCGAGTAAAAAATTGATTACGATATGCAGCTTCGATCGGTGCAGAATTCGTTGATCGACCAGGAGAATAATATTCTCAATTATCTAGTCCAAAATCGTCGGAATTCAAACCCTGGAATCTGCAGGGTGCAGATTATGAGAACGTGACTTTTCGCCCGGATATTATAGTCGTGTCAAATTGATGTAGGTACACGATAACTAATTAGTGAGGTTGTCGGTGCTCAGGCGACGCATAAGTTGAAATGTAATTCCGTCTGGTGTTTGCTTGTTTATTCCCCAAATAATGTTGTATATACCGTGCATTCCGTTGAGATAGTTTCTCGCAGGGGGCGAGCGAGACTTGGAAATCAATAGCGTTGCTAGGCTAGATGCCCATGCCTTTGCACAGAGGAGTAGCAGCAGCAGCAGCAGCAGCGTTTGCTTTATACGGGGATGGTGTCAAACTGAAATGGCAAAAAGGCGTATATTGGATGGTGAATGTTATTCCGAAGATGGCTGAGAAAAACTTGTTTACTTAGCGAGTCGTCGCTCTGTTTTCCACTTCAAGAAATGAAGTGAGATTAATTCGACGTCCAGTAATTGTGTGTAAAACCCCCTATAGCTCATCCCTTTCATTTTTAATTTCAACTTTGGTTTTTAGTTTTCCAAATTAATTATATCATATTCGTTCAGTATCCGGGTAACTTTCAACACCGGGTAACTTTTTATTCGTTTCAAAGTTTATATTTTGCGGTGTAAGTTCTAAACACACTCGGCGAAAGTAGCCTATACCGGTGTAAGGGTTTCTTTCTCAAACGTCCACCATTTTTTTGATGGGGATTTTCTGTGTCTCTTTCTCTCTCTTTTCTTCTCTCTTAAGGGTGCCATGGTTACAGAAGTGCGTCTCGCCGACTTTAGTATATATACTGTGATAAAAGAAAATCGATGTTACTCTGATGCAATTCGCGCAACGTTGCAAACTATTCAGATGGTCGTACACCTTTGTGTCTTACATATAAGTCAAATAAATCGCCCAATTTTATTCGACTGAACAGCTAATACGTATTATACATACCAATAAATATTCCCGTTGGTTTGATGATCGAACTTTGTGCCCCTGTGTTTAAATCTGGATTATTATTAATTGGAAGCCCAGCGAAACTGGAATTATCTCTAGGGTAAAACGCAGGCAATTTAACGTAATCCGATCGCATTATTCGAAACCATCTATATGCGTATAATTTTCTTCCGATATCCAGATATTAAAGCTGGTATATATTTATCATCCCTTTTATGCATGCGCAGGTCAGGATTCTACCCCCGCCCCTAATAGATATTCTACCCTAAAACGCCCTTATAGAACATTTCAATGCTTTTTCATCCCCCAACACACTTTTATACACTCTATTCTTATTTTTACTCCATAAATTATTATCGTTCGAAATCTTTTGGGGGGAGGGGTGGAGATTTTTTTGTCGGTGCTTTTTTCTTGTAGCGGGTGTGTACATGTGATGGAAAAACAAAGATTCTTTTTTCTCTTCTTCTCTGTATCCGAACCGTCCCTTTTGAGATTTTAGCAGAAAATTAGATATTTGTGAAAATTGGATCACGAGGCAAACATGTGAGGCGGTATGTCGACGGCGAGGGTTACGAATTAGGGACAAAAGAATTCGTGCAAGCGGAGCGAAAGCTCGGGGTTGCTGCAGATATCCTAAATTTTGACCCGTGACCTCGTCGACCACCCTACCGTTCACCCTGAAACTGTCTATGTAGTTGATTGATTTCCGTTAATCCGTATTGGAAGCCTCGCACAATGATAACGCGTGCGTTGCAGGCTCTAGGCTCGCTTCTATAATAGAGAAAAACTCGAGGGTGCGGCGTTATATAGCCACGTATAGATAAATGTGAGGGATGGTGGTGCACATGTGTCCGGTGACGTCATATAACACACTCTCTCATAAAGCTGACGGCACATCCCCAAAATTCTTTATACCTATATATTTATACGTTGTGGTACACATCGATGCGGGATGAGTGAGCAATTTATTTGACGCGTTGTTGCAAATATTTGCAACGCACGTGCACGAACTGTTGCGAAAACTAAATTGGGCATATTGAGTTTGAACAAAATAAAAAGCAAAGAAGCTACGTTTTTTTTTTTGATTTGGATTTTACTTTCACGCTTCGGTGTCAAGATGGAGTAAATAAAATACCATTGTTTAACCGATTAATTAAGTTTTGAACGTAACTACTCTATTGTCACATCTGAATGTCGAATCTAGTGTTAAAAATTTTTTTGCAGAGAAGGTTTCACTCTGTTTAATTGAAGTGAAGAATCTCGGAATCATTTCAATGGGAGAGATTGAAATTTTTATTCCGATAAATTCATGGATAGTAGCTATAGTTCGGATTGAGTGACTATTGTTTCTGTAAAGTTCTATGAAAGTGAGATATCGTGTTTCAATATCGTAGCCCGGATATTGAGGATTCAATTTTTAGTACCGGATATTGGCCTGCAGCGTTACACCGTTGAACTTTTTCCCCGTAGTATACCTAATTTTCTGAATACATAGATGTCTTTCACGTTATATGTATTTAAGCAAGGATCTTGCATTTGACGTTGGCAATTTAATTTATCTGTAGGATGAAATTAAATCCGATGCGCATTTTATAAATTCGTGCTTCGAGGATGCTACAGCAGCTTTTTGACATGGAAAACAGCGCGAGACGACAAGGACTTATAGAGTAAGTACGTATAATTTTGTCCTTGTAATAAAAAATATCCTTCCATTTAATGCAGCACCGATTAAAAAAAAGCGATGCTTTCCTAGTTTTCGCGAGCATGGTCTTCAGGTTCTATCGGATCCTATAGAAATTGATTTGTCTTTGTGAGCGACAGGGCGAATTTGGTGCGTCTGCCATCAGGATATGACGATGGCGGGCGCTCTTGGAAACGAGGGGAAAAGAAATAAGAAGGAGGAGAAGAAGATAGAGATAAAAATGGAGTGAATAGAACAGATTGTTATAAAGCTCTTTGACATCGAGTGGCGCGTCAAGGGTCTCGGGCCATCGAATTCGTCCTGCAGGGCACTCGCCGCGCGCTCCCGCAGCGCCGTTCATATTTGATGGAATTTTTACCCTCCACTTCTGCACAATTTCACCCTCTCTATTTTTCAAGTAACATATAACCGTGATTCCGGCATAAAAATTTCAAGTTCAGGCAAGGATTATAATATACTGTATTTTCTCTCATTCGACGAGGACTGCAAACTCCCGTGGCTCGCATTTGATATTTTAATTAAACAACCCCCGTGAGTTAAATATTATCGAGTACTCGCGTCGAGTATTTTTCGGGGTGAAAAACTTAGCAAAAAAAAAAAAAAAAGTAGAAATGAAAAAATATCCTTCGTTAACAATGGAAGAATGCGAAGAAAAGTTTATACACGCTATCTTAACCTCATCTATAGCTAATACCATAAGACATACATTATTTACCTCCGCAGTGCTGCAAACTGCACCGGCTTTGGCATCAGGAAGCGATCGTTGATACGCCGCGTTTACAATGTCTCGCGATATCGCTGCACTTTATACTCTATACATATATGTATATTTTGTGTATATGCACATAGCAAGTCGGAAGGTTCTATAGGAGCGCGTTTACCTTGATTAATAATTAACGCCTTCCTGATTACGCGGAGTTAGTCCTTATCGCCGCAAGTATCGCCTTTCTGCTGCACTGTACTAAAGTATGCGCCGTGATAGTACTAATTAGAAAAGTTATAATTCTCTGGTGGGTTAGCTTTTCAAATTCTTGGTACAAATATTTTCCGTATAAATGAGGTTTCATCGTAGTAAAATATGTGAAACGAATACCAACTTATACTTTGACTTTTATTTACGTAAATACGTTCATCTCTCATTCCGTAATTAGAACTGCGTTTGTGACGTATAATTATACGAAAATGAAGCGGTAAATTACTTTACTGATCCTGTCGCCACAAGTTCTAAGTTTTTTTTTTATTTTATTTTGTTTTCGAATAACTTATACAACTTCCTTTTCATCTTGATACTGTGAAGATAAAGGACTGTTAAAAAAAAAAAAAGAAAGTTTTCAGAGGAAAATGTTCCAACAATATAAGTCTGAGAATTTTCGTTTCCATCATGTGGTATCAAAATCTCAAAGAATGAGGAATTCAATCTGAAACTTGATCTATGAAGTCCACCAAATCACATCTTCAATTTTTTTGCTCTCTTTTTTCATTCTATTTTCAACGAGTTCACCGAAAGTGTAACAATTAGAGTTTGGCTCGTCGAGCCCGGGTGTTTTTTTTTTTTTTTTTTTTTTTTTGTAATTTTATTTTTACAAAGAGCAGCAGCAAAAGCAGTAACTTCTTTCGGGTGACGAAACGCGAACAGTTAATCCTTGAGGTAACGATGCGCGTTTGTTCACTTCACAGCGTCATATACTCACGAGTAAAATAAGTAACAAAGAGTTGATATCACGGTACAGTATCAACGGAAAGTAAACTTCTCAGAAACATCTAAATTACTTAGTAGCGCAGCCTCGGTAAAGAATCTTCGAAATATTTTCAGGGAATCTAAAAAATAAATTCCGAACCACGTTTATTATATTCGTTTCTGCATCACACCCCCGTAACACTCTTCTTGGCTCTCATGTGAAAATCAATACTCGTCGTGTATTTCATCCCCGTACGTTGGGATAGGTCTTTAGCTGTAAATAACAATGTCTGGTTGTAACGCATCTTCCTGGATTACCTCACCATATCCACTACGCTCTTATGATTTTTTATTTATTTATCTTTTTCAAAATTTCGGCGGAGTTGATGATTTATATCTTGCAATTGTCTGTACGATCGATCGAATGTCTGACTGATCCTTGGCGACAGGATTCCCCGCGTATAGATTATCTTGGATACCTACGTGGGTATTGAAAATAAAAATCGAGTAAATTGGATTGAAAATTGAGTTGGTATCAGTGTTGGTGCAAGTATTGCGCGACATAGCTATTCAACTACCGGTGGAGATTTAATTAGAGTTTTTTCAAAACTTTTTTTGTTTTGTTTTATTCATTTTTTTTTTCTGCATCCGCCACAGAATGAGGCAGTTAGATAGACTGTAATATTTTCACGCCTTGGTACCCGCGTCCTTCGCTATCCTTACTACCATAAAATCCGAGTGGAACTCTCCATCCGTTCGTTCGTCGTGTAAATCTACTTCGTCTTCGTTCGTCTTTAGTTACTCGCCAGCTCGTCGCGAGGCAACGATTCTCGTACAATTATGCATACCTACTTTACAACGAAAGTGAATTTCTCTGAACTAGCTAATACCCGTAACGAAATCTACATTCCAAACTCCTAGATTAGATTCGTCTCTCTAATCACAGAGAATTCCATCCACAGATTTACACATTCAAACTGTGAGCGCAAACCCGACTGAAAAAACTATTTTTTAGAAAAGGTATACGAGTGGCGAATAAAAAATTGAATCGAATAAGTTTTTTTTTATTTTTCTGATTTAAAAATCATCCCTTTGCGATATTGATTATATCTTCTGACGCATATCAATGAAGTTGGAAAGAAAATTTGAATAAATTTCATTCCACCCGTAATCGACGATGTAGACACATAAATTTTGATTTTTTTCTTCTCGTACCTTATTTCCCTTGAAATGCTCCGGGTCGGATACTGAACAGATTTAGTCAAGTTTCGTTACACGCAATTTGATTTTGAAAAGCAGCGGGATGATTTTTTGGGCCACATTACACTCCGTGGAACTTTAATTTATGTATATTTCTATATAAAGACACACGTGTTCTCCAGACCTTTAGTTTACTGAGAAATATTCCGATGTACTTGAATCTATATAACATGATTCTATCATCGAGAATAAGGAAAAAGAACTCCTAATACTCGATTCTTAAGTCGTTTTCCAACTCACGTTTTAAACTCGCCTCCATTCTAATTAATCCCATCGATCGAGGATCAGTCCCTTTGTTTAACGATCGACGGATCGTAGAGAAAGACGTGCAATTATGCCGGTTTAAACTGATTGCCGATTCTCGACGTGTGCCTAGCTGACGTTGTATACATTACAGGTACATATAGCTATTAAACGAAGGGATATTTGCCTTTGCTTGTGCTGTTGGCTGTTTTGAGACGGTATTATAAAGTGAGAGTTTCAAACTCGTAACTTCTCCAGTGGTTGTGTTATCCGGTCCAAGAAACACGCAGAAGTTTGGTCGTGCATAATGCCTCGATTCATCACTTCTCGCAGATGTTAAGCAGTCTTTTTTTTTTCTTTCTCTCTCTTTTTTTCCTTATATTTTCTCGTCCCTTTTTTTCGATTATTTATTATTCATTCCAACTCTTGATGGTCGGAAGTGAAACGTATTAAGGGATTTCAAGAGAAAGAAAAAAAAAAAAATAAAAAACAGGGGTGGTCTTTGATAAAAAACACTTTGCCGCGCCCTGAAAGTGCATTAAAAACTGATCTGAAATAAGAAGAAGCAAATAAAAAAATAACACTCACCATTTGAAAAATATCGGCAAAGGTGTGAACACTCCCTGCGGACTTTTTCTACTTCACTTTCCTTCCCGTTGAAGTCCTTTTCTCGTCTGGCATAAAGAACTCGTAGGTCTGATGGAAAGAGAAAAAGGAAGGAAGGAAAAAAAAAAATTATCGTGCAAATTGTAATTCTCGTACGTAAAGATTTACAGTTGGTAATTGCTGCAACGCAGCTCTTTCCGAGCATAATTTATATACTGAAGTTTGTAATAATCAGTGAGGTTTATCTCGTCTCGTTTGAAGTTAATCCGGTAGTTTTAACCCCAACAAAAGTATAATTTTACTACCGTCGCGGCGACAATTGCTTTTACCTCGAGAAAATGTCCATCTTCAACGAGTTTGTCTAGCGAAAAAAGAAAATTAAATAAAAGACGGAAAACACTATAGATCTAGAAGATGAGATCTTTTCAACAAAAGAGAGCGCGAGATTTAGTTCCATCTCAAGAAAATTATAATGGGCGTATGTAAATTCTGAAATGTTTTTTTCTTCAATATAATAAATAAGCTCCTCAATGTGCGGCTGTGGCAATGTGCATAATTTTTTCTTCCGTTCAATTCTTTGGGTTGTCTTTTATTTATTAATTTTTTTATTGTTTTTTTATTACACGTCTCTTTTGAGGTACGTCCCAGAATAGATTTCTGTTCCGCCTCAAATCAGAAACGGGAAACTGTGCCAGTTGTAGGCAGCACGGGGGCAAGACAAGACAATAGACTAACTGCAGGGGACAACGAATTGCTAAACTTTCGGACTTACATGAGTCACACTCCTATAAATGGCAAAAGCTTTGCTTTGATAATCCTATACCAGTATAAATTTAGGTACGAATCTTGTCATTGTCAAACGGAAATTGCCAATCACTCTCCCCTCTCTCTTGCTACTTAAATATGCTAAGCGTAGTAGCAACTTTGAATATTATGCAGCATCCTATTGTCTCTCGAACGGCTAAAAGTAAGAGCTCGTTGAAAACTCGACAGGATTTACTTTCGATTTTATTTATTTATCGATACTGGTTATATCCAAACATTACATATTTATACTTTCAAGATATATTCCTTTTCTTTTCTTGTTTTCTTTCGAATACTAAATTATTTCTACGTCCAGAAGAAAGTTCAGAACAATATGATGATGTATACGGTAGATTATGTACTATGTTATATAGAGTTCAAAATTTAATCCTCCTAAATTATCCGATCCGAGCATTCTTAGTAAGACTTATTCTAAGTAAGTCGACGTAATATGATGTTCATAGACATTGCAAGAAACGGTCATTGGAATGGTGGTAAGAATTTGAAGAATGTTTCTAAACGAGTTCTGTCATCTTTGAATGGATCTCATTGTACGGAAGGTTCGTCTCATTCACTGTAACGCAGTTGAACGTGAAACACACGCCCATGTGGTTGTCGTCCGGAGATAAGTCAGTCGATCCATTTTATATATCTTAAGCTGATCATGATTTTTGATCGATAATAGTGGAGCAGAATTGACGATTACGAATCTGAAGGTTAAAAAAATTGACGTCGTACGATCCATGAAAAGAATTATGCTCCGTGTGTAACTTGGTCTCAACTATTTTCTGAGCATCACATACATTTGAATCATTCGCCCAATTCCATGGAATATTTACACATCCTAAAAATGATCACTGACGAAATGGCTTACTCATATTTATTTAATCACCGTTAATTATTTCACGAGAGCGTTTCCATTCAATTCGACAGAAAATAAACAGAAATCTATTAGCGGACTGACTTTTTATTTACCTACCGAACGGTAAAACAAATTAAATTCAATAATAGTTTTGCGTCGTCATATAACATTACAACATGGCGAATCACTTAGCCAATCAACTAACAAGAATTATACCTATAGACTCGTTACTTTCTTTTATTCTCTTTTTCTGGCTTTCTTTTCACATATTGTGAGCGACCTTCTAGAATATGTTACTTGGTGTGTGAAATTAGATGAGAATAGGGAGATTTTTTTAAAATCATTTTTCTAACTAACTAATAACCATATGCGCACAGACATTCAACGAAATTTCGACTGAGTAAGAAATTAAGCGTGTTGATTTTTATTCATCGAGTGGTCATACCGCATAGTACATCATAAAAATTTTCTGCATGTAGATGGCGATAAAAAGTTAGTCAAATAAATAGTTAGACACCTCATTAGTCCTGCAAACATACCTCATTATAGAGGTGTATTATAAGTACATATGTTTGTTTATAGTACTACTTATCTTGACTTATCGACATCCATATATTAATATATGATCCATCCTTTCCATATACTATATTTCGTAACGTTAATTTCTCGTTTTGAATTCAATTTTTTTTTTGTTCTTTTCCCCTATTTCTTGTCACCGTTTTACTACATCCGAGTAATGACTCGATTTATTTCTAATTGTCATTGTTAAAGTCGTTATCATTGTAATTAATAATTTTAATATCTTCGCGCTGGTTCGATGCGCACCACAAATCTATACTATCTTAAACAGTTGACTAGCTTAATTAACTCGACGGTTTCGTGTTCCTGAGGTCAAAATACGTTAGAAAAGTGTGCAAAAATACTTCATTTTTAAAAACGATTGTATTCCGGTTTTCCAACCGATTCTGATCTCAGGAACACGAATCCGTTGAGTAAATTAAGCTAGGAATAAATCCCATCGAGATATCGCAATTTTTCTGCTCCGAAAAGTGAAAAATCGGCGATAACTCGATGAATTTTATAGGTAGACCAATTTGGCTTGCGAATTCGAATTCCTGAGATCAAAACATATAAGAATGTCATAGCAAACTTGAAAAAAAAAACATGTCGACTTTTGACCCCAAAATCGACAAAAATCTAAGGTATACCCCTTTGGATTTTTTCAATTTCTGGGCCAAAAATGAAGTATTTTTAAAATCGATTGCAGAACACTTTTCTCACATATTTTGACCTAAGAAACATGAGTCCACGAGCTAAATTGATCTATCTACAAAATTGATCGAGGTATCGCCAATTTATCGCGTCAAAAAGTGAAAAAATAAGGATATCTCGATGGGATTTACCCGTCGCTTCAAAAAGCGCGCGCGTGCAATGTTAGTAATAGTAAAACCGTGAACTTGTTTCTCGTCTAGTAAACTCAACAACGTTTCTATGTCGGATGCATTTCGAGTAATTTACACACATGGGATTAGAAGAAGAACCGATATAATTTACCAACAGATATTGTGTGTATAGATATAGAAAACTACGACAGACCGTGGTCGTGTGTCTCGCATATTTTTGTCACGGATCGACGATTCCAGGGCTCTGTGGCGCCAACGTTGACTGGCAGGATGAAAACCCACGTGATTATAGTCACCCGATGCCGCTCTATACGTAAGTGACACAATAATATGTTTCGTGATATATGGAGGGCAGTTTCCCTTCCACGATAATTTATCACTTTGGCTCGGGTTAACGTATATTCACAGAATCCAACTTCAGACTATACAAAATTCAATTCACCGATCTATTTCAACCTAACGTAAAATACGTATATAGGTATAACCGTTCTGAACGCAATATTTACAATAATTTTTGAAAATATTCTACGAG
The DNA here is from genome assembly GCA_963978495.1 of Athalia circularis. Taxonomy (NCBI): domain Eukaryota; kingdom Metazoa; phylum Arthropoda; class Insecta; order Hymenoptera; family Athaliidae; genus Athalia; species Athalia circularis. The sequence continues at coordinate 23,552,358 of OZ021702.1, forward strand.
ATACGATTTTTAGGAGATTTGCGGAGTCAAAAATCTCATTCATTTATTTGTACGTATTTTACAAAAAAAAAAAAAAGAAACGACAAAGTTCATAGAAAATACTGAAAATTGTCGATTAGTGTCGCAAAAAAATTAAGTAATTACCCGAAGAAAATAACTCATTCGCCATTCGTCAGATTTTGGTCTAAAATGCTTGAAAAAGATTAATATTTTTCCCCCACTTCATTAGGAATCCAATTTTTTTTTTCTTATCTCACCTCGGCTAATTTTGTCGATTGAATTAATAACAATGAAAAATAAAACTGACAAAAATTGCGAAAGTAAAGCAGAAAATTTTTATTTCTCGATTTGCAATTCATGATGGAACTGGTAGATATTTCGCGTCATATATCATAGACTATGCAAAGCCGTAAGATGGTTCAACGTCTCACCACATAATGAATGAAAATAACGGCAGGAAAAAAATGAAAAGCCTAAGACGACAATGAAAAAAAAATTTATAATAACATTCGCTATACTTGCGGTTAAAAGCGTTTGCATCAATGAACGTCGGTTGTATGTATATGTGCAATATATTATATTCGCTTATGTACACGTGCGTGTATATTCGATGATTTTAAAGTAAATAATTTTGATGAGAATTTAATGGCATTTTGATTTATATTCGGCGACACTGTATGCATATCGGGATGGTAAAAATGTGTGACGCATATTATACGTGCTTATCAGGTAGGTGCATCGTACTCGGTTACAAGCGATGTTATATGATCTGCATAAATGTCATTATACCATTCGCAGTGAAAATTATTAAATTTCAGAAGTCGCTACCTCATACCAGTAAAATTACAAGCTCCATGACTATGCGTATATAGTCATTTAAAGTCCAAGCTTACAGCGCAGTGCAACATAAACTGAAACTGAAAGTGACGCTTAACAACCGCGCGTGGTCGACTGATTTACAAACTCCAAAGAATAGGTGTATCATATGAGTGTATCTAGAAAATCTATAGGTGTGGGAATATATTGATGGGATTTACTCTCTTTTATTCAAATATCGCAACGCCCACGCGCTGTTTGTTTATTCATAGAATCGCGATTTGTTTAAAATAATTTCTTTCATCTTGTTCATCAAAAATCTGCAAAAATTCATCGACGTCTATAACTCAGTAACAAAAAACAATTAAATTGAGGAAAAAAAAAATTTCTAACTAACAATAAATCGAAGAATCATTGAAGAAATAAAATATGATAAAAAAGAAGACTCGCGACCCCATTCGATGTCGTATACGTATACCTTGAATTTCGTTGGACGCGTAAAGTATCCGTAAAAGCTGATCTCATGTGGGTGTTTCTCGAATTCATTCCTTACCTAATTTATGTATAGCCATATTACGTTTTCATGTCGTCTCACGCGCACATATATTTGTCACTCTCACTTTGTTATCTAACCACGTGCACTATATATACTTTGAATTGCAAGAGAGTTTTTTGCATTGGTGCTCTCTGTTCGCTTGTGTATCCTTTTATAATATTGCACGTCGTATAACTTGGCTAAGTTTATATCGAACAATGTCGATAATTCGTTTTAAAATGCAGCTGAGGCGCCTGCGGTGCAAAGAGTTTTTTGCGATGTCGAAAGCTGAGAATCGACGGGGTGTAACTCACAAAAATTTCCCTGAAAAAAACACCAACATCTTTATTGTTTGGAAATTCAATCTTCTAGATTTTTGAAAATTTCCGAGGTTTACGGCCTTCTAGCAGAGTTAGCCTCACTCAATTATTCGCAAATGAAATTGAAAAATGTAAATCTTTTATTTTTCTATTTTGACACTGATAAAATAGTGGCAACTAATTTCTGCGATGACCAGCTTTTATAAAATTATATATATAGGTATAAATTCTAAGTTAACATATTTTCCGCACGTAAGTCCTAAATTTTTTCACCGCTGGTACGCATATTGCGCTGGCTTGAGAAACAAATGAGATGAAAAAAAAATTATTTTCACATACCTGCGTTATGCGACAGAATTGTTACGTTCAACCAGTTAACCCAACTCCTTTTTTTTTTGTCTACCCCCATAGCGTTTTCGATCATTTGAAAGATCCGGCAAAGTTTGTTAATCAACGATCGTGCCATAGGATTATGAATTTTGTAATAATCATATATAAATTGAATCAAAATCCGCCAGCGAGCCGGAAGAAAAAGAGAAAAAATCCAACTAATTCCATCCGGTGAAAATATTAGTGCCCAGCTGATACACGTAAATATTATAATAGTAAAAAGAGAAATGAAATGTACATGCAATACATATATATTGGATGGGTTGGCTTGCGGTATTTCGACCACAAAATTGTGATGCAAATACACCGTGAAGTTGTTGAGAAGGTATCCATGGAACGTAGACACGCATACTCTATAATATTATTATTACGAGCCATCTATAGGGAATCGGAAATTCCTCTTACACTTCACTCCTCGTCTGGTTGTGTCTTCTCATTCAGAGTTGGGTGCGTATCTATAACCATACCTACACCGCCACACACACATATGCTACATACTTTATATAATTTCTGCAGTGAGATAACGAAATTGTCGAGAAATTTATTTCCTGGACTGACCGCAGTTCGTAGGCCACCATGAATATATCTGTGCTTGAAGCATGTGCGATAATTTTCAATTTACATATATCCATATATATATATTAAAATACATCAAGCCATGTGATATATTTATTTATATACATAGATGTACGTCGCATCGATGGCAACTGACAAACCGTTCGGAACTTCGCCGACTACTTTCGACCGTCAATGTATACATATATATGTAGATAAATTTATATATTACAGGTATATATTCTCTACGTAGCGCTCCCGGCTGTTGCATTTGGTGTGAAAAAAAGAGGTAAGAAAAAAAATAAAAATATGTACATAAAATAAAATAAAATAAAATGAATCGGCCGTTCTACGTGAGGCAATCCGATGGTTGTTTTTGTGGGAGCTGAACGTTCCGTCTAATAAGTGAGGTTTTTTGGCGGTACCGTTACTCGCAGGGCGCGAAGGATGGAGGTAAAGGAAGTTACACCGGAGTCTGCTCTGCTTCTGATTGTGAGCCCAACTTTCTTACGTAGTGTGTGCGTGCTCGGTATGTACTCTTAACTCACACAGCTTCGAACATTGCTCTTGATACAGAATCGAAATAGTTCTGTGCTCGCCCATTCGTGGTGGGGGAATTTCTACGATTAATTTTATTAACGACTCTTTTTGTTGCAGGGATGAATCAATGTTTTTTTTTTTGCTTTTTCGACGATTTAAGTAACGTTAAAATTTTTGAAGAACACGTTCGATTGGGGATGTCGGATTTCTCCAATATGTCTATATATACACGGTGAATACATACTCGATATTCCCGGTACACCGTACTGCACATCCTCATGATCGAATCTTTTTTGTTTTTTTTTATCCCGTAGCTCTGTGAATCGCCGAATCGATTGATCATCCTTTGCATTATTGATTATGGGGGAAAAGACAGAGAGAGACACGTGGTAAGAGAAAAAATGGAAGGAGATTTTTGACAACGTCTGTACAGCAAGTGGAGGTTGAGGTGTTACAATGCGCGACCCTATAGTATCTCCGGCGCAATTATTAATCAGAGGATATTTACTGTAAGGATAAATAGTAGAAAATGAAAAAGGAATCATAACGTTGGTTACTGGGAAAAAATTATATATGAATGAATGAAACGAATGGAGTAGTATATGTATGTACGTATGTACGTATGCATATATATATAGAGAATAATTCCGCGGTATTTATAAGATTGTACAAATAAAAACTTGAAAATTTATGTAGAAAATCTTTGAACCGAGGATATAATATTTTATTCGCGATCACGTCGGTAAAACGGAGATGACTTTGGGACGAGTTGCAAGAGTTTCAGTAACAGCAGCAGAAGCAATGGCAGGAGGAGAAACTCTTCTTCGGATTTCTTCTTGTTCTGTTAACCATAATAGTCGGCGGGGGCATCGACAGTCTCTGTCCATCTTTGATCGTCGATTGTCGATTGTATCGAGGTAAATTCTCAACGTAACGTTATACGTTCGTTTAGTTTCATTTCGTTCGCTACGTGTGCGGCCCATTGGCGTAAAAGTCAAGAATACAACTTTGAACGTGACGACGTGAATACTATAAATAAATTTATCTACCACCATATCGTATCGTGAGTATATGGGTTCGAAGGTGAGAGCGAGAAAGAGGATACTTAATTTTCTTAATTGTCTTCATGCAACGGCGCGTGTCTGATCATCCGATTGGACCGGTAATACATTTATATGCATATTGAGGTGGTCTTGGGCCATATTCGAATGTTAATTTCCCCCACGAAATGAGATGTTGATAAATTAAGTAATGAAAATCCTCCTCAAACCCCAAGTGCCTCTAGCTCAATTTCAAGTACTGCGGTGTGCCTTCGATAGCCTTTCTCGCTTTTTCCCATTTGAATACCGATCCAGAATATATATTCGGCCGCTTCACGATTAATTTGTTTTTCTTCCATCTCACAATGTTGTTCCATAAAACTTGAAACTTGACAAATTCCTTACTCCGAGTGGCAAAAATCATACGGAATTTTTTAACGATCTATAATTTTTAAAGCTACAGATCCTGAAATACATCACGTTTATATATGATTAAATGTCCAGCCAGTTATAACAGAACGGGAACAGTTGAATAAGTTATAAATAATCTACAGGATGTGATAATTTTTTGTTTTTATTATTTTTCTTTTTTTATCAATGATTGTGAAACTTTTTTTTCTCACTGTAGAGTGATGGGATGGGTATCTCTTTCATTAAATGCGAAATATTTACAGTTGTCGCATAGGTATACGTATATATATATTTATAATATATATATATACTTGGTGTGTATATAAATATAATATATTAAATACTAACTAACCAGAAATTTGTCACAACCAATTATAGCATTACAAGATTCTTCCTGATTTAATCCTATTATACTAGATTCCGTAAAATTAAGGGAAATACAACAAGTTTCATCCCATGCCTCCGGGCGTCGTTGTAGTGATTATAATAAATTCGCAGTTTGTTCCGACACGAGATTCATCCGTTCCCACACGTCCCACGGTGAAGATTCCATGCCCTGACATCCGTTCGGTGAGCACAGGTCTCCCTCTTTCTTATAAGTCAGCTCTTTTCCACGTGAGTTTGCTTTTCCTTTTTTTTTCTTCTTCTTTCTATTATTCCTATGTTTTTCTTTCCTTTTTTTTTTGTTTCCATAAACTGTACCACTCCAGTGTCTCGCGCTTATACAATTTTTTTTTACATCATATATGTACCGTTCAAAATTTCTTTTCCCATATTTTTCTATTTCTCTAATTTCTTTTTTCTTCGATTAAATACACTCGTGTCAGAAGAATTCCTTGAATTTTTTGTATAAAAAAACAATGTAAAAAAAATCTAAAAAGAACATATCATAGACACTGCAGCGCATAAGATGCATCAGCTGGGGTTCGTCTGTTTCTACTTTCCGTGCGTGGAAATTCTAACCGGAAGTTGGCAGGAATTATGGGTACCCCATGAGCCTTTGAAACGTGTATACCTACGTATGCCTATAAGCTCGCTGCTCTTGGAGCAGGAGAAGTTCTCAAAGAATTATTATACATCCAAGATGTGCGCAGGTACACTGCAACTGTGCACTGCACTTTGAATCTAGTGGTACGATATCACCGTCTTACCTTGTCAGGAAATCCCATTACATATACTATAAGGACCTTTTTCCCATTCCGTAAAGATCAATTTCAAACGAGACAAAACAACCGGCAGCACGACGGTGTAGGGTAACTATATTGATGCCATTCTCAGTTCTTCACATCCGCTCCCCCGTAATCAATGGGTAATCCTAATCGGGTTAATTAATTAAATCTCCAATTATATCTTAAGAAAAAGAAGTATAATATATGCACGTATATACTTGCATATGTGATAACCAGATATTGATGACACAATTGCTTATATTACCTTCTGTGTTCCCTCATATCTATATACATGTGTATAGAGAGAGATACTTTCTTCTTTTTATTTTTTGGTAATTTTTTTTCTCCTTAATTCTTATTTTCTCGGGTACATACCGTACGTTATACCTATATTATGTACCTTGAACGGCAGTAGCAGCTCGTGCAAGTACAAGACTCACTCGATAATTAGTATGGGCGGCGCGTGCGCGCGCGTTTACGCATTTTTATGCATTCTTTAGGCGGCTCACACATCCGTTAGGATAATAATTTTAGCTGGACATAATGACATTCCGGCTATACTGCGTTTTACTGACAATAGGACATCCAGGGCGTTAACGGTCTCCACTTTTCACTCAGTGCGGTTGTCATACTTCTGACATTTTTCTTCTTTTTCATTTTTATTTTTTGGTTACACACTTTTTCTCCCCCCGCAGAAGCTATTCACGCTCGTTATAATTATTGATTCGACGTTCTTTTTTTCTTTTCGCGGTCAAACACTATAAGTATATTCCGATTCGTGAGCGTATTATTTTTTTTCTCGTTTTTTCATCAATTTTCAGACGAAAAAGAAGTTTGCTGAAAAAAATTACTTCGATTCATCCTTCATAATTCTTCCGATCTTATTTCGTTTAATTTTTTTTTGCGTCACCCCGTAGAAACAACTTCGACGTCATACAAAACGGAGCATTGCATCGGTCAAGATTTGTCCGGTATTTTAATGTACGTGGTATTTGTTAGGGTGATAAAGTATAGAATTATATATTTAAGGCGATTCGTTATACCCACGAACTTTTGTCGCCCGATGTTTCTCTCCATATTGTAATCGTTCTTTCATTTTATCTTGCAGCTGCACTTGGGGTTTTAAACTACTAATTCTAATTAATAAGTCTCCACATTGTGAAAGAGCGTGGCTATATGTCCTACACCTATTCTCGATCTTCTTTATACCCATGTTTCATATGAATAATATAAAAATCACTGTACGAACGCTCTACCAATTCCCCTTACAAATCTATTGAGGCAGACGCTCGAGACATTTCGACTGATTAGTGACCGTCGTAAAAATTCTTCTGTCTAACTTATATTACGCTGTTTGTCATCGATTAGGTCATTTACACAGACGTATAACCTGCAGGTTCCTCCAACGTCACGATGTTAATGCCGGTTATAATACCGACTGCAAGCCACCGCTCCACACACTGCAGCATCTCCCTATGGTCTCTTACGAAACTAATAACCGGATTTTTAACTTTATGCCAAATGAATTCAACGACCGACTGGTGTCAGATATTATTATAACTCATCTCGTGCATCGTTCGATCGTTACGTCGGTTCATCGTATTTCATAATCAATAATTAATACCGTTCGATTATAGTATTGCAATTCGGAAGTTACGAGTTCGATCGACATCAATATTGTCGTTGGTTTATTTTAGGGGATTTGAAATTTTGTCCGTCAAATATCTTTTCATTTCTTTTTGTTTTTTGTTCTTTCGAAGTTAGTTCGGAATAATTTCGATGGGCTTAATATGCTCGAATCGTCACTGCCTGTAATATTATACACCATCGATTATATACCTATAATTGAATATATTGGACGTAAAAGAATTAATTATTAACCGTAATAAAATACAAACTGAGATGATAATTTGGAGCGGTAAAATATATTACGACGATGCAGTGGCTGCTATGGCAGGATTACATATAATACGATTCTGTAATGTCATAAAAAAGCGAAAAGGTAAAAGAAAAAAGGATACGCCCTGGTTAGAACAATAACTCCTTATATAGCTCTCAAGATTCAAGACCCCGACGCGACGTGAAGTCGGTGGCATTGGGTAAGAGAGGAAGAGAAATAAAGAAAAAATACAGAAATAAAATAATTAGAAAGAAAGAAAGAAAGAAGTATCGGATAGAAAGATACTTACATGTGAAGAGAAAAGAGAAAGATAGAAGAAAGAGACGGGTCCATTTGCCGCGTGTATATGTATACGTATATACCGTATATATACATATACAGTATAATATATACTTAGACCACGTGTACAGTTAGGACATTGTTAACGCAGCGGGTATCCCGTATCGTTGAACCCACCTGCACAATCTGCGAACTGAGCGTGACTTAACACCTGAACATGAACACAGACATCTTTACAACATCTAACATAAAGGTGTACCAAAATATTCCCACGTAGTAGGATATGCACTGAGGGAGTAGAGAAATAACGATAAAAAAAAATTATTATTACAATTTTGATTAACGTATATTATCTCATCCTGCAATAAAATGGACGCACCGCGGAACCTTACGAGTTATGGGAATGTAGTTTGGATTCAACGAATCCGCAAAAAAAATTCGAACTGTTTGTTCGAGTGAAAAAAAAAAACAACTTTGGTCGCATATATTTCTGATTTGCATATTTAATACGAGTTTTAGGTGTAAAATGAAATTTTCTTCGTGTACGACCGGTTGTAGAGTACGATGTCACGTGGGTATAATACATTACGGATATAATGGAACACCGTCAATAATTAGCTTTGCGAACTTGATGGGTGACGACGGTATAATATAATGTGCGGTTTTCCACCATGTAGATATATACGTTGCAGGTGTGAAATAAGCCGCAAAATATTTTCTATGCAGATGTATAACTACAACTTCGCAATGTTATCCTTATGGGAGTCGTCGGTATATGTGCGCATACTTATGCACGCAAGTATTTTAGCCTCACCTCTTTGGTATTTCCCATAATGATTTTTTATCAACCTGATGAATCTGCACCGTTCTGCAAAATATATACCTATATATAATACATATTGTATATGCGTCGCCCGTACTCGTGCAGTATAGAAACGATCAACGACGAAGTTTATTATACGGTTGACCATAATACAAACTGTCAGAAGAAAATTAAACCTTAAACGGTTTTTAAATTAAACGATGTATGGGACATAACATAGTCTTCAATACCCAACCGCTGTACGTATAAAAATTCCAGGTGCAAAATATCTTTTTACTTAATCCCGAGGGTGATAAAACTCAAATCTATATGGGATGCAGTCAACCGAAATTGACGGTAGTTCCTGATCTTTCGTTCGTCATTTTGCTCGACTGATACAGAAAAACATGGACCCGGAAGAACGCGATGACGGTCCTCCAGACGCGGTCAACTGCGCTGACGCTGCGGCTTTCGTACACCGCGCATCCGCGGCGATCAACAAGTTGACAAAAACTTGCGTTAAATTATATCGCATCGCGAATCCAGATTTCGTATTATAGCGGGTCTTTTGTGTCCCAACGAAAATACGACGCGCTACAGATTTCAGAGTTATTGAGCATTCTGCACGGCCAAGGTGCATTGCAAAAATCGGACGAGACAAGATCGAAAAGTATATTAAAAATCGCCGGCACGTGACACGAGGCTAAGATGATAATCGTCGAGTCTTTTAAAAAAATGTATTCGCGGACATCATATTGTGGAGAATGATTTCCGGCATCGAAGTCATTTTTTTTACGCCGAAATCGGGCGCGCCGATAGCAGAAAAGAAAAAAAAAAAAACAAAACAACCGCGAATCCCCGAAAATTGCTCGATCATTACGGAGTGAAAATTCCGGGCATTTACTCGACAATTTCAGAGTGCCAAGAAATCGGGCTGCAAGGTCTCTGATGCATTGCCGAGGTATAAATAGAACGTTCTCCCATCTTCTTCTTCTTCTTTCCAGAATGAGAAGGAGAAGAAGGAGAGACGTAGGACCGTTGTCTTCCGATCATCCGCTCTTTCCTTCAGTGCAGCTTTCAGCTTTTCTCCATCCGATCGTCAACCTGTCGGTTGCGCAGGAGCTGTTCCGAAGGCGGTAGAGAATCGCGAGTAGCAGCGGCAGCAGCAGCAGATTTCTGTAACCTGTTATTTCAGGATTGCCAACCTCGCCGGTTTTTGCGTGTTTCGAGCCCTTGCCACTATAAATATCAAAAGTCCTCCGTACTTTCTTGAAGCGCGATGGTTGTCGCGCAACTGATCTTAGGGTGTACCTTCAAGCGTTTCCAAGAAACGGGGAGAGTATAAGAGGCGCCGTAACAGAAACGTTGCACCGTTGAAAACTCAACGGCAGAATAGTAGATAGTAGTTGACGGCATCTGTCGCAAACTTCACAGTCTATACTACTAGTATAGTCGTATACCTTCAGAGCCCTCTCCCCTCCCTGTCCCCGCCGCTGAGCTCCTTCAGAATCTCCGGGATACCCGTCACAATTAAACAAGATTGCCTCAGCGCGCGGGCATCTGCACGATCATCCCGGTGATGCATCCGTCAAGCGCGGAGCTGAAGATCGGCAAAAAAGGGCGGGAGTTTGAAAAAAAAACAATAGCAAAAGAAAAAAACTCACCCGTCTTCTGTTAGAATCTGACGGCGCTTCGCTGTTTCGGTGTGATAAACGATTTCCTTCAAAGGGGAAGAAGAGAGGATGAAATTTCAATTTATTCTTATACCGCTGATAAATCTTGTGGAGAATATAAATAATAAGAGCGAAGAATCTGAAAGTTTTTTTTTTTGTTTGATTTCGACTCGATGTACATCGAACGTTGACTTTTTCTTATCATCATCGCTAGCATCTTCGTATACTCATAATTTTAACCTATAGATATGGTATTTCAGATCATGATCAGATGATTATTTATTATAGGTTCCTTACAAGGGAATTCTATACGGAGGTGAGATGTGGTACCATATATTCTAGAGTACGTACGATACTTGCATAGTAAATGAAAATTTCTAACGCCTGCACATTCCAGAGAAATGACTATTACACCTATATGGATACTTTAACCTATACCACAAACGCTATTGGGATCATTTATCGTATCTGCCACCCGTATTCATACCTATCGCCTCGCCCGTGTATTTTTACGCCCAAAACCCGATCAAGTCCTGATTGAATATTTTTCCCCGAAAATTCGTAGAATTCATCATACCCTTAGCAAATTGCCGTTCAATCAATCGATTACATCGGAGGGAATTCAATTAATATGGGGTAAATGTATATCGAGGGTGTGAAAATGGAAACGATAAGGTTGGAATTAGATTTCTTCGTGACCCATGCACTGCGGAGATGATAACGATAGTAATAACCGTTACCATAGTTCGTTTTATTTCCCTCTTATAATTTCATCGCCTATACGGGGGTCACTCGAGATTAATCTGGCTTCCGAACAACTTGTTGAGGAAGGAGCAACCCCATCGATCTGCAGATATATTACCTACATGTCTTTTTCATTTTTCTTTTTTCCATTTGCTCTTTTTATATTTCTATCGATTGACGTCTATCAATTATCGCTTCGATCGACGAGGAAAAGACGATCAGATCGAGTACAATTATCCATCTCAAGTTCTGTTAAGCATAAGCGCGCGTTGCACATTGGGCGCGAGTGTATATAAAAATCTTCTATGATAGCCTCGTTCCGAGTCTAGACTATGAAATTATAGAAGGTCGTTTCCGTGACACAATTATATTCAATCATACTTGTTATGTATTCTTTTTATTTTTTTCGAGGGATGCGCGTCCGAGTACTACATGCAGTGAAAACGCGTACAGCCGTATGATCTAGATTCCCATTTACCTACATTTCGTTGAAAAAAAAAATAAATAAATAAATAAAAACAGAAACGAAAGAAAAAAAGGAAATCGAGTCTCTGTGTCACACGGATATTGTAATGCAGGTAAAAGTCACGAAACTAGTTTGCGACTTAATAATTCTTCTAACTTTTGTGCACTTTTAAATTTGAGTCTTTATACCGCACAATGAATATGCACGTATACTGTAATACGTACGATAAATTCGCGTTACTGTTGCAGAGGCTGCATATAAGTTCCTCCGAAAGGAAAAATCCGAACCGGCATGGATAGAACTCGTGCAGGTCTGTCCTTATCTAACTGGGACATCGTATCAAACAAACCATTTGCTAGATTCCTGCTCAGATTATGCCTGCAAGGCTACCCTGCTGTTACTTGCAGATCTCATCCCGATATCTTATGTATAGGTATAGATGTGTAGGTATACCCGAGCAACTCCTCGCCACGCGTGCTAATATATGTATGTGCAGTACATAGTTTCTGTATACGTACATGGGCTGTTTAAAAAATTATCGAAAAATTAATCCGAATCTGGGAAATTTAATCGGTAAAAATTTTTCCACAACATAATCTTCGTCGGAATTAAAAAATTCCAAAGGCTCTTCAAAAGTCAGTGTAATGTGAAGCTGCCAAAAAATGACAAGTTTTCACATAGATAACCCAGTTTTCCTTTTTTTTCGCCCGACGATATGGAGAGGCGATAAAAATTCGTGAGACTTAGGGTTGAAAGTCGGTGAAATTTTTAATCCCAGGGCGGACCGTGACTGTTCAAAATTTCCAGGAGAATCGAACCCTCGATGCCCGATTAATTTGTCGATAATTGTTCGAATAGCCCTTACACAGGCATTCAGTTACCTGTACTCATGGGTACCGGTAAGGTAGACCTTGTACCGCACGTGACTGCTAATCAGCTGATCGTTCCGTTTTTGTTTGCGCTTTTCTGCTTTTTCTCAAAACAATCCGCCTTTGTACACACATACCAATACCTTGTTGACTCGCTTGTTGGGTTTGGATCGCGCGCGTAACGGGGTTGCAATTGTAGCATCTGGAACCGAGCGAAGGCTGCTGCTGCTGCATCTAGGGCGGAAGATATTATCTCCTCGTATGCACCTATACAGTTTACTTCAGTTTTATCTCTTGTCGTATGCATAATATAACTGTTGAAGTTTTTTATTCCGATACTACAGATCAGGAGAAGAAGCGAAGAATTAATGAGGGCGACGAACGAGAAACTACGAAATCCACGGCACATTATATATACGTAACGCAAGTAACGTTCATTATTATTTAACACCCCTGCAGCAGGTCATGATCATCATCTCTTCCAGGACCAGGGGAGGATCCCCATCCGAGCCACTTCAGGGATACATTAGCTGGATTTTCCGGGGGTACGTTCTTTGGTTAATCGATCCCATTTCGGTGTGCACGGTGCAGTGTATTATGTAGGAACTTATTATTATGAGCTATGCGAGGGTAGCGGGAAACTCCATCTGTCTAGAGTGAAATAACGTGGTATAGACCGAAGTTGCGTCGTCCTGCAGATCCGATGGGGAGAGACAAATCAAAGAGCAGAGTTTACGATCCTCGCATGTCAGGATGATTATTATTCCGAAGGGTGACGGAGAAAAATTGAAAAATAATCCCTGACGTACATAGGTACCGCTGCAACGTGCAATCCTGACGCTAGCGTCTTAATTAATGGATAATCTTCCGCGTAGGAAATTGAACAATCGACGGAGCTAAATCACCTGAATACTTGAATTTCGTTTTCTTTTCTTTTAACGCAACGAGTGCCGCGAAGGTCAAAGTTCGTTAGCTTCAAAAACCTGGTCGAGTCGCTTTTTGTTTCGACAAACTTCATGCTGTACTCATACTGCTGAACCTAAATCGCTTTGGGAACGAGGCTACTGTGTTTGCAGGGCGAATATGTGATTCTAAAATAAACCAAATATTCTGATGCGTTTCTTTGCTCTGTGACTACAGAAAATACATTTGTAGATTACATCACTAACCACACTTTTATGACGTCGATTATTTGATTTTTTTTTTTTACGCGTGGGTATTACAACATCTGCGGCAAGCGGATTTTTAGATTTTTCGGCCGCTAATTCTTGCTTGATTTGAAGAATTAAAAAATTTTACATGTCACATTTACTGCAGCACATAATGTGTATAACTAACATACGTACCTGCCTACGCGCCAACTAGTTCGAGGCAAATAACCAGAATTATCAAGTGGCACACGTACAGTTTCTTGAATACCTACTTAAACATTATGCGCATTTAATGACTAATTCGGTTTATATGTATTTCGACGGGTCAAATATTTAAGTCGTTATATTTTCTGGAATTTTAGCAACAATTTTTTTTTTTCTTTCCACTCTACAAGTTTAACATTGAAGAAAACGTATCAGGTATATTTGAACAAAAATATTCCAGGACCTCTTCAAACATTTTCGAAAACTTATTACTCATTAGAATTTTTGGATATTAATTTCGAATGTTATCCGATTTACTTAGATGTCGTGTATTTAATCAATCGATTTGTTAATTACCACCGTCTATACTAACCATTTTCTGTCCAATATCGTATTCGCTTTGCTGATCTAGCATCGCGTGTTAATAAATTCTTGGCGATCGATTCGCGTTTCGAATGAAAACGAATCAGGTATGTATGAAATTCGTAAAGTATTTGATGATCAAACGCATAATTAGAGTAATTATCATCATCGTTCTAAGCATATTTCTAACGTTCCGGCTCCGTACGTGCACGAGACTAAAATTAGAACGGCATAATTTTACCGTACACGTACCGGTCAGATTGGTTTGATCGATGATTCGATAATGCTGAATAAATGATACCAGATTAATTAGTAACGGCACTAAATAATTATTGGCCACATTAGCCGATCGATTGAAATAATTAGCTTCGTAATTCACCCGATCGACACGATGCCGATACCGTACAAGTTACATCGCAAAAAAAAGTAGGCCCTTTACAGATTAGGGTAAAGACAATAATCGATTAAATAGTCAATTGCTCACATTTTTGGTACAAAAAATTTCGGTCTCAGCAATCAGCGAGGAAGATCAATCGATCAATGTTCATTTTTTTTTATTCGTGGAAATCACACATCGATCGTTATCGATTCTTCGAAATGAATATACAAGCATCATAATTCAGATGAAATATTGATGGCGAATTTTGAAATAGTCACGTATAGGAAACGATGATTCTGCTGTGGATTCAGCTGCAGCATCTCCGCAAAATTCTTCGAATGAGTATATCTTTATTTTCTCAAGTTCTGTTAAAATCCGCACGCAGTAAATCGGGTGTTCAAAGACTACCTACTGCACCGCGGTCAACGACATTTGCCCTCTAGCAGTTAAGTCTCATAATTATTCGGAAATTCGTCTCCCACTTTGAATCATAGACAACAATAAACGAACTGTTGCGAACGATTCGTTCGGTAACGTGACCTTTGACATCGGTCTCTGAAAAACCATTGCGACGTGCCGCGTTAAAATCCACAGATAATTATCCGCTGCCATTTTCAAGAAAATATCGGCCTAAACTTCATTAATTAATTCCAGGATCGTCTGAATCAGCATATAATATTCTTGGTACATGCAAAATAACTCAAGGGCGCTGCAAGAGTAATTTTATTTTCCTTCCGCTTGTCTGTTTTTTTTTTTACGAATAAATAATATAACATCTATAACGCTTTCACCGGAAGATACCCCGCGGAGTTTGAATTCAATTAACAGATATTTTATGTGATAATTAAGTCGATGTGTCTTTTACTCGGAATTCAAAACGATGACTAAACTTGAAAGGGTGGTAAAGGGGGGAATCTCGGAGGAATATTGCATCTAAAAGGCGTAAACGTGGGTCATCGACTTTAATAAATATAAAATTCATAGCTAATTAAATGGAAGCGATTATATAAATGATTAGACAAGTTCAAGCGTTGCGTTCGCGTTTCCTACACTATTATGTATTAATGGTGTAAATATGTTCGATGTATAAATATATTTTCTATACTCCATTTAAGTAACATGCTGCACTACGTATCTCGAGCTACCATCTTCGGTGAAAAAGAAATTTTCTTTTATTTTTTAATTTTTATTCAATATAAAACATGGCTTTATAGTTGACGGTCTTCCTGAAATCTCTTCCTTTTGCCTTTATACATAGTTAAACTTGTTCAAGTAACATAGTGTTACCACCGAGGAAACACGATTTGAAATATAGATTACTTGCGTTTATTATACATGTACCGAGAATGATTTGTTGATGACATCGCGCAGTTATAGGCCACGCACGTTATCGGTGACTGGTATACATATACAGGTACACCTATAATGCATCCACACACGAGAATTGGAAAAAATAAATGAATATCGATGTACGTATAATAAATACATCGGTGATTTATGGGGAAATATTATACCGGATAATCAATATCGTGTTAAATAAAACCGACTACATTTCCGCGTCATCAACGTACGATAAGAACAAGCTATACGGTATAGTAATTTTCTACTGCAGTTCGCAACATTTTTCGTTTTTTTTTTCGTGTTTCTAATTTTCTTCGTTTTTTCAAATCATCGGAGTCTTTATCCTTACACAACGCTCCAGGTATATATATACAGGAATGTAAAATGGATTTAGCCATCGATGATGACATACGGGTCATGGCCGGCTCGTTTCTTTTTGCGCGATTAGAATTTTTTGAATATTTTAAATAGTGCGTCACGACACAAGAACCTCATTTTTAAATTCAATTCTTGGAATCTTTTTTTCAAAAGCTGCCCGAATTCGGAAAATTGTGATTTACACTATTTCGAAATAGCTGTGAAAACTTCATATATTTTATCTATTCTTTCATTTCGGGGAATTTAGAATCGTTGCGGCATTTCCGGCGAATCGGCCCTTGTCCAAGATCATCATCTTCTCGGTAGTTTTCACCGTACAACGTCGCTAGGCCCCAGCGGATTTTAAATTCTCAAAGACGCATAATTTAGCCCCAGGCGGTCGGCCTATCGAGAATCATTTATAAGAGATAATCTGATCATGCGCCACTGCCGAACGATTATTCGTAAAAACTTACCCGATGACCATTTGATCATCGGTATAATAAACCAGAAAAGAGCAAACCGTCGTAATATGTAGTCCACAGTCGGTTATAGGAATGACGATTAATTTTTTTTCGTCCTAATCAACAAAAAAAAGGAACAAGAAAAATGATTTTGACATATTTTTAAACGAATTTTTAATTAACAATCGGCACCGGTATTGCGGAATATTCGATCAAAGTTGATAATAATTACAACGATCGATTTCTGATGAGGTGATATGGATAAGGTGAAAGGTCGACAGATTAATTGTTTTTATTTATTTATTTATTTGATTTTTATATTCACATCAATTATACACGACGATCCATCAACATTATCAAATATTGATCTTCATCATTTCAACCCATAAAAACATCATCTTAATAGTTTCCAATTACAAATTAAGTGTATCCAGATTGACAGAAATATCAAGTATATACGCGGACGTTATGTTGGAAAAAAAAAATCTGTTAGTCAAAGGGATTTCAGCCCTGAAGAAATTCATTTTTCGACTAAAATTTATAAATCCATTTTTAAATACAAAACTAGTTTAATTGAGAGTTTAATATTATTATCAACACAACCAGCTGACGAAACTGATCTTCTATTACTCGATCGTGTGTAAAATTATTTTATAATATTTGCATACCTCGTTCTCCCACACCAAAGCTGAATCAATTCACTTCAATAATTACTGAAACAAACTGCAATGTGACTTTATACTGACTCGCTCATAGACTTTACTTATAATGCAATTTACACCGTAGCGTAATAAAAGTATGCGCAGATAAGACATCGTGGTATAAAATTACAAGCATATATATAATATGCTCGTACACCTAATATATTTACAAATTGCACATGCCTACGTTCGATGTGCATGTGTTTTGCGGTTTGGTTATATTATATGCTTATAATACATCTGTACGTGCATATTTATAATACCTGTATCGGTGTTTGTACATTTTTTAACCCATGTGAGCAGGGAGATGCTCAACTGCGGTTAGGTTAGGTATGCACCTGAGGATTCTTCTGCAGAATTCTGAAGCACAGAGCAGAGCAGCTACTGCATTCCATCTTAATGTCGTTCAACGTTACTTACTCTGCAGAGACATATTAAATGCCTACTTGTCATTATAATTACGTTGCAATTATAATACTCGTGTTATACGACGTTTCCGTTGATTAATAATTATTATCGCTAATTGACGTGCGGTTCAGTTTTTTAACTTGTATCAATCTATGTATTTAGATGAAATATCTAGACTATTGTCACCCGTTCGCTGACAGCAGCTGCCCCAATTTTGAATAATTTCGTCTCAATTTTTTCAAATCTCTATTTCAGGAAGGGACGTCATTGAATTGAATTGATAGTTGAGATTAGAATTTTTCGAATCAGCTAATTCCGTTGCGTAAATTCGAATGGCTATAAAATGAATAAAAAAAAGTCCTACCGATCCGAAGCTGTGGAGACGCCTTAAAAAGTGATGACTCCACGCGTCGAATGACGTAAGTCATCGTTCTTTTATTTTTTTTTTTTCTTTCAAATTTGTTGTGCCGGATTTTGAGGTAGTAATAAGAATGGATCGTGTTTTAATATTCTTCGGAGACTCCGTGGCGACGAATCGCAGGTTAAAAAGTATTCGTAACATTAGGTGCCAGTTAAAAAAATATATGCTATAAATACATGTGTACATACATAACTTATCGGATCGTACTCCGTAGACCTCATCGATCAAATCTACGAAGTATACAATATCGAAATCTTATTAAAGATTACTAATTCATTACGTCATTACTAAGGATATACTGCAAACGCAGCAGCAGCGGCAGCAACGGCATAGCAGCAGGAACCGAGTATTTAGATGATTTAGGGGTAATTTTAGTAATTTCTCCGAAGGTAAGTGAGTATCGAATCTCACATCTTTATTAATAACATGCGCAGACTGAGGCAGGTATTAAAAGTTTCAAGATGCACGTTGAATATTGATCAGCAAAAACACTTTTGCTAAAAATCCCCTACGATCGCGTCAAATCCGATGGGATGAAAAAGACCTTGAAAGGAAAAAAAATTTTTGCGATGAATTAGGTTTATGAGTCAATTTTTAGGATCAAAGCATCCATGAGTCTCTACTTCTATATCAGATTTTAAGATTAAATGTATTCCTTTTGTGCCGGGGGTCGTCGAAAGAGGAAGTAATAAAAATAAAAAATTTTCTTCAAAGTAACGCGCCGCTCGATCAATTTCTTTTTCGTTACACACGCATTGTGAATCTGATATTGGATTATGGAAAATTTATTCAAATTCGAATCATTCGATCCCATAAAATAGCCTATTGCCAACCGGGCCTTATACCAGAGATATGGTAAATTGATTGAATTTTTATTCTCAGTTTATGGTATACGTCTGTACTAAATCTTGCTTTTGAAATATCAGTCGGAGTGGATCATTCGAGGTAATTATTGGACTATGAAAATTTGAGATAACGAATAATTTAATCATTTTTTTTTTCTTGATCCGGCGGCACTCGGGAGATGCCACGTGTTTTGTTTGTTTTTTCGTTCTTCACATTCGATGTGTAATTCTGCAGTGCGTGTATGAAGATCGTAGGATAAGTTGCGAGAGAAGAAATATCAACTGCAGCATCAGAATCTGAAATTCCATTACAAGTACATATCTATATATATTCTATATACCTGCTTTATACCGGAGATTAAAACGGCGCTTGAGTGATGCCAAACAAGATGATTCACAGAATTCGCATCATCGGCGTAGTAAGAACGAAAGAACGAACGTCGAGATATGCTGCTATAGCCGGAGGAGCTGAGGAGAGCCTAGCTAAGCTATCATCACCTATAAATAGATTGCCTCGGGCAAGGACGTTTCTTCCTGATGTTAGAAGAAGAAGAATAAAAAGCAAAAGAAGAAGGAGCAAAAGTAGAAGAAGAAGAAGCTCCTCTCCAGTTTATTCCGTGACCTCATACAGTATCCGTCATTAAATATTTAAAGATTAGGTATAATTACTGTGATCTGTGATCGCTTATCGATTAGCTACTCGATCACGCTACTTACATGCAACAACGTAACAGAAAAATCAACTTTTCGACCTTCTCATAAACTCTTCCTACAAAAATGAACTCCGGGCACACAATAACATATTTTATTTTACTAGATATTCAGAGATAAATTTCGAGGGCACGCCCAGAGAATTTGTTTCGACACTTTAGCTGCTCTACGTAACATGTTTTCTGGTAACAAGAAAAATAAAAAAAAATATAGCGCAGAGTCTAGTTGACCTAAAAAATTTCCAAGCTACTTGGCTTTGGGCTTCAAATGGCTTCGCTTCGCAGCACCGCACATACCAGTTTAGCACTTGCTAATCGACATACCTCTCTCGGTTTTTTGACGTCGAAAAATTTGCTCGTAAATCTGAAATGGTAACAAGCACGGGGCATTAAATTTGTGAGTCAAATGATCGTGTACTCATGGAGTTTCTCCTGCTTCTGTAGCATCGCTGCAGTTCATGCAGACACAGTTTAGCTTGTCTGGCTTAAATCGTTAATCGTACCAACGGACGAACCGTATTGTACAATGTTTCGAACGGCATATGGTAAAAGAACAAAAATACGCCCTGGATAACGGATGGCCACTTAAATAAATAGCACCCTACTGCGTTTGTTGTACTGTACATCAATCTCATACACAATTACTGCTGATATTTCGAAACGAAAATCCAAACCAAAACCGAAGACGCATAACTTTTCCACTGCTGCAATCTTCGGACATCAATTCGCACTCGTTGATTTCTAGAAACAAAGAAGAAGAAAGTAAAAATCAGAAAGGGTATCTCTTATCGCTGAAGATACCAGTATTTTTGTTTCAAATATAGAGATGGATAATTTATAACACTTGTAATCTTGCTCATAATCCCCACGTAGTTTTTCACCCTGTTTCTTTATCCTCTTTTGAGCTCTCGGTGTTTTCAAAGGGAGGAAATATTATACATGTAATAAAAGTGAAGAAGATTAAAAAGAAATAGACAAAAAAAAAACAAAGAAGAAAAGAGTTGAGAACGTCTGAATGCCGGCAAAGTATCAAAGCGGAATCTTCAAATGTCGAGGGACCCCTGGATCCTCGATGTTTTTTTCGGTAAAATAATTCCCTTGATTTATGCAAGTTTAACGACTGCTCCGAGGTCAGATCTAACGATCCCAGCATCTTCGATATCACTTCATGAAGCAACCGCAGAACAGCAGCCCTTCAAGGTTTAAGTCGGATCAGACTCGTACCGCAAAAAACGTCGGCGTTTTATAAAAAAAAAAAAGAAGAAGATTTTGGTAAATCTCGGAAGGACCGGTTTCAACGTAATTCTTTTATTACCGGATTTGAAGACAAAGAATTTTCAGTTCTCGAATGTTTTAACGTGTATAGGTATTAGAATGCTCTGAAAGGCGCGAAGGGTGGTAATATAACATCAATATCTCATCGCGTTTACGGGTATAATAACCTGTCTTTGAAAACGTTTGATTTCGCAATATTATCAATAGACGGTCATTTATCACAAAGAGTTTGAGACGCGCAGATTGTTATATTATAGCCATATAGATATTACTGCAATTGGTCGGGAGAAGGAAGGTTTCACCCGTCTTCGAAGGCTGCGAGTTTCATAATATAACCGAGGTCTCACGTGTTAATTACAATATATCTATTATAATCCAGGTATAACAATCTGCAAAAAACACTAAATTAGGAAGCTGATTGACGCGGCGCGCGTTGCCTTTGTAGCGAAACGGTGGCTAAACTCGGGGAATTCAACCTCGGTTATATTATTAAAATAAACATTGATTAACGCGCAAAGAAAAGTTGGAAGGAAACGCAGCGTCCTTGACTTTGGTGTATATTCAGTCTTACAATGTAGCTGGAAGAGTAACGAGTATAATATCTAGAGCTGAGAACCAGAAGGGCGTAAACCCTGACGACTCTATTCCTAAGAAAACTTTGTACCGCCCTTCTGGTCATTATATAAGTTCTCTGTACCTACACTGTAAGAATACGAGTTTTTCAGATAATTACATCTGGATAGTGCGCACGACGTGTATCATTACACGCGTAACTGTAAATAGATGTATATTTTTCAAGTTGCGATTGAAAAAAAAAAGTTAAAAATCTTTGATACATATTACCGGCTTAAACGAGGGCCAGCACCTATCGTAGGCTTGCCTACCGTTTTATTTTGACTTTTTTCTCGAATTTCATTCAACGAGAAACTCACATGCGCCGAGCGAAGGGCTTCAGTGAATCCGTTACGGTGTACCTACCAGATATGTAACCGTCTATATGTATTATATGCTTATGAGAATAGTTCGGGTCTATGATATAGGGATAGCGCACGTGTTTGTGAAATAATTCCCTTCACCGTTGTCTTAATAGAGGCCGAATATGAGAATATCAGATATCGAAATTATACGTATATACATTTACTTTTTTTCCCTAGATGGGCACCATATACCCGACGTTTATTTATGCACGAGTGATCTTGCGGGCTCTGCATAGAAAAAGATACCCATAATATGAGAAGTTTACTAATTGTAAGCCTGAAAATCATCCGTCCATCGCTCTTTTTTAAAATTTAACTCGAAGACGCGTTGCGACGCCTTCTTCATACCGACCCCTTATTCGTCAGCTTTGGAATTATAATTTGTCTTTTCACGGTCAGCACGCTTCCGTCGGTGATAAATAGCCCGCGGATAATAACAATTTATATAGTATACTTTTACATTACACGCCCTAGAGTTATAATAAAAACTTTACGCGCAAGTTCTGGGGACCGTAACAAGCTGTGCGGTATCTAGAAAAATATCATTCGGCAAAGAATTGCGAAGATCAAACCGGCTTGGATCGGATTTTTTTTTTTCATCAAATTTTCAATGGATACACAGGAGCAGTGACCTTTTCAGAGATGAAAGAACGAACGGCTGTAATGGCGAAATCAAATTCACATACCTTACCAAGATTCCATGGATATTCCGAACGAACAGTTTGAACGGGTTTTGGTAGGTGAATATACACTCTTTCGTACGAAAAGTAAGGTCCCGTTACAAACGATACTCGCAGGTAATTGAATCGATCGATCGATCTATTGACGTTTCAGGTTCCCCTTGACTTGAATCACCTCCGGGTTTGAAATTTGTAATTTCACGTTACACCGAAATGCCTGCAAACTTTTATAAGCCGTACAAACCCAATCCGACACGGAACTTTGACAAGTAGGAATTCATTCAATGGTTCGAGTTTCATTCAACACTATGGCTTTATACTCTTGCCTTCGTTTATAGAATTTCATCTCGTGATCAGAAGGTAGGTAAACGAAACTGGAATTCATGGAAAATATGATATATATAAACGACGATCTGACGGAGCTAGGTGTGGTAAAATGAAATGGAAAACAATTTATCACCGAATTTTGTTAGGATACTTTGAAACACATGCGCATGCACTGCGGTGTCCGATTAAAATTCATCCGTGCGATCAAAGAATGTGGGAATGGTGTTTCAAACGGTGATGCGTGGGTGGGATAATCGGTTATAAAGTCAAAGGGTAAATCGTTTACGAGGTGCTGAGTAACGAGTGTCGATAAAAGGAGTGTAAAAATGTTTTGTTTTTCTCGAATAATAACCCTTAACCGCGGTCGTCACGATGTTGCCGGAAACATTGCATTCGAATTTTTCGCGTAGTAAATAGCGAATAAAACGCATAATTATACCTATTCCATTATGTCAATGACTCAATAATTGTTCCGCTCAATCGAACCAAGATCCTCATATATGGAGAACATTCGAAAGGGAATAATATAACCGGAATGTACCAACAGTTTGCTTTCCGCGGATCGTAAAATCTGAGTTAAAACAACCTGAAGGGGAGTTTGCAGATACTAATCTGCGCAACTATCCACCTGGCCAACAGTGAAAAGACGTATTGGGTACCGATCGCCGCACGAACATAAGGGATTCCAGTAATGGCTAAGGTAAAATATATATACCCATGTAATTCTTTCGCAACTTACTGAATTTGCAAACATTGTCGCATAGTAAAACCTTCAGAACGACACGATGTTTGTTCAGCTCAGAGTCTAACTCTTCAAGGTAAGTTCGTCTCTTTCGTTTTCTTGAGTACAGTCGTTCTGAGGGGGACTTAACTCGAAGCAAAATCTGTTTAAATTGCGAATAATGGTATATAAGTAACTAAAAGATGCAAATGGCTTTTCCGACGCGTTTGACAACTTGAAGTACTGGCGAATAGACGTTTAAGAATAATACCAACAGTTTCGAACTCTTGGATCGTTTCACCTGCAGGCTGTTAACGGAAACTTGGATAATTGCGATAGCTAGTCGCCTCGTTGTAGTTTAAACTTGTTATGGCTATGACCTCGCTCCAACAAATAGAACCACATTGAGCATTTCAAGCTTTGATCGTTAAGATGATTCTCGGAGAAAACGGGAGTCACTTTTCCGTGACCAATTGTAAGTAAGATGGAAGCAACGTAATTCTTATTACGTTATTCACAGGGTAAAGGCATCTTAACGAAAAATAAAAAATAACACGACTTGACTTAGACTCGATCTTCGAAAATTTTACTCTATGTAAGGACACAAAATTATCCTATCATGGGATGCCCCAGTTTTACCGCTATATCGTTGACATTTCACTGATCTCAATGCGCCTCACTAGGACTTTTCGTTTCCTTGAGTTCAAGGTTCGTTTTTTGGTATTGACCTTGTCTTGACGCGCCTGCATAAGAAAGCTATTATCTTCAGCATGCTCGAGTTGACCGCCTCGCACTTCGAACGTTCGTAGACTTTACTACAAACTCCGAGTCATTACACTCTTCGTTACGATGGTAAGTAGATTCCAATTCCCCGACAGTTTATATGATGTTTATGTAATCACAACGTGCAGTGTGACATTGTGATACTGTAAAGAAGCGTCTCAGAACAGAAAACAGGAAAGGCAGATGCGTATAAATCGCTGGAGATCAGGTGCGTATATGAGGTAGGGAATGTAGAAATAACTCAGCTGCAATATAGTTTCATCAGAGTTTACGAGGCGGATACTGTACAACTGTTAACGACGTCATTTTGTTGGTGTTGTCTCGCGCTAACAGGCGGAACATGTCCATCAGGTTGTATGTTACCTGCCTATATGAACGACTCAACAAGTTGGGGCCTCAAGCAATGCACTCGGTCACCCGCTTCTCTCGCCACATGTCCGGACCAGTTCTTTGCCGATCTCCTATCATTTTTCTTTCACTCTTCGAGCGTGCACTATATAACGCCGACATGAATGGGCGATGCCTTCGATATCTTCTGTGTGTAAAAAAAAACAAAAACATAATAATGATAATACTTTTCATCATATTTTCTTCCGTAAAAAGAGTCGAGGTTGATAGTTATCAAAGAAAAGACACTTGACGTAATTTCCCATGCTGGAATTCCTGCGAAACACATATAATAGACTTTAGGAGCCACTCGTTAGGTCATTGGCCGAAAATAATGAAGGAAGCTTTGGAGGCTTGGTTGGTGTGCCGGAAAACGTGTTACCATCGATGGTGATAGTGCGAAAAGGTTTGTGTTGGTGGTTCGCGAAATAGTAATCAGTGTCGTATTACCCCCTTTGACGGTTCGGCGCCCGTTTTCAAGTGCCTCGTAAACATACGTAAGCACGCTAATAAAGGCAAAGCGGCGCGACAAGACCCGGTCAAGGTCTGCCGACATTCGGAGAGTCTTTTCTCCAACTATATTCCAACTACACCGATCTTACGGACCTCCTTCGTAGATGGATCATCATTCCTCCTCAAAATAGCAGTTTAATGCAGCCTGGAAATGGCTGAACAACCAGTTCGTAAAAGATGGTAAAAGAAATGGAAACCTGAACTACGGATTTCCATCCATGATCCTTGCGCACTAGAATTTCGGGACTTCCATACAACCATCGAAACAGTGTAAGTACCTTAGATATTTTTTTATCGTCACGATTGCCTCTTTTTACAGGCACTTGCGGAACTGTTTTCCCAAACCAGTTGCTCGGCATCAAAATCGAAACTTCATTTCTTGGTCTGTCAAATCTTCGGTCTTGATGTAGTTTCATGTCCTTGTCTCAGAAATTATATGTGCTTCAATAGATGATTAAGTGAATTATCGTACGTAACGCAAACACACATATATTCGTATAACTGGACTTTGTTGAGCGAGCGTAGCTGTTGGACGCGCACGTTTTAACTTCCTAGAGCTATACGAGCTTGATCTACCCGCTGTGACGCTCGACGAGAGTTTGTAGCGCGGCGGCGTTACTTTAGCCCTTGAAGATTCAAAGGCAGGTTGGTAGGTAGGTAGGTAGGTAGGTAGAGTATATCATATACCGAGAGCTGACCGAAAGATGAAAGAAGCGTGGATAACAGGCAGCGAACAACAAGTTTCAAAGCGTGGGTAGCGATAGAAGGCGGTCACAAGGTGCACCTCGCAGAGTACGCTGAGCATATCGAAATGAGAAAGTTTCAAAAAAAGCATTGAATAAAATGATAATAATAACGATAAAATGAAATTAATTATTTGAAAAGAACGAATATTGTTAAAGACCTTTTGTGACAGCGTGAAGCGATTATCATTAGCCTTGTACGCGTTCTGTACATATAATTTACACGTATACATGCGGTTTACATAACCGGTAATCTTTTCCGTTTAAACAAACTCTGCAATTCAAAAAACAAAAGAACGTCTCGAAATTCGCCACACTATGACCCCATTTTTCCAACCTGATCCCTCCGCCGGAAGGACCTCGTCAGGATCATAAGACACATTCTTTCGAACTTCCAGAGTCCGACGATGACTTTTTTTCTTCAGAAATAACGTCCCAGCTGCAGAACGTACATATTCTTCGACCTTTGAATGCGAAGTACAAGCAGCAACTCAGCAGCGGCACATATGCTGTAACGGACTATAAGGTTGCTACCAGTACTTGCTAACCACATACATATGTGGTGCTTTTGCAGCAGCGATGGTATTCAGTCCTTGAGGAATGCCGCTTTGATTCTCTTATAAAAGCAAAGTGTCCAACTTCAGAATACCGATCCGTTGAACTTCCATCTAATCGTATTTAAAATATAATAATTTTACTTTAGAACAGATTAGATATATTTAATTGAATCTGATGGATATAGTTTGAGATCTTGTTATTTACAACAAATCAGGTGGTGGAAAAATGTGATCATTACCAAGCCCGTAGTGTTACGCATGACGCGATGGTATAAACAGCGGCAATTGTACATTTACAAGCTTGTAACCAGTTAAAAAATTTGACGAAGTGATTAACTGTTAGAGTGATGTATTAGTTCGATATGAGACAATCGCTGAATCAGCAAAAAAACATATATATAGTACAGATATCAAATGTGAATGTCAGTTAGTTAATGAAACGTAACGGTCGACGGATATCCAGTTGTACCAACTAAAACAGATCAATGCGTTTGTCGATCACGACGTGATCCGAAGATCTGAGAAAGTCCGTAAGAATTGACGAATTAATGACTATCCTGTCTTAAATCGAGCGTGGCAATCGATCTCCCGCAGATATTACCTGTAATATATATCAAGTTAATTTTGCGGTCAACTCCTAAATCGATCGGTAGCTCGTGGTAAACCACATTAATGGAGTCCTAAACACTGCCACAATTTCTCGGGATCCATGAGTCAAATAACATCCTAATTTCCAGCGAGTCAGTTTCAAACAAACCGGAAATATCGACGCGTATCGAGTGAATACGAATTCCGATTATCTTTCCATGGTATCTTCGCTGCATTCCAAAATCCTTTGAAATGATGGCGATCTGGAATTAAAAAGTTTGAATTGAAAAATCGTTAAGAAGATTTTCCCTCGATACCTCGGGCTAAAAATGCAGCTGGCATGCCATTAAAAACAAAACGATGCGGAATACAAATTTTTAATCATTTATACTGTACTAGCATTGCACGCGCGCTGCATTTAGTTTCGTTTGTTTTTTAAATTTTTGTATACTATTTTTTTTCAATTTCTTATCATTACATTTCAGACGCATCACATGTTAAGAGTTCTTTTTCTATCAATCTGCATTATTGTTATCGCAATTTGAATTTTATGTTCAGGGTATAGGATTGGACGTGGGTCCAAATCTTGGATTTTTGTCGATTTTGGGGTGAAAAATCAACTTTTTTTCTTTTTGAGTTTGCTATGATATTCTTATGTGTCTTGATCGTAGGAATCCGAATCTGGAAACCAAAATGGTCTATCTATAAAATTGTTCGAAATATCGCTAATTTATCGCTCCGAAAAGTAAAAAATTGTGGATATCTCGATGGGATTTATTCCTAGCTTAATTTAGTTAACGGATTCGTGTTCCTGAGGTCAAAATATGTTAGCAAAGTGTCCTGCAATCGATTTCAAAAATACTTCATTTTTGGCCCAAAAATCGAAAAAATCCAAAGGGGTATACCTTAGTTTTTTGTCAATTTTGTAGATAGATCAATTTGGCTCGTGGATTCGTGTTCCTGAAGTAAAAATACGTTAGAAAAGTGCGAGGCTCATCTTATATTTCGATTTTTCATCTCGTATTTCGATTTTCGATTGGTCATCAACTTTTTAAGATTGGATTATTATCATAAATCACACTTCTTTAGGTTCTCAAAAGAAATGTGATTTCTATTTTTAATTGACACTTGATGCATCAGCCAAGTTCATGGGTATACGGTTATAAAGAAGGCAAAAAACAATGAGGAAAAAAATAATCATTTCTGTGATCGGAATCGGTTATCGACAACCCATTGCAGACATCAAGAAGGATTGGATAGATTGGCGTTGCGCCAAGTGTCGACGACGTCCGACACCTACTATTTTCCACGAATTTTTTTTCTGGCAAGGGCTTCGGTTGGAGTTCAATATTGCCAATCGAATTTTTATTCGACATCACATTCTATCTGGGTTTTGTTACGGTGTTTAGATTCCTAAATGCTGATCGAGGTTGATCGTGCTAAGTTTGCGGTATTTAAGCGCCTTAGTTTCTTATCGGTTTTAAAATCGCAGACATTTGTCGCCACTTGGCGATACTTGGAAAAAAAAAAATTGTTCATGAGGTTCGTTGTTTTCAACTTGACCGATAATTTATTTAGTGAATTTCCGCGCAACTTCTTCCTCAATATTCCTTACCTTTCTTTCCGAGTCTAATGAACGCATGGATTGGTGTAATAAATTACTACAGGTCTACGATGAGATCTCGCGTATAAAGGTCTTCGAGAGTGACTAACAATATAAACAAAAAACCGATGAAGAATGAAAAAAAAAACAGACACAGAGAGGGAGAAGAAATTCCTGTCCCAGGATCCTGCACAAAGCACGCAAATAGGTATGACTAGACTTTAGTAACGGTGGCTGGTGCCATCATTAGGTGAATAAAAAAAAATCGAAAAAAAACGAGACAAAATACAAAAAGAGAAAGATCAACATCAATAATCATAATAAACTGCCTATAAGTAAAAAAAAAAAAAAGCTGAAACCGGAAAAAGAGGAGAGGAACGAGAAGGAACTTGGAAAGATGAAAGAACGAAGTGGCAGAAGATGAGCAGAGGCGAATTCGCAGAATGAGAAGAAGAAGACGAAGACGAAGACGAGGAAGAAGAAGAAGAAGAAATGCCGTGTCTTCGTCATTCCGAAGGTCGTCACCGTCTGAAAGTCTTTGACTCACGCGTCGATTTGCGACCTCAACATTTCCATACGTCGTAAACCTGATGCATCCGACGTAATAATTAAACGATGATTGTTCTGCCTGGCATCTACGTCTTATTTCTACGCCGCACGTATGGATTATGTATAATCCTGCATGAACTAAATTTACGTGCATACGTGTATTATATATTACTGTACAACAATAAATATTATGCTCGTTTTCAAAACTATATAAGAGTACTAAGAGGTAAAGATGGATGAATACAGGAACATGCAAAAGTGTGTTCCTTAGTTATTTACTTTACAGTTACAGGATTATTTCTCATCAACACTCTGTGTAAAGTAATTCCTGGGGATAATCTTTCATATATGAGTTTCTGTATCCCTTGTATATTTTCTATTACCTGAATTGTTTTTTTAGTTTTTTTTTTTTTTTTCTATCCAAGTCAAAAGACAGCATACGGCATCTCAGGATTATAATTATATTAAACCGCGATAAATATGTCGTCTTTGTACAACGTGGAACACAATGTGGTGACAGCTATAAACTTCGTCGCGATATTATGAATATATACGTGACATGATATCCCAGCTTGCGCTACCTGCGGGAAATTATTATATTTATTGACTAAACGACGATCAATTAACGGACTGATTAATTTATTCATTAGCGATTGCTACCATTGTAAATCACACCGATCGGATACAAATTGCGATCTGTCTATTTTATGCTATATATTAATTATAAATTTATGGCTGGCATATATGTGCATATTCACAAAGACACTCGATCGGCCCCCAAAGGCTGCATGACTGTAGACCTGGTTTTGCTGTACAGCCACACTTCCAACGGGTAGTGCGATAACTCAAGTCAAACATTCATTTCTCAATCTGTCTTCTCCTTCGTTCGTTGATAAAAAAACAAAGAAAAAAATATCTACATTTTATACCGAAAATCTCTCCAGCGAGAACTACTTTTTCGAAATGAAGTTGAAGAATAAACGTATTCAAAATTTTCAATGTTAATCTAGAAATCTAATCGTTGAAAAATAAAATTGGAGTGATCGTATTTTAAACCAGTGAAGACCAAAAATAATCTCACGGTCTAAAACTGAAATTTTTCTGAACAGCGTCCTTTATGAACTTGGATATCCAAGTCGGACCATGAAGACTCGCCATCTTTGTTTGGCCGTTGAGCCGAGTCAGAAGTTAATGGGGCATGTTAATTCCAATTTCGCCTGTACTTCTGCATCAGCACCAACGGCAGCATCGGCATCATCATCTTCTTCTTTTATCCACAGCTTAAAAGGTACGTAGTAGCAAGTCTCACAATCGGTAATACCTGCACACCTTTTTCCGCTCTCCTGTATATCCAAGAAACGGTCATCCATCCGTCAGTCCGTCGGTCCTTAAGTCCGTCTCTTTTCGCTTGTTCGCTAATCGACAAAAAAGTTTGTTTGTTATTGACGTGATTTGGCTACGGTGCGGCGATCACGCTCTACGGATGTTACTCGTTCAAACTATACAAGGTCGATCTCTGATGATGCGGAGAAAACTCAAAGCAGCATCGCATCACATCGTATCATCTTCGTTCCTCGCTTCACTTCCAAGTTGGTAGTCCTACAGAGTTTTTTTAATTTATTTATTTTTTTCATCATTATTAAAAACAACAGAATACTTAGATCTCACCTCCGGAGGTCACTGGTCTCATATCCTTATATCTTGAAAACATCTTCGACGTGTTCATACATTACATTATATATGTGAGGTAGAAAATGAGCAAAGTGATGATTTGCCGTGCGGTGATTTACCTTGTGAAACAAAGCAACGACCTTGAGCGAAGATCAGGACTCGATCAACTCCTGGATATTCAGTCATTGCTGGTTAGGGAGTAAAAAGAAATTATTCTTTCCTTTTTTTTTTGCTTCTCTTTCATTCTCTCATATTTTAAATCTTCTTCTACCTCTTTCATCATCATCAATATATAATATAATTGTGATACGTGTTGTACGATTATTCATTGTTTTAATCCTCGCCGCGTCATTAGCTCGCGAGTTTATATTTATACCTATACTTCAACGTGAAGCTTAAAAATTGCGCTTGCACATTTTAAAACGATACAGGGTGTGTAATTCGTTCGTGCAAGTGGTCTATATAAAACACGTATAACTATATATTATATACATGTATATAGTAGCTACGGAAACTTGTCCGTTAATAATTTTCATCTCTCTTAACGACGGTGCGCGCCACGCGTAAGGAGTATCATGGCGTAATTGCCTCATAGTCCATTAATCATGATACTTCTCCACTGGTACTTGGCCCCCGCGGATCTATATATAACTCGTAATTGTATCGCGAGGTCTCAAACCCGTTACTTCGAGCGGGCGCCTAGTGTGTCCGGTGCCGTGATCGCAGGTAGAATCAGGGGGAAAACAAAATCAAAAGATCAACAAAGAAATGATAATAAAATAAATGACGTATCATAAAAGCACAAATAAATGTAAATAAATGAATAAATAAATAAATCAAGCCACGTAACTATAGGCTTTAATATGAAATGTAAGCGCGCCTGTTCTGAGGATCATAATTATTTAGTAGTACTATAACGAATTTCAAACGATATTTATAACAAGACATGTATTTGGCGCTCCCGATTTTATACGGTCAACGCACTATCCTTACAGATCAGCCTGATCATACGATTTTTAGTTCTCCTGTTTTACTCTTCATCATACTTTTTATTACTTTACTATACATCTACTATATGTATATACATACACACTTGCGCGCGGTTATAATAAAACTCCAAAGTGTAAGCAAATAAGAAATAAGACAAAAGGAGAAAAAAAAAATTATCATCATCATCCGTTGATCTCAATACCGATATTATTTTACCTTCAGGAAGATTCGTGTTTCCTCGAAACGTTGAAACGTCAGAAAACTCTTTGCGTTTGTTCGATGCGGCGGCTTTTCCTAGAACGCGATATAACGGCGTTTACTTCGAGCGCCGAAATGTATGATCGAGAAATAGCCAGCTGAATCCTGAGTCAGAGGGAAATAACCTAAGACTGTTGCTGAAATATCTTTGATCTGGTATCTGGTCATAAAGACGGTAACAGTGTAAGCTGCAGTTGGGCATTGAACATTCGTTGATCTTCATGGCTACATCTACGTCTTATTTGTAAGCACTGTATGAGCTTTATGTGTGTACATATAAGCATAGAGAAATCTCACGGCGATGCCGATCGTGTCAAAGCGTCTGCAATCGTTTCGATCGGTGTAATCAATTTGATAGGTAAAGCCTTGGCAGTAAACGCGTGAGTATCGGAGGTGTCGTCAATCCGTAGCTGGAATACCAGCTGGAAGTTGGCAAGATCGACGACGAAGTCTTGCTAACTGAAAGTTACAACGTATGTCTTATTAGGCGCGCGGATCTGACTCCGGCAGTTCTGAAGTGAACTCGAGTGACACTTAACAGTTCGAATGGCGTAATACTTAGTTCCCATCGTTTCAAGACCCTTGTAGACGTTTTCCAGCCCCCTATGCGGCGTGCTTTAAAGGTCATAAGTGATGTGGGTATAGACTTATCTACGTTAGCATGGAGCACAATTACACCCACGTTACTTAGCATAGTTCTGCATTTCTACAAAGTGCAATGGTTGGAGGAGTTGTTGTTGAATTTGCAAAGCGCATGTACACCGCGAGCATGCTTGGTAAACTTCTTTTACTGCACCTACGCGCTGTACATACAGAGAGAATGCATAGAAGCTACAGAGGGCTGCAGCGAAGCGCGACTGAACGCCGCGCCCTAGTACCTATATAATGAACATCTTATATCGCTGTTGAATATAATGCGACTATGTTCGTGTCGTTCGATCTTTACGCGGGTAATTCGTACCCCAGCACGAGCTATATTTAGATAGGATATAGCGCATGTCTTAGCGTGTTGAACATATGATCATTCCTGGTGGCTTCATTCCTACCTACTCCAGATCAACCGCCGCGGTGCTTCACGTCCCCAAACTGGTTATAGTTCTTCTAGGGTCTTTTTTATTCAAACAACATCTTCGTACGCTTTAACGAGTCCCATTCGCGAGACTATTCCACGACGAGAGAAGTCCAGATAGAGTCCAGGATCCCATGACGTTGGTATTTTTACTCGGTGCAAAAAATGCATCTTCATTTGACGAAACTTGATCGAGTACCAGGTTAGAGCCATTCATTATTGGAGAGAACACTTGCCGCTTTATTTATTCCACGAACTTTCTTTCCAGCTAAATAACTGCCGGATCAAAAGCTTCGTTCAATTCTCTTGAGCTGATCTGATCCTGATGCCGTGAAATAAAAAATGGAACAACGTGACCGAATGTTTCACCTGGAAGGATCGTGATAAAAAGAAATAGAAGATGACAGACCAGATGCAGTGTTATTTTGTCCGAAATCTGTTGCAATCTTCTATGTGATCTCTCCCCCAAAACAACACATTCTATAGCAGTTTCATTTGATTCTCTTTCTCTCGATGACCGAATCAGAGTACGGCCACGGCCCCTGCAGCGCGCGGACACTTTGTAAGGTTGAAATTTTTAGCCAGTGGTTGATTCTTGGAATTGGAATTACGAATTCGATAGTATAATTGTGCCATGGTGGCCATCCGATCCCAGTTCTACATGACCTTGCGGACTGGACTGTGCATTCTCTTGTGATGATCTTAGGTTTAATTAAGGTGAATTCCGTACGACACGCCGTTCAAAATTCCAAACACGATTTCTAGTTATTCAGAGACCGCAGTCTTTCTAGTCTGCTTCAACCTATGCGCGGTTTAGGTATATATTTTCAGAATCAAAATCAACTGCGTTGCTATAGTCCCTCCAGATCCTCGATCTTTGCTGAAAACTCAAGGTTTAATTAATCTCTTTCGAAGACCTGATTCACTGCGTTGCAAAAACGTGCAACTAACTCATCGGCTGTTAACTATTCAAGGGTGAAATTAATGTGACTAAAAATTAGAATTAACGTCATCCGAAGAAATGATAGAAAATCTTTATGAAACTTATCACATTAGTCTATAACAGTAGTAGGTACAAATATCTGATGACATTCATTACAACTGGTTTCCCATAACTTTGCCGTTGGGATAACGATTATTTTTCATCACCTGTTCATGGAATAAACCCGAATCTTCATCTCAATGCTTCGCTTCTGAACGAAAGATGCGGGAGCCGTGGTGCCGTTCCTTCAGTTTATCCGTATTTGAAGATACTCTACGAATGCGATGTACAAAGTTCGGCTGATTGTGTACAACATGATGTTAGCTTCTGACGAACCCCAGCGTTATTACCATTTCCATCAGGTGCCAGGGGAATTCGAGTGAATCGGTTGATCGGTATCGGCTTTGTCCATTGCCGTTTGAAGAATTTCTTCGGTATCGTTTTTCCAGTTTCTTACCGAGGTCGCGAGGGTTCTGGGCTCTGGGTTCTGGGTGACCCATATAGACATTGAATAGCCCGTTAGACGTCGTTCTATTCGTTGTCCACTCGAAGAGCGGAGACCGGTCAGGCCGTTATGTTAAATCCAGGACGACCCGCGGACGCCTTTACGCACACTTTCCTGAATCGCAAACTTCTTTTTCGCGTTTTTAACACGCCTTGTGTTTTTTGTTTCACTTTTTTTTCTTTCTATTTGTTCACGAAACACGCAACCTTGCCGTACTACCTGACCATTAAACTTCTCAGATTCAAGTGTTGACATGTTTCGTTTATACGGCGTAAGAATTGCGGTACGACCATAACTAGTCAGTTTAAAGCCATAATTTGAGGTACTTGATCAGAAATCGGTACTACTTGTTGAAATTGTCTTGGCCAAGATTTATCGAGTTTATATTTTTTCTGCTCTAAAATAAAAGTCTGAGTCTGGTTGTCGAGGAAAGATGATGACCCTGAGTGACTGTGGGCGGTGAAGGTAAATTATCGGAAAAAGCTCGAGGCACAAGACGACCGTAACTATGGCAGCAAGTGGGGTTCAAGTTAATTCTGTTTACTCGGCAAATATTGTTTATTTAAGTGCCAAGTGTAGCCCTAGAGTGCAACGTGCGTTCCGGTAATATATTGCGAATCGTTGCACTTGCGATTGGATCGTCAATCACTTTGCGACGCTCGGAAACTAACAACTTGTAGTCAGGCGTCGGTCGTGCCAAGGAACTCGTATGTAATAATGACTATAATGTTACCATGGGCCGAGGTAGAGAGCGCACCTACGCGTGCGTCTAGGTCTGCTAAGTTCGGGCCCAGCTAACCGTGTAGATACCTGTCAGGTGAATTGTTATAATATTAAAACGCGAAGACAGGTAGGTTGGTACGTGGTACGCACATATATCCTTCCAGCTATAGAGCGAAGCGAAAATTTTGATTTAGGTCTCAATTCCATAACATTCGCAGTATTCAAGTCTACAAGCTTTACCTAGAGTCCTTTTTTTTATCTTCACCAAATGATCTCTACTGTTGCTCTACCGACCGTAGTTTTTATTTCAATTTCACTTATCATGTCGGTGTTCATAACCCGCCGGAAGTTCGTTACCTCATTTCTTAAAGCGGCAGTGATGAGCCAATTCATCAATCATTTTTATAATACGATTTGATTTCATAAAGCCGTGATCCGCGAGTATCCCAATTCAGCTTTAAATTTCTGGTATTGAGGTACGTGAACAATCACAAGGTGACCATGAGGTTCGTATCGGACATTCAAACTTTCGGTCAATCGAAACGATTCACCGCGCAATATCGAACATGGTATTCCGAATTCCTGTGCTTATTTCATTGCTACTCTGTATAAGTTCGGTTCGTGAAGAACTTCGCGGAGAATCGCGGTTCGCGCGTCTAGTGAAGCAGAGTTATCGATTTAATACACGTTCTGTTTCAGAAGAAGCTGCACACCGGCTCCTTCCTGACCAATAGATTCTCCTCCCCCCTCTGTTATGCACACTAGAAACTCTCTATTGTATCAAGACTCACATCGCGTTGCGCCCAGCCCCGTTATCATTCATCTGGCTAACAGTATACCTCGGCAAAGCGTAAGCGTTAAGCTCCAAGGTAAGTTCTGCGGTAAGCTCTGTTCCTACCTGTCTGATCGATGCTATCTCAAGGATAGCGCTAGTACCGAGACTATAGTGAGCTGCAGCCTACCTGCTGATATTTTACTGTCAACCAATGTTCCCGAACGGTTGTCCAAGAGATCAGATTACGACCGGTGCGCGCAAGCCCCGTGGCTACTGGACCTTCGGAAGGTCTTCGCCGCCTCTCCTTCAGCTGTTATTCACCCCTTTCAACATTTTTTCACTTTTTTCTTTCTCGGTCTACACTCCCTTTTGCGACAAAGTGACGATGATTGATATTCAAGTTTTCATTGGGTCGCCGAAACGAGCTGGGTACACATTTTAGCATTTCATAGTCCCCGGGTGGGGTTTACACAGGATGGGATGAGTTGATGACTTCAACGTCATTGTGCAAAACGTTGTTACACGCTGAGAGTGTCAAGAACACGTCGTGGTAACGCAGCAGCAAGCTCAAAGTCATGTTGGTTTCCTTCCTTCCTCCAAGTTCATTGTCACACGTGTGAGAAACCGAGAACTACCTTTGTTTATACTTATATGGTTGGCCCTCGGGAGTTTATCTCGCCATCTACAACGGCTCATCTAGCAACTCATTTACCAGCTCAGTTAACGAACTTTTCCCGGCGTTCGTGTTGTTCACGTTGCTGCAGCATAAGAGAGCAGCGTGATCCATTTACTTACACTTTACTCGGTATATAACTCAAAGTGGCCTCGACGACATCCACCTTCGGCATTGAGCACCTCCACCTGTAGTGCTTGTAATTAGAATCTCCGCAAGTTACGTAATACATAGTTTACTGTATTACCTTATACACAAAGTGTGAAACACTGCGTTAAGTGTTTTTGTTTCATTCTTGACACTTGAGTGATCCAATTTATTCTGATTTTAACGACGCTATAAAAGTGTTTTGTTTTTTTTTCCTTTTTTTTTTTATCTACTCACTCGATTTACATACTCCAGCCAACCGGAAATGAAAAAAGCAACTTGTCGACCTCCGGATATAAATTCGTACAAATTTCTGATGGACGGGATAGATTCTTGACGGTGAAATGAGAAAGTTGTTTTAATATACGATGGTTGATGGTCCAGTTTCTCTCATGGCCGATATTTGAATCTACAACTTTTATATTTCTTTCAATGACCTTTGGAGCTCTTTGCACTCTTAAATCTTTGTCGCCGAACAGAATTTCCCTCTGAACTACGTCATCCTCTTCATAATTCCTGCGTTGCAGCAGCAACATCGCCACCATAACCTGCCCACAGATGTAACACCATAGTGGCGTTCTATAGGCCTTTGGAATATCCATATCAAGTTACAGAAATTCTTGGGCGTCGGGACGCACCGCGTCCGATTTATGGTGCTTCCTATTATTTTAAAATTATTACGCTGTTAACGGTTGAACTCTGCGTGCGATTTTCCGCGTTGCTTATATACTTCCTACATATAACGTGAATATAAACGCGCTATAGGATGACATATAAAACGGTAAAGATCACTCTTTTTTCTTTTTTTTTTTTGTTATCTTTTTTTTTCTATTTTTCTCCTTTGCTCTCACCATTCGAGATGCCGATACCGTATAGGTCACGCTCAGGGCGATAACTATATATTTTTCGTCAACTCCACGGGGTCATCCAAGCGATCATATTCTATCGCCGTGTATTTAAATATCGTTTCCAGCTCTTCGTCTTCAATTCACGTTTCGCGATCCATTTGAATCCGGATATTTCACCCTGCAGCCCATGCAATTTATATCCATATTCACATCGTGTACTCAACTATACTTCGATTTTTACTCTCAGTCGGCCATCCGACGACGAAATTTAATGGCTCGGTCGTGAAACCCTGAGGTCTTCATACGCCGACACCCTGGAAAATAATAATGTCGTCGTACGACCAGCTCTGTAACAGCGACTCTCACTTTCTCGTGCACACAGAATTAAGTGACGACTTTTGTGAGACGAAAAAAAAAAACTTACTTTTTTTTTCAAACACTTTCAATTCGGTTTCGCCGAGGAGAAAAAAGTCTAATTTTAACGCATGGCCAATCAGAAAAGTACGCGTTTACCTCGCCAACTTTTGATCAAGCGCCAAAAGACCGTGTCTGAGTTATTAATTATCCGCGAGTGCATTGAATGAAGCTTCATATGTGCAGGGCAAAGTAAAGGGCATATCACGCGCGCTTCACGACGCCCTGGACCTCCTACCTCGTAACATTAGACTTCGTTCTACGCGCAGGTGAGTCGCATAAAGGTTGTTGCATTATTTTCTGCACATGTGTGGTTGATCTAGATTGCACCGAAAAACCGGTTGGATAATTGATAGTTTTGATTTACGGCTCGTGTAAAATTTTTTTTGATCAAAATCTCTTTTGTCTTATAAAACGCTGGTAGACTTATCTGCATGATGGACGTAACACACGTGGTACACGAATACTTCGACGTAGCAAAAAAATATATATAGATATATTTATCTACATAAAATGCTGCGTGGCGATTGTAGGCATAGGTAATACGTACGTAACCGGAATTACCCTATAATTATTTTCTTCATTCGGAGTTTCTTCGAGCGTGATTATTTTATATGCGTTATACGTGTAATACGTGGATCGGCACCGACCTTGAACAGTACAAATAAATAAAATGAGGAACAACATTAAAGAAAAAGGTAAAAAAAAAATATTACGAAGAAGAATTTCTACCCGGAATGAGAGAATCATTAGGCAATTAAAACCGCTATACAGCGAGTACCTTATACTTATACACACAATTTTCATAGTTAGATCAATAAATCGTTTATCTGGTCATTATACCGTATAGAGCGGAAACTATAAAATTTTTACCAAATAATCTGCACGTATCACGTAGGTATGGTTACGTTCATCACGATTCGAACGTAGGTGAGATTTCATACAAGCATACTTTTTGTTTTCGCTTCAGTT
This sequence comes from Athalia circularis, assembly GCA_963978495.1. Lineage (NCBI taxonomy): Eukaryota > Metazoa > Arthropoda > Insecta > Hymenoptera > Athaliidae > Athalia > Athalia circularis. The sequence continues at coordinate 23,591,941 of OZ021702.1, forward strand.
TTTAAATTACCTACTTATAAATTTTTTAGTGACAGGAATTTCTTTTTTCAATGAATGAATTCGAAATGAAAACAAGAAAGATACATAGTTCTTAATTGGAATTAAAAATCATCCAATGAACAACAATTAATTAGCCAAATATTTATCACCCACCGCGACGCTAGTTCTGGGCATTAAATGGATTCTTGTTGTTTGAAATTGAATCAACGTCGTTGTTTAAACCTATGGGGCAATATTAACCGGAGAAAGATTTATTCTGAATAACGTGAGCTTGGAATGATTTGTTACTGTTTCTACACAGAAACTAATAACCGAGGAGACTGAGATTTTAAGATATATAATATGTATAAAGTTATATACAACTCGCGATGCACGCGGGATATAAACTGCCCCAACCTAACCTCAATGTCAATGGCCTGTTTCATCATATTCACGGGCGTTACACCTCGTAATTTGTGGCATCTATCATCCGAATGCACGCAATGGAAAATATCATACCAAGTATATGAGGATGAATTCGCTCCGGTTAAACGTTTCGTCTGATATTGCTGCTTCTGCTTTCCGCTTCTGGTACTCTTGCTTCTACTTTTGCTTCTAACATGGACATGCGGGACTTTAAAAGGTCAAGGAACCCCATTTCCGTCCGTACGCTCGCCCGCAGAACTTGATATTTAGCGAGCAATGATATTTCAATCCTTTATAATCCCACCCGCCATAACCTTTTCCTGTTAACCGTAATAAAACCTCGCATCGGTGGTCAGGATCTACATACAAAATTTATTATTCACACATATCTTATTCGAGCGGCTCCAACAAATTGACAATCACAAAAACACAAGAAGAAGAAGAAGAATAAGAATAAGAAAAAAATGATTAACGGCAAAGTGAACAATCTTCGTTGAATTAAACTTACCAAACTCTATATACTATGTATACTTTTTTAATGTATATCGCATCCGTAGCATAAAAACTTTTAGTAGTTTTAGATAAATCGTTCGTACGTTTACTTATTATAGACCTACAACTGAAGCGACTGAAAATGCTATGATTAATAAGACGGATATGATAAACTGGTTGGCAAAAAAATTTTAATTGGAAATATACCGTCAGGTCAACTAACTTGTGCTCGTGTGCAGTATATCACCATATACGATACGCCCTGTCGTCCAGAAAGTGAATTTACGCTATGCGAATATAACAATCTGATTATGGCCGCCGATATAAAATTGACGGTATACTTTTTTCACAACTCGCGAACAAGTAGACGTACATACTATTGAGTACCTACCTTCAGATATATCGAGGTGAGGTGATTCCGAGTTATAGAAAAAAAGATCGAGCAAATGACTCGCGATCGCGACTGCTTATACTTACTTCCAGTCCATTAACCCTCCTTGGAACCATGGAAATAGAAAATAAATCGATGTGCCTTGTTCCTCTTTTTTTTTTTATCTTATACTTTTTGCTCCAGACGTCGTTTCGTTCTGTCTTATTTTTTATCTATTCTTGTTTCGGACACCCCTAAAAATGTGAGCACAAAATCCCAGAAGTAATTCGAGGTGGTATAAGGATCCGGAGAATAATATTATGTCGTCACATTTCTTATTAATTTTACGACGATGATGACTCAGAAAGCCGCTTGATTGTTTTATAATTGAATGGCAAAGAGTGTAAAGACCTGCAGGAAATTTTTATAAACTTAATAGAAATAACTAACTTCCCGTTGAGTGCAAGTTTTTATATTCATCACTTAAATAGTCGCCGTCATTGGTCATCGATATTGTTGCGTAACTGGACATCGGAATAAGGCGAAAATTATTTTTTATAATTATTTAGGCACATCACGTGTGTAACGCGTTAACCTTATACCGCTGTAGAGAAGGAATTATCTTTTCTCCAAGGATTCTGTAGGAAGAGAAAAAAAGTTACGCGTCAACGATTTCGCTAATCACCGCGGCCCATTTAACTTCCTATATAGGAAAACTGCCTCGGCAAGGACTTAGGTAATTTGTCCTTTCTAATGGTTCTTTTTTTTTCTCTTCTTTTCTTTTCCATTTCGAACCGATTCCTCTTCGAGATTTATATCGATGACACGTATAGATTTTTTTATCACATACTACCACTGCTACTACATTTTCCAACATCCGTAGTAAACCGAACTTCGCTTATAATACCCGAAGTTACATCGAGTGAAAAAATTGCACGGGCGTAAATTCACATCGCTGTTTTGTAAGCTGCTAAAGACAGCTAAGAATTTAAGAGGAAATTCCGAACCTCGTATAATAATCGATAGAATTTTTTCAAATGACATTCCGAAATATCTTTCAATAAACGTTTCGAATTTTCGGTCCTAAATCAATGTCGTAATTAAGATCAACGGTTAGAGTTTATGCGGGCCATTTTTTCTTTTTTTCTTCTCTTTTTCATTTGATAATTGTTTGAGTAGAAAGCGCATGTGGGCCAGGGTCCGGCAAAGAGCTGTACCTGTGTATTTATTTGAGTCAAACATTTGCCGGACATGTGCGAGGAGTACTCGGGTCAAGAGGTGCGTCTGGATATTTATACTGCAACCGCGTCGTTTTATTCGCCGTGCATACAGAAAAAAAAAGAAAAAATCAAACGACACTGAAAAGGAAAAAAAAAAAGTTTCATCAGGCCTAATGACGGGTAAAAACCGGAACTGAAATCGCATACGGAATATATATATATATATATATATACATATATATACACACTTCCTGCACATATAATTTAAACGTATGTAATAAACAATTTATCATCTATTCTACACGCGACTTATTACAGTGTTTATAAGTAAATATATTATCTGTAGATCTTCTATTTTCTGGCGCCTGCAATCTTGGTGACGCAATTTAATTAAGATTTATCCTGCACAGTTATGATTAGCTATGATAGATGCCTGTATGAGATATACCTATCTGCCTCTGCATTGGTATGTAATATACAAATGAATATCTATACTCAAGCCCCAAAGATATTCTCAACGCACGTCAGTAACGATTTCCGTAAAATTATGGCAAAGGTAATGAGTTCCACGCGCGGTCTCGATCACCCTGCAGGAATATCATATCTACGATATACATAACTGTATATGTATATGTATATATCATTACATGCCCATGCGACGATATTATTGACTAATGTTAATTGCAATTATATATCTGCAAAGCTAATACCTAATGCAACTATTCGCAAGGTCTTTTCAGATCGTAAATCTCCCAGTTTGCGGCAGTCGTTTATTAATAGATATAGTTTTATTATTTCCGATAAACAAAATGCACAGGATTTTACAATTGTTCTATGAATCGCGTACAACTCTGACTCCAGATTTTTAGATATTCGTCCTATTTTATTTATTCATTTATTTCAATCTATTTTTTTCATACCATTTCCTCACCCCCTTTTTGTAGTTCTGATTTTTTTTTTTTCGCGAATCGTCTCCGCTTTTCGAACACGCGGTGCATTTCGCAACGCCTACGGTTGTACGTCGTATATATACCTATACCTGTACGATCGCAGTCGATTTCTCGAAAAGTAAAAGAAAAGAAAATAACAAAAATAAAATAAAAACAAAATAACTAAAGCAAAATAAAAAAGAGAAGGAGAAAAAATAATTAAAGAAGCGGTGATGGCGAGATCCAGCGTGACCGTTGCACAACGTCAAAGTGGTGGCAATGACCTCTGGTTCTCTTCTTTGACAACGACCTTGTAAGTACGGTGCAACGATGAGATGAGAATTACATAGAATGAGAAAGGATCACGAGAAGATGCGCAATGTATTCATTATATACACATATATATATATATATGTATAAATGTGTATCCCTATCGGGGCGCGAATCATTGCACCCTCAAGATATTGACGGAGAGGAATATATACCGGCGAGTTTCTTTGTATTTTTATTTTTTTGTGATTTATCAATTTTGTTTATTTTTCCTTTTTTCTTTTCCACTAATCTTCAGGTGTTTGATCTCAACCGTGATGGAATTACGCTTTGGTATATAGCAAAAACAAGAGTTGTACGAAGAGATGGAACGACAAAAAATTAAAAATTAAAAAAATAAAATAAAAAACGAAAATTGTATAAATAAAATGAAAAAAAACAAACGAAGGATACATAACATCCTGCGATTAAAATCTTGGCGTGCTCCGAACCAAGGTCGTAGACCGGTTCAAGGTCGATCGTCTCAAAGTCCTCGGACTTCTGTACTGATTATACCGCGGACGGGCAATGGGTCGGGTCTGTCTTAAATCACCGTAAAAGATGATATAGAAAAGATGATGCTCCTCTACTTTTGCACTATTTTGCAGCGCTTCTGTTTCTGTTTGTGACTTCAATCGTACCTGCATCGTATAAGCTTCAAGTTTGCTGCAGCTGCTGCAGCATCATCGGCATTCTACTTTAGTTCGCTGCATTCGATGTTTTTTTTTTGTAACAGGCAAATAGACAAGTGAAAAAATCTGAAATAAAAGAAAATAAACAGAGTTATACCGGACCTTCTGGGAACCTTAGGCAATTTATACCCAGAGATCCTTATTATTTTATTTGTTTATTTTTTTTTTCACAAAATATCGGAGAATAACGCGTTATCCATTTTTATTGCGCTGTCGGTATCCGCGACACTACCAGCCCTGCGATTACCTTTGCTTCTTTAATTTTCTTTTCTTTTTTTTATACCTACGTTTTAATTTCTGTGTTCTCCGAGTTCCTCGCGGATCTAATTTATCTCCTATGGTAACCGGAGATCGGAAGGTTTACTCAGCGCGCGTAGGCGTTCCATGAATGCTTGGCTAATTACTTGAGAATCTGAAATACTTAGCTACTTGTGGTATATATACCAAAGCGGGATCTCACCGCACAACTGCATCGTATTTGAAAAATACGTAAGAAGCTGCAGTTTGTTGCGTACATATTACCTACCTTTAGAGCACGACCCAGTGATCGTGAATGTGCGAAGATCACGTTCCAGGGCTGTGTTTAATTTCCTTCGATTAATCCTCACTGAGACCTATAGAACAGCATCCGTAATTAACACCACAGGTATTTGTACAATAATAAAATTTAACGTGCTCGCGCAAATTCCTAAACCGAAAAGTTTGTAAATTCTGCATCCTGTCCCTGCAGGTGATACACAATTATCGCAAAGTACTCGTATAATTTTTTTCTGTTTTCCTTTATTTTCAGCATTTTAAACTCCCTTTTATAATTAATAAGCGATTATATTGTCTTCGGGAGTTGGGATATTTTTTCCTTATGGCTTCTGAGAAAATTTGAAAAGATCAAACCGCGAGGATATTATAATGAATAAAACTCACCGGTGAGAATATTCAACGTGCAATATGAAATATAGTAGAAGGTGGCTCTTTTTCAAAACGGGGGGTGAAATTTTATAAAGCGAAAATTATTTAAAGGCATCGTAAAGAGTGGCTTACGCAATGTTTACGATGACGTTTTGCGAGCCCAAAGGGCCACCCTGTAAAATAATATATCACCATCCAGCTAAGGGGAACTCCTAAAACTTGACTTTTCCATGGGCACAGGGCGTAAAAGGTCTCCTATGTGATTAATGACTGCGATTATACGAGAGGATCATGATTCAAGAAAGATATTTACTTCTATCATTGCTCGATGATGAACTTTATATTATTTATTACAACCACCCAAACCGCGGCTAATTCTTAAACTTCCAGAGATTTTATTCATTCCTTTTTATTATCATTAGAGAGTCGAGAATTTTTAGGGCGCACTTTGAACAGCCACCTTTTTTGCTTTCGAAGGTCTGTCCCTAGGAGAAGAACAAGACGACGACGATGACGACGACGACAACAAGGGACGACTTTTTCCACCATCTGTTCTTGAGAAGGATAATTTCACGTGCACGGTGCTCTGCGTGGTAGCTGATGAAGTAACAGTATAACATCCAACACGCGGTCCTTCTCTCAGAAGGCGGGAGGATCGGGAGATCTGGCGAGAGAGCTTCCTTGTAACTGCTAATTGATACAAGTTTGAAAGGGACAAAAAGTGCGTCGTATCCCACGAAATAGTGAGTGGGTCCGTCTCATAAATCTTGTGTATACGTCCGAAACTTCTGTTACTGTGACAGTTTAGTTAACCAAAGTAATAATCTCTGCTCCACAGATTTTCTCTCTGCAGATAGAATACATTGCGTTTTTGATCCTGATCCTATCCCGATGCTGATGCTGATGCTTCGGCATTCATAAGAACTTCTGCAGGAGCTCCGTTGAGCGTTCTATGAGCAGGATCTGTAGAGAAAGAGGAAGGAACATTCGCTCGGTCCAGATATAATGGCGCCTGGTTTTTCGCCCGGTTGTGAAGCGCGGCGGCTGCAGTATAGCGGCAGAAACATCAGCAGCAGCTTCCCCAGGAACAAGAATCCTGACAAAACCGTATTTATTCTCGCGGTCGGTATTCAACTCCTTCAAACTTACTTGGCGCCAGCAAACTCAAGCTAGCAATTCACATTCCTTTTCATGAAACCAGCAAATTCCAAGGAGAGTAAAACGGGGGGCAATGATATTACCGCCTGCTCTTATATGCTTTCTATCCAGCACAACGTGAACGTGTACAATTGATTGCGAACAATCAGCCGCTAGCGCTGAAAGGTGTGCACCTAAAAAAGTAAAAATGATAATTAAATACTCCACCTCCTCGGATCCTACCTACTGATGTTGTCCGGGTAATTACGCTCGGCACTTGTGTATAGAAAAGTATCTACATTTATACACATATAGACATATACCTACACTCTATCGTCAGAAATTATTTTCTTAGATTGCCAAGTGCTACACACGCGCGACATTCATTACTAAATCCAACTCTGTTGATGAGGACGAATCGATGAGGATGTTCGGAAATTTGGTATCCCAGCAAAAATTGTCAAATATGAAGATCGTTCGGAGGGTGTGTGATTTTTATTTTTCCTCAAAAAATTATGGGGATTCGCAGGTTCCATCCCGCTGATCTTTTCGATCTGTTTTCATTCCATATACACAGTTTTTGAACATTTCGTTTGTCCAGTTAGAATTTTTATCAGTGAATTTTCATTCGTCAGTTTGTGGAGCGAGACACGGACAAAAAAGAATATCGCCATCCGACCAATGCACGATGTTTAATATCGGTTGACCAAGTAAATTGCAGCGAACGTTCTCCCGAAAGATACAGTAAAAGTGCAGGAGTAGCATTGATTTGAAGCGAGGTGAAACGTTGCAAAGTAGGATGGATGGATAGATGAAGGATAGATGGATGGACGGATGAAAACACGGACAGAGGGACATAAGATCGTCCAGCGCACATTCCGAAGTGAATAGCAAGCTACTGATGTAAAGCCGGGTTGTGCCGCTCTCTGGATGCGCTCGTTGTTGTTTCTTTATTTATTTATTTCTCTTTATTTGCTCTACGTATATAGTACGTAGCAGACCTCATCCTCATACTCCTATTCCTTCTTCTTCTCTTCTTCCTTCTTGAGGATCTACAGCAGCGGTAGAAACAGCAACAGCAACAGCGGCAGCTCCTCACTCCCGGAGGAGAGACCAGAAAGAGAGACTCGAAGGAGAGACCAGATCGTAGATACGAGGCGATATACAGCCTAGCCAAACAGTAAACCCCGCGCCACGATCCGCCTTATACTCAACGATTCCACCATGCAGCGAACCGATCTCGCATACTGATGAGTGATGAGAAATATTATTGCGTAGGTATCGAAAGATCAACGGCAACCTTGGTGAGTAACCACTCTCTTCTTCTCTATATTTAATATCAGAAAATTCTTCTTTTACTTTACTTTCCCGCAACAGATGGTCCTTATATAATTACGATAATATTACATTATCCTGTTATCACCCTGCGAAGAAATATACAAGCACACTACTATAGTTGATAAATTTCTGCGGTCATTTTGTAAACTACCGTTTGTCGGTTTCTCTCACTACTCTCGTCCCTCGATAATCGAACTCGAGAAATGTTTTATCCTATCTTTAAATCTCATCGCAATGCTTTCCTGACCTAGCTTCTCCACTAACAGACCTTCACTGAAAACCTCGTAACAGGTTTATACATCCTCTGTATTTACAACGATACAAACCGCTAACAGACTGTTGTATACGAAATAGCTACCACAACTTCCTCCAGAAACAGTATATTTAACATATGAGATATACACGCTAAGAGCGCGGTGGTAATATGAGTAAAGGTCTGTAATTAAAAGGCATAACATTTTCCCTGAACTTCGAAGGGGAGAGAGAGAATACGAGTGAACGCGAAGACCCCAATACCACCGTATTATTAGGGAACTCGAAGCTTGCCTGCACCGAGCGGCTCAAATACAAACGAGCCGCTCAGTTCATTTTATGAAAATATCTCATGCTAATTTTCACAGACCAAAGATTGACCGGCCCCCGGAGTTGCTGCTGCTTTTGCTGCTGCTGCGTTACCTCGGTTTGCACAGATGCATCGCAGATGTAGCGAAGATCGCGTGCGTCGACGACCGCTAGCCATCAAGAGTTGATAGTTGTTGCCTCCGCCTTCTGCAACCCTCGGGGCATATCCGCGTGAAGTCAGCTTTGTAGCCAGCGCATCACCCTGTCATCAACGGCTAAGTTTCATGTACGTGAGATATTCAACGGTTGAAGTACATGTGATGGGCATCCGCTGTGTGGCGAGGGTAAAAGAAAAAAAAATAACAAGCAAATTGAATCTGGAGCTTGTTTCAGCGTGCACCCTGTCATGTGCGAGGAACTTTGCGATGGACGTCTTCGGGACGCCCTCGGGACCTGAAGTCGCACAAATTCCGGGCAAAATGAATTCACAGAGGATATCCAATCGGCAAATTGACTCGATGGAGGTAACTGAAAGGGATATATATAAAATGTCGAGGATCGATATTCTCGCAGGTCTCGCCATGCATATCTGTGAGAAGTTAGAATTGGCCCCTTGGGAGTGAAGCGAAAATAGATTCTCAAATTCTTATGTAGTTATAAAGATTCAGGAAGTAAAACTTGGAAACACCGTAAGTATAGGGTTGTTTTAAGTGCCGGCCCTTAAATTTCTTTCAAAATTGCTATACCCGCGCAATGTTGCAGCCTTAATAACTGGTGCCAACAAACTTTTTGCTCAATTCTTCTTCGTCTTCTTTCCACCGGTCCTCTCTTCAAATACGTCCATAACTCCATTCTTTTTCCTTTACCCCTCTGGCTAAAAAAAAGTTAAAAAAAAAAAAACGACGAGAAAAAAGTTCTGACAATATTACACGTACGAAACGAATTTTGATCTATAGGATTATAAATTACCGTGAGTACTTGGCCTGATTATCACTAACGACTATGTTAAGACGTTATTCTTTCCGGTATTCGATCACATCATCTATCGGAGGTACCTGTATTTAATATCCTTGCGTCTAATGTCTCAATTAATGGAGTTTGATTTAAACGAAGTACATAACCGTTTTTTTTCGTTTAAAAAACTTTGCGCAACAACAAACGAGTTCGTTATAGTGATTCTTTGCAATTTTTTTTACTTACCCATATAGATAGTCGCAGTCGTAATATTATGTCATAAAATGAATTTCAAGGTCTCTATTTTCATTCAATTCTCATTAACTCGGTTATTATAACACAATTCTACAAGTAATACTGATTAACTGCGTAATGCAAACAGAAATATCATCATTATCGTTACATCGCCAAAGTTATTCCAATCAAAAATTTGAGTCTCGGTGTGTCACGCTCAAAAAATAGACACGTATTCAACAACATCGAATTCTCATCACGATGTGCAGCTCGAAACTATAAAATTAGAGCAAATAAGTAAAAAATATTACCACCCATTTATTGGCATAATCAAAATTATCATTTTTTTTTTTTTAATCAACCTAATTTAAAAACGGTCATATTTCTGAACCAAAAAAAATGTTGAACAAATTTGCCATCGATGTCATTTATATTTCGGCACATAAAAAATTCAAGGCAAATGATGAGACGCATTGAATATTTATCAGATTTTTATCAAAGTAATCGGATATGTAAATTTCTAACATAATATAAGTTACATTGTTACGGTGCATTTGCTTCTCATGCCGGGATCATTCATTTTGCCTTTAGTTACCCAGCTCACGTTGCATGTCCGCCAACACTTTAGGAGCTCATAATTCGCGGGGGATTTATTGAGGGGAGGAATAAAGGGGGAATTCAGAGGAGATTCACAACGCTTCGTGACCCTGCAAACTGCAACCGCGTAGCGACTACACGTACAGCAGTTCGTACCGATGCATCGAAATGACGAACGTCTAGAATCATGAATTTCGCAGTGATTTGCCTACGAGAGATCTCAGGAATAATTCTTATTTCAACTCCACCGCCATCGCTATAGTGGTTGGTTAGATATTCTGTATCCAACCAAACCTGATATCACACCTACCTTTTTTTCATATACCTACTTGAGAAAATGCTTTCGTCGGCTCAGCTGATACAGAAGTTGTTATACTGCCGCTACAGTATTTCAGGATAGAGGAATCGCGAATGCGTCCGTACAGAGAGGAGAAAAATGGAAAACAAAAAAGAACTGATGAAATAAAATAAGTGCGATCGGAGGGTGTGATTGCGCGATTACCTGCGACTTAACAAAGATTCCCGTAATGATAAGAGAAAAAAAAAATAAAACAATTGTGTACGTTTGTAAAATACGTGCGTGTTTCCGTTGCAGGATGTTTTTTTTTCCCGTTTGTTATCTAACTTATATTAGCATAATGCCTAATCTAGTTATTAGCACAGATATTATCCAAATTCTTACCGTGTTACAACTACGTAAAAATAATTATCTGTAATTAAGATCAAACATTTTACCGTAAGATGAGATAGGAAGGTGGATAATAACTTTGAAGGCTTTTGACTGACGGAAAACTTCAGATTATTGTTAAGTAGTACGTCACATGCATGCCTTCACAATTTATACCTACTTGTATACGTGATGCGGCTGTAACGACCATCGCGTGATGATTGACCCAGTCGCAGACTGCAACACTGTTTCCCACAAATTATTATACAGTTTACTAATTTTCTCGTACTGAAGCGATCACTTGGCATTCCTTATTTTTTTAATACTTTTTTTTCCGTTTACACAGACTCGAACCTCATGGTCTCCGAATTTTCCATAATTGTAGAAATTACGTACAGATTTTCGAATCGGTTCGTTAAATCGACTGTCGGCATTTTGGTGAGTAATTATTACAAGTACGCGTACGTGCGTATAGAAAACTTTTGGTTGAAACAAGAAACTCGAGAGATTTTATAACTAAACAAAAATATCCGAAATTTATAACGCAAACTGCTGATAAAGTTAATATCGATATTCCCCTATCTACCTATGATGTTAACGGTACACATATGGGTGAAAAAAAAAAACTCTATATACTCCTGAGTATGTAAGCCAATTAGGAAGGAACTTTACCTTGGCAGCTAGGAAACTCCGGTCTTTAGCTAGAGATATCTTTCTAACGAGTGATAATTGTCCCTTATTTGTGCGTCGGCGATTCCCTGCACATGAAAAAGGGAGAGTATAATCCCGCGCGGTATAATAAGTGCTCGAATAATTGGATGTGCGATCATAAAGCGCGTCGTTCGTACCACAGATAAAAGTTGATTTGAAATAAAAATTATAAACCAACGGGAAGGACATTGATAATTTGAAGTTTTTTTTTATTTTTTTTTTCCCCTGTTCTTTTGTATAGGGCTAATCATAAGTACGGGCGACAAGTATCGTCGTCGCGTTTTTACAGACAATTTTTTTCATCACCATTTGTATTTGTGTGTTTTTTTTTTTGTTAATTTTTTTCAATTAATTAATTTCAATTTCAGGCGAAATATTTTATATGCACTCATCTCACACGGGCGACCTTCCCCGAGGCGGTTATAATCTGACTACTTAATATTATGTGTATACATAGAGGTGAGAGATTTACCTCTTATAAGGATCTTATGGCTTTCGATTTCAATAAACGCTGCGGCTAATCATCGGTATCATAGGTGTATTTGGACAATCAATTACACCTTCGAAAACATATTCGAGCTTACACGTTGAGGGTCGATGTTAATCGCCCGGGGGGATTTCACGTCGTAATCAATCATAGCTTATGGCATTATTTGACGCCTGAGTAAGAAACCATTACGGAAATAGGTGTACATACCGGCGTCGGGCTGATCTCACTTTTTAAATATACCCACAATATACCCGGGATAATATGATGAGCTATCAACGCGTGCGTTATTAAAATTGTTTAATCGTTCCCCGGCTATAATAGCACGGTTAAAAATGAATAAACCAATGGACGGAAGGTAACAAGCCGGTAGTTGTTCATCGACGCTTAAAGGCTGTCCAGAGCCTCACCCGGAAACAGAAAGCAAGAAGATTCAGCCTCCGTATTATTCCCATAACGTAATAGTCGGGTAGCTTGCTCGTATTGAGAAAAAAAAACAAAAGAAAAAATACAACTTCTCGATTATTTTGCGTTGCTGCAGTTCGTTCTGCTAGCTTCACCGGGTAGAATATACCATCCGTGAAAGTATCAATTGCACCTACGAACTTTTCAACCATCCACATCATTTTCGTACAATACCCTGAAGATGGTTATACAATTCACGCGGAATCCGTGAACAGGTTCCTGTAAAATTAAACTCTCTTCATTTCACCCCCTTTTCTAGTTACAGCTTGCTTTACTCGCCGGTATATTATTTGCAGATATTATTCTCTCAAGCGCAACTTGTTCACCATGCGACGCATCTAATTATGTATCATCGTCTTTTTCATCTGGACATTCACGATTTTTCAGTTCCTCAAACAACATAATTCACGTGCCGGCAAAACCGAATTTGCGGTTGCAAAAAAGAAAAAAAACAAAAATAAATTGAAGAATATTTCAGATTGTCTTTTCCTAGAATTCCAAGGTGTTCGAGCATCGATTATTTTTGCCGATCAGACCCAGAGAAAAAAAATACATAACTTCACCGTGAAAGTGATTTGAATGAGGTCTTTCAAAAAAATTCTAAACAATTACTGAACTAATGATTAATTTTCGATGTTCATGACTCGAGGACGTTTTCACATGTCGTTTCCAATAAATTGAAGAGACCAGCTGCGTACGGTCGGGTTGGGATTCGCAACGTTGATCATAAATGATGATGTGAATTTAACTTTGTGTCATCCATCGGGGCATCGCGAAAAATAATTTCGCAGGGCTAAGGCGTCCGGTTCCAGTCCGGTTCGCATACATAGACGTGCGGTGATGCCGCCGGTATATATGAGCCGATCCCCCATATGCCTGTGACAAAAGTTAAGTCCATGCAAGTGCTGATATCGAGTGTCGCCTAGTTAGTTAGGACCGCGTTTATTTGCGATGAATTAGCTGGTACGGTTCGACTTATAAGGTAGGACAGGTCGCCCACGCCGCAAATGCAGTTGGTTTGCAACGCGGCAGGCAGCAGCTGGTCTAGGAGTTCGCGTATTATATACCTGATCCTGGTTTGTTAGACTCTTCTGCATGGTCGTGCAACGATCTAAGCCTATAGTGCAAGAGTCTCACTTCTTCCGGGGCACGATATTCAGCGGTAGCAAGGAATATTCGTGACTATCGTAAGCCGATTAACCAACGACACCTTCCCTTAAGTGGTCATTTTCAAACGATCTAAGGTTAATAGGGGCCGTATAGAATCTGAAGGTTTCCCACCATTCGACGTTAATTCCATTAGTGTACAGTCTCGTGTACGGACATGTTCAGGACATCGGAGTTTCGTTCAGGATAATGTCAAATCGAAATGATTTAGCTTCATAACCGTGTCATGAAAATCATTCGATGAAGGGTCGTTAACTTTCAAACAGTTGTCTCCCTAAATGAGCATGAATTTAGATAAAATAGATCCAATGAATTGTAAAAAAAACATTTCAAGTAACTCCCCATAATCATTGTGTTGAAATTTTTCGTTACGTCTGCATTTCTCAAATTGAAATGATGAAAAAATAATTTTTTTTTTTTACGATCCTATGGGAAATTACTGCTAAATAGTTTAATAGCCTTTTGGACGAAATTGCTTGCTTCATTTTGAACAGTATATATGCGTGCTAGTTAATCTCTGTTCGGTTCATGGGATACCGAAATTGTTTACTATTAATTTTTCCGTTTATTCCACGAACTACGCTGGTCGCGATTACCTCGATGTCTGAGGTCATGACTACATATCGATAATTAGCATGCGTTAATGACATAGATATACTCGTTATCTCTCATGCGAAGTAGCCGTCCCACTGAACCACGTGTGTGTGATATGCTCATCTCAGAAGTGTGCGTATAACAAGAAACGATACAAAAAAATCTGTACATGTGTGTGCGTGAATAAGAAAAAATAAAAAAAATTGAAATTGAAAGTATTCGTCCCAGTCCATAATGCCTATAAATAGCCAGGACATAACGAGTGAATGTTAAAAATTAGTATTTATGATGTTTTCCATCGGATATAATTTGTATTAGTTGGAAAGAGGCCCGACGTCATATCGGATGAATAACCGCACCGTCGTACTGTCGCACATGGTGAACGATCATTTCCATAATTCAGGCGCGTTAAATTTGTAAAAAATAAAATAAAAATGAACAAATGAAGAAATAAAATCGCATACATTGAACGTTTACGAAAAAGCTGTCGACGTACGGGATAATTGTTGCAATTAATCAATAATCTATCCAAACCCTGACGCACTATTGGTACCAGTTAAACGTGCGAAGGTCTTTTCCCAAGTTCTCTTTGCCATGATAGAAACATCCATGACATCATCCAACCGTGACCTCTGAACTCATCTACAGCTTCGTTCGGATCTGAGGTTGTAATTCCGTTTCCAATAAAATACCTGCCTCTAGTTGCATTTTCTTCACTCTTTGCCTACCCAAATCAATCCATCTCTTTCTCGTCTCATCTCATCTCGCCATCATCTTCCTCGATCGTGTCCTCACTCGAATCCATCGAATAAAATGAATACCTCCACTATCTTGGTATAGAAAATCAATATACCTATATAAATCACGTATCACGAATGCTTCCGCGTATTTGATCCTTGCGTTCGTACCCTGTTTTGTTTCAATGTACTCTGCAGTGATATAGACAGATGGGTTATATTATATGCAGGTGGAATTAGATATACATATAGCCGACTGACAGATGGTTATTGACGATTGCAAGTGTCTTCGATTCGTCACTTTTAAGTTTCGTTCTGCACAGCCTATACCTACCT
Source organism: Athalia circularis (assembly GCA_963978495.1). Taxonomy (NCBI): domain Eukaryota; kingdom Metazoa; phylum Arthropoda; class Insecta; order Hymenoptera; family Athaliidae; genus Athalia; species Athalia circularis. Next base: position 23,607,249 of record OZ021702.1, read on the forward strand.
ACCATTTGCCAGTTTTCTTACCGCAGGTGCAGCATCTAATCGTAAGTGGTTTGTATTACTGAAATTGCTCCGTCTGATGGAGATTGAATCGTTATTTGTATACCCGGATTCGAAAGACGCGAGAATCTTGAGACTCACATATTATACGCAACGCGTTATGGTACGTTCATTGACAATGTGGTCGTTCAGAGTATAAAGAAGTCATAATTCATCCGGTCAGGATAATCAATAGCGTTGATAATTTTTATATGTAATTATATTGTCCTGTATATAATGATAATAATGGTAATAATTCTCGCAGTTGATCGCATCGATTAGCGGTGTGAATTAACATTTTTTACGTCACCGGACAATGATTCCCAACTGCACCTGGTTATTACCATATTTGCAGCCTTGCAAGGTTTTATTCAACATCGTATATATGTGTAGATATGTGTGATCGGAACTTATACAGTCTGGACATCTCTATGCGTCTGTACTAGACTTTTATTCTATATAATGCTATAATATCACTCACTTTTAATTGCAGACAATTTATAAATGTCAGTTTTCTTCATCCGCGCGATTTAACATGTCAAAAGCACCCCCGACTCAAATCCTGATTATAGTCTCGCTACCATTTCGCTTTCAATTTGCTTCATTTTAAGGTGCACTGACATTGAATAACTCTGTGAACATTTTTTTTATCTTTTCAAATTTCTATCTCGAGTTTTTATCTCATGGTAATCCATTCAAGAACAAACCGCGTACGTACGATCGTTTTCTTTTTCTTTTCAATCGAAAAAAAAATCTGCCAACCGATGCAGAGGACATTTCCTTATAGTTTCTAATATATTGTGATTCCGTTCATGAATATCATATACCTACGATATACTCTCATGCGGCACGTTCCTCGAAAAATGTATCGATCACAGCTTTTGTCAACTCCAAACCAAAAACTAACATGAAATTATTACTATTCATTTTATTTGATCATCCGATACTTTGGCAAGGACGCCATTAATTGATCTTTTAACGACAAGAAAAAAAAAAACAAACAGAAAAAATCGCCATCCCGAATATCCTGACTCTACGTATATTTCTAATTGATTTAAACATCAAGCATACATCGGTAAATTACCTTGATTAATGCGTATAATTAGGATTTGGTAATCACCAGCTAATAAAAGATATTTAATTATTTCTAACGGCTGATCACTTTTTACACCAAGTTGCAGCACAGATGGTTCTCATCGCGAGGGTAAGCTTAACTCTGTAAAATCATTCCGGAAACATTAGACGACATTTTACTGATCGTGAGGATATCGAAATTTATTTAAAAATTTATATCGCGATGTTATCGCTCTCTCCGATACCGCTGCAATTTTTAATGTGGTTAGTGTGGAACGATGTGAGAACAAAAAATAAAATGATTACATTCCTGTCTTTGACTCTGTAACCGCAAAATTCGGAGATAAATTATGGATCGATTTGGATGTGTGCAAAATTTAATCGGCCAGGAAATTTCATGACTATATTACAGTGAACTTGATTACGCTGGGATCCAGGAGTTACAGGGCGTGATTTTAGGCGGCGTGGCATTGGCTCTGGTTATAGTTTAGGTGTTGAAATTTTTTGTTCGAATAATTTGCGCTCATACTTGAACCATTACATGTCGAGAATACGTTGAATGTGGATCGAGATTCGACGGGCGTGAAATCTATTAATTGCGGATTCCTACCGATGTTTAAAAGATTGTTCAACTTCAGTAATTAGGCACAGGCGGACTATAGACTTGACTTCATTCAGAGTTCAAAGCGGGATGAAAAATTCAAGAGGCGTTATAAGAAATATAGTTAATGACCCGTACAGTTTGGCTTTAAGAAAGGCGAGTTCCTCGATCCTGTAGAGTTGAGATTTTTTAGGCGTCTAGCCCGGGACGACTAATTTCGATCGTAGGATTCGCAGATCTGTATTCCGATCCACTCGATCAGAATTTACGTCCTATATAAATGCACCTGTTAAACGCACCCTCTGAATAAGGCAATATATCAACGACAGCTATACGGAGACAACGTTGCGTTGCCAAACATAATTTTAAATCTCATCATTTTACACCGTGACGGTGAAGATTGATTGAACAAAATAACCAACGAGATGAATTTTCTCAACGTTTCTGTCCTCGCTCCATCGAGTTACAATAATTGCGGCTACTAATTTCGGAACAATTACTTCGTCACGGATAGACAAAGGGATATACTACACGTGGCTCGAGCGAATTCTTCGAATTTCGCAGCGTGTATAATCGAAAGTTTTCTTTCTTATTTTAATGTATTCAAAATCCAGGGTGGGATCAAAGTTTTAGTAGTTTCTAACCGCAACCGACATTTGCTGCATCTTATTTATGTTCTAATACCGTCGTTGGTCAGTCTTAGTTCCGAGGTAAGAGGAACCCAACCTTTCCAGAGTCAAAAATTTCAAGCACCAAGTGACAAAAGTAAAACGGAAGCTGAGTCAGAGTGTTGTCTTATTTATAAATTAATCTGCAAGTGCGTGTGCTGAACGTTTTTAATCGTGTGAATTATCAAATAGTTTTCCCGTTATGTTAAATCATATTAAGATACTCAACCGGATGACCCAAGCGGGCCGGAAATGACGAGTAAAAAGTCTCGGATAAATAACGAAAAATTAAATAAACTAAACCCATATTACCGGTTCGGTTCGATGTGTATGGTATGCATGATAGATGGGAATTGCTAAAGGCATTTTTGGTTCGGTGTCGTTTCCTTCGTTAAATTCCAGTCATTTAACTTACGGTCTTCTTCGTATTAACGAAAGAGAAAGAAGGAACCAAAGAAAAAAAAAAGAATAAGTCAACGGTAAATCCACGTTAATTATTATCCACTCCGAGGATGTCCCAACCAGAATTGGAAGCGAGATCAAGATCAAATTCCTCCAAGATTCTCTTCGTATTAACAGCACCGTTGATTTTATTGCTGTAACGCCAACGCCCTGATAAATTCAAACTGTGATACGAATACTACTTATTTATCATCCACATATACACCAGCTAACGCTATATTTCTGTGCATCGGTCCGGAATGTGGTGTTTTGAAAGGTTACAATTTCCTATTGGTATTATAGTAGGTATACCTACCAACTCTGGAGATATATTGCTCCTAGCGAGTATCGATTGCATCCGACCAACATCTGCAGCTTCAAGTGATTCCTCACAAGCACCGTGGAAAGAGGTGAAGTAACATGGTCGGATCTCAAGGATCAATATAATCTCCACCGGAATTAAAGGCAATAAACGCTCGTTCGATTCGGCCGTTGTATATAAAGGTAATTTACTACTCAATGAATTACTTGCGTAATAAAAAAAACAAATTGTAGCGATGATATCGATTCATATTTTTCTCATGTTTGGCTAGCAGATCATAGAAGTTCTGAAAAGCTTTTGTTTTTCATGAAATTCGAAGGCGAATAAATCTATTTTTTCCCATTTGGAGGATGAGAAAAGTTTTCGTTATACGTTGCCGAAGAGAACGCAGTTGAAAAAAAGAAAAGAAAAAAAGGGGTTTGGGAAGAGAAAAAAAATTTGCGGAAACAAACGGAAACGGGAAATGTGGTATCTTCCGAATTCGGTATTTCCATCTAAGCTGCATGAGTATATAAAAACAAGGGAATAGTCGTTGGTCTATTAGACTCTAATAGTTACAGCGAAATCGAAAGAAAATGAATGTACCTCTACCGGTCGCGGAATATATATTGCATGGTATTAGAAAAAAGGACTGTCGCTAATCTGGTTTATACGCGATTCACAGCGTAAGTTTGTTCTGATATGGTTATAGACTCGTTTTCCCAAGAATGGTTTCTTCAGCCAACGATGCGCACAAACCATCGCGATCATCACGATCATCACGATCATCATCATCATCGTCGTCGTCGTCGTCGCTAAACGGTTCACAAAGTGAATACGAAGGCGCCTACAGTGTGTACCTATTGCAGCACGGAGAGGTCGTTTTCCCGTTAAAGAGTCCATAATAGTGAGGAAAGGATTCTCTGCGGGTGTCGACATCTGGTCCCCCAATAGGTATATATGACGAGATTCTATATACTCTTCGAGGTCTAATTGTATCAAGTATAAAAGCTAATCGCGGATCGTTCGTATGAACTCACCACTTTTTATAAAAATCACAATCAACGAATGTTCCTTGGTCCGATTTCCATGGATGTAGTACCCCGATCAAGGCCACCCATTTCAATTTATTACCGACTCAAGAATTGTTTCACATTTACTACTCATAAGTACAATTAAACGTATAAATCTTTCCTTATAGAAAAATTTATCCAATAATACATATAGCCAACACAGTGCTAGCTGTTGTGGCAGGTGAGATTTTATTACCGCCGAGCGATCGTCTGAATAAAGTCGTTAATATCGTTTATTATAATAAAATATATAATGAGAAATCCTTCTGAAAAACTATTTTGTACATCGATAATATAAAATGGCAACTAGTTATAATAGCGGTGATAATTAAAGGTGTCGAGGCAATCAATTAACTTCATACCCCTACCGCGCTTATTATGCTTTACAATATACAATATTGAAAATCTCATCACGTATATATATACTCGCGTATAGAAATTTCTCGATGCCTTCCAATTTGCATGGCCAGTTTCTCTAGCCGATGACAAAACAAATCAATTCATTGAATTTACAGTCGTAAATATATTCACATATGTATATTATACCATACACGTATACGCGCCTATACGCGTTCATCTAAACCGATATTGTTGTAAATCGACTGAGCTCGTATCGCTGATTTGCAATTAACACATAACTATACGTGTAGAAGACCCCAGTTTTCTAATAGCGCGGGAGCAATTGAAGATGGGAAAGACCTAGACCCATATTTTAGCGAGGCTAATTCATCGAATTACGAAGACCATACCCATCATAGATCTTTTCATAGAAATGTAATTTATCAATGTGCCATCGGATCCAATCGGTCCATCGAACGGATGATCGGTTCGATTCGGATTTGCGAGTTCTCCGGAGATCGCGATAGAAGAAACTGGAAAAGTGATGGTCAGGGGTGGGGGTGGGGGGATTTATTTACACTTGAAGCGTATGTTATTTGACAGGCAATAAGCATCGCGGCGTGAGGCATAGCGTTGCAGCTGCATGCAGCTGGTATTACGACATACATATACATCTCTATCGTTAGCAGTCAAGTCTGTAACAGAACCTAATAGATTTCCGTCAAGCCCTACTCCGAGGCTCGTGGGTTTTATCTTTATCTTTCTAAGGAATCACTACGAATTCCAAAAGCTTGGAAGACCAAGTATGAAGTTGGTATGTAGAAGAAGAGGTTCGGTAACCTTGTAAGTGTTCCTGCACGCAAGTGATGAATTGCATCTGATATATACCTATATACACGTCCATATAGATATAGATGTTTCTATAGACTCTCGGATTACGTAATAACTTGAAAGTAAATTTTAAAACTTACTTTCGGCAAACATAATCAATGTTTACGTACGATAGTTTTAAATACTGCGGACATATTATGACGGTGTATTAAAGGCTCTGTACCGATGTACCAAAACTAAGATATATATACTACTGCGGTCCTTCCGTATGTACATTTTTTTTTTCTACTCAAATATTTCCGTTCAATGAGAATGTACACATCGTCAGATGGAGGTGCTTCCTCATTTATCTTTCATGTCTCACTACGAAATTTATCCTTTATCTATTAATGTATTAATATTTATATCGAATGCAAGACTAAAATGCTCCATGTTTTTTCTGTTTTTTTTTTATCGACACCAAAGTTTCGCGTACGTAATTTTTTTTTTTTTTTTACGATCCAGTGCGATCTGTAATAGGAAAAATAAATTTTAATTCAAATTTCGAACTCTCTTTTATTAGCGTTGACGTAGCTCTGTATTAAAAACCATTTATGGTGTCACTACCCCAGTATTCTTTGTTACTTTACTCGGGAGCAAAATTCAGACGATTCGTCTTTTTTTCATTCCTTTCGTTTTTATTTTATATTGAGAGCGGAGATTGAATTAATGCATTATATAATAACCATAATTTGGTCAATTATTACGTCTGCATGTGATACGACACGGGTATTAATAATAAATATACGTGTAATTTGGTAAATTTTCATCTCAAAGATACGTATATAGATATATAGGACCTATCAAGTCTGTAGCCAATTGTCGAATTACAGAAACCACTCGAGCGTTCGAAATTCAGATTAAAATTAATATTGTATTATCGCGTTGCCACTTTTTATAAATATACTCGCGCTGCAGCTCGATATAATAAAACGTATACGACTATAATAGGACGTTACGTCGGATCGTCCGCTACCCGTTGCACATATAAGACTTGGACAAAATAATTAATTTCATCCTCAACGTGATAATACAGATTTTTAGTGAGTACGAAATTTCCGTCTCATATATTTATAGAAATATATATATCTATACGTAAAATGGCAAATGTAAAGAAACGACAAAAAACGTCCTTCTCATCGTCTTGTGTGTCACTTTATCTCATGTACTGAAATTTTTTATTCCATTTTATTTAATTTTTTCTTGTTTTAATTTTTTTTTTTCTTATTATTTTAATTTTTGTTTTTTTTATTTCGTCAAGTAATGGTGCACCCGCAGATTACTTCAAGGCATATTATAACAGCTGAACTAAGAAGTTAAAAGTATAATTAGCTACATAATCTAGTAAGTATATTAAAAGATGTAATGTATAATTGCAAAGATGTATACATTTAGATACGCTTGCAGTGTATAATTTCAATTCTACGGTGCGCATAAACTTTTCAAAAAACAGAACAAAATAAGAAAGAAAAAAAAAATTCAATTCATCGAAAAATCACGTGTCCTTGTAAAATTTTTTGGTCACATTTCTTTTTTTAAAAATGATCCCGGGGATGAAAATACTCGGAGATGCGGACAAGATCCTTGAGGTAGATATTGTAAAAAAAAAAAGAAAGGATAAACTGAAATAAAAATTGAAGACAAAAAGAGTAAAAGTATGAAAAATTGTCGGTAAATTTATGATATCTGCGTATCTGATCATCTGGTATATATGTAGTAATTGAAACTGCTGCGGCGGAACTGGTTCCTTTTGAGGGGTAACGCAGCACGACTATAGGTAGAAGAGGATGATTTACGTGTGAATTTCGAATGGAACGTGGAATCTTTTTAGAATCTGTTCGGTATATGTATACATAATACAAGACTGCAGCGCGCGTGAATCGGCCATAGATCTTTTTGCTATAGGTGCAACCGCTGCGCGCGGAGGTCCGCGATGCAAAAGCGAACCCGCGGCGCGCTTAGGTATTATGGAAGGAAATCAGCTGGAGTTAACGACTTAAAATTTTCTAAGTTTTATTAACGAATAGCTATTTAACAGGTACGGTAAGCGTGGGCAGAAACGGAGATGCACCGTTATCAAACATAAATTTTCACCTTTACCTCCACCAAACGCAACCCTTCTAGGAAGCTTTCGCTATTTTATTATCCATTATGGCCGTCTATTGCATATTACAATACGTACGTGACCGTTCGTAAACGTCTAAATAAACTTGACCCCGCCACATTGAAATTCCAAAATTAATTTCAAAAAACTTCCTGTGTCTGTGATGATACACTGCACTTGTAAAATAACTGTCAAATGTGATGACGAACCGTTTGGTCGAAACCCTATTCAAAATGGCGATCGTTTGAACTTTGCAAATATAATTATACACGTATGGACATCGTATTCTGTATTTCTCTTCAAAGTTTGGATGAAGTTTAAAGGCAACCGACCGTTATAAGAAAAAATCATTCTAAAGCGAGGATTTCTGGCCAAACCACGCGCTTGTTAAGACTTATCCTTTTTTTTTTTTTTTTCTTCAAATGCGTATGCCTACACGATATTTCCGGTGGCAACTAGCGAGTTTTATGTGCAAACGTGCGATATTCGCTCCCTTTATCATAGTCACACAATATAATGGCTAATCTTAACGTATATCTGATTTAATTAGCGGTTGAGAAAGATTTAACGGTCACCTCTCTAGCTCTTCACTGGTTTTATCACTATGGTCTTTAAGTTCTTCCATATCCCACACAGCTTAAAGTTCTTCCTGTAAGCTACTTCTTTATACACTGGCTTCATACGTGTGATATGTTTGACATTTAATAGTATATACTTTCCTACCGGCAGCTGTTTATGTGTGATTTGCATTTTTTTTGGTGCTGCGAACATGATCCTCTTACATTATCCTCATCCTGCGTAGCGTTAGGTAAGTATGGATATATAACGTATATCTATACTGGTAAACCTAGAGTAATTATGGTAATGCTAATGGAGACGTTTGACGTTTCAATTATATGAATATATCGTCCATGTCGTTGGTAATTCATCGGTGCTAAGAATATTTGAATATTTATTTAGTAAAATTATTCAATTCTGTATTAGCTTTTTTTTTCTCATTACTTTGTTACTGCACCCAGTGGTTGAAAAAATTGCAACGAATTTCATCATCTCATCACATCTTAAGAAGTTCATGAAATCGGAATTACAGGTTGAAAATATATTTATATTTAAATAATAACGATTAATATTCGGATTAATATACCGATTAATAATAAGATGTGCCGTTTAAATCTAAATTAATATTCAAGTATAAGATACGGAATAGCGTTATCAGTTCATATATTTATTATTGAAGTTGGATCTCTAAATAAAGTCAGAAGATATATTTTTTTTTCTTCATTTAGCGGAGAGCAGAAAATTATTGGGACGTGTTTTGAATCGGAGGTAACGGTTTGTCAGCAAATTCTTCTGAGCAAATATTCAATTTATATAGAGAAAAAAAAAAAATTGTAGCCATGGTCAGTTTCGGGCCGCGGAAGAGGACGCAAAATATTCCGTGTAACCCTAATCCAAAAATAATTGAGATTTCTGTATACCGTATAGTTACAAGGTATAGAAGGCGCAATAGCATATCTTTTATTTTTCTCGTTATAAAGTTGAGTTTGCAGTTACGATAATTTTCTCGCGCTTCTAACCTAATTCACATAATCACCTCAACAACACTTCGCGATGAAGCCGTTCATTCGTTATATAGCTCGCGGTCAACTTTGACTAAAATTTCCTACAAACGCGCAATTATGAATTCCAAGTCGTGAGATTATTGCAAAAAAGAATCTGAAAATACGCTTTGTCCTCAAGTTTATAAGAACGTCGAATATGTGCTTCGGACAATTTGGAGTCCAGATCATTTTGGTGTATCTCATGGACAGTTCGAATCACAAGTAAACGTACCGTAGAATCAGATGAAGACAGTGACGAGCCAGACTGTTGAAAGTTTGGACACGAAAGTTGCGGAAGGTGGTCTTGACCTTAAACTGGACCTTGACCCCTCGGCCGACACGGTGACACGCTAGAATTTCATCTTCATGATTCCGATGCTCCCAACGACCATATATTGTGCAGGTGTAATTTTGTTTCGTTTCCTTTTTCTTTTTCAGGGGACGTGCTGGGTCACGGTCTCTCACTCAGCATCTTCATAGCCCGATCTTACCGATGCGCAATTATTTCTCTATAAGCGAGCAGATATGAAGTTGCGGTTAACAGATTCAAAAACTGTAAGAGATAACATCTCGTATGATCTAGTGAAACTTTTGGTTGTACTTAATTCATGAAAAGAACAAAAGCGCTTTAAAATGAATATAAGTTAAATCGTTGGAGATTGAAAGAATGAAGAGAATAAGATCGAAAGGATCTTCAAGTTGGAACCTAAGGCGTGAATCCTATAAAGGTGAAACGGGTCATGGCTACCGCGTGTCACCGGAAGTCAGCATTTTCAACTAAGTAAAATTAACTAACTATATTATATACATGCAATAATTTACAATGAAATTTGAGGAAGCTTATATAAATACCTTCGCACTTAGAATTATATAATAAATTAAGCTCGGAAACTGGTCAAAATTTTTCCATTCACAGAACCGAAATAATTTGATTGATTCAGCAAGTAGATCAACTTCTTGTTGGTTTGCTGATTTTGATTTCCCAGCTTTTTCAAATCCTGTCCAGTTTGCGCGATACTTAAATCGATTGTTTCAAATGGGACTCACAGACTCACGATATCATAGATCCATATGGACGCGAGCATGAGGTGTCAACATGCGTACCAAAAGTAGTCATACCTACCGCGATGAGATCATACGAAGAAAGATATCTATCGAAGATAAACTTACCACCTGTTATAAATTCAACTACTACGTTAGTAAAAATCTTCTTGATTCCTGTCAACCTGCATCACCGCGCACGGATATCAAGCTGCGTCGTTGAACAGACTTATACATAATTATAAGTTTGTGTTGGTATTACACAGCTGAGATCATCAAAACATTATTACCAACTCACTCATTACCTAACGATAGCGTCATCTTGATCGACGAAATATATTACGCCAACAATGCCGAATCATCATCACCGTCATCATCATCATCACAGTATTTATCTCATTGTGACAATTTTCGAATTCCTGATTTGCAAGAATTCATTTCATATAAATCCCAGAGAAGTGCAAGGTCAGCCAAAAATTCCGAATAGTCTGACCGCTGCACAGATCATAGAAGTGATGAATTCCTAAAATGTTAATTTCTAACAATCCGAGTCGCGTTATAAACCCGCGTGAACTGAAACAATAGAGTAAAGTAATGGTATAATAAAATTGAATGAAATTCAAAAAACGTTAACTATGCATAGTAATCTGCATTATAAATGATAATTAACCAACTGTTTCGGAAATGTAATCTAAGGTTCAATGGCACAAAGAAGAGGATAACAAACTGGTCACTACTGTTCTTGTATCCCAACCACTGAAGTAGCACTTGTTTTTCACTGGAGTCACTTCCGTTTATTCAATATGGCGTCAACGACCACAACGTTGTTTTTATTCTTGAATCGTTACAATTTACAAGGACTCGATGAAGTCGGAATTATCTCAGGATCACGATGTTATTCGCAACGTATTGGTTTCCCTAGCCATTCGTATTCATCTAATTGATCTAAAAACGAATGAAAATCAAATCTGAAATCCTATCGCCATTTCGCCTTACCGATCTATTGCATCATTCGCACGTACTGTTGACCGAGTACAATATAATCAGGTTTAATAGTTGTAATCGTATCGCAATATAATATAATGCATAATAATGCCTGCTCTTTATCGGTGTACGGAATCTTCTGATCTTGATAAAGGTATTTACTGAAGAGGTTAGTTTCGCTCGAAGGAAACCTGCTCTTTCGATCTGCGTTCACAATCAGCGATGTAGGAAGAGCGAAACGCGTTGCACTCGAGTTTACAGTGTAGAAACAAAAGAGAGAGAGAGAGATAAAACAAGAGAAAAAGAAATTGAAAAAAATTAAAAGAAAAAAAGAAGGCAAGAGAGAAAGAGAGAGTTGCAAGAGGACGATGGTTCTTGGCTGAAATTGCCGAAATTACATACCTTTCCACTCAGATGCTTAACCCCGCCAGCATATTCTGGGGTTTCACTGCACACCGTGCGCACTATCTCGTTTTAACCCTCAATCATATTTCCCCCTTCGAGAAACCCTCCGCCCTGGGATGCAGAAATTTACAAGTAGAGGAAGTACGTGGTTGGGTACCAAAGTATCCTACCAATACCTTCCTCAGTTTCTATCGCGATCCACAATGTTTTATAGTTGCCTATACATCGTATAATAAATCTTATGTAACACGTAATAATGTACTTTACAATTCATATACGTACGTTCAAATGCATCACTTACAAAGAAAATTGCGATCGATCTCAACGATTAGAGGATAGTTTAATAATTTTTTAATTAATACATTTTCAAGTTTGTTGTCGACAATTTTCCAAAAGAAAAAAGTTTCAAGGCAAACGGTTTCATGTCGTTCACCTGAGACGATCTGAGTTTTTTTTTTTTTTTATCTTTCTTATTGAAAAAACAAAACGTTATTTCTGATGATGATCAAAATGACAAAAGTGTATAGAGTTACTGTGTAACACATATATACCTACTCAATTAATAATCGCTGCTAGTTTGATCATTATAATAATGACTTGATTGTTATTGCGCGTTTACTTACAGAGTAAATTGCAGCAGTTTACAGAGTGCTATTTACTATCATGAATATATAGTAAATAAAATATCGATGATGTGTGCGCAGAAATGGGAAAAATTTTCAAGCCATTTCTATATATATTATTATTCTGGGACAAGGTTATTACCTCGTCTCTTTGATAGATGCACCTTACACCTTGAACTGTGTCACCGAGCGATAGTAATTGCAAGTCCTAGAAAAGTTGGTATATTCTAGTATAGACGCAATACTAAGGATATCCACATTTGATATATACTCACATCGGAAAAAATAAAAAAAAAGAAAGCTACGTTCTCAAATCAGATTTAAAAATATATTAATTATTACTTTCGTAATTATTTCATGTATCTGACTTACAATAAATAGAGCATAGAGCCACAGTACGCTGCGGATCTACAGTGAATTATCTTTTCCTCCGTCCTAATATTACTGCAGGGTGCAGATTCTTGTAATCGGATTTGGGGTGAGTCACGTACACATCCTGCATCACTGTCATCGTATCCGATGAAAATAAGAAGGAAAGCGGAATAGGAAAAAGGGGGAAATAACAACGCGAGGGAAATCTAATTTTACCAAAGCTCAAGGGGTGTGGATAGATTGACGTACACTGCAGGTGTCGTGTTTCGAGAGAACATAGCAATAATAATAATAACAGAAATGATATTAATGATAATAATGATCAAAGTACGGTTCAAACGAACGAACATATTCCAGTATCAATATTCTGTTCGAATTATGATCACCGAGACATTTGGTATAGCGCAAATGCTGCCGCTGTCAAGCGTGGCTAAGCGTTGCTTAGGATGCATTTGAATGACACGCCATTACTGCGTTAAACCCTCGATAATAAAGGGGAGAATACAATTGGACTTGATACAATAGAAATTTAGCACAGAATCTTCAGTAGATTCATGTGGTAAATTCGATGATCATGCAATATTATGGGAAATGTGATCGAAATAAGGGAAAAAAGTGGATGATTTTAGTACTGGTCCATTACTATACGATTTTATTTTTCAGGAAAATAATTTATTTCTCATTTTCTGGTTCTACATAATCGTGAATTTCACCCTGATATGCACTGAAAAATTTACGCAGGGAGAATTTTATACCAGAAGGAACTGGTGATCGAAGGAATTACTTATTGAATGATTCGCAGAAGCGCGTCGATGACGTAATTATATATAGACTCTATTTTTTCATATTTTATATCTTCATCGGACTTGTTGTTGCTGTTAAGGTAGAGGATGTTATCATCATCAATAATTATGATTATTATTAAGATATTTGCGGAAGATTCGCACAAGGATATTTGGTGCTGTGGTGTTACATGGTCGAAACAAAAGCGTACGTGTACGATGTATACATATAACTTCAGAGTTGAAATAACTATAAATACATACCATATTATAAGTGTACTTATTACAGACACCTGTAGTTTCACGGAACTATCGAATAATTCAAGTCCTCATTTCACATGCACATACCTATATTATACAGATAAATTAGTCGTAAATTAGTCGGCGACTTAATATCAGCTGTGTAAGAGGCAAAAAATTATGCAAATTTTCAATGGCTCTGTAAATATTATCATTAAGGAATCTGCAGTAGGGACCGTACGTATAATATATTTGAGTCCTGAGCGTGGGAATAAATTTATCATTCTTATTGCATAAAAAAAAAAAAAAACAAAAAAAAACGTAAAACAAATCCGCTCTGAATTATAAAAGCAGAAACGATTACTCGCACTAAAAATTTATTTATTTATAATACAGCAGCAGAAATTTATCATAAATATTAAGAGACCACGCAGACCGTAAGGCGGCCTATCTATTATTTATTTATCAATTTGTTTTTTCTGTGTACCATATGAATCTCCAATCTTTGAAATACACGATCGAAATTTCATGCAAGTTATTTGCATAAAGAATGCGAGGTTAATTTAATTAGTATGAAGTTTTCTAATTTACAGTTTCACAATTATTTATTATCCTCGCGGAATGTTTTTTCAGATTACTTATTTTATTCATTTTTTTTTTTTTTTTTTTATCAGGCGAAGATTTTTTTCCACACTATAACACATTTAAACGCAACGGTTCCACAGGCCGTTGGGCGCCAAAATGCCAAATTTTTAAACGGTACCCGTTCGGTGTACTGAATTCCGTACTATTTATGCAAACATATACACCGTAGATGTGATAGAAAACAGAGTTCAACAAAAAGAGAACAATTTGAATTTATGATGTGAAAAATGAAAAAAAAAAAAAACCGATCGCATCGATTACGGTGGTCATTAGATAATTTCACAGCGTATAATTATGTTAAGTAAATGTATCATGTATCTCGTGGAATTCGAATATTATGTACAACTGTTCATAAAAATATATCTGTTCATATATATATGTTGATATTTATACGGCCTTGCGTCGTAATCACAGACTACCTTGTATCAGTTTAGCATCACTAATGGACTTTTTCAAAGTATCATTACACATCAAATTAAGTTTCGCTTTTGCACCGTCTCACCTGTTCTTTATTATAAGTACAGAATTTAAAAAAAAAGAATGAAGAAAAGTAAACATCGTTACAACCTGCTGCATGCATTAATTGCAGTATGTTACTCACGACGACAACGGTACGTTTTATTTTTTTTCTTCGCATTGAGAAAAAAGAGACGATACGAACGAGAAGAATGAAAAGACGAAGAGGAATCATTCTGAATCATAAAATGACGAATTGAACAAGCTATATATATGTATATGCATAACTTTTTTCAAGATCCGTGTACTGAGATTATCAGTTCCTGGTCGGCGCCCGACCGTTTATTATTGTATGAATTTATCTGCGTGCTTTATAAAGATTTATTTATGAGCAAAAGGTGACGATGTTTACGCATCGTATGATTTTATTCTTACCCGTAATTGTAATTGATATAAATTTTTTCTATATTTTTTGTTTTTTTTATTGCTCCGCAATGAGTAGCATTTTTTAATCGAGTTACAACGTATACTTTAATACCGGCGCCAACGACTCTGTGAGTCAATAATGATTGTTGTTTCTTGCACACATATATATATGGATGAATGCACTATACATGTATAATATAACGTGTACCGATCTATAGATCGTGACGTAATATATCTAAAACGATGGAAATTCGATTTATTCATCATCTGCAGTTTCACCTAAATACTTTTGATAGGAATAATAAATAAATTAACCTATAGATAGCCATTCAATTCATCCCTCCATGAAATTCCGAAAGCTCTTTCTCGAAGACAATGATAACTAGTTAATCGAAATATACCCACATGTGTAGTATGTGTGTGTATAATACCTCGTACGCGATGAAACACATTCAGATACTGTTACGTTTACGTGGCTCATTGTTCGCCTCAATGATGTCCAGCTGAAGGAAGAGAGAACGGTTATAGTTGAGTAAAAGAGGCTTTCTTGACTCAAATATATCTCCGCACCTTATAGACCTTGGATTTTAGTGGCGAGAAAAGGTGAACGGCCAGCGTTGAATTTAGGGAACTTTTGAATGATGGTGCGACATTATGAGATAAAAGAAAAAAATTAAAATCAACTATAACGAAGGAAAAGCAGCGAGGAAGTTCTTGTTTATTCACATCGAGAGAAAATCAAATAATCTTTTACTACGGATTCCGCAGGGTAAAAAAAGGGCGGAGAATTTGAAGAAACATCTGCGAGTAAAGAAGGATAAGGACCGAAAGATGTGGAGTTTTGTATGTGGTTGTTAATATGTGAACGCTTAAGGTGCCAAATAAGGGGCTAACAACCTCACAGTATCGTGAAATAATTTGACTGGCGTGAAATGCGGTGACAAAGAGTCGGATAGCCGTGTCAAATCGTTCCAGTGTTCACCTGACAATACTTTATTGATAAACTACTACCTTCGCCCGCGAAGAAAAAAAAAGAGGAAAAATTAAAGAAGAGGAAAGGAGATGAGAGTGAGGAGAACGTCGTCGCGACGCGTACCTGATATATAATTCCAGAGTCTTTGTCGTATTGAGACGCCTCGTTCCAAAATTCATCCTCTTCTAGACTTTTGCGGACATGAAAAAATAGCGCTGAATCTTCACGGTTCATTGCACCGTGGAACATGAACGGCTAGACATACATAATATACCAACGTATAGCGATGTACTGTTACGAAATTATTCAATCATAATTATTTCAATATCGTAGTACGGCATGGCATTGTTTCATAGAAGAATTATGAGGTCTGCCTACCTACGTAATTGGACCATGGATGATGGGTCAGCAAACAGCTGCTGCTGCTGCTTTTGCGCTACATCGTGCAACGTTATTCCGTGCAGCGTGCTACATGGCGGCGAATCGTGGATCATTAATTCTTGATGCTACATTGCTTCAGTATTACTTATCGTCCATTCCCTATAGGGAGCTCGCGATTATTGTTGCGATTTGAATTCAATTGTCGAGGTTCGTTCGATGGGGATCCATTATATACGACGATATATGCCTATACATTGGACCTTTACTTAGGTCCAAATTTCAGACCCTAATAACAAAAACGAAAAACAACCTACTAAGGCGGATCTGGGATTCGTGATCACCTTACTATTGACAGCAAAATGATATGAAATTTTCTGAAAATAACAGTTTTTACAAAAAAAAGGGATCGAAAAAGATCGAACTACTCGCCATGCTTTGGATCTCTTTTATCACCACTGATATTTCTCACACCATAGCGTCTCGTCATTTTTGATCATTAATCACCAGGTTTTGAGTATATATTAAAATTTTATCGCAGTGACTAGATTATTCTCGTCATGATCCTGAACTCGTGCTCTCAATCACCATTACGCGCGATCAATGGTGTGTATTACCACCTAAGAGTCGATAATCCAAAGTTCTTAAATACCCGAGTACATAAAAGGTATTTTATATAGGTGCAGGATGTGCCGCGACGTTGTGTATCGGAGGCTCATTTTTCATGGGATCCAATTTAGAGACCCATCTTCCAACATCAAAGTTCCTCCCCGTCATTATATTGGAAGGTTCTGTATACGGCCGGGTATTTTTACGTTCGCCAATTATTCGGAGGATCTTAAGAAAGAAGAGAGAACCGCGATAAACCGCGAAAGGATGATCGAGGCTGGGCTTACCTAAACCGAACCTTTCGATATTCCAATAACCTCACCTTCTATCTCGCCAAACACCAATTGACGGCGTGCAATTCCGCCATACATCATACTCGCGCAATATTATTTTTCAGTCATGGCACCTAATATACGGAGTAACTTCTCACGGTCGTGAACGTTCCATCCGCATGTACAGCGAGTTTCGCTTGTGGTGCAGCAACGCATCTTCGGGATATAAGTACCACTTGCCAAATCTACGTTGTCTTTTTTCATTTCAAGCACCTTTTTCTTTTGTTCATCTTTTATTCTACTATACACCCCATGTACATCCATACTTATTATTCTTCTCTCGGGGATGTGAGTCAGGTATTTTTTAATTTACTTCAAGATATGATGCATGATGAGAGAATACATCGAAGAGACGCGCGGCGTATTGTTGCAGATGCAGGTGGGGAAGTAGAAGTAAAAAAAAAAAAACAGAAATCCACGAGTTCTCATCGTTATACACATAATTTGGCGGAACCTAATTTTAAGGTACAATATAATCATAACAAGAAATATACCCAAGTTTTGGAATTAAACTCAATGCAAATAAGTAATTTCTTACGTGTGATTCACGCAAATATCGGGGTAGAAGAGGAGAGACCCTTTTTTGTATCGGTTACTGCAGAATGCCCTTCTGTAGCGATCGATTTTTTTTCGGTTTTTTAACTTTTTTCGCAGATGTTACAAAATATTATACTTCACGCGATGGTCAGCGGTTGGCTTTTTATCCCATCGAAAGTTGAAAATGTTAGAACGAATCTTTCAAATTTCACACGTGATTGTCACGTTGGGAGAAAAAATATGTGAAAATAACAAACTAGTGTGGTTGAAGAAGAATTATTTTTTATTTTTTTTTTTTGCAATAGTCGTTGAGCTGTAAAGATTTTTAACCGTTCCCAAAAAATAGTTGAACTTCTATCGTTAAAACTGTAAGATAACTGAACATTAGCATTCCCTGGTTAGCTACCTGTGGAGGAATTCCAATGATCCGAAGATGTACAACGCGCGTGCCTCGCGAGCAAATTTTTGGTCTTCGAAATGATGGTATCCTCGTGTCGTTTTTTGTTCCTCATCTAATACGAAGCCACCAACTTGTATAATAGAGACACGCCCCCGCGCCCCAAAATTGCTTTCTATATTCTTGCTCCGTCATTCTGCAACCACGTATCTAACGTCCATTGACGTCAATCAATGTTTCAAATCAAAGAATTTCATTATTCCACCTGACACCTCGCCAATGCCACATGAAAACTGATCCCGAACGTTCGTTGGAGAGGTCTTTATATTAAACTGAATTTAGCGCAAATCTCACAAGTTTACGGATATACGTAGGTATAGCTGGTCTCCGCAGAAGTATGCTTTGAAGGTCGTTCCGAGGAGACGGATGACGTTATAGACCTGCACCCCATCATAAGCATGAGAGTCTCTTGTTTCTTCGAAACACGCAAGTAACCCGCAGCCGGATTCTCCGTCCCGATCAATGCATAAGACATCGTCGAAGGGACTTCACGGAGTCTCTATTTGAACTGCGTGTATCAAATTTCCTGCGGCTGTCAACGCTCCTTAGTATGAAAATATGTATTCCGATTCACTACACATTCCCAAACACTGCAAAGACGTAGCGAGAATCTTCTGACGAGGTACTGCAAAGATCACGTTTTGACGAGGGGCGAAGGATAAATCGCAACAATCTTCAAAGACAATTTCCAATTGATACCGGACAAGATCAGGCGAGTTGCACGGTTTAACTGCAGTGGGACGAAGATCAGGTCATTGCGGTGAAGAAGCGATCGAGTTAGAGAACAGAAAAAAAAAAAATTTCATGAATAAAAGTTTTTTGGCCAGGTACCAAGCGTCTGTCACATCGCCAGTGGACATGGCGACGTGGGGTAGAGGACAGTTTCGTTTAAACGACAATTTATTTGAAATTCACACCACGCTGGGTCAAATCGCGAACCTCCAACCATCGCTTAGCGGCTCGTAACGCGAGGCTTCTTTGTCTCCAATTTGGCATGCCAATCGAAGGCGGGTACCACCGGAATATTTAAATCCACAGGATTCGAAGGAGGAACAAATGGGGAAAAACAGAATAAAAATGTTCACAGATCGGACACTTTGTTGATGACATCATTTTCTTCAAGGCGCTTCTTCATCTTCTTGTTCAGAGTGATCCGTACATCGCTAGAGATCTATCTTCAAGTTTGGACCACCCAGCGCTCGGAGCTACGCCATAGTTATTATTAATGTTATTAGTTGTTTAGTCGGGCAACATCACGACGACCAAGTTGGAGGCATCTTAACGGTATTATAACATCGAGGAGTCCTTTCGTCTGCAGGGCAATTCAAGATCGACCGATGTCACGGTGCAGCAACTTCTACAATCGGCCAATGCCCGTTTAGATTTTGAGATAAAAATCAGCGTTTGTAAACTTATTCAATTTTCATATCGGTATTTGTTATTATATTCCGGAACTTGCAAATTTTGTAACAGGTGTAACTATTCTGTTTGAAATAAAATGACATAACCCGTGCGTAAAATCAAGATTCAATGAACCTGCCTCCTGCACTATAGAATAAGCAACTCACTGTAGGGGTCCGCGATGCCCCAGTCCATTACCTTCTTCATCAAACTGTCAGGAACACGCCTAGAAGTGGATAACTTTGGTAATCCCTCTTGTGACAAAGTTTATCTATAAGATAGCCACCGACTAACATCCCATACCCCTCTACGTATGAGCAAACAAAGTCGCCCCTCGGGGGGCCGCAACTGGCAGACACTTGAAAAACGTCATTTCGATACTGCCACAAGTGTTATGTGAGTGAAATTCGATCGAACGTGAAAAACCGTTCTTGATAAATAAATGAGAAAAATACCAGATAGGCGTAATCCTTCGAAGAATTCCAAATGACTGATTTGGTTGAGAAATGTATGGTGGTTAAAATTCCATTGTAAATCTCTTTGCAGTCTAAACATGGGAGGTATCGGTTCGTTGGTAAGCAGCAGACGGTGCGTCTGGGTTCATTGAAAGAAGAGCGTCGAGACGCAGACTCTTTCGCAATTCGTACGTACTTAGTTAGCTGTAGTATAACGTAGGTACGAGACAACGACTATTACTCGATGAAGCATATAATTAGTCAGGTTCGTACCACTTGCACACGATATGAGTCTGCACGTTCCGTAGGTAAACTCTGCACCCATGACGGTATCCACTCTGCCAAGAAACGATCATCGGATCCCATTCACGCCGAGAGATATCTACCTCACGTATTCGCGGGAATCGCCCTGATGGCATGCACTCTGATCCTCCTGCTGCTGCTGCTGTTGCTACTGCACCTGAAGTCCAGACTCTTCAGGGTCTCGAAGAGGGCTAGTCAATTAATTCTTTCCGAGAGAAGCTCTGCACCTCGCTCCCGACTCATCTGCATCACAATACCCCGAGGAGATCGACCCACCCAACGCGAAATCAACTCAAGTCCTGCATTTTACACTACATCAGGGTCGGCAGATCAGATCGAAAGTTTCGATGACGATATATCTACGAATTTCAGTAATTGATTTTTTATTTTACTACGAATATCTTCAATCAGCTAGCAGAAGGAAATTAAAGAAAACAAAAGAAATCGATAGTCGACACCAAGAAATTCGTTGAAATAATTACATAGACTGAACGAAAAGAGCGATGATGAGTCCACGAGCATTAAAACACTCGCTGTAAAATCCGTTGACCTTGAGACTTGGTTTTATGATTGCCGCGTGACACGGCCGAAGTAGGTATATGAACTAAGGTGGAAATGGAATAGGTCCTATAATCCGAATTGGTGTGTACGTCGAGTTTAGCTGAGTTAAAACGATACGAGCGAGGTGAGGCGAGGTTCGCTCTGTTCCCCGTGATCGCCATGACACTTGACACTTGACATGCGGATCGCATGAGCCGTGCCTTCACGCGTGACTGCCGCGTGGCCCCCACTTCGTATACACGGTCGTCACCCGCACAGCCGTGAGAACCATCGTCGTGCACGGTGCGGGCGACCGGCGACCTCCTGCCGCGTCCTGGCGCCGTCACTGCGTTTGCGAACTGGAAAACCGGTGCGAAAATTCAAGATTTCTCAGATTCGTATTATCAGACCTCATGCAGACACCAAGAAATCTTACGCCAACTCCCGACGCACTCCGATACGCATAAGCGAGAGGAACGGCGTGTGGTTCACGACCATACGCATACAATTATAAGAACAAACGCGTACCTCGATTATAAAATTCAATCCGCGATGCCGTGTTTTGTATAATAAATGCAGAGTTATACATTTTTCTTCCCTTTGGATTATATTTTAAAACCGTGAACAATGAGGGGATCAAACTATATAATTTTCAAAGGACGAGAGATACGCTGCAGGTGTGTAACGCGCGCGGGAAACCCCGCGGGTGGTTATGAAAAAATTGACCGCAGACAATTTGTTCGAAATTGCTAGATATGGTTATATATTACCACGACGAAACGGAGCAAAAAATTCTAAGAACAAAAAAAAAAGTCAAAAATAATCTTGGGATGGGATATACTCGAACGCGTTTGTCTCCCGGTGTTATTGGCCCCTGCGGGTTTGCAGTCTTGTGTAGCATATACGTAAAGTTTTAACACGGAACTGATTGAAAATTAAAACCGTCTAGACCGCGGATTTTTAAGTATATGTATTATCGCGACTGTACATAAGTAGAGGTATTGCAGTATAACGCTTCGCGACCTGAATAGATGGAATGTGGTGGATTCTATGGGAGCAACTCAGCACTAGCTGAATCGTGGGTAATTCCATCACGTATGGACGAATTGACCACCTGGATAATATATAAATAAATAGTAGTAGTTGGTACGCATGACCGCCTTCCCGTTACGTGATCGATTGCTCGATATGATCGTCTTTATTGATAGTAGGCGTTTCAAATCCGAGTTATATCCGAGAGTAGTATTATACCTGTAGTACATCTCGTGGGAATTAAGATTATGTATCTACATATATTCACTATTTATATACCGCATGTATCCGAGCGAGATTTGCAACGTCCTCCTACTCCTCGAGATCAGTAGCCGTCGCTATTTCTACTACAGTTGTATCCACTGCACAGACAACCGCGGCTACCGTCACGATCATCACGATATATGTGAACTTTGCTATATTTAGAACCATACGGAAATGCGATATACCAGCGGCTTAATCATTCAACAGATGTCTCGACTCAACGTCCAGGTAGCGGCGGCGGCGGCAGTGATGTGCCGATCACCGATCGGCTTTTAGATGAAAAATCTATGACCACTGTACGTATAATGAAGATTTTACAAGGAAGCAATTGCCCGTGACAATTAGCGACTTTCCGACATTTCTTTTCATCCCACAATCAGATCCTGAATTGCCTCACAAAATCTGACTCATCGATATACGACGCGTTTCGTCATGATCGCTTGAACCAAGCGCCCGCGTCGTTAATCACGTTCCGATATCCTGCTGCATTAAGACAAGTGACTGGTAAATATGAATTTATTTGGAGTACTAGGCCAACGTCGAGTGACTTACAATTCCGAAAGGAAAACAGCACCTGATCAGCGGGGTCAATTTTCTTTAAATAATATATGACACGTCATCGCGTCATAGGTCGCTAAAATGAACCAGGATTTTGCTGTGACGTAATACTCCTGCATCGCCAATCATCGCATACGTATATCGCTCGATCTTTAACACAATCTTGCACGGCCTTTCGAATGTTGAGATAACAATCGGAGCCCGTTCGTAGATGTGACTCAGTATTTTGAACGTTATTACGTAACCAAAATGGGTACCCTCGTGGGATCTCCTGTAGTATATTTCTACTATCATTTTTGCCAGGGTGTATGATTCACCGATGTATTGTCTCACGGGTTTACGATTATATACGCATACAATGGCGCATCTCCTTGAGATCGTAAAAGATCAGAAACGAAGCACGACGAAGAAGAACCTGATCTATGAGTTATGAGGACTGGTTATAGAAACCTGCGTTGTAACCGTGCACTGTAGTTTCTTTGAATGGACAATGCGCAGACCATACCGTTCTCCTTATTCGCTCGTTAAATTCAGACAATTGAAAAGCGAATGCTTTTGGATCGAAGATTTTCGAAATTTTCATACTTTTTTATTGGTTTTCTTTTTTTTTCTGCTGTTGTAATTTATAGGACCGTTTGTAACGAGTGTTGGATGCTGCAGTGGTAGAGATGAAAATGAAGGTCAGTGAGATAAAAGTGTCATCCGAAGAATCATGTCATGTCCGGTTTTACTATTTTATTATAGTAACTGCAATTGATCTGACCTCGCTGTTGCGACGATTCTAGAAGATCCTCGAAGAAAGATTCTTATCTGTTTGGGAAGTCCTCCTTCCACTACAATAATATCGATGTATCTCATTCATTCAATGCCATTACGATTCATTGGTTAATAATATCCTCGTTCATAACAAGGAATTCGCAAAGAATAATGCCCGGCATTGTTGTAGGGTGCACATCGATTTCAGACTTCGTCTCCTTGAACAAGTTAAAATTACGATCGGGTATATATAATACCTACAAGACATATAAATTTAACGAACTCATAGCGTAACTCAGAAGACAGTTGACGTAAGTAAAAAATTTTAAAAATAACAGGATAGCTCGGTGAATATCAACCCCAAAATAAAGTACGAAAAAACTGTCGTAAAGAAGTGCAAAAGCCGAAAATAACAAGCTGCGAAATGTAATAGGTCTGAGTTACGACTACGACTGTGTGGTCCGGAGGAGTTTGAACTCTGACCTCCCGGCTATATTCAGGTATCTTCGTATCTCCGGAGATTCGCACAGGCGTGGGGGGCGGAAGATATGCAGGTCTTCATGATGGCCAACGAGAATAAGCTTCGAGAATCTTCGGACTATTCAACGTACGCGAAGCCCATCGGGTCTTAAAAACTGAGGTGGTCCATTGTCGAGTATTCCGACCGTCTTGAAACAACCGAAATCATGTTCTCCCAAACGTATACTCCATGATGTTAACAAGAGTTAGGCCCCATATTTATTACCATAAACTTGCTGCGGCTCACCCCACGTTCAGGGAGGTAATTATTTCAAGCAAGATCTTTTCTCCGACCACTTGACTTCTTCCGGCGCTCGTTGCGGCCCCACAAAGGACCTTATACTCTTCCCCTCATCCGAAAACCATTTTTTCAAACCAACTTTGAAACAGACTGTAAGACTAGATTCGTAGACACGTAATGAACGAAATGATCCTATAGAATTTTCACAGCTAAAAATGAATACTTCGAAACTTTTGCAATTTCTCAAGTATCCGTCCGAACCTTTTTGTCTTCAGAAGTCCAGAAATGATTTGATATTCTGGAAAAGAAGTATTATCTCCTCACCAGTATGTTCGCGGTAACAAAAAATTAAGTGATCATGTCACGCATCGTTTTTGCAGACTTTGTAGTCGTTCTGGGGATGTTGGCGCATGTAGTATGTAACACAGTTATCGCATGCGCTTTTCGCTTTACACTGCTGTTTCATAACTCGTGACCGTGTACACGTTGTCCCGCATACAAAGATATGTATAGTAGGTATATATATATATATATACAAAGTGGGGGGGGAGGGTCCACCCACGCTTTTAAATGTACTGTACACGTTCCAAAAAAAAAAATTTTTCTCATTTTTTCTTCTCTTATTCGAACAATATAAAAGAAGAAGGTACAATTGTTTCAAGGCATTAAAAAATGCCTGGGATGTATGCAGTAGCCGGCATAAAACGCGGCGGCGTATTCTTCGCCGCTGAAAAATGACTGCAGATGTAAGTTTCTCTGGTTATATTCTCTGATTCGTCGAGATCTTTTGGCCAGTTGTCAAACGACTTTTATCGTGCTTTTGGGGAGCGTCCAAATCTTCCGAATATACATGTGCCAAACTCTGGGGCCGAAGACCCTGTGATCTTGAACTTGCCAGATTATATTCTTCCAACGAAATACTCCCCCCGTACCGTACTTTCTTCATTGGCGCGGCGCCTCTCATGTGCAATGAAAACGGGGCTTCGAAGAAACACTAAACAAAATGGGGTCATGTAACCTACAGTGGTTTTTTTATTAATGAACATCGTACAATATGTAGCCGATGCGGAATAATAATACTGGGAATTTATCGCGCGATGAGAATCAAATCCCTCACATGGATTTTGAAATGATAGACGTAGGTACGTCAGTTCGGCTTTTGGCATATAGCAGGAAGGCTGGGTGGATTTGGCTCAGAGAACCGCCGGATGAACGCCTTTGGAGAAATTGAATTCTCTGCAAAAAATAGCACCGGAGGTTAGAGAATATCTTCTGGAAAGGCAAAATAAGAAGAAAAAGAAAAATTAAAAAACCCGAGGCAAAACGTTACGATGCGTCATGGATAAAGTCTCTGCAGAGATTCACTTTCTTAATCTGTTCGAGATTCAAAATCCACATCCAGTGATTCTAATACTAGATTACTAGGAATACTAGGTTATTGGAAAAGAGGTTTAGACAATCTTTTTAATTTTTACATCTGCGCAGGTGAATTTTGCCGTAGGCTGATGAAGTTTCCGCAACTATGGAGCATGACAAAAATAGTCTTTCGTCTTTGTTATTAAGTTGTCAACCATTGAAAAAATCAAGGCTACAAGTTGAGATCAGACGTTGTCAAATCAGATAAAAAAAAAACTCTGCCTTGTGCAACTCCAACCCAACGTTATGCTTTCGCGCCAAGACCTGCGTGAAAAAATGATTAAGGTTGATTAATCCGTCCTCATTAATCAAAAACCAAGATTATCATTTCTTGGATCAACCAAAATAGAATCAGCGATTTATCAGTCTGTGCATCATTGATTACTCTAGGGTGCGTATCAAAATCTGCCTCCAAGTACATACAGAATATTTCTGTACGTCCTTCCGCTGGAAAGCCAGAAGACATGTATACGTACGTATACATCGACGTTTATCAAATATCCCATCCTCAGATACTTCGATCTAAAGTTGTAAGTATGAGGTAAATGTCTTCCTAAAGAATGTCAACGCCTAACAAAAAATGAGTTGTAAGGCAACTGGATAAGGATTCTGAAGATAAGTGTGGGTCGGGAAATGAAAAATGAAGAGCGATGGATATATAAGAGTGAGAAAGAGCGGAGAGAGAAGGACCTAACGGTTCGCACGAGCGAGGTTTCGGTAAAAAGGATGTTTCTCCGTGCAGAATATAACCACAGCGGCTACAGGGACCGCGAAGAGATGCGAGCGAACGCGCGTGTCCTTCGTGTGCCGGTGGAGGTCGATAACAATAGTCGGTATAACGGGGTCGAGAGTGTCTCGTGTCACCACCATTACTACACGGACAATCCGCATCGTTTGCACGGCATGAGTTGAATCCGTTGATTCAACTTATTTTACGCTATGTAATATATAATATTCTTCATTCAGATGCAATTATAACGTGAATAAAGTGCAGAAGGAGTCGATAGAAAACGTTGGAATTAACGCCGCTGCGTTATCGAGCAAATTATTTATGAAAGGAATGTTTAATGACCGGATGAACATTACATTTTCTGCATTTTTTCATTTAATCAAACATGGAAAATATCTCACGGATGGTGAGTACTTACACGAGGAATTATATAGGAACATGACGTTATGACGTTGAAAGAATGATGAATGTATAATATTTTAACATCATTCTCATTGTTTTATTGATAATCATTGGAGTGGTAACACTACCTATAGCAACATGAATTTCTACAATATGTAACTACAATTCTAATTCGTATCGATACAATAAGACTCTGTTCCTGAGTGTAAATATAGAAATGAGAAAACGAGATAATTATAATCTCTCGCATTTATCTTTTGTATATGTATAGGTATATCCATGCATACATATTAGAACTTCGTAGATTAATTTTATTGATTCACTCGTGCAATTTTTTTTTCAATTTGTTAATTTTTTTTCCACTTGCTTATCATATCATTGCGAGATTAGTGAAAATTCACTTTTCTAATAGAATTAAACACGTATACTTGTTCATTTGCAATTGTTATTTCCTATACATTATTGTTCAATATCCGTGAAATAAAGTTTTGCATGGTATTTTCAATGGAGGGTTTACATATTGAAAAATGAAAAAAAAATTCTTTCGATAATTATTATTATAAGGTTACAGTCGCCCGGCGTTTCAAAACAAGATGTACATTGTAATAGAAAGTACCGTTAATCTTCACATTCAACGTTAATATAATATGGACTTCAATTATCATAGTATTACTATTGTTGTTGTTATTTTTCATATTACTATTATTATTAATAATTCAGGTTTTTTTTTTCTTTTGATCACTTTTTTTCATCATAATTATCATTATCATTGTTATTATTTTTATTATGGTTATTGTTATTATTGTTGTAGTTATTATCATTATTATTATTATTATTATTATTATATCCTCATTAGGATTATTCAATTACTTTTAATTTCCATTCGCCCTATTCTAGGCGTGACTAACTATACGGACTAATTAGTCGTCAGTTTAGTAATTAGACCATTGCTAGAACTATTGTAGGTCTGAATTCGTTCACTATATATTGACCTATCTATCTATCCTACGTAAGTAAAATAGTGAAAACAATCATGGTTGTAGGTATCAACGGTTCTGCTTAATAATATAGCAATAATAAGTACCAGTTATGTTATATTATATTCAGGTATCTTATTCATGTTGATATAATTAAATTTTTGTATAAACCGAAATCGACATTGTTTCGCGTTCAAAAATTGAGCTGAAAGTAAGAAAAATACCTGTATGATCACGATTCGGTAATAGTTTAGGAAAAAAGAAAATTACATGAGAAACAAAAATAGAAAAAATTCAAAGATGGAGAGAAAGAAAAAAACGTAATTTTTATCCATTTATGGCACCTACACGCGCCTAGTCATCACGCGACACACTCACATTTTTTTACCAATTTTTTTATCTTGTTTTCAACTCCCTTAACTATTTGATTATAACTTGATAATTATTCAATAAATTTTAATTATAGTATGTTAATAGGTTAAAACTTGTCAAAAATAGGATATCCTCTATCAGGGCGTAACATGTGTATCGCTGATTAATATATGTGAATATTATTTATTACTTTATAGATCGGTGAAAAATTTTTGTACGCTAAAATGTGAGAAAACAATGTTGTTATTATTACATGTACACCTAAATACTATACTATACTTACAGGTATGTATCATACGAATATACGCGTATAACACAGTCACTTAAAAATTATTTACAAATCGTTATATTCATTGATCTATCATAGTTTTTAGTCAATAACATCGATTCGAAAAAAAAATAAAAAATAATAAAAATAAAAACCAAATGTTAATTGAAACTAAATCGGACTTTCGGAATGTACACATTCGATATTTTTGATTTTTTTGTTTTGTTTTTTTCGTTTTTTTTTTTTTTTTTTTTTGTTTGTTGCTTTTATCATACTTATACGTCCTTGCATAATTACAATTATAAATCGTAAAAATCAATTCTAATAAAACATCGTCGTGCAATAATCAAACTCCTGAAATGCCGCATCATCGTCATCATTATCATATTAATTTTAATGTTATATTAAATGCTAATAATCTAGTATCAATATGGTGATAGTAATAGTAAATCGCAGTGATAATCAAAAAATATTCTGTAACATTCACAAAGGAAGCGTATAGTCAAATCCTCATGATCATAATCATAATAATAATCATTACAACATTCATGATAATCACAACAATAATAATAAAATCAATAATGATGATGATGATGATGATGATCATGATGATGATAATAATAATAATAATAATAATAATAATAATAATAATAATAATAATAATAATAATAATAATAATAATAATAATAATAATAATAATAATAATAACGTAGATGACAATAATAATGATACAATAACAAATGTGAAATTGTAGATAAGTGGTTAGATTATTAAAAATTTAGAAATTGTAGTGCGTTATGTAGGATTCACTTCAACGTTACATTTAAAAACACGTGCTTAATATCTAATTACCTTTATCAAAATTTTGCTCGAGTTAATTGTTAATATACAAGTTTTTTTCGCTTTTTTAAATTTATTTTTGTATTTAAAATCTACTATCGGATGTTATTATAATTGAATTTGTTCTTGCCTATCGGCAAAAAAAACAGCAACACCGATAGAAATGAAACAAATGGAATCATTTTTTCCCTTTTTTTCTAATATTATGAACAGAAAATAATGATAATTACGATATTAATTGTATAAAAATGTTTAAAAAAAAAACAAAAAAATATAGAAATTCTTACCAACGATCATATTGATTCTATGATTAATCAATTATTAATCATTGATTAACTTTCACATAGAAATTTATCAAAGTTTTACAACAGACCAGTTATAATATAATTATCTCGTAGTAATTCATCGCGTTGATCAATAAAGATCAATAAAAAGCTATACTGTATCATATTGAACATTGTAATTAGTAAACATGATTAATTGATTCAAGGATGGATCGTACCGCGAAAATGAGCGCAGGGTGAGAATAAAATTGATCAGCAAAATGTAAAATTGGTTAACGAATAAAATGAAGGCTGTTATTTTCAGTAAAATCGATCGATTGATTAGTCTATTAGTAATTTACAAAAAAAAAACAAAACAAGAAACAAATAGATCGTACAATTGTCTGGAAAATCCCAAACATGTGTAAAGAAGTGTATTATAAACATAATCATAGATAATACAATAGAATTAAACCACAATAAATGGCTTACTTCTGGTGATAAAATAACATTGGTTTTAGATTAAGTAAAATTATCACACAAATTTGCGCTCGTTATAAACTGCGCATACAATTCGCGGTCTTCTTCACCTTTGTTTTTTCCTTCATTTAGACTTCAAGTTTATTATTTTTCACCCTGCAATTCTTCTTTCTCAATTCTTTTCCTTTTGATTTCACTGTGCCCTTTAAAGCAATGAGAACAATGTAAAACAGCAGCAGATCATCATTATCAATTGCCATAATAATTACGAAAGTCCATATCACGTGTCTACATTATATGTATCCTATATAATAGTTGAAGAAAAAAACTGATGGACTGGATTTAGGAAACACGTTGAACATTATTGAACATGATTCTATCTTATGAAAAATAATAATTTTAATAATAATAATAGTAATAATAATAGTAATAATAATAATAGTAATAATAATAATAGTAATAATAATAATAATAAAGAATCAAAAAATAAAGAAATCACTGGCAACTTTTGGTTTTTCTTTTTTGTTTCTCAACTTAAACTACATCTGTATGCGTTACAATCCATATAATGTATAAAATAAATCACGAAGGTTATCAGTAAATAATAATATAAACTTGAATAATAATAGTGGTTATTTATTTGCAAAATGAACGCTGCGGTCTTATTATATTGATAGAAATTTTTTTTTGAATCGTTCTCACTATTTCATTTTCTTTTTTTTCTGTTCTGCAAATATAATTATTGTACCAATTGTAAACGTAAAGATCAAATCATTCGCACTTAAACATGATTCTCACTTTTACGAATATCATACAAACCAATTATTATTTTCACCATTTTCGTGAATTATCGTTGCTTGTTTTTTCTATCTTTCTTTTCTCTTCCTTGTTGAGTAATGTATAATATATTGTTGCACAATATTAATTGCTGACAATATTTATAGTAATTACATTAATAATAATAGTATTATATAATAATAATATTGACAATTATTCAAAACTCGCCGGGGATCCCGTCAGGTTTTTCCGTTATTGAGGGAGAAAAAAAAGAAAAGAGGAATCCGATCGGCTGTAGTAATTAGAAGTATCTACCTGTATAAACGTGTAAACTCATCGCGGTGAAATCCTCGGAAATAAGTCCGATCAACGCCCGCAACTTGACACTACGGGAAAAACGTAATATCTAGATACAATGTCGTCCTTGGAAACTTACGTAATCGGAATGACTGCGTCGCCGTGGTCATTTGGTGGCGATAAAGACGTCTGCTCTGAGATGGGTGAATAATGTTTTTTTTCAATTTTTTCTTATTTGTGTACTTTTTTCATTTTTTTTTTTGTCTTCCTAGTCAATTTTGTTTCCGTCATCTTCTTTCTTTCCCGTGTATGATCATGCCAGTTTATTCATTTATTCGTTTATTTGAAAGAGCGAAATTTGAGGACTTGGCGATCAACCAAGGCCGGCCCACTGTATGAAGTCCGGTACTTCACGGACAGGGACATCTCTCGCCAATGCTTTCACCCGAAGATTCCTATCTTCCGTGAGCAATACTACTTCACGTCGTAGCCTCCGTGGCTGGCCTTCTTCTATAAATGATTTTAAAAATTCTAATTTCGTTATCCAACGAATAATGAAGAATCTTAATTATAAAAATTGCGAGGAAAGTCATACAACATGTCTTATAAATGAAATAATTAGCTACAACTGTTGCAAATGATTCTGAAAACTGCTACGACGTCATTGGATTCCGAGTGCTAATGTAGTTTCTAGGATTTTGTTCGACGAAATGAATCAGCGAAATTATTATGACGTTCATTTGATCTGCAGATTGACCCAAATCATTCGCTTTATATTGAATCCCCCCCGATTATTCTGGGTACTCTGAAATTCCCAGGCCTTTTTCTAGGTTCCTAAAAATCACGTTGGATTTCAAGAACCCAAGAATCGTTCATAGAATAATTTTTTCTTCCCTTTTTTTTCATTTATTTTAAACTTACCGGCGCTGTTTTGTTCCTTGCTGTTGGTTCGGCATAAGCTTAAACAGGTTGCTAGAATTCTGTCATCGTTCCTGGTAAGCCCATCCTGAAACAAACGATCACTTTTCTTTTTGTTTCTCTTATCATCTAAAAGCAACGAGAAAAATTTGACAGTTATACGTTTTCACGTGGGACGTTTTTTCTCGGTGTCTGAGATATTTTCGGTCCATCAGCGATGTTATATTACATCGATATCTTGTACAAGATAAAAATTTGAATCTAACGATGGCCATTCTAATGTTCCGATTTCAACGTCGTTTGAATTGTCAATTAAGTCGTAATTGGCATTAAACATAGACGGAGTTCAGTCTGCCGCTGCCTGCTGCTGCTACCGCAACTAGGTCAAACGTCGAATATCATTAGATGGAATGCACGCCGTAACAGCGTAGACAAAATTCACCGGCCATTATGCATCGAAGTTAATAATTTTTTCGTCATTTCTATTTCCTGTATTCTCAAACCTCCTTATCTGAGATAAGAGGAAAAAAATAAGAGTCGATGCGCGTCTCCAGCGACGAGGTTTATATTTTATGAACTGTGGAGGCTCGAGACTCGAGATAAAAATGAGAAAAGCTTCAGTGTAACTCGTATCAGAGGAACCCCCACGTAGAACATGAATAAACTAGAGACTCGCGCCTCCTAAGAAGGCGAACTCGCGACACATTTAGCACCTTAACACTCAAGTGTAAGTACTTGTAACGAACATCCGAGCCCAGTCAGTCCACTTCGTTATCTAACTTGCGTTACATAGGTAAAGGGATTCGAGCGCATCTCGAGAAATTTCACACGACTAGGCAGCCTCGGCCGAGTGGTTTCTCGATACTCAAAGAATTCGAGCACATTTTATCTTTGGAAATTATAGGCATAAATCTTACCTGGTTAACATCTTCCTCGACGGTGAATGTACTGGAGGTCAGCACCGTTCCCCTTGTCGTTAGACATCGTACAGCTGGATTTCTACTACGAGCAAATGTCAGTGCCACTCTAGAATTTTCAGCTACCCTGGCGACGTGCTCAGGATCCAAAGCGGCTCTAGAGGCTGGTGGACAGTCGCGAGAATCACCTCCACGAGCAAGACCTTCTAACTCGTTGAGAACTGAAATGTAAAACAAACAAAAAAAAACTTTTTGTTAATTTCGGGGTTGGTAAAAAGGTAAATCCAGTGATATTCGGTCGGGTTCAAAATTTCGGACACCGAAGCTAAATCAATTGTTGAAGACTTTAAGTTTGGCTTAAGTTGGTCCTAGCGTGACATTGGAATACCTTCCGGTTGTCTAGAAGCTAGCAAAGTTGGTATACTTGGCTCGGTTAAGCAGCCCTTGTAACTCGCGTAGCACCCCGGGGCAGTTCAAACAGGCGGTTGAGAGAAATTCAAGAAAAGTATTTGTTTAAAAAAGCGGTCCCTCTGTGTTTGTGAAGCAGACACAGTACGGCATGCGGGAGGGCGGGCACCCACCCTTTCCCATTCCGTTCCGTTCACCATATCCTAGTTGAATGCCGCCCAGCATCGAAAGGGAATGAAAAATGGCGGTGTTGATATAAATAACAAACATGAGAGAGCAAACATGAGACTCTGGGGCGTTAAGAGAAACGAGAATCGAGTGAGAGAAACTAAAATGAAAAAAGATTAAAAAAAAAAGACCGGCGTCAGGTAACCAGCTGCTAGAGTGCAAGAGAGCAACTCTATGAAAGAGGTGATAGGTGAAGCGACTGCGTTGGCGCTATTCAAATAGTCGTCGGTCTCGACTGTTAGACCCTAACCTAGAACAAGCGTAACCACCTAGGAGTGTCCAGCGAGAGTGTTAAGAGAATCCGTTGCTCACTCTTCACCGTGAGAGTTCATTGCTATGAAGTATCAGCCGTTTTCAGAAACGCATGTAATTTTCAATCGTGTCTTTCTACGAACTTCATTCATGGACTTACATCAAAGATGGCCATGTATTCCTATAGAATTTTCTACCTATATCATGAACTCGTGATCGAGTTCATTGATAAAATTACCAATTTTTTGGTTCATTTCAATCACCCCTTGTCAACGTGATACATTTTCATAAGTAACACTGAAGCGATTAGTGATATCTTGGTGGATCAAATCGATTGGGGTGAAAATTGAGAAGATGGTACCGTTACAATTGCGAAAATTGAATATTGGCGACGCTAGTCTGGAGTCTCTTTAACTAGCTTAGTACGGGTTTCCGAGTCCATTACGTACAAGTATAAACGCAATTCGTCAGTTGTCAGATGCTCGACGCGGGTACTCAACGCGGAGTTCACGAAACATATAAACCCTAAGAGGATTTACGAGACCTACTCAAGTTTCAGTCCGTTATACGCGGACGCCACGCCACGCTAAGCGAAACCAAACCAACTCAACTCAAGTCGGGAGGCAAAGCGAGCGGAATTATTTATGACCCGAAACAAGATTCGTTATTCTTTCATCCCATAAAGCTTTCGTCGATTCCTGAAATCCGCAAAGCACCTGCTGCTCACCGAGCAGCGGGTTTTGGTTCTTTGGTAAACTTCGTAATCCGAGCGTCATCTTGAGTATGGTAATGGAACCGAAGAAAATATAAGAAAACAAAAAAGAAAAACAAAGTGAAGTCAATCCTTCTCTGATATCCTTAATCCTTGAGTGTAGGTGGTATAAACTGCCACACGCGACGAAGTTCTGTCTGTCCATACACCTACACGTGTACACGCAGTATCTATGTTCTCTGTTCGGAAATTGAGCGGATCGCTGCTGCAACGAAAGGAACGAACGAATATATAGGTAGCTGGAGGATACGTAGAGTGTGTTGCAACTTGGAGGAGGGTAAAGGTATATAGGTATGAAATGGAAAAGTCTGGATCGCGACTCGAACACGTTCGGGCGCCGCTATATTTCACCGGGCGATGCAGCAGCAGCCTCTCATCCTCTTTGGTCGAGGGAGCGAACGAATACCGCGGCGCGCCGCCCACGCCCGAGTCTTCTCTCTGAACCGGGCAGCGCATAAAACGACATGCATTCATGTATGAACCGTGAGAGCGTAACTGTGAACACTGAACTCTGCCCGTGCGCGTTGCCAGACACGCCACACGGGCCAAAGGGCGTTTGCTCATTCCGCATAAAAATACACTTTCGATTTTCAGATAGGGGAATCAAACGATCGATAAATTTAAACCTCAAATAATCTTTCCAACCTCAGTGAATTGCCGGGGCTCGAAAAATTTCGGTTCATTATTCGGTATTTCTTAAGGTGGTTATCCTCTTCCTCACGATGACTGTCGGAATGAAATCATTTACCTTTAGTTGGCGGTAAGCAACTGACTTAATGGCCTCTGTATGGCCATGACGCACCTACAGCAACGTATCGTATGGGATCAACACTTGGAACGCCAAAGGCCATGCAACAGTGCGTTGCCCTGGTCCACAGCAAGAACCTACCCCGCGGGTTTTCCTGGTCCCTCTATTCCACCCATGTATGAGATACCGTGCAGCTGCAGTGACTCGATCTGGATTTGATGAAATTACGACAATTATCAACCAGCGACTTTTATTACTTTCATAATCCGTGGGAAGAAAACGATTGGAGCAATAATCGATAGCTTTCGAGTTGACAATCAAATAACGTAGAAAAATACGTTGAATTTACAGAGGTTGAAGGACATCGAATAATATCGGAAATATTATCAATTGAATTTTCACGTCGTAATAGGAATTCGAAAGCAGAAAGAACGGTTGCCAAACAATCTCAATAACATTTGGTATGCATTAACCGGCCCGTCTACCATCGATTTTATCTCGTATGGGAATTTCCAAATATATCAAATAAATCAGAATGGCGATAGAAACGGTGAAACGAAAAGGGGATGTGCGATGAGTAGATCGTCAATATTGATCGAAAAACTTCTCGAATTTTTCACTGAGCGATTTTTTCCACACGGTTGAGAGTTCGCAGCCCAGACTTAAACTTCACTGCACATTTCTACTCGTAGCGCAATTTGGAGTGGATTCATATAAGTGAGATGTAACTTTCAACTTATGGACAAAATCTATACATGTGGTAGGAAAAATGCTGTCGCAGATATTTTATTTATAATATATTTTTCTACGATTTTGAATAGTATAAATTTTCGTAAACGTGAGCATAATTGACGTTGACCAGTTCCGAATCACCACGTTATCTTTTCCATAAAATTATTACCGTTACATCACCACCATATAGTGTTAACGGCGAAATCTGATATCAATGATAAAGTACTGGCTATAGTAATAGAAAATTTTTCAACAAATGTATGTTGTTCGATAAATCTACGCAAAATTTCAGAATAAATCAACTCGATACTACATGCGGGGATCCATTAAGATGATTAAAATTTCACCATATCTAATACTAAGGAAATCGTAAAGGTAACTTTATCCCCCGTGGGAATAGGCGACTGCGGGTCAACTCGATCTGAGAATAAAATGAAAAATATCGACATGGATATATATTTGAACGAGTGAATTCTTTTTTTTCATTAGCAAGAATAAAGAAGAGAGAAAGAGACGCTCGTCAAGAGGTCGACGTTCGAACGACGTAATCGAATAGCTTAATCTGTACTTGAAGAAAGGACCATTCGGACAAGGGATAAGACTGGCGTACCATAAGATGTATATGTATAAAAAAAGTGAAGGTGGTGGTGGTGGTAGTTCGTATCGCCCTTCATTTCAATCACAACCCTTATCCGAGTCGAATCATTGGATTCCTTTCGTACCCAGAGGAGACCTCTACGCCATATCCTCAGGAGTTCTGCGGCTGGCTTTCGATTTCATCAGAGTGACCCTTAGCCCCGTAGACGATGGTATTCTCTCTCGCTTCAAGTTAGGAAAACTTATCACTCCTTCCCACTTGGTGTCCGCGTCGTCCATCTCTCTTTCTCCTTTAGTCTTTCGTCCGCGTTTGTTCTCACTCTTCCATTTCACTGTAGTGATCCTGTCGCGAACCCTGCATAAGGTTCGACATGGCCACAGCAAGGCGCAACCAAAAACTGGGAAGTGACCAGGATTTTTTCGACGTAAATTCAATTATAAAGTTGAAAAAAAAAAAAAAAAAAAAAAAAAACGACCAAATCCTGCAGGGCATTATTTGAACAACCATGGAAGCTACGTAAAGTCTCAATTTTCCTCGGGAAAAATCCCTGACCTGTGTAACAATGAGAGAATAGTTTTTCTTGACCTAGGGCAACGAAGGGCAAGTTGCGTATGTACCTCTCGGTATGGGTCGTGTTATGCAGAGTCCTTAACTAGCTCATGATTCTGAGCGTATCCAAGCCAGATGGATTGGTTCCAAGAGGATGATGTACGACCGGTAATCAGGAGGCTGTATATCATCGATGAGATCTGACAGTCACTCTTACTACGAAATTTATTACAAAGATGAGTCGACTGAGTACGACCCCGACTCCTTGGAGAGGTGTCCTAGGCCATGACTACATCTTAAATTCATCCGCGAGAACACATCATACAGGAACATTCCATGGTATAGAGCCACATGTCAGACTTCCGACCTGTACCACGAAGGGAACATTAACCTTTTGCGTAACACGTTTCCGGTTTGATTGAAGCTAAACAATCAAAATGGTACTGCGTACTGTTGAACGTGATTGACGGCACCACTATGCCGTCAGTTATGCTGTCCTTGCTTTTGTCGATTGACATTGACTAATTTTTGATCGGGTCAATAGCCTTGAACGGTAGTTAATTCTTGAAAGAAAGCGAAATGATGCATCACGGTAATTTTTACTATTGATGACGGGCATCCAATGTTCTTTGGTTTTTTTGAAGTCACCGAGTAATATGGGTCTTTTATCGACACCCTTAAGAAGCACCTTTAATTAATATAATCTTTTTTAAAGTGGAGCAAATTGAAATCAATTTAGTTACCAAGGTTGCGACATAAGGTGCTGGTGGCATACTGCAAACATGGGAATTGTCAATTAATAGGTAAATCATAGATCATTAGACAGTGTATACCGATTTATCCAAATATGGTGGTACATGCGAGTGCCATCGAATCATTCCAATTTATTTTATTTATTAGCTTCTACGAAATACGTTCGAATGACCGAAGTTGCCAGTGGAAGAAGTTTCCCACAATCAGTGTCTTTGAATAAATTGAGTTACATCCCTGATCTGGTTACAGTGTTTTCGAGATTGGAAAAAAATGCATTCTTTGTCTGGAATACCGGCATAACTAAACGATTTGATCGATCGATCGATCAGAAGTTGGCTTGAATTTGACATTTTTTGTAACTTGTTCTTTCGTCCCACTCTTTCTTTATCCATCTGACAATTGAATGAGTGTATAGCGAAGTAATTCACAAGGATACAATAAAATGTAAAGTAGTTTCTCAAAGTGTTCGTCGTCGTCTTGGATCAGAGGCATTGATCGATTGATGTTCGTTGAACATTAGAGGCTCTTTGTAGGCCATGAAATTCCAAGAATGTCAACAGAAATGGATATATTAGAATGGATGTATTAGGTAAACCTGAAACGCGTGCATTCAGGGAGAAATTAGTCAGCAAATGGTAAAGAAACTACCATTAAGTTTCTATCACCAAGGTTGTAAGCCAGGTGCTTCGCTCGGTACGAATCGAACATATTCGATTGCCTATTATTACCAGCATCGAATTTTAAAATGACATTAACGCAACAGGTGTTTTGTGTAATTGAATGAATGATTGTCTACATGGATGTTTATTAAGCGTGATGATTTTTCCCGCATCTCCTTCGCGAAGTAAAATTAAAAAAAAAAAAAGAACGAAAAAAAAAATTTATGAAAAGGGGTATAATTTGTGTTGTGTAAGAACCGCGCGTTAGAACCTACGGCTGCTCAATTTGTACAATCTTTCAAAATCGTCCTTGACGGCGTGCTGCAGAATTACAACGGCGTGAAGATGGAATCTTGTTGTTCCCGTTGTTTATTTAGTCTACGCGATACCATACAGCCATAGTTGTACTGTAGGATCTGAGCAGGCGAAGGATAATAAAAATATTCCGAGAGAAATAGTTAGAATTATTGAACAGGGTTCAAAAGGTCGTCGAAGGAATCGACTGGCGACCGCTAGCATCTCAAAAGTATACAATATAAAGATGAATCACGCGAACCGGTACGCATGAAATCATGTCACTTAGCGATCATCGTCGAGATTATATGGAGAATGGGGTATACATTATACAGGAATAAAATTCTCAGGCGATGCAGCGTACATAACGTCAATTTGAAATTATGAAGTTTAATCATCTTGCGTGCCAAAGTAAACGGCGTCATACCTCTGGTTAGATATATTAGAAAATTTATTTAATTAGCACCGGTGTTAATAGGCTATAATAAATAGAGGTCGCAGGGTTAATGGAGGTTTAAGGCTACCTCCGTTCCACGGTAAAGAAAAAGCATCATTTCAAATATCCCGTCAGATTCATATACGTATATATTCACGATATAAAATATCGTACTCAATTTATACCGACACATGCTTCGTAACGTACATTAAAGATATTCAAACAATCTAAGTCAGGAAGGTTTACCAGGCAGCAAAACGCGATGAAAAATTCCAATCAAATTAATGACCGAGCTCGAAGTTATCAAACGATAATTTAATCATCAAAATCATGTGATATGCTATGATGAAAAACAAGAGGTGAATATATAAATAGAAAACAAATTTGATCGGTAAATCGAGCTGCCCGCTTGCTAATATATCTATATACATTTTTTTTTTTTCAGATGTTCCGATCACTGCGGTAGCAAAGATTGCAGTTTCTGTCGGGCTATAGGTTATTGGGTCGCCGTTATTACGCGATCTTCGTGAGAATTAGTCCCTACTGATGCAGTCAGTAAGCGCGCCGATCTCCCTAGTTCCAGCTGCTGTGGCGGCTCAGCAGTCAGAAGGCTCTCTCTACTGCAGATCAGCTAAGGGAATCCTCTCTCGTTCAATCGCCCCGTCATTATCATTGAGTATTCGTTTTTTTAATGCGCCACGATTGCTTCAGCGAAACGTTAACGGTGTACAGCGAAAAGATAAAAGATTAAACAATAACAACCTCCCAGATACACGATGGTATAAGACTTCAAAGGAATCGCTATGAAAAATCGATAAGGACGTCATACTGCTTGTTTGAAAGAATGAAATGAGGACCTCCAGGGTCCTCGAACATAGTTCGACCTTCATCACCGTTGAATGGCTATATTCATGTAAGAGTACTAATATTTTGAACGCAACTCCTTTCGATTTCGAGTATCAACCCAAAAACTAATGACTGGCATGAGAGAAAAAAAAGCTGTTTTTGGAGGTGAAATTTGAGATTGAGAAGTGTATGATTAAAAATATTGCTACTCCGATACACGTATGATTATCGGTTATATCGACTCACCGACTAAAGGTACCATCAGGGTATAGATGGGCTGGGTACCGGAAGTTGCTCTGGCGATAGCCTGAAGTTGTGGAAGATAGTCGATGAAACAATTCGTGTCTGGAACAAGCTGTCTCGGTTTAACTTCGATCTCAACGGATACCGTCGACTTTTGCAATATCGCCTGTAACAAGAAAAAAAGAAAGAAGTAAGTTAAATTAATAAATAAATTGGGGGAAAAAGACAAAAATCAACGAAGGGGATAATAATTGGTATATGAAAAATTTTCGTTCATGTTTGACTTTCGGTTACCATAATTTTTAAAACTATCGTTCGCATAGTTTCAATACACATTTTTTCTTCATTCCAAAGTGGGGAGAGAAAGAGTTCCCTTTTCTACCTATCCGATGGAATTATAAGTATTTTATTTATTCTTTTGTATCCTTGAGTAAATACGTAAAAAACTTATAGTACACCGGCGGCAAGATGGACGTCTCGTTAGCACGTCTGAGTAATAATTAGAACCATTAAATCTTGAGAAGGAAAAAATTATCACGGATTTGGTTCACTGGTACAAAATATTTTGTCGGTAGCACGCTCTTACAATGCTACACAGGGTGAGTACTGCATACATGATAGAAACATAGGGCGTTGAAAATTTTTCGAACTTCCGTTATCGCCAAAAATCACCGGGATAATTCACAAGCTGTAATTTATATCTCCCGGCACACAACCGGTTATTAGTAATATTTTATAGGAAATTCGATAATCCGTAGTTGAAACACCGCTAGCTGGTCTGGCACCCCGTAGCGCGGTGTGGCCGATAATGAACTCGTAATATTAACGTCGGCTGTTGTACGCAGCATTGTCTGGGCTTCGAGATAATTTTATCCAGCAGCAGACTATACACGATAATTATACCGTTGAAAAAGGTAGTGACGGTATATTCGTAATATCTAAAAGGCCTTTGTCTCGGGCGAAAGCAGTTAGAGCCGTTAAGCTGAACTCCACTTGATATTCGTAACGTGTTACCGATTGATATTGTTCTCTATTACTCAATTAAACACGCCTAGCTTAATTACATGGTAATAATCCTGTTGTTAACGACTCAACTCAATTTTTAAACCACACTCATTGAAAATAAATACTTCCATCAATCAAACGGATATCTCATCGGACGGTTTATTTTTTATTCTCTTCGAAAATTGTTTCATATCTTCTTTTCATTCACGTAGAAAACTGCTCGAGCAATTAAAATTCTAGATCGCGAATAGATGGGTGATCCGATGACCTTCGTTTGAATTCAGGTCGTAATTCTCGTGGACAAATTACGTAAGAATTATGTAGGATGTCATGGCAGCTAGATAAAAGCTTTTTCTTAGTCTTCTTCTTCTACCTCTCTTCTTCTTCTTCTTCCAACGTCGACTACGTCCGACTAGAACGAGGCATGCATGGAATCTATAGCAATTCTAATTGCCCCTTGAACAGGACCAGCATATCAATTACGCGTGCAGCACACCTATACAGCCGGTCGCAAATGTCAGACACGCGTGACGACGGGTCAGAATATAGGCAGGAAACTTTTGTCGAGCATCAGTCCGAAGCAAAATTAATACCATGTAATGTTCGGGCGAGACTAAACCCCGCGAAAACCACCTGAGACTTGACCATCGTGACGCAAATTAGAGAGGTATATGAACCGGGCTAAAAAACAACTTGATACAATTGAAACGCGACCACTCTTTTGCATGAAATTATACGGGCGAAGCTAAAGATTTGTAGAATTCAAAATTCAGGGAATTATCGCTCAAGTTTCAAGACGTTGAAAGTGTTCATTATATTTTCTCACGGTCATGGACGGTTCGAGCCCATTGCTAGACGTGACGTTTACCCGTTTTAAACTCTGGGTCATAGAGCTAGAGATTCATGAATGAACGAATGAGAATGCGAACCGAGCTTTAATATTCCATCAGCACGACGCGTATTCATATCAAAGCTGATACACGTGTAGTATGTATTGGCGACTTGAATATTTGCGGAATTGATGTAATTGCAACAATTTTAGCAATGTTAATATACATTAGTAATCGTTGGATTTAAGAATACATCGGTACGAAATGAAAAAGAATTTCTCCGATTTTTCCACCCCCTCTTAATATTTATTAAATCCATTCTTTCTCTCTTTTTTGTGACTTCGTAAATTTCTTTCGTCGATTTTTAACGGAAATTACGAGTGGACTATTCAAATTCGTAACACACATCTATGGTTCGATGACCTCTGAAGACGTAGTCAATGCCTATCGTTCGTAACTTTTCGCAGCAAGATCTTTATCGGTAATCGAGACGCGACAACTTAAAACAGCAGGGCGTTGCTTCGTGAGGATCTTCTTATTTTTCATTTTCTCAATATTCTATACGGGGTAATTAACCTCCGACATTTGAAATGGTGAAACGATGAATCGCCATAAGTTGGTAAAAAAAAAAAAAAAAAAAAATGATCATCAATTTCTCATACAACGAGTTCCGATGAATCGCGAGTCCCATTGCCGATCGTCAGATCAACGATGAAATTATATTTG
Source organism: Athalia circularis (assembly GCA_963978495.1). Classification (NCBI taxonomy): domain Eukaryota; kingdom Metazoa; phylum Arthropoda; class Insecta; order Hymenoptera; family Athaliidae; genus Athalia; species Athalia circularis. Next base: position 23,650,422 of record OZ021702.1, read on the forward strand.
AAATAAATGTTGCCATATTTGTCAGAAAACGAAACTTGCGAAAATTTCTCGCATTGTTCGTCTTTGACCGTGATTGGCTTGGATCGGACTTTTTGACTCGACTTGAAAACGATGATCATTATAATCTGTGTTCTAGGAAATCAATGCGAACGCATTTCAGATCTCTCTCAGCTTCTCTCTTTCTCTCGAGTTGTGCTACAAAGTTCACCGATGACTTCATCTGTAATCTATAGGCCTTTACTCTGGTTTAAAACATTCGTAAATTCCTAAACGGCCATACGTGTACCGTTGCTCACCCGTTGGCTGGTAGGCCTTAGGGAGCAGCAGCACGGCTTTGCGAGTATTAGGTATACATATATACCTATATCTTCTGGTAGGTAGTCAGGATCTAGTATTATGCCTACCTAGCATCTAGTAGCTAAATGCAGGTATATAGGTATAGCCATGTGTGTGTATGTCTGTGTAAGTGGTCGTCCGGTGCTTTCGTCGTGAGAACTTGGCTCGGATCACGCACAAACCCTCGACGCCCGCGCATATTAAACACGGACAAAAGAAGTAAAGAAACAGAGCGCATATAAGTCGCATCTCAAGAGAGAAGAAATAAAAGTTCAATTACGCATGCGCAACACTTTACTTTTAGAATAAACAATATTTTCACGTACGAGGTATCCCGATGTCCGTGACAAATTTTAATCGGGACTTTATTTCAATCAGTGTCATACAACTATTGACCCACTGAACTCTTCGTAATATACATTATTCGGAGCGCCCCTGCACACGCAATGATGATTAAAAAAAAAAAATAACATAAAGATGATGATAATGAAAAATAAACACCTGTCTCCCTCCCGCACCCGCATATATTACAATAAATATGTGTACAAGTATACCTTCAATGTGGTATAATGTAATGGAAAGTGATGCGCACACCTCGCAACTGAATCGCTCGATCGGAATAAGAAGAAAAAATCGTCTGATCGCGAGCTGAGAATTACGAATGAACGTCTTGGGGTGAGTTTTTGTTAAGATCGTGTGTTCAAGCTATAGGTATCAATATGGTAATTGCCTTACAATTAGTGGAGCTAATTGTGATGTAAAATTATCTGAACGTGATAAATTATAATTGACCATTTTTGTAGACTAATAATCCGTAAATATTAGGATTGTTATCAGTAAACCTTTTAGAAACCCTCAGACAAGGAAATGCACTATCGTGTTTCTCGGATATAATTGCGCGTCTCGAAGAAAGTTCACGCAATAATTTCGTATGTGATGGTTTCCTAGTTCGTGTGGTTTGTTGTTCATTTCATAACCATAAGCAGAGGGGGGTTCCATATCACCGAAGGTTTAAATAATCATTATCGTAGAATAGGCGTACGTGCGAGCGTGGAATGGTTGGGTACGGCACGTTACGCATCGGATATCTTATATTTCTCTCGAGCAACAGCCTAGCAAACTAAGGTAGATATTATACACCTATACCATAAGCACAACGCGACTACCTTAGCCATGACATTCACATTCTTCCCAGAATGCAACTCTCGCGTTGAAACGTGTCTTTGCAAAATATGGAGGTTTAATCTTGAATGAAATCTGAGTAAAATTTCTTCTTTTTCTTCTGCTTATTCTTCTTCTTCTTCTTGTACGCGGCATAAACGCAGTAAATGTAAAACAAAGTAGTAGGTAGGGTACATAGCATGCCTATATATTTACCTGCCTCTACTTCCCAACTTATATGCATTACCTACTCTGCACGCGAGATAGATATAATGCGTGATTTCCCGGTGCAGAAAACATGCTTAAACAATTCAATTCAATCTCCGAATTAAGTATTTCAGTTTTCATTCGTCCAATTCACGCAAACTGACTTTCAAACCTACAGATCGATCGTCGGTTGATTGAATCTTAATATACGATGTAGATTGTAGAATAATGATCGTTTAAATCATATGCAAGCTCAAGAGGTAAAAAAAGCTTCACGCCATACGCGTGCCGCTACGAATAGAAATGCCCTGATTACTACCAGCGCAGCTCTATAACTCCATACGTCTCACTCTGATGGATATTTAATTATGAATAACATTAGACGTTCAATGCCCGAGACGCGGTCGTATCTTAACGTATGTACATTATAACTCACCTATGTAGAATATGATCTTAGTTTTCTTAAGATTAAAATAGCAAATTAATGTTCCATTTATAGAATCAATACAACTACCTACGTGTTCAAAAATTCCTAGGGTCACTGTGTCAACTGTCTCTCAGTCCGACGTTTGAAGGCGTGGGAGATGAGCATGATTTGAATTCAATGCCACAGCATTCTGAGGATCGATCCATCCGTATACTTTTTGCGTTGATTTTATACGATATGCAAATCGATGCATTGAACCCGACGGCGGAGCTGTTGGCTCCTCGGATCTTGGCATGAGTATCGGTCGCCGGTTTACACGCCCGGAGGAAAATTCATGGAAATTCACTAAGTTGTTTTCGATTTCCTTATTGTTGCCCGTCGGCTTCAAAGCCATCCCAGTTTAGACAGCTCGCATTCTCGCATGGAATATAATCAAGAACATGCAGAGTTAAGGCGCCGTGTCGCTTTGCACTACAGCCTGCACGGAAACCCTTCGGGACGAAGTTAAGCGACCGAAACCGACAATACGTCCCGGCATTGCAACCGCGCCATCAATTAGTGTCCATCTATCAAGTTACAACCAGAAAAAATGACCACTTTTTATTGCTAATCGATTTCGTAAAGCTGGAAGTTATTATGCAATCGACGTGCGGGTATATCGAAACCGACCAGAATGAAGAAAATAAAAATAAAAAATCAGAAAGATAATAGTGACGAGAATAAGCTCGACCCTAAAAACCCGTGAAAGCTTCATGAAATTTTTAACTGTACATTATTATATCACATTGACATCGACATTTTTTATTGCTCCCGGATTATATGTTCTCGTAGTTTTGGGTAGTCAGCCAAAAAAATAGTATGAGATGAGCAGAGTCTGTCATATGTGTATTCTCAGCGAATGAAAATAACAAAAAAAAATCTATAAATATATAGGTAATACGCGACGGAAATAATTTTAACAAATAGCTCTTGTCTGTTCTTCAGAATTCAAGTATGTAGGTATGCAATAATTAATGAGACAGAATTCCATCCGTTTGTAAGACCGGCGAGTTTTCAAATATCCTATGACAGTAAATTGCAGCGATTCCCATTGAAACTGATAAATTTACGTGGACGTAAATTTCCTGTTCGTGATAAGAAGCGTACATAACACGGTGGAAGCTGCACGAGTACGATCGTCGTATGCGGGCTTCATTGGTCGTCTCGAGCTGAATGCGCGGGTCGTAAAGTCGTTGATGTTCATAAATGTAGCAGTTCGAACATCGATCGAGTACGAAATGCTCGTAAATCGTGGACTGTGAAATCTGGTATAAACTCGTGAAGCACACCTACGTTCCAAGTTGTAATAATATTTTTTTAATACATGCACAAATCGTGTACGAAAGTATACACCTAGTACAACGCAAAGCGGAGCCCTGCGGGAAAGCCACCTGGACAACTACAGCGGCAAAGCACCTGGACACGGCACAAGTAAACTCTTGCGGGGCACCTGGGGCACAAGCCTCAAGGGGCACGTTCTGTGCCGGTGCAACAGCCCGGGATGATCTGTGGATCTCAAGAATGATCTCGCGGCTTTACTCAAGGACGTTCAGCAGCAGCGGCAGCAGCCACATAACATAATACAGCGGTAGGATATAGGAAGAAACTTGCCGCTTATAAGCCACGTGGCGGAAAGTACGTGCGGAAGAAGTTAGGCTCAGGTACGTGATCCTGATTCTCGTCAAAGGATAAGGAGAAACTTACCGGGAACTACGAGCCTTGCCACGTGCACCATGGACTTCTGAGTTATCCGCACTGCCCACTCGCTACAAACTGCTGCGCTATAGGGGAGATAAATGTGATGAGGTGAAAACAAAACGTACGTCCTACCAAACCTCTCGATGACGTTTCGACTCGCGATCAAACACCCCTTATTACTCACGGCACGAAACAATGGAGAAATTTTTGCATTCGGAGACTATTGCGTTTATTGAGAAATAATTTCAGCTGGACGATGAGTTACCGATGGAATTGTAACGTAACCAGCTTCTCTCCGCAGGTTAACCGACGACCATCTCATTCGCACTTTACCCCGTTTCTTTAGACCTATAGTGCAACGAGGCAAACATTGACATTGTCACGAGTTGCCTCAGCCTGACTGACTCTCTCCGACGTGTCTGAAGAGGCCTCGAATAAGAACCCGTAGGAGACCACAAGGGTGTTTGTTCTGTGAATGACTGAGCTAATAGAGCGACCGACGACCCCTCGATCAGTGCACATGGGTGGTTACCATGTATTCCTGAATTTCACTACAACTTATTTGTGATAAATGTGACTGGAAAATGTTGCGGCAATTGAATTTTCAATCCAGAGTTTAAATACTGGTATTTCGGATATCACATAGATACCGCTTGTGCAGGAATTGTAATAGCCATAACGCCGTAAAAGCTACGGCAGCACCATAAGTTCCGCGAACATTGATAAATTATCAATTTATGGAGATAGCAAACCCGATACTACGACATTATGCAAAACGATTCGTCTCTTAAGATTATCTCAGCATGCGGTTGCGACGTTCTTGGTCTCATGTAATTCATTAATCACAAGGGAATTACATTTTGCGCATAAGGTGTACAATGATCCACGAGGCAGGTAACTCAATCAAGTGCAATGGGAAAATTCATTCGTCCACCACACGAAGTCCACCCGTACAATTCAAGAGCTTCAAGAATTTCAAGTTTGATGGATAACCCCGTACATACGTAGATATTCCCTCAGCGATTCGTCCTCCCTACACAACCTAACCGCATCATAAATATTAATACAAAATCACAAGAATCTCCTGAGCCACAATTTGCGCCATTGTTATATCTCGGTGGTCATAACAATCCGTAGGTTATGTCTACATATTTCGTCATAAAAATTAAAGATTTCTAGAGCAACTGAACACCACCGGGTGTTTCGTTGCACGTCGTTACAGTCTGCCCATTATTTTGTCTGAACAATAGAGGCAATGTCCAGCAGCTTTCCCGAGAGAGGGTGAGGGTGTTGAGGTTATCTCTAGTCACCAGATGATGCAAAGGGGGTCCCCAAGCTCCTCCCAGGAGACCGGGGGATGGAGCGCACATAAAAGTTTGAATTTAACTGCACCAACAACGCGACGCGACCCACGCTGAACGCAGGGTGCAAAATATGGTCGAGGAAAATCGTAATAAGTATTTTGACGAATGAATATTTTCAGACATTTTTCGCTGCGAGGAGACAAAGAATAAATGCTGGAAGATTCGAAGTTGGAATAGGAGGAGCAAAAGAAGGAAGAATCTCCACCCCTATCCGAATATCTCGACCTCAAGATAGGATATTCCTAATTGTATATATTTGCCGGGTATTTATACGGCCATTCTATTCAAATGGCTAGAGGATGCCGTTGGCGGTAAGCTATACCGGAGGCTTTGCAGGCAGCAAACTACCGGAGGATCTGGCCCGGTCTATTTCAGGATGATTCAACTCAGGCAATTCTCTTTACAACGAACCAACCACCGCTCGAGAAGAAAAGAAGAGGACTTCTCCGGAGGACAAAGAAGTGTCGTTTGTATTCTCGAATTGCTACCTTGTCCCACAGTAATTTCTACTGTAGTGCGAAACGACGTACGTCGGTTACCGTACAAATAATTGTTACTATCAACAATTACTTACTTCCACAACTTGTAGCTCGGACTACGGATGTATGTATAAATATTTTTTTAACTATATAAATAAACGCACATGTATTCGGTTTCATTTTGTCGCAAATTTAATATCCACGAGAAGAATCATACGATTTCAGAACTTTACAGCGTTCATAGCATCTGAAATTTAGTTACGGACGTATATCCTCGAAAACCACACAGCCGATTTATTTATTTTTTCTCTCTCTCTCTATTTTGCCGTCTTAATCAGCTTGTGGAATACCACGAAATTGCTTTTTCAGACGAACCCCCTTAATATCTCCCGAAGGAAAGATAGGATACGCGGTTTGGGACCACCTCCGTTAAAATACCCCGTTCAGATAATTATGGAGTCTGGAATTTCAGCTCTTCGTCGAAGTTTGCGGAGGCGGAATAATTATTGTCTAGAAACGAGGTAAGTACGTGACGTCCGTTATACTATGCACGGGGTAAACTTTTACAAGACCCTTGTTTCAGGATAAGCATTTCAAATATTAGACAAACGAATCCTACGTAGATTCAAAGAATTGGATTCTGGTACAACGTATAACCAGAAATTTAACCATGCGAATTCACAATTTCTATGAAAATCGATTTTCGTTTACATCCCCGCAAGCTTTCGGGGTATATATTGTAGTAACTATGTATACATGAAGCTGCTACCGGTTAACGTTTTTGCGTATCCTACCTATAGAAACGCATTTAACATACGAATAGGTGATAATATTTTCGTATTCAGAACGTCGCATCGACGATTACGTGGAATTGTCGAACGCAATAGAAATTATCGATTCGCAACTGAACGTACAGGTATGATCGATGGGACGAGAAAAAAAGCGCATCACTCTGGATGCGGTTCGAAAGCTGAAGCAGAATTTTCATTCTTTTTTCTTATATTTTTACACTTCGAATTCACGGAGCTTCCATAAAAGTTGGCGAATTTTTCGTTACCATATATTGCACACCCTTACAGAGATTATCTGCAATGTTGATTCATTGATGAACGGACGAGACTGGACCGACACTAACGGGCGGTAATTAGTTTAGACCAATTAAGTGAGTTACTCTTCCCATCAGCTTCGTTGGCAGTGAGTAGTGAGTCCAGCAAAAAAAAGGGAGAGGAATATGGAGATGGAGAGTAAAACAGGGAGAAGGAGAAAATGAAGGCGCAAGCTAACAGAGCCTACCTACACCGCGCTGCCGTAAAAGATAATTGTTCCCTGGTTTAATTACGTTTCTTGCTTGATATTCTCAGCGTTGAAGAAGAATTTTGCTTTACTTAGAAACAAAAGGAAATGTTACTGCACATCGTAAGGCAAGGATTTTGGTAAATTTGAAACAAAATCGATCGACTCGAATGTTGATGATAAAAATAAATGAATAACGAAAAAAAAAGATATAGGTACCGCGCGTGCATATAGCGTAGAAATTTTTTTCTCATTTTTCAATCACTCGTAATCCGAGTGGCTAATAAATTTCTGCCCAACTAAAGGGTGATTTTTTGGTGAAATGTAGAGTTAATTGTTGCAGTAAAATGGCGCACTTGAAATTTTGAGCACATGTACCGCATGTTATATGCGTTATATACATACGCGGTAAGACAGAGATATAGAGACACTACATCCAGAGGGTTCTAAATACAAAAGCAAACAAAACTGATGAATAATAATATATTTAAGACGAAGAGCAACGCAAACCATCTTTATTTTACTACTTATTTATAATTAGCGGCAAAGGTAGGTATATATATAAGGTAGGTACGTTAACCTCGACTACATATGTACCTCAATATATCCACCACCAGCTAATACTCATCATATACGCTAAATAAACGATGTGAACGAATTTGTAATGGTTAAAAGCGTAATATTTGTACGTCTTGCATAATAGTACAGATATTCTCTCAACGGAATACGAAAACATTCCTAAGTGTAGGAGTACTTCTAACATATGTACAGCACTGATGCAACCCGCGGCAGCCGTAACAGAAACGCGAAGAAAAAAGAACGTTACGCAATGCGAGAATTTCAAATTGTTTTTTGCTTTTTCTTCATTTCTTTTAAACGGAATTTATTAATTATCCATCTTCTCAGATTTTTTTTCTTAAGCTTTATGAACCGGCAGAAGTCACCTCTTCACTTTCATATGCACCTTCGATGGTAGGCAAGTAATAAAAATCAACTTTAAGATTAATAAAAACGTATCAAAACTTTTCCAATTTTGTAGCTTTATTTTTTTTTTTTTTTTTGCACTTGATAGTTTTAAGTCCATGACATTTTTTAATCAAGTAGCACGACCTTCATACGCTTATCGAACAAATAACATGAAGATACACGCTACACGGGACGTTCGAATGAGAGAAAAAATAAAAATTCTCTCTTAAATCTGGGTATAGAACGTTTGATGGATTTCTCTCTTAGATTTTACTGCGTCTTGGAGCAATTCCAGAATCCCCCCAGGGATGTCTAGGTGTATGGGGATGGAGGCCGGGAAATTCCAGGGAGAAACGATCGTAGAGTTTTCCAGATTCAGCGAAAAAGTTAACTCGACTGGAAAGTATGATTGGCCCTTTGGCGATTTATTCGATGGTTAAAATTTATCGACTTACGAAGTGCCCGTAGGGATTGTGGAAGATGATGCGGTGCAGATATTTTACACTTCACGATCGAAAGGGTTTTCATTTGCCAATTAAAAGCGTATAAAAAATGAAAGAATTACGAAAAAGAGCGGAAGAGCGCCTTGTTTGTTTGTTTTTTATTCCCCTTGTTTACTTTATTTTTTTTATTTTTTTTTTTTCATTAACTAGGAGAAAAAGCCCTTTAGATTCACCTCGGTTGATATCCTTCGGTGTGCACATACTTATTTTTGTTCTCGGAACATGCGTAACGTCATAAGCTTTTAATGTCCCCTAATTAAAATTTAGTAAACATTAACCACATCGTCTTAATTATAGCGCGTAAATTTCAGTGGTCTAATTATACTTCTACTAATGGCCCATCACCCGGTTAAGATTAAAGAATGTTTTATAAACCCATCTCTAATTACTCCATAGCGCTATGTTTTTAGTATAACTTTATCATGCACGTATGTCGACTAATATAATAACTTAACTAGTAATTATCCTTAAAGTTGAAAATTACTTGAATATACGTTATAGAAAAAAAAAAGAAACGAAAAAGTAATCGAGGCTGCATAAAGCTCCTCATATTAATTTTTTATCGTAATAATTCGGAAGATCAGAATTCAATGAACATGTTGAAGACCGACGTCTTAAAACAAAACTCTCCCCAGTAGCCGGTAACGTTTGTGCAGTCATAATAAACAATGTCTTCATGCGATCCACAAGTTGAGTCGCCGGCTATACGGGAGAGATTTTGCATGACCCACACGATGATGAAGAATAAATTCCCAACTAAACTATTTCTAAGGACCTCATCGGTGGAACGGTTAATACCTACACGTGTGAAAAAAGCTACACGGATTGCAGAAAAAAATAAAATAAAATAAAAAAAAAAACTACTTCGAATTTATCGGTTATTTCCTCGTGAAACGCATGACCATGCAATTCGCCCGTTACATTACATTACAATATCCTTAGCGTCTGCCATAGGCATCCGTCTATTCGTTACCCTTCGGAATTCCTCACTAACACCTTGGTATTAAATACCGAAGTCGCTGCAGTAAAACCGGTCCGAAGTACCCGGTACCCATACTGACTATACATTGAAAATATACCTATATAATGTACAATACGTAAAGGTTAGGTATAAGTGCGAGTAGTGAAAGAATAAGATCTCGTGACAAGCGAAAGATTTGAAATTTAAAATACCCCTATATAGGTAACTCCCGATGTGCAGTAGCTCCCATACATAAGATTTTAGCAGCCGCATCTCAAGTAAAAGCTATAAGACCGTCTATTTCTGGAATGAAAAATATCCACCAGTAGCAGACAATCGGGCTGCAGCAATTGATCGTCAACTTGCGATAGCCGATAGCAGGTATTTAGCCACGGACACAACTTCACAACCGATAGTTTATTGAACGACCTGAGACGGGGTGATTGTCAGGTGTTAACCAACACCAGGATCACCCAACCGTGCATCGCAGATCTGCAAGGTTTATTCTTAGGTAAAAGCTATAGAAGAGCGGGAGCGGCCATGCACCGGAAGATCCGATCACAGTTTGTTTGCGCTGATGCCGGTGTTCGACGATTCCTTCGCGTGAAGTGATTTTAATTGGGATAATAAAGCTTTAAATAGATGCTTCGTTGCGCCGCGAATGGCGTGCTAAGCAGCCGTAACTACTGACTTTGTTTTGTGCTTTCATTTGCACCACAGCCGAGAATTCATAAGGTGGTGGTTCCTCAGACGGTCTTTTATTGACGGGTCCAGCTGACTTCCATATAATGATACAAAAAATTATACACAATAGCATTTCGCAATTATTGAAATTTCCATTCTTTCCATTTTTTTCTCTGTCACTCACTCTGAAGACTGTAAAAAATATACGAGGGCAATTTTTTTTCCATCCCGCGTTACAACTTTTTTTTAATAAAAATATGTCAGCGTAAAATAGTACAAATCATCGATGAGTCGTATGGGATGAGAAACCGTATACGGTTTCTGCGACGCTAATGAGGTACACAACTCACAGCTTCACACGCATTGACTTCAACACGTCATGTAACAATAAACAGACAAATGCACGTTTTATCATTGCACATTACAGATGAGTACCGAGTATCTATATTTGATGGCTACAAAAAGATGCTGGCAATGTAGACTTGAAGTATTCCTAGTGGTACTTCTTCATAAATTGTGGTGACCTACGAAGCTGTAAGAATGTTGCGAGTAAAGTAGATTTGAATCGATGAAAATTTTGCGTAATTCATAAGAGAAGAAAAAAAAATCGAGTATTTCATCAACTTAAAGAGTTTTCTTCCGGTCAGTCATTCTCGTTTATCTCCCGAGACTTAATCCGAACAGAAAAAGGTTGTTTGAATTTGTCGCAATGTTTACACAGAACTCGGAACGTGACGTACCAACCAACCAACCAACCAACCTGATCGTCTCCTGCAACCTGCTCGTCTACCTTAGGTTATTTTCTCCTGGTAATCATAATTAAACCGAGCAAACCTGAACCTTATGCCACGCCCAAATAGTTAGGAAATATGGTTGCACACCATAAAGAAATAACCAAACGAATTTGACATGCACACTATATGTATGCAGACGCACATAATTCCTATACATATATCCAATCGTACTTTTCCCTATTGCATTATATGAATATACCTATAAATACATACATACTCATCTTTCGTGTACACCATAAGATTGTTATGACTAGAGTCCGTTACTTTTTAAGACACAAGACGGGAACTTTTTACGCAACATACGGTCGCTCTTCTCTCACATATATTAAAACAAACTCAGTCGGATCCAACCCAGGCTACTTAAAAATCCTCCCGTATTTTATAACTCCACCTTAATTTTACACGTACGCACATACTATTATATTGTTACAAATTTTTTCAATTTTTTTTTTTTTTTTCACAAAATTTCCAGCGTCGGACCTTTATGCATGATTTTGCATAAATTAATGAATAATTCCATCGTCATGTATTCGATGAATTCGAAGATTCCAAGCTCATAATAATTACTTTCCGAGAGACACTATCAAACTATGTAGCTCCTCTTCACCCTCTCAACGACTATTACGACAACGTCGATAAGTAGATTATATCCGACCCAAAATTATCTTATGCGTACATATTATATACACGTATAATCGTTTGACGTGCTGAATTTTTCTTTTTTCTACTTTCAATCTCACAGCCGGGCTCCGCCCTGGAGCAAAACCTGGTCAATGGTGAACCAAGACGATCGTTTTACGTCGATGTTGCTGCGTGTCGTTTGTAGATATAAGCATAACCTGTGTATGTAATATCGCGTCTCGTTCATTTCTCAAAGTATTTTCTTGGAGAATCAGCTCTAGGCTATTTATAAACATAGAATTCGTCATGCTGGCGTTTCACCGGTAGTGATACCACCGCTGCGGCAGCTTATTTGTTTATTCTGCGAATTTTATTCACCTTGACAGCCTTGAACGTGTGATCCAGATTCAAAGACCGTTAGTCGAAACGGTCCGACGCGAAACCAACACGTTCCAAACTTTTTACTTTCTTTCAATCAATTTCAAATTAACGCATACCGCTTCGCATTCGCACAGCGTGATCGAAGAATTTCGCTGTGCAGGGTGGGTATTCGCTTAATTTTTTATTTTGTTTTTTTTTTATCCTTAAATCACAGTACAAACTTCAAGTAGGCCGTCGTTGCGAGAAAATATATAATCATCAACTTTTATGGGATTGAATCGTCCTTGGTACCAATACAAATAGCTTGTGAATTTATATAAACCCATGTAGGAAGTAGCCAACTTCATGAAGATGCTAATGTGAGATGAGTAAACTCTTATCTTTACTTAATTTTTTTAGTTTTCATTCATTAACCCTTCATTATTTGACCTGATGTATGAACATCGTTTGTTTTACATACTTATAACATACTAGCATTTTCCATTTTAACCTCAGGAACACGAATCTGTCGAGTAAATTAGGCTCGGAATAAATCCCATCGAGATATACTTTTTTTTTTCACTTTTTGAAGCGATAAATTGGCGATACCTCGATCAATTTTATAGATAGATCAATTTAGCTCGTGGATTCGTGTTCCTGAGGTCAAAATATGTTAGAAAAGTGTTCTGCAATCGATTTTAAAAATACTTCATTTTTGGGCCAAAAATCGAAAAAATCCAAAGGGCTATACCGATCATGTAGATAAGAATCTTAAGTTTGTTGACGATTTTTTTTCTCCGTTTGACGATCGGTTGAATAATTTGTATTATAATTCCAGACTATCCATGCAGATTTCACTGAGCAATTTTATTTTCATTGATCTGAATGGTGAGGGTCAGCTAGTTTTAATTTGGCAAAATGCAATAAAAAGTAACAATAAGTAAACCAGAACATGGCCGACGACGACAAAGAAGAAGAAGAAAGAAGAAGTCAGTTGTTTTACATAGTGACATAATTCCCTCGTTAAGACTGGTTTACTAAGGTTGTGGCATTGGCTTAACTAGCTATGCGGGAATGTTAAAAATGTTCCACATCGAAAACAGGAACCATGACATACGATAACTGGTTATCATCATGCATCATAATAACATATCCCGAAAAGTCTGACGTATATGTAAAGCCAAACGCGCTAATTATCTATTCCGCGCTTATTTGTGCTCATCTAATTGCCAGAAGTATAAGGTCATAATTTCAGTCGTTGTAATAATCTGTCTTTTTTAATATTGAAATATCAATAAACAAACTCCAGGGAATAAATTTGCGAGAACGAGAAAAATGTTCACTATACAAAAAAGGCGTGTATGTAATCGTAAGAACAAAAAAAAACTGCAGATTTGCTACGAGCCCCAAGATAAGGAAAAATGTGCCAAGGAAACTTTCAAGCTAATGTTTTCAACCAAGGATTCAGTTAATTTAATTTTTAAACGAACATACGAATTGAAAATTATAGGGAATTAGGTGCGTCGATTGAATTTCCCGTGGGGGATCTCAGGATAATAAAGAAAAAAAAAGAAATTTAAATTAAAATTTCAAGTTCATGATTTCAAACGCTGCATAAGATAGTAAAGAGAATAAATGTGAAGGTTGCGTGCGGGTCCAGGAGCAGCAGCAGCTAATTCGCTTCTCGTTATTAAATTTACGATTCGGCTTTGCGCGGCCGATTGAGGATCGTTTAAAATTTCACGGTTTCGTACTGCAGCATATCCAGCTGATTAGACGAGCTGGTCTTCGACTTCGTGCAACATCCGATGAAGATGAAGGAGAAAGAAAAAATAAAAACAGAGAGAAACGAATGAAAAAAATAAGAAGAGGCATCTCCACAGCCGGTTTTCGAACGCTGTAGCAGCAGCAGCAGCATCAGGTCCGTGTAGTCGGATATCGTGACGTGTGTCACGTAAGCAGTCTTTGCTTTCCGCCGAATCACCAAGGGATCGTATTTTGCGATCGCGAGCTAACCCTGCAGATGGAGGTCCGCCTACTAGATATAAATATTCGAAAGGCCCAGGAGAGAACAAAAAAGAGAGAAAGGATATTACGAGAGGTAGAAGAATACGGGGAGTTTCGAGACGATAAACATACTATGGGGAGTTTCGTGCCCTGCGCGAATACCAAAAATAAAATTAAAAAAAAAAGCAGAGGATCTTCAAAAACGAAAAATCGTTCGACACGCCGCGATCTGCTGATTTAGTTATAGGGGGTTCCAGAGCTACGCTACGATGCAAGCGAGAATAAAGCGGTGAGAGGTAAAAGGTGGAAGAAATAAAAAAATTCGTGCTAAGAAAGTTTGCCGGAGAACATCGCGTCGGGGAGAGAAAAGATAAAAGATAATAAAATAGTGGGGAAGGGGCTGCTGCTAAAGGCGAAACGCGAAGAAGACGTTGCGTTCTTTCGATAAAGGGCTGACAATATCTTAGTAACCCTTTAACGTCTCTATTTATAGTAGGAACGCTTTTGTAAACTCCTCCGGTAACCCGATAAACTCAGAAACTCGACGATGTAATTTCTGCTGAGCGCAATTCTTTTACTATAAGTATATCAAATTTCTTTTCCAAAGATTTTTATCAAAGAACGATAAATAATAAGGCAAGACTCGAATATGGAGAAAATAAATAAAAAGGTACATAAATTAATGGGAGACAAAAAAAAACAAAAAAAAACGCGAAACATCCTCTATAGAGAGAACCGACCGGCCGCGACTCAACCGCCGCCTTGGGCCAAACTTCGTTATTAATCATCGCTTATACACGATACGTTTTTCGATTCTAACACCCGCGGTTACGAGGTGCAGCGTTCCGCACTCACCACCCTTACGGAGAATTCTCGACTCCTACGTAATGGCCATCAATTATCGTCCCACCCATATAAGTCGGTACGCGATAAACCTAACGACGACAAGACCTGCAGAAAATAAGTACACCCGGTGAAACGAGTCCGAGTTTTTAAAACTCGTCCTTCCGCACGACGAGTATTTGGTAAAATTTTAGGCGATTTGAGATCACGAATTATGAAAATCGTCAGTACTTTCCAGACCTGGAGAACGCTGCAGGGACAGGATTTGTAGTGCAAAAAATTTTTGATCTGAAACCACAGCGTGACTCACCTGGACCCTTTGTCGATGACGTTCCTGCTTCCTTTGGCGCCTTTCAAGTTCTTCTTTTCGCTCAATCAGCGACCTAATCTCTCCCGTGGGTGCAGGAACGGAATTTGAATCCTCGGTCATGTTGCCACTCGATGGTAAACGTTTCATTGACATCGAATGTTGCGGATGTTGATGAGGCTGATCCTCTTCACCTTCGCTGTAGCTTTCGACAAGGATTTCCGAGTCACTCTGTTTAATGAAGTGAATGGAAAAATGCTTTTAGCACAACGTTACAAAGTAAACCGGTAAAATAGTTTGATTTTTACTTGAAATTGATTATAGGAATCATCGATCCACATTTTTTTCTTTCATTCATTTTTCCGGGCTTACCTGTTCCGGTGGAGAACTTGGTGAGCTTGTACTGGATGTTTCGACGACAGAAACGTATTCGCTGTCCCCAGTCTCGCACTTTTGAAGTTTAAGTACAGGTGTTTCAAGACCGCACAGAAAGACTTGCCCGAAGAAGAGTATCTTGTGTATCCTTAAGCAGACTTGGGCTACCTCCTGCGGGTATGAACGAAGACAAATCGAAAATTAATGCGGCGAAGCGTCCACTTACACGCTCTTCGCCTTTTCTCACAGTTAAAATTATGAACGTACATATGCCGAGCCATGAGCTGCTCAAAAGCTTTTGAGAATAATTGATGAGAATCAAATTGTGCGCCCCTCAAAAATGTCGGGATGTTCAAAAGAAACGAGCTAATATTATGTCTAAATGAAAATTTTGTTAATTGAGAGATTACTTTTGACGTAATTGCACGCCCTGCGCGATCATCGCTTACAGATGAAAATTTATATTTTTTATCCATCAAACATATTCGTGTAGACATTTTCCAATTACAGTTAATGCGGTGGAAGAAAAATTAAACTCACCATATCTTCCTCCTTAAGGACAAAAATTGGCTCCTGAGGGTTCGACATCAGGGGTGTGAATCCTGAGAGTGTTGAGTCTTCCGGTAACCTGACCAATTCTGATCCTGAAACGAGATGATATTAAGGTAAATGACGAAGGCACGAGTATTTGAAAAATTAAAGTTCATGATTGCGAAGGATTGAGTCAGACTCAGGCGATTTCGATTGAAATTTAATGAGACGATAGACGGTTTGCGATGATATTCCTTGAATTCCACAGAACCATGAAAACCGGGGTATGAATATCTACACCGGATTTAGAGAGTGATTGACCCCTAAGGAATTACGTAATTCCATCAAACTCCGTTTCTTATGCTTCGAATAATACTAAAGAATATTATTTTACACGCTCTTCATTATATTTCAGGCTTTTATATACGTGTCTTTGCAGTATTAAATGCTCAGGGAAGTATTAAAAAGATTCTCGCCAGTCATTACATAGCGAAAAATTGCGTCGTTTTATAATATACGGATTGAGGGGCCGTTGCACGAACGCTATTAATATTATAATCGAAGAACTCTCCGCGACCTTGAAATCTTGAATGAGTCATCTTTTCGATATCGAAAACAAAAAAAATGAAATAAAATGAGATGATAATGTCAGTTTTAATTAGAAGATAAAAAATGAAATCCAAAAATTTAATCCTAACCAAAAACTTGAAACGCGTTTAACAAATCTTCATATCATTAACGCGTTTGGAGTTCGACCCCGGACAAGGTCAATATATCTTGTAACGTTCAAGGTTCGTGTTGATTTCCCGTTGAAACGTAAGGAAATATACGGCGAACCAACCAACTACCAATAAGCAAATAAAGAGACGCGATTCTCATATATTGCCAATAAATTGCGAATCACCGATTCTCAAACGCAAATGGTAATCGTATGGTAATATACCTAGTTTCCTTGATTATCCACATTCTTGTTTATCGCATCGTTTTCTATGCGTGGTTGGCTTCGGCTCCAAAGACATTGGCGATACGTGATAGTTTTTTTATCGGTACTCATACCATTTGATTCCCGTTCAAAAATCAAGACGACGCAGCGGCCATAGCAGCAGCAGTAGTAAAATAACGGATAGTGAGAAATTTGGCCTTTATATATCAGAATATAACACCTATCCAATATAATCTTTGACAATATTATGACTATAAACGCTCCGGCATTTTCATATAAACTTATCTCTTCATCGCCTTATTCAGAATTCACTGTATCGATCCGCATCGTTCGTCTCACATGCGTAATGAAAATGAGATGTGCAAACTGCTAAAGTCAACGTCAAGCAAATGCGGCTGTGGCAGATTGCATTCCGCAGGTAGGTGCGTATACGTAATGGCAAGACAATTTGCAACACTTCATAAAACGTTTCCAGAGGACTTTGATGTGTTCAACATTACAATATCTAACCCACATGAATTCTTCCCACGCGAACGGTATACCATATCCCAGAAAATGGAATGGACGGATAGGGTTGACAGTGGCAACGATCATTGACACTCTGCAGCACTCTATTAGCGTCGCGTTCCTTTTTATTCCTCCGTTTTTTACTTTGGTTTTTTATTATTATTTTTTTTTTCAATTTCTTTTTTGTCTTTTGTTTTTGTTTTTGTTTTTGTTTTTGTTTTTTTTTTACTTACTCAATTGACTCGCCTTGTGGAGGAGATAAAAGTAAATGAAGAAAGGGAATGTCTGAGAGAGAAAGAAAAGGACGAATGAGGTGCGAGTCGATGAACGTAACGACTTATAGGATACACGTTCATCTTTACCGACTCTATATAAATTGTTCGTAAAGAAAAAAAATTCTCCCAATCTTCCGAAGTACAATAACATTCCTTTTCACCGTGTACCTGAAGTATAATATCGAGCATGTCGCAACCGCGAAGACGGGGAAGGTGACTCGCATTTTACCTTTTCCTTTTATAGGTATATATTATCGGGTATTCATAACTTATGGTGCGCATCCATATCTATCGCCATATATAGGTACACGGTTATACGATGTTCAAAAACGAGCGTTAATATAAACCACGAAATTGACGTCGTTTTTTGGTACCGTTATTACAGCCTCTAAACATTATCTAAAACGAACAAAATCATCGCCAATAACCGAATCGCTACAACACTCACCAGAAATCATCAATTTGAAAATTTTTAACGTATTCTTCTCACTTTGAGAAGAGGTAGCTCTGCAATTACATTAATTAACTGCTTCTTCTTTCGTATGCAAAATTTATGACTCGAAAGATTGATGAGCATAAAAGAATGCGAAAAAAAAAAAGAAGGAATAACTCTGTAGATCCTCCCCCAAAAAATTTACGCGAGATTAGTCCGGCGACGCGCATCAATTGCATCGTTCATGGGTGTCGAAAGTAGTTGAAATTGGTGAGAAATTTAAAATTGAACACCGCCTCCGAAGCGAAGAGTAGAGAGACAGCAGCATCAACAGCAGCAGCAGCATCGGCAGTATAGGTATAGTTGGCGTGTAGTTCACTGTATACAGTGAAGTGAACCACAGTGCGTTATACTCTGGACACATTCACCGTTAGGCTACGGCGAGTGTTTCTACCGGAGGTCACGAAGCGGCCAAAGCCTCCTCGTCGTCCTCTTGCGGCGGCGGCGGTGGTGGTGGCTGAACTTCAGCGTCCGCATCGCGACTCGCACCATGTTCGTACATTTTCGAAGTAGTTTTTAAGCCGAAGATTTAGGCCGCGAATGGTTGAGAGTAAAGATAAGAAGAATAAATGAATATCAAGAATATATACGCGTACATATATGTATACATATACCTATATAGAATATCCACTAAATTCCTGCGATGGCAATAAAATTAGCTATAAGAGCTAAAATTAATTAGCCAGGGGAAAAAGAGATTAAAAAAGTTAAGCGATACCAGCTATGCCATTTTTCAACCTGATCGAAAATAATGATGCACGTTCTGTGTTTTTTTTTTCTCCCTTTTTTTCTCATATTGACCTGCGATTATATCTAAATATGTGCTCGACGGATTCCGTTTTGTTTCTCAATTTACCTTCTGCCGCCGAAACGTTGCTCAAAAATACCGCTTTCTGATGATCCAGCTTTTCCAAAAGATTCACCATCGTCGCCAATCGACTCCAAACATCGCCCGGTGGTCTGTAAAGAAGAAAAAAATAATTATCCCAATATACGCAAAATTTTTCACTCATTTCAGGGACATTTTCAGGACGTATGATAAAAGATGACGAATAAAAAATATGTCTTCGGAGCGCTAAAGATCCCATGTAAAATTGTCGACTACACAGTTTCGATTCAACTTCCGGTTGTCACCGGCTTCGATTTGTCACATTTCGCGGAACGTTCAGAGACACATATTTTCGCTGGATCGACAGATCGATCGATCTTGATCCCATTCGTACCGCACAAAGAAACTATTTGGTGCTCATATCGGTGTTTTTGCACGTTTCCCCCGCCCCTTCGCCATTTTTTTTGTCAGGATCTAATACAAGGGGGACAGAATTGCGCACGGTGTCCGCTACTAGGCGTTCCAGATTAATTTAATTAAATGTCGACAAAAGCTATCTACATGAAAAAATTTCGATAGATTGGACATCCGGATGGATCCCTACAGCTACAACGTGTGGTCCGTTAATCGAAAGGATTCATTATACATTTTATCGGGGATGTTGATCGGGAATGAATAACGCAAGTTTTAAAATCAAATGTTATAGCAGCAATCGTGCATATATCCACTATGTACAGAATATATAGGTATGTGATTCTCGATCGAGGTATAAAATGAAGAATTGACGTGACCGGTGACGCAGGTGGATATCCGCTGGTTTTTCAAAATGAACACGCGAAACGGGTCTTTTTCTGACCAAAATGAAGCAAATTATATATTCCCGAATATATTTACATCAATTTATTTATATGATTTGTTCTCTTAATTTATTTTCCGCATATTATGATCTTTTGCTTTTTTTGTTTATTTTATATAGATATTTTTTTCGCGCTACTATATCTCTAAGATTTTCTAGCGGACGTACCGATTTTCTACTATATATACATATAAGGCTGCAGGCATGGGTTTTTAGATGACCTAAGTGAGATCTTCATTTCCAATCAGACGATCCCACAATTTTGATTCATTTTTTTTCATTCTTCTCTGAGTGATTTACGATTTTTCTTACGACCGGAGATTTTACGCGCCCCATAAATATAAGTGCTTTATTTAATGAAATTAAGATTATAACGAAATGTACGAAGTGGTATTATATCAAATTTATGGTATTAAAAATTTCGAAATATATTTCCTGTGCCAGACTGACGAGCCCCGAGTATTTGGTTGTAATAGCTGTTCGTAATGGTGGAAAATCACCTCTAGGTAATCGTAAAAAATCGTGACTTCAATGATACCGAGCAGAGTTTTATTACCGATATAGTGTGACGTATTATGATACATGTACGTACATTCATTTGTAACTACAGTTATTCATTCAAGTACACAACCTTGAGTGAACTCATTTGATTCGAAATAATCTCCATATACAGCAGCGGCAACACATAGCAAATTCTAAAATATTAATATCGCAACATATTATTAATATATAATTTCTTCGCAATACAGTTTTCAAAAAGCACGTAAAATTTAGTCTCAGAGAACACGAGTTCGTTTCTAAATCATATCATAATATCCGGACAATTTTGTATGTCATTGTAAGAATGTAGGTAATTTTAATCCATATGGAGTAGAGATATATGTATTCTTTGGGGGAAAAAAAAATGTTTTTTTTTTCAAATCTGAAACTTTCAAACGCATTAAACTTTGCGTGAATATATCCTACGTTATTCTACCTATATAGACATACAGCCTGTATACCTATTCTTGAATCGCGTATGTCACAAAGCGACAAGCGAGTCTACATTTGCGGTGTGAAGTTGTCACTTGTAAACGTGACACGGTTAAGTTTGTTTCGAGCGTTGAACTCACTCTGTTCACATATTCTGGCATTTTCACGGTGTAACGCGTCTGTCACGCCTCATCTCGTTGTCCGTGTAGTAAAATCGCTCCCGAAGTTTGCTAAGACTCGAGCGCACGCGGTCCACGATTTCTCTACGTTAATATTATAAACCGTTCCTCCGCCGACATATAACTAAATTTTTTCGCATTAACCCTTCAGAAAAGTAAAGAAAGAAAAAAGCAAACGTACAACATACGTTCTGCAGCCATTGCATATACATCACACTTGCAGAAGAACGTCTTATTACAATTAGATGATAATGCGATATTCTTAGCAAGCGTTTAAGGTTGGGTTATATATTGGTATTATAAATTGAAGAAAAACGTCGATCGACGTTCGCCTTGACGACACATATAAAGCCGTTCTCTTCATAACGCGATGCGGGGGAATAACATACCTAAGGATTTAAGGACGAAAATTCCAATAATTTTTCGAGCACAAGCATTGCGGAGTAAAATAATTTTTCATAGATGTCATGTGAGTTATTATTATACCCTCGTAATTGATCGAAGGGTTATTAAATGGATGAATTTATACTATATATGAAAAATATCTTTCAGCGAGAATTTTTACTCGCGTGAACTGGTGTTGCTTGCTTAAGTTTTTGCTACCGACTTCAGACACGTCAATTTCTTAGTGGCTCGTTCCGGCGCGGTATAATATAACCTGTGCAGAGATTGAGGGAACGGATAACTGGTATAGCCGGTAACAGTAAATTGTGGAAAAAGAATAAATCAAAAGACAAACAAAGTGAAAAAAAAGTCAACGAGAGATTGAAGAATGAAAAGAAAAAAGCAAAAATAAAAATGAAAAAGAACAGGAGGGGCGAAACCGAAAAATAAAGTCGCGGCTTCATTCAGTAGCTAAAAATCTTATGAGATAATTATAACGCGTGAACGAAATATTGAGGCGAGACCTAAACGCCTATATAAACCTGCGGAATTTTTCATCACTTGTCTTTTTCATCGGTTTTCAAGGATCGGAGCTTGGTGTGGGTATACAATGAACATGTACATCGGTATTGGATCACACGGATATTATATTATACGGGGAAATAATATCACGCTAATCTACACGGACAACCCTAACGATAACGAGGTGCTGGAAATTTAATCAGTTAACCGTCTCGATCATGTGGTGGACAAAAACAAGAGCATCTCGCTCCTTAAAGCATAAAGTAGAAAAAAAAACTTTGATGCGGTTAATTTCCAACTTGCAAACTCGCTTGCAAATATACTTTAACATTAAGATGACGCTTGCGAATCTATTGAAACTGAAAGAAAAATAAATTACACCCTGCACGCGTCTGATTCGTCATGAGACGCGCCTGTTATAAATGAATGAATATAAAAATGATCGCGTCAAGTTATAAAAATATTACGTTGAATTAATATTTGCGGTAAGAAATATCACGGAAAAAGAAGATACATGCAATGATCGTGTGACATTGGTTAAGATCGGAAAGAAAAAATCGAATATTCCGGATGAGGAGGAAAAAAATGAAGCCCTTGTTCAAGGGACAGGTTATCGAAAGGCGGTGACGCACAAGCGAGTGATGAATATAATGAGAATTCCAAGTGAACCTGCAACGCGTTGCTATCTGCAGCGTCGACGATGATGGGTATCGAAGGAATGCAAAAAGAAGTAACACGGTTCAAGTTTCTTCTTACGATCCGAAAGGTTTCCTCATCTCGGAGTCCTAAGATCTGGTGAATCATTCGAATCGGCCAGGCGGGGTTATTCCAAAGTAGAAAATTGCAAAAATTTATCCCCCTCGCATTATTGCCACGAATCATGGTGACTCATTTACCAAGAACTTGTTGCATATACGACGAATCATTCCAGGTGGTAATTTCTGATCGTTATTTCGTCCGAAGAAAACTTGTTTCCCTCCGATTATCGGGGTTAATCCCAAATTTCAACCATCGAACTGATTCGAATTCCATGGATTCACCTCAATTACGAATATACACACATTGGAAAAAAAAAGCAAAGGAACAAACCAACAGGAAGGAAACGAAAAGACTGCATATTCGAATCAAATATCCCAACTAATTTTTTCGCACGAAACCAAATTACAGGTTACGGGATTTTTCTGAAATAAGGAAGATTTTTAGCGACCGTGGTTGTAAATAGTTTCAAAGCCAATTTAACGGTATCGCTTAAAAATCAGGCGCGGTAGTTAATTAGGAAAAAAAAGAGAGATGTGTGAGCTGAGTTATAAGGTAGTAAACTTACAGGGGTCAAGGCAGAGTTCTTTTTTTTCTATTAAAAAAAAAAAAACAGACAAGATATACATAATATAGTGTGAACATTATAACTTTCAACGTTATAGATTTTCAGTTATGGGAATTACGATCGTCGGTTGAAAAAAATAAGGTTCTTACCCGACTACGATATAATAACCATACATTCGATCTCTGCAACGCGGGCGGAAAGTAATCAATTTTTGCTCGCAAAATCACTTTTTCTTCCGGCTGGTCAAAAATCGATGACTTTCAGCCCGAGTGGCAGGCATAAAAATACGGTTATTTTGAAAAATAGTCAGCTAAAAAATATTATAGGATTTTCCTCCCCAGTAGCATAATGTACTATTCGCGATCACGAAAGGAAAAATTCAAAGGTTCCTCATTCGTGTCATAGCGAAGGGGTGATAAAAACCGGCCAGTATCGACCCAACAATTTTCGATCCATAAAATCGAAATTTTTCTCACAAAACAAAACGTGTCGTTTGTTTCTATTTTTTTTGGTATTTCATTTACGTAAAGTCGTAATCGTAGAAATGAAAAGAGACGTCCACACATAACAATATGAGTGGCGGTCGACCATGACCCGCGCAACGTGGTTCTACCCCCTGCTCGTTCAGCTCGAGGCGTACTGTTGTTTATCTCGAATGTTTATTAGAGGTCCGTTTCTAGCTACTTGAAAGCGCTTCTTTTCCCAACCTCTTATACATATATAGCGTTTTCATACGTCCTTAGTGAATTATTTATTTTCATATACAGATTCCTTCACTTACATAAAGTCTTAGAGCGTTTGATATCTGAAGATCTCTTGTATGGAGTTAAAACTAGACGATAATTCGCTGTCGCTTAGATCCGCGTAGTTGTTGTCGGCTTTAAACCTTCCGTGGGCAACAAACACCTCGAGTTAAAAAGTAAATTTGTTATACCAGCTTGTAAAACTTGTAAAATCTAATCAGATGCATCCAAAGTTAGTTCACGCGATAGTTACGCAACTATTATTATCATTATTATTATCATCGTTATCGCACTATATGGTGACACGAAAACCAAAATAACCAACTACATGATGCAGGTCGATTTGGCGCGGAATTTCCCGTGTACGTATATAACCTTCTTGCAGAATGTATATACAAATTATACAAGATGCGTGAGCGTTATGTATTGTACATAGGTAGGTGTATGAGGCGAGGCAGGTTACCTGATACTCTTTAAGTGAGTTGTAAGTAAGAAGCTTTCGTTCCTTCGGCCTTGCTAACAATTTGCCTTACAACGGTATAATTGCGATTATATATATACGAGGTATCTTTATAAATATACATATATATACTAAGTTTTTGCAGTCGCGTTACCAATTCCGTTGAATGTATAATAACGTAGTGAGTTTACTCGGGCGTTATTATTTTCATATTTGCAAATATCCTCGGGATAAATTTTAGCTACGAATATACCCGCAGACTGAGATATTCCCGCATTTGACGTTATATTACATATATAGTTACCATGCAACTGAGGTAAAATACGAGTACGAAAAGATGACAAGAAAATAGAGATATTTTAATCAGGCTACGTTTATATTATATACCACGGTGCATAATAATCCACGATGCTCGCTATAACTTAAATTGTTACTCACTTACTATGTTATTTACAATAAAGTTATGTGCACGCATTTACCTACGTACAATTCTTGACAAGGACGACGTTAATCCTGCAATCTCATCTTGCCCCGCCGTTCAAACGAAATGCAAAAAACTAATTGTATGAGACGACAGCGACATTTATTCGGTAGATTTTTCAAACGGAAAGCCGACTAATGAAAACAAAAAATAAAAAAGATAAATCAGGTTCCGAATTACTTTCGAATCAAAATTGTCGGGGAATTTTCATGTTTTTTTTTTTTTTTCAAAAAATTTTCATTACTTTAAAAAAATACACCCGTACACAGAATGACCCTCGATGAAAATAGATTCCCTTCATAAACGGCAAATAACACCGGAAAAAATCTTCAATTTTTCGATTTTTTATTCAACGAACATCAGTGAACATTTAAAAAAAAAAAATTAATCTTTCGCAGACATTCGTATAGGGGAAACATGTTCTCACGGATGCATCGTGGCGGGGATTTTTTTTTTTCTCTTCGCTAACAATTATCAAGTGGTAAAATCTCGACGATGCTTTTTTGTACCAAACCCCAGTACAGTCTCCCATAAATTCTGCAAATAATTGGGGAAACTATCGGCTGCAGTTAACACAGGGCTTTTAGTTCTAACAACATAAGCTCCATATGATGTATCGGAAGTTGGTTCCGGCGGCGCTTCTGGCAGCGACAACATAATGGCCGTGGAGGGATTTTCGTAGCCTGCTACGTACGTGTTTTCCGATACTACCGTTCCATATGTAAGCACATGTATATATGTGGTGTAATTAACTAAAGTTCAATTACCCTGCGAATACCGTAACCATCGAATCTGTCTGAGCTTTAGACCGGATTTAAACTTTTACCAGCGCCTGAAGCTAACCGAAGGAAACACGTCCGAAACTAATTTTAACTGGGAAACTGTATTTAACCGGTGACGAACTAGAACCTCGTTTGTATCCGAAAATCCTTTTATAAAAAAGAAGTTAGGGGGCGGGGAGGCAGCCCGGAAAAAGGTGATGCTTTGGTAATTTTTCGAAAAATGAGAGTACCAAACGAATTTTTTTGCGTGGAGCTTTTTACTCTTTGATCCGTATGGATTTTCCGGGTGGTAATTTGAATGCATATATATGTATATGTATATGAGGTGTAAATAATTGGTCTGGCAGTTTGTTGGGACGGGGATAAACTCCCGGCTCAATTCGACCGTCAGGTTGGTGCTGGTGGAACAGCTTCTCTTTTCAGTCTCTCGCAGCGTTTATGGAAGTAACTAATGACACGAGTCAAAAGCACCTTAATTAATTTAGCGCGTGCTCCAGGCGTCACGATAGCTGCTACACCCTGCAGCGAATGCAAATGCGTATGGCTAGCAACGTGCATAGATCAGTGCAGCTGAAGAGCTGTGCATATAAGCGTATACGTACATAGGAAGGAGTAGTAAATACGCGTAACTAACTGCGTTAGATCTAGGCATTTATATACATGGTATATTCTCGAGTAAATTACACGCACATTTCACTGCGAGGGTGTCGTAAACTCGAACTCTAAGGTCAAGGTAAGTAGGTGGACATGGGTATTATACGTGTTACATTGATATTTGCAAAAATTCATTCCAACTACTGAAATAAAATCTAAACTTATGTACGTACTACTATAACGTACGAATCTTTGGTAACATTTTTATTATCGAAACTGTAAAAATTCAGCTTCGACTTCATTTGACAAAACTCACAAAAATCTCTACCTGGAAACGATGAAAGATGGGAGCTTTGAAAAATTAACCGCCATTATTATGATGACCAATCGACCGATTCGAATTGCGACAAACGAAATTAAAGATGCGTTCTTCTAGTTCCAATTGAGAAAAAAAAAAAAATAATGTGAATATTCGTCGTCGATTTCAGCTTTCATCGACGTTTGTAAATTCTTGAATTGTTCGTTTTTTTTTTTTTAATTTTATCCCACTCTATACACGAATTGATGATTGTTGCCGTAAATTAGCCCACGAGAAAGCCTAATGAGATACTCGGCTCAGCATTTTAAACGGATACGATCTAAGAATTTTATCCCACATGAATGATTAGCTATACGTATAGACATATAATGTATACAAATACAATAATATAATGTATGTATATTTTATCGTTGATCAAAAGGTCTTGACTAGTATTTATTTATGAGCAATAAATAAATATAGTTATGAAATATAAGGAAGGCTACTCACCCTACTCGATAATCGGTACAAGACGGTGGTGGGTTCCAAACGGTACTGTGGCAGAGCATCCAATCGCACCATGTCTAAAATTGTTGACAAAAAAGTAGTAGAAAAAAAACAATAACAAAAACAAAATAGTTTATAAAATATAGAAAAGCAACAAAGTGTAATTATTTTGTAAGTTTAAATACGGTTGTATAGTTTATAGGTTGTAAATAGTAATGTAATGCGTATATCGGTATATCAATGGCGGTTATTTATATGTAAGTAGTTACAGATACAGTAAATTTGAGTGTCGATAAAAGGTCTCAGCTTCTTCTATGCAGCCGCTAACGTACGTTACATAACTAAAAAAGATATAGTTTTCTCATCGAGTGAAAAATGATAATACGAAATCCTTGTCGCGCAAAACAGTCTTGTAGGAAGTCTTGCCTTATCGAAGATATTTATAGCCCGACTTCAGAGGCGAATGCAATATCTTACAAAGTGCCTCACACTCATTAAGTTTCAAGACCGATAATAGCTGGTAGGATACCCCGACACACGTGCTTCTGAATAAACATCACAAAATCTTCGTTATTACCGAGACACCGTGTATATATCGTATATAATAATATACGCGGCCTAAATGTATTGCAAGCTTCATTCAATATTATATACGTATACCTTATACTTTATATTCATATATTTATGCAATACATAAATAATATTTATTTCACGAATGCTCGCTTACATTACAATCTTGTTACATGTCCTCCGTTACACCTCTGCATACGATCAGTCATAAAATTGTACTATAATATACAATTATTGATTCGCTTCCGCAGCGTTTCCCTTCTTTGAAACCACGTGACTTTGTATACATATAGGAGCGTGCATGTATGAGAATCCAATGCACGGTTAGCAAAGGGAGTGAAGTGAAATGGAGTGGAGTGGATTGAAGTGGATCCGTGGATCGTGGAGTGTGGTGAAGTGCAGGAGGTACGTTCCAAGTTCGATGCATACATTAATCCTGTCAGTTGCATAATGAGATGGTACTGCACCCTGCCTGCTGGACACGAAACTGAAAGACCGCCTTGACACTGACCACTAGCCAATGACCACTGACCACTGACCAGTGACCACCGGCGGCTAGCGTGGGTGCAACAACATGTCGTTTCATAAATCCTGTCGGCGTAAACACGCCCTGCATAGAACCACCATATGTACCCGAAGGAAAAGTGTCCGAACAAAACCGAGAAAGAGAGGTATTCGAACGGCTCGCGATCACGAACAAATCATATTCCGATGCACGTCGTTACAAACAGAAAAAAGCAAAAAAAAAAACAAAATCTGTCGCAACACTTTCACTCGTCACCGAAAATTGCTCATCTATCTGTATCAACCGATCAGATACGCGATATTCATTTTTTAAATTTCGGTCTCGAACTGAAGTTCTAGTGCTATTTATAAAGAAACGATAAAAACGATAAATTATTTATATACAAGTTAAAGAAACTGGAAGCTTCAGACTAATCGTGTCTTTTTATTGTTTTTTTTTTTTTTTTTTTTTTATGTCCGCCGTTTATGACGTGTCGATGCAGATCATGGTTAGAAATACCCCTATAATAACGTGTAATTGAGGTATAAAATGTCTCTATATTATTTACCTTGATGGCAGGTAGCAGGACTTGCATGTCCTCGTCAACGATGAGTCTCGGATGTTCTACGCGTTCAAGTTGTGCCCTCAGTAATGAAACTCCTCTTTCAAGTATGAGACTGAACATTTGTAGGGATACAACGAGCGCGCGTTCCTGGACTTCAGATCTGTACCCAGGTTCTAATTGCGGATCTGAAATAAGAAAGATAAATGTAAAAATATGCGGGATAATAAAATCTCCTTCCATCACGTATACGTGTACGTATCAGTGTACATATATATATATACGGTAAAATTACATCTACGAGTGTGTATATAAGGTGCATATAATAAGGAGTTTTTATATTCTCCGTGATTTTAAACCTGCGGTGCAATCTTGGCTTGAATTTATTTTATTTCCTGACGCAGTTGCAGCGTTCCTACATGCTTGAGTGGGGGGAGGAAGTGATAAAAATTGTGACGTAATAAGAATTTTGAGAATAACATGACTGAGAAATAAAATTAAAAGAGAATTCGGAATCTCTTCATGGTATATACATGATATCATCCTGCAGTAGTGTCACGTGTAATACACGCATGAATAACGCACGAAATGAAATTTCAGTCTGGTTGCAGATAAATATAAACCACGATGAAATCGAATCAAATCAAATCAAGTCAGAAGCTCGCGCTCGGTCTTGAAGATAGGAATATATATAGATGATCGTCGGTTTAGGTCACGTACAAGTTGGTTCGTCTTCAAAGTATACCAAGGTCTGTAATCAAGCCAGCAAACAAAAGTCACAAAAGCGAGGATGCGGCCATAGTGATTGGAGAATGGGTAGACGTTCGATTCCGGATTCCCTCAATCCCCACGCGATATCCAACGAACGATCCGGCCAATCCAACTGAGGGGCAACGATCTGTAGCCAATTTTGAAAAGATTGTTATTGACGCCTCGCCGCTGCTGCAAACTAGAGACGCAAATAATATACGCGATCTTCATCGCTACATCGATTGCCGGTAGCACCGTCGAGTCGCACCCCTCGTAACGCGAATGACGATGCGCGTGTTCGCGTAAGACGTGATTATCCCATTATACGAGATGAAGAAGTCAAAAGATTGTTTGAAAAAATCACCAGTTACAAGATTGTGAAAAATAATTCCTCCTACTACGAATATACAGCACTTTTCTAATGATCACGATCATCGTCGTCCTCAGTTCCGATAATAAACTATGAATAATCATGGAGATAATTTTACAAAATTATTTATCTTATCTCGAAAATACACAAGATGATAGTAACATAAAATCGGATCTTCCCGAGTTAAATTACCGCGATCCAACTCAACCTTTCAACACATGAGACGTAGGTAAGATATAAGGTACATAATAGTCTGCAGGGTTTAATAGACGTGTGGCGGTAAATACATAGAATATGTTGGATACGGAAGCAATCCTCTAGGTATTTCATTATCTCGTATATCTGTCGCGCTTTACCTGCAGGAACTGCAGCCACCATCAACGGCGATCGTACCAGGAGAGAGTTTAACTTTTAAGTTTGTGTTAAGGACGCGGGGATAAGTTGAATCTGATGGTTTAAGTTTATTAGTGTTAGGTTAGTGTCAAGGTTAAGCTGGGTTATGCCTGGCTCGAAACGACGACGTCTAAAGAGGGAGGAAGAGGGTAGGGGGCGATCACTGACCGTTCCTAGCACTTTATGAGGGCGACATTGCGCGGCTTCTTTCATCCGTGTGGATAGCAGAAGATACCGGAAGATGCTCAAAGATACCAACAGAATCGCTAAGGAACCTTACGTGAATACTACACATACCCCTATGTCGGATAATGCGTCTTTTCTTCCTCTCCCCACTGCCCCCTTCTATCCTCTTTACTCACCTCATCCGGTTTTCTTAACGCCGATCTGACCAAGCTAAGACCCATGCGATATATCGATGTAGCTTTATTAGCAGGAAGCGAAACTGCTAATTATTATCGCGTCTTTATCCTCAAGCCGATCCACGCGCGAGCTAAAAGCCGCCAGAAATGCAGATGTCTCTTACATCCGCTATAAAGCAAATCAAAGTCGCCTCACTAATCATCGGTACTTTCAATATCTTGGAACAAATGCATTAGATTAGTTCCAAGAAAGCTCAAATTCTAGATTTTATACATCGCTTGCCGAAATTTTACAACTTTAAGAGAAATAGCTATCGAGAAGGATCTGCTCTGTTTTTTTTTTTTTTTTTTTTTTTTTCTGGAATTTTGCGATTCTAAGCTACTGCAGTAGCGGTACAAAATTCCCAATACAAAAAAATTCCCAATTCAAGCATGTCGTGAGTCGACATCTAGTAAAAAAAAGGAGCTTTCGAAGCGCTTCGCAATTGTGATTACCGTCGACTAATTGTGTGACGTAATTTTGCGTAGGGTTTGTTGAATGGTTTGGAATGATAATGTTATTGAAATCGATCGTCTTCTGTACGTGTATGTATATATATGTAAGTGGTTGAGAAACACTGACGCATCTCTCCCCAGTTTTCTAGAACAATAGCAATTGTACTTGCAGATGCTTCGGCAGCAACAACGGTGCAGAGGGTTGTCGATCATTCCGAAACCCATTAGTCATTCCGTAGGCCGTCCTTTCGCGTCAAACGTGAAGAGAAAAGAAGAGGAATGAAGAGAAGAGAAGAGACGAGACGAGAAGAGAGGAGAGGAGAATCATTTCATTTTGATAAAAGGGTTGCACCATACAGACAAACACGCAAGCGGCGCCTGTATAGGGATTTGAGAGAATGCCCTTCACGCCATTCACCCTTGTCTGGGATTCGAAATTGGGAAGACTGGAAGATAATTTTAAAACACCTGCTTCGCAGCCAACTTAACTTTAATATTTCTTTGAATTAAAACACGTGGGTATATATTGCGTAGTTTAATATGGAATCATATTAAAAAAATAAAAATAAATTTAAAAAAACTACGTAGGTATAAACACACCTCGAACGATTTATTCTATACCACGAAGAAGAGGATGATTCTGAATCTCAACGTACGTCGTTCTGATTTATTGTCTAGCGAGGTATAATAATTAGCATTTAACATCCGCAGTTGGGAGGACGTGGAGTTATTCGTCAGCAAGATTAACGCCTTGCTCAAACTCATTAAGTATATATTCAATGTGAAAATATGTACTCGATTATAATTTTCGCAAACGAAACTCAACTTGCTTTTCGCGCCTTTGAAATTTACCAATTTTTTTTCAGTCAAACATTGCGTGCCCATAGATATATCCTATCTTAAAAAGTTGACTAGCTTAATTTACTCGACGGTTTCGTGTTCCTGAGGTCAAAATACGTAAGAAAAGTGTCATACGATCAATTTTAAAAATTCTTTATTTTTTACCCCAAAATCGGAAACAATCTAAGGTTTAGACCCAACGTCCAATCCTATACCCTGAACATAAAATTCAAATTGCGATAACAATAATGCAGATTGATGAAAAAAAAAAAACTCTTAACATGTGATGCGTCTGAAATGTAATGATATGAAATTGAAAAAAAAATAGTAGACAAAAATTTAAAAAACAAATGAAATTAAATGCGGCGCGCACGTTTAATGCTAGTATATTAAATAATCTATGTTTTTTACACAAGCTACCTGCGGTCAATTTCCACGTATTTTCTTCAACATTATCGACAACGAATTTTCCAATCATCAGCAAATAACGGGATTAGAAGTAGACGGGACCAAAAAAAAAAAAAAAGCTCATCTCATTACCGCAGACTAGGGGAGTTCCGGTCCGGTAAAATCGATCCTGACCCCGCAGACACCCCCTTTGGGAAAATCTCGTTTCTGTATAGGTAGAGACGAAATTTCTCACACACTCGCTTTCATAAGGGTTATAATGGTTCCAGATGGAGGCAGAAATGCACCAACGGGGCGCGTATTCCGGAATGAAATTAGCCGTTACCGAGAGAGCTTTCGCCGAGCAAGTTGCAATTGAAGAGCCGAGTAAACTGAAGAGCAGAGTAGAAGGGTGGTGAGAATTGAAGAGAGAAAAAGAGAAAAAGAAAAAGAGAAGATCAGTTTATTCCATCACGTTTCTCACCGTCCACCATCAGGGTCTCATTCTTCTCTAGCATTACTCTGAGTGAGCTGCTCCTGTAGTTCTCGTCTATTTAAGCTTTCTGCATAGAAAGCTTCAGTTAATACATATGTACGTAGCCCTCACTCCTTCATTCAGAACAGAGAACTTTACATAGAGAAAAGCTTAACGAAGTTTGAATCAGGGATGGTCAGCCCCATTTTCCACGTCAAGCTCAAAGCAATTACCAGGAGTAAAGAAAGAAAGAAAGTAAATTAAATCCAGTTTCTCACGACTAAATGTAATGATAATTTTTTTATCCTAAGCGAGCTCGGGTGCGTCTTTGATATAAAATTGTAATCCACATTCCTCTGCATTAGCATATTCAAACTGCGAAATGTCACGCGATGGAGTATGAAAAAAGCTCATAGCGAATATTACCGTAGTAATAAACAAAAAACCAAAGAAAATAAATTTGAAAAAAAAATTGAACGAGTAAGAGATTGAGAATATCTCAGAATGTATAACACGAAAGGAATATGCTTGGAGACAAGACTAATCTTGATTATCACCGGCGTTCGTTTTAACGCCGTGAGGCAAAAGGAACTTGAGAAGTTATCAACACGCCCCCTGTCAATAACAACGTGACGGACCTTATATGCTCACGTGCTTATTACCGCGGTCTAGTGATCAATATTCTTTATTCTCTCAGTTTCTCGACTGTCACTTTCTTCTATTCATCCTCATCACATTCGTTCTATAGTTAACGACCTTCTCGCGATGCCGCAGCACCACTCGATCGATCGAGACAACCTCAAATAACTAGTTCGAAAACGGAGCTACCCGTATGGTTACATTAGTTTGATAGTAGTTATCTGCTCTCTTCTGACTGGCTAGTAATGGGGTTTTTTTTCTTTTTTCAGACACTGAAAGATCTCTTTTTAACTCAACAGCAAGTTAATTAGTGAATATCGAATAATTAGAGTAAGATGATCACTTAAATATATTATGATTCTCGTTATGTAATTATTTTTTGTTCAACAATCGACTACGTTGGTAGTCGGTGATTCCAACAAATTCAAATTCGAGAAAGAATACATCTTGATCAGGTAAGGAACAGAAAAAAAGTGGGGAAAAAACTTTATGATCAAATCTCCACGGGAGATGAGCATCGGGCTAGTTTACGGCACGTATACCTTACCTATGTTACATGTGTAATATAAGAATGGGAGGCGCAAGGAGCGGCAAATTGGAGTCGATAATTAGTCTAACTACTAACTAGATTTTCATCTTCGAAGAGCACGGGGTACAGACGAAACTCGATAAATTTGGTTTCGAAGGCTTCCGTATTACGCGTAGTTAGTTATGCACTTATATTATATAATGAGTACTGGGCACGAGTAAACGAGGATATATTGTGGGGTATGAAGCTAACAAGTTTAATTTCAATCCAATTGAGCGTTAATTTGATCGAAGCCATTTTCTCCATCTCATTATCACACGTATATCATCAGATGCACATCGCGATACGAGTGTATATCTTATTAGCAATTAGCTTCATTGCAGAGAAGATGCAAAGAATTCGGATGAAATTTTTCAATCGAATCAAAAACAATAATAACAATGATAAATTGATCGCGTGTGAATTATTGCAGCATCCGCGTATATCATGTGAGATCACTTTTATTTTCACGTTAGTTTGAGACAGTAATTTACACCTTGTGTTATATGTAGACTATTATAATGCATTCGAAATGATATTCGGTAAGTATATGTAAATAATATTTGTGTACTTTCGGCACTGTAAGTACTTAGCTTTGTTTACACGAAAATCATCGTAAAAGTTAGCGTGTGTCATCAGGTGTAATTTACAAGCCAGCTGTTTACACGAAATGTAAAAATAAACGAATGAATAAATAAATGAATGAATGGTTTTGACGCTATACTACTCTCAATTTCTATGAGGAATTTATGTAAAAATTTCACAGTGCATACAATAGACCATAAATTTGTGCAGCTGAGATCTTCAGATTCACTCTCAATTGTCGGATCGATAGGGTAATTGTGCCGAGGTACTTGCAGCACCTTTCGATCCAGCCGTCAAAAAAGAGAATCATTGACGGTTTCAGCTTAGAAAATTGTTCAGCTACAGGATAGGCAGGTGATTTTGTTCCTAGTATTTTGTCTGATCGCGCAATTACAGCTCGAGGCTTCCTTCAGCTTAGGATTCGGTGTGTCTGTCGTGGTCCCGCACGAGAACGGATGATATTTTCGTAATAATTTCGGTGTAGTACGTGAAAAAATTTTCTAGTCGATCCGCAGCATCAGCTGGAATGATGAGTTACTGCGAAGGTGTATTATATAAGTTAAGGTGGCGGTGCAGGTTCCAATGGATAATAAGATTATACTGTTATAATAACACGAAACTGAACGTATACAGTTATCAAAATTACGATTGTGAAACCAGGAAGGCGATGATGCGTGTGGCAATCAAAAACGCACGCGGTTAATCACCAAATATTCTTATACGTATGTATGTAGTTTTCGTCCGCACCAAAACCCGACGTACTTTCACCGTAATTGTCCCCAGTCCAAGTTCATGTACGCTATACGCGCACCGCGTCCAATTCACTCTCGACGAAGAGAAAATTACGAGATCCGATCACTTTTTCCAAGGTTGTCAAATTAACCTTGCCGCTCGAAACTTTGGATACAAAAAAAATTCTCATTCTCTTCGCTATGCGATCGTATGTATCTCAATGAAAAAATTAAAAAATGAAAAATGAAAAATGAGGGGAAAACTGACAGGTTAAGGTTGAACCAGTGCAGTTTTCACATTACGCCCCTGTAGTTTACCATAACTTTTCGCGAAGGGTATATTTTTAGTATTGATTTTAACCGGTGGTCTCTGCGAATGGCTGAACTGGCTAGAACGTGCAATTCATTCAACGAGTCGTAGCTATATACTAGTCAACAATTCTAGTTTCTGAGCTTACAATCAGTGCTTGTAAGACGGTCGACTTACCGTACCTTATATTTGCATAATCGCATCAAGATAGGCGTATAGTAGCTAATTCCGTTTTGCATCTCTCTGTACTCTTCTATACTTCTCGATGCAGTAACCTAGCCATAGTCATTCTGGTCTATGATCCCCGTTCTTTACTCTCTACGGTTCAGTTCTTCGGTTTTCCATCCCAGCGGCCGCATTCGATTCCATTTCAAACGCCATCCACCTCCTAATACTACGTACTACAGGTACGTAGTATAATTCCATACTCAACTGCACTATTGTAAATTTTCCATCATCCGCAACTGAACTGTATACGCGCTGTATGATGGTTTTGTACGCGTTCACCCATTAAATCCCCGGAAGCTGAAGAATACACGCATGATTTCCATATCGTGCATACGATTTCAAAATAGTTATAGCCTCGTTATGTCCGTATGAATCATTAATTATGGCGCGAACTTTTAGTCCGGGTTTATGTCACGAAAGGTTTTCTATGTGTTCACGTTGATCGTAGTTATTTTTTTTTCTTGCGTTTCCTTGCCAATTGCAAAGTGATCCAAGTGTTATCTAATCTATGTACGATACGGTGATTAGCACAGAATTGAGTAGGCTTGTAGAATTCCCGGACTTTTTCCTTGTGCGTCACGGTCGCAGTAAAGGGAAAAACATGCGGCTGGAATAAGGACTTATTCCGTTTCCAAAGTAACCCGCATGTCGATTCGCTTTGCTTCAGGACTCGACGCAACGCCTCCGCGGGTTTTATACGCTCTTATCTCGAATTGCTGTAGCCCGAAGTTGAGAATGAGACTAAAAAGCAAGGGGAAAAAGGCGTAGTTCTGGGCTCCCTAATGAACCTTCTCTTCCCTCGTTTGAAGGACCGGACTTGGTTTCCTCGCAATTTGCCTATCACCAGGTCGTCAGGTACCCCCACAACACCATACCGCCTCCGCGTATCTCCTCTCTTCATCTACTGCAGCAGCAGGGCACCACGGCGCAAATGAGTCACGAACTATACGGACTACGAGAATATCGCCGTAACCGAGGAGTCCAGAGTCAGAGTCGAGAGTCGGGCTCAACGTACGGCCTTGGCAAGGCCTCGCGAGGTCGCCGACGCGGTCCTACACTCCGCGAGACCACCTCCGACACGCTCGGTGCCGAAGGAGTCACCTTATATCCACCGGTGTTCGCCACTCCGGACAAACCGTTGGTACAATTTCTGTATCTAGCCGGCAGTAAAACTTTTCACGCTCACATACATATGGCTAGGTGTTCTCGCATTTTGTATCGCGTTAGATTGGTCGAAGAATTAGATGCGTAGAAATATGTAACGTATTATAGGTACGTACGATACATACAGATGCGAAGATGCTTCCATGAATTTACTAGCAAACAATCCCATTTCAAGTTTAATTATATCTGGGTGTAAGTTTATTGCCAGCAAGAAGCGTCCAACAATTTTTCAGAACAGCGTCACGCCACAGTGCACCTTCTTTCCAAACAGCTTCCAGGGAACACGCTATGCAGCATCCAGTTCTCCGCGTGATTCAAATAAGTCGAGTATAGAGCGATAGAGTGAGTTTTGTGTAGAACAAAAATTGTATGTATAGAGGTATACACAATTTATATACAGCTGCATATATATCGTACAGTACGATTGGAGCAAAAAAGGAAACACCCTTGAGAATATGAAATCTAGTTGTCCATCCTTTTCATTTGCGTTTTTTCCCCTTACTTTTTCTTCCGTTTTTTTTTTTGTTTTCTTTTTCTTTCTTTCATTCATTTTCTTCTATCTGCGTGCTTCGACCAGAAGATTAACTCGAAGACGATACGTCAACCGTGAACCAAGAGCAAGTAATCTTCACGGTGATAAAACGAAACTTTTTACATGATTATCTGCACACAGGGGTTCTCCGTCGTTACTGTTTAATCTACAAGGTGTCGTTTGTTACTTTCAACGAAAATCATGACCTATAAAAAAAAACAGATGTGGAATTTGAATCCGAAACAAATCGGGACATCCGATTAAGAAATGTGCTCGAATTCCGCACTTTTGCTACTCGTAGAGATTTTAGTGACCCCATAATGCCGGCATGAAATTGAATCTTCGAAATAAAAAGCTCATTTCTAGGATTGTCAAAATGCCATAAAACGCTAAACTTTGTGCTGTAACTACAATGAATCCAAAGTTTTCGCACAGCCTCAAAGGGGATCCGATTTTTTCGTTCCAGTTTTCTGATTTCTTATTTTTTTTAATGCGGGTTGCGAATTCGTGAAACTTCTCAAGCTGAATTCTTCTCGAAGCTTATTTTTCTGCAACAAGGTACTAAAGTCTGAATAATCATCGTGAAAAAAAATCTAAAATTCAAGCATTTTTATGAACCTGCAGTCTGCCCCGTACGAGCATAGTGATACAAATTGCATACATATGTCCGCTTTATCTGTAACTTTTGCACCATATTACCGGCACGGTTTGTAATGGTAGTGGCGATGCGCAGCGAAGGTGGAACAACTTTATGAGAAAGTTGACTGGTGAAACGCGTGAAATATCGCCGACTGATTACGGGGTGCAGCGAGTATACATACCGAGGCGTCCGTAGGAACTACCAGGGCGTGCAGGTAGAACAATTTTCAACAATTTTTCACCTGCCGTTTGCTCGGCTGTCGCACGAGTTTACAGCCATTATTATAATGTGAGGTGAGAAAAATTAAACCAAAACAACGCTTCGTCCGTATTACGATGAAGGGACTATTTTTAACGAAAGTTGATTCCAATTTTTGAATTTACAAAAAATGACAGCTCGCGCATCGCGGTATATTAATAACGCTCGAACCTAACCAACCACTTTCGAGTGGGCCAGGATATATTTATCGACGGTTATTAAAATACCCATTAAACAAAATCGATACACCATATATGTAGATATTCGGATATTATGTTATGCGTGTGATGTGATAGGTGGTGCACTAAACTTGTAATGACGCTGTAGGGATTTGAAACTGAGTCAATTTTACAGCTTGCGGTAAAAGCATTAAAGTGTGGTATTAGCCAGATATTACGAGGCAATTAGATTACATCACGCATATATTATTGTATACACGAACGTTCGTTCGTTTGCTGTTGCTGCTGTTGCTATTGCTGTTGCTGCTGCTGCTGCACCGTCGAGCGGTAAAAACGTTAATAAAATTCGAGGCATTTCAACCCACGGATATTGAGAAATAAGTGAAAAATCTGATGACATGGAGTATCCAATTCACCGGAAGCGAGTATAGATGGTAGGAATAAAAATAATCACAAAGCTTAAGAAAAAAAGTGACGTAAAAAAATCATCAGTTGAAGATTATAAGAGCTTTTGAATTCTATTCATTTATACATGTCGAAACCCCGTTGAGGACTCGTTTCGCATCAGCACTTTAGCGTACTTGATCAGGTCGTTCCGTTTTATCTATGGGGTACATATGACTTCTTCAGCAACGTTCGATCGAGATGACGGCTGAGGAGATCTTCGTCGTTGAGAGTTGAAGCAGCAGCTGCGGCGGCAGCAGCGACAGCGACAGCAGGAGCAGCTTCTTCTAGGAAATAATCGGAACCATCAGTGTGGGTTGACAGTAAAGCAAAGTTGCTGCTTCAGCTACGCAGCTGATCTCTTTCAACACCTGAACGTTGTTCCAAGTTTTTTCATCGAATAGCTCCAGTTCGTCGATGAAGGCGAGGCGAGGAGTTAGTTCCTCCGAGCAAGCCTCTCTTCAACAACATCAGCAGCTCATTGCGTTCATTCGTTCTCGGCGATACAAAACTGGTCTGACTCGTATTAATTAACTTTCCAGTATATAACGAAGTAACGAACGACATTGCGCCACGCAATAAAACAGCAATAAAAGTAACTCTATTTTGCCCCCAAAAATCTTTTTGTACCAAATTTTTATTTTAATTTACTTTATTTATTTATTTTTTTCTCTCTTCACCATCGAATCAGCGGATGTGGTTTCCATCTCCTCTTAACTGCAGGTCAACTCGTTATTCAATACTGATATTGAACTATTTAGGTAATTTAATTCAATTAACAGTTATCACAATATATGATTTTCTTAAGCAATTAATTTTGCAAATCATGATTTATTCTCACTACGTAGCAAATAGTATATCATAGGTATGGATGTGATTCCCCGAATTATTTTACGACGTCCTTATTTTCAGCATCAAATCACATACATTATACGTATAATCGACTATTCGATCGATTATTAATTTATTATTTCCGAAACGCGTCGGAAAGAAAGAGGAAAAAAAAAAACGGTGAACTCTGGGGCAAAAGTAGTCCGGGATTTTTATCACCCTAGACCTGAATTTTATCACCGTGAAAGCACCGACTGTTTAATAAAAGATGGCGGTCGAAGGAACACTTTGATTCGGAAAAATAGGAAAGTAGCGGAGGTAGGGGACTCAAAGACAATAAAGGAAATACGGCAAGTCAGATAGGGTCCCAGCACCCTGTCCTCAAGGGTGTAATTCAATTATTTCTGATTTCTGCACGATCGAGTCTTTTCCATGGAGGGGATTGAAAACGTGACAGGAAGGGCTTTGCTACAAAGCACGGAGATTCTATTACAGATCAAATTCCTAGCAATCAACGGAATTAATAATAGGGTCGCAATTATCATCGATTAAATTTCCGAAACTAAACTCTGACGTGTGAACATCTGCTTTTTTTTTCTTCATCTTCGCGTACGGAAACTTGAACAGTCGAACTAAACAGCGTAACAAAAAGGACTCGAAGTTAAGTTGGGTAAGGTTAGGTCAAGTATAAAAGCGCATGATTACTCGTGAGATAAATTTACGTCATAAATAATCCTTATGTAAATAGGCGGGTTGTAGCTGCGGGATTGCCAGCCGTCAGGGTTACGCAGGAGCTCAGCTAGCAGCTACCCCATGAGAAGTAAATTGACGGTCTGTTGCCGATCCAACATACGTACGTATACGTACACCCGGTGAGATTGATTCTGACTCATTTTTCTATATAAAACAGAAGTACTTCAAGTCAGAATCAACCTCGCCAGGCGTACGTAGCCGTGTAGATATACATATATAGGTACAGTAGGTTGATATTACGAGGAGCAAAATCACTCATGCATATTTATAGGATACCTTGCCACACTGGGGCGTCGTCGGAGGTAAAATCTCTGTACTTCTATTCTGCGCAAATGTCTACCAAAAGACGTGAAAGAAAAAGAACGTAGATATAATCCATCGAACGCATAACCCACTAACAGGGGCAAAAAGCACCGGACGCAAAAATTTAGATCAGATATATGGATCGTTGAAATCATGATATTGTACGAAAGATCGAGTCGTTATATAGGGCCGAAAGACACTATAAATGTTCAAGAATAACTAGTGCTCCAAAAATCTTGAATACGAAAAAAATTATAATAATAACGATGGTCGTTTAGAATAGTTCCCGGGTAGCTGGTCGCGTCCAAGTTGCGGCGTATCAAGTCCTCGTGTCAAGGTTTTCGTAATTATCCGCTACTTCACAGGAAGTCGTATCTTAACGGTCGTAAAGGGACTGGGTGTTATTTGCCTCCGAGTTATAAAAGCTTATGCAAAATACAAAGCTAAATGCATCACCGTTTATGCATCAGAGGTGTCAACTTCGATGACCATATATAATATATGCCGCACTGCACAGAAAATTTCTCCAACCACAATATTACAGGTAAGTATCTATGATTCACAAGGTGCTCCAAAACAGCCCACTTTTTACAACAAAAAAAAAAAGATAGTAATTCTTCTAGTATCGATCAAAGAAAAAGATGTCACTCACGTTTTAAAATGGGGTGATTTTCTCTTTGTTTTAAATTACCTGCCCCGTATGTTGGACCGAGTGAAATTATACCCAAGAATGTACACATAATTTAGCCATAGAAAATTATGAGATGCAGTTCAGAGATTGATTATCGGAAAAAATTGACGTCTGGTAAGTTGAAAGAAAAAAAAGTAAGAAAAAAATTAAAAAAAAAAAACTATGAAAAGGTGAGAAAAACGGTTAGGAGAAGTCAGTCGTTTATAGTTTAGTAAATATAAACTGTTCGAAGCTCGCGTGGAGTTATTCTTAGTCAGCTGTGATGAGTTACGGCTTGTTTTGAAATGGTCGAGCGGTTATTTTGCATGGACTGAAAAACGAGTGAAGAGGAACAGAAGAACAAAGCGTGTTATACTGGAATAAAAGAACGTCGAGTCGAGAGTCAAGTCTGAAGGTGCGGAGAGAAAGAGGGTAGACGTAAAGAGGTAGGTATAGAGAAATAGCTAAAGAGTTAAATAGTTGAAGAAAGAACAGAATGAAAAAAAAGAGGAGATTAAATAGCGCAAGCCTGCTGCAAGAACGCAAACGGCCGCACTTCCGTTGTTCCTGGGAGGCGCAAAACTTATATATAAGAGAAGGCGATTCCACCAGGAGTCATGCGGATGGTAATACATGTGTGTACGCCATTTTGCCACGTGAGCAAATACTGCAAAAGTTGAGCCAGCTGTCTGGAGTCTGAAGCGAAAAAGTGTTATTTTGAAAGTATACCTTAATCATTTCCAATACATACATATGAATTTTGTATCAACTAGACGCAAGAAAGAGAAGAGTTATTTACCTCAAGTTGAATAACCTCGGCTCAAAAGTACCCAAACGGCATGATAGATAGACGCGCCTCGATGTAAAAATATTTTTTACTGATTAATTTTTCTTTTTTCTTTTTCTATCTTTCAATCAGACCACTGTGAATCGATTTGAATCGGACGGATGAATAAAAATTTTTCGGACCAATCGAAATAAATTTTCTCAAACTTTCCGCAGATTCCGCACGATCGGGTCAATTTTACTGTGCATATTGTCAATCTTTTACTTTGGTATTCAGTGACATTTGTCAACCGGCGATAAGCCCCGACCATTGAAGAAGATAGCCGTGTAGGAAAGTCGTATGTGTGAAACGCGACCATGTGGTGGCAACGTTACCGATCACTTTGGATCGAGTTGGTTGTCGGATGGTAGCGGATGGATCGTGAGGAGTGGAGTGACGTTATCTCGATAGTAATATGGACACGTGTGTACGTACACGGGTGACAATGCGACGATAACACGAAGTAGCTTGTAAGTTGCGGGTATGACACGTATATGATCATAGATAAAGCTTTCACCAAGAGTACCAAGAGGATCGCGAGACAAGTTAATATCTCTTGGTATAACTTAGAGCTGCTCCACTGTCATCTACACCCACGCGGTTAAGCCACTCCATTTGCATAACTTACACCATACAACTTGGTCGCAATGATCATACGAATCTCCATTTCAATAGCACGAAAACTAAACTGGATAAAAATAAATTAAGAAAACTAAACAACAAAAAACTTGCTTTAAAATGAAACTACATCCCGATAGTCATCGACGGTGATATAGGGTAATCATTACCAAACAGTTGACGAATTAATGATCGGAAAGAATGTTTTGCATCGTTTTCTTTTTTTGTTTTTCAACCACCTTTTCTTCGGCATTTTTATTTCATCGGCGTTATATAGTGTTCCTTCTTCCCACGTAAGAACCTTTTTCATTTGAGGCGATGTATAATTTTTTTTTTTTGCTCGATTCCGGAATCGCGGATCGGGTGACGTAAAGGTACCGCTTGCTGCCTTGTCGCGTCTCTCCTACGTTTAGGTTACGATAGGGTACTGCGTGTGTATAAATATATATATGTCTAGAATACGTATACATAGGATAAAACTCGTACATAAGGCGGGCAACGACACGCCCGAATAAAGATGTTATCCTCGAGGAAACGGTCTGTTTGACACAGGACTCGCGCGGCCCACGGACAGCCCGACAGATCCTTTCCTATACCATCGATTCTCATCGACGCTCGAGTTACACGTCCTGGTTATTTCCGATTTCAAACAAAAAAGCAGAGAAAAAAATGAATGAATACATAGCATGAAACAGAATAACGAAAAAAGAAGAAACTTCATTATCTTTCCTGGTTCTGAAAACCAAACGGTCGTAACCCCCAAAAAAGATGATATATGTCGCTATGAGAGCTTCCTAACTCAAAAAGTTAATGACCAATCGAAAATCGAAATACGAGATGAAAAATCGAAATACGTATACGTACTTTGATCTCAGCAACACGAATCCGTCGATTAACTTAAGCTGGGAATAAATCCCATCGAGATATCTTCAGTTTTTCACTTTTCAGAGCGATAGATTGGCGATAACTCGATCAATTTTATATATAGATCAATTTAGCTTCCAGATTTGTGTTTCTGAGGTCAAAATACGTTAGAAAAAGTATCCTACGATCAATTTCAAAAATACTTCATTTTTGACCCCAAAATCGACAAAAATCTAAGGTACACCCCTTTGGATTTTTTCGATTTTTGGGCCAAAAATGAAGTATTTTTAAAATCGATCGTATGACGCTTTTCCGACGTATTTTGACCT
Organism: Athalia circularis; assembly: GCA_963978495.1. Taxonomy (NCBI): domain Eukaryota; kingdom Metazoa; phylum Arthropoda; class Insecta; order Hymenoptera; family Athaliidae; genus Athalia; species Athalia circularis. Next base: position 23,694,708 of record OZ021702.1, read on the forward strand.
GAGAAACACGAATCCGTTGAGTAACTCGAGCCACGAATTAATCCCATCGAGATATCGCAATTTTTCTGCTCCGAAAAGCGAAAAATCAGCGATAACTCGACTAATTTTATAGGTAGACCAATTTGGCTTGCAAATTCGAATTCCTGAGATCAAAACACATGGGAATATCATAGCAAACTCGGAAAAGAGAAATGTTGATTTTTTACCCCAAAAATCGACAAAACTCCAAAGGAGTATATCTCAGATATTTCTCGATTTCAGGGCCTAAAATCAACTTTTGATTTTGATATGTTTCAATAGGCGTTTATAGGCTATTCTTATGTATTTTGAGCTCAAAAATTTAAAATACAATTCAATTTAAATGCGGCGCGCGCGAAGCACGCGCGTGCAATGCTAATTGCTCTTAAAAAGTGAACCAAATCAACGTGATATGAAAATGACGTCCGTTCTAAATCGAACTTTGTCAGGGAATTTAATTCTTTGGGTTGATTTTACCATTCTTGTTTTTCGTCCTTTTATAGAACAAAACTTTATGGACAAAATGAAATGCAGAAATATGAAATTTGAGAATATAGGATGATTCACAGTGAATGTTTTAGTGACCAGTAAAATAAACCTTGTCGCAAACGATTCCCGGTGCAAGAGAAGAAAAAAAGAAAGAAAGAAAAATAAGTAGCAGCAGGTTGAAGTATAACTCGGTATGGCAACTAAAATTTTTTTTTTTTCATTCCAACCTTTCACAGCATAAGTACATACATATGTCGGAGTCATTAAGGGTTTGTTAATTTGCAAATTGGTATTTACTTCCCGCGTTAGTCTAATCCTCCAGGGCATTCGATGCCGTACCATTTAACCCGTTCGCAAACGACGTCGTAAACAAGGTATCGCAATAATCTCAGATATATTAATTGATCAATTAACCGACGCATAAACTAAACTTCCCAACAGCTAGCAAGTCGCTCCCTATATACGATATTATCGATCACGCGTCGCAATAACATATGCATCGTAATAACATATGCATCGTAACCCCCTCCCTCTTGCCCCTCAGAAAATCAAAATTTTTTTTTTATTTGTTTTTCTTATCCCAAAATCATTACACCAAACACTTGGTGAATTTCACTTTCTTCCGTTGTTCTGCATCTTTCTGTCTTCTTCTTTCTTTTTTTTTGTCCTTTCACTTAGTACGGTGAACGTATACCCAATTACGCATAGAGATGACTAATTGTATGTTAATTATTTCGCATACAACAATTTTTGTTTTGTTTCCATACGTGATTGTAATTAATTATTCAATAACACGTTGCAGAGGGCGGAGAAGGGAGTATTATAACAGTTCGTGGAACGATGTCATTATGATTATTTGCTAATTAACACTTTTTCTAACACGAAAAACACACAGGCAATCATTAGGAAGGAACAAAGGTAAGAGAAATTGCTGTTGTGATCGTATAATTCTTTCTCATTTTCTATCGAGCGAATTACACGGTAATCACCTCATAACCACAGCACCGTTGAGAAATCAATCAGTGATAAACCTGTAATTATTACTCGCTACCCCCCCCCCCCCCCCCCCCCGATGGTAAAAGAAAGAGAACTCGATCGGAGTCACTGTTTAAATGCACGCGTTACTTATATCCGGACTAACGTTATATTGCTGCGATTACATACATTACGACGTGATCATCTGTTGGAAAAACACGGCAAACATTTGTTTTCATTTATATAAATGTAATATGGAATACGATGCACATTTGACTTTTAAAACTATTTATCGGCAAAACCGCTTTTATAACCGACGGGTTTTATTAACATCATAAAATCGTTCGGGCGTTTGGATTCAACTTCTATACTAGCAGTTTATTATTACAAGTATTCATGAAGGTTTATCAAGTAAAAACGAGTACGAGAAATTGGATTATTTTATCAAAGTAGTTGATACCCATAAGGGCGTGTAGATGCTGTTCAAAAAATTTATGTTATACGGTGCATCTATAGCAACAACTACTATGACATGTTAAGAATGAATTTGTGCTCGTTAGTAAATCTGGTCGAACTACATAAACTAAGCGATATTCATCAGAGATAATGAAACGCCTCAACATAACGTGTACGGTACGTGGTAAGATGGGCTGTTATGATGAACCGCGAATTAAGAAATCTTCAAACTCTTCCATCGTCCTTCGTAACTGAAATCGAACGCTCAATTACATCATGGATTTTTATACGAGGGATTGTCCGAAAATGGGATTTCCACATTTCTCGTTCCCTCTTTTCGGATGAAAAGTACTTTTTTTTTACAGCCTGACATTTCTGTCCTATCAGCCAGCTTCTCCCGCGTCCGAAAGTCCCGAAGGAGGAAGCGAAAAAAGCAGTTCCTCCCTTTCTTTTTTTCTTCTTTTTCTTTCGCTATCCTTCTACTTGGACTGCGTGGGTAGTAGTTCTCGGACTTACTTCTGCTCGACGTCGAAGTTGGCCGTCCTCCCAAGGTACAGCAGCATCCCATCCTGAAAGAAGCAATCGCGTTCGTGCACCCAGGCAATGCTGTTCGTCCGTTCTTGGCTATGGCTGTTCGTTAACCCGACCTTCGCAAGGTCACATCGAGCAGAAAAAGGTAGATGAAGAAGAACGGAAGGGAAGGGAAGGGAAGTGAAGAGAAGGGGAGGAGAAATGGAAGTAAAATAAAGTAGAGGTATGGAAAGAGGTAGCAGGGAACACAGCAGCATTATATACATGCTGCAGAAGCACAAGAGGTCCGAGGGGTCTAATCAACGCTACGCGTCATGCTCCAGAGAACACCGGGGAAAGATTCTACTTTAGACTCCTGAGGGGCCCGTGTTTCTACCATGGATTGCGTGAGTGCGTGCTTGATGAGTTCAAGCGTTCGAGATATGGCGGAGAACTCGAGCATAAACGAAACGGTCGAAGTTGTTGCCAACATCGGAACTATGTTGATGTCAGATGGTAAAAGTGAGTCGTAACACATGAAAAAAAGAAGAATTCAAACCATGTTCTTTGATAATCCACAATGTTTAGCCATTTCGAAACCGTTATACTGTAATAATAATGGGCATATCTGTTTTGTGGAAACCGTAACGCTTCGCAGAGCGTTGGAATTGCGAATTTGGAATAGTTATTGCATATATGGCAGAATTGTTTAAGAGAGGGAATACGTGGTTGTGCAAAAAGAGGCTACCCCGTAATGTACCTATAACAGCAGCATCGGCATCGGTAGCTGCACGCGGGATGCGAGACACGCAATGAAGTGCAATGCAACGCAATGCAACACGTAAGGGTTTTAAGCGCGGATACGTGGGCGCGCCGCTGCAAAAGACATGTTTTTAAAAATCCCTTCTGGCCGGCCTTGCCCTCGCCAAGCGGCCCACCTCAAGGCCACGGACTCACCTCGGTGCATTGCACCCGTTTCTCTAATATACTGTGCTGCTGCTACTGCTGCTGTTGCCGTTGCACTCGGAGAAGATCTCTTCTTGCGCCTTCCCTCGCCCTACTGTACCTCCACTATTCCTTTACTCCATACACTCTAGTCTCCGTATGCCTTCAACAGGAGCAGGACGTTACCCTGGAGATTTGCGGCAGCTATAAATACTTGGGTATGTCAGACGTTCGAGTCTGGATTATAAGACGGTACTACTGTACCTCACATCGCGTCGACTAACCCTCTCACCTATGAAATTGAACGTCAATTTTGATCCAGACTTTTATTTAAAATCGGGTGGAACTCTTCAACACCCATCTATTCGCGTGAGAACTCATGACCACTATTTGCATTTTTCCCATCCCAAGTGCCTCTTGGAAAAGACGACATTGAATCGAAAAACTGAGCTGAGAATATTGTTATAATCTAACACATGCGATTTTTTAAAATTAGGTCAAAAAACGCGATAAGAACACCCGGTGACATTAGTCTTCGCGTCTTCAAGGACCAGGGGATGCAGAAAAAGAAGTAGAAGAAAAGAAAAGAAGGAGGATAAGAACAACGAGAAGGATAAGAATAAGTAGGGTCGTCATGATCAGTGAGAGCAGCCATATCCCATGGTACCATGAGTCCTAACGAGGAGCGTGTCGCGCCAAGGTCCGACCAGGAACACGATAACGTACTGGGACTAATGTCCGAGCTCGAGCAGGTCGGGTAATAAGGACTTTCGATCAGCGAACTCGTCGATCTCTGTTGCCAGGTCGAGCAATAAGGGCGTTTGTAACTCTCGAGTGTCCAAGAGTTAAAAGCACCTGGTAAAATGTGATGGGTACCTCGTGTACGCGTAGTATATTATGAGTTGGGAATAATTCATGACGTGATATAGTCAGCGACGTTAAATTACGCCTCAATTCGGATTCTAAGTACGACGGCATCGACGCCTTGGATTTTCCGTAAACCATGACTCGACCAACGCGTCACCACGCCGTTTTCATCTCGAGGTCAAGGTCGACGCGCGTGATGCATGCAAATTTTTATATCCATTTGTTTTTTTTTTTTCACATAATTTTTATAATCACCCTTTGTACAAACATCAAGTTTTGAGTCGAAGTTTGATCTAGCACCGGTGTGAAATGACGTGCATTTTACACCGACTCCTATGGCTGAGATGCACGTGCTGAGGACAGGGTACTGCAAGAGAGCACCAACGAAGCCGGTACAAGAGTCTTGTAACATCGTACAAATTTCTCCTGCGGTGAATTTAAATCCTTCCACGAAGACCTGCGGTTTTATACCCGAGACTTACACGCGACCTGCTATGTCTTCTTGATACCTGAACGCCATCCACCCCGGCTATTAAGATTAATATTGTAATAGCAGGTGGATTACAGAGTATTAAATTAGACGATTGTAACGCGTCTCGGGGGACTGACTGGCTGGCTGGTTGGTTGGTTGGCTGGTTGGATCATGGTGAGGCAACAGTACTAACTATCGCCATACACGTTATACACGTTCCACCGAACAACATCGGCTCTCAATTTTGCCCCGAGAGAATACACTACCTCTTCTTCGTATCCCGCACTTTTTCCAATATTATATTCAACCTCTCCCTTATATTCTGCAGAGCTTCTCCTTCGTCCCTGTACATCAATAACCTCCGGTACTGTTCCTTAATTTTTCGCTCAATTTCTACAACCCAACAATACAATATTTCGTCTACAATATTTCGAGTGAAAAAACAAGTAATTGGTACGAGAATTCGCGCGTCTTCCACGTCTTTTGATTCTTGGTTTGTCTCCGGGAATAGCCTGCACGTAACCGATCCCGTTGTAAATCGCTGGATGTCCAAGGACACAAGGCGGTGTTAGCAAGGCGCCTGAAACCGTCACAATCGTTGGGGTTTATCACGTAAGATATCTTTCGACCGATCGATTTTACAGTCGCGTTACACCGTACCGCTATACGGGCTATGGTATGGAAACGGAATGGCTTTCAGTTTGACGGTGAGTTAACACTTTCTTATAGTTGAATAATATGGGTACACATATACATTACAATATATGCACATACTTATATTTATAACGCCTTTGGTACGTTCTACACATAAAACCAAGCACCCATACCTCAGTGATAGGAATTGATTTACGGTCTGGCGTATCGAAATAAATAACGAAATCTCGATCGAAGTAGTTAGCAGCGCCCATGCCCAGACTAGCGGTATCCATCTATAGCAAAAGCGAATGCTCCCTAAGAACGATTAATAGATCGATTTATTTCCTATTTGTTATTACTAATAATGTTATATCGTCTGCAAGTTGGTATCAACACACTGGCAGGTGGATAGGCTAATAATATCTGAGCAGTTATCGTTAGACTGCGAATTGATCATTACCCCTATTCATCATCGTGAGTCGTCATAGTCTGCTGAGATGGAATTCTGCAAGCGATTGATAGATCATCGCGATGAATCTCAAAACTGACTGAAAATTCGTGGAATACAAAATACACGAAACTCGTCATTTTTATAGTTCGAATTTAGCAGATATTTTTTAGCATGCACTTGGATAATTAGTAAATATGTAATAATAGGTGTTGCATGTTTCCGAATGATAATTTAAGGCTACCGATTTCTTTGAAGCATATTATGGTCGTTGGGATTCTTCGGTATTTCCGAGGTGACGAAGCACGTTAGGTTCTAGCCAAAAATCCAGTTTTATTATAATTAACTAACAGATTCTAGGCTGGCCCGATCCAACCTGACTTGGTTTGGCTTTTCGTCACATCGTCACGGATCGTTCAATTATTTTTTATTTCATCTCTTCGTTTTATATCACGTATTATAACTGTAGGAGTATAGGTATAACATAATTGCTTCCCAAGAGCGGGAACGAATCCCAGTTTTTATATGACTAAAATCGACGGGGCACATCATCGCAAACTACTTCGCACGACATTCATTCTGCAGATTAGATCATAAGCGTTGACCACAAAATTAAGTCGACGATTAGCCACTGAATTTACCGTTACTTCGCATCAAATATATTCGATCATGGTAACTCGCGAAATGTATCTAACGTTGCCACAGCGGACTCCTATTCAATGCCAATGGATATTGAAATCGATACCATTCGGAGGATCATGATCGGACCCAGATCACAAAAAGTGAACTAGAATAGAAAAATAAAAGACCACACCAACTAGACGACAATGATCATCTGCATATTCTACATCTTTCGGGTTTGTATCATTCCAGGAATTAAGAAGCCCATAGATCGATTATCATCAATCTGACATACCAGTTTAACAAGTGTTGAAAATGTAATAGACGATTATCAACGGTTCGCCGATCCATCGATCACAAATTTGATCGATGAGATTTCGTCTATCCGATTTGTTCACAAAATGATACCTTCTGGAACGTCGATGCGATCCACCAACGACAGTTTGAAACTGTAGTCGATGATCGTAAAATTATTAATTTCTCATCAACAAGTTAATAGGGGTAATAAATCGAGGTCGAAAAGCCAAAATCTGTAAAATAGTAGCTGTACGATGTGGCTGAAAAAAATAGTTAATTAATAACAAATGAATTCATAAAAAAATCACCACTTGCCCCGATGTCTGGTAATCTCATCACCATCAGTCTGCATCTAATCTACGAAGTGATTGATGCTGATATTCCCGTAAAGAATTCCTCTGCGACAAATCATGAATATCACGTGACGTATCAACCTGTGCGATTTAGGTTAGAATTGATATAGACCCGTTAAAAATTCCAGGTTATTTGAAAAACGCCGATTAAATAATGATCCCCGAAATTTTTGTATTCCGTCTGTTGACCCTGATGAAGATGTGAAACAACATATCTATATATAACGACATCGGGCTGCACCGGTACATAATATACCGCTGGAGAGATAAAACTAACTGAATGCTGATGCTTATATGGACCGATATTATTCTAATTCAAAAATCAAAAATATCAACGGTGAATTTTCAATCATTCAGTTATTGAATAAATTTCCAACGGAATTTCATCGCAAAAACTAAATAGCGGAGTAAAAGAGAAGAAAAGAAAACACGTTTTTTCATCAAGGTTGCCAAATAATTCTCGGCTATTTTATATTCACTGTAAATGCGGTATACCAATGGGACCGAGCCACTCGAGCTATTCTCAGTAATCAAGGTTATAAAATCGTTTTCCGAAGCGATTCGAATAGCATCGGAATAAAGAGGAGATGCTGCGGTTCCGATCAGTCCTGCATTTATATGGACCCATTACCGTTGCAGGAGCGCGTTGTTCTACTAGAGGAGTTAGAGAATTGCTAATAGCATCCATCTCTTCTCTCAATGGTCGTCGTCGGCACGTCGTCGTTGAGCCGACCATCGAGACCGATCCGTGCGACGAGACGCCCTCAGGGAATTAATCTCCTCAACTGGGGCGGAGAATTTATGTCTGTAATCTCAAAGAAAACTACAGTCATGTAGTTTCTTCTCCATGTTTTTAGCTTGCTGATTAGTTTCTTCTTACGTCCACTGTTTTCTTTTTTTTAGCTTGTCTTTTTCCTTTCGTTTTTCTTTTTCTTTTTTTTCCACCGATGTTCTTGTTTTATTATCATCAAACGAGGCGACATTATCGATACACTTTTTATCGTACATACCGTTGATCTTTCGATTTCATTGGACGGGGGAATCACCTGCTATAATACCACACTGCTTAACGGTAAAGTAATACACATTGCGCACCGAAGCATTGGAATTTGGAGAATTGAAATCTGAAATCCAGATCAGTGTAGTTTTATACATTTGATGATATCGGGTAAGTTGAAAATATTTCTTCATTGTTCTAGTTTTCATCAAATATGATTCGGTTCAACTTTTATTCACGTTTTGAACCAAGTTTTCTTCTCGGCCAACTCTCTACAGACAAAAAATACCAAAACTGAATAAAAAAATTAACCTACAATCCATCAACTCGTTGTCGTCGTCGTCGTTTGTCGAGATTAACGGAAGATGAATACAAGAAGGCGAGACCGACGACGACGATGAGGATAAACGTACGCAATAGGATGACAATAATATATATCGAAGGAACTAACCAGTGTAGAGTAATATGGGTCGGTCAAGGCTGCTACTCTCTTGGCAAAGAGACGAATATAGATGCCGTTACAAATACATTGTGTGAAATAAAGGTGGTGGAGTGTCGGTAGCGGCGCGCAAGTGAAGTACTGGTATGTGATCTGTGATCTGGATCACGCGTATACACGAGAATAATACGTGTGCAGTAGCAAGGAGAGGGAAAAGATGGTAAAGAAAAAGATGGATATATGAGAGGAGCAAGATGCACATATGACGATCGTCTCGTACCAACCGCCACGCCGTGCCGCTACTCCTCGGGGAGTTCCATCGTTTGCTCTGCATTGGCACGCACGACATTTACGCCCGAGGGATATAAAATACGCGTATATATTGGTGCAAGGTTGGTATGTATGAATATGTCCACCGTGGCGTATAAAGTCGACCGTTCAAATGTACATACGTATGTATGTATGCGATGCAGTGTACAGGTAGGGATGTGAACTTGAACCAAGGTGTAGAGGAAAAGAGATGAAATACTACATGAATTTTGCTGTATGAGGATCGAGAGTGTAACGACAGGTATCGTATTTGCTTTGGATGTTTTTGATCCAGAAATAGACGAGAAACGAACGAGTAGAGAAGCATCTCGTAGCGTAGAATCTGGAGCAGATAACAGGCTCTTCCCAAGATCAAAGATCTCGGGATCTTGGACAGTGTTCAAGATTGCCAATTACCCATAACGTGCAATTTAAGTCCCTTGCCTTATCGCATTAACATATCTGTCAAGATAGGCGATCTTAGATGACACTGACAGCGTGCGAAAGAGGTCGTGGCACCCATAGAATTAACCATACCATGTACAAATCTTTTTTCCTATTTTTTTTTTTGTTGGTTTTTCTTTTTCCAAAATTACACCCCATCGAACGATGATTCGGTTCGACAACTAATTCCTTCTGCAAAGAGCTTTCAGCGTAATTTTCAAACATTCTTCGACTTCGAATCGAAAACAAAACGATCGACTTCTACGTCTGGTTTTTAAAAATATTAAGACGCATATGAAATTGGTATGCGTGAGACAGTCGAGCCAGATAATACTTCTCGATGTAAAAAAGGAAGCCTTTCATCCTCCCGGAGCAACGACTTTTGCAATCGAACAGGTTTCTATCAATCACAGACAAGTTGATACTCCGCGGTTCTTTCTATAGATAGCCTATAATACCAATAATGCCTGGGCGCTACGCAATGGAATTCGTCTATATATTTTATTGTTAATGAATCCGTAGATTCGAACATTATCTGTTATTACGGTTGCAAACTGGTAACATGGTCGATCAACATTTTGGGCCAATCCTCCTGTCGCTGCCGTATTTGTAGGAAAAAAAAGTTGAGTAAATTGAAAAAAAAAATTACAAAACCCGTATGGAATGTTTCGATATGATTTCTTAAATAATACTTCGATATTGACTTGCCACCTATGGATTCCTGTGAATGCATTATATTTTCTGTTATGCATCGAGCAGAATATATATGGGTGACTCACATATTTTTAAACGATGTATGAAAAATGGCGCGAACAAAAAGAACATTTTCAATTAAGCGGTCAACACGCAAGCGTTACAAACTTGCGCGGTTTATATACAGATAGAATAAACGCACACATATCTATGATGTTATGCACATATACTGACAGTTCACACGATGGCAGTATAACAGCATCAAAAGTAATTATCCAACCAATCCGTATTACGTTTGACGCGTTGATTTGATCGTCTCTAATAATGTTACCGATGGATGTTGTAACGTTCTTCTAATCTAGCATAAATTATCTAAATTGACTACGAGCACTGAAGTTGTACGAATGTGTATAAGTTTATACATACGTATAAATCAAACGGTGTAAGATGTTACAAATTTTTCGACTAGGCAAATGAAACGGCTCGGGTTAGTTTACAAAATAGGTTCATTATCATCGTTCAAGTTTCTATAAATCGAGTACCGTTTTAAAAGATCACCGGGTATGGATAAATAGGTGATGGCAACGCATTCGGGTTTAGTACCTCGCGATAATTAATGTGTAATTCCACTGTCTGATTTAGGTTTTTATTATTTTTTATAGTTATACCCGCATATCAGACGTGAAAATTATGATGAGCCTGCATCGTACAAATAATTGCCCGAGGGAATAGTCGGTCGAAAAGATTCAATTTTCCGTGTACATGAGAGTAAAATTAAAGGAAAAAAAATAAATAAATAAAAGATCTAAATTGAAAAATGAGTAAGTGAACCGAAAAACAAATAGAAAATAAATATAAATATATGTGTAATACGGGAAAAGGAAAAAAAAATGTGAAGAAAAAAAAAGAGGACGAACTGTTATAGGAAAAAAATTAATAAATTGTATAGGAGCTCTGTGAAGATTACTTTTTAATCACCAACTATACTGCACAGCGAACATATGTGAGAAAATGCTTTTTTAATAATCGTTCTATACACACTATAGTGTGTGGTATAAATACACGAGAGTAAAATTATTATGTATGTAAGTATTTTTGAAATTCGAACAGTTATACTATAGCATAGATACCTACGCAATCGTTCGTGCTTAGGTACCATAACAATTACAGGGAATTATCATAAAATTAAAGCAAATATTCGTACCGTGATACAGCTCATCACTTTAGTTATACACCTCTATACCTTCGTACCTTCTCACGTATGAAAGTTATCGAAACCGTTAAGCTTTTTTTGCTTGAAAAATATTTGAAATTCTTGTTCACGGTATATAGATATGTAATATATTATAATAAATGTACACGTGCATAACACGGTACGATCTCTAATGTATATGAAGAGCAGTCCGCCGGTACCACGCACGCGACAAAACGAGGGCGTCTTTTTTGTTGAATTTTTTTCCATTTTTTCTCTACGTATATATTCTTTTATTACAGTGTAGAGCTCTACCGACAATTCCCAACGCCTGCAGACTTGTTTGTGAGATTACTAGATACTAAATGTGCTCTGCAGCTCCTCGAAGGTAGCCGAAACAAAAAAATGCCAAAAACTATTACTTACTACTTTAACAAGTTGTACGGTGTTATTTTGAAATTTCTTACCAGTTAGATTCACCTTCGTCTAACAGTTGCTAACTTTATCTATATTTTTATTAGCGTAACAACTTCTTCATATAACGCGTAATCACGAAGTCTGTTCGAGCGCCCAAAATTCGATGTTCTACACGGTGTACCGGAGAAATATACCTACAAAGAGAAGGAATAAAAAAATGTTTGAAATGAAAAAAAAAAAAGAAAAAAAATTACATTCCTTTCGTTTGATCTTTTCCATAGCCCACGTCTAAAATCACTGTATGTTATCCAGGTATACCTGCATCACACAATGCCAGAGAGGTCGATGCCTTCGATGGTAAATAACGATAAATTTTCTAAGAAACGTATGCAAACGCAAAAGTATATTGTGTTATGTATACGTATAATAAAGACCAAGAGGAATCCCGCGATGGTTTTTCTGATAGCGGTCATATTATAGTAGAAAAGAATGGTATAGGATGTGTGTACATATGGTCTTTTATCTTTTTTCATTTTCTTCTTTTTTCTTTTTTTTTTTGAATTTTTTCTCTCTTATTTCATAAAATGAAACAAATATTGCATATTACGCAGAGGTATAAAAGCTGAAGGCATAATTTTTCAAATATCAAATTACCCAAATCTGTGAATCTTTATACTTTCGTAGATCGGAGCGAGAAAAATGGATAGATGAGAAGAAGAAATCCTGTTTTTCTTTTTTTTCTCAACCACAGAAAGCTACTCGGTGCAATGCTATCGGTGACTAATGGACATAACCTCACACGCGCAATATGCATAGCAACAAAAAGATAAATAAATAAACATATGTAACCTCACACGAAGTCGGCGTCACGTGGGTCGCCGTATAACGTAAGCGCCAGGTATTTAAAAAGATTAATCTAATTATAATTAAAGGCTACGTTAGTAATTTCTCGTGGGAAGATAAGGAACCGCATCGGAGATGCTATATGCTTGCTTCAAAAACTTGAATCGTAGTTTCTTCCAAACGATGATAAAAAAGAGAACAAGTATTTCACTGTTATATGGATTGAGAAGTTTTCTAGTTGAGGCATTTAATTGAATAAAAAAAAAAAAAAAGTCTGCATCGCCGGAAGCATATCATGAACCTTGAAGTGTTCAAGTCTTACAACCGATGAAAAAGTGTACGCAGCTCCGCGAATGGGTACATGTTTTTTTTTTTTTTCTTTTTTTGGTTTCAATTTTTCTCTATGCAAAATGTCTTATGGGCATGGCTGAGATGACGATACTGCGACGCAGAGTAGATAATTCTTCTCTTATTTCTTCGTCCTCGCCCTCGACCTCGTCGCCTACGTATACCCCCCGCCGCTACGCGGCGCAAAACTTCTAGCCATGGAGGTTCTCACTTGTATAGCTACTCGACTCTTGTTAATTATCATCGGGATCATCAACCCGACTGTATAATTCATGCATTGCGAAGTAGTCGCGTGTAACTTTCTCACCCAGCAGCAGCGGCAGCAGCCACCCCATCTAGAATCGCATTGGTCCAGTGAACATGAAATCTCCCTGACCGGTCTTTTGCCTCTTTCGTCGTCTTCCGTATATTTAACGCAGTGAACTCCCTTATTTATTCATACGTTTATCTATCTGACGCATTTTTATTCATTCACTTTTTAAATTTATACAATTCTTTCTTTTCTACTCGAGACGTTAAGATTACGATAAATAAGTCACGTTAACTCACTGCAGGATTGGATCGATTTTTCAAAAACTTGCAAGCAACTTTTGAACTATGATCTACGAATAAAGTGAAATCCATACGAAAATTCTGAATCAGGTCAGAATTGCGAACGGTCAGTCATAATAACAGCAAAAAAATTAACATTTTACTACGTTACATATACTATACTTTTTTCGACCCAAGGTCTTTTTATTTCTCGATTATATTATTTACTTATTTATTTTTTTCCCCCGGTAAAACTAAACCCCTCCGGGCTCTTTCGTTTCTGGAATTCCCAAATCTCTTTCGCTCTCGGTCTCGTGTTCATCTGGATTCTATATCCCATACAGGTATACTTATGTCTTCGTATAAATATCCTTCCATCTCTTTTTGAAATTTTTTTTTTCTCATCAATGTATAGGTATGTATTCCGCAGGAAGTGGGACCGCAAACTCCTCTCTGGGCGTTTCTTACCTTCTGCCCAGAGGAACCATGTAATAAAAGTATAAAAGTAAGAAAAGTTGCCAGTCAATAAGTGTATAATATGAACCAGCTGAGAACGTCAGAATTCGGCGTTTAAATTCCCAGCAGTATATATCACGGTATATGTCTATATGTTTGAACATATACATGTATATAATACGAAGAGAAAAAGAATCCGAGAAAGAAATGGACGCGGTTTTTAAGTGGCCTTGACAAGGTTAAGTCCCTTCCAAGAACCCGAACGCAGAAATAAATGTAAAAAAAAACCTATTCGAACACCTCCGCAAATACCCCGCAAAAAAAAGAAGATTTTTCTTTGGTCACCGAACATAACCGAATGAATTTTACATTTTATATAATAAAAAAAAAGGCTATCTACGTCGATTCCGAGAGTTTGTTTCGTTCAACTTCAACGATAATCATCGCATCATTCAAACAATAAAATCAAATTGCGTATATAGGCACAATTCAAATTAATATCTGAACCTCTACGTATAATTTGCCGTTTTAAGTGCTTAGAGTCCAGAGGCAATAATATTCGTGCGATTCTTCCAACTCCAAATGTTTGGCTTCGAATTTTTTCAGCCCCTGACACGAAGTATCGTGATATCAAATTCCTTTGCGTTTCTTAAACCAAAATGTCAATGACCTCCGAACGGCACAACCTCCGAATCTCTACCGGTCCACCATATTACATCTCGAAATATTTTCATACGTATATATTAGAATATAGATCTCATCATCTACTAAAAAATTCGTTCGTATAAAATAAACGGTATTACCAATAACACGTTCCAAACACAACGTATTACATTATTACACTGTACGTTACATACGTTTATCGAAAATCCTTCTCGAATTTATAGAATAAAAGCGAGAAAAAAAAAAAAAAAAATTAAATTGCAAAATTCTACCAGGCGATGCTAAAAATTCAGATACGAATTTTGATGAGCTATATCTAATTTTCGATCACATGATACCGTGCGGCCGGGCTTCGGTTATAAGAAAAAAAAAAAAAAAAAAAACCGTAACGAAACGAAACAAACGAAAATATTTGAGGAACTTCGAAATTACAGGTAATTTTTTTTAGATCGAAAAGAAAAAAAAAAAGGTGGAATGCGAGTGGTGAGCATAAATTTCAATGAAGATTCCGTCTACAACCGTTAAAATATTATAATATTATGTCAGCTGATAGATGGACATTCGCACGTTGATCTTGAGAGTTGAGCTTCTGTGTATCAGATTACAGTTGAAGATAAATGGTTCGAGAAACACGAAATCGCACTTATAATCTGTTTCACGAATCTTCACCCGTTATCTATTTAACAACTGTTCTACTGTACGTAAATGTACGTAAACTCTAATAAACTATGCTATTTTTTTATCCTTTCAGATTACCTACTAAAATACGGAATCGCATCTGTAGCCGCTAATTCACACGCCCAATGCAAGTGAGGATATAAAACGCAGATCGATGAATCAATGAATAATTTATCTGATGAATCTAGTGGGGGAAATACAATATTAAAATAAAGTCAATCTAATCGATGGGGGCAAAATGTCGTTCATTAATTTTCAACTGTCTTCAGCGTCCAAATGACTGACGAAAAAAAGAAAAGGAAGCGATCATATCTTCATCGTTTTAAAGATAAGCTCGATCCTAGTACGTAATTCCTCGTATTCCAAATGAGTCCTAAGATTACGTAGAACGTTTTAATTTCGTCTTCGATATGATGTAGCCGGCATCTTTAGAAATTCTAGTGACCCTTTGGTATATAATTGTCTTGCACGATTTTCTGGATCTCAACTTCGTCTTTGAAGAGTTAGCTGTAGGTATATAATAGAAGAGAACGTACGACTCTTGCGGTGGACCCCACAGAGTTCGATCAGGCTAACGGTTCGCGACTCGCTAATTGGCCTGGAGGTTCTTTTTTAGTTAAAGTTTTTAATTTGTCTTCTTTTTTTTTCTCCTCTTTTATTTATTGTTAATTTTTATGGATCGCAGTTTGTTTTAATTAGCATAGAGCTACGTGAAATAGAAGAGTACATTGTTTTATGGATACCGTAGGATAAACATGGTCGGGTTATTGACAATAATAATACCCAGGGGTTTGCTGAAGGAGAGGACGAAGAATGAGAAGAAGAACATTATTATATCCCATTCAAAGGCATCGGAAAAATTCATAAAAGTGCGGTATTACTCTGAGCTAAATTTCTCCTTTATAACCAGAAACTCTTTATGCATAATGCAGGCCTACTTGCGCATCGATTTTCTGGTTTTCGCAATTCATTCGAATCACTTAATTTATACTTCGTTTGCCAATACCTGACTCAAGTGATGATCGCTAATTATCATTGCGCACGGGAGATGGAGGAAAAAAAAATTAAATTCACGATCATCAGAGAGAAAGAAATCGGACGAAGTTTTGCATTAGATATGCAGACGTTCTAAGAAAAAATACATATATTAATCAAACGACACTTGTGTATTTCAAGATCGATAATGGTGCTTATGGGTAACAGTTACCACCTGGTGCCAGCAGCAGAAGGTTCGAAGTCTAATAATTTTTACATGGAATTCCTGCATCAATTCAGATCACTTTATAATTTTAATGATAGACTAGTAAATAACCTTAAAACGATTTCTAAGTGTTCAATAAATTGATGGTCATTTACGAATAAATGCGGCGCGTCAGAAAAACGCCGACTATTCTATCTTATTTTTTTATTCTCCTATTTTTCGTCGATATATTTCTTTAATTTTCATACCGACACATGAGTAATAAACGCCCCTGTTACAACACCGTGCATTCCTTTCGAGACCAAAAATAATCATCGAAATCTGTATGTGTATCTGGATATATTCGCTCCGGTCGGTTCCCAGAAGTCGTTGGTACGCGCTGCGCTGATCTCGTTGGTATAAATTATCAAAAATACGGTACGCGTTGCTGCAGAAAACTACAGAATGAACAAAATTGGGCAAACTCACATAGAGTTTGTTCATCGGCTATACACGAGTTTGGTTAAAATATGGATGTATTATACATATAGTACTGTATTCGGTTAGCGTCGAGAAACAGCAGCAGCAGCAGCAGCAGCAGCAGAACCAGAAGCAACGGCAACAGCCCGAGGCCTGCAAACCCCGTTCCGTACTGACCACGTGACCTTTGCATACGGACGTTCAATGACCTATGAACTTTGCCCCGCGGGGCTGAAAACGCCACTAAATAGTACGTTGGCTGGTCCGAGTGGTGTGAGATCGTTTTTTCCGGGTGTAGATTTGCAGGATGGGGACATGAAGCTGGTATATACATTCGACCATCGAAACGATGCAAGTCGACCATGGTGGAAGATTACAAAAATGTCTGATTTTTTTATCTTCTTCTTCCAAATGGCTATGGGACAACTGACGATAAATCAGAAAAGCGAATTCACACCCGCATGAATAATTTCAAAATTGTGAATAATTTTTACGATAATATTATGAATATATTCATTTGAATGAAATATACTAGATGCTCTATGCTATATATGAGATGTATTTTTTACGGCGAAGAAAAATATAGCGTTGTCAGATTGTCATTTCGTTTAAATTTGGTTTGACAAAAAAGAAAAACGAAGTTGTAGATTTGCAAAATTATTCGAAAGATGCTAGCCAAATTCGCTGAAATATTACGTCCGCACTTGTATGTAGGTATAGATATAAATATAATAAATAATTTAAGTCTCGTTTCCCATGAGAGATTGAATATTCAAATCTTAATTTTTTCTTTTTTTTTTTTGGAACCAGTTTCGAAAAATCTTTTGAATTCATCAGCCGCAGTAGAAGCATTTTGTTAACACCATGAAGAAAATATGGTACCAATTTATCGATATGAATGTTGAAAATGAAATAATTCATATACCGACGGTATTATAATAGTCGATATAACCGTGAGAACGAATCGAGCTAGATTCAATATTCAAAATTTTACCCAACCCATGGCTTCCATAACTGGCATGTGGATATACGTGAAAGAATAGACACGAGCGTTGATGAATGAGATGAAGAGCATCAACGATAGAAATCCATTACAATGATTCAATTAACGTCAATTTACTACCGTTCAATAAATTCCGTAGGAAATTATCGATTTTCCATCGATATCAATCATCCGCGTCAACGGTATGAAGATATCAGCTGCGAAAAAAAACTCGCAACGTTAATTTCTCACGAAGCGTATTTCCGCGGTGCTTTATTTTCACATTGTCTCAATTCTCAGACACCAAAATTTCGCAAATAACAATCAAGCCTAACGACCTACCTACCTATAAAGACGGAGCAGAGTAGAACGAAACGGAATGGAATGGAGCAGACGACACATCTGTTTCAGTTACAGTTATACAAAACCTGTTCATTCATACTATCCAGAAGTGACATGTCACGGTGCCGAGAAACTTAACCGATTTACATATCAACACGTAACACACACATACACGTGTATATAAAGCTATATACATTAAACGTATGTACCTTATACTCTGAATACGGTATAATATTCGCGTGATGCACGAAAATTTACATACCTACTATTATGTATGCGGTCGCAAAAAACCAAGGTCTTCTATCTCGGTAGGCTGCCGCCTACGCTGGAGAATGATGTCCACTCATGAATCAAGACGGGATTTATTTTCCTCACGTGATTAACAAATTAAAACGGTGGATTTTTAAAAAAAGTCAGTCGGTCAAAGCCGCCGAGACCGTCGAATATAATCGCGGTACATTCCGCGCGTGTGTAATTGTCAATTTTTCTTCTATACAAGCGTGCTATGAAATAAACGATTTCTTTTCTATCCGCACGAAGAATAATCCGAGAGAATCAGAAAAATGGCACAGAGTATACGGGGAGACCGAATAATAAGAAAACTTAGAATGTAGAATAAGTAGAAAAAAGAGAGAGAAAGAAGATGGCAGCGGATGTCCACACCGCTATGGAGATTCTAACGTCCTTATAATGCCTATAATCTCAAATCATCTGCGCATCTCGAAGTATAATTCCGTAAGTCGTTCCTCCGTGTATCGTCTGTCTGTTTCTAATTTCTCTCTCTCTCTCTCCCTCTCTTTGTCTAGGTAGTTTTCCCCCTGCTTGTCATTATTCCCCTTATTTTATCTATTACTCGATTCATCGTGTAGAATATCTTACAAAGTCGTCCGCTTCTCCAGCTGTTTTCGAACGAAGCAATTGAACAACATAAGACTAAGACGGTCGGTTAAAATGTTATTAAATTGTTTCACCGCGTTACTTTCTCTGCAACAGTATGGTAGCAATGTTACGTAAACGTATATCATACGTTACCTATACCACATACTCCCGCTATATTCTGTTGCACCACCTGCACCTAGTTTCGTTTTACTCTTGTTGTTTCCCCCATTGGTTTATAGCTATTATTACGAGCAAACCACGCCAAGATGCACCTATGTCTGTATATTATGTGTATGTATAGTACATGATGATCTGTTGAAGAAGCCACACGTTGTAACCTATATCAAACGTATAGTGTAATGAGACAGGAAAAGAGGCTGCAATTTTCTCAGTAATATTTCTATCTACCCGCTCTCATATCCAACTCTTCTATTTATACCTTCTGTTTTTCTGCTTCTGATTTTGCTTCTTCTGTTTTTCATCGTATGATTTTTGCTGCGGCGTGAACTGTATGTGCCTATGTTTGTAACATATATCCCACGGTTACATACCTATATACGTATGTGATTTTAGACATATATACCCTGACCGGACATGTCGACGATGACAGCCAAAACCGAAGAAATAAAGAAACGAACAAACGCCGCAAATACCGTGACCAAGTTTTTGTTCAATTTGTTGTTTTTTTTCGACTTGAAATTTCGCACGATTATAATTCCGGTGAATTGGTAACGTATGTCGAGAACCAGAAGCAAAATTTATTGCCGAGACGAAAATACATAAGAAACTGAGAGAGAGAAATAGAACTTCTAACTTGAACTCTTGTCATCGATTACGGCCACCGTCACTTACATATGAAGAGAACCGTTTTAAAAACTCGAATGAATATCTAACGATGCCATGAGATTGGATTGCCCGTATTCACGGTCTAATGAGTAATGACTATCAATTTTATCTAACTGTATTCGCAATCGGTAGCACATTTTCTGACACCTAAAATTGCACACCGTAATTTCAAATGTACAGGTACCCCTAATCAAAGTCTCAAATATTTCAAATAACAGAAGAAAAAAAAAAGAAGATATTCAGACGCAGAAATTTTGGCGCTGTTATAATTTAGCAATTTTAGAACGCTTCAAGTGACCCGGGGATATTTTTTTTCTAGCTTCCTAAATCTTGAGCGAAAAATTTCTTCTCATATTCGTAACATTATATATTGATTTCATTGTATTGGTGGGATTTGAAATGCGGTGAAAAATTGAAATAGAAAAATGTAGTAGCTTCAGCTCAATCCATTGCTGCGAGCTAATGAAAATAGCATTATTGTAGAAATTATTCTCAACTACGCGAGCGAATACAGTATATTAGCAGCAAGAAGTGAAAGATAGCTAGTTATAGTATCCATACAAGAAGGATAAGTAACGAAGTGGAGGTACGCTATGATTTTCACTGATTACATCGACAACCAGTCGATGAAACTATAGTGTTCACAGTTCATCTGCAGAGATCTTAAATACGTATATATATACATTGAGCCTCAGCTGTGCGGCGATACCTTCTCTATAGGAGGATAGATTCCAGCTCATAGTACTTTCAAAGACCATGCAATGATTCTAAGTAGATAACCTGTAATTATACTTCCATATCCGGATTCATTTGTAAATCAGATAGGCTTTAACTAACCTCAGCATGAGTGTAGACTATCTTTTTGCTAACCTCTCCGATTCCTTTTTCTTTTATTTCTTCTTTCCTTTTTTTCCTCAATTTTTGTCTTTTTTTTTCTTCACATTTCTTTTTGCCCCCCATACAGTATAGGTACGTACTGCAAACTCACATCGAATCGTATCGAAATGAATTTAATCAAACTGCTGCCGATGAAATGTCTCATTCGATCGAAAAAAGCACAAACGTCTTCCAACAAGCAAAAAAAAACAAAACCAAAAAAAAAGAATTAGTATTCGTCATCGATTAGTTAATAATTGCGTCTGAGCTTGAAAGATTGCAAGGATTATTATCGCAGAAGAAAATGGAAAAAAATAAATAAATAAAACACTCAAGTATAAATAAAGGAATAAACAATTTTCTCAGTTTCCTTTGCCGACCGCAAAAAGTAACGACTTTAGAGTATCTGCAGCAGTCGAACAAGTAAAAGAAACACGTGTGTGACAAGACCGCAGACTCAAGTTGATACGCGCATATAAACTCTATGGACGATTTTATCCTGGTTTTTACGATTTCAATTACTGACTACTGTCTGCCTGTGTGTCGTGATGCGGCCGAGTCTGCACGCCGGTAGTCAGCAGTTCTATCTGCTTCGGTTTTATCGTCGTAATAAAACGAATATTTTACTTCAGCCTCCGATACTTCTCTTTTTTCTTCCGCCTCTTAGTTTATACGCACGAAAGAAATAAATGAAGAGGAAAAAATTTCCAAAAAAATAATAGGCGACCAAACGTTCTACGACAATCCATCCATCTGCACGAAGACGCGGACAGTTGGTTAAACCTGTGAATAGTTTGACTTTTCATTTCATCAATGTACAGGGTGTTGATAAATAATTCTGCCAAACTCAAGGGGGTGATAAAGTGTACTTAAACAGGGCATCGAATTGCAATCCAACGCGCGTCCTCCCTCGAAAACCATGGAAAACTTGAGACAAAACTTTTTCTTTCCATTCGGTGGTATAAAATGCGAAGAAACCATTTGCAAAATCTGAGATCCGTCGAGATATCAACATGATGTATTACAACATTATGGTTGGGATCTTGGAGAAATACGTTGCAGAAAGTTTCATTTCATCCGAATAATTGCTTCTATATTGCATTAAATACCAGTGTTAATAAGAAAAAAAAAGAAGAAATTGTAAAAAACTTATCTGGATTAATTGAAAAAAAAAACAAAAAAACAATCAGAAATCGATAAATATTACGATTCTAATGATCCGTGGCGGTCGTCCCGAAAATTCCTGCTGCTGGTCCTGCTCGGGACTGATATAAAAATTGCTACGAGACTGTCGTCGTTCAGTTGGTAAAAGTGGCGATAAGAAACAATAAAGAAGAAGATTCGTCCGGGGGCGCAATAACATTAAATAACATATTGGACCGGGTACAGGGTCCAGATTAAAATCTAAAGTACCACCAATACTGTTCGGTTGCTCACAACCACTTCCAGCGGTAACAATTCTTTCAACTGGGGTAATATTGCAACCGCAAAATGGCATTGCTGCGATTGTGTGATCTTTTTTTTTTGTTTTTAATTAATTTTTACGATAAACTCACCCTTGAGCTGCGTGGTCTCGATAGCAAACATGTTGAGAGCGAGTAACTGAAGAAGTCTAGTGCCGGGCAGTGGAAGAGGTGAATGTTGAAGAAGAGCCCGGAATTCTCTGAGCATCTGGACACCAGCCTCCTGGAAGGTTTCCATCCTACGGAACACAACAGAAAAGAAGAGATACGATCAATAATTTATTTCATACAATGCAACTCGAAGAAACACTTTCGAGACAGTGGTAGTCACAGTCGTATTCGTAGTTGTCCACTCAGTTCAACCGCCGCAAACGAATTCCCCTTTACACGAAACGCCCTCTTGGTTGACCAACGGGTTAGTTAATTTAGGTAGCCAAACCGATAGAAAAAAAAAATTATTTTCAACAAGTTTACGGATTTTTTTCACCGTCTGGTTTACTTCTATAGAATGTGATAATGCTTATTCATGCATGAGTGACTTGGGAAATCGATCTTCCTGAAGGAATATATAAAGGAGACTTTACAAATATGTGAATAAGTCATAAAGAAAATGTCCACATTTCCGTTCCATCTAAAATTTGAATAATTTAATATCGACCCGAGAATCGTCTCTACCGTCTGTAGAAACCTGTGGATAATTTCTTACCTCATCGTTATTCATCCGAAAAAACTTCCCAAAAGTGACACAAAATTGAATTTTTGATTACCTTGAGGGAATTTAGAATATTATTTTTGGCGCGGCCCGAACTTTTGCAACGATTTTTGTTTGTTCGTAACGAAGCATTGATTTTCGGCGGGAAATTCAAAATTCACGAACAGAGACAATGTTTCGAAGTTCACGAGACGTGATCAGATATTGCAATGCCGACTATTCCGCGGTGCGCTGCAGTTCACACGTGAAATAATCAACTGCCTGTATTTTCGAGCACAGAATATTGCGTGTTCCGTTCGGTGTTGCAGCTTCTGTAAAGTGCAAACCTCCATCATTGGGTGCTATGGTATTTTAACACCGTTGGAGTAGAAGAGCTACAAGCCATCGTTGCAACCAGATCCATAACTCTGCTCTGGTTGTAATTAGGATAACGGCTTCGAACGCTGGTAGTTTCTAATATTATAGAAGTATGCACAACGTTACAGGTTGTTAAATTAATGCCACACCATTCGACTCGCTATCGTACCGATGGTTTAGAATCGACACGCACGGGGTTGTTAAAAAGATTGTGCGACTCAAAGAGTAAGTATGAGGAAATACCGCGTATCGTTTGTTATCTTGTGTTCGAAAACTCATGTAGATTCCAATTTTTCTCAACAATTTTTACGCCGATAATAATTGGATATCTACAATTGAAAAAGAAAATCCTGGACATCGGATTTCTCGTACGATATTACCATTATATGATGCAGTGGATGTTCTCAAATTTAAATACGTCCGACAGTGTACGGTGACGATTTTTTCAACGGTTTATCGAACACGCGTATAATAAACTCCTGCGCAAAGAACATCGTGTGTACGTATGAGAAAATGAAGCTCGCTATTTATCCCTTATTAGAAAGTTAATGAGGATATTCAAGGTATCCAATCTATAAAGTAAGAGACACATAATGTATAAACGTACACGCAGGTATAATGTGTAATATTTAAAAAGCGTGTCGCGAGCATAAAGTTACATCGAGTAACAACTCGCGGCAAGTTTAATTTGCAACTCCACATTACAACCATCTATAGGTACCTATTTATATATAGAGAAAAAGAAAACCCCGACATTAAAGTGAGTTACCCAGAGCGCAGGAGTCTTGTCGGTTTTGCGTTTCACATACCAATGTCATATGAATATATATTTATAGTTACCCGACTACGATAGCAGTCACGTATAGGGTGTCCATTTGAAACGAGGAGAACGACACGAACTGCATTTTCTGTCTTCCTCGGAACCACGCAAATTTCATTGATAAACATTTTTTTCAACAACAGCCCCAATTTTCCGAATATTCCAACACACACTTTGAATAAAGTTACAACTTGCACACTACCTACAACCCGTATAGGCAGCTAAAGAAACGAAACGCGGGGGATATAGCGGGAAAGCGAGTTTGCCATACCCGGGTTTTCATCGGGAGACAGGAAGAAGGGTTCGTCCTGCAATATCGGGCGATGAAGGAGTCCGTACCAAGTCATAGTGTATGCGTGCCTAGATAAGGTCGTTACGTGTCGGATTTAATTAGATACAGCGTTCGTGCGGTATTCTTCATTTCACACGCGGAAGCACGGTTACAAGGTATCGTATACGTAGAGGTATTACCTATGTGTATACACATAGTTATACTTGCATATATTTATTATATTATAACTGCAATGGATTTCGTCACGTATATGCGCCAGTGGGTATAATAAAGCGCGTACATTTATTAGTAACACACACGAGTGTTTTGCCATTAGATTCTGCCGCGGAAGATAGCGATGTACGGAAGTTTCGTTTCACGTACGAATTCACCGGTAGATTATCGATGTGAAGAGTATTGATTAGAATTATCGGTTTCATGCGCGTAAATTGTCCTTTCGGAATATTTGCAAGTATTCGGTTGTGCTCGGAACAAGTGATCGATTTTTCGATTATATGATTCGACGCCGCGATGAGATATATTTGAAAAATATCTATACGCTCTGTAAAAAATATGTAGTTATACGCTTTACGCATCGGAGATGGTCATAGATTGAAAAATCATGAAGATACGTGAATACAGTCGAGTCACGAATCAGCAGCATCTCATCAGTTGAGAATAAGTTCCCACAGCCTCTATAAGAGCCGGGAGTATAAGCAGCACATGGTGCGACCCGCATTTCTATTATGCTTGGTACAGTAAATTGACGCGATCTTCTATAAACGCCGTCGGAGGATTCAACTAAAATAGTGTCGCGATAATGCTTATAATAGGCATACTCGCGGTTCGTGAGAGTTTCCCATATCTCCAAACGTCTTGGTATCCGTATACACCAAATGGAATGCCAAGTGACGTTGCAGATTCACAAATGATAAAAGATTAAAAATGAAAAACAAAAAAAATGAAACAACATACATAAATGTGGAACTGATACGAAGTCTCATTCGCCCGTTGTCCGATCCGTAATTATACGTATATATATCTAATGAAAAATCGAACAGAACCGCATTATTATACGGTCTGATAATTAATGCGACACTGTTTGTGCCAATGGGCAAATGTAGAATATCGCGTAGATATTATTCCCATAATAAAATGTATGCGTAAATCTTTTAGCAGCAGGGTATCGTCGCGGTGCGAGGCATAATATAAACGCGACTAAGAGTTGGTTACGGTTAAAGTTTCTCTGTGCCCCCAAGGAGGCAAGGTAAAGTATAAGTCGCTCTGAGAAGAGGCGACGGGAATCCTACCGGGTCCTGAGAGTGGGACCCGATAGCATAAGACCGGAGGGACCGGGACTAGGACTTGAACTTGGACTTGGCGTTGTTTCATCTTTCATGGTGGTCGCAGGCGATGTGTCAGCGTCCCGTTATACCCGAGGCTTGACCAATACTTGGACTTTCCAGGATCGAATTAGAGATCCTCAAAGAGCTGCATGAGGCATTTGGTAGGAATGGGGATGGGGTTCGTACATCGAGACTGTCTAATGTTCATGATGAAACAAGTTTTAGTGATTTTTTAACGTTTCTTTTTCTTTTTATTCAACATCCTGCATCTCCTATAGCCGTCTTTTTATTCATTTTTCTAGTCAACGCGTAATAAGACCGGATATATTAATTCTCGAGTAATACTTGCGTCGGGTGTTTAGTTGGATCGGTGGTGCCATCAGCCGCTGGTACATCAACGTGTCCATGAGGATATATTCTCGGGGTAGTCTTAATTCAATTATCACATTATACCCGTAGGCTACACCAGCTGGTGCATAGGTGCGGCTATAGGGATTTTGATAAAAATTTTATACCATAGAATGACTACCGCCTTCTCATCAACTGCCGATGAAGGATCATCTCCGCACCCACCGTGCTGACCACCATTACAAACACCGTTACTTTCTTAATTAAGTTAAGTATTTGACGTTCCTTCCTCAACTTTTTTCTGTCCATCATCTTATTCGAAAAGAATTCCCTAGACTCGACGTTCCGTTTTTGTTTTTGTTTTTTTAATGTTTTTTTTCCAGTTCGATAAGTCAACGGACCGTGAAAAGTTTAGAGTTCATATGCCACTGTTAATATAACGAATAGTAGATATGTATACCTTAATACATGTGTATATTTGATTTTACCAGTGCAGAGTTGACTCCACCTTGAAAAGGACTTTGGTATGAGTATAAGGTTATACTATGTTATAATGTACTTTGAGAAGTAGGAAGACGAGGTCACCGGTATTCTCACGCCCGCAAAACTACCACCGGGAAACGTGGGTGCAAAAATCAAACGCCTTGACCGCAAATACAACGTCAGCAACTCGCGGTTATATATGCAGTTCTCGACCGACATCCGAGGAACGGGGTTTCCGCGCTAAGAAAGATAGTTAGGTACGTACTGCTGTTCCTTCTTTTATGCTAAAGAAGCTGGAATTTGACGAGCGCCAAGATTCCGCCACCGCGTACCCAGATCTGTGCCACGGAATCTCACGTCGTGATGAACAAATTAAATGCAAAGGCCATCTTCTCAGGCAAAAACCAATCTCGACAAAATAACTAAACAAAACGTGAACGTATCATCATCTACTACACATTAATGTGTACGTACACATTGTAGACTAGTCCAAAATATATAATATACTAGCATTACACGCGCGCGCCGCATTTAATTTCATTTGATTTTGAGATTTTTGTCTACTATTTTTTTTCAATTTCATATCATTACATTTCAGACGCATTACATGTCCATATCAAAATCAAAGGTTGCTTTTTGACCCTGAAATCGAAAAATATCTGAGACTTTGTAGATTTTGGGGACAAAAATGAAGTATTGCCAAAATTTTGCAGGACACTTTTCTAACGTATTTTGACCTCAGAAACACGGAACCGTCGAGTAAATAAGGCTAGAAATAAATCTCATCGAGATATCGTTATGTTATTACTTTTTGGAGCAATAAATTGGCGATACCTCGATTCATTTTATAGATTACGAATTCAGAAACACGAGGCTCATTTCGAATTTCGAGTTTTCATCTCGTATTTCGATTTTTCATCTCGTATTTCGATTTTCGATTGATCAACTTTTTAAGATAGGAGGATGGTACATGAGAATTTTCATGGTTGAGTTTCGATATTTTTTGATGGAGCAGTTTGAACACCGTAATAAATCCCTTCGGCATTAGTTCAGTTTCGTAATGTATCTCGCACTGACAGCTACTTTTTTTCGCTTTCTTTTTTCGTTTTTTCTTTCGTTTCAAGGCTTATAGGTGTAGTTGCAGCGTTGAGACCGCGTTGGATCGGGGTAATTTGTTACTCTTCCATATGTACCGTAGGGCACGATCAAAATTACGGATTTTATAAATTTAACATACGCAGAGCCCTGATATTACTAATGGTAATATTATACTCAGCTATACACAAGGAATCACGTGCCTCCGGCGAACAGTCGTCTGTACCGAGTGAAGTTACCATCTCATAACAACCTTACTCACTAATCACGTGTAATTACATCGCACTATCATACAAATTTTGTATAAATTACAAAGATATTCGAAAAACTTTCATAGATTTTTCACAGCAGTTTGATCTGTACAAAGAGAATCGAATAGACTACTTTTCTTCGTACAACACGTAAGAATATTCGTAATGAAGTGAGAAAACATCACATGACACCTAAATCGCGATGTAGTTGTGAGGAAAAAAAAAATTGTGAATTCCGTAAGAGCGGAGGAAAGCATAAAAAAAAAAGAAAAAAATAGATCGTTACGGCTGACGATGAGATAACAAAGATGAAAATTTTGCGTCATGGGTAAATACGTGTGACAATAAATGTTTTAGGTAATACGCAGATGTATAATCATTTGACCGTGAATATTTAACAACTGAGGTAAAGATCCCGCTGGTAATTAGAACTGGAGGTAATTAATAATTACGTTTCCTCGAGGCGTGTTAATGTTATGGTGAGGCGAAGCTTTAACGCCAGGGTCATAGGTCTACGAGTTTGGAATTCCAGCCAGGGAATAAGATTTACGATTCACTGCAAGCATAGCGCGTCCCCCTGTTATACCTATAGTGCAACACAAGCAGCAGAATCCAGAGGCGGCGGCTCCAAGTTTGAGGCTAGTAAATAGCACGTATAAAAGGTATGATAAGATACAGAAGACTTACACAAACGTTCGAGTAGCTCGCATGAATCCGACTTCTGCTGCTGCCGTTGCTGCCGCTGCTGTATGGAACGTCAGCTTAATCGGACATATTCCATCGTATCTTATACGTAGAAATCTCGTACTCACATATATTAACTTTACGATTCGCTAATTATCGTTTTACTGCCACAAGGAGAACGTATCACTCTACTAAATTAGCGATGCGTGAACAAAAATGCAGCCCTATAGGCCCCATATGCTGACGTAAATTTTTCGATTACCCCTAAAATGAGAAGTTCTATTTTGTACCAGATGAATTTTACGTCATCGATGTAAGAATTGCAAGATAAAAATCGGAAAGCTATACCTCGAGAAGATATTTTCCAGCGTGACACGCGTTCATTTCAATTCATCTCTGAGAAGTATATGGGCGAAAGGTCCGACACGAGTTCAACGATATAACAGAATAGAAAACCACTCAGATGATCCGTTAGCCTGAGATATCAGCGTTAAAAGTGTCTATATATAAACACATGATGGTAAAACGCGACGATGATGACTTCGTCCTGATGCCAGTAATCTTAAAGGTCATAAAGGTAGGAGAAGGAGCATCTTAAGGACAAGGAGGGCGTGAATATAAACCTGCACACCGCAAGAGCCCGTCGATTAAAGTGGTATTCATAAATAAAGGTATATAAATAAGAAATATAGTTAGCGAGTGATTAATCTTCGGTATAAACCAGCACATCCATTCCGATGGAACAACAAAAAAACAACAAAAAAAAATAAAAATAAAAAAAAATCCACTTCATAAAAGTACAGTTCGGTTTTATATCTGTATAGGCGTATTCCGGAAGTTGAGAAAGAAAAATTTCACTGCAATCGTTTGAAAACCTAACGAGTAGGTGTATGAATATACCTGATCAGTAACAAAGACAATATAATAAAATAAATAAAACAGCGAAGGAATATCGAAATAAAAAAGAAAAACGACAAATGGACTTTGGAATGAGGTATAACACATAGTTTTATAGAGGATGAAAGGGTGGCGAGCGAGGTTAGCGCGTCTTCGGTTGTTGTTTTTTTTTTTCATTGTTCTTTTTTTATTTCTTATTAAAATTTTTAAATCACTCAGCGGGAAACGCGGTGGCTACATGACTAACAACTTTGCACTTTACCGCCTAACGGCATCCCCGACTCCAATAGATCACGAGTATGACCCTTTGATTGCGCGGGTCACCCTATGGCCGAGCTGCTGCGTTAGCTACGTCGCGCGGCATAACTAGAAGCGGCTAGGCTAGGCTAGACTTACATACCTATACGACTTATACCAACAACAACCGCGATGCCACCAACTTATTTGCGCGTACGTCGAGAATTTCTTAGCGACAACGTCTTACCACTTAAAACCCGCCGTGGTATCGAGGCTTCGTCATGTTCCTCCTATACTCCATCACTCGCAGTTCGTTAATCATCATTTCAGTCCCCCCCCCCCCCCCCCCCCCCCCCCCCGATAAAAGAGCGAAAAAGTTGGTTATTCAAAAATTACCAATCCCAGAGAATTTATTACTTCACCTCAAACCAGAGAATATAGAATTTTTTTCTTCTTTTACCTCTCAGGCGTGAAATTAAATCAATCCTCTCCCGTAAATAGTTATCGATAATTCTTTCAAAAAAATTCTACATTCAGAGACACACTGTAGAATATAATGGAAAGATCATAGGTACGAGTAAATGCGTATACACATAGCAATTTCAACAAACTATCAAACCAAGCGATTCTGAGAGCATTGACTTCTATCTACAAAGATCATTGATTTTCTACGCGAAACCATTCATATAGTGTAGATAAATCGAATCATTGTTCAGGGTATTGTTCAACCTAAATCCGTGCAATTCGTGATTTCGTTAAAGCTGATCTGTTTTTTTGTTTTCGTTTGTCTCTTCATAGTTTCTTTGTTTTTATTTTATTTCTTCATTTTTTCTATTCTTGAAGAAATCCTATCAATTTTCATGTTCTCGTCTTACAAGTCCTCCCTTCTCTTTATATGTACACGAAATTTTTTTTTTTTTTTTTTTTTTTTTTTTTTTAACGTATAAATGTATACTAAACACCGTATAACGGACAAGGGAAAAGTAAACTGCACCGAAGAAAGGTATATCTTTTATACAAGGATCGGATCTCAGGTGGCAAAACATACGACAGCTCAATCGTATGGCGTGGCTCGGTTGAAAGTGAATTCAAGTGAATCTTGTGGTCATAGATGAGCGCTGACAATAGATCACGTACTAATGATCTCGAATTTCGAGACAATTAAAACGTTGAAATTGGCAGGAACATAATAGGTGTAGTGTAATGAACGCGTTAATCCAAATTAGTTCTAAGATTGCGAGAAACTGTGAGTTGAGTCTAATTTTTCTTTTTTTCTTCTATAATTTATCTACTTTTTCGGAACCATCCAGTCTCTGTATAAAGGGTGAAGGCAAGAATGCCGAATAGTGCTACACTAAGCGCGAAATATAAAACACCGCACCAAAAAAAAAACAAAAAACAAAGAAACAAAAGAAAAGAAAAAACAAAACAATATTAGAGTAAAAATAAGGAGGCAAATAGAAAAAGAGATAAACGATGAGGAATCGCAAGGTCTCCGAAATGGACGACAAAATAAAAATAAAAAATGAAAAAACAAAAAACGAACGGACGACGCTGTTAAAGAATATAATTCGCTGCATGGGGGAGAAGGACGAGGGTCGACTATATTAGAGGGAGGAGAGGACGAAAAAGAAGAAGAAGAAGAAGAAGAAGAAGACCAGACAAAATTGGGACTTGGAGGCGACTATGCCGCGATGAAAAGACGCCATCGATCATGAATCCTCGTGGAGTCTTGATATACGTTGGGTTAGCCTTAGCATAACAGGTTACGAGAAGCTCGTGGATCTTCGGGATCTTTTGATCGCGACAGCTGCTGCGGCAAGTTCAGCAAGAGTCAGACAGTCAGACAAGCGAGTAAGTTGGGGCCAAATTCCGTCTGGCCCCGTACGTTTATTTTGGGACCTTCCCGCATCTTATTCTGGACATTGCCAAGGGCCCAAAAGGTGCCAATTATACCCACGTGTAGAAAGTATTTTTAGAACCAAGAGATTATCGCGACGAATACCCGCGCTGCCAAATGCAAAATAATCTTTTGATTTTTTTTTTTTTTCTAAATAATCAAGAAATACGATTTGTGAAAAAAAATTACAATCACAAACGACGAAAAGGAAAAATTGAGTTTCTTTTTTCGATTTTGCTTTTTGATTATGACAATTTTTTATCCTGTTATTCATTTATTTCTCTTCTAATTCCGTATGGGTAATTTTTTTAAGGGTAGTTAGATGGAAGAAGAAAAAAATCTGAACTACAAACTTTTTTTCAAGAATATTGAGCCTTGAAAGTAATTTTTTTGAAAATGCAAATTGGAACTACATGTTACAAGAAATATAATTTCCGGTATAAGTAGGTATGGAACTGACTATAGGTTTAGTTGCGGTTATTATACCGATCCCGCATCATCTCCCTCGAGAGACGTGCGCGATCTGCAGAAAAAGGTCTGCTCCAACGTCGCCATTTATATAATAATCCGCAAGCGACCTTTCGAAGGTCGGGTATAAGCTCCCACTGCGAAGAATTTTTTTTGAGATGGCAAAAAGGGACAAGAAACAAGTTGAACAAAAGGTAAGTAATAAGAGAAAAAGAGAAGAAAAAAAAAAACATCGGAGGACTGGTTTAGGGAACTACTATACAGGGTGACGCGTGGCTTTTGGAGAATAAAATAAAAAGTTAAATGAACCCGGGACGGCGGTTGTAACAAAAAATATATATAAAAACAAAAATAAATCTTCTCTGGAGGTTATAGTTACCTACCCGCGGTGAAGGGTATATGGTATAAGGTGGGCACCTACTACAACCGTTGCGAAACGAAGCTGATGTCGCGTTCCTGGAAATCTGCCGTATAAATTACTTGGGGACATGTATCATATATATTTAGGGTGGCAAGAACGCGTTGAACTCCATTTTTTAATTTCACGTCTCATCCCGACAATCGACGCTTGCAAGTAACGAGGAAAAACAAAAATTGCAGTCTTTTCCACATCAGCTTTATAGTACCTTCGTTTCGGTAAAAAAAAAAATAAAATCGGTGTGATTCGCTTGGTTTTTTGATTTTTTTTTTGTTCTTTTTTTTTGTTCAAAGTACGACTCAGCAACTAATTTTATCCTACTTGATGTAGAAAAATCCCTACAAGCTGGGGAAGCTCCATATTCTGATCTACATGAAAAATAGAAGAGGAAACCTTCGATCCGCAGATTCAAATCTACAATATATAAGTTTTTGTAGAATTTCCTCGATTCCGAGTCGCCAATAATATGTATATATGGAAAAGGGAGAATTTTGGTTTTTTATACGAGCAGACAGTGTGTCGCCAATCCCGGGTTTCGATGTGGCTGCAGTGAGCGGTAGCAGCAACAGCAGGAGCAGAAGCATCAGCGACATCAGGGAGGGTTAAAAATAACCGGATATTATGGTGCAGTTGCGAGGTCCTGGCAGCGTTGACAAATGTAACAAGTCTTTTCCAAGCGGGTCGAGCCCACGGGGATCGCGTATGTATCCGTATATACATGAAGTATAATAAATGCGTATACGCAAATAATGGTGTTCCTTTTTTTCCATTTTATTCATCATTTTTGTTTTATTTCATTTTATTTTATTTTTTCCAACCGAATGAAACGAGGGGAGAAACTGTCGCGTGCACTTTAAGCGAATGGTCGCGATTAACAGGCTCTGGTAGCATGGCTTAAGGCTGCAGGTCGGACGACACAGAGGATCTTTTTTTCTCTTTTTTTTTTGTTGTCTTTATCGATTTTTAAATCGCAAACGAACCTAAAAATAGCATTCTATAAATAAAGTTGGGTTCACCTCCCTGATGCTGTAGCATAATAATGTAAACTGCATACCTATACATGTATACCTATACGTATACCTTCCCGCAGCGATAACACCGTAGACGTTCGAACAATTTTTCAACCCCCCGTCGCCCTGTACGCGTAGATATGGCCATACATATAACATATATTAAAGGAGAAGTAGCTGATAGCATAAAAAATGCATTGGCAATCGTCTCAGGGTAAAAGTTACGAGGATTTTATTATTCGAAAATTTATTTATAATAGTGTATACATATGTAGGTATATTTATTTATATATACCTACAACTTGTCGAGCTGCTTTGATCGTAAGTGAAACTCTGCAAAAACGGGGTGATGCAGAAATCAATCTTTACCAATTGAATAAATACAATTTTTGCGGTGTATGATTGATGACTTTTCATTACTTGCTAAATTATTGTGAAGTATACAATATATTGAATCGAAACAAACGAAATGGACAAAAAAATAATGCTTGCTAAAATCACATTCATTAAAATGCGCAATCACTTTTTTACGCACACACATTAAATGTATGTGGAGTATTTAATTTCGTAAAGAGAGCGTGTTAACCCCGGTTTGGTTGTGAATAATTTTGATTTTCAGAGCTCTGGGGCGTATGCTATAAAAAACCTGGGTTGCATTTTGTACAACGGCCGGCCGTTTAATATGCAAATAATTAATTAGTAACCGTGATACCAATCAAAAATATACACGGAACGTAGTGGATACGTAGGTATGTGTATTGACGGATTACATATAGGTACTCGGGGTCGAGGAATTCTCGGCGCCCGTAAGTAGCGATGGAATCGCGACGCCAAAAAGTAATTCATTAAAGGTCTATAAAGTTAGAAGCCGATCAAACCTGCGATCCAACTGTGATAGATCGATTGAAAAATTGAAACTCTAATCAACTAAATTCTAAGAGAATATAATCAAAAGTAGAGCTTACAGATTAGTTTCAATGAATTAAAAACAGCCGAATGAATCGACTGTGACTTGAGTCCTTCGCTAGTTGTTGTTTGAACGATCGGTGCAACAAGTGCCTGAAACATACCTTATACTCTCGATGAATTATCTATCGAATCGTCCTTGCAGACTGATGCAGTAATGCGATTCACAAGTCCACAAAAAACCCCATACAACATAGCACGTATAGTTAAATTCGTATAATCGACGTCGCGGGACGGAGAGATCGGCAGATAAAAATTATGCGAACTTCATTCCGCGTATAGTTTCTAACTCTGAATATTACGATGAAAAAATCACGTAAACTCAAAAGCCCGCGGCGGTAACTCTTTTGGATATTTAAAAAAAAAACGAACAAATACTTCCGGCCGATCATCGTTCCACGAGCGGCACCAAAGCTGTTGGCAATTTCATTTTTTCATCTTTTTTTCGTTATTATTTTTACCTTGAAAAATGTAATTTTTTTGAAATCCGATTGATCAGCTCAAATTTCTAAACCCTACTGCAGAATGATGATGCAGACAGAAAAAAATATGTCGTTTTTTCTATCATTTTTGCTTTGATTATTCGATATTTGGTTTGAGGCTACAATACCTCGTACAATACCGTGAACAGTACAGAACTAGGTGCGGTGATCCTCAATGAGATCTTTTTGCACGTGTTTATTTTTTTAGATCATTACAGAGACGTGGCGGGGCAAAAGCGTAGTCGTAAGTTTGTGGGATGTGAGAGCTGTATAGAGAAACTGTTTAACCGAGTGATGAAACTTTCGATTTCATGATCATACGACAAGCATTGCAGCAGCAACAACAGGAGCTCTTGAGCTCCGAGAATATACATCAGGTGATGGTTGTACATCGTCCCTGAACTTGCACGTTTCGAAGACAAGGTCGACCTTCGTTGTCGTGGAAAGAAAGAGGGAAAGAACGAGGGAAGGAAGAGAAAGTAATGATTCCAAGAACGTTCGATCGAGGGACCTCTCCGCAATCTCTAGCTTGCGCTGGATTATACTTGCTGCTGCTATTGCAGAGCTAAGCCGGAGCTAAAAGGCGAGGAATGAAGATCATCACGCTGAACCGAATGAAGTGCGAAGCAAGAGCAAAAGTACCCATATGCCTATCCTATTACCCGTATTTTATTCGTTACACAATCACGCTCTTCTTTGACCGGTCCATTTATCGATTACTCGCCCAGATTCCCCCGATTGTCGGATATAATTGCATGTCGTCGTTCGTTAGCATCCTATATCTGGGATCCTTATACACACCTTATAATACGCCCGGAGCGTCTTGAAGATTATCTTCTTTCGTAACCGTCTGACAATTATTCAGTTTTTCACCTAACTTCCTCTACCTCGCAGAGCATTTTATATTCCGCTGCTGCAATACGTGGGATAAAAGTTAATCCACATTATTTATTGAATAATTATCACTAATCGCCGATTACTAATCACTAATTATTAATTAGTGCCTACCTCAGCTCGGTCCGCAACGGTATCAGACTGTTCTAAGAATGTCATTAAAGTAAGACCAGCGACTATATCTACCAAAGGCAGCTATATTCACAGTTTACGAGCAGAATTCACCGCTGCTGTTGCACGAAGTAGTGAGCCTGAAGCTTCGAGC
The DNA here is from genome assembly GCA_963978495.1 of Athalia circularis. Classification (NCBI taxonomy): domain Eukaryota; kingdom Metazoa; phylum Arthropoda; class Insecta; order Hymenoptera; family Athaliidae; genus Athalia; species Athalia circularis. The sequence goes on from OZ021702.1 coordinate 23,730,757, forward strand.
AGTTGAGTATTTACTAGAGTACAAACTAACTGCACGGGATATACACCGATAAGATGCTTCACTTGGGTACACAGCCCGCATCCTGCAGCCAAAGGATTAGTTTTCGAAATAAAATTTATGTTTTATTTTCAGGCGTACAGTACAACGAATATCCACGTCGAATTTTCGCTCCAAAATATCCAGTGAAATGTTTCTTTTGAACTCATTTCGGAGCTGATCTCTCTGTAACCGAGATTCTTGGTGCGCTTATCATTCATTGATAGAATTCGACAGTGCGAAAGCAAAATGGTATTAATGGGGAACAGTGGCTAGAAGTAAGGTTGCGATTCTGAAGATGGTCCGAGTTCGCGTCTCGTCGGTGCCGCAGCATCCGAGGGTGTCCTTGAGGCGGGCGGGGTCGTCAGTCGAGCCCTGCCCCAGGTAAACGACCATCGGAAACTCGTGTGTGTTGGTTCCCTCCTGTCCCTGTCTTCTTCCAGAGGCTTCTGCCCACCGACGACGACTCGGTGGAGAATACATATCTATATATATGTAAAGACATTTATATATACGTGTCCATATGCGCATACATAGATATAAATGGTTATACCGGCGTCGTACTAGATGTTGCCGGATCGTGGCTGGGCCACATATGCAGCGAAGACGTGCTCTACAAGTGTTATGAGATGGGTTTACCCCCTGCTCGTTATCTCCGCCTTCCTTCTTTTCCTTCGCTGTAGCACTCGCCAAACAGATTTATGGGTTTAATTACAACTCCGAGAAGGTGCCGGGCAGTACACTCAATTTTCACCAATTATCTCTGTTACGCGATGTTATATACCTACGCGCATGGGGTACGGTAGATGCGAAATGCGAAATGTCCAGATCAAGAACCGACCTGGGACGACAACAAATTTGAACGAGAGGAAGACCAGAAGTTGCTACAGGACTTAATATCGATATCCAGTAAAATTTTATCAAAAAAGAATGAAGTTCGAGAAATAGGAAACTTTATAAAATTGCTAGTATAATAATAGAGTATGAAGTGGAAAGCAACAGTTTATAGCTATTATGGCAATGGCCAATGGGAACCGACAAGTGCTGTTCGCATTATTCCGAGTCCTTTATAGCGTCCTTTTCTCGTCTTTATGATAAAGAGTCTACTACTTGAAGTAGGATTCGCGCCTTTCCAAGTTCCTTGATAGCTATAGCTGGATTGGTATACCCTGTAGGTCTGATCCATGGGATCCTTGATGTAAGAGACCAACGAGTCCTGCAACAGAAGCAACGCTAGGTGCTCCTGAAGACCCATGCCGCGCACGTCCGGTCGCCTAACGAGGCAACAGATACTTCTAACGGTCTCTCGTTCGCCAATTACCGATCCTTCAGATTGTTAGGGCCCGTGCGCGTTTATACCTAACTCTAAATCCAAGGTAAACGCTGAGCTTCCGCTCGTTCGCCCGCAGAAGCTACAGCTATAGCGCCAATTAAATCGTAACCCTTTTGCAAATTGAAAGAAACGACTCGCCAGTGTAATACCGCTTTACGACCGACACGGCACACGCCCAACAATTAATACGTATAACCATTCGACGCTAAAGAAAATCCTCCGCAAGCACGTATAGAACACGCAGGATCAACCATCGATGAACTAAATAATTCATAGAAATTAAACAAAATTAAACAGCCTCAAGATATTTCAAGATGTAATCTTCTACCAGCATACATAGATATATTAAAGACATCAAAATGTGCGTACATAGTCTCACAAGTACCGGGTCGTAAACGCCCATAGTGGTGGAACGCGATCCATTATTGTCAAGACCAAGGTAAATATCGTATTCAACCGTTAGCAATAATTATGTACCGGTCAATTCCTACCAAGCCTTTCGTTTGGCCAGAGATATGTTGCATTACATCGAACATGTTCGGCTGGAAATTCCGTACCAACTCAATTTTGATGTTTGGTAACTTCGTTCCAATATTCTCCACAGGATGAAATTGAATTTGGCTGGCCCCAGGGTACCGTTGTTTTCATTAGACTGAAGAAGGACGTTCATTTCGAGACACCCGGTGTACCATGAGTACGTAGTCGGTTACTCCTGGGATGCACTCGCCTCTAGACGATGGTGCCCGACGCTACCCACTGCCCACTGCCCACTGGCGCCACGCAATTGTCAATTAACATTTTTACCGCCGCTCAAGAAAACACGAAGCTACGTGCCGCGCGCCGCGCGTTGCTCGTCCTCGTCCTCCTGTTATACCGCCGGCAGGGCCTGTCTCTCGTTTCTTCTCTGATTCTCTCTTCTCTTCTCTTTGCTCCTCTCATCTTGACGCAACTTACGGATCCAACATAGGGATACATTTCATTATGATTATACATGTGCAACGGATTGCTAATCGACTGCACGCGCGACTTGAGAAACTGCAGCTTCGGTATGATCATTCGAAAGTCGTTCTGTTGGACTATCTCGAAAAAGTCAGGTCATCCGAAACCCTTGATCATCTAATTTGTTGTTTTTCTTGTCCGTATCAATTGTTCCATTAATTATAATTACTATACTCGTGTATCTAATCTCCGGAAAGAAATAATTAGAAACAATACTCGAAGATTAGAGCGGCGATCTGCAGATATCCATAAATATACTCCATGTTAGTCAACCAATGATATACGTTTACATCGCATGCAGTCTTCGCGTATTATACGAGGAAATGCAAATATCGGGCAGTCGGACAGCCTGCTCACGGTGGCAGCAACAGGCGGTAGTACAGTGACCGCGACGCCTTGGTACTGGTAGTTAAAGGTCTTCTGTAACGTCCATCGTTGACTTGAGGCGTCGAGCAAACGCAGCATTATCGCATTATACATACACCCTGCTGGCTGTATCGATCTCGTGTACAACCCAGTTTTATCTTTTAAACACCATAGAAACTTTCAGCGAGAATTTATTGTAATTCTTTGAACACACCCTGTTAGTTCTTGTCAAGAAACTCGCGTCGTATGGTGAAGATCCTGCACTCGGAAGTCGATTAATTATTGTACCCATCACCGGAAACGTTTCTTAATTCCTTTTTTTTTTCATGGTCTCAAAGTGCTTCGCGCACCTTTACATCCTTACCACTAATTAGCTGCGTCCTCGCCTCCCATTTGACACGTCATGAAATTTCTTTCCGAAAAAAAGGTTTCAAGTTCTCTGGATTTTCAGATTCATTACAACAAATTTTTGAAAAACCTCGAAATATTGTGAAAGAAAATAAAACTAAAACCTGCAAATTTACACAAGCGGTCTGAAAGACTGGTAATACAATTGTTGAGAAAAAGATTTAAATAATCACGATGGAAATCGACTGCGAAACGGACACATTTCTCTCGTGTATCCTTCATGTAGAATACGTGCATTCTCGAAATATAATTCCACGGCCCAAGCTGTTACACGATTTCCAAGCAAAAACCCTGCACTGTTTACCAATCATTATACTCAAGCCGTGCGGTGTTGCTGTTTGCTATTGGTGGTGCAGTAACCTGGGTATAAGATTATACCTGGAAAGGTTCTTCCCAGCTTTGCCTGAGGCGATACCTATAGCGGGTAATAAAGACCGTGTAATATGCAGATATGTACCAGGTGCACGTTATACCTATAGACACCCGTATGGATCAATGGATACACGTGTCCAAGGAGAACTCGGTGTTTTACAAGATCCCGGTATTTCCTTTGCGTATCTAGGTATACCTACCGCTAAGAGGGAATCACCTAGCTAGGTGGATGCGATTCCCATGGCGCTAATAATTTTTTCACACTCGGTATGTTTCCCTCGCTTTTATGGGCTCATCGAGCAGCCTATACTGAGAGATCGAAAAAGGGCTCCGAAGAAGGGTTCTGAGGGATCTCATGGATATCATAGGATATAGAGAGGGATCCAAAGCTTCCCTCGCGTCTCTGAGATCCGTAGAGAAACTTTACTTTACTTCCATCGTGGGCCACTGATTGTGAGCTAAGCTAGGAGTCTCTGACTCCCGAGTCAGGATGTGCCCAGGGATGCGAGCAACGTGCGCGAGTCGTATGGTGTTGGGTCAACGAACCCACTCAACTGAGCATTGTGTGTCGCCTGTTGCCTCCCGGGAACTGTCACATAAGCTCACTTTCGCGACAAAGAGAGTTCTGAGAAGAGCTAGCCCCGGATCCCTCTGCAGGTAGAGAGGAGCTGTTGCTGCTGCTGCTGCTACTCCTCTGCACGGAGGACCGACTTCGACGACAGAGCGTTATGTAATTGCGAGGATAATGGAGATGTATTGACCCGGGAATAATAGTATAGGAAGATTACGATTGGGGACCAGCTTACGATTAGCCTTACTGATCCCCATATAAATCCTCATATATGATAGCCATATACATACAACCCTTCCAGCTTTTATGATCGGTGGCAGTAAAATTTCGAACGATTTTTCAAATAAAACTTCATGGAAGATCGTTTCGGGAAATGAAAAATATTACATCCAAATCCAGTAAGAGCTGCAGTATCAGCTTTATTATTCAAAAGTACGTTAATGAGCTAGAAAAAGAATCTCGACTACGTTTTCCCGTACACTTACTCCTGGAGCTTTTTAATCCCTAAACTTTTCCGTGAATATTCAAGACTTTAACAACTTCAACGTTAATCCGTGGGGGAAGAAAAAAATTGATCCTCGACTAACAGCTTTATCGTACCAATCTTAAAAATTAAAAAAAAAAAAAATACAAACTTTTCTTCGAAGCATAATTGCGGAAACTTTTATGAAATTTTCAAAAGAAGCTTTACACTCAGCAAAGTGGATGGGGTAAGCTCCTCTTGAAATTTGACGTACGCCATTGGGTGTAAGATCTTAATCAAAGTCTTTTGAAATCCTAATTGATTCAGAATTTTCAAAATGGCTAAACGCCAAGATTTGGAAATTGCCAAGGGATATCCATATCCTGCCGCACTATTTCTCTTATATCATCTCCGGTCGTCTGCAGCTTTCGGTAACAACGTGAATTCAGGGTTATTGCTCGCGAGGGTCTCGTTAGAAGTTTGCCAATTTCAAGTCTCTAAGGATACCTCATGAAACCGACGGAATTTATGATATAATATGTAATATCAGCTTCACTAATTTCCACTCACTCGCGAAGAACTGACTTTTCTGCTCCATTTTATCAAGAATTTACAACAATAGATTATCAGTTGTTGAAATTTTTTTTACGACGCCACAATGTATACTACGCTTATTGTTAGAAAGATAATTGAAACAAATAGTTTCGGCACATGCTTCAGAACCGTGAACTTGGTTGGGTTGAAAGTTGGTTTTGATTTACGACCCGTTTCCGGTACGCTCCTCAGCGATAAAAATCGCCACCACGACTCGCCGGTATAAGTTACGCTATTTTCCACGTCTTTTTTCCGGTCTCTTCGAGGACAGAAAGACGTGTGCTCAGCAGAAGGTCTACGCTTACATTACAAAGAGACTCATATCCGCACCGACTGTAATTCTACGAAAAGTCGTAAAGTTACTCTTTGCTCCAGCAGAAGAGGAACCCCGGACCAGTTAACACCAGTTTACCACGAGTACCGAGGTATACCACGTAATAATTAGGTCTAATAATAACCAAGACTCGACTCTAAGCCCGGCTTCCGGATAGGAAAGAACAATCGATGGTCTTAGCCAGTTTTGCGCTATTTTTATATCCTGTTCATCTCGCTGCCGTTGCTGTTGCTGTTGCCAGTGCCTCTTTTTACATTTTCCTGTGTTGGCGAGCGTTGCAAATTACCCCCAATGACCACCAACCAACGACTATTGCAAGCATTTTGCCCACAAAGACTATTTCGTTTCTTACTGAACCCCTATAACTTTGTCGCTCACAATCAGACCGGATGAGGGTCTCAAACACAAATAGCGGTAGTCAAAAGGACCCTCTATAAACTACGATCCTCCATACTATAAATATTTTTATCCATCTTCGCAGATGAGAATAAAATCAAGGACGCTCTTCTCAAAAGAATGGAGATATCTAGATAGAGACTTACTGTCTCGGCTTTTTGGTAGCGTTCAGATTTAATAGAATGGCTGGTTATGATAAAAAAAAAATGTTTAATTTGTTCCGGTCGTTCGCGATCAATTTGCCGATCACCGACTGTGCGCAATACATGTAATTCGATACTTGGCCAGGCTACTACTGACTCAATAATAACTCTATTAGTTATTCGCTACTCATTATCCGTGACTAAAGATGCGAGAAGTTAGAAACACGTGGTATCCTCGATGGTATCCCATATTAATATAGGTATAACTCACTAATTCGGTATGAATGAAAAGATTATAGGAGAGAACAAAAAAAATGATGGGTAAGTCTTTCATATCCAATTTCTGTAATTATAATTAAATCAATATATGAGCGGAAATAATTTTTAGACTTCTGAAATGTAAAGGATATTAAGGACGCGGAATAAATATAACGTATATTGACAGATAATCAAGTGCACGGAGTAAAAGACCGCGGAGAAGGGAATGAACAAAAAAGTAGACATCAGCGCAAAGTATACGGTAAATAGTATAAATATACGATGACTATAGATTCCACAGGACGAAAGGGTTGAGGCGGATGGAAGCGCACGGCAAAACGTTACCTAATAAGGTAATGGCTCTCGTGTAGAACTGTAGTAGTATAAGGTACCACCTAGCAAAGGCCAAGTATACATGGAAGTCGGCTAACTGGCTGATACTACTTAGATGATCTGTAATCTCCGTTATACAACATCAATCAGATCGCCGTAAGTCCCATCAACCCCATCCACTCTAAAACTACCACTACATCAACTATACTTTGGCTTTCAAAAACGCAGATAGAAGCGGTTCCCTGTTCACCGGTTATTCAACATTGGATCAGAATACAAAAATGCATAAAATGTAGAGGTATGATGAATATGAAACGTTCGAGTTCCCGATGAATTGCATCAAAAATATTTTTTCCGTTTTTTTTTCTAGCCAGAGTTGAATTGTATTAACCACAAGATCAAGTAGGCGCCAACAAGCGATGAAAAAAGATATTGTCACAAACTTACCCAATCTTGGTGATAAGCTTCCCATGCACGTGGAGATAGGAAGTCACGAACCGCTTGTTCACCTGGAAGATCAATCGAGACACCTGTAAATGTCTTGCAACATGCTATTGCAAATTGTTTTTTTTTTCGTTGAGTGAAACAAATCTAATACAAATTTTTCTTCCAATTCCCAGATCATTATTATCAATAAGTTGATCATACTATTCTTACCTCGACACTGGTCAGCTGGCTAAGTTCCTCGAGATCGCTATGAGCGAGTCTTGCCTCGCTTGCTGTAGCTGCAGTGGTCGTTCGTGTAACTCTCCTGCCACCCGGATGTATCCAAATTTCTCTTCTTAACCCTCCACCCCCACTGGTAGCTCCTTCTTTCTCTTTCATTCTCGCTCTTTCTTTCCATTCTCGTTCTTCTTTACGCTTACGCTCCGTCGATTCATACTAAATGAAAGAGAACAAAAATAATTGGAGGAAACAATTTCCAGTGTTTCTGCGAGGGTTGGATCGTGCCAAGCGTGAATTCTACACTTGAAGTGGTACGTGGTGTTTATTGGGCCTTCATGGGAGAGATTACAAGAAAAGTGACTATTCAGTATCGTGACTTATTATTATTCCGCTCGTATTCTGCATAAAATAGATGGTCCAAACGTTTCAGAAAGCGATGGAGCTGAAGATTCTTCAACTGGTACCATGCCAATACCAAATTGAATTGAGGAAGAAATACTGAGTTTTTTAACTTGTTGGAAAGCTGCTGTGTAGGTATTTGAACTATTGAACGTTACCAAAAATCTAGAATGCATGCAACAAGTATGTTCTGAATTTGTATAAGTATGTATGGGGATATTAAGGAATGGTGCATAAGTCTACATTCCTTGAAATCTATGCAAAGCCAGCCAAGAATCATTACAATAGCATCGTCTTTGGGACAGTCTTGTGGCAAAAAATACATTACTGAGTCTGACAACCAGTACTAGATCGTAACTCATAATGATTTAAAGTATGCATATCTTTAGTTTGATTCTTTTAAATCAAAAGTGGTGTTTAGATATTGTGAGATCAAGTGGTGAATACGGTTTCTAGATAGCTTTATGTGATGGCGAAAACAAATATGTGGTGATTTTATGGATAATTTGATCAAATTATTAAACCGTGATACGAGAACTGCGTGGGTAAGATATATTGGAAGCTCCTGCTACAGCAGTAAGCAATATCTATAGGGATGTCACACAAAAAATTCAATTTTACTTACATAATGTAGATACTGGGAGCAAAAAAAAAAAAGATTCTCTTGTTAATAATAGCATTATGTATATTATGCGTAGATTTGGGTTATTGTTTTATAACACATAAACTTGACTCACCTTTTTTCTGTTTTCGTCAAAAAGAGCTATCAGACTTTCCCTGGCGGAGTGGAACGGATTCGACGCCATCAGAGAACGCATGTAAAAGTAAACTGCGTCTAATTTTCGTCTCTATAAAATAAAAACAGTTTCATGAATAAATACTTTGAGGTGTAGCAGTGTCGATTTATTAGAATAAGGTAGAGATGGTAAACTTACAGCATAGTGAGCCAGCAGGGCCAATTGATTATAGGGCCTTCCATTTTTGGGATTTATCTGCTGTGCCTTTACGTACCATCTACAGAGTGGTGGATTATATTATTAGGTAAGTGAAGCAAAAAACTGAAGAGATAACTACATAATGAAAAATTTTGAATCTTGCATACTAACTGCCTAGATTTTCCGTAGTTGTTAGTTTCATTAACCTGTTCCTTGTATCTAGCCAGGTCTCCTAGATATAAAAATATTTTCTGTGCACTGACCAAAGCCAAGCCAACAAGTCCAAGACCTTTGGGTGGTGATGAAGATGCCAGAAACGTGTCCAGTTTAAATTTATAGGTATTTTCAAGGACGGTTAGAAGATTTTCTAGGTATACTGTCCCCTCGTCAATTATATCAATCATTATTTTTTTATAATGTTCACGTCCTTCAGAGTTTTCTTTAGGCATACCCTTCCGTAACATCTCAATCATATTATAGAATAATATCTTCCAAAAGTGTTGCTCAACATTTTCCGCTTGACAAAATTTAATATCCGTCTCGAGTAAAGTTTGCAAACTTTCTTGTAAAAACCGACGGATATAAGAAAGCCGCTCCCAGCTTGTTGTAAAACCACCAGAACTTAATATCCATTGTAACTCGAGATCTGCTCTGTTGATATCCAGAAGTAGACAGGGACTTTTGGCTGATCGAAAACTGGTAATAAATAAACAAAATTGAATTGAATTCACCTTACTTCCAAGCTCTGAGATAATTCAAAGAATTAAGTATTCGCTCACCTTTCCGAATGAGGATTATACCACGGTGTTCTCATATTTCCAAACTGGTCAGTAACGTATGGAGGTGGCATACTGTCCATCTGGGGTGCCTGGAAGCCATGACCTGGACTTCCAGGATGAGATTGGAATACAGGAACACTGGAGGGCTGAACTGGAGCGTCATTCTCTCTGATGACCAGAAAGAGTACCGATAAGTTAAGGTGTGTTGAGATTCATTAAAATTTAATTGTCATATCAGTAATCAACGCTATTGTATCAATTTATGTTACCTTGGTAAAGCAGCTCGACTGCCTGGAGAAGTGATGATGATGGGTTTGTTGGGATTATTGGGATCAAAGAGAGTTCGCTGTTGCTGTGAGGAATTCTGTCTAGACTGAGTTGTGTTTGGTGGTGATTGGCTCATCTCGGGTAGAACCAAGACGCCAGGTGCTTGAGCGCTATTAAAATTTGGCTGAGAATTATTATGATGCAAAACAGAACTAGGTGGAGAATTTGTTTGCTGAGCAGAATGCGATGATTGTAGTTGATTGATTTGTAGCGTAGATGGAGTAGGTCGGCCATCATCTGAATCGCATATTGAAGGCTTTCTACCTGCCCTCCAATTCTCATCCATATGCAAATCTGGCATTCTAGAAGCATCACGATATTTTAATTAGAAATTACTACGGCTCTAGAAAACAGTGGGCCATATTGCGGAATGAACCATATTCATTTAACTACCTGTTCCTATGAAAATCATCCGGATTTCGACTACCTCCTCTGAAATTTCTTTCCATGCTCGGCTCACGACTTCGCTGACTATTGTTTGACGGTCTATGAATTCTATTGTATCTCCTGTTGCTGCCAGTAATTTTCTGATTGTTATTATAGTTGTCATTCTCTCTATTCTGCTCATTTTTGTGACGTTCCCTACTATTTTCTCTGGTTTTATCTCTGCTCACGCTCCTTTAAACACGAAATGTCCAATAATGAAGATGAGGAATAACAATAACGCGAAATCAATTGAATTAAATCCACCCGATTCAAAAGAAAATGTTTTACCTATCGGTACTGTGCCGTTTGTCTCGTTTCTTTTTCCTGCCTCGATTGCGACCACCAGTGCCTCCCGCAGAAGTCTGACTACCAGACACACCACTAGCGTTGTCACGAATGCTGATAACCGAAGAACTGCGGCTCAAATGTTCAGCCTCAAGTTTCTCAGTCAATTCCACTTCTTCGCTCCAATCCTAAGAATGTAAAAGACAGTTTTTCGCTATCCGCACGTCGCACAACGGAGAGTGAGTAATTAACACGGTATTAGACTTACCAATATATGTTCAGATGACATATCTGGCAAAGGACTAGATGTTTCAGTCTTAGACGGGCTAAGATTCTGTGTCTGTTTATTATTTAATTTTTCCTGAGACGTATTTGACTGGAACGAGTTGTTATTACTGCGTTGCCTATAAAGAAAAAATCCAATTAAGATTGCATTGTAAAATCAATAACAATAGATGAAAAAACAAGCATGAGTTTTTATTACGGCTGATAAGCCTGGTGTTGAGGTACAGTCGGAGACGTGGCCCCTCTCCTTTGCCTCTGATAGTCTGGAGATGGTTGGCCTCTGTTCCCAAGGTGTGCTGAAATTGCGGGTGATATTGCTGGAGGTGGTGGAGGCATCATTGAACTATCTGTGCGACTTAAACTTTCCACACTTGTGTACATGGTGCTGTTACTACCACGTCGATCATAGGATCTAAATAGAAGGATTCAGCATTATGTCAGAATTTCCATTTACTTGGTGAGCAAATGACTATTCGAAACGGATCTGCACAAAATGTACTTTGTTCCCCAAAGTGTGCAGTGTATTTATTAATTTTGTATTGTATTTGGTTACCGATTGATGTACTCCTGAGTGGGAGTCTGTGGCCGAGAATTTGGTGCTGAGTATTGATCCGGTGTTACCGATCTAAACATTGGAGCCTGATTATCCATTTCTTCTGGTCTTAGTCTTCCTCTACCACGGGTGCGAGCAGGGATAGTATTTGACCAATTTTGCTGAGGTGGCAAGGACCCCATCGGTGGTAGATGCTGCATCGTTTGTGAATGATGCATTACAGGTGAATAGTTATACCCAGAAGTACCCTACAAGATTTTTCAAAACAAAGACAAGTATAAAGTAACAAGATTGATCAAATCACAGTCCACTAAAGTTATTGCCAAAGTCAAAGTAGAAAAAATTGTACTTGATAAGTAACCGTGCTTCCATCCCACTGTGTATCTTCTGAAGTTGTACCAATGTAACTGTTTTGTACAGGGATTAATCCATTTTTGTCTAGAAATTTCTTCTGTAATCTCGGAGGTAGTTGGTCGAAATACTTCATTCTAAGCATAGAATTATCTTTGCTACTACCTCTTCTACCAGAGGGTGGTTTCCCCTGAAATTTTTCGGGATATCCAATTGGTTCTACACTTCGTGTGTCTCGAATACGATTGGGATCTCCCGTCCCAGTTGGGGAAACTATAAGAGGTTCTGAGCCCTGTACAAATAAATGATAAAACAAATTTGATTTGAAACAATCCGTAAGATGTGTAAACAATACTGAGTCAAATTATTTCATATCACTTTGAAAAAGTATTTGAATCTCCTCACTTGTCTGATCTCTCGGTGATTGTCCCGTCTATTACCATAATTTCTTGCCGAAGATGGTGACTCGGCTCTCCAACGTTCTTCACATTCACTAGGGTTTCGATTACGTCGATTTCCTCCTCCACGTCTCCCGTGATCATCCCTCCCACTGCCACGACCTCCTCCGCCTCCACCACCGCCGTGACAATATATACCCGTACGATTGTGATGGCTCTCATTTCTATGGCTGCGGTTTGAGTGAGTATCCCAATCTCTGTTCTCTTCCCTCTCTCGCTCCCTATCCCATACTACATGCACTGGAGATCTGCACAGTGAAGTTTGAACATTCACAGTATAATAATGAATTCTAAGGGGATGACTTATGGTAAAAAATAATCTTGGCATTTCAAGACACAGGGCAAAACTGCAGGAAACTAATTAGTGTGTGATGAGAGAAATATCATAAACTTAGTCTCAAGATTTTTAATTAATGATCTGAATGTGTTCACCTGTTAGCCACCTCACGTTCAGCTAATGACTCCTTAACCTTTTTTGGCACGTACAGCGGTTGTTCAGGTTTTTTATTTTTTTTGCGTGGATCTCCTCCAAGATGATTATTCGTAGATGACGCATGACTGTGGTCATTAGCATTGTTTCTGTACTTCAAACGCATATCATTGATTTTATCGGATAAGTACACAATTTGGGGTGAAGGGACATTATTCTGCATCGGATGTGGGCTGTTGAACTGCTGTTGCTTTGGACGATAATGATGAGATGACGGTTTGGGCTTATCCTGTGGGTTATTCTCACTGTCAAAATCATCGGAACTTGGTCCTGATTTACGTAAAGGACCACTCCCAGGCCTGTAGAGTTCCTGAGGAGGGGCCCGGCTCGCACCACCACGCATTACCGTTGATCTGCTCTTTTCCGATTCGGAATCTACTATATTATCTGGAAAATATCAATGTCAATATATTCGGATGTGGCAGCAAATTTGGCTATATTTGCACTATTAAAGATAGGATTCACTTTTCCAAAAGTATCTACTATAAATAAACGTAATTATGTAACACGGCATAGGACACTGCAGATTGCTGAATAAATTTTATCAGTTGTTAGTAATTATTTATGACATAACATTTAGACATGGTCACCGAATATTGGTATCATCAAATAAAACTTGAGCCTAAGTCAGTAAATTGAAAATAAAATAAAGATATTACATATGGAATAGTATTATCTTTAAATAATTATCAGCCTAATTGTAATTATCATCAATAATTCTGACTGAATCTCTACCTTTACTTTCATTGTTTGCAGTTCAACTATGCATGTAAAACGTAGTGCACCAAATTGATATTTAAAAATTTTAAGATAAAATCCATACAATATTTATTTTCCCTTGAAAATAAGAGCACCTATGTAAACGATTTCCACAAGGATATGCATAGTAATATAACAAATTTCAGCCTGTGCCATTCTCAGGTACTCTTTACGGCAGGGCATTATATTTTTACTATATTTTCAGCAGATGTTGGACTGGCATTTAGTCTGTATTACTATACCCAATATATTTATAGTAACTTATGTGAGAATGTTTTTTGAATGAAATGCACGAATACATAAGAACTAAAAATTACAGTGTATAAGTTGGAAGGTGACTAGTATTTTTTGTTGATTCACGACTTGATAGTTTTCTGGACCATAATCAATTACACACCTCGTGCAATACGTGAATGAAAAGTGAAAGGTTTACCTCAAGTACATTGAATACAAGAGACAGTTCATGCAATATAATATAGAAACTAAACGATGTATTTAGAAATAAAACTATTCAGAGCAAAAAGTATGCCACACATTAAAAAATTTCCGTTTCCATCTTGAGTGAGTTTTCTGTTGCAATCTTAAATTATATGGTGAAACAAAATGTTCGAAATAAATCAGGGTAATAATAATGAGGCAAGAACTGTGGGGACTTGGATGAAAATTCGAAAAATAATAAGCTCAGAAGATCAAAGAGAGAATAATGGTTGAGAGTAAAAAAGAACCTGAATAAAAAAAGTGTACAAATATCTGTTGACATACAGTAGCGAGCGACGAATGACACTACGTACAGGTCGTATTAACGATAATATCGAAATAAAATAGTTATGTAATCAAATACGCGTATGGTTAAAACAAATGATAATTTTGAAAGACATTCGCATAAACTCCGAAGACGTACTATTTTTAATCGATGAAGGCCACGTATTTTGGGAAACAATCTTTCATAGTGGTCCTGTCTGATCACAATTTTTAGGTTAGCTTGTTTTGTGAGGTTAGTTTTCAAATAACGTTAACCAAAGAATTGAAGCAAATTTTGGTCCTTTCGACCAATCGGTATCACAACAATTTAAATAACCTATCATTATTTTGCACACTCACATCGCAATGTAGTATTTCTGTTATTTCAATTTTTTTTTTTTAAATTACCTTGTGAAATTCCTCCCCACTTTCTGCGTCCTTTGTCGTTGTTCGCCATATTGAAGTACATTCACCGCTAAAAGTTCATAGATCCGATTCGAGATCATCTCGAAATTCTCGATACCGCAATTATCTGAAGCGTAAGATAATTATCTCCCAGACTCGCGACTGATGCACGTTTTTTAAGAAAGAAAAGAATTCTCTCAAATCGTTGACCAAGTTGTCGATTTTTTTCTGACGATATTAAAATATATCTCATACTTGCTGCAACGCTTATACAACCATGTGATAACAACATAGAATATAGATCACAATTAGCCAGTTATATCCATTCTAATTAACGTGTTTAATATCAATGCGTTCACGAAATAACACGATGAAAAGTGAGCACTTGATCAGAAATATTTTCATTTCGAAAAATATTTATTGTATTGGCTGACTTGCACACATTGTGACGTGAATGCTATTATGACTGCTTCGACGGTTGCTGCCGATATCGTCAATATTTATAATTCAGATTTCCCAACGACCTATTTTTTTACCTGCTCTTCAATTGTAGTGCATGAAATTCCTGATGATAAAAAATTGCCAGCTACGATCCTGTAAGTTAAAACAGAAAAAAACTAACGGTAATTGACCGAAATCCCCAATTGGCCATTATTCAAACGCGATACCAAGAGATTTTTTAAGGATCATCCATGGGATCATCTGCAATCGCAAACTACCTGCTAGCCGGTAACTCGATCTTCCAAGAATTCGAATCCCATTTGACCATTCGTAACAATAGAAGCACCTCGAATTTAAGAGAGGGCCTGGACAATAGCGCGGAAACTGCTACGAATGGAACGTATATAACGCAAATATATTCCTAAGTGTTCGCGCTCCAAGACACAGCTTGGTGATTGGTGAATGGGTAAATTCAACGTTCCGGAAGCTGCGCATTGTAGGAACACCTTTTATCCCATACTCCGATAATACCTCCGAGCGAAATCACACTTCACGACCAGAAAATACGATGTAATTATCTTTGTTATCAACAAAATTGAATTACGCCTCTCTAATTACACAAAATGAAGCCGCCGAATATGCGCCCATTTACTAACGCTTCGAACTTGCCCCACTACGAGGACGCCCTCTTTAATTTGAACTCGAGCTTCTGACCAGCCACTCCAGTGATGGCGTGTTGCTGGTGCGGCAATTTCGAAGGGGAGTGTGATAGGTTTTGAAAATTTTGACAACGGCCTTTTAAAATGGCAGACAATCAGCAGAGTAGGTTCGAAAAATCACTTGGATTATTAACGACGAGATTCGTTACATTATTGCAAAAGGCAAAGGATGGCGTATTGGATCTGAAAGTGGTAAGACGACTCAATATTCAATGGAGATAAAGTCAACAACCGAACTAGGTTAACTTGTCACGAGCAGCATTACTTTGCTCCTGGATTATCCCCTTGCGGGAATTTTGAAAGAACTCTACTCATGCGTCTGGAGACTAAATAAATTTTTGCGCTACAATTTCTGGACAATAAATGTAGGATCATTTTCAGAGCCTAATCGCACCATTCACAAGGAAGTTTTAGACGATAATAAACGGTGTTATATCGCGATTTCTAACCATTTCTGTGCTACATACCTAACCTGTATATATTTTTATTGTTGCGTCGTAGTAGGACGGAAATTTGAGATTATCCTCAATGAAAAAAGTGAATTTATTGAATCATCAATAGACTAAAGTCTGTTACAATTGTCTTATACAAATGGTGGAAATTAAATATTGCAGTCAATCCTTAATGGAGACTTAATCCCCTCCGCAGTATTACAATTCTTCGCTAACTCGTCGATGCTGATTGTTTAGGCTGCTGATATATTGGAGGTACGACAAAAGAGGCGAATATACGACATCACCAATGTGCTTGAAGGGATTGGACTGATTGAAAAAAAAAGCAAAAATAGTATACAATGGAAGTAAGTCGTATTAGTTAATGAAGTATAATTGATAAATCCTAAACGCCTCTAACCAATCTATGTGGTGGCCACTAAATTACACAGCCATAGCATTAACAATTTGAACTTATCAGGGGTGCGGGACCTGGTTGTAACACTCAAGAAGTTGGCGAAAAACTTAATGAACTTAGAGATGAAATACAAAAACTAGAGGAGCATGAACAGTTACTAGATACACATACACAGTGGATTCAACAGAGCATCAAGAACATTGAATCTGATCTCACAAACAAAAAATATGCCTACATCACATATGAAGATGTCAAGGAAAGGTTCAAAAATGAATTGATATTGGGTATTCAAGCTCCCCCTGATACACAGCTGATTGTACCTAATATTGCAAAGGTAAAGATAGTGACCTTACTACTCTGTTGAAAGACATTCTGATTTTTGAAGTCGGTAAATGGCACTGGATTCGGTTTTTTGGATTACAGGCAATAGAAGATGGCGAGAGCAAGGCAAAAGATATAAATTATGAAATATTCATGAAAAGTACATCGGAAGAAATCAAAGTGTACATGATTCAGCCAGAGCTAGCCGAATCGTATGATAACAAAGTACTAGAAGCAAGGCTCCAAGAGGAATCCAAAGGTATCAAAAGAGAAAAAGATAGCAACGATAAGAAGGAGGAATCCAAGCCAAAAAGAAAAGTTGGAAGGTAAGAGACTAGTAGCAATAATTTTAGAGTAGCCTAGAATGGTATAGCAAAAACTGAATTTCCAAAAATCGTAAGTCAATGGTTCTATGCTCTTTTCGCATCAGAAATGATAAGTTCCTATTTCTGACCTGCAAAGAGCAAATACTAATGGTGGGTCTCCTTCTGGGGATGAGCGATCGTGAGTTTAGATTTGCTCATTTGGATGAGACCCTATAAAAATTCCCCATAAAAGGAATCTTTTGTATAATTTTTTTTTAAATTTGATAATATACGAAATATTAATAACCTTGTTGATCAATGCAATTTTGAATTTTATTTCTCGAAATAAGAAAAAAAAAAGGAAATCTCACGTGTGTCTCTATTGTCATTCAGGCCACCTAGAGGAGCCAGCAAGGCAGACCCTGTCTTATCGGACGAAGAAGAGGAGGAGGAATTACTAGAAGCCAAGATCATACTTAGTGATGTAGCGACATCAGGTAAAATGAGCAGATTCCATCCACATAGAATTTCATCGTGCAATTGGTAGATATAAACGAATTTACTTAATTTTTTTACGTTTTAGACATTGTCAGGACAGATTTGGGTCTACTGGATGAATTGTATTCCGACTGTAAGTGTAGAAGATACCCTGCAAAATTTTATCCGTCAATTTATCGCGAGTTATCACTTACCTACATCTACTCATGAATGACCAATCTATCACGATTCGACTTCACTCATGACTGATCCAAATTGTTTCAGTTTGTGGACCTTTAGTAAGATTGAGTCCGCCGCCTGGAGAAAAGGACTATCAGTTCCACCTGGGTGAAAATGAAGGAATCTGTGACCTCTTTGACATAGTGGCAAATTGAGAAGTGATGTACGAACTACTTTAAAGTTCCATGCTACGGTCTATTGAGCTGTTCCGATTTAATCAGGTACATTATAAGTTCTATTCAATAGATCTCTCGATGTGAATCGAATCCGACGACACGATAGCTGTTGGTAAAAATCTTCGCCGATTATACCTGACCTAACAATATGTATATATCCAAATACCACGTAAGAAATTGAATTGCGGGCCAATGCGACGTCTTCAGCTCTGATACACTAATTGAATGGCTCGATTTTAAAAGCTTTTTGGGTATGTTGTGTACCCAAAAATTACCAAGCTGCCTATAAACGTATATTTTTAGACAATGATAGCTAACTTATAGCATTGGCTGATGCCACGTTTTCAAAGATTCCATGTCTTGGTAGGATTAGCAACAATTAGTACCTCTATAGTAGGTATAAAGTAAAATGACCTAAAATCATGTCTGCACATGCCGTTGTGAGAAGCTCAAGGGACTCAAACAAAGACTTCACCAGATTTTTTCACTCTGTATCAATCTTACGACTTTTGATTATGACGCAGTTGGTTGGCACCCATTATGCCTTCTTCTGTGCAGGTGCCATTGGCTTAGTGTACTGAGTCTGTAGGAGGGCTATGTTACGATTTTGAAGTATTTTATGAGAGAAAACAGTTGTAACAATTACAGAAATGGGTACACCCTGTCTGTCTACCTTTTTTGACTTTCTTCCTGTTAAATTTGTAAACAAAGCGTTTGTATCTACGAAAAAGAAAAATTGATAAGGTGCATATGAGTGCATAAAGACGATTATTGTATCTGTTATCTGTTATACAAATAAATTGTAAGAAGATAAATGAACCATTACCCTGAGCTTTAATTAATTCATCTTGAAAGGAATCATCCCCACTACACACGCGCGTATGACGCCTGATTGGGAAAGTCCCACTAAATAATGCAGCTTTCACGAAGGCATGAACCCTCGTGATGAAAATATACCCAATATGACTGATGACGTTATAAAATTTAATGTATATGAATTACTAGCGGAGCACGCTACGAACAGCTGCGCGCTAGTACACGTTAGGTACGCGCTATCTGTACTCAATGGTACGCGCATGGCTCACTTCTTCCGTGTCCCTGAATTGCTCGAGGAAACTTCACTTTACCCCTTTACGTCCCTTTACTCTGCGACAACGACTTTACGTTTCAGTCGCGGCGCGACCGTCAGCGACGTTGTGTAATTTCATTGTGACCGCGTCGGGGATCTCTGAAAAATGTCACAAGCATGAGCTGAGGCTATAGGTAGATATTATTCAAGGACAGTTAAATCGAGATAATTATTTCATCACCACAGAATGCGTTTTCGCTATTTTCCACCAGTGAAGGTCTGCATCGTAGTGCTATCTAGGATATCGGACATAGATAATATGCAGCCAATAATATGCGCGCGTCTTCTGTACTATTTACCAAATTATTAATATTTTATTTTACAATGATCTAATTTCATATGACCATCAACTAACGTCCAAAGTTCAGACATATTTCCGACTGGCTACTTCTGTGGTAAATGGAGACTGCATGACTAGTAATATCATAGTCTCAAATCAAACTTACGAACAATTCATTTTGGCCATTATGTCCTACTGCTGACTCAAGGTCTCATGCATGTTTCAGTATCATAACACCAGCACGGATCCGGGACATGCGAAGTTGACGTAAGTTAAGACTTCCTGAATCAAACTTCCAAAACTCACTTTATTGCAATTGTCATAGCAAATGTGATAGGTGTTATTAATCGCCAATATTAAATTCCTGATGAGTATGTATCCGAAGCTTGTCTACAATTACGATAAACAACTCTGTAACATTCTCAATTACAACTGCATGCAGTTATTCTCTTACTTAAATTTTGTGTTGTAATTAAATGAGAGATGTTTCCAGCACCTGATTACAGCCATGAGGGTTTTTCTGATGAAGTTCCGTGAAGTTACTACCAAATATCCGGTTATTCGGGGAATGGCATCCTATACCGTGATATGGCCCGCAGCGAGTTTGATACAACAAAAGTTTATTGGGAAAGAAGAAATAAGTTACATGCAGGCACTGAGGTTCAGCTTGTACGGAGGCTTCTTTGTTGCACCCACTCTCTTCTGCTGGATTAAATTTGCATCCTATGTCTGGCCCAAATCTGATCTCAGGTCGGGGATCATAAAGGTGCGTTTATTGAGGTTATTCTTGGTACTGAAAAAGTAAATTATTGTTTGGAATACAGGCACTTGTAGAACAAGTTACTTATGGGCCAGCTGCCATGTGCTGCTTCTTCTTTGGAATTAATCTTCTTGAATTCAAACCAGTCAATGAATGTATAAACGAAGTGAAAGAGAAGTTCTTACCGACTTACAAGGTATAAATCGAGCTTCTTTAGCTCTTGTTAACCCAATCTTTGAATTTACAAAATCTGAATTTATATTATCATTTGCTATTATTTTCAGACCGCAATATGTGTCTGGCCCATTCTGCAGACGATAAATTTCACGATAATCCCTGAAAGAAATAGAGTTGTGTATGTGAGCGTGTGCAGTCTAATGTGGACTTCGTTTCTTGCTTACATGAAATCATTGGAAGTAAAACGACTTGAACAAAGTTCAGAATCCAACCATACTACTAAAACAAAGGACACAGAAGAAAAACAGCAGCAAGATCTGTCAAAAGGTGCTACCAAGACAAGTTTGCAGTTACCTCATTGACAATAAAGTCTAATAGGTATCAAATAAATTTTTTCATACGTTTTGGTTGTACTAGACAATCTAAATCATTTTAAGGTCATATTTGTCATACCTGTCAAACTTTACACGTAACATTCAATTTAGTTCATTACAGTTGGTGACCTCTTGCCCTGAGACATAGTAAAAGTTGATTTAAACAATTGATGTAAGTATGACATAACTTCGTAAAAATTATTGCTCAAAATACAACTACCTGCTACTATCCGACATTTCATTCACTGGCAACATAGTGAGTCTCTCGCTTGTTGTAGGTTGATGAATGCTTTTTGTTACATACGGTCGCGTTTGATTAGCGCTATCAGCGTTTCCTCAAAATTATTTGACACTAACTGACAATCAAAAAAAAGTCATAATGAAAAGTTTATATTGGGATAATTTATTTTTAGACTGTAGTACAAAAACCGTACAAAAATTTTAGTGTGATTCGATCGAGAACTCCACTTTTGAATCTCGATTCAACCAAATAAATCTATATTTGGCAAATTGTTAATGTTGTAAAGATGTTGTGTAATGTTTACACTAATAAATATATTTGTATATACCTGTTAAGAAAAATGTTTAGTTATTGTTATCTTATAACTCTTTACCGCTGTCGAATCACGTGTGGGCAAGATTGAAGTCCACTCATTCAAATAATCATAGCGTCTACACATGTGTATAGCCAGAGGATAGGGGTAAATACATGGACATTCTCTGAATTCGTTGGTATAGCCTCTTGATTGGCTAACGTAGAAGCGAGTCACGCTCGCTGTGGCTGCGATCAGCTGACGAGATGTCAAATTTCGCGGATCGAAAACTTTTATAATAACGCTGCTGAGCTAATGTGAAAATACATCTTTTTCGTTTAGATGCAAAATATTCCAAAGTGACTAATGGTGCGTATCGCACGACAGATGCTATAAATTATAAGTTGTGTGAATACAATGATTATGCAACAAACTTCTTCTCGCTCGTGAGGTTATGGAATGGATGTTCTAAGCTTTGAGCAGCACAGAAATAAATTAGCTTAACAGATATTGTAATATTATTCGATGAATTTTCCAAATCCAAAATGGTGCTACGTTATACGTATTGCATATAATGGAATGATAAATTGCTGATAAATATATCATTCACTACTTTGCAAACCCTAACAATCATGTCGAGACCAACAATCTCGTCACAATGTGACTCTGTTGCATCTTACATGGACGGAGTTCATGTAAAAATTGCAGAAGCATACAAACCACCTCGAAAAATCGCCTTGCCAGTGGCTTATAACAATAAATTACCAGATGTTTCAAAGTACACCTACGACTTCAGCTTAGAGAAAGTGGTCATTGACAAGGTAAGTGCATCAGTTTAAATGAAGTTGAACTTGTTTACGTCTCATTTATGCACGCGATACTGACTTTTACATTCAATTTGACTAGATGACAGAATGGCGCAAAGCCAGAACAGTGATGAACGAAGCTCGTTTGGCTCGTCTAATGGAAAAGAAGAAAAAGGAAGATGAAGAAGCACCACCTCCACCTGCTCAGCCAGACCCGGTGAACCAATCGAGTGTGAAGGTAGCTCCTGCTCCTGAAACAACGATACTTACACCACAACCTCTATCTCCACCACCCAATGAACTACTACAATACATAACAACCTCCAATGGATTAGACCTTGCTGACTTTGACAATGATACAAGCAGTCCATTTGATAACATGGAATTAAAGACAATAAACGACATGGAAGAATTAGCACAGGTTAGCTGGGTTTATGGTACGAATATGATTTGGAAGGATGGGAATGTTTTTACCCTTCTGTCTTTTGCTGTCCTTTACTTGAATATTCTATTGTAGATGTCCGTATTTTTTTCATAGGTCCTGCAACCATCGTCCAGGTGGGTTACACCTCCTATCAAACTTGAGAGCATTCTGACAGAACTTACATTAGATTCTGTGGATCAAAGTGAAGGAAATCAAGAGCACAAGAAGATCGAAGCTGATGAAAACACAGAAAACAATAAACACACTAATTCTAATCAACCTAGCATCCCTACCATAGTACAGGAACTTCAGAGAGAACTTGCAAGGCCAATTATGGAGGTACATACTGTAATTTAGGCAATATATCTATGAATTTAGGGATTTTATTCGACTGTATATAATTGAGCAACAACTAGTCTGTTACTAGATAATAACATGAATCCTTATGAAATATCAAAAATAGATTCTTTTGTCTTTCAGAATTGGAAGCCTTGGCCGGATCTCGAGAGTCCAAATTGTGACACAGATCCCACTTCATCCAAGTTCAGCACTTCCCCAAGCTCAACTCATTCCGGATTATCAAATCCATTGCCAGATCTTTCAGAGGATGATCAAAAGTTAGCAAAACACCTCAGTGACATGGGATTCCCATTAGCAAGGGCAGCGAGAGCAATTCGAGACCTCGGTGGTCATGACAATAAAAAAGTGGTTGAGTATCTTCTAGCAATTCAATCTTTAGAAGAATTTGGTATACAGGGTGACGACGCAGAGAAAGTATTGGCTTTGACAAAGTATGATCAAGAGAAAGCAAAACTGTACTATGAAAATTTGCGCACATTAAGGGACCTTGGATTTCCAGAAGATCAGGCATCTTCCGCATTGCTTAAGTGCAATATCGACAGGGACCAAGCACTCGACTTTTTGATTGCTTAGCCTGGCTTGTTTGATTATTATCAAAACAGAAATTTGCCTTTGGAACTGACTGAGATAACTTAAAATGTAAATATTACAACAACTGAGTGTATCGAACAATTGGTTAGGCACAAATTCCAATTCCGCCAATTGAGCTGTGTCGGTTGCCTGTCTATACAACGGAGCTAAAACTAGGTAAATACCTATTTTTCTATGGTCAACTTTCCAAGATTCCGAAAACAAGAATGAAAGATATTAATTACTACCTAAATCATGGTGGTATAACTGCCACACTCGTAATAAATTTTTTGCCAGTATAACGATGGCCTACAGAACCATGTATGCCGTATTTGTTAAATACCAAACATTGTCAATATGAGCTCACTTGGTTAATTTTATAATCACTAATATGATTGACATATATCGCAACAAGTTATATCAAAACACTCAATATTGTCCCAATATCTAAGCTTAAAATGTAATCTTAATTAATCCGTTCGCACTTCTGAAATTCTTGTACATAATAAATCGCTTAAAATTATGCTGGTGCAATACCGTTGTTGGCACTCTAGTTTGTTTTCACGTAATCAATTCCTTGATGAATCAGTATGATTTTGATTAGAAAAGCCAATCATTTGTGCTGAAGATACTTTTATTTCAAATAATATACCATCGTCTATTTTCTCTGGGTGCACCTGTCTGTGTGGTAAGATTGAAAGCACACCTGAAAAATGTGACAGAATTAATTGATAATATTATCGTCATCACATAGATGAGTCCGAAGTAAATCTCACATACTTTTTACTACAAAATGTAGATATTTCAAGAAAAGTAGTAGTTGAGTCGCAGTTGACCGTGATCCAAGCTTCAGTGAAAATTGGTTGTTGGCATTCGATGCCCAAGCAAATACTTATTGGCCCATTTTTCAATAAATCATTCAGGTACCTTGTGAATTCTAAGCCCTCATTATGCTGGTCTAGTACAGCTCGGCTTACCTTTACCTCCAGTGTAGTATGATCAATTACCAGGGTATGATTGAACCTAGAAGTGAAACAAGCAATGCTAATTTTGCAGCATAACACGAATCAGTTCTGCTGTTACCTTTCACAGTAAATATGTCGTAGCGCAAGCTCCATCAATGAGGGAATACTGCTCTCAGCAATATTATGAACAGCAACAAGCTGTCGAGGTAGTTTGAGGATAGTGGCGTCCTTGCTATCTTGACCCAAGATTTCTACCTTGAGATGAATGCTCAGCTTGGACTTTTTCCAGAAACCATCTTCATTGCTTACAACCCCAGAGCATCTGGATCATAAGATGGTCATAATTATTATTATTATTCTTCTGAAGGTACAACAGGTTTTTTTTGACAATGATTAGTGAAGTTGTATTATTTTATACATCAATTAAGTTCAAACAAGGTAGTATACCTGTATGCTGGAATGTCCCTTGCATTTTGAAAGCTAAGATTTCGTCCACTTAGTTGATAGCTAACAGGTATTGAAAGATAATTTAAACTGGGATTATTATCGAACTGTATACAAGGTGCTGCCAGAAATCCATTCAATGGTAAGTGTTGCAGCCTGTGTGGAATTAAGAAAGAGTGTTTGAAATACATGGTAATATTTATGAGTGATGTTAAACAGATTCAATTTTATACAACCTGTTGGAGCAGATAGAAATTGTAGAAAGGCTGGGGGCCAAAGTCAAGCTATTTGGAATTTCAATGAGGCAATTGCGGTCTGCTATCAATTCTTGTAAACTGGGAAGATAACCCAACCATTCTGGCAATGCTACTAACTTGTTTCCAGACACAGACAACGTCTCAAGTTTTGTCAATCTGTTTATCTCTAACAAACCAGACAGAATTGTTCATTCGAAGTGGAAGTTTTCCCATCATGAACTCTGAACTCCTGCGACTTCTAAAAATTAGAACTCACCTGATGGTAGAATTCTCATTGAGTTTTCGTTCAATAAAAGCACCTTCAAGTTTTGAAGCTTTCCAATACGAGGGGGTAAAGTTTTCAATTTATTGTTACCTAAATCAAGGGTAGTTAAATGAGTTACTTCCCCTAGTTCATCAGGCACTGTTTCAATCTGGTTGCCATGGAGATATAAGTTGGTAATGTTTGACAGTTCGGCAATCCATAGTGGCAGATTGCTGAGAAGATTATATTTCAAATAAACTTCTTCAATGTGAGCCCCATGGTTCCTTACTACTTCCGGTAATTTCGTAAATCCACGATAATTCCAATGTAGGATGAATTTTTCCTTAACTTCGTTTACCATTTGTAAAGTCGGATAATCTGAAGCACAATTCATGTTTGTGTAAAAACTCAACAATTTGACTGTACGCGTTACACAAATGTTTACGGAAATATTTTATAATTCGAAGAAGAACATCGCCCCGTTCTGATCTTGACAAATAGAAATAGAAATAGAAACTGCGCTCGAAAATTCAGAATATATAGTTCGCAGCTCTCAGGGTTGACTTAAAATAACTATTCTATACATGTTGTAATGTCTAAATTTTTTAAGTACGGTACCTGTAGCTAGGATGTATTGTTAATTGTAATGATATGTGGATATGAAGAAATTGAGGACATTATTGAGATTGCAACTAATCAACGGAAAATAATTAACGTACAACCGCGGCAAAGCGTCAGACAGTCGATTACGTGTTTTGTAAATAAATAGCGGGAATAACAGATTGCTTTCGACATCAAAAACCTGTGACGTAGTCAAATTCAAAAACCAATTAAAATATGGAGCTCACGTGTGTAAAATATGATTGATTAATACGTACTTATCACAAACACTGGAAGATATTGCACTTCAGAACAGTCCATTATTAGAAGATACCTGCAAGCTTTAATAAAATAACAATTTACGAAACTCAATCTTCTTGAGTCAGATTAAATACCTGTTACCGTACAATTTGTAACATTAAAAAAAAATCTTTTTCGTCTGATGTGAACCAAAGTACATGGGATACTGAACCAAATAGCAATATTGGTGGCTTATATATGTTATGTTGATATTCTCAAGTTCAAGATAACTAATAATGAGATTTTTAGAGGACTTCGGCGGCAGTAACTTACTTTTTACAGACGAGTTACAAATTATAATGAATGAATATTTACGTGTTATGAGATTCTAGAAAAATAAACAAATCAGTTCCACTGGAATGCTGGTTTAATTGGACTTTAATAAATACACCCAAGTTTGAAGAATAAAAATATAGATACTACGCAGAACGATATTAGAAATTGACCAATCGACTCATCGTTCAATTATATTGTTATTACGTTCGAAACTATATAGAGCTGAAACAATATCACTGACCTGTAACATTGCTCTATGATCACAGGGTGAAATATTGCGTAGAACTTATTTAAATAAAGATAAGGAAAAAAGCAAGGAGCTAATCTATTCAATAATTCATTAAATATATAGGGGAAATTGTTTATTGAGATTTTCAGATACCCATATGAAAAGTATGTGAATAGATGATGAAAACCTCAGCCATCTTGGGCGAAAAGTCAAAACTCTGTTGTCGGTGCTGGTGAAAATTACACCAATTATTTGAATGCGTTGCAATAGATTGAACAGTCTTTTGCTCTAGAACTTTAAGCGAGTATTCAGAATGGAGGTGATAAGAATTGCGTTACGGAGAACAAATTTAATATACAAGGCTAGCATTCCGGCATCTTCTCGAAATTTGTAAGTTCAATCCACTGACATAACCTAGATCTATAATAGGTATTCCTTTACAATTAAATAAATCCCGACATGCCAACTTGAATCCGGGTAATTCTTTACGTGTTTGGGTCCTGGAATTTCAAATCGTAGACATCCGTTAATTAGACACTGATTTATAATCAATACCAAATATGACACAACAGCAGCAGATGTAGCAGCTACAGTAACAGAGTCACATCAACTATACCTCAGGAAGCTGTATTTTCAAGGGATGGCGAATCTGTCAATGGTTTGATAGACACGCACGACTTTAAACCAAAGGATGATCAAATCTTCAATGCTCTCGGAGCAACAGATGAACTATCATCATATATCGGGTTGGTACTACTTTGGTTTCATTCATCAGCTTTGGCAATAAAGTATTAGAGCACTATTATGCTCTGAAAAATCTTTATCCATTGACTGGTTGATTTACGCTCATTTTTTATCCATATCAAGGCTGGCGAGAGAATTTGCATGCGAGAGTAATGTCCAACATCCCTATGTAGATAAGTTGAAAAGGGTACAAATGGTCCTGTTTGATTTGAATTATGCAATATCAAAATCAACTCCTGGAAAGACAAAACAGTTTGAAAATAAACACACCAAAGATCTTGAAGAGTGGATTCTGGAGTATACGAATCAACTACCTCCAGCAGAAGATTATATTATACCCGTAAGTCCAGTAACTTGCTCATAATTTTCTAGCAATACTTTGTTAAAGCCAACCTAAAAAAATTATTCATTGTATTATAGGGAGGAGGCAAGGCTTGTGCTTCCTTGCATGTTGCAAAAACAATCTGCAGACGTGCAGAGAGAAGTGTGATTCCATTGGTGAGAGATGGAGCTCTAGATAGTGAAGCTCAAGCCTACCTTAACCGACTGTCAGATTTTCTCTTGACCATATCCCGTATTGCAGCAAAGTGCGATGAACGTACTGAAAATATTTATATTCCACGTGCCGAAATCAGTGAGGAAAAGTAGTGGGGTATTTACTTGTCACTCTTCAAGATGTTCCCATGCACACAATTTTAATTTAACTGATACAAGCAGAAAATGAGGAACTGTTTCTCGAAAAAGCGTGTGTAGATTGAATTTGATACATCGGAACAATCTTCTTTAAGGCCGACAAAATCATGAAATATATCAGTCTCTAATTAGTCGTGTTGAACCAGCGAGAGTAATGCTGGGTTTAGAAATTATTATTAGAGTATAAAAGTAGTCGATATTGAGTGTATGAGCATCAAAAATTACGTGAAGTTCAATGCATTTTTGAGTCGTGCCAATATTATTTTTAATTGCATAGTAATCACAACTCGCAATGGATGATCAATGATCCAACCTCAATTATGTTACACATGATTTTCATTCAATAATAGATTTACAGATATTTTATAATAAAATGATTGTTAAAAATATTAATATTCTAGTACAGTCGAGCTTTGCTAATTGACGAGATGTAATAGAGGAATAAACGTGTAAATAGAGCATACCGATTACAGCGTTGTTAAACAGTTTATGTCTGCAATAGGTAGGCAATGTATGTATATTATTTATTAAACAAAAGTTTAGAAAAATGTCATTTTATTTAACACAATAACAGCTCGCGATACACTGAATTGGTCAATAATGCAAATATATTACAGGCTCAAAGTATGTTGCGCTTAGAAATCAGATGCAACTTCTTTATATGAAGTTTGGTTCTTATTCCAGAAGATTATATGATTTTAATCAATGGGAACATAGGTTCCGGTGATAATTGTTTAAATTATATAAATTACTCATGGAGTACACAAAAGCGTTCAAAACATGAACCACAAACGACTGTATACTTTGAAAATTTCAAGTAAAAAAAAGATCACCTTGTATACTATAACAATCGAGCGAATACAATTAACGTGGTTTTGAAAAAGCATCACGACTTCTGGACAAGTGATCTTTGTAATGCTGCAACAAAATCGCAACTCTGTTCCACCTTCAGTAGTAAAAGTTAAACCGTTAAGCATGCCTACTTAACAGCATCTGGCTTCTGTGTTTAGCCAGTGATTTTGATGATATCAAAATCTCAATACCCTTAGTTCAAGATCATTCCAACAGTTCATCCCCTTCGGTGATTTCTTTCAAGTTAATCAGCTCCAATATTCCTGATCCCTTTGTTTCCGTTCTGACTAGCTCATCAATGTCTCTATACTGGCCAGGGTCAATAAGACAAACCAAATTCAAATTTCCTCCATCCCAGTTCTCATTTTCAACTGTTGTGGCAAGTTTGGCAATCTTTTCTCTGAGTTTTCGAGCTTCTTTACCAGAAATAAGAACCCTGAGTCGCATTTGGGCTCTTTCTAGAGGCATGACAGCTTTCAACTGCGGAATAACATCCAGTGCCTGTTGCTTAGCGTTGCGCTTGGGTTTCACGGAGAAGTGAACATCCTTCATTGCTTTTTCAATCATCGATATCGGGTAGGGACGCTTTGTTTCTGGGTTTACACATTTGTCGGATACAGTAGTGGCAATGTCTTTGAACATCGAATCCAAAGCAGACTGTCTTTCTTTGTCTGACACCTGCAGTTCTCCTTTTGTTAGAATTTCCTTGCATACTTCCGTTTGATCATCTTTACCAAACGCTTTCAAGAGGTCCTCCTTTTTTGCTACTTGACCCTTAGACACATTTGTGAATACTGTATGCGTTTGCAGTACCTCATCTATATCTTTTTCCCTGCATTGTGCATGAATTTTATTAGAATGTTTGAATCAAACGATCCACGACTTCAAAACATGTATGAGAAAAGAGTAATACGAAATATTATCCCTGAAGAAGCTGCATAAAAATGATAACAACAAGCAAAGATATTCAAAAAATAAGAACACTCTTTTTATCTATACGTGTCCTTGAAACAACTTGGTTCGATGAACCGTTGTACGATTTTCGAAACTAGTTAGGTTATGTGACCACGTCGAATGTCATTAGAAATAATGGTTTAATGATGTGAATTAAAGGAAATAATATCTTACAAGTTGGTTCTCCATGAAACGACCTTATTTCGATAGCAGGCAATCTCAAATCTCTTTCCTCCTTTTTTCATACGCACTACTGCGACGTTGGTTAACCTTATCTGATTGGTAGGTGTAAAAATCTTCGACATTTTCGAGCCTTATGAGCGTAAGATTATCCAAAATTAAATGTCTCTACTCCGAGAAATGTTCAAGATAAAAAATTCCTACTTTCCGCGTCGTGATCCGATATAAAAAGCCGCAGGATTTTTAAACGTGACAATTAATAAGAGCCAGACTTTAGTTCTATAGTTCGATGATTTGACGTTCGGATGCTGAGAATCCAAGTCAATGTGAGCCGGGTATTTAAACCGAAGAATTCGTGTTGCGCGCGCAAAGAAAGGCCGGAGTTTTCAGGCATGCGCCGTACAGGTTACGATGCTTTTTGCAAGAGGTGTATTGAACATGGCCACCGCGAGCGTGATACTGTTTGACGTTATCGAAATATGAACGTTCACGCGTCGTTTTGACGGTGTGATTATATCCCCGCTAGTGATTAGTGACAGTGTAAATTATTAGTGACTTTAGTTAACAAATAAACATGGCTTTGGTTACCGTTCAGCGTTCGCCCAGCGTTACCAGCTCGCCCCAGAGTTCGGTGAGTTTTGCATTCCCCAACTATAGCTACACATACATCCAAACACCCACACAAGCAATCTTTTCGTGTATGTCCAACACTCGGTTCTCACCACTTGATTCTATACCTATATATGTACTAACTACTTATTTGTACACACATTCTGACCAAAACCGCACTGCTTAATTAATCACTTTAATCTTAACCTTCGTTTACCTGTCAACGTCGTTTTCGAACTATTCATACATCAAACGCGCTGCACAGTGGAAAATAGGTAATAAAAAACAAAAGCATAGCGCGTTTTCTACTTTTAGCGCTTGTCATTTATTCATCTCCCCTGGTTATGACAATATGTAATTCAGATTATTCCTACATGTAAGGGAGTAAATCAATTATAATAGTTCGTTCCTCGCTAATCAGCTTTGTAACAGTCTTCCCTCACGATGCCATTTCTGTCAATGTTTGACGTCTAGCTTGGTAGTCGATTGAAATCATCATCTAAAGTGAACTCCAAAAGTTTCTTTATCTCTTGATTATATTTATCGACATGATGCCTTTGTCTGGTTACGATACGAAATGCTTCCATCAGCTGCAGTGGTGAAGTAATTCAAAAATAGAACTAATACAACACCTATTACGGTCATTCGTTCATGTTGATTTCATCTGATTTTTCCGCTGATTAATTTATTGCCTTTCGAAGTCCGCGGTGTTGCGATAAAAAATTTTGCTAATTCACTCAGGTATTTTGATAACTCTTGTATCGACCCAATTGATTATTCGTTCTGTTATTTATTTACACCGCCGATATGCGTGTGTTAACTGACACATGCACAGCACTTCTTTATTCATTTCGATTAATCGTGTGAGTCATTTAACAACTGCAGTTTAGCTCCTGGTGATTGCGAAAGATAATAACTGATAGGTTCGTTTGTTTTTTTTCTTTTTCTTATTTTTGCATTTTTTCGTAATGTCAGTGAAGTCATTTTCAAATCCATATATGCGTAACAGAATTATATCAGGCGAATTTCGAATTATATACAACATGATTCTCTGTAAACAAAAAATCTCGCAAAAAAACACTGTATGTACCGATAATTATTTTTGTACTTGTACGTACGTACATACCATCGTGTTTGTATAATTAGATTAACAACTTTGAGATATTACGTCAAAATTTTTGAACACGCGGTTTTTTTGGGCGAAGACAACGCAGATAAGGTGTTGGTGAATTTCAACTGATTTGCGATAATTTCCATAGAAACTTCGAGCTTTAATCGGTAAAATTCAAACCATTCATACCTAAACGAGCAGAGCTACGTCTGTCGAATCTTTCTCAATACGAGTCAAAATACGCGCTTCATCGCGTACGTATACCATGTCTATTGCAGAATCCAGGTGTAAGCCCGCTAAGTCCATTTATCCAGCATCGAATATCCGAAAAAGCTCCACCGCCGCAGCCGCGCTGCCTTCTTCTCCGTTTGTGCTTCTCCGTCGGTCCGACCACCCAAACCCCTCTTTTTGGCTGTGACGTCGCGACGCCCATCGTCGTGGGGTAAGTAGATGAGGCGCCGCCGAGTGTAGAGTGAGTAGACCGAAGTAGATTGCAGAAACGCGGTCCGTCGTTCGTAAGAAGGATTAGAATAAAAAGAAAAGTACGGAAGAGACGAAAGCGAATTGGCATCAGAGTTTGTGCCAGCGACCGAGCGTTAGGAAGAGGCTGAACACCAGGAGCAGCGGCTTTCCAGTTTCAGTCGGTCGCCGCGGTTTGCCGAAGTCATCCACGGGATACCGAATTGCTTTTCTCTATGTAGAGTATCGTGACTGACGAGCGCGTGCGCCTCGGTCTCGCCCCATAAAATCAAGAACGTCAGAATTATTTCAAGTACGACTGACGTGCCACGTGCGCCGCATATTCTGCATTTGAAACTCGATCTTTGCTCGCTTCAATGACATTTTTCTATGGCCAGCTGATAATACGTATGCACTGTTTTGTAATAAACAAAAAAAAAAAAATACGAAGAGACGTAATTTAATTAAATCCTCAAACGTGATTTTCTTACAGATTCAAAGCGAAGTGTAATTGATATAGACACTTGAAAGAACCCTT
This sequence comes from Athalia circularis, assembly GCA_963978495.1. Lineage (NCBI taxonomy): Eukaryota > Metazoa > Arthropoda > Insecta > Hymenoptera > Athaliidae > Athalia > Athalia circularis. The sequence continues at coordinate 23,763,618 of OZ021702.1, forward strand.
CATCTGGTTTCGTCGTGTAACTGGTTGTTAAATTTGCCGTGATAATTCGAGTTTTCACCTTTTTTTCTCTGTATTCGTTAACCCTTTTTTTCACTCTTGAGATGCCATTGGCCTTCTTCAATCAGGGTATGGGACTTTAAAAAATAAAAGACTCGTAGGGCAGGTGTTCGGTAGAATTGTAGACGTTATTGACTGTAACTCGATCAGCTGTGGACAGTCTTATATCGTGCTACACAGTGTATATTTATGAAAATTGTAAGATGGTGAATCGATTCTAGAATTCAGTGCTGCCGAAGTCGTGTGAAAGAGATGATTTTATTCAAACAGAAAAGCCCAATGCTTTACGTTTTGCCACCACCCGCAGCTCCAGAACCTCCTTCACCCTGGGCCACCATTTTTTGGGACAAAGATAAAATACCCAGGCAACGTTCCAACTGCAGAGGACAAAGGGTCGCGCAGTTTTGTGAAAAAGTTTCGGCGAAAGTAAGAAAGTATTGGATATAACTTATATAAGTTAACTAGTTTGGAAAAATATATCTATATACGAGATAAATTTCAAGAAACTCATTAGATTTCGTGTATGAAATGGATAGAATTTTTTATCGCCTATTATTAGGCATCAAAATTACCGACATTATTCCGTTCTGCGCATCAAATATGGTATGGGTTTCTAATTGTAAGTCATGTAGCCTTTTTTATTGCAGCTTATATGTATACCACAGAAGGTTCACATAGGCATAACCGTTACGCCTTGTTCGAGTTTTGTTCGTGCCAATTTTTGCGTCACATACGCACCGCAATATACCTAATTAAATTCAATTAATGTTACGCGTCTTGGCGTGCCGAGGGCCCTTTTATAACTCTGCGTTGCCGCTGCTGCGCTTACGCAACAATTAATGTATGTTTATTTTTGTGTTTATATGTCTGCAGTTCAGCATTTAAATATACTTTTATATGAAACTTTATCACAATTGCATTCTAGGAGCGCGTAAAAATTAACGGAATTCTCGATAACCGAATGTGATCTCTTTTGTTTGGTTCAGAAACGAAGAGCGGGGTTCATTTTTCATTTTATATATATATTTATGTATACCAGCATTGCACGCGCGCCACATTTAATTTCATTAGTTTTTGGTCCAAACGTTCGGCCCAAATCTTATGTTAAATTTTTTCCGATTTTGGGGTAAAAAATCAACATTTTTTTTTTCGAGTTTGCTACGATATTCATATGTGTTTTGATCTCAGGAATTCGAATCTGCAAGCTAAATTGGTCTACCTATGAAATTGATCGAGTTATCGCTAATTTTTCGCTTTTCGGAGGAGAAAAATTGCGGTATCTCGATGGGATTAATTCGTAGCTCAATTTACTCAACAGATTCGTGTTTCTCAGGTCAAAATACTGTAGAAAAGCGTCATACGATCGATTTTAAAAATACTTTATTTTTGGCCCAAAAATCGAAAAAATCCAAAGGGGTATACCTTAGATTTTTGTTGATTTTGGGGTCAAAAATGAAGTATTTTTGAAATCGATCGCTGCACACTTTTCCAACGTATTTTGACCTCAGGAACACGCAATCGTCGAGTAAACTGAGCTAGAAATAAATCTCATCGAGATATCCTTGTTTTATTACTTTTTGGAGCAATAAATTGGCGATACTTCCATCAATTTTATTGTTAGCACGCCGACGTGTGTGTCATTTCGTAAATCAAATGTGAATTGATAATCTTGGTTATTGTCAACATCATATTCATATTTATTCGCTTTGTTATAACTAACTTCCAAGTTTTGACGCAACCAATCAGTAAACGAATAAAATGTCATCACCGTTCAGCGGTACAATTCACACATTTCGCAAAGTCTAATGGAACGGCACCAATCGGTACACGCTCATTTTGCAGCGCGAATTCAGAAACACGAGGCTCATCTCGGATTTCGAGTTTTCATCTCGTATTAGGAAAGGATGATATTATCATGGAAACTTGCACCCTCGTTTTTCTTCGGGATCCCTTATACGTAACGATGCAGTGGGGAATAATGACCCCGAGGGGAAAAAAATCGAAGGCCACGGCGTTGTGCTCGTACATACCTACTTTTGTTCGAAAATTACACCGATCCATCATTTTCGAATTATATATGCACAAGAATAAGGTATATAACGTATTACACTGCAGCTGCTGCAGGTGGCCAACTTATATTCGTATTGCGCTAAGTACACAGAAAAAAAAATTTCCTACTCTCTACTTGTTTCACCACGAGGTGTCTGACTGACTTTTTATACTTTTTATCTCGTATTTAACCGTTTCATATATCGTTGTATTCGAGGGGATTCCGCGAATGAAACCTATAAGCTCGTATAATGACACAAAAAGTGAAAAAAAAACAACGTATAATTAAACGGAATTCTCACGCGCGTAGCGGCATCTCTGCGAGTCTACAGGTAATATATATGATATACAAGGTGTCCCATTTCAACTTGATATGGTGACCGAAAAAAAACAAAAATGATAACGCCAAGTTCTTTCACTCTCTTGAACAAAACTTCTGTAGAGGAAATTTTATTTTTGTAGGACCCTATTCTTTCGAGGGATAAAAATGTTTTGATCAAAATCTGACACCCTGTACATGCTCAACCTGAATGTATATAAATAATATAATTGCGAGTACTGCAGAACTTGATTGAAATAAGTCTGCGCAATTTAGATTACTTGATTAAAATCCGAAGCTTTGATGTATAGAGAAAAAATTTCTAGACGTTATAATTATGAGAAAGAATTTAGGGGGTGCGGAATACTTTATTTTTTGATTATCGGTAAAAACAATCGTTCCCCGAGCTTCTGATGACGATCATTGTTTTTTCTCGGCTCTGTGTAAAAGTCTCGATGTCTGTCTGTCGACCTATCACTGCAGTTGAACAGACCAAGTCTGATGGGATGAACGACTCGATTGAGCGGCAGAGATCAAGAGCTTTTGGAGTCCGAAGACCGTTCAAGCCGCCCACGGGTCGTGTCGTTACATGCGCGACTTTATGGCCGAATCATCTCGTTAACCGTACTGATATCTCGCTGCTCTCCTCTTTTAACGCATTAACCGGCCTATTTGCATCTTATTATGACGAGGAAGGCGAGCCGGTATAATAAGACTGGTCATAGCTGCCTGCCGCACCAGACGAGAAATGCGTTCATTAATGGTTCGAGCTACTCGATCTCCCGACAATTTCCACGTTTGGATGGATCACGCACGCATACATGGATTACACACAGTCTCATATCGATGCTCACGAGATCATTTTTTGCCTTTTATTTTTCTTCCTTTTACATTCTTTCTAATCAACGAGGGAAAATTATATTAATTTATTATTCCTGGTATCGCGCAATTATTGTACACGACGTCGTTGATCGAAAGTCGCACACAATTTATATACGTCTTTATAATTATATTCGTGATTAGTGAGACTTTTCATACAATAATCCATTACGCAAATAGAGAGATAGATGCATACATATATGGATAATTCTGTGTGACATCTGCACGTATATCGGTGGAACTAAATAACCCGAATCAAATGATTGGGTCGGATTTGGACAAATTATTGATAAAGCGGCAACAGAGGCACGTAAGTAACTAGCGATGCGGTTATAACATCATATATTAATAGTATAGGAAATCAATTCAATCGAAACACGATGCACACTCTCCTGCACAATCCACTCAACAAACTGGATTCGAATTGATCCATTTCCCCCTTGTTGCCAGAGGGCGTTCGGATGTGTTCGGATGAACGATTCCTTTTTAAAGTTATACTATACTCACCCTCTACAACTACCATTCGCTCGAATTCAGGCGTTCTATTATTTATTGAATTGAAATACAGAAAAAAGAACTTGCATGTACCAATTAATTTGTAATCGGCTTTTTCCCCCCCCCCCCCCCCCCCCCCGCTGATCGATTTATTCATCTTTTTTATCCTTGGACGATGAAATTGTCACCGTATACGTATGTCTTTTTTATCCGGAAGAAAGGCTGCAAGTGTATATGCGTCTTACACGGATAATTCTGTTGCTTTTTGTTGAATCTCCGGTAAGTTCTATGGCCGAGACCATCAAGACTCGATTTATCACGTCGTCCCTTGAGATGGGCATAAAAAGGTGTTGAGGAAAATCACGCCGGTTAACGTAGGCAATTTGTCATAGGAAAGCCGAGAAACGAATACGTGTATAGTGATATTATACGTATGTATGCATCGCTTCGTCGTTCACTTGCAGATCGTTTCGTCTCGCCTAATATCCTACTAGGCGTGATCCCGGCCTCGTCATTTTGCTAGCCAACTTTCTAAGCGAATCGAATCCGTAACGTCATCCGTTCATTTCATTCTCTTAATCAATCCACTACAGTAGTATTCAAGTTATACAAAAAAATTTATCGTACCTATAATGACCTGATGATATTTGACAGTTGAAAGTTTCAATGTCTTACGATTAGTTTTTGAACATAATTATGTAAATGTTTTATTAATTTCAAGTGCTGTACTCGTTATATCCTTTGATCAAAAATTGTGGTTCGTATATAATTAGATACTTACTGTAGGTACGTTATAGTGTCTGACGGCAACAAACACGAGAAAAAAAAATTAACCTACCAACGTAGATTATAATAATTTTAATGCCAACGTTAGTTTGCTCGCTGTAAGTATTTCGAAGAATATAACTGCATTATGTTACCATAAATGCAATGAAATACGCAAGAGTTATAGTAACCATAATATGTATACTAGATGAGATCCTAATTATTAAAAGTTATTCTTGTGTCTTGCAGTCTTATTGTTAGAAATAAAATACAATGCAATACAACATATGTATAGTGAAGTTTTGAAAGTATAGAAAAAAAACGTATATGAAAATCCTTTGTAATGCACAATTAATATTTTATAAAAACTTCCCGTAGCGAATGAAACGAACTTGCAAAACAAAAATAAAACATACTGTAAAACTGATATTTTATCTAGAAAATAGAATAAAAATTATAGTTATACATCTACATAATTGCAAGGTGTATTACGCGAGCAAATAACCGCTTTAACAACAGCTACAGTATACGGCATAAATAAAACGTTCAGAGCACAGCTATAATTTTATCATACATTGTCAGTCATGACGCAACTTGGTCCGCCGTTAGGAGATTTTACCTGCAATTTGACCTCGGTGTGAAAAATGTAGCAAAAACTTTCGCGTATTGTAGGGGAGGAATAATTGGCTTGTTCGTCAATTTGACGTATAGGCGGGGCTGACATCCGAAATTAGTTTTTCTGTTCACGTGACATATAACTTCGAGTGAATTTGAACGATTCGGGTCTTAAACCGAACACAAATCGTTGGTGGAGTGTTCTGTTGGGCTGCACAGTAGGACGAGTTATGAACAGAATCGACCGTTCAGAGAAAAGCGTCACGGGGCTCCGGGCCGCAGCAAACATGGAACTGGAAACTCGGCGTCAATAGACGAGGATCATGAAACTCAAAAAAAAAAACGACGAAAGTGATCTCTATCAGAGTCACAACTTGAATTGCTCAGTTGTCAGCAGCCAGCGGTACGGTAGCAGCGGTAACGTCAGCAGCAAATAGTCTGCTGTAGGCGACGCCTTTGAGCCAACTTGGTCCTGACAGAGTACTAGTAGACTTACCTTGCTTCATACTAATGGCTAAATATACATGTGGAACTAATTCAGTGGGGTACTGGTAAAGTGAGAATTCGATACATATCCCGATAGTTCGAACCCTTAGGATATTTTTAATGTTTTTTTTTGAGCCATGAACACTTCGGAAGATCAAAAGAGAAAAAACAAATCCGGTGCAACATTTCAGTATGGACGTGAAAATTCGATGGTAACGATTTGTCAGGATACATATACTAGGTTTACCGCATATCACTCGATCGTCGTACACCTACCTCGAACGTGATCGTGAGTTACGGCAATAAATAAAGCGAAGATCGAGTTTAGCGATGTGCGCATGAAGCGAACGAATGAACAAACTAACCACCACTGGAGTTACGTAAGCGAAACGAATGATTACTCTCGATGAGCCTGACAAAATAGATATAAAAGAGAAGTGCTCATGTTGCTGCTGCTGCTGCACCAGGAGCAGCGACAGCAGCAGCAGCAACGGCGCCGCGGGAGAAGAATTATGGGAAAGTAGGCGAGCGTGGGCACTCGGTTTATACTTACTTCACACTGTGCAGTGTACCTAGAACTCGCAACTTGGCCTACGAACGAGTTCCTGGTCTACGATATGCATGTACACTTATATCCTGCAATGATTCCTCGCTCAGTACACCTTCAACATCGTCCTGATCACCACGTACGAGATTCAAATATCTCCAGATGGAAACTTATCCACAATGTACGTTACACACAACGTTCTGTATGGATATTTCAAACCCCGATAATATACACACAGTACCGTGACTGTTATGGATTTTCCGGAGTTTACAGCATCGACGTGGACATGAACAACCGCCGTAGCAGGCGATGTGAAAGGTTACCCGAAAAAAGTTGGGTTATCTGTTGAAAACTCCATGATTCTATTCGATGATAGGTTGATTTCATGATAATGATAATGTCTACTTTATGAAAATGCAGATTCAGTGGATATGTCGAATAAAATAAAGCACCCTATACGCAAATCGTGTAGGCGAACGCGTAAATCGCGTAAGTAAAAGCGAACACAAACTAAATCGCTTTAATCTTTCGCTGATGTTCTGCTAATGGTTCTTCCCCATGTCCTCGTCTCTCCCCTATCCCGTCTTCGTGAGCATTCTCTGAATCAGTTTCAACATTACACTCCGAGAGGATCTGCAGATGAGTTGGGCGGGCATGAAAAGCAGATTACCTTCTAGATAATATCTGCTTTTCATTTTGATGTATACTACACTACGGTTTGAATTTAGAAAAAGTTTTTCAAGTGATTTCAGCCGATCTCTTGATGCCAGCGGAAATATACTTTGCTCTAAATACGCGCCGAAATCCATTACTCCACATCAGATTTTGCTAACTCTGATTCACCAGCTTTTTTTTTTTTTTTTCTAAGAGCCAGACTCTGAATGTTCGAAACAGACTTCAAACTTTCGAATCAGACTTTTGGAACGAATGTTTCTGAGCAGTGCAAGCTTTTTCAATATTTATTTAATTTTTACCATGTCTAATCGACAAACCACGCTGAAGGATATTATCCAAGGAAAATGAAATATGATGGAAGAATAGTGTCCAGTATATCAGAGTAAAATTCTCCTCTGAACCAGACGATGTATTACGAAGTCAAGGCCGACTGAGGCCGACGACAATGTCGTTCATTTGTCATAACGCTTCATCAGGTGCGCAAGGAGTTACCTAAAAAGGAGTCTGACGCCGGCTTCAGATGCAGACGACGTTTCTGCAGGAGACTTAACCTGCAGTGGTTGCTGCTGCTGACTGGACATTGTGTTAAGACTCTTAAGGCGACTCGCATTTACTGCAGTTCTCGTGCTGCGATCAGTGCCTCCGTACCCTAAGAATTACTCGGTCGTCATTTAAAATTTTACTCATTTCTTGTCTTCTGATTCACGACACTCGCTAGCTTCTTAGCTGGAGCAGGGGCAGCATGCTTCGGGCCATCAGTTCTTCGTCCTCTGCATACAGCAGCAACCAGATAAAAGTATAGAGAATCAGCTACTCTGCTGCAGAAGAGAAACAGAAAAGCAGGCGCGGCACTGCGCTGGCCGGTTCTCGGCTCGCCTTGAAAGACGCAATTAAAAAGCCGTGATCTTCTTTTCACCGTGTGAAAGGTTCTATTTTAAGCTACCTCCAACAAGACTTGGAAATTACTCGCCGCTGTAATAGCCAGGGCTATTTATATTTCGCATGTGTATATCTCCGCGACTGCATAGCCGCACCGTGCTCCTGGTACTGCTATGTAAAATACGCCTTATAACCGAGGATGTGCCTTTAGATTTTCATCGTTGTCCATTCTCCCGACTATACGAACAAATATCATCATATGCACAGCGCGCTATTGCAGGTCGTCGCCATCCTGATGGCAAGTCTTATGTCAATATGACCGATGAGGAGTCTTATAGTCCTGGTATAAGAATTCACTATCCGCCGTAAACACATGGTACTTCTACACCTAGCCGAGAGACTCTGAAATGTAATTTGTACGATCTACTAATTTGAATGTATGGCAAAGACGTGCGAGTACCTTCTTCAGCGATACGGGGGTAGCCGAAGAAAATGCTGTGTATTTTCACTGTGAAGTGGAGTGAAGATTCTGGTCCGATTTCGCCACTGATGTATTTTCTCTTCATTAGAAGTCATTGGTTTTTGTAATTTTTGGAAATCGATTCACAGTTTTCCTGACACCATACCATAATAGAGATGAAAAGTTAGATTCTTAAGTGTGGCACGCGGCGACGGAGTTATAATCCTCAAAAGGCGTGAGAGCGGAGAAATTGAAAAGCGTCTGCGCTTCAGAGTTATCCGAGAAAAAACTTGATTTGGAAACATTGCACATGCCCACCATAGTCACGATGTCATATATTACCTACTCGTATAGCCAATGCAGACATCATTCGCGAAAGACGCGACGCGCCCTTTTCTATATTTTCTTCTTTTATCCCACAGGCATCAGCAACCAGAATCGATGCGACCGCCCTGAGCTGTTCTTTGTTTCCGTCATGATTCATCATCTCTCCGTGTGATTTTAAAGAAAGTATATCACGACAAGTACGGCGATATTTTCCTCTTTTCTGATTCACGTTTAAGTTCTTTTTTGTTTCTCATTTCTTTCAGGTTTGCGGAGAATAGTTTTCATTGAATGCATCTACTTTCATTTTAATGCAGGTTTTTTTCGTTAATAGCCGATGTAACTTACATTAGATATACACGCACGACTGCAGTATGGTTGCTGTGCAGCATCGCAGAAGGGTATAATTTAATCCTTATACTATTGAAATACCTACTCAGGCTGGCTTATCCTGTGCTGCATGGCAGGAATCGTTTCATAATTAACGCCGCTGCTTTGGCATTTGCAGCAGCAGCAGCAATTCAACTTCAGACTTAATCCCGTTTATTACTTCAACAAGTTTCCGCAATTTGTTTTTTTTTTCTTCATTTTTATACTTATTTATTTTCATTTTTTTTATACCGCTACGGCATTAAGATGACAAGCAAAAGAAGCAGATGTGGTTATACCCACTGCAACTGCGGAATATACGTAGGTACACTACCAAGTGCTCTGACTTAGCTTATGCCCGCAGCACAGCGGTACGATGTAGACTTTACACACTTATATATATGTACGAGTTTTACCATTATATTCTTGGATTATAAGCCTCTGAGTCAAGCTCTTCACATAGTTAAGCCTTAAAGTCGTCACGAGGAGGGTTTTCCTCGTTCATTTTGTTCTTTTCATTGTTTCGAATAATTCGACCAAAGTGGTTTTCACTGAATTCAGAAATTCTAACGCTTCGATTTAAGTTTCAACATGCAAAGTACGAGTCATTATTCAAACGTTGTTACTTGATAAGCATTTTTTTGTAATTCATTCATAATATCTATAGAAAAAAAAAAAATTCTCAACGATCATTTTGTCCGATCCATTGAAGGTTCAAAACCATGAATCAAACAAAACTTGATAAATCTTCTTATGCACCATAGTGTGCAGGGAGATGTAAAGGAGTGTGTAGCCACCCCTGAGCTGAATTTGAGCCCTCTTGACGGGTTAATCCTCGCGTTACAAAGCCTAAAGGATCAGGGGGAAACAGAGGGACCAAGCAAACGTGCGTAAGAGTCCTGAAACTACCCACGAAGTGTGCTAGGTGTTGGTAGGTAACGTTTAGGTTTAGGCTTTTGTTTAGGGCGAGCTTTGTCGATTATAGTAACCTCAGTGCTGCAGTAGGGGAAGCAGATACATTTTTTAGATTTCTGGTTTGTTCCTGCGTCTGCAGAATTTTTTTCTTGGCGTGGCGATCGATTGATTGCATAAGCAGCTCATCGTGAGACACTTGATACGTGCATTAATTTCCGTGACGACGAAGATGACGATTAGTGCTTTCTGAACGAATGAACTCATCTTTACGTGCCAGAGTGAAAGAATTACTTCTGACTCTAGACGTATACTTATATTAAGTTGAACTGTAACTCGAATCCTCGAACTTTCGGGGATCTAAGAATGGCGATGGATCAACTTCTGAGACAGCTCTTGGTTGACTAGGTGATGAAAGAGATAAATAAGAAGAAGAAAGAATTTAAAGAAGTTTCAACTTATAAGTCAGTGGAGCTGAAGAAGCTTATATCTATAGTTCTACTTTTTTCGAGCGGAAAACTTTGCCGCAATCATACTCTTTTTTTTTTCGTTTCGTAACTTTAAGTTTGAAACTTCCGGAAGTGCCTAGCCTTTTCAGTGATGATAAATCGATGACCATACGACGTGTTCGATTAATCGCTGGTGTCGATCAATCGGGCGCTTAGGGTTTAGAAATTTGAATCAACACTCTATGAAACTCGTTTTACCGGAGAATCCTGCGTGATAAATCGTCGGTGTAATCTTCTTATAGGATTTAATGAAGCCCTATAATAATAATTCAGCGGATAGTTTTGTTGCTCCACTATAAGTAGGCAGTTCGTCGACTTTAATTTGCAGCTGAAAGTCAATTAATTTATAGATACGAGGGTACGACCGACTCAGCTTTCAGGAAAAACTGATATTAAACTGACGGCGAGCATAATAGAGATAAATCTCAGTAAACCCAATACGAGAAAAATGGAAAATTATTCAAATTCTGTGGGATCAAATTTCAGGTCCTTCAGCGGGATATTTTGTCGTTTTTCGACTGATTTGCCCCTCTGTTTTTCTGCAGCTGCAAAACTAGGCGTTCCCCATGCGTCGTGGTAAATTGAGCTTTAAAATCAATACGGGGCCAACCCTTTACTTGGACTATAAAAATGCGATCCCTTCTGCAAGTGCATTCTGTTTGCTGCTACCCACCGACCTTCCCTTGCGTACTCTCTTCTCATCTTCTCTTACCCATGCCCGTAGCAGTATGCAAAATCTAGGGGGTGAAGATACAAAGGGTTGCGTTAAGCTACAGAGGGTTAGTCATCCCGTTTGTCATCATTTCTCTCTCATGTCTGTCCAGCAGCACTCAACTGACAATCGGTACATCCTACGCATTGTGTAAATTCTATACCTACGTAATAATCCTCTCCCTAGGAATACAACAAACTGAAACATGCCGGACAATCGCTGACCGCTCATTCAACATTCTCATTGTTGTGAAATTTCGTTGTAATTCTCACGTTTCACATCACATTGCTTATTACATGACCCTGACAGACGCGATTCATTTTTTGTGTGATTTTTTCCCCCCAAATCCTGCATGATCCATGAAAATTCAGTTCGTTGTGCCGTGCGACGCCGTATGCATACATACATATGTGATCGTACGCCGTGACTTTGATCATGATGGATTCGGTTCCTTCGTCTGGTTGATCTGCGAGTAAGTTCATGCAACCGCTGCAGAAATAACCACGTGCCGCAGTGTTCACAATGTCCGTGTTCGTTTGTTCGTTCCTACCACAATGACGAGTTCAATGACCTGCGACTAAATGAAACGAGAGAATTCCTGGCTCAATTAAGAATCTGAAATGCGGAAACTGATGCCGATGTGTACAACTTGCACCGCAAGTCGTCGCCCAGACTCTCCGACGTCAACCGTGAAACAGCAAAGTGCTTAATCTTCACTCGTTCTGCAGCTACTATACCATTACGAGCACCACTTGATCGTTGCAATAATCGACCATGACGATCTTCTACGCTGCTCATTGTCAGTTCATACTTACTGCATTTTGATTTCATAACATACGCGTAGCTTGCTTGATATACCCATCAAATCGAGACGCGGTAAAATAGTTCGTTCAGTAACGTGGTTGAAAAAAAAATTTTTACAATACATTCGACGCTGTTGAGAAGCAATTCCTAAAATCATTCGGTATGTGTTGGTTTTTGTACGACAAGAAAAAAGCCTGTCAACGGGCGCGTAATCAACATTGCGTTATTCATTGTTTCTATGTAGACAGAATAAAATACGTATGTTCCGTTGGCTTCGTTGACCATAAGTCCCATAAAACATGAAACAAGAACGGCATTACAATCGCGCTTATACGTGTTCGGCGATCGAAGTTAATAAGTGAAGTTATTCTTTTTCTTTTTTTATAATGCGTTATCGCGGGCCCTTTCTTGCTTATTATTATTTCAGGACTATCGTACGTGCGTTGAGTTCTGCGTAGGAAAAGAAAAGAAAAAAAAACGTCATAGAAAGCCCAGCTGTGATGACCTTAGCGATCGCAGACTACGCGACGTGGTCCCTTTTTTTACTATGATTGGAAGTCCATAGATTGTATTATAGGGTTACTCCACTGTGCAAATATATTTCGCATATAAAGGAAGTACCGGTAAAATTATCTAGATTCCAGAGAAAAAGCAATCGATTCTCCTCCATTTGTAAATTCATCAATCATAGTACTTAACATCAACGAGTTCATTAAATTTCCTTCTACAAGAAATTTGTTTGTTCAAAAATTTTTGTTGGAAAAAAAATCTCTTCACATTTGGAAAAATTGGAGTGACCGAATCACTCGATGGTTGTTTTTGTCGATTTATGCAATGACACTTGGGTTATGACGCCATCGTCATTTGCAGAGGCAATATATGTCGTGTCTCATTGCGTTCGTGAACGATTTGTACTCAATGTATCTACATTATTGCATCCTTACACCTCGGGTGCTGTATTGTCTTGCAAATGATGGCGGAGCGTTGTTCTATAGGGTTGCCGATTGTATAAACAGCTGGTGCTTAAGCCCACGCTGTATTTTGTTCATCTATACAAAACTTCGTACAAAACGCGCGCGAGGCCAAAGCTGTACGTGATGCAGCGACTACAATCTCGCCGTTTCAATTACGTTGTACGTATTTCGTGGGTAGAAATTGTCATCCAGGAAATTAATCTCACGAATCTCTCCTTACTTTAATGCATTGCAAATCTCATCCTATCGCAGCAGCTGCTAATTCAACTGCAGTACCGAGTTACATTATTACTGCGCAAAAAATATTAAGATTGTTGTTGCGAAATAGAAATTTTGTAAACGCGGATCTTGATATCAAATTACGAATAGATTATTCCTTTGTAAAATTATAGTGTAAAGAGGCGAAGTTGACTTTCCATAGGTTCTAATTTCATCCATTTTCTAATCTTGATGGTTTTTTTTTAATGGTTTTAGGATTCTGGTGCGGGGGCTCCAGCGGATGACGACGATGCAGCACGGAGTTGCAAAAGGTAAAAGATTCACGATTTTTTCGATATTAAATTTTAATTTATCGAAAACAATTTTCTTCATCTATTTTTACCACGAGACGTTATCAGCCGATATGCCAATTTGGTTCGATATAGCAGTGTTATTAGAAATTCTAACTGATTTGCGGAGATTGACAGAATTTATTCCATTATGATTAGGATAATTTTGTGGAGGAGAGGTGAATTCGAGACAGTGAATCAGATGAGTAAATTGAAAGTACTTTATTTCGTAATCATACGCCAAGCATACAGCAAAAGTATAATTGTCAGGTGTGTAATCAATTTCTTACGTCTGTATTTTTAAGCTAGTCCTACTTGTCGAGCTCGACTTAATTTTAATTTTATAATTAGATCATTCGTCGTGCATACATGTGTTTCAATACAATTGTCAAAATCTTAAGTTATTGCTTACCTAAATCCTTAAGCTACGTTTGGCGGACGCAGCCGACCTATTAACTCTACTTACAAAGGTATTCTTAGCTCTGAGGGAAGTCGATCCAACTTTGAGGGTAGGTACAAAAACAGGAAGAGGAGCGGGGCTAACCTTGGGGGATTTGGAGCGACCGCGAGTCAAAACTGCGACCGGCCCACCCCGGGCGGCTCTGCGTTTCTCCCTGCGGAGATAACGACGGGCGCGTTGCCGGAGTTTCGAGTCGTCCCGACAAGCGGCCAACCACCTGCGGGAGACGTGGGAGGCGCTGACCAGAGAGCCGGGGTCGAGGTACCCGAATATCGTCTGCGACACCTCCAGAGGAAGGTCAGCGACAAAGTCCAGGCCCTCGGAACCGGCACCCATAGCGAACAACAACGAGCCAAAAGATTCCATGTTAACGGTTTGACGGCTGGTAGTCGAATGATTTTCCGGGGTCGGAGGGCCTCCTTATATGCCCGGGATCATCGTTCCGGATCATCGCACCGGCCAATCGTGGGTGAGGGGCACCCAGGTAAACGATTTTCGTGGAAATAATATGCTCGAATGGTTCAGTGCACACAATTTTGTTCAGCAATGTTTAAAATTTTATTTCACTGAACGCGAGTGTAATACATATATAATTATTATACGAACAAACTTTTTCCTGCGGTATTTCGTTGTGAAATGATACGCGCATACGTATCATTTGACAACTGCACCATCAACTGAATTGTTATAATTCTATAACCACGCATCATCATCGAAGCCGTGTTAGTTTTGCCTGCTAATGAAGACATTGTAATTTATTCAGACATCGAAAAGTCGACTTGCAAATCTAGATAAGGAGAATTTTGCTCGATTTGGTATCAAGCTGTTACTGGTTTCCAAATATGGAAATGGGTTTTACTTGCTACTTTAACGAGACGCTCGCAAAAATATATATTTTTATTTCTTGTTGAATAAGGACCTCGATATTGAAAAAAGAAACTCTTCAAACTTTTACAACAATACAATAACGAAAAAATACCTCTCAGGCAAGCTAAATAGGGTAGTGTACACATACACAAGTATACATACACCTATGTACAGAGTAAAGATTCTACGCAATATTTTTTAGCTACATAACAATAACAGCAATTGGCGTGTTCTTTTATATCCTGCAGCTCACTTCCGGTACAGACTGTCACATAAACCGGCAGTTTTCTAACACAATGATTATATTTTTACTTATCCAAATTTTCATTAATACAATTATCGAACTTCGCAGCATTACAAGTGTACTACGAGCTATGACGTCACAGTTGATTTTTCTAGCGTATTTGTGGGTGAGGTACGTTTGCCCAGATATCGGTTGCACAGGTTTCATCTCTATAGAGAATTTCTGCCCAGGGATCTCAGTTTTTTAAACAGTGAGAACTCTGGAACTCTTCGAGAGCTGACGATTAAAAAAAATTAAAAAAATTCAATTTGGACGAAGGTGTCGTGCTAGCTATTTTATCGCCAGCACCTAAGTCGATATTTCGTCTGTGCAAACGATTTCTGGGCAGAAATTCTCTGTAGAGATGAATCCTGAGCAAACGATTTCTGGGCAAACGTATCTCAGCCGTATTTGTAAGTTGACTTCAAACTTCGTCTGTTAGTTATGGGTGTCGTCCTCGTTATGTTTTGTGTGTAGTTACTGCCCCCCTGCCCCGGTTGATTGGAGATTTTAATTAACGATTATCGCTCTATCGCGTATTGCCTCTCTGATATACGCTTTATCCGAGCTATTTAAGGTGGATCGAAGTTGGTTAATTGCAATTATAAATCTCGATTGGCAGTGATACGCGTATTCAATTAACTGCATCGACTTTGCTCCAACGTGTATACCTACGTAACACACCGGGCTATACGCGCATATACGCGACAAGGTATATACATGTATAGTACATCGCAACTGTTGAACAAAATAAATATGAAACAAAAAAATAGATCCTTCGCGAGAACACCATAGAGTTACGAAGAGGTATAGTTACAGTATAGACGTATATAGGATATGAATATATACCTATAGAAAGATCGAATTTATTACTTCACTGAGGACCTCGACGACTGTATAGTCTCATACTTTAAACAGGGTGAGCAGGTAAGTTATAAAAGTTATATAAATATTCTTCGCCTTATTTAGAGACGTTGACAAACATGAATCGTATAATTATTTATATTATTGTCATTATGTGATCGCTGTGTTTTCCGTTTTCAATATACGGCGAGGAGAAATTTTTTTTCTTTTTTTCTCTCTCTTTCAAATTTACCCCACGTTGCTTAATAATTATCGCAATCACGTGCCGTTTTTGTTGGGGTAGATGTATGCGATTACCGCATACGTCAAATTCTGAATCTGAATATGGTAAATAAAAGAATCCAGCTGTCATGTCGCATATCTGCTTTGACACCGGTTAAACATGTGTACACTTTAACGATTTATCTCTTAGTTAGAGCCAATCTGTTGCGTCATTCTTCATTTTTTTTTTGGCGCACTTAACGATGGATCACGTGACAACCGATTCGCGATATTTAATATACGTATACGAGCGATGATTTCTCGCTGATCGCAATGATCTAGTAAGTCGAAGAGTCTCTAACTGTATTGATTCTTTTCGTGAATTATCCATTTACTTCTTCATCACCATCGCTACAATTGGTGTTAAATATTTATATAATTATTCTTATGACTGTACTTTATAAGCTCGAACTTCGAGGAACGATTTGAACGGAGAAGCGATAGCCTGCAGCTTAAGAGCTGCGGGGAATCGTTGCCCGATGATCGATCGGCCGTTGATTGATTTCTCTGTCTCGGTACAGTGGTTAACAGTGATCCTTTGATTTGTACTCGGGATATATTTACGGATTGACCTTTAACTCTGAAGTTTTTCCCGCAAAGGTCGCGTATCTAATACGCGGTCTATAAAAGTACGCTATAGGTAGAATACGTATCTACCTATATCTATACGTACGTCAGTTGCACTGGCTCCGCTAATGGAAAGAGAAATTAGTCGTGAATTTAATTCAACCTCGATTGCCGTAACACGTACTGCATCGCGAGAGTTTTATCGCGATCCAATTATCGAACTTCGATCTCGAATCGTCGTTTCTTCTGATACGGTAGCCACCTCTCCTTTTTGTCATTTACTTATTCTTGTTTTTATTTTCTAGAGCAGTCTGTTGAAAAAATTCTGTTTTATACCAAAGGCAAAATACGAGTTGAGTGCAGAGCTTATTCTTAGCTTCAAATCTCCCCGTTTACAACTTATCTTTGAAGATCGGCAGGCACGGCGCGGGCGACGTGAAGCTATAGCAGCAAAATAAACTCATCCGTGATTACGAAATCATAGAAAGCTACGCACTCAGTTACCGGCCATATGTGATTACCTGCGTATCGTTCCGAGTACGTAATAAGTATAGGAAGAAACTGCATTGAACTTCCTCATCCGAAATACAATATTGTATAAAAACCAAAATCTCCCGGTTATTATACGTCTATACACGTATCATTTGATGTATATAACGCTTATAGGATCGTATTTATATCTATTTTTAATTGCGGATTATTATTATCATCCCGGCCTTCTTTGGGTATTACGCCTTAATTAAAATTCATTCATTTAAAGTCCCACGGAAATTCAAAGAAAAGTTATACACGAGTACACTATACTTTCTTTGGAGTTAGTACTTTATTCTACGATGCCGCATGCTTTTGCCATACCCGTACCGTCACACGTATACTCCACGGTTCTAATTAACACTCGCGCTGTATGTACTTGATACCATAATACCTACTCCGGTACAAACGGAAGGTAATTTAGCGGGATTTACTCGTCTACGATATGCCGTACAGCAGTAGGTATATATATATAACGGAATAATAATAATCCGTCCAGGAAATACGTATAGTTGGTACCATCAGCTAATAGCTTCCTATGCAACGAAGCCGAGGCGCGGAAATTAATCAGCCGTAGGGAAAAAATCAAGAATGATCACGCTATTCTTAACAATTATGTATACGATTCATCGAGAACACGTGATTATACGTGTAAAAAAAAAAGAACGCCGTTTCGTATCGCTGTATTCAAGAATCGATTGAAATTTTCAATTTTTTTCCAACATAATTCAAAAGTCTTAGTTTTACGCGAGGTTTTACGTTAGAAAAAACATGATAAAATAAAATAAAATAAAAGACAACAATATCAGCGGAAAATTTTGTAAATTACACATTTGGCAATTTTTTGTTTCTTTGCATTGTCATAAAAAATTTTTCCCCCGATATAAAAGCTTGAAATTATTTTTACAATTTTTGATTAAGTCTATTCGTTTTCTATACTTTGTGATTTTTTCTTTGAATTCGTGCTATTTTTCAAAATAATCTACAAAAATCTGCGATGACTTCATTATTTTCTTTCGTATTAAAAGAAAAAAAAATTACATGTAAATTCTTGACAAAACAATTTAAATCAATAAAACTTTAATGTTGATTTTCTCAAAAGTCAGTATCTGGCAATTGACACACGAATGCGTGTAACAGCGTCCATATAATACCCATTCGTGCAACAGCGTTGATACGCTACTGCAATAATACTTCATCATTTCAGTTAAAATAGAAATCTAAAAAAAAAAAGAAAAAAAAAGTAAAAACTAAATAAAACAAATAGATGAACGTGATTACGTAACAACATTGCTCTTGATAAAGAATCAAAGGATGACGAATCGTATGGTATAATGAAGTTAAAGAAGCTATCCGGCGAGAGATCATTACAAATATAATAATAAGATCTAAGTGCTGCTACTGCACAGTTTGTTCATCCCAACGAAATTCGTTCTGCGATTATTATTATTCTACATGTGAATGAATATTTTGTTCTTTTATCTTTCTCCTGCAGTTATTCTTAAACAATTACAGTGACTTATCAGTTTATTTTTCCTTATTTTTCCTTTCATTTTTCAGTCCGATGAACATAATAAGCCTTACGTATACATATATGTATCGTAATAACTGTAAGTATATAGGGTGTATATATATATATATATTTATATTAAAACATATAGTTCACTCACAATTATACTCGTAACTACGTAAGTTGGCAGTCGCGTAAGAATGCCTCATTGTCCTGCCGCGCGGGGTAATATAATATGGCAGAATAATATATAATATAATGGAGGTATAATAGTTGCCCGGTGTGGTGCGGTGCGTTGCGTTTCTGACTTTTAGACTTTCACTTATTCACGTATTTAAGAACGTATAGTTGCGGCGGTTGTGTTGCCTATGCGATTAATACTTACGCCCGGTTGTTCACGCCTCGTGACCAACGCGACCATCGTCAAAGTGTTCACCGGCCAAGTGGACCACCATTAGGTGTATAAAAATTCCATTTTCCACTTGCGAAGACGCATTGCACCTACCGAGCGCACTGCACTTCAGCGACTTAAGGGCAGAGATATTGGGTGTAAAAAAAAATAAAAAATTCAGAATTTCGAAAAGTTGAACGTTCATTTCGGTTCCATTGAGCGGGTACCTTTGAATCAACATGGACAATCGAAAGTCAGACCAGAAGCGAAAAACTTGATGAATTTCCGCTGCTCCGGATCGACGCTTTTCTTTTCTATACACACATTTTTTTCTTTGTCTTTTTTTTTTGCCTTCATTCGTGAACACGTCACCGTTGGTAACAGGAATCGATCAAACGTTGTGCGTTGCGTCAATCGAACGGAATCTATACGTAATACCGAAGTCTATATCTTGATACACATTGAAAAGAGATTGCGTAATAATAGTATAGACTAGACCAATTATTGCCGCACGCCAATCCCAACGAAATCTAATTTAATTCTTATTATAAACAAGATATGTACACGTACTACACACTGATGTTGAACATGGTGGCCGGTACAATTCACTGTAGAAAAAAAAAAAAAAACAATATTTTGTAAATTTTATTACCTATCCAGATAATACGAAAGACAATAATTATGTACACATGTAAGTGCACGAATAGCATTAATTCACAGCTCTTTCTGAACATTTCATACCAACTTGGTTGGGAGCATCAAAATTCGAAAACACCGCTGTCTAAGAACCACCCTAGTAACATAGGTATATTTCTTCCACGCCGATTCGGGAAGCCATTAAGGTGCAGCTCGACACCAGATTATCGCGTAATGATGTGTACCTATTTCTTTTCAATGCTGATAATATGTTTCTATTTAGTTTTTACAGTCGAGTAGATACGCGGTAGCTTTCCTATATTTTTAACCGAAGATTCTGAAGCTTCGGTCCGTCTAATGTTTGGTGGTTACGCGCCGATAAGAACCGGAGAAGTAAAAAGAAAGAGTAAAAAAAAATTAGCCTCCAGTCTGCAGTGTAGGACGGGAAACGTCAGAACGGTACTTCAGTGACGTATGAATAAAATAAGGAAGAGAAAATTAAAAAAAAAAAAAAAAAAAATGATGGGCCTGATCAGGTAACTAGTCCGGATGTCGCGTTGTCGCTCGTATTGCTCCACATGTATAGTAGATATGTGTATAGGTTCTCTGCAGTGGAGCGATTCGATCGTCTTTACTGATCAACCGTTCTGGATGTAAAAGTACATTTAATGTTTGAATATCAGTCAGGAGATTTTCATCACCGACAATTCGATTGTACAGTAAAATCTTATGGAAAGTTGGAATTATGTGATGAAAAGGTTTTCGCACGGGGAGACTGAGGTACTGTAGAGATTTGAAGTGAGCGTCGCGACGACGTTGGACGCTTCTTTGTTAGTCAAATTTACGAACTCGTAAAAATTCCGCTCAAGGTGGACCACTGTCGGTGCTCGACCTCCCGCCTGAATGTCTCCACGCAGCCTCTAGTGACTAGTACCGGAATCCCCCCTCACTTCTCTATCTCTTTTACTATAAATTTTACTCTTTTTACTTCTTATTTCTATTCCTCATCGCGGTACCCGCAACATCTGCTTCGATCTCGACCGACCCGCGCCTGGAGTTTGTGTCACGAAATCATCTTCGACCCCGCCTTTCGCTGCAGAGCTTGTCTCGAAAAAATCAATAGATGAAAAAACGAAAGCGCAATAAATTTGAAAACTTTTTTTTTCCTCTTTTCGCATTCGTAATTGATGTCAATTTTCATAATCAAATACAATGTACAATAGACCGTCGTAAATCCAGAAGAATTTCATTATTTGAATGGAATAAAAAATACATTGGCGTTATACCTATACCTGTATCTACCTTTGAACGTTTTTACAGTTGTAGAATTATCGGTATAATATTTCTTTGACAGTAAAAATTGTGAGCGAATAAGGAGGTATGTAATTGCGTTTCAAGTGTTTATTACGCTCGTAAGTTCAGAGCGGTAAGCGTATATATGTGCCGTCTTTAAAAGCTGGTTTAATGTAACCAAGTAGTCAGTATTCCACATGAATGATGGGGTGATGTAATCGCCTCAAAAGTAACGGTGGGACGTTATTAAATTGGTGGGAAATCACACATGTCTGTACATATATATATATTATAATATATGCTGCGCTTGTAATGTCACATTCCCCGTAATATGTGCGAACGGTATAAGTTACACGATTCCTCACTGGTAATATTATACCGCTAGATATTTATGTACACTTGCGGTCAGTTAAAAATACAGAGGAATGCTACCGATGGAAAATTTATCGAACCAATTGACTGTATTCTCCATAGAAAGTGATTCGCATACCGACGTGGGCAATCTGAATGTTAAAGTCCAGCTCTTATTGGTACGCAGTCTAAGATCAAGGCTATAATCTGTACAGAGTGTGGAAATCTTCATCGTTAATATATTCGAATCGAATAAATATATCAGGAAAAATGTATAACCTGCGCTATAATTTTAATCTTACAGGTGATGAAAGTTGAATTTAAAATTTCGAGGAAAGCCTGCTCTAGTCATGTTTAAATGATCACTGTTTTTTGTACCCTGAGGCTATTTCACTTGACACATTTAAAATCATAGGCGTGGATTTGAATTTATTCCATCTACAAACATCTACGTCCGTAATATAGATGTTATATATCAATAAGCGATCGACCTCCATTTTAGTAATATATTTTGAAATTCAAACCACTTGAAGATTTTCTCAATAAATTCTTTCTCTTCAACCGATAGAATATCCGGCTTATATTTACACCGAGTGAAGTCACCCCCCGATAATTGTGCCACCCCCCGAAACACCCCATTTCAATTATTAATCATCACATGCCGTTCGAGTGGGCGGTCAGTGTCCATTTCTTGGTCATCTTTACGATCCTTGAACATGTTCCGGGTCGATTGGTCAGCGAAAGAGGTCAGCACACGGTACATTAGTTCCGCGACATAAATATTATCACTGGCCCATTTCTATCTGCAAAAGCAAAAGAAGGGATGGCGTGGGCGGACGCGAAGATATGAGGAGAAGAATTTAGGGCGCCGTGAAGTGTTCGCGCTTCTTGTTTCTCGTCAAGCGTAGGATGCAGTTTCTGCGACTTCGCGGTCATTTGCACCATAAGTATTCGTATCCGCAATTTCCGGGAGTTAAACCGCATCCGATATGACTCGGAGTTACGAAATTGAAAAGCGTTCCGAATCTGTGGTTAATCACTCCGAAACGCATTGAGAAAAGATATTTCATATCAACGTTGAGTGAAAAATTATAGCTGCTTGTCTTCCGGCATACTTTCGATTACGGGTTAACGAGTGGACCTCGAATTTTTCTGATGTATTCACTTTTTCCACGGTGAAGAACCAGGTGGCCAATTCGGTTAAAGACTATTGCGTGAATCGAAACCACCGATGGCCTTGGCAGAAGCCTGTAATTAAAAAGTACTGAATAATCATTGTCAGAATTTTGTACCTACAGCACGTATCAGCTTCCATTTCTTTAGAGTTCGTGCGAATATAATTATAGCAACGATCGTGTATGCGGTGGGTAAAAGGAATTATTAGAAGAGCGCAGGATAAAAGTAAGAGTCGGAGAAGCATTTACCCAGATATAATGGGGTGACCATGAACCACATAGCGTGGTCGTTTACAGCACAAATAATGCATTATATACTGTATTAGGTATGTGGATATTGTCGTTGCATAATTTCTTCGCGATATCTTTTTCTTGTAAACTTTTCCCCCCATAGCCACGTTTTCTGTTTTTTTTTCCTTCTTTTCTTCTCTTTTTTAATTACCGTTCCCAGAGGTTGATAATTAGATTCGGTTAGGTCATAATAATTCGACCGTTACCTTTTCACCTGTGACTACTTACGTTGCGTATGGTATCTATTTGTATCCGTTATATGCTATGTACAAAGGTAGGCATTATACGTAATGTACTAAACCATGAGAACTCGAATGAAAGTTTATTCTTGTGTCCTTAAAAGCGGTTTCTTTCAACGACATCAAATAAGTAGCTCCTAGCTACTTTACGTGATCATGCGGCTTTATAATATTATCAAACTCGTTATGCCATTACGTTATGTACTCTGAAAAAGTGTTTGAATGTTCTGCAGTTTACTTTGCGGTACCTGGAATGGTGTTCTTTTTTTTCTTTTCTTCTCTTTTTTTTCCAAGCATTACGTTACCTAATTATCGTTGTCGAAAATTTTTAACGTATCATTGTTCCGTACACTAACCAATATTTTGTCAACTGTCTAGGAAATCTACCCTACGTTCCCTGACAGTGATCTAGATTTTTCTTTACTTAAAATAAGCAATTATTTGAGTTTTTGAGCCATTTTAAACCTGTTCGATAGAATGGAAATCAATGATAATGGACTAATGAGAGATGATAAAAAACTAAAAACAAATAACTCTGTACTCATACCGAGATAATACACGCATTTGTATGCGTACGTTACTCCAAAATGAATGGAGTAGAACTCCCAGTTCTCACGATCTCATAACTACCTATGTCTGAGCATTAACTTCAAAATCCGAATGGATTGAGGAAGACCGTCTTGTGCAGCGTAAATATTCATGGGTGTATAATCTAGTTTTCGATGTATAATCTTGGAGTTCGATCATCACCTGGATACCGTATCACATTTTAAATAAGTCGTATATTGATTTCTGCCCAATTCTCTTGATATCCGCTCTCAAATTATAACAACCAGCAAAAACTCATAATAACGTGACGGGTTGAGTTCAATGAACGGCGTTACAATTTTGCGCTGCAGCATTAATGCATGCGGAATTGTTATCCCGTCGTCACTATACCCGGACGTCCTCTATTCTGACATGCAAAATGGACATTGCTCACGCTGTCATCGGTTCATAAATAATTGTCACATGATTGAAATTGCACGACCGCCCAGCCGCAATCCCATTAACTACTCTCGTCGCTCTCCGGTGCCTTCCTGTAACTAAAACTTATCCATCCTGCTGAGCCCATCGGCTTGCCATTCCCGACATGTTTATAAAAATTTCTATCATTTTCCTAATCTTTCCCCCTAATTTCTGCACCTGCGATGATGTTTCAGGTCAAATAGCGGCCCAAATCCGCGTCAGTGACAAAGACGAGGTAAGTAAGACGCCGGCGAAAGTTATGGCACTGCTCTGACCGGATGGTATTACTCAATCGGCACAATTTAAATCGTGACCACTTTCCCACCAATTTCCTCTGCTGAGTCTTAACGACCGTTTCAAACGTAGAACTGACTTTTTTGCTATGCAAACTTTTTCCTCTTTTTTTCAATTAAAATAGTAGAAATCACATAATGCGCCGATGATTGCCCCTTGGAATAGGTATACCAAACTTGAGAGCATTCGATTAGTTCGTGAATAAAAATACTATTTCTATGCACCTACTCTCATTGCTGAAACTAATTGTTAACAATTGATGCTATTAGAGTTACTCGCCTCTACAATTTTTAGGCTCAGATGTAGTAAGGGAAACTTTAATCGGTGTCAAGCATCGTGTTCGGTTCGATCACGATCCAACTTCTTGCGATTGTGGAATAATTGGTAGTGAACCAATTTGGTGTTTTTATGACTTTCCCTAAAACTCCGTAGCTTTCTCATAATAATATGTTTTACTTGAATAATGAATAAGAAAAATGTCCATGAGCAGCTAACGATCGCGAGCGTATGGCTATTCATCGTAATCGATTTACGATCGGTGAAATCTTGTCTGACACAATGATCGATAATGAATTCAGATTCTACATAACAAATAAGACGACGTCCTTGAGCCGCTTATGTTACAGACCTGCATCGGAAAGAACCACCCAGTTTGTAGTCGAAATAAGAAGTTGCGTCCCGGATTCTCGACAAACGTTCTGCAACCTACTGATTCGACTACCTGCTGCTGCGTTTCTCATCCATAAACATGCGCTAGGTCCTCGAAAACATACTATATTCGCTTTTATGAACGCGAAATGAACTTTGAGTCGACCCGCTTACACATATAGTCTGGATCAGAACCTACCAGATCATCAACTCAAACAGTGTCTGCCGTTCCAGTGGAATTGACACGAGGAATATTGTGGCGAAGATCTCAACATACGCGCTGGATGTTCCAAATAATGATATTATTTTGTCCGAAACGGAGGTATTGATATAAATGTAGCTACAGTGGTTGCATTCATTACGGATCCCCTTCGGAATTAGCATTTGCAGTAGATCTTGGAATAATGGGAGGTGTAAAAACTCTCCTGAGGCGGCTGTCAAACTAGAGATACTATAGGATAATGGTTGTTGGCTGCTGGGTTATTTTCCAATTCCATAACTGGAGGAAAGGTATATACGTACGCATTCCATTTAAATACAGAGTATGAAGAACTTTAAGATCATCCTAGCTCATAACGCGCATTTCACATGTAACTAAAAATAATTGTTATAGTTTATAATTATACCCACGAGAAAAACTGAAACGTATTTTAAGTATCAAGCAACCGCCCTACGCGTGAGTAAGAAAGACGGTCGTAAAATTCAAATTATTACTCGAGCTTTTATTACGCGCACAATATACAACTAGCAACACTTTGTAGGAAAAACCGCACGTGCCTTTCTTCTTTCTAGGTTTACTACGGTCCCAATATCTCTCAACTAATCGTAAGGTACGAATCAGGTTTTTGTATTTTTTATTTTTGTTGGTATGCCTAATTTGAAATTAGCTCTCACGATCAGGATGTCACATCTGACAAAACCTTTGGGCTCTAACGTTGACGTTCCGAGTTTCGTATCTCCGTGCAGTTCCATTCAAGATTTATCGAATTGATAAGTAACCGTTCAAACGTTGCCTTCCGCTTGGCAGCATAGAGAAAGCGTATCGATAGTGTCACTGATAAACCCCCTTCGAAATAACTCGCCGTTTGCTGTGCCTGCCGCCTGAACAACTTGTACAGTTCTACGGTATCTGATCCTCACTTTGAGCACAGAGACAACGACGCAACTGTTGCAGAGTTGGAATCGCAACTATTTTTATTGGACCACTTTTGTACGACAAGACTTCCGGCGCCTTCGTATTCACGATACTTGCAATCACCGTCACCGTCTTTACGATATGATTCAACGTTCACCGTATTCGTCAGTGGTCGACAACTACCCTTTAATTGGATTTGGGGTGAATGTACGTCGACTTGCAGTTTATTATATGTAATGCACCGATCGCTAATTAATATGCTCACGAAAAAACGCTACTAATTGTACGTATTTCTGAATTCTCGCTGCAAAATGTGTGAATTGTGCCGCTGAACGGTGATGACATTTTATTCGTTTGTTGATTGGCTGCGTCAAAACTTGAAAGTTGGTTATAACAAAGCGAATAAATATGAATATGATGTTGACAATAACCAAGATTATCAATTCACATTTGATTTACGAAATGACACACACGTCGGCGTGCTATCTATAAAATTGATCGAGGTATCGCCAATTTATTGCTCCAAAAGGTAACGAAATAAGGATATCTCGATGAGATTTATTTCTAGCTTAATTTACTCGACGGTTTCGTTTTCCTGAGGTCAAAATACGCTAGAAAAGTGTACAGCGATCGATTTCAAAAATACTTCATTTGTGACCCCAAAATCGACAAAAATCTAAGGTATACCCCTTTGGATTTTTTCGATTTTTGTGCCAAAAATGAAGTATTTTTAAAATCGATTGCAGAACACTTTTCTAACGTATTTTGACCTCAGGAACACGAATACACGAGCTAAATGGATCTATCTATAAAATTGATCGAGGTATCGCCAATTTATCGCTTCAAAAAGAGAAAAAATAAGGATATCTCGATGGGATTTATTCCTAGCTCGATTTATATTTATATAATGCAGTTCGATAAAAAAAACTCTTAACATGTGATGCTCTGAAATGTAATGATATGAAATTGAAAAAAAATATCAGACAAAAATTTAAAAAACAAATGAAATTAAATGCGGCTCATGCGTGCCAGTTCCGTAGATTGTAGCAGATTTTTGAAAATGATTCCTTCCTCATCGATCAAGTACATAATACGTCGAAAGGAATTATACTCGAATTTATAAGACAATAACTCAGAAGTGGATGGAATTCAGTTTATTTTATAAATATTCGTTAAGTACACTGCAAAAATATTGATGTTTATAATTAATTTCTTATATCTAATAAAAGCTAGTCCTACTTGTCGAGCTCGACTTAATTTTAATTTTATAATTAGATCATTCGTCGTGCATACATGTGTTTCAATACAATTGTCAAAATCTTAACTTATTGCTTACCTAAATCCTTAAGCTACGTTTGGCGGACGCAGCCGACCTATTGATTCTACTTACGAAGGTATTCTTAGCTCTGAGGGAAGTCGATCCAACTTTGAGGGTAGGTACAAAAGCAGGAAGAGGAGCGGGGCTAACCTTGGGGGATTTGGAGCGACCGCGAGTCAAAACTGCGACCGGCCCACCCCGGGCGGCTCTGCGTTTCTCCCTGCGGAGATAACGACGGGCGCGTTGCCGGAGTTTCGAGTCGTCCCGACAAGCGGCCAACCACCTGCGGGAGACGTGGGAGGCGCTGACCAGAGAGCCGGGGTCGAGGTACCCGAATATCGTCTGCGACACCTCCAGAGGAAGGTCAGCGACAAAGTCCAGGCCCTCGGAACCGGCACCCATAGCGAACAACAACGAGCCAAAAGATTCCATGTTAACGGTTTGACGGCTGGTAGTCGAATGATTTTCCGGGGTCGGAGGGCCTCCTTATATGCCCGGGATCATCGTTCCGGATCATCGCACCGGCCAATCGTGGGTGAGGGGCACCCAGGTAAACGATTTTCGTGGAAATCCGGATCGGTGGGTAGGCCAATCAGTGACGAGAGGCACTCAGGTAAACGTTTATCCCGAAAATGATATGCTCGCACGGTTCAGTGATTACCAGTTCACGAAAATAAATTAAATTCTGTTCAACTGAATTTATAACACGTTTTGGAAATAGATACACTTGTATCAGAACTTGAGTGGAATCATCATCAGAGCCATTTTTACCCAAGCTATGACAGAAATTTAATCACAATTCTTAGCGGCTACATCATGCGGTTTCCCGGAGTCTGCACCCGACCACAAAAGCCTACGACACAAATTACCCGACTACATTAAACAGCCGTATCATCATCGCCCTGTACGTACTTAACGGTACACGACCAGTCCTGAAAGAAATCCTGGCTCGGAGTACTGTTTCTCCCGGTGGTCTCATATCCGCTAGAGAACGAGTGCTAAAAAATTTGACTTTTCAACTGGGAAATACAGATACTATGTGACCATGATCAATGATGATGTATCGGCCAATCAATATCCGTACGTTCATAGTTACGTATAAATCTAACAGCAAAAATGATACCCACTGTCCGTTGACGAACATAAGTTTGCATTAGTAAATGTACGAAGAAAATCAATCAGTTCCAGCCAGTCCGAGTTAGGATTCAAGATTCTTTGGTCGGCTGATTCCGAGGGTAAAAATTACGGAAGACTTCAGCCACGATCTCTCGAAGTTTGATCTTACCACGTATATTGACATCGTGCAGGGCTGACCGCATTCAGTGATCATCCTTCTTTTTCAATTAGAATCCGACGAGCGACAGCTAGGCTTCGTTATGAGTTCCGCACCACCTCAAATCGCTGGCTGGCTCAGCTCATACTGGAATTTACGAGGACTGGGCGTCGATATATAATTGGTACGACAGCCGACTGTGTAGCTAGCTGCTAGCATATGGATAAGTCGACAGTGAACTTGTAACATGACCAAGATCGTCATACGGCGATATATCCTCTCGTATTTTCATCAAGAAAACCTTTAAGGCACACGTGTCTTGTTACACATCGCATAGCTGCATCTCTCACGTGAAATGTCCGTGTGATTATATTTTGATCGTGAACGTTTTTAACGTGTTTTTATATCATCGTACACAAATTGTAGCATTTCATTTTCATCTTACGTCAAGAGTGATGCAACAATTTACAATACTTAAGCCAGCGAAATAATTAGACCATGTATTTTTTCCGCTTGAAAACCCGGTAGAATAGTCTTTGTCAAATCCAAGTCTCACTGCGGTGGGAAGGTGCCTGAGGATCCGAAATAGGATTAGAAAAGTGTGTAAGCAATAATGATCGGATGATTTGATTCGCCTTTGTCTGATACCATGGAGCAAAACATCATGGTATAAATGAAGAAGGTGAAATTCGTGATAATTGTAGAAATAGAAGTTAAGAAAAGGCAAAGAACATCCGAACCGTTAAATATTGTCGCCGCAAGCTCTGGCACAAAAAACAAATCGTTGTTCACGCTTGCCGATTTCCTGACGATACCGTGATGCGCGGTCTATTTAATTTTCGTGCATGAATAGTTTCGGTAAACACGAAAACTGATATCTTGCGATACACAAGCTATAACAAAGCCAAACAAATTTTGATTTTTGGTCGAATCGAGAGTCAAATGATGAAAATCAATTCCAAAAGTACTCCAACTTTTGTATAATTATCCAAAAACTATATTTTGAATTCGTGCACTGATTGTAGCTGAATGCTTTCAGAAATTAATCATAAATAATGTGGTTGGATACCAGGCAGAGGGTTCAGAAAATATCCAGACATAAATTAGAAGCGGTTTATTTTGAGATGATTCATCAGAAATGTGGCTCGGTGCATTTTATACATTCATAATCAATGTCTTATATCGACATTTTTAAGCTAGTGCCAATTTGGTTCGATATAGCAGTGTTATTAGAAATTCTAACTGATTTGCGGAGATTGACAGAATTTATTCCATTATGATTAGGATAATTTTGTGGAGGAGAGGTGAATTCGAGACAGTGAATCAGATGAGTAAATTGAAAGTACTTTATTTCGTAATCATACGCCAAGCATACAGCAAAAGTATAATTGTCAGGTGTGTAATCAATTTCTTACGTCTGTATTTTTAAGCTAGTCCTACTTGTCGAGCTCGACTTAATTTTAATTTTATAATTAGATCATTCGTCGTGCATACATGTGTTTCAATACAATTGTCAAAATCTTAACTTATTGCTTACCTAAATCCTTAAGCTACGTTTGGCGGAAGCAGCCGACCTATTAACTCTACTTACGAAGGTATTCTTAGCTCTGAGGGAAGTCGATCCAACTTTGAGGGTAGGTACAAAAACAGGAAGAGGAGCGGGGCTAACTTTGGGGGATTTGGAGCGACCGCGAGTCAAAACTGCGACCGGCCCACCCCGGGCGGCTCTGCGTTTCTCCCTGCGGAGATAACGACGGGCGCGTTGCCGGAGTTTCGAGTCGTCCCGACAAGCGGCCAACCACCTGCGGGAGACGTGGGAGGCGCTGACCAGAGAGCCGGGGTCGAGGTACCCGAATATCGTCTGCGACACCTCCAGAGGAAGGTCAGCGACAAAGTCCAGGCCCTCGGAACCGGCACCCATAGCGAACAACAACGAGCCAAAAGATTCCATGTTAACGGTTTGACGGCTGGTAGTCGAATGATTTTCCGGGGTCGGAGGGCCTCCTTATATGCCCGGGATCATCGTTCCGGATCATCGCACCGGCCAATCGTGGGTAAGGGGTACTCGGGTAAACAATTTTCTCGGAAATGGTCCGTCCGACCATGGACGAATGGTTTTACAAAAATTGAGCATTGTTCAATTTGCATGTTATGATCCAATAAAATCACCAATTTTATAGTACGTTTGATGCAGTTAATTTACATCATACAAGGGAATTTACATCAGATTCGGAAGTACAAGGAATCACAATTCTCATATGCATATGGTTGTATCAACTCTTCACCAGCAACGCCAGCTGGTAATCGTCTCTTACTTGTATTTATCTTTGCCAAGAGGTGTGAATGAACGCTTTCTGAGATTAGACGACCCAATGAATAGAGTGGCTGTACCGTTATACGTCAACAACAATATTAATCCACGTCTACGTCCAGACGTTCATGTGCAACAGGAAGTTCAGCTCAGCCGATAAGAATTTATAAATGTCATTAACCTACGCCGCTTCTGACCGTATAAAACCAGCGTTCATGAACTAATATCACAACGAAAACGACATTTCGGTTTCTTACTATTTCTCTACGGCTCAATATTGTCACTTTTCCTTTCACGCTGTATAGCGTAGCTGGTGTAATATCTCCTCACTTCTCGTTGCATTTTATACTATCTCCTGAAATTATCGATTTCAAATCTGATCCTCACCTGTCGCGGTTACTACAACCGTAAAAGATGTAAGTCTCTCGTGATTTCCAGAACGAGTTACAAGAGCAATCGTCATGGTATCATATAATAAACGATATTTTTTTTCTACTATGTTTCAGGTAAGATCTGAATACGTTCACACACTGCACCTCCCAACACGGTCAACGAAGAAGTGGGATGTCGGTTGGTAGTATACGGGCGTATTATCGATCACCGTTGGTGTAAGTCTATTTCAACGACATGCTTACAGTTGGATGTTTAATATTTTTTTTATACAAAACGGTAAGAAAAAAAATGAATGAATAAGGCAAATTATCGATCAATATCTTCTCAAAATTCGACTGCACATTATATCGTTGTCATTTCTGATGAGTTATTATTATACAGCTTGAGTTCATACCTGCTGCCTTTTGAACTACTTGAAGTACACACAATGCATACCGTATACAGAGCAATCACTCAGCGGCACTTGATATATGAATTTTTTTAACCAACCAGGATATATGGAGACAAGATCTAAGCTCCCTTTGCGAGAACAGCCAGTGTTCATGTTTGGCCCTCGATCATCAGCACTCTGAAAATAAAATAAGGGGATATCAGGCGGCGCGGATGTTTCGCTTCGTTGCGTCAGCTGAAAAACGCTCGTGGTTATATCCGCGCACCGCCCGTTTTATACGTATACTTATGTAGGTGCCTCGAACGAGGGGCGAATTTACGTCCATGTATACGAATTTACTTGCACTCTGCGAGTGTGTACCTTATAGGTTTTATGTACGTACTACTTATAGTTAGCTGGGCGCGGACACGCACTTATAAGTATCCCTTGATACTGCAGTAGGGTCAGAATAGGGTTGATGTGGATAAGGGGTTTCACATCGCGCGAAGCCATCCCCTTGTCTGCTTGAATAATTCACGCGTATAATTGCTGAAAAAATTGCGGTTTATGAAAAGTTTTCTCAATGCCTCCTAGACGGCAACCGTGTAATTATGTTCCGAAGTGATGGAATTTCGAGCTTTATTCATTAAATTTAATTCCAATCCCAAAAATTCAAGTTCGGTGAGTTTAAAATATTATATTGCCAATCTAATTGGCAATTAATTGTGATACAATATTTCGTTATCTCTGTAGACAACGCTCATTAATTTCATCGATAACAACCGGAAATCAATTCGTGTAACGTGTTTCTATATTTATTTTTGTCGCAATCTATGCAGATTGGGATGAATATTCGTGACTGTGAATCGCATTAGATTATTGCTCAGAGCTTCGAGGTATCTTATCTTGAAAATCACGGCTCAATCGTGGAGCCTAGCAATCGCGATTCATAGCATTCTTATGCCTACCTCACGCACCCGGTGATTTTCTTGGACTTCAATACACCGCCGCGATTAAACGACGACACGGAGGATGAAAATGCCTATTGACGATTTGCGATGCGACTTCATGACCACCTTATATATATATATATATATATATATACCATTTTACATCGTACCTCCTCATCGCATAAGCACGTCGGCCACACACGGATAAACATCGGCACATCGCTCTCTGAATGAGTTTATGGTGTCTATGATCGTATACCGCATAGAGTCACGTACTCCAGGACATCCTCCGTTTATACTCACGTATCCATACTCTTTCGTTTGGCAGAAACCAGCGGCACTTTATTCCTGATGCATTTGCAGGAGCCTTCCATAGAGTATCCATCCCTTTGCCATTACCTGAAGAGTGCAGTGGTGGCCAGTTTGTGGGATTATATGTAAGTGGTTGATCGCGTACGTCTACCTTTCGCCTTCGGTTATACATTTTATGCTTTTCGCTGCTTATATGGCGTAGGAGATATGGAAGGCGGGGAAACTAGACGGTCTTCTGTTCGCCTAAGGATCAAGTAAATTGGAATCGATAGACTGTGTATTTATGTATTGGACTATTGCGCCTTGCGTTACATGGGATAAGGTGCTGGTTTCTACGAGAGTTTACCAGGGATTCTTTTCATTAAATCTTATATCTGCCACAGTAAACGATCCCCGGGAAAATATGGGTGCCTTTAATCGATGGATACCCATTCGCCTATCTAAAATCAGTATAAGGATACATCAGTTCATCGCATACTTCGGGATAACGTGTACTACAGCGATTCTGATAGAACTAAGAGATTGGACATGTATGAAATTCACACAAAGAAGCAAGCTATGTGTTGTAAGAGAACGGGAGCATCTCTCACTCTATTAGAGAATGAGACTTTTTTTCGAGGAGAGGGACATAGTATTGATTAGTTACGGATTACATTTATTAGTCTTGGTCGGCTATACCAATTTTTTAACGACCAACGTGAACCGATTTGAAATCTACTCACGGGATTTATTATTTCAGTTAGAATGGCCTTTGTATGTAGGACGAATCAAACGACAAATTATTATTGCGACGATCAGAAATCAGTCCTAAATAATGTCGGCGAGTGACAGGGAGAGGGTTTAGAAACACTGATAAAAATTGAAAGCAATTTATTTCATGATCAATTTATTCATTTATGTCAGGTACGTCATTAGTCGAACGCTTCGCGAATTATAATTGTCATATTCATAAGCAATTTTTTACATTCTCAGTTTTAGGCTAGTCCTACCTGATTGTAGTTAAATGCTATCAGAAATTAATCAAAAACAATGTGGTTGGATATCAGGCAGAAGGGTTCAGAAAATATCCAGATATAAATTACAAGCGATTTATTTTGAGATAATTCATCAGAAATGTGGCATAGTACATTTTATACATTCATAATCAATGTCTTATATTTAAATTTTTAAGCTAGTCCTACTTGTCGAGCTCGACTTAATTTTAATTTTATAATTAGATCATTCGTCGTGCATACATGTGTTTCAATACAATTGTCAAAATCTTAACTTATTGCTTACCTAAATCCTTAAGCTACGTTTGGCGGACGCAGCCGACCTATTGACTCTACTTACGAAGGTATTCTTAGCTCTGAGGGAAGTCGATCCAACTTTGAGGGTAGGTACAAAAACAGGAAGAGGAGCGGGGCTAACCTTGGGGGATTTGGAGCGACCGCGAGTCAAAACTGCGACCGGCCCACCCCGGGCGGCTCTGCGTTTCTCCCTGCGGAGATAACGACGGGCGCGTTGCCGGAGTTTCGAGTCGTCCCGACAAGCGGCCAACCACCTGCGGGAGACGTGGGAGGCGCTGACCAGAGAGCCGGGGTCGAGGTACCCGAATATCGTCTGCGACACCTCCAGAGGAAGGTCAGCGACAAAGTCCAGGCCCTCGGAACTGGCACCCATAGCGAACAACAACGAGCCAAAAGATTCCATGTTAACGGTTTGACGGCTGGTAGTCGAATGATTTTCCGGGGTCGGAGGGCCTCCTTATATGCCCGGGATCATCGTTCCGGATCATCGCACCGGCCAATCGTGGGCGAGGGGCATCGAGGTAAACGATTTTCCCGGAAATAAGCTGCCCTGTCGGTTGATTGAACACCATTCCTCAGAAATTTCCGAAATTCTATCGTGCTGAATATACACTATGGCGAATAAAAAAAATCTGTTCTGGTCTGAAAACTGAAGTGGTGCAGTAAACGATTTCTCCTAAAAGACTTACCCAGCCATGGATGAATGGTCTTCCAAGACTTTCTTATTCTGCGTTCTGCTCTTTGTCGTTTCACACTTTGCGTTGGGGTTGAAGGTCTTACTTTTTGAATATAAGGATCGGTAGATCTGATTCTCAGTCGTCACACCTCACACCCTCTATTCAGCGTTCGAATCTTAAATCTAAATCACGCTCTGAACAGTTTACCCGAATAATTTCTTAGCTTTAGAAGATGTTGTTCGTATTTTTGTAGCCTAGCCGGAAATACCCAGCCTGCAGTAGAATATGTCAGGTACGTCAAGCGCTCCTCAAAAATGCATTGGTTGCGTATTGGAATACCAGATAAACCTAAAAGTAAATTCTACAAAAACCCACGTACCGAAGCATTTATCGTCCAAAACCTTACCGCATCGCATTCACTGCCGTCCCCATAAATAGCCAAAAGCCTTTGGGTCTCTCGTTGAAAATTGACCGGAACAAAATTCCATTCTCTATCTTCTTCATTGTGACGCACAACGTCATTTACACTTACCTTATGCACACGTGTCAAGCATCGGCTGTTGTTGGCGATATTCAAAAATCAAATCCTGAATATTCATACCACCGCCGTCTCAGTCTCTCTTCTCCAAAGAATTCGAACGTCACCTTCGCTTATCTATTCCACTCGCGGAGGTTGCAGTATAGCTCAGTAGTCAAAGTCCCTTATAGCCTTCCGACAACGTCTTCCCACCTCTCTGCGCGTCACCTCAACGACCGATCATTTTTTCTTTC
This sequence comes from Athalia circularis, assembly GCA_963978495.1. Classification (NCBI taxonomy): domain Eukaryota; kingdom Metazoa; phylum Arthropoda; class Insecta; order Hymenoptera; family Athaliidae; genus Athalia; species Athalia circularis. The sequence continues at coordinate 23,799,464 of OZ021702.1, forward strand.
CGACTCCTACCGAGTATTGCTATGCGACTCGCAATCGCGCTATGCGACTCGACTGCGACATCAGTAAGCTCCAGGCATTCAATGCACTTTTTTATCTATCGATCGGTGTCAAGTGCTGATGATTTTTTCTCCTTATTTACCGCTGCTGCAAGCTTGTCAGAACTCGGGAAGTTATGGCCGTCGACGATCAGATTTTATCTCACTATATATGATGCTTTATAGTTTCTTGGATCAACTGCAGTAGCGCGTGATTTTTAGTCTCAGTCGTTATTCGCTCTCTAGGCAGAATTCTATGTAATTATCAAATGATTATCTTTTCCAGGAAATTAAATAATGCAAAATTACATGTTTCGTAATCGGCACGTTTTAATACAACCGTACGACATTCGCATACATATACTGCACATAATATCTGGCCTGATACGAAAGTGCATGAGCGTAATATTTGTAGAGGCGAATTTTAATTTTGCCAATGAATAATTGTTTTTACTTGGAAAAATTATTTTCACAACACGCTCATGCACTCCAGTCCTTCAAGTTCAGTACTGTTTCACTGTAAACTTTACTTATACCGAGTCAACGTTTCGCGCCAAAGGACTCCCTCAAGTACATGATCCGTAGGAAACCACGTAGGTGCCTCCCACGTAGGTATGTTCGTGCTTTTCGAAGCGTGGAGGACGACTTACGTACCTACGCCGCACGGTCAGCCGTTTCGTTCGACATTCGAGCCTCGATCATATGCCCAGACCATACATACCGTGCCATATCATATCATGTGCCATACCCTGCGCTCCACTCACTTCTACCGCGAATGTTACCGAGTTATAAAGGCTTTCCGTTTCCGCATCAAGTTCAATGACAGCTGGTAAGACTAACGTTTGCGAACTTCCTCAAGCAAGAAGAGCATTTAGATAGGGTTGATAGATTTATTCTGTTTTAGCTTTCATTCCGCGGCGTGTAACGAAGAGAAGTACTTCTACAAAGGTTACGGTGCAGTTAAAATAAGAGTCGCGATATTAACCGCCTTCGTCTATCTGTGATACAGAAATTGACCAGGCATTCCAGTTTCTGATTGTCTCTCCGACTGAAACACTTTGACAACTGGGTATAAGGAGCCCGTGGAACGATAACCTTCAAAGCAAATATCACCGTTACCTACTTGTCGCCTCCAGCGCGAATTGAACGAATACAATAAATTCAACAAATATTATTGTATACTCTTTATTGTCAGCTGCTGCTGCTCCTGCTGCTGCTGTTGTCGCTGATTTACTCTGGCAGAGTTTCATTCCATTTATACAGGGTCCGAGGCCATTCGACTGGAAACATTATAGATCGATTATCTTCGGTATTTTGTAATCGATAAAGAAATCTTTTGGGACGCAAGTTTTATTACAATTATTTCATTCAATGAGGGTTTAGTAGTAAATGATCCATGAAAGATATTATTGTCAAATTATTCTCAGCAAATACTATAGTTGATACGGAATATATCCTGTAATCACGTTGGATTTTTCAAACAGAATTGCAGCCTATATTATATTTTTATCGAAGTTTATTGCATCCGAAGATTTCGAGTGAAATTCTGCGGAGTTTTTGATTCGAGTGGCATTTGAGGGGTCGATTTGAGCCGTAATATCGTAAGTAGGTCGCGTTATCGTGATGATTCCGGCTCTGTCGCTCAAATTGGCGCCTCGATAAGTTGCTGTTTCGCGAGAATAGCCGAGGCGTTTACACTACCAACATATTGTACATTGGTATCTTATACACAATGCTATCTTGGTTATTGGTTGTGACTTGTTCTGCGCGGTAGCCTGCAGGGTTGCTATTGTGATCGGTGGACAATGACCAGTGTGTATTTAAGTGCGCGCTCCACAATACCGTATTGTTCTTCATAGCTACGCCTGCCTTTCGCGCATTCTATTTGGCATCTCTCTCGCGTCTCATCGACTGTTCAATTGCTAACAAAGTTGGTTCAACACCCGCACATAATATGCAAACTCTTTCGCCACAAACCGCTGATCTCACCCCCGAATTGTTGGATCCTATCTCACAAAAAATATGTCAACGCTTTTTGGCTGCCTCCGAACATTCGGAGTTTTTTTCCTCCCTTCTATCACAACGTTTCGTATTTCAGCTTAACTTGACGCGACGTAACTCTCGTCAGCTGCCGTAGGTATGTCTCGCTAATAAAAAAAAGAGCGTACTTTTTCTTTTATTCCCTTCTTTTTTTTCTTGCACCGCTCCTGAGTAGGTACGCTCTGTAGATACTCACGGAGTCTGCAACATCGTGAAGCGTTTCGAATTACGCACGTCGCAACCTCCGGAGAGAGGGCTTCGTACACTATATAAAAGTACTACCAAACTACACTCGACGAGATATGAGCGACTGGAAACGTTGAAGACAACAACGGATAATAAAAATAAAATAATATGAGACGGAACGAAATGAGAAACTGAAAAGAAAAAAGAAGAAACGGGAACGGTTATTCAGGACACACGATTGCTGCAGACTGGGGTGTGGAATTACTGAATATTAATTAACCCCTATTGAGTAGCGGGATTTGAAATACCGAAAATTGACTAGAAGCTTGAAAAAACTCATACGTATCTTTAACTGATACCACCGACCAAAGTCTCACACCGGCAGAGCCACTATAGCGGCTTTCCGGTACTCCAAAGGTTAAACAAAACTTTGATGGGCGCTCATATCATGGATGTTGATCTGACCATTAGAATTGATGGAGAATATTTTTTATCCAACAAAAACGTTTGCACACGCTATTTTCCCTGTCTATACGCCTGTAAAGGCGCCTAGAGAGCCGCATACGATCGTCGTATGTTATAAAATACGATCTAATTTTAGAAACGCATGATCAGACGTCCAATCTATTTGTTAAAATTTGTTATGCCGGCGCGACGTGATGCGATGTAGGGGCGAGGGATTCGAGACGGGGTCAGCAAGCCAAGGGCTTTGCCAGAGCCAATCCGCTCTACTATACGCTGATATTGATCATATCGTCAACGTATAGGTTTTATCTGTATATGGTGCATACATGACTACACGCATCTCTATACTAATGTGCACGCGGAAGTCTCGCTTTGAGCTGCCTGCCGGCAACGTTTTCCGCATCCACGGGATGATGACGTAAAGCTGCTTTTTTTTTTCTTATGCAACGAGATAGTTAGCGACAACAACATAATCGGAATCCGCAACAATTATATATATATATACAATATTTGCAGTAGCGTGTAATGTAAACTGAAGCGCGAAAATATTTGTCGGTATGAAGGGTATCTGGAAAGCCTTCCAGATGTTCACGGAACAGACAACAGACACCAATTCGCATAATCAAAAACTAAGGTCATTTGAGAAATCTCATGATTTTACCGTTACCGAGCTCTTTTGCCCCGATGAAGCTTTTGGTCAATTCTTTGTCCTCGAGCTTTATAGTCACAGCAAATGAAACAACGCACTAAGATGTCCTGGAACTCCGTAAGATCACTAGGCAATTAACGCCGCTTGACGTATCATACGTACAATCCCATGTATACTTATACGACTTTGCAAGTCGGAACGTGACCTACTGAATAAAATACAGCTATTCCATAGTTCAGATCGAGACAATCGTCACAAAGAGTACAGTGGCAAACTGTATAAATTTTCTATATGAATCGGCCCTACCTATGCCTAGTAAAGTTTTTTTTTTTTTTTTATTTTTTCATTTCCACAGAGGGATTTTGAATATCGAAATCAGCTGTATGATTTAATATCCTTCTTCCAATCGCCGCCTCTGCTTGCATTGCAGCAAACTACTCGTATTAATTCGCATTCACAGCAGTTCCCGTTGCGGTATTATTTAACAAAATTTACTAGTGGGTGACTGACATAAATTCTAATTGTGTTCAGACGTGTATAAATGGCGATAGAATTATATTTCGTATATATAAAACATAAAGCGTTAATTTTAACATGTGTAGTGTATAGTATATTCGTATACCTATACGTATACCATACTCTGCACGCGCCGTATGGTCAGCGAGATAAGAGTCGTTGAAACAATCAGCGTGCAGCTCGTAACTGCAGAGTAGGTACAATATACATTCATTATTTATTCATCCGATATTTGACACACGTCTAACGTTTTCACTTTAAGATTTATATTCCAGCTGAGCGTACCAACACTGGTAATTGTCGGAGGGCTTTCTGATATCTTGGCGCAAAGGTCAACGTTGTCTTCGACTTGATCTATAGCGTCTAACAATTTTTTTAATTTTTTTTTTCTAATCAGAAGACTAATTGAAACGAGTTTGTAATGCTAAGCAAAACTTTATATACCTACACCATAGTCGTGGTCAACTTTCACCGATAAATCTGCGTGGGCGATGAAAATTTGCGGAAAGGGAAATTGCGTAGCATTGTTTGTATTAAGTATTGTTCAATAAATCGTTCAACTTTAAAATTTTAACTCAGCTCTTTTCACTCGTCATTGTTTGTCATTTGATACGAGGATTTCCTTATACATACAGCGTGAAAAGAATCGTAATTCGATTCTACCAACTGAAGCAGAAATTTGAGATGCACAAAACCCCCACCTCTACAACACGGAGACATCCGTGAAGTTTATTCCTTTGGCAAAAAAAAAAAAAAATCAACAAATGAATAAATAAAAATGACAAAAATTAGAAACTTGCAAGAGGAACTCATTCTTGTTATTTATTATTAATTAATGAAACGTGAAATTTTGTCTATTTTTTCCCCCGAAATAATTAAGATTTCAGACAGTTAATATTGCAAGTGAACGACCTGACAAGAAGATGATGAAATTTGAGGACAAATTTGAATGTCATCTCGGTACAAATCGTTGAACATAAGTCGCACTTGCAGCTCGATGCCGCGGAAGATGAGAGATAGATGTAATATACAATACAGTGAAAGAGCGGAGAACTCGTGCTGTTAGTTTTATGGAGCTGTCAACCATAACGAGGATTGATAACAATAACTTTGCGGTTATAAGTAACCAGACCTAAAAAATTGCACGTGTTAACTAGAGCCCACACTCCTGCAGCACAACGTTATAATATAACGACAGTGAGTCATAATTTAAAATGAAAGAGTCACAACGTAAGCCACAGCTACAACTTTCCGAACTACCTTCTGCCTTTTGCACTAACGATCAACCCACTACTACTACTACTGCTCAACTCCCAGGTGTCTTTTATCGCGTTACGCCTCACCACAAAATCCTTGGATGCTCGGATCGTCTGACAACGTCGTTGTCAGAGGAGCTGCAATACAGCACAACGAGTGGTGAAGCTACCAGTCCTTTGTGAGGTTTTTTATGCCATATACTGCGACGTACATCGATCGTCGTACACAACCCACCAGGAGCAGCAGCAGCAGCAGGGGTAAGGGGTGCGGAAGTTTTGCTTTTCGGTAAACCTAATCCTTTTTCTCACGATAATTAATTACCGCCAGGTACCAGAACCGGTTTAAATTATTAGTTTTCTAGTTTTTTCTTTTTCTGTGTAAACGTACTTTATGTTTTCATTGATTTCCTGATTCACCAATCCTTATGTTATTACGAAATGCAACGTACTAATGTGTGTCCAATGCGTATTCCGAGAAACGCTATTAGCATCGTGGCTAATTATTATCCATGGGACTGTGGGTCGGGAAAGTTACACGCATTTATATACACGGAGAGACCTTCACAAGTTCTACATTCTCGAACGTAAGCTATGATCTAACCTTCTCCTAACGATACGCCACAATGTATGTACAGTACTCTTGATGCACCAATAACATCCTCATGATTGAAGCGTTCGTTGTCAAAGTTGCGAAAGTCTTCGTTCATTTTCTATCCATTTACATCACACTTTGGTAAATGTGGACACACATCGAATGCATCTCCCCAGATATTCACAGCACTGCAAAACTGTACTTGAAAATCTTCTTACCGTGCAACCGGCGAGGTCTTTCTTAGGCTATAACGAGGCGAGGGGTCAACGACAGTGAAATAATGAAGATAAAAAACAATGTATTCAAAGGTGTTCGGTGTTCGCTTTGCATGACGGGTAATGCGGGTATAGAGACTCGGACAAACCGAACACGTGGAGTTTCGGATGTACGCGCGTACGTGTAACGCGTGTACTTACATGTGTTTTGTACTTCAAAGTCCTCCTCGATGACCACGTTTCAAAATTGTCTGCTTTAATTGTTCGCGTTAGCCGCTGGACACTTGTCCAAAAACATTCGAATCGGCTACCACGAATATTTTCTCTATCATTTTCAAGTAATCATAGACAATTATGGATCTCTCAAGTCCTGATTGTTTTAGGGCAGGTGCCAACATTTCGAAGCGGTAGGTACTCGTCGGCCCGTATTTACAAGTCGCTTGTAGGGCGAATAAAAAATCTAGTTAGAAACTTTTAGAGCTAAAAACGACTCGTGAATACGGGCCTTCGTCTTTCATAAACTGCATAACAAGATTACATCACGAGGCAATACCCATCGTAAGATATACCTTCGTATGTAGCGAAGTTTGCCAACGGTAGATTGCCGATAGCGTCGGATAAACTTGTTCATAAATTTCATCGTGCGCATGGATATCTCGTTCTGTCCATATTAAAGCAACAAAGTATCACTACTGTACAAGACCTTAATCTGACTGAATTAATTCGCTTGGTAAACTGCAGGATCAGTTGCGCCGAGTGAGTGCCGATGATTTTACCTCGGCCACGGGCAACGAGGTAGAAAAAGTGGCCCGAGGTCTTTTTGAAATGCAGGGTCTTGTGTAGCTATATCATTATTATACACGAACACGAGAACTACTGGATTGGCCAATCATAGTATTCGTCCTTTCAAATTTTCGTGTCGACACGGAAGTAATTTTTGTTTTTCTGATCACTAATCGAGACGCTGTTTATTTTTCTTTCAACATCCTGAATCTTGCAGCGGCAACGATCACGATCACTCCACGATATCACGTCCATTTCGAGGATCGAACATTGGTCGGAGCAATAGCATGCTATTATTTGATCATGTCCTTGGTTACATGCCCCTCCCCTCCTGCGAAGCATCAAGATTTTTCGACAGTAGTAATATCGTGAAAAATGAATGGATTTTTCGTCCTGTTTAATTTCTGGTATTCAAATGTATATCGTCTTATTTGAAACCCGGTAGCTTTTTTTTTTTGTAACCGCAGAATCATGTATCACCGAGTAGACGTTATCGCAAAAAATTTTCGTTCTACGATATGATCTAAAGCTTCGTTTTTGTCCGGTACATTATAATAAATGAACCTTCACAGGATCGAAGCAACTATAACATTATGTGGATGTCACGCGCACGCGTGTCGTTTTAACCATCACCGTGGGGTTAACGTCCCTTCGTGAAGCCGTCCAGATCCTAGGAGATACGATCACCTTCCCCCCTTTCCCCTTCCCCCTCTTCCATTCCCCCTATTTCATCCGCTTTTTCTTCTTCTCTTACACGTTTGATTATTGATTTTAGGAAAAAAACATGTTTAAAATCCGCAGATAAAAAATAAACCTAGAGCGTATATTCGCTCGCGTGATCATCATGCACAGCCGCCACCTATTATAGCATAGAAAACCTCCAGGTGCCGCCAAGCCTCATGTCTGAAGCAAAAGGAAAGGGTGAAAACAAAATGACCCCTGAGAAAAAAAGGAAACGGAAACACGAACAAGACGAAGCCGACACGATTCACCGTGCAAATCAGATTCGACATTTTGTTTTTTTGTTTTTAATTTTTTTTTTTGTTTCACTCGTTTTATCACACGAACTCGCGGGTCTGATGGGTTTCGGTTTTGCCTGAAATCAAATTTGATCTCTTTTCATTGTGACTTTCCGTTCCATGCGAGGCTTCGTTATTTTATTTTTATTTTTTTTATTCTTTTGATCTGTTGCGATCTGGTACAAGATTTCTGTTCAACTTGTACAGCGGCGCAGGTCGCGTTCCGCTCCTCGGAAGCTCCTCGATTTCGACGCTCATTTCTGTGAATTTGATACGTACGACACACATATATATAAAATCTTCGAGACTTGGCTTATTGTACGGCTGTTGGTTGGGTTACATCATATACGATCAACATTCGCGGTTAACATAAAATATCGCGGCTTATCTGCCTCAACTAATTACATGCCTTAGCTGTTCATATAAATTTTGTGCAAATTTATAAGATGTAGATTTTTGAAAACTGACCTTCCCCATCATTTTGCATGTATGCGAAAAGATGTAATATACATATATACATTAATAAGTATACCATTTCAGCTAGAAAACTTGTTCATCTTATGTACTTTGTCAGTAAAGACGTATAATTTCACTTTTATCCTTTTTTTAGGATTCTGACGATATCATTGAATGGCGTCAGAGCAAACCGTAGTAGTACGTCGGATCGAGATAATATTTTTTCATAATTTTTTAATTAAAGTTTGTGTTCTTTTCATCTCTACTTGTTTTTTTTTCTCCTTTTTCATTCGATCTTGAAAACGTGGGTAATTTATGTTCGAGGTTATCCTTATACCGTACGTATTTCGTAAAAGTTGCTTCAAGGAGCGAGAAATTTGGTGATGGTCATCGGCGAGTTCTTTGTGCGTTTCGAAGTACCGGACCTCAGACGCGACTCGTAATCGTTACGTAAAACAGGTTTCCAGAGCATTGCACCTGTTCCTGATCTTAAAGTCGTTCCATATCCAGGACAAAGCCTTTCTTCCTTGTGCGTAAATCTTTTAAACTGCTTATCGAACGTGAACGAATTTTTTTCATCCTCTCTTATCGCTTCGTTTTTATTCGCTCTATTTCAAGTTATCAAAAAAAAGAAGAAGGATGGATTATCGTGCGGAATTAATTGAAGGGGCATAAAGTAGCGGAGTACCGTATACGTTACGTCTATTAATGTAATACGATGATGAATATATCCAAGTTTGCCTTTCGGCGTTTATGGGAGCCGGTCATCAGTCGGCAGTTGTAGCAGCGTACCTTTTCAATGTCTTTTTGTTTTTACTTCATCTCCATTTTTTTTTCATTTAAACTCTTTCATTTTTATTCCAGCGAGAATTTTACGAGTATCAGCACTTGATGAAAATCCATTAGCGAGTCGAGGATGAGACAAGTCAAAAGTCGTCGCATTTGCAACGGGAATATATCAAACCACGATATTTTCGTTTTATTTGATTTTTATTCTTTTAAACTGCTCCTCTGACCATTTCGATTTCTCAAAAATCATCGCCAACCGATATGACCTCTAAAAAAGAGATTCACTGAACAGCCACTGGAGTGACTAACAATAAGTTATACATACCAGCACCGTACGTAGTTTGCGCGTTTTTACGTCGCGCGTTACTCATTCGCATGTGATCATGTGATTTTTTCATATACGGGGCAGTTTCTTACACATTATAGTTCCTAATAACCCAAAATAACCGTGGCAATGTCGAATGAGCATATGTGATAAAAAAAAAAGAAAAAAAAAAAGAGAATGAGAAATGAGGAAGTATTATGCTATAAGAAACCACCATTCTTCCAACAAGTTTTAATACTTTTGCACGGTAAATTTACGATTCAATCCAAAGTTGTATTATTATATGGATATACGGAGTAGGAAATTCACCTCGATTTTCAAAGCCCGCGTGATTGCAGGGGGGAATTATAAGTGAGGTGTAGGCATAATACACCGTTGAAAAGATGAAAAAAAAAAAACGAAAGAAAAAAATAAATAAATAAGTTCTGTTGGATAATTAGGCACACGATAAATTCGTCGGTCATAAAAGTACCCGTTATAACTTCTGAATTCTTTTGGACGAATGTGAACAGTCGGTGTTGAAAGTTGCATTTTTCTTTACAGTAAAAAAACACCGAAATCAATTGAATCAAACGCGACACGATATAACGGGTTTCAATTTTCCTTTGAAATAAAGATCAGAAGTCAAGCTTCAAGTAACTAATCTATGGGAAAAATTAGACTAACTTCAAACACCCGGATATTTTGAAATCTCCAAAAGTATACCCCACCTGGTTTTTATATCATGAGATATGGCGGCCTCAGCGCACTTTTTTCACGTTAAACTTGTAAGAAACGTACCAATTTTCGCCAGTCTATTACCCTAGACGGAAGTGTTGCTTTTCACGTGTGTGATGAACGTTTGCATATCTGGTAAATATCTGGTAAAAATGTGCACGCGAGAGGAGCGATGCAGGCGTAAAAACGCATCTAGAGAGGATAAGAATCGAGCAATCGTATGGGATGGGATGATACGGTGTCGCGTAGCGTTCGGTCGAGGGTTCTCTTCCCTCGGCTACGGGCTCATGGCCTCATGGCCAGGCTCTCATGGCTGGTGGCATTTCTGGTGGTGGGGAGAAAATAGTCTCGTGTTAACTCAGTATTTCTATCCTCAGTCGCTTCGCGTTCGCTGCTGCGCGCGCGCCGAGCTCTCGCACTTCTCGTCTTCGTCTTCGTCGTCGTCGACGTTGTGTTTGTGTCGTTTAATTGCGTTAGATGTATTTTTACGTTAAACACGACACAATTGTTAGAGTGTATCGATCGATGACAGTCTGTAAAATGCATATTGGTTTGAATCGTGACGAGTGAAAGCGCGAACGTCGTTTATATTTTATTTCGATACATCATCAGATGCCCAAAATAATCATCGTTCACTTACGTGCGGATAAATAATTATTGCAGAATACTGAGTTCGATCTGCTCTTCTGATCCTTGATGTAAACATGGTATTCAATTCGAAAACGATCAGACGATTTAACGTTGACAAATCGAGATACAAGATCATATGAACACCGCTCAAATGTTACTTTTAAAAATCAACTACCGTCAGCCTCCGGAATTTTCGAGCCTTTAAACTTTGAACCTTTTAATAGCTGGGTGAATTTGTGTAAAAGTGACTTGATACGTAATATTTTTCGAAGGACAGCTTCCAGTTGACTGGATGCTTCGTGTCTTGTGTTACTGCAACAGTCAAGGAGATTTCGCCACGCGGTGAAACCCGGTGTATTTCTGATATACACTCAAAAACATATCCCAACACAACACGTCGGTCCGTCTGCTACAGCATTTCGGTCAAATGGTCTTCTTTTCTTACTGAATTAAAGTCACGGAAATTGTGTATCGAGTTCATAAGTTGTGTCGAAAACAAGTTACGTGTTCTCAGTTCATTTTACTTTATTCTTCTTTATCGCAGCTATCAGTGTCGAAGTGATTTTGTAAATGAGTTTTGATGGTGTTTGAAAATATCGTTATGCGGAACCCTGGCTTCCTCTTCGAAGATGCGAGGCACGGCTACATACAATATATCAGGTAATTTTCAGTCCCCCTAATTACGATACGTGATCAAAAATAAAGGCGCCTTCAAGAATCTATAACTGCTCCAAAAACACTGTAAGGCTTGTATTCTTTGAACGACTCTTTCACGCGGTTATCACAAATCTCATAGCTTCCATGTACATTATAATCTCTGTAACAGCAGTAGCAGCACATGAGAGAACGCTTTGTCAGTGAATTATTCTAACACCAGTAGTTTTTAAATGCACTGGTGCGCCAGTGCAACAACTCGAAGTTATCGTTTTTTCCTCAAGCCCCTTGTCTCCTCATCCCACCTCTTATCTTCACAGAACGATAGTTTCCAGTTATATTTTAACGTACGTTGCATACCTAACTACGTGGCTTTTTTTTCTTCTTTGTTTTACATAAAAAAAAACGTCTGAATGATTTGAAAATTTATCCAATCGCTAAACGACTCGCTGCAGATTATACCTTAACCGAAATTATCATTTTGCCGACCTCAAAAACTACTTGGGTGAAAAAAAAAAAAACTTGTTCCTAGGAATCATGGCTTATACTATATTATCGAAAACTCATTCATCGTGTGGTTATTATTATTATTATTATTGCTATCGATAATTCGTGTTTAACCCGTTCGTCGATGATGCCGCTGCACCTGCATGCGTGTCGACCGCATGTCCAGACGTATAAATGCAACGACCAGCGCAACAACGATCTCTAGCATATTCCATACACGTATCTAAGTCCTACGTACATACGTATCTATTTGATATGTATTTACCCACCCATGTGTAAACATAGAATGTAAAGCCTCATTCACGTCGAATATTTTAAATATCAAGTGGTATGACCTGTTACAATTTATAACAGTTTTGTGTACCTACAAATCGATGCACACCCTTTGAAATCGAAGAAATTGTCGCGTCTTATTATTCCTTTTTAAAAAAAAAGATTTCTGAATGGACAAACAACCAGTGAAAATGATCGTTTTTGTATTCAACTCTATCGTATTGGCGATCTATGGATTTTATTGTAAATGTATAAATGGAAGTCGTAGGAGAAAAAGCGAGGGAGAATCGAGAGAAGGCTTAGGGATGCTGGGAAACGGGGGTTCTATGGAACCCGAAATCTTTTGTGAGGTTCAAAATTCGGTTTGGTTCTCTCTTCTCGCTTCTTATTTCATGATGCAAGTTTTTCATTTCACATGTACGGAAGAATAAACGTCGTCTGCATGGCAGAGCAGCAAGCTGCATTTTTTGGGTCCCCTGCATCGTTGTGTTTGGGGTTGCGGCAGGGAAACCAAAACCAGTAAATATGTATGCATGTATATATATATACACACTTATAAGCATGCAGTCAAGAAACAAAATGGCGGAGTCGCGTCAGCTGACGGTTATAATACGACAGCTGGTGGATACAACGCCCCACAGAGAGGGCCCTCGCTCTTGCTGAAGACCCCCCTTAAATTCTAATTATTAAAAGGATAGGAATTTAAAGGTGCGACCCATTAATTGCCTCGTAAATTAATACGGGAAAATGGAAGAAATGTTAAGGGTGAAGGATCTTTTTTTTTTTCAATTTTTAAATATTCATTAAAACTTTTTCATAATTCTTTCGTTACTTCCAATAAATGCAGTTTTCTTTCCGCCGTAGCAACCGGTACGTTAAAATATGGCCGGTGGCGTTTTATTGGAAACCGTAAAAGGTCCCACTGCGGAGTTTCTTTATCACCACCTGAATAATCTGTCAAAGTTTTGCCGTAGGCTAACTAATCAACGGGAAGTCCTTCGGGAGCTAAAATTCGATACGGTGTAACGTAATCTCTTTTAAAATCATCTCCGCTTGCAGAAGTTTCACATCGTAGCTCCATTTGCTCTCCGAGCTTCTATTTGGGATGAAATAAGATTTGGAGAAAATTTTGACGTTTGGTTCCCGTTTTTCACACCTACAGCTTTCGGAGTACTCTCACGCCAATAAATCTACTTTTTAATGCACCACACTTTTCATGGAACTCGAGAGCTCCTGCAGTTCTTCAACTTGTAAGCCTGCTAGTCGCGATCGAGAGAGTGTTCATAAATTCCCAAGGCGTATCAGGTGCACAACTTGAAATGTAATGCTATGCATAGGTATATAAAATATAATGTTGGTGTAGCCGCGTTGTCTCGGAAACGAATTCCAGGCCGATGACATATCGATTTGAGTCCCTGGCGCCGCGATGGCTGGACGAAACCAGGAAGTGGGCGAACAGCACGAGGCGCAAGGAAACCGACCGACTGACTCTCACTTTGGTGTGTAGCGAGTATTCTTCTGTGTAGTTATGTTGTATATTACATGTGTAGTAGAATCAAGAAAGAAAACCACTGGAGGAACCAACCAAACTGTACACTTAACGATATGTGCTATCTGTTTCCATTGGCAACGATCAACTCTATAGTTCAAGCGCACCCTAAATTTTCTCTTCGCGATATGCTTCAGGGGTAATTATACACTACACTTTACTTTGCGCGCATAATGACTTTTCGGTATTCAGCAACTTTCGTGGGTTATCCTGATCGTGAGTTTCGTTACTAGTCAAACCAACAAATCGGTATTCAATGCTGATGAAGTGTGGAAAAGCTGCATTGAAATCCTGAGGGATTTTCTTTGTCAGTTTTATACAGCGTACTTTTCATTTTTCAATGTTCGAAAAATCACAATCCATACGTATGTTACATAAACCAACATTTCGTGGTTGTTATTTTCAAGCCATGATGATAAAATATGCTACAATTCGTTCCTCATTACGTTAATATTTTTTTATCAACTTCAGGTCTATAGGAGATTGAAGAGAAGTTGGAAAAGACGAGGATAACGGGGATGGATCCGTTCTCTTATAGGGTAAAGGCCAAGGGGGAATAGAAAATTACGCTTGAATGCAAAATGCGAAGGAAGTGCGGCTAAAATCAATACGGTCCTAGCCTTAGCGTCGTGCAAGTTTGTTTATAGCCACGAGACATAGGGTACTGTAGCTTTTGTTATAAGCAGGGCGGGCGCGTAGCGTAGGTTGAACTCACGGGTTTTTTTTTTAAATTATATTATAATTTTATCATCGAAAAAGGTATAAATAAGGCTATGCATACGATCCGGGTGAAAGCTTGAAGCGCAAAAGTAGTTCCGGATGAAAATTTTTTTTTTTCGAAAACAAGACTCATGAGCATGAAAGGGGTACGAACTAAAACGTCCTTGTCCAGACGCTGCTTTATCTCAGTCTAGGACTTGGTGCTTGAGAAAAAAGAAAAAATTTCTCGAGCGTGTGGCTTCTTTTTTCTCCATCAGCCGAATAGGAAGGGTCTTGAGAATGACTAACGAAAATAAATCCACCGGGTAGATGGGCACACAAAACTTGCCTGGAGCAAATGTCTCGAAACGAACGAAGAAGGCTTTATTATGGTAAATAGTTTCGCTGTTTTCTCATTCTGCTCCAGGCCGATCTGCAGGAGACTAGAGGCCACAGACTCATTTCAGCGTCCCCTCAAGACGCGAATTGAGTTTACAAATCGCTATAGGTCCATCTATTCAAACACCGCGCTGCAGTGATGATAAAAAATGTAATTCGTCGGACTTGAAAGTTTGCGTCATTACGTCTCTGGGCATGTTTTTCCAACAACTACTTATGCCGACTCATTTTCCGCCTTGCGATTTGGGATTTAGGTCTCGGATTTAATTTCACTGGCTTGCTAAGTGCGCCGGTAAAATATGGATAAAAGATTTCAAAGATTTTGTCCGCTGTAAATTTGGCTCATCATTGTCATAAGATGTGGACTTTTTAATGGCTTATGGTTTATGGTTACTCTTGCGTACCGGTGACCAGATCTGAGCTATTGCCCCTCATTTATCTTCTTTTGTTTTCCTTGCGTACTTAAAATGCGTTTTTAGGTCAATGAGAAAGTAGGCGATTTTGCGGTGGGCTTGACATCGCCTGGACTCGGCGGTAATATACCCTGCCTGCACTGTCCACGTCTCTCCAGCAACACGAACAAGATGCCATTGTCTTTTAAAGTTTCGAGAGACTTTCCCTCGTACCATTTTTTCCCCTCTCCATTTGCCGAGGTAAACCTCATACCACATTTTGAAAAAACAATTTGCTTCATTTTACGCATGAAAGAGGCAACGGGCTACTGTGTATCCATCGATCGCAAACTTTATACACTTAACAACGTATATTTTTCCATCAATCTAAAACCCTGGCACCGAGTTCACCGTTCATAGTGTAGTTAAATCGATCCTTTCTTGAAAGGAAGAGCTCGAGTGGCCCAAATACGCCCTGCAGTGCGGTAAGCTCGACATCATCACGCTGAATTCACAAAAGACGGAACATATTTGTTCCCTACGCACCAGCCTAAAATACTCGCATCGTCGATCAAACGGACGACGTCCACCTCGCTAGCATAGTTGACATCCAATTTCTAAAATGGCACTTCACTTGGGACGGTTTTTCCCCCTTGTGCTTAACTAATTGCAAGACTCTACAAGTATACGTTCAACATCAGGCTTTATCACTTGCATGATATCTACGATGAAATGGTAAATGAAAAATGAACAACTCGAACATAAATGATACGCCATATATCGAGAACTGGAACATCAAACCGCAATGATGTCACAAGAAAATCAAGCAACAAGCTAAAATATAAGAACAGGTTCCATCAAGGATCTGAAATCAGAAAGATCACATCGAGAGCTTGCCGAAGCGTTCGTATTTCATATTGATAATAGAACAGTAGGTGCGGTACCACAGTACGTTTACAATGATTTGATGTTCGGCTGTCTCATTGTAATTCATGGGAATCATTTATGTCGATTGAAGTTCTTCTTTTTTTTTTCTGTTTTCATCCAAACTAATCGGCCAACACTTATACTTTAATACGATCAGCGGGAAGTTTCACGAGGAAGATTAACTCCTCAACATTTAGAAAGTTCTATAAATAATCTACGATCTCAACCGCTTTAACTATGCCCAAAGCACACCCATATAACTCTGACCATTCTGCTGACCTTTACATCTTACTTCCGTTGACCGATGATACGACCTCATTTCTTTGCCTTGAAATTAACACAATACTTATCACATTACCTATACACATTTCGCTCCTAATATCTGTTCATCATATTCCATACCGAGTTGCCGAACAATTTTTGTATTCATTTTATTTTTTTTCGGAGTGTACGGGAAGGGGGATAAAAGTGATCGTCAATTTCGTTTCTCTTTCAAATCTCCGATAGTAGGTCGTTTTTCTTTTTCAAACACTGTAGAAGATCTTTTGCGAGCTGCGCGACATTGAGACACGTCTGCAGCAGGCGGTAGGGAGGTTTCAGCCTTGGACCAGGTTGCAGCCTGGAACACGTGTGTCAGGTTCCGATCTTTATATTCTTCATACTCTCACACTACCAATGAGGTGCTACACAGGTACAGGACCTGCTACCTGCGGGGACTCGCGTCGACCTGCATTTTTATGCTCCCAGACTATCCAGGTTTTAAATCTACAGGGTGGGCTAAAAAAGAAAAGTTTGATTTTTCTACAGAACGTGAACAGAATCTGAACTCTACAACGAATTCTAGTAGATCTCCTGTCAATTAAAACTATATAGGATGACGGAGGCATGTGGAGTTATAATTTCGTTTTTGGAAAACCAAAAAGAACACCTCCAGGAACATTGCGGTTTTCAGTGATCGTTATTCCGATATCGACTTTTCGACAACCTTTTTTTTTTTCACTTTCAGATTTTGTTCACGTGCCCAAATGGGCCGAACTTTTTTTTTTGTACACCCTGTACACAAAGAAGAAAAGGATATATCAACTGTGTCTCATCTTCTTGACCAAAAGTCTGTCCTCAAATGTCAGGGTCCATATGTATATGTATATCGCTATACCTGATGCTTCTGCCGGGCTAAATAAGACGTTATGTTTTTCCTGCAGGACAAGTTTATAGCGTTGTTGTCATGCATGGCAGACTGAAAAATGCATTCATCCTATTCTGCATAACAAATTCGAAATTTGGCGGCCACGCGGTGCAGGCATATGAAAAATTCTTCGCCACCGGATTCTAAAAAATATATTGTCACTTCGTAGCAAATCGCAACAGCAGTGAGTTAATTTTTGTACAAATTTTGAGACTATATCACCCAAGCTCGACCAGGTAAAGAGTTATTGACCACAATCTT
Organism: Athalia circularis; assembly: GCA_963978495.1. Taxonomy (NCBI): domain Eukaryota; kingdom Metazoa; phylum Arthropoda; class Insecta; order Hymenoptera; family Athaliidae; genus Athalia; species Athalia circularis. Next base: position 23,816,985 of record OZ021702.1, read on the forward strand.
TCGTGTGTATGCGTAAATGAATGGTTGTTTGTTTGCAACCGAAACCCTCGTATTTCAATTCTTTTTCCCAGTGTCTATCACTTGGAAACATAAAATATATTTGCAGACTTTAGCATTTTAGGTGATTCATTGTTTTCCGATTAGTCAACGTTGATGACATTTCTACCTACCACATTACGACTCTGTTCCTACTACACGATCGTATCCATCTTATTTAATTCCTGGAAAGTTTGCCATATTCTGTAGATGGTTTTCCTCATAACTTTTTCTTTCCTTTTTACACCTCCAGACGCTTCTGGACCCGCATACCATAACGTCCGATTGCCCCAAAGCCGCCATATCTCGTTTTTAAGAATAAAAATAAACAAATTAAAAAAATTCAAGTAAAAGAAAATTAAAAAACGAAAAAAATTAATCGCAGCAAGATTTCTATTTCCAAGTATATCCGCAATGCAGCCTCTAAATTTTTAAGTTCCGATAATTATGAGTCTATATCATTAGAAGCCTTAAAAATTTTCAGGGTTCTATAAGTCTACAGTGAAAGACACGAAATGATTTTATTGCACAAGACGCCAATATCACATCCGCCTATGGTCGCTTTGTCGAAGGCCCATTAAAGTTTCAGTCCAAGAGTTATAAAAACTCGTCTTCAAAATTTTTTATCGAAAGTTTATCCTTAATTATGTACATGTATAATACGTTGTTGGACTAAATAAAGTAGGAAGTAGTGAAAATCTTTCCAAATCTGATACGAAATTAAGAAAACTAGTAGTCGTGTGAAATTTCGTTTCACAAAGTTCACTCGCAACTTACATTATACAGCTCTGGAAACAGAAAAAAATTCCATCTGTATAAATTTTTTCACTTGCTTGTAGAGATGTTTGCGATTTTCAATATAATTCCATTTACATTCAACGCGTAGTTTAACTTTCAGGTAGGTGATATGTTGTTATTCTTTTAATTTATCATTCGCGAATGTCAATAATATAGGTAATACATACCTTGTATATTTTTCAATAAATGATTACGCGCATTGTGTTGTACGTATATGTATATATTTGTACATACATTTATTATTTGACGTATTTACACGTGCTGCAAATCGTATATATGCATGCACAGGATATTCCTACTTGCATTGTTCTTCGGTACATCCTAACTTATAGATTCCCGCAATGGATTTCGTAATCCTGATCTATACATATGTATAGCATAGTACGGCCAGCTTCTCATGTGTGTTCATATACGATCAAATATTTACACGTTACACACGTGCGCGACGAGAAGCGAACCTTGCAATTACTGTTGCATACCAATACATGCGTTTTATGTACATACATATATGTATATTTGATTACAAACATACGCGGGAAAGCTGATAATTAATTTTGAACGTTGCAACGCGCTGCGCCATTATACGTGAAGAAACCGATCAATACCTACTTACTTATACGTATATCGAGGGAAACAATACGATTGCATATTAGTGTAAGCATGTACGTGAGTATGTATCATTAATTTATTATTAATTGTTTTTATGTTTCTTTTTTTTTGCGTTTATATTTATACCCTCAAAAAAATTTGTTTCCGTAATAAATAAAGCTCTTGATTATGTTCAACTTCATGTACATATTGTTTTATGTATTGTATTTATGGTATTGTATATAATGAAAGAAAAATGAAAACATCAAACACTCCAGAATTTTTCTGCCATGTTATTTGCACCCACGATTTAGTCATTTATTTACTCATTTATTTATTCATATTTATCGTAATTTATGTGTTTGCATTCCAGTGTATACCTACTACTGCGTACTAATTCTTGTTTATATTATTGTGACTTTCTTCCTTTCTCAGTCAGCTGAAAGTAACATTTTGAAGGTCTATAACGTATTTACGTACATATAATTATTTAGATATTCATTTTACGCGAATTGTTGTTCTGACATTTTTGAAACAGTTGACGCGCCTCTCTTGCATATTAGTGGAATGCCTTTTGTGAAATTACAATATAATTAATGCTTTGCTCGTGATCACTACGTACAACTGATTTACATCCGCGTGTTAATTCACATCATCTTTGTTGAGCTATTATTAATTTCCTTTCTTTTTTTATTTTTTCATAGAGTTATTAACTCTTAAAGGTATTAATTTTTTTAGCTATACTCTCAGTTTCTTTCTCAATTGTGGAGCATCGATCATTAAAAATTGATTAGTTACATGTGGCGTTCGATCAGTCGACTTAATTATATGTATGTATAGTTCCTCGATCTAGTCAAAAAGCAATAATTGCTGTTTTTCAACCATCATCAAACGCAAAAACGAAAAAAAATGAAAGACGAAAAAACTAGAAACGTAATTATAAAAAAAAAAAGGTCAGTTCTGCATTTTTACGGTTCATAATGTGCTAGCCGGCTATTATTTATTCAGGTCGTTACCGCCACACGGTATGTGCCTATACCTTATAGAGCGATAAAAAATTTTTAAGTCGTCATATCGACACGAAACGGTTGATCGTGGGAATACGACGTAAACGCGTTGGTCAGTTCGTGTTATTTCTTCTCTCTGTTTTTTTTTTTTTTTATTTTTCACACTAAATTATTTATTCAATTTTTTCACTCATCGATATAACGGAGTATAGATAAGAATTTATGTTAGGCACACTTCGTACATTATGGATTATAAATTTGTGAATGAAAATGTTTCGGACCTCAAACTCAAGAGAGATTTCTTTCTGTTTCAGGTATGCTTTGGATTGGGCGATGTGCTTGCGATGTCATAGATTTATACATCATGGCGAGTGAGTATTACGGAATGTAAATTGTTTAAAATTTCTACAGTAAAGTCCGATTCGAACAAAGTCAAACTATTTGCACTTTTGAAATTTGACTTATATGACTCTTCAAAATATCACCGGGAATTCTTTCAACGTTCGATTTACTCTCGCTTCTTCAAATGTTGTAAGTTCCGGTTCTGCTTCGGATTCCACTTCGTCATGCTTCACTTGCAGTTTTGACCACTCTCCCCGGTAATAATAATATAACCGGTACGGTAGTTTTTAACTTGAAAAGAAATCCTATACTTACACCTGCATCGTTTATATATGTATATACATTTCGCCAGTCATCCCATCTAATTTATAAAGAAAAGCCCTTATTTTTGACTAACCTCGTTGAATAACCTGCGAGAATCACGATTCCGAGTAAATAACTTGGAAAAAAAACTCTTATTATCGCGTTGTCGATGAACTTGTGAAAAAAAAATCATCCATCGTCATCATCATCATTTTTTTTCACTTTTCTACACGTGCAGTCGTCAAGATTGAGAAATCACTGCATCTGCAGATTGTCCCGCAGACAAATAACACACCATACGGTATAAATGCACGTGAGGAGGTTTGGGCCCACGCTTTTCTCAGCATTACAAAGGATCGGTTAAAAATTGTCGTACGTTGGTGGGTTAATACGCGAAAAGGGCGATCTGCAGTCATAAATATTAAACAAAGTTCAAGTGAAACCGACCTCAAGTTAATCGCGTATGCGCGAAGAGGAAGAGATCCGCCGCCAAGTTGTATAAGATTGCTGCATATGCTTTTCTTTTCTCTCTTCTTTTTTTCTTCTCTCTTTCTCTTTTCCTTTGTCATTATTTTGTTGTATTCTTTTGTTAGTCATTATTATATGTTATCGACGACCAGATTGTGAAAGCCGTTAGCAGATTTCAATACCAGTATACGCATACGTGTACATACAGTGTGTACATACAATCAATACCTATAATATATACACGGATAAATTTTGGCTCACTTTGCGCATTTTTACACGATTAATATTATTACATGTTTATCATACATCAACATCGGATATATCGCATACTGCAGTATAAATAAACATTTTATTTATTGCATATATTTTTATTCATTCATTTGTTTATTTATCAATTTTTCTTTCTGTTTGAAGTGAAGTATTGAAAAATTTTAATCAGTTGCTTGAATTATAGTTATTTATTCAATCGTTTGAAAGACGACGTGATGAAAAAATGAAGCAAAAAAAAAAAAAATCTGATGATAAAAAATCCAAAGTTATTAAAAACCGATAACATTGATGTGCACATTTCCTAATACGCATGTATAATGTGTGTAGGTATATAAATAGTTGGTTAATTTGGACTTAGGCAAGGTCAGGCACGGCCTACCGCACGTTTTATATACATCGCATTATACAAACGGAGTAATTTAACACACTTCACGTTCCTCTGAGGGCAGTTAAACTAACCAGCAGCAGCTAACCTATTGTCTCTCAATCTGGCTTACACCCACGCTGGATAATGACACCGGACACTAAACGCCTGGACAACTCTGGTCATTCCTCCTATATATTCACGATACCTACATTAACTCAGACGCCACTCACACACACAAACCAACGATATAATTTATTAGACAACTATATTACCCAGGTGTGCGCTTTATATTTTATAGTTTTTCTTTTTTCTTCCTTTTTCTTTCGTCTAATAGGTATATATTTAATATACATATATGCCGATTCAATACGTTGTTTTACAATATTGAAAATTTTCGAGTTTCTTTTTTTTCTGCAAAATTTTGAATTTTGTAGATAATTTTTATCTTTTTGGTTCTCACATTATTTTTCCCTCGCAGAGTTTTTATGCGTGTCTAGATATATAATGTTAACGTAAATTTATTGTTCAATATTACGTGGTGCTCGATTTTCAGTTAACTGTTTCTGTTAATATCGAATTATATATTATACGTCCACGTGTGCAGCGTTCAATGGTCTGAAATTTAATTATCTCACGTACGTACCTATATACCTTTCGAGGACAAGCTCGATAATATATTTTTTTCTCTCGTTTCTTCCTTTTTTTTTTCTACGCGAGATGAATTTTATTAGCGACGGTCGTATTTTATCACCTTCCAAACGTGGTATGACAATATAAGGTACATACGTATGCACGTGTACGTATGACTTCCATTTAATGCGTTGCACGGTATATACGTGGTGCAAATCGCGAAAATGTACGCACGACCGGTAGTCTGTCTAAAGCGAAAAAAATGAGAAGGAAAAAAAAGGAATGTTACGAATTTGCATTCTACCACATCCGCCCGCGACCGTGGAGGACACGACATCGTATAACGCGATCGTTCATCTTTTTGCTCACAATTTTAGTAACGGTACCCTCCCATTCGCTACACATCCGTTGATGACCCTATATTGAATAATAAGCGTTTTTATCCGCCATATTTTTATATAAATCTTTTTTTCCCCCCTTTATTACGCGGTTATTCCGGAACACACAACACATGAAAATAGTCATCGCGTCATTATAGTTTGGTGTTAGAATTGCGAAATTCGTTTTGAAAAATTTTGTTTTTTTTCATCATTTTTCAAAATACCAATATTTCATTTTTTTTGTTTGATTAGGTTGTATCGTTGGTAGGTACCTACGAAGTTTTATAATTCCCTTTTTAACCTTCGCTGTTTTAAAAACGTGCGCGCGCCAGGTTGTTATTTAATTCGTCGGGGTTTGGACGGAGGCCAGAAACTATTATATTATTCGTTAATTTAGTGCAGGCGTTAACATTATATTTGTGGCAGGTGTTACGCGCCCGTGAAAATTTTCACCCACCAGCCATGTTAGGTTATGTTGGTATACCTGTATATTTAATCAATTATAAATTGGTTTAATTGAAATGAGGAGAATGAAAATTAACTCGATTTTCGTCCGACGATCCAACAATTCCTGCAATCGGGCCTCCGGCAGAGATATAAAAAAAAAAAAGGAAAGAACTTTAGAAAAGAAAAAAATGATGAATGGTCGATTATTATTATGTACATGATTATTATCGTGGTCTCCGTGGTGTCTCGGAGGATTTCGTTATCGTTCCGCTGCAATTTCACATTGAATTCCAAGACTTTGGGTTTCTAATAATACAGAAGCCGATCCTCTCGACCAGGCAGTCGTCCAAACGCCCACGTAATTTCTACGACGGTTTCATTCGCGCAGATTCTTCTTTACTGCACAATCTTCAGTGTAACTTCGGACAGCAAACTAATCGCGTGTGTATCTTACAATTGGAGCAACAAGTTTAAAATTTCTTAGTATACCTATATAATATGCAATATGACGCATTTCGCTTTTCATTGTTAGTTTAAAAATAATTGTGCAGCGTAATAAAATAATTGAATATATATTCCGATTTCATGTGAGGATGATTTTTGTTTTTTTTTATGTATAACGGAGTTTTACATGAGCTCGCAGATTATCGTCGGAGGAGTTAATATCGCTTTACATCGAATTCTCATTCGTCGTTTTCATTCGGGAATCTCCATTGATTTTCATCCACTAATGTTCATCCCCCGTAATCGTATAAGCCTCCATCTGAAATATTAATCAATATCTGCACATTACCATTTTCATAATTATTGATAAAAAAACGTTCAATTTTTTAATTTATCTACTAGTTTTCGTGTAATACCCGTACAATATACAGTGAGAAGTTTGGTGTGAAGTGAAACCACCATAACGGATATCTACCGGGATTTTGACACCCCTGCTAAGGGCGCAGGGGTGCCAACCTTTTGTGTAAATGGGTATATAGACAGGTAAATCCTTTTGTTGAAAACTACCATTAATAAATGTAAGCTGCGTAAACATTCATTTTTTTTTCTTCGTTATACCTAGGACATATTTAGTCCCGCAGCATCCATCAGTTTTACTATACATACTCGAATATACTTTCTTTTTCTGTTTGTGGCTCCCGGTTGTTGGAGAATTTCGTTTAATCAGATCAAGTTTAATAAATTCATCACATTTTCTTATTTTTTCTTTTTTTACATTCAGCTCGTAGAAAATGGAGGCATAAATGATATACCAGAAAATAATTTTTTGGCTGAAAATTATTTACGAATCGGTATATTGAGGGTACAGATTTTCAATATTAGTATACTATCGGAACACGACATTACATTTAGTATTTGGTAAACAAATTGCCTTGTAATTCAGTTTCAAGGTTTTTTTGACCACCGTGAATTCCGTCCTTGCTGTCTTTAATTCAGCGGTATCGCGTATAATATTGAGGATGAAATATTAATTATTCAAAATGTGATCCCCTGGAGCCATAATCTGTACGAAATTACATAAAGGGCCTCGCCTCGACCAGCTGTTTCCATTTTCCATCCAATTAGCCTATTTTGTTTAACAGCTATTATAGACATGGTTTATTGCTCTCCAAACTTTAACTCTGTTATATGATAAGATATTTATACATATATGTATATTAAATATAGAGAGATAAAACGATCATCGCCTCGATCAGAATTTATATTAATTCATTAAAATAAAAATCTTCTGCCTTCTAAATTCGATCTAAACTTGCGCGCATATAATGTGAACAATATAAGCCGCACATCAGACCTTGGGATTTCGAATCTGCAAACTGAATTGATCTACCTGCCGAAGTGATCGAGTTATCACCGATTTTTACGCCTTCCTAGTTTCTTCTCCCTCGATATAATTTTCGTGGCGATGATGCTATCTGAGTATTTTCATCGCCCTTTTATAGGGCCTGGAGCAAAGGGCTGGGAGTCGTGCTCACATACCTGGGTTGATTTTACAGCTGGCTACCGGGCGGCATCCGCCCAGTTGAAATTCTGGAGCCTCCGGATTCCAACGAATATGTATTTACATTTACATACATACACACACACACCTAATATATTCGTTTAGGTGAGGTCAGGCGATGCGAGCAGAGTACGAGTTTTAGGGTTAGGTTAGATTTATTTCCGTGCTACAAGCAAGGCTGCCCTGGCCGGGTCGGCGAAGAAAGTCATTCGCCTTATAAAAAAGCTGGTTTCAGCGGAATGATGAATAAAATTATTGCCCAAACGTGATCTCATGAATTTGAAATCGCGAGAAAAGAACAATTCTTTTCGAACGTTGTAATTCTTTATACGGGCTTTTATTTGTTGCAAAAAAAAAAACTCTATACGTGTAACGTAATATCTTGATATACGAACTTTTTGGAGCTTGTCTATAACCAGACAATGACTAGTTATAGGTGTATGTAGCGAATAACCTTTGCTCTAATGCAAGAATTTTCAAGAGCTTGTTTAAAAGCGGATCGTATGTCGTTGACATTCGCCTCAGAGACAACGAAAACGTTGAACTTTACATCCAGCTATACCTATACGAATATATAGTACATAGTAGGTATATAATATTGTGGAAAACGTCCGAAGTGGCCACGTTAAAAATACTGTTTTCAAGAGTAACGCACTCAAAATTTTGTCACACGTTTGAATTATCTCTTCAAAATTGGAATTAAGCACCTCATTAAATCTCACGCGAGCATCGAGGATTGAAGTCCATGTTTTTGCCTTTGATCAGATCATTGTGGCGATGCGTGTATAGGTCGAGAATTGCATCAACATTCCGCACCGCAGTAGCCGTATAAATTAATTCTTATCTATATTATTATTTATCATATTTTTTAAACTAGCGGACTCTTGATAATTCCATACGACCCAATAGCGCTTTTCGTGATACAATATCACGTGACTATGTGTTGACGGTGAATAAATATCTACACACACGAACGTTACATGTATTAAAAATAAAATAAATTAAATGAAACAACAATCGATTATTAAGTTAGCTTTGTACTTTGACAACGTATAGATATGTATACGCATAAAATGCTGCTTCATCAGTCTCGTGGAGAGAATTTTTTTTTGTCTTTTATAAATCAGATTAAAAAATATGCGAGCTCAGCTGATCATCTCTTATTATTTCTCGCACGGTTATCGCTTTAATATACATGTTCAAAGTGAAAGTCCTTTTCGCTTCGCCGATCTTTCCGTAAATAATACTCTGCAGTATAATTACGTTATATTTTTCTGTAAAATTATAATGTCTATACATGTGCAAATTTATGCGGCTTTGTGTCGCTGTAGATCAAAAAAATTTGTACAGCTATATTTATTCACATCCTTATTTTGCAGTAAAGCTGTACGTGTGTGCGTTCGAATATTTTTCACCAATAAATTATAATTCTTAGCGCGTTTTTTGTATTTTCTTCGTGTTGGGTCGGTATATTTTTGGTGGAATATTTTCGGTCCGCAGAATTATCTTCTTATACCTACTATATCGCTTCAGTTTTGCTGCACCTGCAGCTGCTTTGAGTGCAGCGTTCACGTCCAGCGTATACGCAAATAAAAATTTATTTTCGTCTTTCCGACAGCAGATTCGGGCAATTTTAAGTCTGTCATGTATAAGTACATGTGTATAAAGGTATGTGTAAAGAACTTTAGGAAGAAAGGGGAAAAAAATAAATTCTATAGCCGAACTGCAGTTTTCACAGAACGCTTTTCTTTTACTTTCTATTTTTTTGTTTTTTTTTTATATCCTTCAAAATCATCATCATCTCATTTCAACGTAGTTAGGATGATTTACAATTCTGCGAGATGGGTTGACTCAAATCCATATTCCTCTCTTTCTCTCCCTCCTTATTCGATTGGTGTTTTTTTTCTCTTCTCAATGACACAAGTATAATACGGAAAAACGAACGGTTAGAATGGACGGAATGTATGCGGCGAAGCAAGGAACACAAGGCATAGTCCAACGGTCGAGACATTCCAAGTCGATGATACCCTGCGCTAAATTCTGTAGAGCAAGCTGGGCTCTTCCTCTCCTCTCCATCTCTTTTCTCTTCGCAGCGTCGTCTTCTTCACGAATATAAGTTTCGACTATCTTTTTCTTAGTCTTTTCCTTTTTTTTGTCCTTTTTTTTCCTCTTTCTTCTTCACTCAAAGTAACTCCTCCTTTCTTCCTCCTCCACGGAGCACGGGGCATAAAAATTCTCGGGTAAACGATTCGTGCGTCGCGTCCCGGTGAAACGAAACGATCTACAGGGAGATGAGAGATGGAAGACGAGAGAGGCAAATACTATAGAAATTTTTCATCTCGAACCTTTTATATCCCTCTCCCCCTCGCCACAGTAAGAGAACATTCACGAGTCTTACGGTAGACGGTACTCCTCCCCTTAGCGGTTTCAATCAATTTCTTTCCCCCAATTTTTTTTCTCTCTATTTATCCATTTTCTAATTCTCACTGTTTTCTGATCCGAGAATCTTGTAGGGGAGATTAGAGATCGTTGGAAAATATTGAAAAAAGCCTTATTTTCATCAATCACTCGGGGTGTCTGATCGGTTCTTTTTATGCATTGGGAATATTTTTCGAGGCTTCAGCGCGGGCGGCATAGCACATATATAACCGGATGGCCGTTGAATGTATATATGAGAAAATTTATGCACTTGCTTTCGCCACTTTGTAGGATGAAACCAAGCAACTCTTCGAAGTTCAAGGGGAAGCCGAAGCGACGATGCACAACGCCCAGCGTGAAGAGAAAATACCTGCGGGATAGACCTCTCAAATTATTTTTTCAACGTCCTGTCCGTTTTGTGTACCGCGGCGCTTTTTGTACATACATTTTATGTATACATATGTATATGTATATATATATATATTTGAATACAATGAATTTTACTCCTCCACCCTCCAGGCCCATTATAGGTACACCTCGTACAGGTACCTTATATCCTACCCGTGGTTTCTTTAAGTACCAAGTTTTAAAAATGTTTTCGAAAAAAAAAGAAAGTGAATGCCTACCTAATTCTGTCCGCGCAGGTAACCAAACGGACTAATTATACGGGCAAAAGGTTCTACGAATATGAATATTTTCTTTTTTCTATGAAGTAGGTAGTTCCCTTGGGTTCTCTCATTCGTTCAGTTTTTTTATGAATAAATTGCGATGATATATTGCTCGGTTATTTAATCATCAGTCGTTTGTTAATATTCAATAAATGGATCAATCAGTTGGTATATATGCGATATAAGAAAACAAAAAAAAAAAAATGCCATCAATCGATGCTGATGAAAACGTATTGATAGAAGGTAATAAAAGAAAAAAAAAAAGAAAAAGAAATTGAAGAACAGATACATATATAGGTATAATATATGTATATGTATCACGAGGTCGTCGATTATTAAGTTTTTTTTTGTTGTATCGTCCTCGTTGTCACTGATTTATTTTTATGGCTTCTGTCAGTACCACTAGCGCCACGCGCGATGACCTTATATTTATTTATTATCTTAATTACTGTATCCCCGTCATTCTTTTATTACACGGTCAATGAACCACCACCAGATTCGCCCTCGATGTGATAATAACGTATAATCCTATGTACATTTTTTTTATGTAGGTATATATCAAAAAAATATTTTATACAGTCATGAAATCTGCAGTTTTTTTCAACAACCGCAGTGGTTTGATCTGTTAATTTTACCGAATATGTACTTGTATTTCTCAATTTTATCATCCGATTCGATTTAGACCGAGATTTTGACTATTGAAACAACGCGACGCTAATTCCATATTATCTCATTGAATTTTTCAGTCTCAGCGAGTGTTACTTCGCTGGGAAAGGCGCCGCTCTGGTTCTCCCTCCGAACGAACGGGCCAGGCCATCGCGGCGTGTTTCATCAGCGGGATGCGACATTCAGCAGCACCTACAGTCCATGTTTTACCTTCTGAGGCCGGAAGAGACTCTGAAAATGGTGAGTGAACTCGATAGATATTTCTTTCATCCGATAATTTTTGGAAAAATTGACTGCAGCAAGCATTGCGGGTCAGATGATATCAGGCGTCTACGCCAAAGTTAATGGCTTGAGAATGCGCAGTTCGGACGTAAAAAAGTGAAATTTTGACTTCTGGATATTATGAGTAAAAAAAAAAGTGTGACTCATGAAAGTTCTACTACGTTCCAAACGAAAAGATTCCAGTTTCTACTGCAAAATATGCAGAGTATCCGCAGTACACTCGATAAATAATAACTATATTCGAATGTATTATAGCCGATTTGAAATTACAATTTGCATCAGAGCGATTCCGGAAAAATGATGAAGTTTGCACGCGTACATCTGCAGCGTGTATTTTAATTCTCGGTTAGAAATGTTCGGTTCTTCTGTGTATAATCACTGAAGCTAGCTGAGAGCTTGTAATTCACCAACGCGTGCATTTACGAGGGTAATTGGCGGACGCAATGTTCGCAGATTAGGCACAGCGACGCGTGGGTTGAAGGTCGAAGGTCGCGAAGCTGTAGGTCACGGTTGAAACGTGCTTGCGTATGAATTTGCACATCTACTGTACGTACGTACACGTGATTTTTATTTGTTCCTTGATTTTTCCTCGTATTATAAATCCCGTTATTAGCCAAGCATTAGTAGGTATTTAAACTCATCATCCCTCAATTAATTCGACATTTTCTAGTTTTTTTTTTTTTTTTTTTTTTCCTTACATTTCTACGACACAACGGATACGCTGCATATATGGAAAAAGTAAACGTTACGAAACAATATTTTTTACTTTTACATTATGTATTAACGAATTTCAAAGCGTTTGCGTTTCGCGTGATTTCCAGAATATATTGTTACGTACACTTTTATAATATAATACAGTTCATTTTTTTTCACTCAGCTTGTACGTAGGGATATATATATATAGTGTCGGCGCAGGTGATCCCTATATTGGGACTTTGAGCAGCACTGCGACTTATTATAAAAAAAAAAACAAGAAAGAAAGAAAAAAAACTGAGAGGATTCGTTGCGTATCGGGTTTATCGGTCGAATAATCGCGGTAACTATATGTATTTGCTGCACCAACAGCTTTCGCGCGAATCGCTTATATACATCTGCGCACGCGAATTAAGAACGAGGGCACGCGGGCGAAGGTGAAAAAAAAACCTTTTCACAACGAAACCCAGAAATTTGCGAAGAAGTTCGCCCAAATTACGATAATATTATTATGAAATAAAAAATTTTCTCATTCTCTGAATATAGTGTGGGTTCATAGAGAATTGATGGGTCATCGGATAGACGAGAAATTTAAGAATGCGTATAATTTGGATCTCAATTCTCGCTCAGCAATTCGAATAATCGCAGTTGTATACGTACGTATTTCTGATATCCGCAAATGGCGATTACGGAAATTCTTGGTATCCGGCGGCAGCTCTGCAACTCGCTGCATTAGCTGTTACTCATTACCATATACATACATAAACGTCCATGTGTTAAATCTGTGTGTACAAAACTATACTATTACTGACCATAGACTTATTTGCGTAGCTTTTATATATACGCACATGTATACGTGAGACGTCATGAGCTAGCGAGTATATACCTGTAGTATTATATCATGTACAACAAATTTTTCAATCACGCGTTGTAGTAAATGTTCGTTTTAATAGGGGAATAAGGTAATAACTATAAACTAATGAATATCTACATCTAAATACACGTGTGACGTATAAATAGATATGTACTTATATATATACTTATACATATCATTTTATATTTACACCGTGCGTTTAAATACCATAATTATGCATCATATTTATATACGTATACTATGTAGAATTTCTTGTTACAATCATATACCTAGCGTATACACAAATTCATCTTATACCGTGTTTCGTATCGTGGTAACAATATAAATGGCAAAAATTATCATATCCAAAGCTTATTTATGTCACATGTATTTTAGTCTTGTAATATTTATATAGAGGCGCTAGAGAATCGATAAATCTAAATTTATAATCCACCCCAGTTTTTGATGATGCGTGCGGGAAGCTCGGTCGATATATCAGATTGAAATATATTGCCGAGTTTTCAACAATAATAATGATGAAACTTCTATTTTAACTTGTTACACATTGCCCGTGACAATCTAGATGTAAAGCAATTTAATAGCTCCCGAGTTTGATTGATATCAGCTCGTTCCTTCGGAGGGAACCATTTTAGAACGTTTTTAGGTCGATGATCGTTCGCTCTTCTCTGCTCTTCACATGAATTACGCGTACGGAATTATTATTACTGTACCTTCGATTTGAAATGAAAAGAGAAGAAAAAGTATCCCAATGTAAATTTAAAAGCGCGATCTAAATGAGGTTTTTTTCGCGTCACTACAAATTCACGTGTCCCGTCATCAACGTCTACGTTATAATATACGTACCCCTGTATCTATGTGCAACCGTCATCAACACATTTAAAACGACATTAGGCCTTGAATCGCTTAACGTATAAGTACTAATTAACGAACGCGTTAATTAATCTTCTGAGGTCTCTGCGGGAGCGTTGTAAATTATTATATCTATAATACGTATGAAGGTATATCGTAATGTAATGTATAGGTATGCGTACACCACATGTTCAGTTAATTCAGATTTGCTTATAAATTTATGACGAACAATTGCATTCGTATATCGAGTTTCGCAACTGCAGCAATCTACAATAGCCATCATATCGATCGATGGATTGTTCAAGTTGGATCGCCGTGATATAAAAATCTTCAAATCGATGCTCCGAAAAGCGGCTGCTGCGTTTCTACTTTTGACATTTAAGCTGTTCTTATTTTCTGCTTTTCGCACTTGTCATTGGAGCAATTAATATTTGCGCCACAATATACACCTAATTTAGTGAATTATGTAACATATACGGACTGCCGGACGGAAATGTCCCGGAAAGAGACGCCACGGGAACGCCTAATAAAACGGATATGCAGACAGAGGTCACTGACATCCATGAATAGAGATAGGAATTACCCCTAAAATTACATACTCTACTATAATACCGCTTCAAATGCGTTCAATGAAGCGTGCACGAATGACAACCTGCCAATTACCTGTTGCACGTCAATTTTGAACGCATTTGAATTTTTTCGTTTTTTTTTTTTTTTTATTCTTTGTTTTTCTCTTTATTCTCTCTTCACTCTCCGCAGTTTTATCTGAATATATCCATAAATCTTTTACAGTCTCCTATGTCACGTAGCGTCTACTACTTTCTGTACTATACATACAATAAACTCATATAATATACCAGATTAGAATTCTATAACGCGAAGATTAACGAGTTAAAAACGTAAAAGTTAGTCGCTGCAAAGTTGACGGCGTATAACAGGCGCCGCATGTCTGACGATGCAGTATATTAGTCGCGATCCGAATAGAATTGCACCTACGCGTTAAATATTGTTCGTTCGTTTGTTCGACTCTGTTAAACTTGCGTAGTTGGTGGTTTGTCGATTTGTAACTATACAGCAATTGCTGCACCGCACCGCATCGCGTCTACGTGTGTTGCGAAAAGCTCGATTTATTCATGGACAAATATTATACGACTGCGTACGCCATTTATTTCCTAGACAGTATATATATATATATATACCTATACTAGTACACATGTACAAGTAAATGTTCTAACCCATGAAATCTTATACACACGTTACACATATCCGTATAGTAAATTACTTATACTATAACGTTCATTCCATGCGACCAGTTTCTGCAACCGACGAAGTACGAAGTACGCGACGCTTATCTCCTTGAGCCATTTTGTCATTGATACAAATTTGCATATAATATGCTAACCCCGCTGTATCTATCGGTCTTTAAATCGTTGTACGTTACTATAGTACGTGGCACGTCGCGCGTCGGCTCGGAGCTTTTTAATTAATGTTTTTTTTTTGCTCGAACGTTCGTAATAAAATGTTTTGTATATAAACGGGAAATTTATGAAACATGATTCTCATTTTCCGACGAACCAATTGAATGAAAAACGTGGCCAACCGATTCTTTCGTTTCTCAATCGGGTCAGATGCGAGTGATCGAACAAAAAATGTGGTGGTTTTTTTTTCTCAATTTTTTTAAGGTTGATACGTTCGTATACAAGCAGTTTGAAGATTTCTATATTCACCTCATGCATCAGGTATAAAGCGAAAAAATTTATCACGTGCGAGATGCTGAACTCTGCAAAAGAAGACGATGATGAAGATTCTCAGGTGTACCGTGGTTACCTACTGCCTATCTTGACGCAGAGTGTAGGTCAATGAAATGAGGTCCTCGCGAAGTCTGGGTCATCGAGTCATCATAATTGTTAAAGTATATCTTTATTTCCTAATCAAGACTTCAACGAGTCGGATATCTTCCATGAGAGTGCAGTTTCAGGATCTACACGCGCAGATCGTTATTCTCGTTTCCACGTCACGACATGTCAAACTCATCCGTATAAGTTCTGAACTTTATATATTTTTTTTATATCGGCAAGTCATGTAAAACAATTGTAGCAAAAAAAAAAAACGCGTACAATTTACTGTAGCAAAGGAAAAGCCGCGTCAGGTTTTTTTCTTTTTTTTGTCATTTCATTTTATATCAAAAGATGTGGCTGGTTTATTTATTTACTTGTTTTTATTTATCTATTTATTTACTTTTCCGAAAACATTATACGCGGCGAGATGGGATAATGCCGTAGGGATGAGAGCCGGTAGACTGGAGCAAGGACGAAATTTTTTCTTCATTTTTATTATAGACATTGAGGAGTCGAGTTCTATTTGGCCTCGGGCCAGGGATCCTTCGACCTTAACGATTTTCTCTGCTGCCATGAGGATACAAAGCAGCCTCTGCGAATCCTGCCCTTTACGGACCACCCGTTGTTATAATTTGAAGCAACTGCAACGTCGCAAATTTCTGCCCTTCTATTGCCAGCTGCCGACTTTTGTGAACTTTGTATAGATGAAATTATCGAGTTTTGTCTACTCCGCAATCTGGAACAGGTATACCGAAATTACCTCGACAGCGAAATAAATACTAAACCGAAAGAATAAAAGGGCAGATCCTTGAAAACTTCAAGGTCAAACTAATTGGACTCCGAATTCACGTCATTTTTGCTCTGTCAAGAGATTGAATTATATCATGTATTTCGCACGAATTTACACGAGAAGTGTATTCGGACACTTGCAACTCCACATGCAACTCGGAGTCAATTTTAATTCATTATTTATTTATACGCGATATATTTTTTTCATCGTACAAGTGAAATCGTTTGTAGAAAATGCAGGAGCGATGAAATTACAGGTGTGGTTTGGAAAAAAAAAGAAAAAAATTCTTCTCTTATAATCCGGGCAGGCGGGAATCGTTTCTTTATTTTTCACTCTACAGTTGGATCGTGTTGCTCGGAGATAATTAATTGGATACGATAAATCGAACCAGGTCTTTCACATCTGTGACACTTGGCATTCCTCGTTTAGCCCTGAGGGTCCCTTTACCGCGACGTAGGGATGCTGGGATGAAGAGATTAATCTTATTCCGAAACCCTCGAGCGGGCCAAGGCTGCCGGTTTTGCACTTAATACTATACAACCCATACCCCGTAACAAGTCTGACTTATCGGAATCCAGGTCAGGCTGTGGATACGTTTCTGGTGTACATTATCTACTGGGATGTTTGTCGATATTCTGACCGCATGCTCGACTTGTAATACTTTTATATTTTAACTCGATTTTTCACGATCATCGATCACGGCGAATCGCTTACGTTTGTTATACGTTGTGTTCGAAATTGAAAGTGCAGCGAATAGAATATGGTTGAATAAGCTATGGTCTCACTTTTAAATTTGCTAGATTTTATAACATTGTCCGAAAGTCTTCCGGGGTCTTTTTAGACTCTGCATGTTGTAACATTACGTGCGATGTCCGATTTGAATAAAATTACGTGATAGTTGTTTACGAAATCTAACTTTTCGAACATTAGCAATGATTTAGAATCCTGATGAGAGACGAGGCAAAGTTAATCAATCGGTGATAAGTTTATGTATCCATTATGGGAATCTTCTTATTCATTCAATGGCCGTTTAATATTTGCTCGCAAAAAGCACTTTGAGAAATGTACATTACATACCTTTTACCGTTGACACCTACTTGCGACAATACGATTTTACGTCTGCCATATGTGATCATCTAAAAATTTACATATCATACGTTCATCTCGCCGATGAATTCCGTGTGGTGTACGTTAGAGATGTTCTTCGCTGTTCATCGCTGTTGTCAAAATTATCTTCAGCTACACGCCTACTCTTGTGCCTATTATCACGATCATCTGCAGCTGCCGCAGTTGCAGTTGCAATTGCAATTGCAGCTACCGGTTCATCATCGTATCGTTTACTGTATTGACGTTTTCAGCTACTTTCACTCCTCCGGCGGTTATTTACCAGGAGATCGTCCAATCTTCTAATCATTCGTAGTCTCCTTCAAACTGCAGTACATCAAGAGTCTAGTTACGGCTTGCCTGAAGCGTTCGAACCGAGGTTCGAACCGTTCAAGTTCATTTAAAATTTTTCCGATCGTCATTCGACGTGACACGTTTCGACTGGACATTCGAAACTGCAGAAACAAGAACATTCCCGTCATCCGAGGAGTACTCGATATCGTATTTCGTTTTTTATTTTTTGCTTATATGACGAAGAAGACGAAGAAGACGTTGGAGCGGAAGCGATATTTTGCTGAAATCGATTCCGGATTTTGTTACGTTGTGGTCAACCGGTTCGACCGAACGTATTTCTTGGTGTTTGCTGAACATAGTATATGTGCGTCTACAATATCCTGTGTGCAGTTGCGGAGAACTAGATCTTGGGTTGAGCTATGGGCTCCTTTGCAACGACGTATGGTATAGACCGGAAGCCCTAGGGGCGCGTTTCGATGACCTCCTTGCTAAAGATCGAGATTTTAAAGTCTGGAGGCGTGTTCGAACTTATATGCGTGATTGCCGCTGCTCCTGCAGTGGCGGTTCTTGCGAGTGACAACCTGTAATAATATCGTCCATTATTATTAGTTAAAACAAAAACAAAAAAAAAAAACAAACTACGATCGTGAGATCGATGGAATGATCTAATATATTGAAACAACATAAACTGGAGGTTCAAAGAACCGTTCGATCGAAAGTTTCTTATCTGTAGTATAAAATAGCCCAAGTATAAGGACGTTCGCGAAGACGTATAATACTTGAAACTTTTTTCTTTTATCATACAACTGATTGTGAGCTACTTTTTGATGGAGCACTCTTCGATCTGCAATAAAAGTATTTATATACATATATCGGCATCGTCTTATTACGACTCCCATAAATATACGGTTTCTATTTTTATTTGGAAATTTATCACGACCGTAGCTACCCCTGATTGTAAAACCAGGCAATTCCTATCGAGTTAAAACCGCGGGGCCATAGATAACCTGGTATTATTTTTGTTATTATACGTTCTTCAAATCTCACCGCGCGTAAAATTCTGAAACGGAAACTTGTGGGTATTTAACGTATAGATTTTTCACCGAACGACCAATCTGGTTTGATGAATTATCATATTTCTTTGTTAGTAATTGAATGATAATTGTGCAATAATCAGCCGACTTACAGGTCGCACTTTTACCTACATAGTCGATATATGGTTCTGAGTATTTCAAACAACAATAAAATCTTATTTGCATAAATCAAAGTAAGATTCTTTTGTTATAATGTAACGTGAGCGTATTATGTCAGAACATGTCCATAGAAGGTGTGCTATTTAGGCGGCGGTTGTTGCTGCTGCTGCTGCTGCTGCTGCTTGTGAACGTGGATATAATTATTCAATGACAAAAAAAGATTGATATATACCTTCAATTTATTCCTTTTGCGGAATGATATGGCAACCTTTACTTGGCTCAAAAAAACCTCATTTACGCGATCATTATAACACGAACCCGGATCTCTTTTTCCTTCTCTCCTTATTCCTGAATCCATACCTATATGTATCTACTTATTTCATGAACTTCCTTGTCCAGTTTTAGATTACGTGGAACCTCGAACCTTCAGAAAACAATGAATGGAAACAATCGCCTGATATGAAACAATTAAAATTTTTTCAACAGTCGTCGCATGGTAATTCTTTCTCTTTCTCGCTTCTCATAATACATGCATGCGCTCGTAGAAAGTCCCCAGGGATCATCGTTGACTTTGCTAAATTCGTTTTTTTGTCTTTTGTTTTTTTTTTTTAAATCGTTTAAATGGGTCACTTCGTGGTCAGCGACATTTTGACCCTCGAGGCACTCCCGAATCACGTGGCTCATGGTCACATTAATTTCCGAATGGGTTGAAAAATAAAAAAAATTGTGCGAAAAAATGATTCGCGAGCGTGCCAATGTGACCTTCTAAGGTTACAGGATCGATGGTCAGATCTTCGACCCCTGTAAAAATGTAAGAAAAAATACAAACAAAAATCGACGATAAAATTCAGATTCGTTCTAAAATCATGAGAGAGCCATTTATTCGCATAAGTTTTTTTTTCTTTTTTCTTATTTCTTTTTTAGTTTGTTCGAAGGCAGCGAGATAAAGTCGCATTTAATGACTAAAAATTCGTTTGCGTGCCGATTGATGGACGGGGTTTACGTTCAAGTTACGTTAAATCTGATGGTCGTAGATATTATCGTAAGTTTTATACTCCTGAATATCTGCAATTACGTATATACTTATTCGGTGCGTCATGTGAGGGCTGATATATGTCGCTGCTTCGGATTTACGTTTTATATTCCCCGAGGAGAATATTTTTTTTTTTATCTATGCACCGTGATTCTTCGATGGCAACGACTCACCACCGCAGCTTACAGGAAGGAGACTAAGACGAAGGGGGAGAATAAAAAAGCGGGATAATAAGAGGAGGAAGACGAGGACCCGGTTCGCCCACGGGAAAGCCTTCGAGAAATCTGCACTCCACGTTATACTCGTACTTCGTCCACGGCTCCCATCGCCCAGGACGACGACTCCTTGCGCGAGATTGTAACGCTGACGAGCACGGAATGTTAATGGAAATCCTAAGATAATACTCGAGTAATTAGTTGATTTATGGATCTCAACGGCCCAGCGTGTTGCCGTCACCTTTTCATCGCTACAAAATCGCTACGATTTCACAAAGATTTAATACATCGTGCGATGTAATTAATAATCATCGCATCGGTTCGTGCGATGATTATTTTTGCGAATCATTAATAAATCACTCGATAATTAATTCATCATTTACGGAATTAAAATTCGTCGTGATTATTGATTTTTTTCAATCACATCAACATGTGGTCTTCGCCAGAACGTTATCCCAGATCGTGATGACTGGTAGCGAAATGTGCACCGCGACTTTTTAAATTTTGTTCATTTTCACACACACTGTAATACTACGCGATATTTAATATCCTGATATAATTAGCTACAAAATTACGTGCGTGATGTTCGATACAGAAATTACGTCAAGTTTGTTTTAAATGTATTTCGCTTTGACGCCATTCACATATATATTTATTACCCGAAACTGACGCATTGCGTAATTACCGGGTTAATATTATGCTGAAATATTACTACGAGTTTAATTAATTAAATAACTTGGACTTGACGGGGTTTTTATTTCAGAATTTTCGTTACGTATTATTCCTAGCTACTATATACACCGACACGTTGAGTGACATCTCGAAGCAGTTGGGACACAAAGTTTTTATAATAAAATTTCAATCGTTCATCCTACGGGCGTACCTTCATTATACTTGCGTGTATTAATATTTAATTCGTTGAAATTTGAATCAACGTTATACGATCTGCATCGTGCAACATTATTAATTATAATGTTATTATTAATTTATTTTCTCCTACGATTAATGGAACGCGGAATTAATTAAATATATATACTATATACCGTGTTACAAAATTAATCATCAAAACTTTCTACCTATACCTATACGTGATCGTTATTTATTTAGGATAGAAAAAAAAAAATTTCTCCGTTCAATTTGCAGTCCAGGAAAATATAACCAGTATTTCGATTCAACTGCATAACTTCACCCTGGTGTGAATTATTTCGGACAGTGAGTTGCGCACAAGTGAAATTTTATTACCTATGCATGTATAGTATAGTTGGCGATCGGTACTCGTTGACACATGAGATGCTGCGACTTAACAAAAAAAAATTGTCAAACAAAACGCGCTATAAATATACGTAGGTACAAGTTATAATATGGGTATACCTAATAAAACGTATACAAAAAAACCAAAAAATAAGAAAAAAATAAAAAAGAAGGGGGCAAGAAAAAAAAAGTAATGACAAAAAAGAAAATGGAAAAAACACCCCGCTGTTCAGCACAGTGGAATTAATTGCGTCCATGAGTACATTCTTCCTTTTCGGTGCGCGAGACTTGGCGGCTGTGCTCACTTGGTTGCCCTGACGAGTTGAAGTCTCGAGTTAATTCGACGAGGCGAATGATTCGGGACATTAACCTCGGGAAAGTGTCAAATGCAGCTAGCAGGCAAGACCTTCGTTACGGCTGCTGCTGCTGCTGCTGTACCACCGCCATATATGAAAGCCCCTAAATTTTTCAATTTCTCACACCTCGTTTAACCACCTCTGTAACGTTACACTCGATTCCACCGTTAATAAAACTGTGGGAATGGCGTCGATTCTCCGATAAACCAAATGGAAAGAATGAAAAATAAAAGAGAAAATAAAAATTGGAAAAAAAAGAATCACGTGAATAAGAATATTTTGGAGGATCCGGGCAAAACGTCTTTGTGTATGTTCCATTATATTCCATCTAGATTGCGAAAAATTTCTCCGAAATATTTATATGTCCGATAAAAAAGTAACCGAAGACTATATACTTTTTATTTTTATTTGTTTATTTATTTATTTTTTTTTTCATATGTTTTCGTCGAATGCCGCAGGTGGAGTGCTACAGCGAGGTTATGCGCTCTAGAGTCTCGAGTCGTCTTTACAGATCTAGACTCTAGGAAGTAGTTGCGACTAAAGTGGGCCGCGCCCTGCCCTAGTAGGTACCTCCTGTAATTAACACCGCGTGGATTAATTACGAGGAGTCAAAATGTCGCGCGACTCGTTTTGAGTTTCACCACGACATCCGATAAAGTTGCTCCACTTTCAAGGCCCCAAAGAGTTTTTGCGTTTTTTTCTTTCTTTTCTTTTAAATGAGCCACCATAATTTCACGCGATTAAACTATACACGGTATTTGAATGACGGTATAAATATATGGTGAGTTTATTTTGTACCGAGAATAAAATTTTTGAAAAGTCATTCTTTAACTATACCTGTACAGTATGGAAGTTCTTTTTCTTTTTTTTTTTTATTCATACACTTCCGATCATCTCCATCTCAATTTTCTCACGACGATCCGATTTCTCGGTATAGACATAAATGTATGGCTTACCGCAGTACATCCGTTAAAAAGTATATAACCCAATTGAAACCTTTCGATAAAGAAAACATAACCTCGCATTCGCTTCGTCTCTGCATTTTTTAAGCGACACGAAATTTCGATGGTTGAAATTTTGATGGTGGATTAAATCTTTCATCTTTCAGATGTACAGAAAAGAAATGTGGAAGCGAAGGGTGAAAAATTAGTCGCCTCGTGTTGTATAACTTCTCTATTCAATTTTCATTCACTTTGCATGTGTAATGACACCTCCCACGCAATGGTGATATAGTCACGAGGCCAATTGGATAACAACTATACCGGGTAGTTTTGCCCGAATTAGATTCATCGAGAACGATAATAACGGTCGCCAAGGTCGAAGGGGAATCAGCTAACGTGTTTGTCTCGATCGTATCGTAAATTTAATTTGGGAAGTTGTGTAACAAATAATCACAGGGGGTTTAAAATTCCGGACTTTTAAGGGTCGGTTTCAAACGGCTCGAAAGGCTCGTGTTTTATTTGATTTATTTTCAACCAGATTTGTCACTTCAACTCACACAATACCTAATACGTATAATCGAAATTCGCCACCCTACAAATTGGATACCGTTAAAAGCTCGTGCACGAATTAAATTAAGCGCGCTAAAAGCCCGGCGCGGCGTCGTTTTTCACACTTCGCGTTTACCACGTAATCTGTACGTAGGAAATCGAAACTTTTTTTTTATCGTCGTCCGCGAAGAGTGCAAATAATCGCTAAAAAATTTTCGGATAAAATTTCATAAGTTATCATACCGGGAGTTTTCCAGATTTCGTTATATACAGCCTTATTATATAGAATCGTGGTACCCAAAAGTGTTAACCAACTTGATAAGAGCTTGATAACTTGTAACGATCATCTTATTGGAGGGGGGGAACGACTATACTCTACACATAAATAAAATGTCGAATCTTTCGCGGCACGTGTGCGCGCTTGTTTGGACATCAATCTGAGCGATCGTTTCAAATTGCACCCTGAACATCTAACGCGAGTTGGAAAACCAAGTGACGATCATGAAGTGTCTTGTGTCTATGAATGGACGAATATCTTGACATTTTCAGTGGTTAATCTTCATAAAATAAATCTGTGAGAAATAAGTGCCAGACTTAAAATTTTTCGATGTATGATAAAAAAAGCGAAAAAGAAAAAAAAAAAAAAAACAAAATGGAAATGCCAACGAAAATCCCATCGGTAAAAACAAAACGAGGGTCTGTAACGTATGGGGGAAACAAAAACTTCAGTTATAAGGTAGAACCGCAAGCTTTTTTTTTCACGCTTCAAGTACACGGTTAATAATTTTATAATAATTCATTTGTATCGCTGTGTATTATATAGTTATGTTACGTACAAGTAAACGTTGCAATGCTGGCGGTCTATGTTTATAACAGAATATGAGTCAGCTATACGCACTAACTGAGAGCTATTATCCATGACCAAATAAGGTCGCTCCTTTCGCCCGCAGACAATTATCACTTGCCTCGATCTCCAGATAAGATGGGTTCAAATTAAACTGACGACTAGGTGTATAGATGTGTTCGTTATCAGCTGCCTATGAGAGACTGCCGGAGAGAGAGAGAGAGAATGATTTGATATTTGATTTTTTGTGCCGGTAAATCAAAGATTTGTTCTTCTATCGTCTGTGCATGCTTATCACGTATATGTTTCACTGTATATTACCACGCTTGTAAAACTCGATCAACGATCGAGAAACGATATCTCGGTTAAAACTCGTTATTTAATAATTTCATCACGAATCGTGACATTTTTTTCTTCACGGATCATCACGTTACGTGATGTGACATTAAAAAAATTGGACGATGGGGCTCGCCGGAGATTACGTTTCAAATACTAATTGGTTGGTTGAAAGTGAAACTAATTCTTATATACTTCTGAAATCACGCTCCTCTTCGTCGTGTTGAACGTTGCATAGTTTCATGTAGTTTCGACGTCTCTGGCGGAAGAACTTACGATCTAAAATAGCAAACGCTTAATGTTTCCTGGTTCGATCAATCAATCGATCAGGTGTGTTGTAGATGAAGCACCAGAAACGGAAGACTGTTACGAAGAATTGCCGATTAACGATGACGTTAGTCTTTTGTTTTTTCTTTTTCCTTCTTCGCTTTTGTTATACGCGATGTTTTAGAGCATTGAATTCGCATAGAACCAAAGAAATTCGTTTTGCTCCGCCGTAATTTCAATAGCCAACTATAATAGGTGTTGCAATTCGCGTTCTTCGTTTCATACGTTTTTACTCCGGTATAAAATATCGGTGAGTTAAGTCACGTTTTTCGAGACGGTAAATGCTACAAGAACAAACGTGTGCCACGATCCCGTAGTAGGATTGGTTCCTTTTACCAGCGATCTTTGCGAATATCCCAGGATCCTCTCTCGTCTGCGGGTCTTTAGGTCGCGACTACTGGCGCGTGCAAATCGCGCCTATAGAATTGCTCTTCGAAAGTCTAATGTGCTGGTGCACGTTGCTCAATTGCCATCCTTCTTAGAAAGATCCGTATCGTCATACGAGAAGAATTTCCCAGTACATATATTATATTTTACATACACCTCATTCCCGACTTACAACTCTTCGCTGCTTCTTACTTTTTTTATCTTCGTAAGAACGAGTATTAATATGTAAAGAAAAACTAGGCCACTAGTTCCGAGCTTCTTCTTTAGCTAGCAGCTCATTGTTTTTACGAATATAACGTCTGCAGCTGAGCATATGAGACTTTTGAGGTTGAAAATTCACGTGGGTATAATAATACGTAATCGCAACTTCAATGAATTGAGTATGGAACTGACGCGCACTGGAGTACTGAATACACATGACATCTGTTATAATAATTCGCTCGCAAGTACAATGTCGAATGCAGTCTAAGAGTTTTATTCCAGACGGCAGCAATCTGACGATGCCTTTTTTCTTTTTCACGTCTTCACGTCTGAATTTGAAAATCACTGGCAGGTCTTTTCAGTCGAAAATACGCAGTCGAAGATCAAAATTACTGAGAAACTGATCGATCATACACAATACGTATAGCATCTTCAATTGGCTCGATTGAGATTGATGTATGTTTTTTTTTCTCTCAACACGAAATCGACGCGGCGACAGGTACTATCTAACGGATTCGTTTGGGGCCCTAGACTTTAAATATATCAACGATTTGATCCACGGATGAACCGAAAATCAAACGGGTGATCGATGAAAATTTAAGTCCTGTTTTACTCATTGGGATACCTATCGCACGACGACTGATTAATCGGAGAGTTGTCTCATCCTCCGGACCATGAATGGATCGCCTTGAATAAAGATGCCTATTTTCATGGCTATTGTTGTCTGATCAAGAGTTTGGTCTGCCCATAAGATACTTTTTGGTAAAACATCGTTAACGTACATACCTATGTATGGGATGTACACCTAGCTGCCGTATACATATGTAGTCGGAATATATTCGCACCCAGATGATAAGCATCAAAACAGACAATAGCTGACGATGTATAAGAAACTCGACGAACGGTATAATGTCATTAAGGTAGAACTGCAGATGACTCATTGACACACAATAAAAGTAGGTACACAGCCGCTAAATATTTCCCCCAGATACGTATTTAATATTACGGATGCCAATCGAGGTCTTCCAAAATTTTATGTCTTTGGAATTAGTTTTTCATTTTTCGTATTTCGCGAGTGATGGAAATACCATTATGATTTCTGAGTTGTGCATAGTGTATCACGTACGAAACGACAAAGAAATTTGATGCAAACTTGCAGATTCTTTTCATTCGTATCGCGCGCGATTTTTTTTTTCTTTTTTCTTTTTTCTTTCTCATAGTCGATACACGTCGACGGAGCTTTCCAGATTATAAATTACGCTAAATTCATTTCCAGCGAATAAACGAACTGCAATTTGATTAATCTGAACAAGTGCATGGGGAATATTATATTACACACGTAACACTCTTCCTTCTATACTTTCGATTTGTGAACTGAGCTATTGCAGCAGGTGAAATGGCATGAGGTAAATCCTCAATAGTATAGCGGGGAGTCTCGAGTTCCAACGAAGCTGCATAAATGCCGTGGGAAGATTTCATCCCGATATGTATATCCCGATCCAGTATCTCTTTCTTTTCTAAAATATAAATGAAAAATCGATCTTCAAGTTACCCGCCGCGCCGCTGCACTTTCCATGCCTTACGATCCCGCGAAAGAAATCTAAACTGTATAGAGAATGCAAATCTTCAAAAGATCATTGAAACCGTATTTTGTTCAGAATGAAAGATAGAAAGAGACAGATGAGAAGAAAAAATTCGTTTTTTTTCCCACGATTTATAAAATTGTACTAGAAAGTAGCCATGCAAATAATTGTCATGTTATTGCAATAGTGTAATTTTACTCTTTCTTTGCACCGTTAGTAAGTTGACTCGACAAACGTGACTGACATAGCGGACTTTCGATTGTCCTTAAGTGTAGTTAGGATATGCTGGCCAAGTTTTGCTATCGCGGATTGACATAACGGACGAAAATTCATTCGATTCACGTAGGATATACGATATTAATGCCACATGAATTTACGACGAGAGTTGAGTTTGAAAACGTTTTTGAAATATAATAATAATCATATCACCGAGTTGAAGTAACCGCAGGTGAAATTGTCGCGATTCTTATAGCTTGCGTGTGTTATAACGTACCTTTGACTTTACGGTAAAACTAAATTTAATATTGTTAACTTCGCACGTACATAAATACGTCACGTACACATACAATAATAAGTTGTACAGTTGGCGACCCCGCGTGTTTGACTAGGTCGAGTTGTCTGTTAAGTTGACAATTATGGTGCCGACTTTTCTGATGCCTAAATATAGAGTTTCGCCTGTACTGACGGTTAGTATATCAGCAATTGACGCACACCTGTAACGTCAAAAACGTTGGTGAATCGCGCCCGTTTGTTCGCGCGAAGGTTTTCTCTTGCCGGTCATTTGCCTCAACTCACCCGTTGTTAATCGGAAGAAGGAGAAGAAGGAGAAAAAAACGACGTAAAACTGAAAATAATAAAAATAAAAATAAAAAAAATTGAAAAAAAATATAAATGGCGCCCGGGAGTTTAACTTGACGGAAGTCTGAAGACTCAAAGTTGTTTGGCGAGTCTGAATGCACTTCCGGGTCACATAAACTCGCCCAGTTAACCCCAATAACGTTAATTAACGTCGCACCAAGTTTTACATGGAACTCACTCTTCGCGGGTACTTTGTAATTATAATAATATACAACGTTTATGAGAACGATAAGCGGTTCCTTCCGTACAGCGAAAAAAAGTAAAGGAATAAAAGCAAAAACAAAAAAAATCAAAGAGAGAAGAGAGTTACGGTAATTATAGCTGTAGCGGGGGAAGAAAAGTTGCGTTTCTTTTTTGGCTGTTCATTTAGTTTGATAATAATTATCAACCGTTTGATATAATCGATACTGCAGTAAAGATCGAATGAATATATCGAAGGTGATTTTTAATCGGTAAACTACGGGAACAAAGTATTTCCTGTTCGTGGAACGATCTACCGATCTCTGGCGGTTGTTTGTTTTCTTTTGTTTTTTTTTTTTTAATGAACAAGCGTTAACTATATTCATTATTTCAACGCAAATTGTCCGAGAAAACAACTTGACGCTTTAATTGACTTTAATTTCATTATAACAGGTCAAACAGCGCGGGTATTTTTAAATCCCGGGTGGGTATAATATCGTGTTTTTGCCGATCGATATTTTACACGTGACAAAATAAATGTGGTAAAAATTTGACGTTTCGTTTTACGGAATTTATTATACCGTCTAGATAGATAGATTGTACGTACAAATGCGTGTGCGATTTATTCGATTAATGGGTCATACTTACGTATTATTGCGCATGGGTGTAAAAAAAAAATCTATTCATATATCCCCGCGCATAAGATTATATTGTAAATAATGTTAAACGCTCGTTATTTCCTGTGTAATTACGGCTATCACATTCACTTAACCTGTGCACGATTCAGGTCAGTAGTTTCCAGATTAATACACGCGTCGCGTTGATATAACTCGATAACGACGACGAATGGTCTACCTATATCTACATACAGATACATAGTTATAGTTATAGTTTACCATAAAAGATCGTCTATAATCTACCGACGCGAACAACTGTTATATTCTCGAACATTACAAAATACCAACTCATATAATAAACACTGACGTATAATAATATAAAGTTATAAACCAAAGAGAATTACGCCCTCCTAAACACACCGATAGGTATTTAGGTGAACACCTTGCTCGATTTGTTCTACTGGCATGTGCTTGTTGGTTAAATCGATCCCTGCATTATCGCAGGAAATGAAAAAAAATTCTTGGTTTAGAAAACAAAAATTCTGGAATGAGAATTCCTTTTTGGAAGCACGAGAACACTTCTGTTCCGGGTGTTCCGTTTTTTCTCATCTCATTTGTTTATTTAATTATTTTTTTATTTTTTTATCAATGCTTGATTGTGTTCGACAAAATCGATGTTGATTGCGGGATATAAGGTACATAACAGTCTGTACGTAACACACATAGAAAGGATAGGGTAAGCGGACCGGTAGATAAATTTAGATAAGGTATTCTCCTATTACTAGTCAGCAATTAGAAACGATATTATATGATTGCAAAGTGCAACAGCTGTTGCAGCAGCCGGTGCAACTTCGTGTCCGGCAGGCTTACAGGTGCAGCAAGTTTTAATCCTACTGCAGTTTATACGTACGATTACTGGTTACGTGTAATAATGAATAACGACCAAGTCGTGATTGAGGGAATTTTTTATTTCAAGAATCCGTAGGAGCCGGACCGTCCGCTGCACCCTGCAGAAAAGCTGTAATATTTTAAATACGTATATAAAACGAACATTACAAAATCGCCGTATATATATAATAATTATAGCGATCATATTTAACATCGGAATATACTATTCGCAAACAAGTTGTAAATTTTCGCTGTAATCGATGGATGAAATTTCATAAAATAATACAACTTATTGAAAAGAAAGAAAAAAAAATACAAACAAACATCTGCTAAGGTATCCACGCAATCTTCGATTCACGCGCTTCGACGTCTCATCTCTGTTTGATTTTTTGATTTTTTTGTTTCCTTATTCATTCGTTTTTTTTCTTCCATTCAAGTATCTGTGCATAATTCTAAGCATCGTCCGAAGGTGCGAGATAAATACTTATATCATGAATAGAAAGTCCATTTCCGTTACAACGACGAGGAATATCACGTGCTGGGTATACACGAGGTGTACATAGAAGTCAACTCGTCGATGGTATGTGACTTCCTTGTTTAAACGCCCGTTACATAGGATATACGTATATATACCCTGTACTCGACAAACTCACATTACACGGTTTTTCTTGTTCACATTATCTGGAAAGTCACCTGCATTTGTAGGTAATCGTGTATTTTGTAGAAAAAATATTTCCTCGGGGGGTCTATGCGGAAACTAATGAAAAAAAAATGAAAAAAGAATTATCAATAATATTAATATCGCCCGTAGCGAAAGTTTGTTCATTTCTTGTCGATTGCTACGCTCATTTTATAATTCTGGAGTCAAAGAACTGTATAAGAAAATACATTACGTACGTACAATACCTATGTACGGATATTATAATCTGTAATGACTCGAAGACTTCCGTTTTTCATCGCTTACCTCACGCGTCATTTCCGCTTATTATTTATTACTTGCGATCTACAAGACTCGATGTCTGCCCAAGATACACGATATCTGATCTATTTATAGATCGGCTAATACGCTGGCAATTAAATATTTATAGATCCATGGCATCTACATTATGTACAATATGTATATTACAGATAGGGTCGGTCGTTCGGTAAAACCGGCGGTGGTCGATGAGGGAAAAACTTTCTTGTACATGTACACAGTTATGAGACGCAAAAAAACTTGCTCAATAATAATTCAGCTAACGAGGATAATTATCTCGTCGTTGGGTAGACGTCGACGTCTGGTTTAATATTCCCGCGTGCTGCAACACCAGCAGAAACGATCACCATTCGCTCTGTACCCAGCAATTCTGCGCTATCAGAAACGTTTTTTTTTTTTTTATTTTCAGTCTTTTTCATATAAAGTTTATAAAATCTTGACGATTGTATAAAAATTCAAAATTTGAATAAGTCATAAGTTTTAGAATCAGTCCGGTAACTAATTCAAAGTTTGATCACAAATATAATATCGACGGCTCGAATAAATTTTTTTTTACATTTCTGATTTCAGGCCGTAAAATTGGAGTCTGTTCACCCAGGAAGGACGCGTTACCTCGTCGTTGTATCCTGTACGGGACGTCAAGATGCCGAGGAAAGTTGTCTTCTCGGTATAGATTGCCACGCAAGGGCTACGGTCGGCCTTGTTTTAAGAGTCCTCGCCGACACCGCGATCACATTGGACGGGGATGGGTGAGTTTAAAAATGTCTTTTTTTTCGTCCTGTTTTACCGTCACGACAAAGTGCATTATATATATATATATATATATATATCTATAATAGCTAAGTCCTGATTAATTATGGGATAAATCATCGTCTCGGTGGAAATAAAGCTCGACGCGTTTACCGATTATTCGTTATACAACTTTGATATATTCAACATCAGCCGATATTCGGGTCCGTTTTTTTTTTTTAATGGTGGAAAACGTAATCATGTTAATTATTGGCGGCTACACACATATTGGTTGTATACGGTACTCGTCGCGTAAACCGCGATCATGTCGTAATTGTCGGGTTACCGTTACACAATCCCCCAAGCTGCACCGATACGATCCATTCGCCGATATATATAATTTACTTGTTATCTTTATGTAGCTCACGGTACAATATATTGGTAATTTTATTTTATACACGCCATACTTCAAGTGTATAATATCATTCTGCACCCCCGGAGATTTATATTCTCGCAATACATAACGTACCGCAATATGATCAACTGCATGAAAACGCCCATCAATTAATTCCCGCCGAAAACTGTAATTTATACTACGCAATATCGCGCTGCTGAACTAACAACGGACATTATAACGTGTCATCGGAACGGTTAAATTAACGTTGATTTATTAATTATACGTGAAAGTTGTACGTATAGATCCTTGAACGATGACAACGATATCATTTGTATAGGGTCAGCGCTCGAATGTTCCCTTTAATTCATATTAGCCTCAGATATCGTGATGGGATTGAAATTTGAACGAAAATTAAGTTACCGAATATAATCGAGCCCGTAGCTTTACGATGTATTATGATGATTGATTTTTTACTTGTTTTTTTTTTTTTTTTTCTCTCTAATTTACAGAGGTTTTAGCGTGAGCGTTTGCGGTCGTCAGCACATCTTCAAACCGGTGTCTGTACAAGCCATGTGGTAAGTTATTTTTATATTATATTTTAAACACGCGCTTCTCGCTTCTTAAATTTTTAATGACCCAATCGATGATTTGGATGATGTGTTTCTTATTTCATCGTATACACGTATCGCAATACCGATCGATATATTTTTGAATTATCATATAGCTCCATTTATGAAAGTCGATGATTCAATCATCATCCGATTGACTAGATATTATACAAGTGTGGCACGGGGTCATCGTATCGATCTAATAATCGTATCGAATGGATATAATGGATTATGGATTATGGATTATGAATTATGAATAATGTAGGCAATCCTGAACGGGTGGTCGCCAATCCTCATCAACATCATCGCCCACTCTTATACGAAAAGATGACTGACAGCTTCATACATATATATATATATGTTCAATGTATACTTCATTTTTTCATCCCACCATCTGCCTATACCTGTATATGAGATACGTTACTGCAAGTCCATTTGACCAGAGTGTAACCCTCAGAATTTTCATGATATTTTAGAATTATTATTTTTTTTTTTGCAAATTCTTGGACCGTTGAAAAATTGATTTTTTACCACAAAACATTTCTGGAATGTAAAAAAATATCGTTAAAAAACTAATTATTTTAACTTATTGGACCTGTCGAAATTTTATCGCGATTACTGCAGATTTGCAAAAAAATGCTTGACTTATCGAAAAAAAATTTCACAATGTTACAATAATTATTATATTTATTTGTTTTGTGATAATTTTATTATTATTTGTTATTATTATTTTTCGCCCAATGATTAGGTATATAATTATAAAAGTAAGAGCTGACTTCATTATAAAATACCAATAATGCACTTATTATACCTATACAGAATATACTTTTGTTTCATCCACGTTCGTGCAAAGTGAAAAGGGAGTGGGCAGAATTTTTAATTATTTTTCTTCATAAATGCATCAGGCAAGAATTAAATACAGTTATATATACATACACATATTTGTTGTATAATATATACGTGCGGTGCGCGCTGAATCCTTCAGAGGAGATGAAATCTCTTCGCCCACCTCCGCTAAAGGAGCAAGCTTTAGACAGAGCCTCTTTTCTCCTCTCATTCTCTCATACATGATAAACTCTGACGTTTATAATTAGTTTTTCATAGAAATTACAAAAATTAAGAACACCCACGCGCGTGTTAATTCTTAATATGTTATTATCATTCACACACAAGCCGCATCGCATACCCAGTACCTACGTTGTACTATATTTTTTAATTATACATTTTCCTAACGGATTTAAGTTTCGTTTCATTTTGGCTGCCAAACAAACGTTACGTGGATCAAAGAATGATGCCTGTTTTCACATTTTTTTATATTTAATTCCTTTGTTTTCCATCAGAGGTCACGACGATCTTCTCATTTTTGCCAAAAATAACACTGCAGCTTTTACGAGGAAACAAAAATTTTAAGAGTGCAAAATTTATTCGAGAGTAAAAACACAGTTGAGGTTATTTCGTTTTTCTATGACGTCTCGTTATTTTGAAAACAAAAAATATCTACATATATCTGTATGATAAAAAGTAAAAGAAAGAGACAAACCAATCGCGTTCACCTGTATGAAAAATATTTTCATATTTGGATGGTTATTGATCTTTTTTTAATTTCATTACATCTCCGTAGATTGGGTCATGCCATTTCTGGATTATATATAGGTACTATCTTCTATACCTGACAATTATTATTTCTGCACGCTTAATTATATGCCCGATTCTTCAAATTCTGACGTTTTCAATTATTTTGATATTCATAGCAATCTTTGCAGTTCTTTTCATTACATGTTCCTATCTTAAAAACGAGGTATTGCCAATTTATTGCTCCAAAAAGTAATAAAATGAGGATATCTCGATGAGATTTATTTTTAGCTTAATTTACTCGTCGGCTTCGTGTTCCTGAGGTCAAAATACGTTAAAAAAGTGTGCAGCGATCGATTTTGAAAATACTTCATTTTTAACCCCAAAAGCGCAAAAAATCTAAGGTATACCCCTTTGGATTTTTGTCGATTTTTGAACGAAAAATGAAGTATTTATAAAATCGATCGTATGGCGCTTTTCTAACGTATTTTGACCTCAAGAACACGAATCCGTCAACTAAATTGAGCTACGAATTAATCCTATCGAGATATCTCAATTTTTCCGCACCGAAAAACGAAAAATTGGCGATAACTCGATCAATTTTATAGATGGAACAATTTAGCTCGTGGATTCGTATTCCTGAGATCAAAATACATAAGAATATCATAGCAAACTCAAAAAAATAAAAGGTTCATTTTTGACCCCAAAATCGGAAAAAATCTAAGGTTTGGACCCAACGTCCAAACCTATATCCTGAACATAAAATTTAAATTGCGATAACAATAATGCAGATTGATAAAAAAAAAACTCTTAACATGTGATGCGTCTGAAATATAACGATATGAAATTTAAAAAAATAGTAGACCAAAATTTAGAAAACAAATGAAATTAAATGCGGCGCGCGTGCAATGCCGGTTTAATAAAATCAGCAAAATTTCTCACAATACTTCGAATTAAGAAATCGTGCATAACTATTATGATTATGCATATTTATATATCTATATATCTATAGATAACGAATACTACGAATCATGCAGTTCGTATGTGTACCTATATTAAAAAACAAAAGAACGAAGAAAAAATAAATACATAATGCAAGGCGAATAAATGACGTCTGTTATAGAGTTCGTCCTTCGCAATGCATAAATCCGTTGGTAATAAAATGAGAATAAAGAAAAAAGGCGAAAAAATGCACGTTGAAAAGAGGGCATAAAGAGTGGTTAAGAACGAGTATCTGGTTCATTAGTAGCTAGTCCTGTTTCTGCGTTTTACTTCGTTAGGTATCGCGTATCCAACTGTTTGTTTTTGATCGCCCCTATAAATAGCGTTAGGTTTTGGTTCAGGCAACACCACGAGGCGGACGTCGAACAGCACCCTATTACAACGTGCGCTCTATAACCATCTTCGTATATTATTATAAAATATTGTAATGAAGTATACATCTATTTATATATTATTCGCCATCGTGTTTAAAAGTTTTTTCAAAGATTCAAAATCACGCGGACGAACTAACAACGATCGTACGTCGTTCATTATCGCCAATTATAATTGCAAGGAGATTTACTACAGGTGGATTTTACGCATTGGAATTATTTAATTATCATACATAGAATCGAAATCTATCAATTTTTATGCGATTGATGTACTGAAAGAAAAAAAAGAAGATATTTGTTCGACTGGAATTGTTTGCAACTTGGCGATTTTTTATTTCCTTGATAATGCGCATAATATTGGTCGGGATTGATTTACGAACGAACTTAAAAAATTTCTGATGTTTCGGTAGTCGACCCAACTTGGACCTCTCTCGCGCTTGGTGGTGGTGTGTTAACAAAACGCTGGGGCGTCCCGACGCTTGCGGGGAAGATGCGACGCCTAGCGTCGCTATTATTAGCGCACCTCGTGGTCCCGACCTCCAGCCTGGTGGCCGACCAACGCCCGCGCCTTGTATGGACCCGTCGCGACGCCACTCATTGCCAAACTTTCTACCAAAAATTCATAAAATGTAAATAAATTTATAACCGATCGTGAGAACCTCCGGAAAATCTTCGTTCTACAACGGAGTTACAAGGCGAATGCGACGATATAATGAAATTGTTACAGGGATATCCGAAATGGAAAAAGTTTTTCTCCCCCCTGAAGTTTGCCGAAACACCGAAATTAATGAAAAAATATATACCTTCGGAGCCGTACATTAAATATCTGATAATTCAATTAAGATATTAAATGGAAAGAATTTGCACAAATCAGACACGTTGATTACCAAAAAAAGGATAAGAAACAGAAAAAAAGACAAAGTTCAATTGAAATTCAATGATATGTTTGCATCTACCTGGACACACGGTGATCCGACGCGAAAAGTAATCGGCTAATGAATGTTCGATGATGATTATTATTCGCGTCGCACGCAATAAGTGACATAATGATCGGCGTAGTTATAGCGTAAAGTCTAATTGATTCGCGTGCGGATTCTCCGGGCGTAAATAGGTAATTAACCACACCCTTACTTGGTGTACGTTCAATCGCGATTGTTTAATTAATCCTAGATACTTACCATAATGTGTAATGTGAACTTAACCGACGTCTCCTATAAGAAATCTCTATGTAGAATGTAGATGTTCGATGTTTCGATGGATGCAAGGTAACTTTGAAAAAAAAAAAAAAAAAAAAAACGCTTACGGAACTCATTTCTGTTGACAAGGCTCCGCAGGGCAGTTATCGAAAGACATGTTATAAATACATAAATTTCATTCGAACGTTTTCATCATTCGGAACACTCTTTGGTGATTTTTAACTCTTTATAGGTGTTCAAAAAAGGAATGGTAGCTGGTAGTACATAATTTTAAAATAAATGGGTATCGGATGTTCATATACGCCATCAATATCATTTCTCGTACGTGGGGTCGTCTTTGAGAAATACCGCGCGTACTCTTTTTTCGCTATATATGCGAGTATCGACTCGACTTTACTTTTGACTTTTATATATCGAGGACGTATAGTATTTACGTTCTCTGTAAATGATTGACCACAGAAGAAACTATATCGAGGGACGTTCGCGTCCGAAGAGTTGCACGAAAAACTTGGCCTCTTCGGAATCAGGGTAACCGAGCCTCAACGCAGCTATATGCGGAGAAGAAAATGTCGTCGATTTGAATGAAACGACATTTTTATGATCTCATCATACCTCTGAAGATGTTGAAAACAGAAACACATGTAAATCACATCGGTTCAAATTGAGAATCT
Organism: Athalia circularis; assembly: GCA_963978495.1. NCBI lineage: Eukaryota > Metazoa > Arthropoda > Insecta > Hymenoptera > Athaliidae > Athalia > Athalia circularis. Next base: position 23,854,383 of record OZ021702.1, read on the forward strand.
GCTAGCACGGGATTTAAATTTCAAATTTCCAAAATTCCCTACAAGATTAAAAAGTTTTCAAAGATTTAATTATCCAGCCACATCCGTCGTCCATGTGGTGTGTCTGTACAGGTTATTTCTTCCGTACAATAATAACTATTTGTCTTCATCCGGAAATCAATTTGATGATCGATTTATTCGCGATGACGATCGTAGACAAATCGGTTCGTGCGTATCTAACAAAATGATGTATAAAATCTTTGTACACGTCTGTGAGGTGCGAGATGAATGGAAACTAAGTGGGCAGACGATGACACCGATTATATGGGGGACGTCTATAAGTTATTTGTGCATTATGTGTATAAAGCATACCTACGTCTTTGATGCTGCAGCGGAGTAAGATTGATCTTTGGTTATATACCGGTCGTGGCTATATCGACGTTGTGCACATCGTTCTTGATCGGTACTGTAAAGGTAGGTGGGACTGGGCAGGATCCCATGGATGGGTAAAGGAGTCCTTATAAGGTCGTTGCCACATGAGGAGACGTCTCTGTATAAAACGCAGGGTCGAGGTATCCCATTCATCGGATAGGTATAGTCGGTACTCCAGTAGCATAAAATGCAGTAGAAAGAGCAGCATCGACTCGATTTATCCAGCGACTTTGCCATGATTTTCTAGTCCAGATCGAAACTAGGATGTCGGTCGAGGTGACCGCAGGAAAATTCCGAGGTTGAAGTAAATTATTACTAGACAATTTTTTTCTCTTACGGTTACCATAACTCTACCAATGGCATGCGAATTCAGCTCTGTGGTAAGTGGATATAAAATTTTTTGGTCACGCCTCTGAGCGCACGCGATGCAGAGTTTGGACGATCCATTTTCAAATACATTTGACATATTTTTCGAAGATTTTCCATCCAGGCTTATAGTTGATTTTTTTTTTTTTTTTTACCTTCTCTCTGATGTAAATTTCAACTTATCTTGTATTCAGGGCTATTTGTTTCAACCTTGTCATATGGTCCCCACGTGTATCTGAGTAAAAGCAGCCGCGGACCCTCTAGTCCCTCAATTTAGTTGACAAGGTCGCGTTTCCTGCGGGTAGTTTTCAAGGTTGAAAAGTTTGGCGTCGTGAGACAATTCCCTAGATACACTATACATTATACTAATTTGCGTATACTACGGTACCGTTATTTTTATCTCATCGTTTTTCTAAGGCCACGTGAAGTCTTCAGCTTATAACACCAATTTAGAACGCATGTACCTCGCTTTATGTCCTTTGTAAATAGAAGCGTTAATACATGTATTAAAATTCCTCATCCACACATGTGGCTTTATCCACCCTACATAAGCCTATCACGTTTCTCGGAATTCATACCCATGTATAGCTTGACTCTTATCGAAATTATCTAACACTGTTCCGAGGCGGATTTGATCACGTGTGTAGTCCGGGGGCGTTTTTAAACCGTGATAACCGTAAAAAGCTGTAGGGGGCGTATATAGCTATATATATACAGACAAAGAATGAAGAAATGAAAAATTGAACGTTCATATTTTCCTACTCCAAGAAACATCAAGGACTCGCAGACGATGTATTTTACCAAACGTTCATCTATTTCGGTTCATCGTTGTTCCTTTTGTTATATTTTCTTTTTTCATTCAATCTTTTTTTTTTTCTTTCCATTTTCTATTTTCAGGGTGTATCGTACTTTGGTATTTAGAATTGGCTAGCGGTTAACTTCCGGTAGGCATAACTTTACGAGTGCCATGCGTTTCCTACGGTTGCGCAATTCGAGTTCAATTGTATATACCGTATGTATTATATTGTGTATGTGTTTGTTGGTATCACGTTTGGATGAAATGAGAGTCGAAGACTTGATGTAGGATTTTTAGTGACTCAATTTTCGCATTCTTTATTTCTAATTATATGGTGACTCATCTTTGACGAGGCGAAAATGCTAATCGTTCAGAGTCTAGTGCTCAACCGCGTAAATATAAAAGACGCGGCAACCGCGTTCCTTTCATTCCGCACGGGATTCTGAACGATCGTATTCGTGGATCATTTGACGTTTAATTGTACGGGTTTTCTCTGTCGATCCTGATGCCGCTGCCCGCCCGTACGTGTCCGCCTCCGGAAACACAGACAAATGAACCGAACCTCGATCCCGTTCGGATGGCAATGTGGCCAATGACTCAACTGGCGACTCCCAGTTGCCATATTTATTTGGCAATGTCCTAGTTCTCTCACTCGTATAATAAAATATGGTAATCGATTCTCAACGATTAAAAGTGAAAAACCACCAGGGAGAATATCGTCGTTGAGAGATGCATTCAACATCGATGACTAAAACTAATTCGATTCCGCAAAACTGTTTTTATTTTATATTTTTTCAATTTTTAAGCTCAAGGACCAAAGTGTGAAAATATGGTAATCGGTTGAGATTGGTATACGGGAATGAATCTTCGGAGAAACCCGTTTTTTTTTCCTCGTAAATAGGATGGGGCCCGTTTTGTCTCTGGAGATGACAACCCACATCGATGTATATCGGATTTCATTCAGTCTCGAGATATTCAATGATCTCATAAAACGTATAGTATCGAGTACAGATCATATAATCATTCTCGCGTGTAGCTCTCGTCGTTCTGTCTATAATTTAATAGAATATATGTAGATGGCACCTGCAGTGTGTTTTATGATATGGAAACATACAAATGTATGTATGTATATATGTATAACTTCAGTGAAAGGAAACGGTTTGATTACACGCTGCAATGACGGCATTGCATTCAAAAACAGCTGGTGACATCAACTCCACCTGCAAAACGAGATTGAAAAAAAAAGAAACAAATAAATAAAAAAAAACTAGACGAACGGAAAGAGATCAGATGGACAATTTATTTTCAACTAGCAACGAGTATAAGGAGAAAAAAAAGTTATAAACCGAATTAAGGATGGCAACTAAGAATGCCGTTCGGTGGCCGTCGTCTTGTGATTTTCCTAATTAAAAGTATAGTAGCGTCATCTGCAGCGTCCGATTGTCCGAAGATCTTAAAATTGTCGAGTTCGGTTACATCGGCCGTTAAAAGAGAGATTTTACCGTTAGTCATCGTAATACGTATTTTATATACGTGTACAGTACATGACCGCGTCTTCGGGAACACTTTAAACCTTAAATAATCGTCGTTGCTGCTGTCGACTGCCGGTGGTTTGACCCGGTTTTATTGGAGATAAGGATGCTGTTGCTGCGTGTCGACGATGGATACCTTACTGCGTGCGATCCGGGAGTCTTCTCCTTTCACTGTGCCGCGTGTTACTGTACGTATTAACGTGACAGTTCCAAGTGTGACACCTAAAGAAAAAGAAGAAAAAAAAAGAAGAAGATATGCAACAAGAAACACTCCACCCACGATCAAAATATGTGCAGGCATATAGGCCTCAAAGAGATAATATGCAAATGCCACCACTCTCGAAGAAACTAAAAGCATATACCTATATCATTCCATGTACAGTAGATTTGATGTAACTTATGCTAGTAGATATATTAGGTGAATCTATAAAAAGGAGAAAGTATATACCTACCTGATTTTTTTTTTCAGCTGATGATGCAGGTTCAGTTAGTTAGTTCTATAGGGAAAAGTGTTATACGGTGTACAAAATACCCGTGATGTATCACTTCCGGAATTGAGATGATTGATGATTTTTCTTCGTTTCTTCTCTGAAATAAAATCACTCAAGCATAGCAGTGTCCTTTTTTCATCTATTCATGAGGGGAAGGGAGGGTTGCCAAGTTGCGAACTAATAATTACGCTTTATCATAATTTTGAGGACATTATTTTAAAGGATTTTCTATCAGTTATAGTTTTACCATTCGCGTGTAAGTTCGATGCGGAAATTTCCATGCATTTTTCGAAAATTCCAGCTCTGATTTTGAAAAGTAGGCCAAAATATCTGCATGTGTGTATATCGTCTGTATGGATATGTCTATTTTTAGCATGTTTTTATGAAAAGAAAGCAGAATTGCTGCTCGAACAAAACTTGAGGAAAAAAAGGGAAAATAAAGAATCTAGAATAAAAATTAAATAAACTCATTCGATTTAATCTGTCTGCCCAAATATCGGCCACGCGTAGGTGGTTACAAATGTATATATTATAATACATACAATAAACGTGTGAAGTAAGGTGATGTGATTTTTTTAATTTTGACAATGCGCGTATACAGATGGAGACATTGGCATCGAGTAGGTATATGGAATTGTAAGATACGATATAATTTCATGCGAAGTTTCTTGGAAAGTCGAATAATATCGGTTTCGCTTGTCTGGTACAGAATAGAATGAAGCTTATAAACGACTTACATCCTGTTTCCTCTATAACCTTCCGAACCGAAGAGAATCGAAAGAACGCAACGGTACGATTGTCGCGTGTATTTGATCGTGAGTGTAGGATGGCATTCGTTCGCTCGTGTCTTCTTCGTTGTACTGCCGATCTCGGATCGATTGTGGGTATTTATTTTATTATGTGTATAAAGAGATATGCATAGTTACGATCACCAACACTAACCTCGTCAATTCCAAATATGGTTGTTCATCGTCATATATGTCACATTCTCCTTCCTTCTCACTTTTAGCTTATTATATCGTCGTTCGTTTTCGCTGCATTGCCCACGCTGATGTCTATTCTGATCTCTCTTTAAAGCCCGTCAGTGCCAATCCTCGAGATCGTTGTTAGTCAGTAAAACGTGGCCTGTCGCACGAGAAACACGTTAATCGCGCGGTCGATTCCTCTTCATAATTTGTGCAGCGATTATATCTCGTTCAATAATTAATTTAGAAATTTATTGAATTAAATTTAAAAAAAAATTAAATGAACGGCGATAGTTTTTCCGCATTCTTATATCACTCGTCGAAGTTATGTGCACTGCAGAAACGATTCGTCGGTGTTTCCTCGAATTTTGTTGTCAGGTTAATTTGGATTTTTACTAGGAGTGGATTTTATACCCCTAAATTTAGACGTCTAACCTCGTCATATCGTTCCCCTGGCATCGCCCTGGCACCCGACCTCCGTTGACCCCGGATTACAAGGACATTCTCAAGGACTCAAGCCTTGGCGTTTATAGTAACACTGCTCCAAATGAAATGGGGAGATCGTTAGCTGGGTTAGTAAGAGATCATCGAACGAACATCGATGACGTTTCCCGAACAGCGAAGACCCTCGTTGGCTGCGATTATAGTGCTTTTAGTGTTACCGATTGTTCTCTTGTTTTGCAGAATCGCATCTAGAATTTTATTCAAGAATTGTGGGTGTTCGTTTTTTTATGGAATCCTAAAACTAGCTAGGTAATTTATTTTTCTTCATGTACATATTCGTCGTTGTGATTTACTCTATGCAATCGATTATCCGCAAGATGTGTTTTTCCATTAATGTGTTTTCCGATTCTTCCTGATTCATCAATCCACGTCTTTCATTCGATCCTTTTACACTGCTATAGCTACACACGTCACTGTACAGTGACGTGTCTAATTGAAATTACGATGCGGCTATGAAAAATTGTTACTACTTCAGACATTCGATTTCACCGAGCAATAACTCGACAGCTTTTATTTTTTTCCTTCCTTTTCTTTTCATTTCGTCATTTATTCACTCTCTCATATCGGCAAAGATTTATCAGGTGTGAGAGGATGGGGTATACGAGTTACAACTAACATAATATTATTACGTAATTCACTTGGCATTAGAAAACGACACATATAACGACTAGTGCCAACTTTTGAAATAGTTTTCGATTTATTACCTATACTATACTAAAAACCGATCGACCTGCAGAACGCAGGGTGAGATTAAGTCTTCCGAAAATGGAGGTTTACTTTTAACGAAAAATTTTTCTTTTTTTTTCGAGTGTATACGAATATTTTATATCGGGCCTTAAATAAATTTCACTACATTTTAAAATCTTATAAATTGAAAAGAAATATTGTAAATAATTTATTTTCCGCAGATTTCACTCTGTATGTACATATTTCAAAGATCCTTTAACTGAAGATGAGATAAAACCCTAAGAGGCTGACAAACGACTCGTTTAAACGTTGTAGAGAGAAAATTTTTCACATTCCTGATCATTCTTTTGACCAAGGACGACCACTCGCAGGTTAGGTTGTACGTATGTATTGCGGAGTGAGTATATAGTTATAATAGTGACGATAAATACCGATCATCGATAGTGATCTATCCAAAGGTTGCGGAATTATAAGTATATAGTCGTGAAAATACACACCTATATTATACCCTCTGAAACAATTCACCCGCGACGGGGTCGCATCGTGGCAATTTTAAATTATATCGTCACGATCAAAGCCAAGGTCAAGGTCGACGTCAAGGTCATTCAATAGTTGAAGCCACATACAGTAGTTTGAATACATCCCCTAGAGCTTGTGATTTTTTTATTCATTCTAATCTGTGATACGATATTGATACTTATAATGTGACGTGAATGTGAGAAAACATAAACTGCTGATTTTTTTTTTTTTCTGGGAGGATTTTTCATCACGTATGAAATGTTCTTTATCACGTATTAATTTTCAATCCCGATAAGCCCGATTTTATTTATTATTCTTATACCACATCCTTATATATTGTCAACACTAAATTTTACTTGCTGTTCTTAGTTCCAGAGAGATTCAAACAAGTGAAAAATATTGGCGACGTTTATAGAACTGACGTAATACTCTTATTTATGTATGTAATAATAAAATTCTGCTTCCGTAGGCTAAACTCTACGGGATATTGCGCAAGTTTTTTATAAGCTATGTAAAATGTAAATTATTTCATCTTAACGTCAACATTCATATGTATTTCAAACACGACTAGATATTATTACGTGTACAGAACTGCGAGAATGGCACATTCCTATGTTTCTTAGACTTATATATTCTTGAATTCCGGAAGTTCGCGGTCGCGATTTATAGAAAATTGATTTATACATCAACAAAGCTTAGAGCCTGTAATTTGAATGAAGGTAAAATTCCGACCGCTTGGCCTACATGTTTCGTGCAGTGAAGTGCAGTTTGTTCTTGTTTATATTTCTTCCGCATTTCTGAATGGCATCGAATAAGTATACTTCTCTGCCAGGTGCTAGACTAAGAATAAGGATTGGTCTTATACATACGTCGTACCCGAGTTTCCCCGTTTGTAAAGTTTCATCCATGAAAGCTTCTTATATGCTATTCACAAAAGCGCCCGTTCAAGGAACAACTTCCAAAGCCTCGAAGAGAGGCAGAACCTCTGCAGATATACTGCAGAGTGAACGCGAATATTTTCAGCGAACGAGAATATCAAAGTAAACGAAAGACTCGCTACACTATTTCATGTACAACTTCGCTGCAGTTACATACCTATCCCACCTACCAAACGACACAATGGGCGATAAACTTCTGTATCTTTAAAGGCTTGCGAAGCTATGGATATTTACTACCCTATGTATGCTGCAGTAGGTACACGGAAATATATATGAATTTGCTCTAGGCTCCGAATAAACGCCGATCATATTCCATTTTTTATTGCCTAATCTTTATGCCACAGAGTGTATTGTGCTCTTAACATTTTCTGCAATTCTTCATTTCCAAGAACTTCTTTCACTTTTGTTTTGTTTTATTATTTTTTTTTTATTGTCAAGGATTGCGAGTCTACGATTGGCAGATTGAACAAAAGTCTTCTCTTCTTTTTTTTTTAAACTTCGCCTCTCGTTTACCGGTACCACAATTTCTCGGTACTCGCCCAAACTTCATGTTCCGTTGTTCCGCTAATTTTCTTGGGGATGAGCCCAATATTTTACGCATACATTGCCAAAGCGTAACGCACTAGACACGACTCAATACGTAAAAGAGGAAAAGCCACAGCGACATATCAGCCTGTGTTCCTTCGACCTCGAGTTTTATTTGTTGTGTTAATTCAATAATAAATACATTTTTCGTTCCTTCTGAGCCTTTGTGTATCACACTTGCGGTTTTTGAGGTTTGGAATTACCATATGGTTTTAAACATCCATCCTAGTAAGGATTTTCAAGAAAACGATCACTTTTTTGCCTGTTTCTCCTCCCATAAGATTTCACTAAGAAGTAATTCTATTCAGTAATTTGTATTCTTCCGATTCTTTTAACGCTCGACAAAGTTTTTTTACCTTCTAAATTATTTCGTATCTGTTATTCGCAGTGCGTGTTTTAACGTAATTTATTCTTGATCATATGGATGATCCCGATACGGAAACTTCTGTTAAGGATAGTTGTACCGGTTTTCCGCGTGTAACCGGAAGTGGTTTTTTGTCGTAAGTGATAAACAAATGTGGAAAATATAAGAATCTCCCTTCGATCTTAGCCGAGAACGGTGGTATAGTAGTTTTCGCGACTCCGCGATGGACGTTTCGAAGAAGATATTCAAGCATTCTTGTAATATTATGAAGCGAATAAGGTGAAATGAAAAACCTACTTCTTCTATAATTATATAGAACGCATCATAAAGTCGAGGGTTTTAATAACTAAAAATTGTTGAGAGAAATATAAATAAATATGTGTTTATAATCAACAACTGTTTTAAAGATGTGAATATAACTTTCCACGTATGTAAAGGTATAATCTGAAGTGGAGCGGAGCGCTTTTGTCCCAGTTCGCAAGCTCCGACTCATCTCTGTAGAAGAATTCATTGCGTGTCTCTTTGTACTGCAGAAACAGTATCGTTGAGTACGTCGTATTTACAAGTAAAACGTTGCAGTGAAACCGTATAAAGTGGATGAGGCGTTTGATTTAATGCTGACTAATATCTAATGTCAGTGTATTATCTATATACAATTTCTGACGCTAAAAAAACATTTCTTGTTTATCTGTTACAGGTCGGCTTTACAGACGCTGCACAAAGTATCAAGTAAAGCTCGTGAGCAAAATTATTTTCTTGGGGGTTTGTCCCATGACTGGGTCAGTTACTATGAACAACGTATCGAAAGTGACCGCTCGTGCCTCAACGAGTGGCACACTATGGATAATCTCGAATCACGCAGGCCACCATCCCCTGACAGCGAACGCAGCAAGTAAGTTGACGTCTTGCATTACCATTGCTGCTATCAATTTTTGTAGATGAAGATTGCTGGAGAAAAAGTGATGTAGATGTAATTTTTTTTGAAAGAAACACTTGCAATGTTCTGAAAATTTCGATTGGCTATGGGCCAATAGTAGTCGTTTGTTGATGTCTCTGGCACCAGAATTTATATGTAAAAATAGATCATAACTTCATAGTTGTCCTTCAATTATTTCCAGTTTCTGCGTCTATTGCTCTTGTATGCTTATATATTACTAGTTTCGTATACGAAATTCTATGAAGCTCAAATTTAACAAGGATATACACATAAGATATTTAACAATTTTTGTTACGTGTTCTGATGATTCTTGGTTTTTAATTTTCATTTCAATCGTTCACAGGCCCAGGGAAAGGGACGAAACTGAACGTGTTATCAGAGCAACCTTAAAGGAGATCATGATGTCCGTTGATTTGGACGAAGTCACCTCAAAATACATCAGGGGTCGTCTTGAAGAAGATCTCGACATGGATTTAGGAGAATTTAAGCCGTTCATAGACCAAGAAATGTTGATTATCTTAGGGCAGATGGATGCGCCGACTGAGATATTCGATCACGTTTATCTGGGCAGCGAATGGAACGCTAGTAATTTAGAAGAATTGCAGAAAAATGGGTAAGAAGCTTTCATTGTATGATCTGTTGATGCTTCATGAAGTCATTACGTTTGTGTGAGGCTAATACATATTTTCATTTTCACAGCGTGAGGCACATTCTCAACGTCACGAGGGAAATCGATAATTTCTTCCCAGGGATGTTTAATTATTTGAACGTACGCGTTTACGACGACGAGAAAACAGATTTGCTCAAGCACTGGGATGATACTTTCAAATATATAACAAAGGCGAAAAAGGAAGGTTCTAAAGTGCTGGTTCATTGTAAAATGGGAGTCTCAAGATCAGCATCGGTCGTTATTGCATACGCGATGAAAGCCTACAATTGGGACTATATGCAGGCATTGAAACACGTCAAAAACAAACGGAGCTGCATTAAGCCCAATAGTAGTTTTGTATCGCAACTAGAAACTTATCAGGGGATTTTAGACGCCATGAAAAACAAGGAAAAGTTACAAAGATCGAAATCCGATACTAATCTGAAATCACCGACTATGGTGAAGGATCAAGTCAAGAAAGAAGAAAAAGTTGACAACGTTGATGCCAACCTATTGGAAGCACCTGGGACTGAATTAAAACGAAATGGTCAAAGACCTAAAAGCTGGTCACCAGATGTAGAAGCTGCAGAAAACATTCTTCCTGCCGGTATGTGTTTATTAATTCGGTGTAGATCAAAATACTAATTTAAAATGCAATATGATTAATTGAATGGAATGATCCTATAACGACAATCCTGACTTGACCAAAATTTGTATTTGTATTCCAGTTTCGTTGTCGCAGTCGCTTGAGAGGTTGAATAATGCTGGAAATCCGGAGATAACTCGCGAAGAGCTTCTCCGCGGAAGTAACAACACGAGTAAGACTGCTGATGACCAGGAGGCACGAAACGTATTAATGCCATGTGACAACGGTCAATCATACAGCGTTTCTCAAAACAAGATTGTCCATTTACCTGGTCCAGATACACCCAGCGTTAAACACAGGGTTAACGAATTAGAAACTCAAGGACAAAGAAGAAAGGGCCTAGTATTGAATCTCACCAACCAATTTGAAGCTGTCAACAGTAAGCCCTCGTCCCCTGGGTCAGACTCCGATGTCAAGCCATTGTCTCAAAGTCCTCTATCTTGCATCGGTGGCACAAGCGACAAGCAAATTGATCTCGTAGCCACAGATTCGGTTTCTGAAAATTCTCGGATTGGACCAGAGTCTGAACAAGTAGCCACTGTAGCTGTAAACGAGGAATTTGATAACAAACGAGACAGTAAGGAGATCATCGCTGTTTCCAATAGAAAGACAATAACACCAACCCCAATTAACAATAGTGAATGTCTAGTCTGGACTGCGTCTGCAGAATACAAATGTACAGAGTTAAACAGAGATTCAAGTTCTGGCGGCACAGTGACTGGTGCAAGTGAGAATAGTGAGTGCATCGGAGCCCAACCTACGACTATTTATCCTACTGTAACTGGGCGAAGGTCAAGGAAAGATGGTGATCCATTTAGTACACAGGTTGACAGGGTATTTGACAGGGAAGAGAGGCGGGGTGAGCCGGCAAGGGATTCCCCGAGTCGACAAAATTCGTGGAGCAGTTATGACAGCGCCGTTATAATGGACAATAATTCGGTTCATAGTTCGTGGGCTACTTTGCCCTCTAGAAATAGTTCTTGGGGGTCTTACGATATGCGACCTTCCGATCCCCTTGGATCCAGTGGTTTGTTTCCTTATGATAAAGAGGAAATACCTTGGCATCCTGGGACAGTAAAACGCACGAAGCAAAAGTTGGAGGAAGGTACCAATACAGTGAAAAGAGTTTGCACGCAATCTTCAGATCCGGATAATTCAGATAAACCTGAAAGACTGACAGGTGATGAAGAAGCTCATGTTGAATCTTACAACCCGGTTCTTTTTCATTATACCGCATCGCCCACTCCGAGACAGAAGGATTCACCCCCTGCAAATGAATCTAGTCTGAAAAGTGACACAGCCGGAGACCCGCTTAGTCCTGTAGGTGGTATAGATATTAAACCTGGACTAACTAGCATTAGACAACTCGGAAGATTATCGACGAGCGCACCTGCGCCGTCCTCCTTATCTGAAGAATCAGATTTACCCTCCCCACTTAGATCTTGCAGATCTGAAAGTGAAACTAGCAGCCCGTGTGTAGTTAATACCTCGCAATGCCCTTCGGTGAAACATCACAAAATGGTTCTCGAAAATTTGAGTAACAAGTCGATGTTCAACAAAAGGTGTCTCTCCATTGACGATTCTCCGGAGTCTGAATCTCCCAGAACTAGTTCTGGGATTGTTAAAAATTTAAAGAAAGAGTTCGAAGCAAAATCTACCAAAATAGAAAAAAGCCCCGAAAATAACGAGCCTGAAATATACCCGAATACCCGACCGAGAAAGGAGACAAAAATAAGGAGCTTACCGTCATCCCCAGTCATTGCTCACAATGAATCAAAGATCCAGTGTTCACCATTCAACGATTCTACAAGAGGGAAGGAATCGAAGAAAAATGAGCCAAAGACACCGCAGCCAGAAAATGTTGAGGATTTGTCTGTGAAAGTTCTGGTTGGCAAATATGAGTTTGCAAAACCAGAGCCTAGAAAAACTTCCGAGATACAACTGAGAGTTCACAAAGATAAGGACAAGGAGAAGGACAAAGATACAATGGAAGTTCATCCACCAGCTAAATCGAGAATTGCTCCAGAATTATCCAGGAGGTCTGCGCCCATAATGATTAATCATTCGTCTCTCTTTCCTGAGGCACCGGAAGCACCGGGAAGGCCGCCATCAGTTCCATCACCGAGCGGTGTACTTGCCAGCGTGGTTGCTAAGGCAGCTAGCAAAAAGCAGCAGCAACATGGCAGGTCACATCCCTTGGCTATGTTACGGCACAGGCCAAGGCACAGCAGTCCAGTTTACAACACTATGTGAAGAAAAAAATATTCTGATGCATATTTAGCAGAGTAAATTTTTCGGATAAATGTGATGTAGGAATGTCGTAGCGTTGAATGTACCCCTCTATACATAAGTATGAGGAGTACAATTTGTAAAAAGAATTGTGTGATCTCTTTAATGCCGATACGCTTTGGCTGCGAGCTAATGACAATAGCTCGGTCGTTAATTGAAATAGCCAAGACAACTATCCGGTCTAACATTTAGGATACGATTCACCCGTTTGTTTTTCATGAACAAAACTTTTGTGGCACTGTTCCTCTTGGCTGACATCTTTCTTTCTTTTCTTTTTTTCATTTTTTGGTTTTTCTGATGCTTAAATCATTGAATTGATGAGAATAATCGGACAAAAATATGAGAAAAAAAAATAAACAAAATGTTAGATTATTATCCTGTGCCACATGAATGCTACTCACTATAGTTTGAAATGGACGGACTTAAATTATGGAAGTGAGTGAAATAGATGAAACGTCTTGGTTTAGGTTTGTTCGGTTAAAATAAGCTATAAATGCAACAATACAATATGATTAAGTGGAGAAAAGTCGTTCAAAGCATGGAAGTTTGAAAACTAGTATTCCTATGTCATCTCGTCATAACTTAGTGGGCTTGGAATCAAATAAGCATAAATATGGTGCGATATGTTAAGGAAAAGGAATGAAAAAAAACAGAAACTATAAATTATCAATTCGAGCAGAAAATTGCAAAGTTCTTAGGGTTGGAAAGAGGCTTCGATGGTCAAGTAGCGAGCGCTCAGTCAGGCTGTGAATGTAACGTCTGAGCCTCGCGTGCTTTGGTATATATTATGTATATTCTTTTAGATATAATTTTTGTTTAATTCTTCTGTTTCGTTTTTTTTTGACTAAAATCGCTTCACGATGATGGTAATATTATAGCAAATGAATTTTCGAAGCAATTCAATTGATTGATTAAGCAGAGAAGAAAATTATCTTGCAGAGACTATGAGACAATGTAATGTAAAAATACACTGTTAGTAATTTATAATGACTAATGTGATTAGAAGCACATTGAAGTGCGTAGCGCATGGGACGAGAGTTATTTAGAGAAAAAAAAGTATTCCGTGTGAACGTTGATGAACTGTGTGACTGAATAAAAGTAATTGAGGCAGTGAGATTGATGATCAATCATTTCTACTCTTTAGAATTTATCCATCTAGATATAATAATATAAATTAAGTTCCTTGTGCTTTCTTCTGACGAATCGGGGAGAAGAAAGATTCAACGGAGTTTTCAGCTTAAAATTTTGTAGAAAAAAACAAAACAAAAACGCATCAACAAAATACAAATCTAAAAAAAATTCGTAATATGTTTCGATCGCTGTATCTAGTAATAGCTATTTCTTATAACAATTAAGAGACATCATTTACTATACAATGGATCGTTATTTTTTTCGGTGAAGATTTAACACAAACAAAATTTTGTTATAATTCGCAAAGCTTATCGATAGCTTGTACTTGTGGATAAATATAAATTATACGATTTTTCATCCCAATGCTTCAACTACTTGTACTTATTAATTAACTATTATTCTCCTACACTCTATACTCCTATTACTGTAATTATATTGTACACCTAATGAATTCAGTTCAATAACTTGGTTAATCGAGACCTACTCATAGCTTAGCTATCTATATTGTGTGTAAACATTCAGTTGACGATAATTAGTAATAGTGAGTACATCAGAATTTTAGAACAGACCTTTTTTTCACCGTCATTTTCCAAGTACAACATGGGAGGAATGCTCAATGAAACAAAAATGTTCATTTGGCCTCAAATTTTAATTAATCAAGGAAACAATTAATTTTCAAACATATCATAAAATTTATATTTAATCCAAATAACAAGGAACAAAAAAAAAAAGAAAAACAATATTACGCTGGAATTGCGTGTGTCAATAAATTTTTTTCCGACAAATTTGGCTGAAAAATATTCTTGCACCTGCTTTATATCTATCGAAGACCAATTTTATACTACATGGAAATTACCTTCACTGAATTTAATGACTTTAACTCGATGACGAGCACATAACAATGATATGCCTATATTTTATTACCACGTGACTTCGAAAACGAGAAAAACAAAAAAGGAAATCGGTATAGATTTAGATTATTACGAGCAGTACTGCAGGCTTCAAAACTATAACTCATAAGCAGCAAGGGTTCAATTATCTTTATCTCGATTGTAAAGAAAAAAAATCGTACACAAAAGATTTCTGAAAAAAGCTCAGAGCTTTGCTTACTATTGATAAGAGTGACCTAAAAGTCTATAAGAAATAAAATATTTGTGGTATATTTTAGGTACGATCCGTGTTGATCGATTGGTTTATTATGACACGAATTGCAAAAATTATTTGTCCCGAAGATTGATAATTTTTTTTTCTAATTCAAGATCATATCCCAAAGTAAATGTTGAATGTCACTCGCAGAAAGCTGCAGCCAAAAATGTACAATAATTGAACAATTTTTGGGAAAAATCCCAACGATTAAGAAAAAAAATTTGTAAATTTGATTGAAGGAAAAAACTATTATTGTCTTTTTTTTCATCCTCCGTCGGTTGATAACTGATTAATTATTAGTGTCACGTAAGTTTGTATAAGGAAGAATCGATGTGCTCATTTTAAGTATTTCCCCACCCCCCATATCCGGCTCGCCACTGCCCCAACCCCCACGTTTGTCCCATCTCGCTTAAGTGTGTGTTTAAAAGATAATAAAAAGAAACTACTGTCTTATCAAAGAAACTGTGCGTTGTTCTGTATAAATTTTGTACCATAGTTTGTATCAAATGAAATACATTGTTTATTGCTTCATATTGTTGTTCTCGACACCGTTGCCATAATATTTATATTATTATTTCAATGATGAAACATAATTACGAACTGCCGTTTTCAGCCAATTTCGATTTCGTAAATTTTTTTCGTGCTGCAGAACGCCATTTTTGGTAACTGAGGTATGTCGTTCTTTAAACGTTTTGTGTGCTTCCTATTTAGCGGACCGATGTCCAAATCAAATACTGCTCCGGGAAGATTTCTCACCGAAGCTACGGTCTAAAGAGGTACCGTATTCAGATAGTGATTAATTTATCGCAAAATCGTGTCTTAATTATTACCGTATGAGAACGTAGATCAACGATTCTGAGAAGATTTGCATCACCACCACCGCAAACGACGAATAAATTATTTATATATTTTCCGCAATATAATTGGGAATCGAATATATCCGGTTCTATGGTAACCATCAATTTTCCTGAACCGTAATCCCAGAGCTGAAGAGGATTCTTTCGTTGCCAAGCGCAAGTTAGTATCTAAATTTTAAATAATGGAATTATAATCATCGCAACTTATAAAACGCCCGAATTTTCGGCAGCTTCAATACCTCCTTTCCACTCTTGCTTATGTCAATTCCATCGCCACACATGTGAACACCTGAAATTCGACGCGTTGCGTACGGTTGCCTTGTGTCCCAGAATTGCACGGTATCGTCCCAGCCACCGCTGATTAATTCATGGGCCGATTTTGGGTTAAAACAAGCGCAAAAAACTCGAGAAGTGTGGCCGTTCATCGTGTCAGGAGCGTTGCTAAAAATTGGAGCAAAAAATGAATAACTTGTCACGAATATTTTGAGGAAAAAACTTCATCCGATTATCATACCTAGCGTGGAATATTCTTTCTTGTATTTTGGTCTCTTCGTCGTAAAGATAAATGTTCGTATCGTCGCCTACGGTTACGAATTTTGGTAAAGAAGGATGGTATCCCAGCCCCAAAGTTTGCCTTCGTTCTCTAATGGTGTAGAGACACTGCCCGGTCGGGTAATGCCAGCATTTTACGCAACCGGTGGCATCTAAAATGCGGAAACGTGAAAAATCTACTTTCGATCAATTATAAAATTTAGATACTAACACGTGGCAGTCAGAGTTTGCGTTATCGGATGGGATTTGCGAAGGGGACGATGTTTTATCGCAGTCGTTGGTCCAGGATTTTGTCGCATTTCAGCATCTCGAAGCGCAGTTACGTACTGCCCAGAATTCACTTTGAACATTCTTATTGATCCGTCCGAAATACCTGCTGCTAACATTTCACATTGTTCCGTATAAGCGATGCATAATATTTCCTGCGTTCCTTCCCTACAGCAGTTTTAATTCGATGGAAAAGTGTATGAACATCTAGATCGTATCGAACATAAGAAACCGTATTTCCTTCCTATTTAGTCGTTCTCATAGTATACGAAAATATAGAGCAAATAACTCGCGATACTTCTAGATTTTCCAAGCGAACTTTGAATGTTCGATGTTTTTTTTTCGGGAATTGTATTTCGGAGCGTACATTTGACTGAGAATATTCAAATCTCCGTTCAATTGTAGACCTTGTTGGACTTCCGATAAATAATCAGCTTCAGCGGGGGTACCGACGATTTGAGAACGAACAAATGCGCTTGTGACTGCGTAGCTCACAGTTCGGGATTTTTGAAGCAGTGAATCGTGAAAATTTGGCAGCATGGTTGGTACTAGGCTGTGGCTGGTATTCATGGTAAATGATCGTCATTAAAACCTTCCAATTGTACAACACCTGAAATGAGATATAAGCATATATATACAATTCTCATCAGACGTTATCACGACAATTATGAGTGTTCATTATTGAAAGTTATCCAACAAAATCGAAAATGGATCAATTGAAATTCCTACTCAGATTCTATTCAGGATATGTTCAACGAATTTTATTTGAATGCCTGAATACTCGCCTGAAATAAATCGAATTTTTCAGGACCGCAACTAAATTCAGACGGCCTGCAGAGTTGAGTAGAAATGCATCGGATCACGGGCAAAGAATTGATAGAAGAATCAACGGGGATAAGCGAGATTATTTGATATTTAATCGATTTTCAGTAATTCAAAACGTGCAAATCTTGTTTTGTAAGTGGTTGTACGTTTGTTTTCGAAAATAATCTTGCGACTGTTAATCACGCAGGAATTTGGATATTATTTTTTCATATTGTGACGGGAACTTTGAGATGACACCTGCCAGAAATATCTGTGTCCGTGAAACTAGCGGTAAAGTTCTTCACCTCACATGGGATATTATTAAATTTTGAAATGATGAGCCGGTCGTTCGAGATAAAAATCTCGAAATTTGAGACCGCCTTCGGACGATGCTGATTGGCTAACTCCGAATTCAAGCATTCGGCATAGTTTGAAGGTTTGATCTGTTACGTTGTTACGATAAAACCTCATTTGATGAGGTATTTAAAATATGATCGTACATAAGTACCTACTAGGGTGTTTTATTTTTAGGCGATATTTTTTTTTTCCCTACCCGATAATCTGATATTTCACAGAAGAAAAAAAATATTTCCGTTGAGAAAAAAAAATCATTCCAAAATTCAATTTCTCGTTCAAATAAAGTTTGTTTTTTTTCTATGAAAATTATCGGGTGTGAAAAGAAGAAAAAAAATATCGCCTGAAAATGAAACACCCTAATAAGTACATGAATACGATATTTCTTAAAATCGATTCACAGTCGACAATGAACACCCACCACCAGTAGATACAAATGTTCTTCTCATTCTTGTCTCGCCAGCTGTTACCTGTGGTTATCTTACCGACCATTTTCGATGATTGAAGAAAACGAATTCACCGAACGTTGAATTTATCATAAAACAATTTTTCATATCATCTATTGATAAATTTTGACCAATCTACCTTGTACGATATGCCGCAGGCCTTCGCATGCAGGTGAGACCTGGGTCTTTTTTGGGATAAAAGCTCTGATCGAATGACACTTTTGTAATTTCCTTGGAAGGACCACATTGGCTGACCCTTTTTTCGATATACCTGTTCTTAAGAATAAAGTTAATAATTTTCTGATTACTTTGATCTTCAATTTAATCACTCACAGCGAGTCGGATCTTTGGATCCGCTTGTGCTTGAAAAAAAAAAAGATAATTTTAAGAATTGGTATTCATTTTACTAAAAATTTCAAAATATCGCATTTAGATTTCATCCTTGGATGCTTTCAGATATTGGATACCGAGGAAATCGTGGGAATCACGAGCTAATCCTCCTGGCTGCATATCGACGATGTTTTCTCTTTTCTGTGATTTTTCACCAGGTATGTACTAAAAAACGAAAGAGAGAATATCATGAATACGAAACCGGAAACTTGTGAATTTTTTCGATATTCGGTAAGAGGCACCTTACGTTATTCATACAGCACTGTAACGGAGTATGGGTTTATAGGCATATATATGATGGGTACGAAAAGAGTATCTCTAGTTTTTACCGACAAAGACATTTAATCTCCGACGGGTATTTCATTTATTTTCCTCATTTATTTTCTCCCAATCAATCATCATTCTCCTCCCGGTACAACGAGTTGGTAACATCCTCCAGAGCCTGTCGGTTTCTCTGGCTAGTATAGTCGGTGTCCCTGAACTGACCAGAGCAAGAAACATTTCCTGGCACAGGATTCACGGGAATTAGAGCTAGGGCAAGCAATGTAGTGATCTGAGCCGCGAAGCCCTCCCGCGGAGGATACGGCGTATATATTGCCTCCTCTTACATTGTTGTGCAGGCTACACGCTCCATTCCGGATCACTCAAGGTCTCTGGCAGATCCAGAGACCAGGAGGACAATTTTATTTCCCCTCCTTCCATCTTCAAACCACGCGCAATGATATCTTTTTCAAACATCATCAAATCGCATAAAAGGGCTTTGGCGCGTCGGTATTCGATGAATGCAGTGATTAAATATCTCAACTAATGTGAATTTTCATTTACAGAAATTGACATTCATAGAATGGACATCATCTCGGAATTCTCTTACTTCAACTGAGTATCGTTTGGTAATAATTGCGATATTTATGAATTGTAATACCCTCTTATAGTGTATGCGAAATGCAGATATCAGTTGACCACGTGTTATATTCATTTGGAACAACTATCTTATCTTGAAATCTCATAATAAGAACAACGTACAGCATCAGCCGGCGATGATCTTCCATAAATGGGTTGAAGTCCTATAGCAAGCCTTCACTCTCAACTCAACGTCACAATTAACCATACAAACTCTAGTACAGTATAGTGTAGTTGAGGCTTAGAACGAACTCCCTGCGCGTCTCTCTTCACCGTAATGCGAACTAATCTTTGGATCCGTCGTGTATACTCCACTACACTGTACAACTGCAGTTTGAATAATTGTCCATGTTCTTTGTGTAATGTGTATGTTATATATACATAGAATTTAATCACTGATAAACCATCAAATACACACCGCAACGATTAACGCGCTACAGTGGATCTTCAAACCCCATTGAATTGTACGTAGTAAAAATTCGGTTTTATTCATTTATCACTTTTCGAAGATTGATATTGAAGAAAAAAAAAAAAAAAAACTAGCACCTGTGTGCGAAAAGAAAAGATCTCGATAATCGTAATCTTTATTGGAAAGATTCATCGCTGTAACAATCCAGCTAAAAAGTAAGCGTATTGAAAAAAAATTCTGGTAGTCACTGATTATTGATGATTCATTGAAAATAAAAAAAAAAGTCTGAAAAAAAGTGCTCAACTTCGTTCGAAAAAGTTGCATTCTTTTTTTTTTGGCTACCATATTGTTTTTTTCCTGCATCACCGTAACGATTCAGCTAGACTTCTTGGCACCGGTTTCGGCATAATATAGCTGCTGGATAATTATAATCATTTATTTTTCAGTTTTTTTTTTTTGTTTTTTTTATTCTATACAACTATTTAATATCTCATACCTATACACAGATTACCGCTCTCTACTTTCGGTGTAATAAAAGATCGTTAAATTTTTGAGTTTTGCGTTAACTTTTACGAGCAGTTTAAAATACCCACACACCTTTCAATTCTCTCCATCGGACACAGGGACGCGATCATCGCGCACGCCGCGGCTGTACTTTGTTAAGACCACGGAACTTGGGCGTAATTGTGTTTGAATTTGTTTTATGGGATGTATAGACATTGTACGTATGTGAGCTCAGGTATCTATGTACATATACTTATATACTATACATATCTAGTACAACAGCCGTAGCGGATGTAACGGGATACGGCGATTCTTTTAATTTGCTTGGGTCTCGTTAATAAATTCGCCTTGATATGTCAGACTGTTTGGCGGTTCATAATTTGGAAAGGGAGAGAGGGAGAGAGAGAGAGATAGAGAGAGAGAGAAGATGAAACGATAGAGAAGGAGGATGAGGGAAGACCATGTTTTCAATTACTTGACCGGTTATAATTACAATTTATCTAGTATGTAGTAGATCGCGTTCGTTCGTCGTTTTTACCTTTCGTCACCTTTTTTTTTCTCTGTAAATATATATAAGGCGCGCGCGGGATTCTTTACAACTTCCCATCTGCAGATGGAAAGTTACTATAATATACAGAAGATTCTGGAGTATGGTGAGATGAGTTAAGAAGAAGAGTGCAAGGACCACGTTATAGCGCGATGAGCGACGACCAAGCGCGACGAGAGCCGGCTACTTTCCCAGATTTGTCAGCAGAAGTGACAGATAGGCTTCTTAGCGATAGACTTGCCTCTTCCAACCCTTCTAGATTCCCTTTTTTCCAGTTTCATTCTCTCGCTTCTCTTTTCGTAAATCGACCAACACTAGTACACCACGGTTATTATATACGGTTTATTCTCCCGCGCTTTGCAGATTCGATTTGCCACTAAAACAAGCGACGACGCGCGTCTTAAGCTTGTTCTCCAGGGAGCTGTTTCGAAGAGGGATGATCTTCGCCTCTATTTTAGGCATTAAGATTCTCCGGAAAAAGGGGTCACGTGACGGACTATATGCGGTAAGAGCATCGTATCATCATCATTCATCAGTCGTATACGCATATACCGTATAGAAAATGAAAAGGGTACGTTTTTTTTTCCTCTTTTGTTTTTCACCACGCACAAAAATTTTATTCATAAACCATCTTTTTCGATTTCTTCTTTTTAGATCTCCGTGTTCGATGATTACTTCGATAACATCGGTTTTTCTTCGCAGCGCGTACACGCGCACGGTTCCGTAAAATTCCAAATTAACAGGATATATCTAGACATATACGTACTTGACTGCGGAAAAACATGGAATTTCGTGACTTGTGCGTAAGGAACGTTATAGGCTTCGCATTATTGGATTTTCAACCACGTTTAAAACCCCTCGTTGATACCCACCCCTTTTGCGCTACCGCAGTACGTATATACCCTGATCGAATTTCAATCGTTTCTTGGTCGTTTTTACACCTACCTATAATCTGAGAATTAATATAATCGATCGCTCTCGTTTATCCGTGCAAAGCTATACGTATCTAGAGATTTTACGTAATTATGGATTATATATAAAAAATTGCCCTCCTTAGTATTTTTTTTTATCTTTTTTCGATTAATATCGAGCGTGTCTTCGTGTCTGGTAATTAGGGAGAGATATAGCTGTGACAATGAGTCCTGATTTATTAGCCCCTAAATTCCCATTCGACGACACCCACTTGTCACGTTTTTATAGCATGGAATGTATGCAGGGCTCGAGAGCCCATCTTCAAGATGAGCGTTGTAGATTATCCTACCGAAGAGGCTATTTCGGGTTAGAATTTTCTGCCATCTCCAACCCCTCCACTTCCCTTCCTTCTAGTCACGTGACTTATGCTCTAATTCGAAGATTTATTTCAGATCTAGGGAATATCACCGACACTGTTTATTCCAGATCGTACCTTCACTCTCGAACAGAACGTTTTCACTCACAATCAGCTGCAGGTGCTCCAAACCCATATCATTATATATACGCAGGTGGTGGCTGACTAGGCGGTCGTATTGTGTTCGAAAATGTGGTCCCTAACTTCCTGTAGACCGTATGTCATGTGTGTAAACGTAAGTAGATATTGTACGCGTTTCGTATACACATATATATGGGTCATTATTTCGAAATCCGACACGGGCTTAAACCTCGTACGGTTTTTCAAGTTTTATTTAACTGCGGGTAACTTTCATCCACGTACATTATACCGTCGCGAAAATTTATTTACAAGGTGAAAAATTCAAGAGTTATCAAATTACCTTCCGATAAATTGGTAGATAACAAATTATTTCTTAGATCAAATACATCATTCTCGTCTCGATAGATATCGGCTTTCTAATGAAAATATATTCGACAATAGTCCGGTATTCGAAATTGTAAATCTTCAATTTCTGATGCAGATCCAACAGCGCATGATCAAAATCCAGCCATGAAGAAAAAAAACAAGAGAAGTTTTTCAACAGGGGAGCCGTTTTGGAGGGTTGGCTTTGGTGGGGTTCGAACTTTGGTTGGTAAGTAAAGTTGAAAAGATGCGAGGGGCATATCGGAGACGATGGTCGCGTGTAGGTAAATTGCGTTTGGAAGGTTCACAGGTGTGTGGCTTGAGTCCGATGTACATCGGAGGTGGAGGAGGTAGTCAGGCACACATATAGGTGTGTATATAGATATAGTTACACGTCGCAGGTGGGTACCACGTGGGATTGTATGCACGGGTACGGGACGGGCGTATGGTACCAACTCGTGGTGCGTGCATGGCAGGTATCTGTTGGAAGGCCTGGTCTGGGGAAGGGCGTCGAGTCTTGTCGCGTCGGGCGGGCGTCGGGAAGGCAAGGCACACGGAGTAACTCATTCACTCATTGACTCGCGTACGCCCGCAAGTTCGTACGTTCTACGGTGATCCGTGCGCGGTTTTGTGTAAAAGGTCGAACGAAGCGCGGCGTCCCGGTGTTCCGGTGCCCCGAGGCGTCCTCTTCTTCTTCTTCGCTTCTGGTTCTTCTTCTTTTTTTCTTATACATTTATCCTCGCCCGTAAAAAAATCTTTGGTGAAATTAATACGCGGGCATTCTGTTCTTTCGCTCCCAAGGGGAGCCGGAGGGATAAGGAGAACCAACGACTCCGAGGACTCGTCATCCCCCGGAGGAAGTTTTGTTTCGATTAAAAAACAAGTTGTTCTTTTTTGTTGCAGTTGTTTTTCTCTTTTTTTTTTGGCTGTTTTGCTTTTTTTTATTGTTTGTTTTGTTTCTTTCGTTTTTTTTTTTTTTTGTTTTTTTTTTTCCACTTAACGATAATAATACTTGAACTATTTTGAAATGCCGTCTGGTCTTAGGATCAGCTATTTCCTAATTTGCTGGGTTTTAGCCGCCTTATACAGCGGCGCCCTGTTACCAAGGATTCAGGGAAAGCCCTTGCAGGTAAAACCAGGTGAGTCTTCACACAACACATATTACTCTCACCTTGAATTATTCGCGCCTTTATTTCAGCCGCAAACTAGTCGTATATGCCTCTGGCGCGACCACGCGTTGAAATTCAAATCCACCCAACTTTCGATACTTTTGGGACTCTCCATGCACTTTGAGAAATTTCATATTTATACCCATCCAATCGCATCCCAACAGATACCCCGTAGGCGG
Organism: Athalia circularis; assembly: GCA_963978495.1. NCBI lineage: Eukaryota > Metazoa > Arthropoda > Insecta > Hymenoptera > Athaliidae > Athalia > Athalia circularis. Next base: position 23,878,488 of record OZ021702.1, read on the forward strand.
AATTTTAACCCAAATATTATACATAAAATATCTCGAATAACTCGCGCCCTTCCGCGAATATATTGAACGTTTAAATTTAACTTATAGGAAAATAAATGTATGTATATGCGTATCATATAAATAGTCCTCGACACATGATGCTCGTCACATATACATAGATTTATACGTATACGTATATTTATTTATCATATTTCTTTTTACCGCATAACATTCTGGAGACCATTTTCCATCAAAATGATATTACGTTTCCCCCGAAAGTTCTTTTGCAGTTTCTATATAAGGACGAAATATCACTCGCGTCACTTTATGATCGTCTTTTCTCTCTACCTGTAAAAATATCTAAGATATAGCCACCGTTTTCATCTATCATTTGGGAATTTATTTTCTCCCTTCGATTCCACAAACTGTACAGTACAAAACTAGCTGCAAAATTTTCGATCGATGTATATGTATACGCTTCGAATAAAATTCTGTATCGCACCACCCCGTTCAAGGATTGAATTTTTCTCCAGCTGCAAATAACCGCAGTTGCATCACGTGCAGCTGAGAAAAAAGAAGAGCTCTATACCCAATGAAATTAGCTCTTAAAATTCTTCTAGCTTCCGCATCGGTGGATGACACTATTAGTTCCTTTTTTCTTTTCTCCCTCTTCTCTTTCTGATATACCTGTGCACGTGGTCCCAGCATGCTCATCGAAAATAGAAATCGGTTACGTTACAGGAACACCGGGATTTCAACTCCGAGAAAGAGAAAAAAATAAAATTTAGTTTTTCATTTCTATATTTCTATTTCGTAACAACTTCCGCTATACGTATATGTGCATATACCTATATCTCTACGTATATATTCGGCATTTATAGTATAGCCCTATCCAAACGCGTGGGATTTACATAACAACGGAACGATGGCTGCGCACACTCGCGTTATGGTCCATAATATTACAACCGCGTGCGTAAGTTATACGGTCAAGTTCAATGCCATCGCGACGTATGTATGTATATGACCACCAACTTCTGGGACTGTGTATTTCAATTTTTTACCATTTCATTTTCATTTTTGGTTATTTATTTATCATTATTAATGCTATTTTGAGAGAAAAAAAAAGTTTCTTTTTTCTCCGATTTTGTTTTGTTTTTCTTTTCTTTCCTTCTCTTTTTTTTTTTTTTTTTTTGAGCACGCTGGGCCGTCAAATTGTACGACTGACAAGCTGGTTTATTATAACGTGAATCGCTTATACACAACGAAATAAAAGTGTTATACAGATGTTAATTTTGTTTATTTTTTTACTCAATACATTTAATTTGTTTTTTTTTTCCTCGCCGTTTGTTATACGTCGGGATTCGGTCTTTCCCGCGCGATGGCGAATAAATCTCGAATCTCAAATCTTGGATCTCGGATCCCGCGAAGTTGTACTTGTAAAAGTTTAAATACCGCAGTCATGTCGCTCGGCGGTAACAAATTTTGTTTGCGAGACGTCTGATCCTTTGCTGTCCGGGTTGTCCATGAGCCAAATAGGCAACGAGAAAAATGAAGGAGTTAAGACAAAAAATTAAACGTTAAAAAAGCGTCCTCTGGATGATCGATATACTTATACGTATAGGTATACAGTAACCAGGCTATCATAATTTGCCGATTAAATGCCCGAATGATGTAGTCGAATTCCTTTTTTAAATTTTCAATGAATCTTCAGACGATTTGTACAATGTTCAGTATAATTAGGTTCTCTTTATGTGCATAATAATGTAGATATGGACTACGGTTATATCAAAGTTTCCGTGTACAGTTTTGTGACGGAAACTCCATTTCAAAGTGTATAATAGGTAGTGGCTGGCACCTACCTGCCGTCCTGCCAAGCGAAGCTTATTGCAGAGTCAAGCACCGGCTTGTCGCGTTCTACAAAGGGCTGAATGGCTTTAAGGCCATTCCAGGACTTTACCGTATCTTATTTCTAGATAATGACGCTCGATCCCCGTTGCTATTTTGGCAATGGAACCTCCGACTATAGGAAAAGGCTAGGCCGGAGCCCGCTGCCAAAACCAATTTAAGATCGTTCCTTATGTTCTGCAGATGTCACCCGTATCATATTACTACACACAGTTATAGATAAGACCGTACAGTTTATAGTTGAAGTAAAAAAAATATCATTTGTAGATTGCTGCAATTTATACCATGTGTCGGAAATTAATCGAGTAGTACAAATTGCAGCACTCCCGATCCAATGAACATTCATATTTTGTACGCGCGGAACTGTTTGAAAAACCACCCAACAAAATTAACAAAACCCCAAGTCATTCACAAATGATTCGATCGATTGACTTCTAATTTGATATATTCGAAATTCGATGAAACTGGAACGCTGTACGCCGACGGGGTTAGAAGTGGTGTGAAAAAAAAAAATCATGGAGATGCGAAAAACAGGAGTAAAAAATTATTCCGCTTTGGTTTGGCTGATATCGAATACCATTTCTGAACGCGTCGATGCGCTGCAATGTTCAGATTATTGGTTGGATTTTGGAAACGCTCTAACGCAATTCTGGTACCAGGTATAGTAAAAAGTAAATCGGTGAAGCCGTTTGGAAGTAGCAAAAGACGTTGTGGGTGTTGTCCGTAAATTTTGTCAGGCAATAATGTAGACAGCAGATAAAAGGTTTAACTGCAATTTATTATTACAAGGATACACCGAGCGGATTGATGATGATCGTTGAATGCTTCAGCAGCTGGTTTTAAGTACAAGGTAGAAGTTTCCAGGGCGTGCGACATTATCCAACAACGTATTAGCTGACACGAGTTCCGTCGTGTTGGTACCCCCGACTGGTATGTGCTCTTCGTCCATCCTAATTACTCCTACCGAGAACATATAATAATCCTTGTCTCGTAAAAACTAGTATCAACCTAGCGTATATATCGTCAGAGTTGTGAATGCGGTGGGCATCGTCGACCGACAGACGCTTACAAACGGCAGCAGTATAGGAACAGAGCCAGCAGCTTATGCTAGCAAACTTGAATGGTTTTCTTATCGCGTGCGCATCTAACTAAATACCTCTGGTGACTAATGTTCGCGTTTTTCCGCTCTTCTCGCTCGCCGCGATATAGTCTACTCCGTACGGCGCGCTATTGGTGATGCTGTTTCTCGAGCTCGAAGCGTTTGTCGAAGGACTTGGTCTTGGTGAAAAATATCAGGTATAATGAGGAAAATATGCCGCTTTCTCAACCTCCTGCTCCTGGTAGCTAACCCTCTCTCCCTCCGATGTGGCAGCAGGTCCTTGAGGCCACCTGATATAGGTACACCTGTGCCGCTAATCGTAACCTTTTTTACCGATTCCTGCTTCTCATCACGTTTCTCCCACATAATTGCAGCTACAGGAGCTGCTGTAGGAGATCCCGGCGTTTGTTACCACCTGGACATAATACTCGCATCTCTCATGTGCTGCTTCGTGCAATAATCGTTCCATACTGCGAGTCCACGTCCAGGAGAATCCCCTTTCACATAATTATCATTATCGCATACTCATCTCTAGTGTTAGTATTTCCTATCAAGGTGGCAATGTTTTTAGTTCTTTTTTCACAATTTTAGATTTATTTCAATCAGGTCTAGATGGTTTTTTACGTCACGCAAGACTGACAAGCTTCAAAATGTTTTCACCCCAATTTACCTCACTATTGGCAACTGGACCGTCGACTGGACTCCGGGATACGAGTAAATTTCAATTCCTCAGGCTAGGAAGTAATGGCAGATGCGACAGAGACGGTTGTGATTCTATTGGCGAAACAATGTGCGTTGGTATATCTATTAAAATGTGTATAAGGAAAGAAACTTTCCGTATCAAGTGCGTACGCCTTCGGAGTGCAGACTAGAAGAAACCGTTTCAGTGCCAGAGCCCCGAAGGTGAATCGTATAATAGTTCCCAGTGTGTCTCCTCCTGGGAGGGCTGATCTACGATACACCGGCGTCAATGACGTCTGTGGATTTGTCTAGACTACAGACTCTGGAATCCTATTCAGAGAGACATAGGAAGGATCTTACGGAAGATTATCTCACCTAAGGCTTATGGCTTCCTGATTACATGTGAGAGCCGTTAAGCGAACTATAGTATATAGTCATAGTCTGCATGTCCACCCTTGACAATTGTCCTTTTTTTTTTTTCTTTACAAAAAATCCTCTTGCTGATACATTTCTCTAAAAAAATTTCCTTTTAAAAACAATCAAAAATTGGTGCTGTTAAGAACTTTCGGACATATCTTGACCACTCGTTCAAATTCACTGATAACGAGATACTTAGCTTTCTTCTTTTGTTTCTTGTCTTTTTTTTTTTTTAAATCTGAATGAAGATGCTGTGTCAATCGTTGAGTGTCCAAGTATAACATTAAGATAATATACTAGGTACGCCTAGTGGATTTCCTGGAAAAGGGAGGTCTTAGACTTTAGTTTATTAACGGCGTAGGCAAACACGCATCCGTAAGTCAATACACGGTGGCTGCTGGCAGGCAACTCGCGCTCGTGGGAATCCTTGTTCATCTAAAAAGAATAAGAGAAAAAAAATAAATAAAAGACAAACTCATTGAACCGGAAAAAAATAACGTTATAGGTATAAAAGAAGAGTATTCTTTTCCATCGTATATAATACCATGTACTACGTGTGGAGGGAAAAAGGATCGCGCGAGGTGATCGATCAAAAAATTTTCAAGCAATATTAAAGTGAAATGATTTTTCATGGATACGTTGATACGTAATTAATGTGCGTATATAGAACTGAATATATTTTTGTGCTGCGCAAAATAAGAAAATCGAAACTATATGATTACTATATCGTATTATATATCGTGGAAATATGTTATATAAATTATATACATAGAACGTTCGAAGGCCGCGGAGAGCTGCTCGCTACCTATAGTAGCATCTTTTAATTAATGTAATTACAACTGTTTCTTTATTCCAGTACACCCATTTCCGTCCAACGTTAGTCTCAGGTTCTCTTACAGCTCATTGTATGTATACCTATACCTATACATATATATATATATGTATATATACCTACTAGCTCGTCGACAAGTTCTCATAAAAAAAAAGATATGTAAAAAAAGACAATAACAATCATTAATTACTATACGAGTTGGTAATCCTTATTAATCCTTGCGGGTATCAACTCTTCAAGTTTTCGGGAGCTCGCAAATCGCGTGATTCATTCACGGTTATATACCTACGTCCCTACTAAAGTTTCTATAGTACAAATACACACGCGTGGATATCTATATACCACAGGCATGTAACATATATCAACTAACTTTAAACTCATACGATGATATTTCAATTTCCGCGTCGAATATTATGAGAGTGCCGGACATTCTATCGCACTGATTTATTATACCAGGCAGAAAGTACTATATCGCTTCACCTTTGCAACTTCGTACGGGTCATTCTTTGAAAACTCGTCACATCTGGTTTGGACATTATAATCAGAGATCTTTTTGTAACTGCAATGCAGAGAACTTTCCTTTGTAACAGGAGGACATTCATATGACGTCGGGAATTAAAGCGAATCTTCCGCAGCCAGTATTATTGGAATCGACGATCTACTAAACCCTGAATATTATGAAAAAGTAAAGGACATAACGCGTGAGCATATTTGAAAAATTCTACGTCGCAACTGGACCATCATTTCATCTGATCGTTCATGAGAAGGAAAAACTGTGTTTTTTTTTTTCTTTTCTTTTCTTTTCTTTTATTTCCCATAATGTGTGGTTAAAAAGAAGAAGAAAGAGAAAAATAAAAGGACACGGATGATCCATCGATTTTTGATCATTCGATCAGACAACGCTCAGTGATCGGTTCCTGATCACGGTTATAGCGGTACTAGCAGCGCGAGCGTCTCTTATTGATATACGCGTGATGGCGATGGGAAAAATCGGGCGGGGGAATTTACGTGGGGTTTGCCCATAGGGTTAAAGGTCATTTCGATGAGCGTTTGGTACGAAAGGAGATTATATTGGACACCAACTGAAGACGTCCGCGAAACATTGAGGAGAGTTTCGAGTTGGAATAATATTTGCACTGCTCTTGTCTACGGGGGCCATATAATGTATAAATGTAGTAATATTGAGGATCCTCGATAAAATGCTAACAAATATAGTCAATGATTGACCAGAATTAAACGCCTGATATTTTGTTTTCAAGTTTTGCTTTCGCACGATTTTTACGGTCTATCTAAAAATTAAACCGCGGTCATCACCATGGTGTCCTCTATTCAGGCTACCGATTATATCGATCGCCTCGATTTGAGGGTTCTGAATTCTAATCGACTGAACTAAAATTGTCCAATTTATTATCAGTAGGGGATATCTGTTCGGGCGTATACATGAGATCGCGTGTTTTCCATCAAAATAGAAAGATCCACATTATGTGTACCATATAGATTAATGCGTCAAAATTTTTATCGATCTCTTCTGTGTAGATTTTGTCTCATATTCTGATCCCGTGGACCATTGTTGGCAACAATATATTAATGTACCATAAGATATAATATTATACAGTAAGTGTATTACATGTATAAAAGTTACACGCGGTAAGTCACGGGTAATAAAAAAATCCGTTATAATCACTTTTATATATACTATACGTACACGTACCGATATAGTATAGTATAGTATATTAATATATATGTGTGCCAGTCGAACGCAAAAATTGTTTTGGCTAGTTAGAAACTTGAACATATTAGGACGTATAAAAAAATAATAAATAAATAAATAAACTAGTACAACAATACGATAAATTACGAGTGCAAGTGGTGTTGATTTTTCATATTCGTTAAAAGCGATTATGATAACTCGACATAATTAAAATAATGTTAAAAACCTACCGAATTTTTTTCTATTCTAATTGGAAGATGAATGATGAAAAAAAAAATATACCTATAAAAATGTAGAAACACAAGTTTAGTTTGAGATTTTAAAGTTCGAACGCTTTTTGATAACTATATCAGTTCTTTGATTCGTTCGCATACATCTTTATTAGAAAAAAAAGATGAAAATGCTCGAACAAAACCCTCGTACACTGAAAATCGTTCGGAGAAATTTTTTTTTTTTCTTTACTTTTATCCTTCGTCATTGTTGATTGTACAGAGACGATTTTGGTCTTCCATCTGTGGTAACAAAATCTTGGTTGTTTAAACAAAACGTAATTCTCGAGTTTACGAATATCATCGTTGTAATTAACAGGGCGGTGTTCCGCCTGCAGGTGTGCTTGTAAAATCAATGAAATTATTAGGAAACGGTACCCCTTCGAATAACCGCGTGTCAGGTTTGGGTCTGACTATCCGTCTAGTCAACGAACCTGCACGCAAAATCTCCCACCTTAGAATGACCTCGAACTCTCGGAACAGCTGCACGTGGCTGTCGAATCGTATTCGCCCCTCTCGCCGATACGTTTTAAATATATTTATTTACTCATAAATACCGGCTTTTGTTGGTTTATTTGTTTCAATGTTCCTTTTACTCTTTTTTTTTTGCTCAAATTTTGGTTTCTTTTTTTGAATTTGTTTTTTCTCTTTGCTTTATTCTCTAACATATTTCGGTGCGATGACTAGTTTAGAATCGAAATTCAAACTCTCAGGCACGAGTGGGCGTGGGTGAGTTTAGTTGATTATAGATATAGAAGCCTGTATAACTTGGAGCCAACAATCTCGCGATTAACGAACCTCATATTATATTGTAGATCCTCATGAATACCCGAGCAAAGATCGTCGATTCTCCTCATATCGCGTCGCCGCGTCGTACGGCGGTTTTTACCGCGCGCTGCGTAGCGTCATTATCGTAATAATCGTTTTACTATAGGTATATTCATTTCTCATTTCTCATTCACCGGTTTGATATACGTTATAGCTATAAACACGCGGACCAGTTAATCAAGAGACTCGGTAGAGTCTCGCGCCAAGTACATTCAAAAGAACGGGCGCACTACCGAGTATCTTTACAGCGACGGGAGCTCAGAAGCGGAGTGGGAATTCGCGTTTTATCAAATAGCTTTCATACTGATAATATCACAGCAAATGTGAAATCACTTTCGTTATATAAATTGGGGAGGAGCTTTCATTTAAGCCTAATTTCAATAACATCGGTGGTCGGAGAGCTGGGATATGATGATCTCTGATCACCGGCATGCTCGTTTCATCAAATTCTTCACCGTCGTCATCATCGTGCAGCTAGCTATATGTCATCTGGAAACCATGTGGAAACCAAACCTATTCACGTAAATGGTATAGAAGGGAAGCCGCGGCTCGCGCCATATTCTTATCAAGTAGGAAAAAGGTTGTAAGTCTCGCAAGCCTGGCAGGTGGCGTCAGCGTAGCCGGTCTCATTTCTTACCGAGTTCACCTCCGCACAGCGATTCCTTTTCATTGGGCCCCAGAAGAGCGGCGCTATCATGGCTACCGTTCGAAAATTTTTCTTATTCCGTCAAACATCTTACAACAATAGTATACTAAAGATACCATAATCAATACTGCTATATTCATCAACAACGTACGAAAAGTTATGAAATCCCCCCAAAAGGTACCTACGGTGCGAAAAAGTTCGCCAAGTACATTAAATGTTCAATAATAACTACTATTCAAATATCTTTATTGACAAAAAATTCATCAACAATGGGAAAAAAGGATTCAAATCAATCATTATGCCAAGTGCATGTAACTTCGCATCATACATAGGAGTACTAGAGAAGACTGAAATAAACATAGAAAAAACCGAATTACCTACCAATTAGAAGAGATGAAATTGGAAAAAAGATCAATGAACGTGAATTGAAAAAATCAAAGAAAATTAAAACGATAGATTAAATTGAATGAAAAAAAACCATTCGAGTACGTGGTCCTTGGCGGGCTAATTTTATATTGCCGTATTGGAATGCTGAATTTTTTTTCCCAAAAAGCCAAAAAGCAACGTTAATGTACTAATGCAATTGAAAAAAACAATCAGAAAATTGAAGCAACAAAATAACAAAAAAAACTTGGATGACAGTTGTACAGATATGGGAATGATTATTTACCGCAGTTTTCTGTAATAATAAATCAATAACCATAATTTCACGTTCACGGATCGTAAAATGAATATATAAGCTTCAAATTATAGTTTCAATTAGCACATGAGAAATGTGTGGATTAAGTAAAGATTTATAGTATGACTTCATATACCGCACCTCTGTTTAGCAAAGATCATTGAAATCGACACTAAAATTTTTAAGAGTAAAAAGTCAGTGTCCTGAAACAATGGTGAAAATAAAAGATTCATTCATTTATACGGAGTAAGTATAATTATAGAGATAGGTGAGAATAGTTTGATTGAAAGAAAAAAAAATTCGCTCGGATGGTTAAAAGTATTTTTTTTTTCGTGCACAAACTCTTTTCCTCTATCGGTTATCTAAAGATATTCAAACTGATGTGAGTTTGGTTTAGTGTTACTCTCGCCTGTGTCCTTGAGAATCTTGAGCCGATCGATGGACAATTTTCCGGATTAGAACCTGATTTCAGATTTATTCAACTTTTTATGTTACATCCGTATACCGAAAGTGAGTGGCTATTCAAAAATGTGCGTGTGCCGTTGTTTTTTATTTTTCTACTTTTTCTCTTATTGTATGTTGGAAATAACTCTAGACTTCGCGTCAATTCGCGTTCGTGTAGAAGTACAATTTACAAGAAGTACAAAGAATATATAACTGCGGAAACGATCGGCCTTGAAAGAAGAGAAAAAAAAATTAATAAAATAGCGGTACCCAGGGCGCTCCTTTAATTGGCACTCGCAATTAGAACCCTTAGAATTTTTTTCTTTCAAATTTTCTTCTAGCTTGTTACGATCTTAAATGACCGGAAATCGATCGTTGAGCAATTAAGGTAAAAAAGATCGGTTGGATTATATCGGCGATCTGTATAGAAAAAAGGAGTTACGTTTTCCAGCACCATCATACGCATCAGTTAGTCGTTATTCATTTGTTACAAGACATTTGTCGCGTTTGTTTCTCGATTTTTTCGTTTTTTTTTTTTTATTACCTCGTGCGGATGTCTTTCGAATAATATCTGGTCGAAGCGTACCCCCACCATTTTGTAATCACGCACCGCTCTGCAGGTTCCCTGCCAGGTGGTCGAGATGATCGAGTACAAATTAAATGAAACTGTATAATACCGATCCCAGGTTATCCAAGTGTCTCGTAGTCCGAACCGATCAAATTTTACACACGTAACAAACCGCGGGCAACCGGCAACGAACGTCTCTTATCTGACCCCGAACATCGAAACTGCAGCAATTTCGTAGTACGTATACCTTACAAATTCGGCGTATAAGAAAAAGTCAAGGGGATGGGGTTAAGTTCGTGGTAATTAAAACATGGCACCGTTTCAAAGAACTTCTTTAAAAAGATGCATATTACATTTATACACACCGAAACCCATCGGCTGAAAATCTTATACTATAAGTTGAACGAGTTGCAGGCAAAGTTATTAATCAGTGAAACGCACGCGATCTCTTTCACCGTATGTTCATATACGTTACCACATCATATTATATTTATGTATACATACTATGTATATGCGCATCCTGGTCATCTCGGAACTCTTAAACAAGTTTTATTGAAGATCGTGGTGATGCCCACGCTCGAGTGCATCGGTAACTGCAACCGCATGCATAACCACATCAACCATAAGGAATTAAAACCAATCACTGCGTATTTAAATTATAATTTCCATGAATGATTTTAAAATCACAGAGTTCTTCTGTGGTCATGCAGAGGGTCCTTTTTACGACAGGTATTTTCTAACGCAGTAACATAATCGACGCAAATTAAGTTTTTTTTTTACTTTTATAATTACGCGGGTCAGCGCAATCAATTAGTAATATATTCAATCGCCCTTGCCATCACCAAAGCTTGAAGCACTCGTATAATATGCCGTAAACTGAATATTTCCAATGAGGTCGACCATATCGTTAGTCTTAATAAAGGACTCGACGCACCGCTTTATTTCACCGGTGTAATCGAGTCGAAATTATACATATAAATTGTATTTCTGAAGGGGAAAGGTGAAACCTTTGTAATCGGATTACAAGGAATTTTTGATAGCTACGCGATCGTTTCTGAAGATTCAACCAACTTTTCTGACAAGCCCATTTCGTCTACGTATATAAAGTTTAGCTGTTTACTGGAATCTTGGGTAAATTATTTGGAGGGCTCTTTTTACCGTGACTAAGAATGAGAGAGAGAAAAAAAAAAGATAAAAAGATGATAGGAGAAGGAAAGCAAAAACTTTTGAGAACGAGAAATTTTCTCTCACTGTCCCTTTTTCCCTCCCCCTAGTTTCTCAGCCAACACTCAGCGGAGTTTTTTTTATTCACTCGGAGATTGTTATATTATAAATTTCAGGACAGGAACGATGATGAAAATGATCGTTCCTAATCAGCGATTTTTAAGTGCGCTTGGATACTCCGAATCTAAAACAGGGATTGCCAAGCATGGGGGCATGAGAATTTTATTATTTTTTTCAATTCACATACTAAATTTCGAGTAATGTTATCGAGAATCAGAGAAATCGTAGGATTTTTTTGGTGATTTGGAACGTTCGCATTCCCTGATTAACCTCCATATATCCCAATATTTTTTGTCTGACTAGAACTCTAGCGAGTATTTTTATTCTCTTTTTTTTTGTGTTTTTTTCCTCACCAGGCATTGTTTTTTGGAAGTTGATACTTGACGTTAAAAAATACCTCCTAATATATTGCCACCCTACTGCGGATCTATAAATTTAATTTCATGGAAATTAAACAAAATCGAATCGACTGTGCTACGTATAAATTTCACTTCACAACGATTTCCGACCTAGTTAATGGGTGTCGTGATTATAATTATTATAAATCCAGTTGAATGTGGATTGTGGATATGGAAAGCAGGCAGCTCGGCGTAACTATCGTCGCAACTTTTTTTTACTTTTCTGCATTTCTCTTTTTATTTTATTTGATGGAACCCGCATTTGAAATTGTCAGATTAGCATGAAAATATCGACACGATTCCACATACGTACTTCCTGCAACTGATGGAATGGCGTCGCGTTGACACCGAACTATTTGCTTTCGCTATTTTTGAAATTTTCTTTTTTTTACTTTTTTACCTTCACACTGCGGCAGAAAGCACTGCAGATACCTTATCTAGAAGAACTCAATCGTACGTGTGATATTTGCCGTAGTATTTTTACATGAAACCATTAGCTCGAATTTTTTATATCAAAAATTCATTTATGGAACGAACAATCTTGTTCATCATAAGCCTGTCAGATTTCATTTGCATTTCAACTTCCACGCACATTATATTACACTCCTACGTACCATGTAAAATTCCCGTGATATTTGCAAGGCTGTGTGAAATGAAATTTGTTACCTACAGAGAGTTGACCTTTGAACTGGTACAAAAATCCTTTTTGGTTTCTGTGAATCTCATGATTTTCACGTTGAACCAAAGGCGGTTATTTAATCTCCAACCACAGGGTCAAATATATGCAATGTATGCAGATATGAGTACACATGGTTTCGACGTCGTTTTTACCCTTTAATTTTCCGCTAGGTGATGTTCGAGGTTAGCATGAAATATTTGTGGATTTGAAATTCTTCTGTTTTCTTCCAGTATCGTGACACGTGTCAAGTAACGCCGATTCGTTGCGATCGAAACTCGGAAGAACGACATCCAGCTGCGTTAGTCGAAAACACTTCATGTCTGATCTTCTTCCTCATATTTTCTTATAATGGTTTTCCCAACCGCGAGCATTGTTCTCGAAATGATTTCGGAACAAAGAATAGACCCCTGGTGTCACCGTGAACTTTGAATGAAATAACGATCCGAACGTTGTTAAGCCATATTATATAGGCCGACCCACAAGAAAAAGGAATCTATCCGTCGTCTTTCTCTACTTTTCCGTCTCCTTCTGATTGCAGCTCGTATACCTATATCGGAGATCCTTATGGTCTATATATACTGTACTCGTCTTCGAAAAATCCACTCGAGCCAAGATTCTGTAGCAGTATATCCTCTTTGCTTTCAGGATGTCGATATGAGGGTCGTAGATACCAGGAGGGCGCGATCGTGGCCACTTCGGAACCGTGTCTCCAATGCCGTTGCGTTGAAGCATCTCTAAGATGTCGTCTACGTGTTTGTCCTCGCATACCAAATCCTCCACCTCCCGAATGCCACCTCCGCGTATCATCCGAACACGTATGCTGCTCTGAGATGATCTGCGGCGAATCACGTCAGTATTTATGACGATTTTTGATCCCATAAAAATAAAGACAAGGATTTTTCTACGCTCAAATTTGAACTTCTCAATTGATTTTGAAAGTTAATCACACCTGATCGAGATCCTCGTCAAACCGAATGAGAAAATCGCTTGAATTTCAGGTTCTATTGCGGATACAGTTTCTAGTAGTTCATTTAAAAAAAAAAATGTCATGCCCCCAAAGAACTTTGGAAGGCATATCCCATTGAGCATCGAAATTTAGTATGTCAGCATTTCCTTGAGCCGGTGCTATTTTCCATAATTTTCAAGCACACTATCATTTTCACTCTTTCGACGGTTATAAATTGAATTTGGTGTATGAATTGCTGGAGTCTAATGTTTCAGATGAGAGTGAAAATTCGTTAAGACGGGTGGACCTCGGAATCGATGACGTAGTAGAGGAAGATGGTATGGTTTTCAAAGCCTGATTGATAATAATTACAGCTCTTACAATATCAATTAGTCAAACCCTCAGCCACCCTTATTCCTCGCAAATTACATACGCCAGCTTAACTCAGGGATGAGGCTCGAGTCGAGCTTTGCTTACCAAAATCATTATTTCGCCAACTAATAATAATCCTTCATCCCAAAATCCATTCGAAATCTGCTTTCTCATGACAAAAAATTACGGCTTCCTCAGGTTGCCTTTTTGAAGGAGTACGGTACGGCGCTGGTTCAGCTATGATAGCGACCAGAAGGTGCGAATATTGCTACTGCATATTAAATGCTAGACGTTGCGTAAGACCAAAGTGTCTTTTACCTCTTCCAGGGTGCACTCCACTCTACGCACCCCATTCCTGTTGTCCAGTTGCCTACAACTGCACCCACGATCGGAGTAAGACGAAATTAAATTATCACCATCCGTTATTTTACGCACATGATTAATACAATTCTTACGCCCGTGTTCCAGACGGATTAGAAACTTCAACGACTACCAAGGCGATGTCCTTGAACGGTAAGTGGCGGCCTTCGGTTTACCGCGAATGAATTCTGCGGAAAAATAATCTCATGAGTATTAAAACCGCGTATATGTCTAGACAATGTATTCGTTTAAAATTTTACACGACACGTTGGGAAAAAATACACTGAACATACGATTGTGTTAAGGTTGTCGCGTGGGAAATCGCATCTACGATGAAGGAGAAATGGTCAGGGATATAGCTTGGAAGGCACCCTGTGACAACTGCTTTTGTGCCATGGGAGCCATAAGATGTGTGCCTTTGGCTTGCGCCCCCCCACTTCAGGGCTGTAGCCCGATTGTCAGGGAAGGTCAATGTTGTCCATCGACCTATAATTGTAGTGAGTTATTCTCGATCGAATTCTATTTTTTTTTTCCACGTTTCCTTTTCGTTCTTTTTGTTATACGATGTGTAACGATCAACGCATCGAATGAACCGTTACTTTTTAATATTATACCCCAGGTGGAAGCATCGAGGTAAAAGCAACTCAGAACTTCGCGTCTTACGCTTTTGTCAGTAAAGATTACGCCAATTTTCGTAAGGAGACGCATTTTTACGTAAGTTTAATTTCCGGTGCATTTTTCTGTATGCGAATTTTTTTCGGGGGATATCGTCATAACCCCGGATATTTCAGCCTGTCGATAACCAGCTGAATCCCATCCTGTCAAACGCTATCGTTGAGGGTCGGGGTCACAGGATAATCGATGGGACTGCTTACACAACGGATCAGGAGGTAATCGACGTTACTACTCCTCCTCGGCCCAGCAGCATCCCGCAGGATTCAACTCCGGAGTTTTCAACGCCGTGCATCGAGTCCTCCTCGATGTCCACACTAGAAAGCGAGACGATGGGAAACGAGATTCTTTCCGACGCTGATTCAGAGGGCTTAAAATCTACTCTACTAATGTCTGCGACAACGTCGCTTACAACCCCAATGTCAACTGAGGCAAGCAATGGAAACTGAAAGACGGTAGCTTGCAGTGGAAACTATAAATTCACCTTTCTCTAGGTCACGACCAACACGGAGTTATCAACTTCAACGAGGGAATCGACGACCTTGGAATTGACAACGTTCGAATCAACAGGCGCGACTTGGACAACTCAAGAAGAAACTACTACCGTTGATACTGGAAGTACTACGGGTGAAAGTGGTTCAACAACTATGGAAGGTGAACCTTTAGAAGAGAGGGTGAACGGTGCAGTCCGTGAAGAGGAGTCTGTAACAACAGAACGGGCAATTTCACAGACTACAACTTTCTCAAATTCGTCGATAACTATTATTCAGCCGACCGAAGCGAGCCGAGAAGAAGAAAAAGAAGAAAAAGGCGAAGGGGACGAAATTGCCGAGGAAAAAGGGAGTACTTTAAATGGCGCAGAATCAGCTACTAGTTTGCCAACGACGATCCTGATGCCCGATGACATTTTCGTGATGAACGTGACCCTGAAAACTAACGTATCCGTTGGTCACGTCGAGGGGATGACGGTTGCTCCGGTTAGATCGATACCCCCCGATGTGGAAGCCATTTTGAACATAACTCAGAGGGAAAAGGGGGAGGACTACGATTATTACAGTGAACCAACTTTACCACCGTCTCTACCGAACGTCAGGCAAGTGGATGAGCACCGACGACTATCACCGGTCCCGTTCTGCTTAATTGAATTTTCTTTTTTCTTTTTTTCTCTTCATCCTCCTCCTCCTCCACCTTTTCGTCTTCTTATTTCCTTTTTTTTTCTCTTTCTTTCACGCTTTTGCGAATATCTAACGACCGACCATTCTTTCACCCAGGATAATTCCCTTCGTTGCTGCGGACGCCTTGGTGAAAAATGAGAAAGACACGACCTCAAGTGTCACCGCTTATCCGTCAGGATCTGCTGCCGTTATACCTGCTGAACTGCAACGACCTACAGACAGCTCTAACTTTTACGACATTGTTACTCGGGAGAATAGATTTAGTCCACCTGTTGAAACTGAAGGTATTATTTGGTGATAATATGCGTTCTCTATATTTGAGTCACTGTTAGAGAAACTTATTCATTCTGTTCTCCAAACTGTCGAACTAAAATCGATTGGAAAAATAGCAAAATCTTTGCAAAGTGATAGTGGTGGTGGAAAACTAATTTCCTGATTTTAACCGTACGACAAAAGAGAAAGAGATACACATTATGTGTCACGTGATCTACGTACGTATATATGTGTATAAACTGGGTATAGGAAGATAGGGTCATGGGATCAAGCCGAAATTGTGGATTCGGCGTGATGGAGTAATCCAAGGCTAGGTCTAACGTTAAGCATTTCACAGGCGGATTCGTTCCCCGGGATCCACCCTATTTCGAAGCATCCTATCACTCGACCGATCTGAGCTTGGAAATTGGCACCGGCGTAACCGTAGTTCCCGCAGACATTACCAATCCGAATAGAAAAGAAGAAGGTGAGAATAACGCACATCCGTATTAATTAACTTGATTCGTTCATATTTCTCCCACAAATATTTTCCTCCATACTGCAATAGATTGTATTAATCATATAGTCTGAGCATAAATGAAATATATCTATAAAAAGGCCCGCTGCAGACCAACTGTCGATTCGAAACGCGACAATATCGCCACGGAGAATTTATCCCGAACAGTGGACTGTGCGTAATCTGCATGTGTTACTACGGTGAAGTCGTCTGTTCGGATGAGAAATGTCCGCCATTAAAAATCGGGTGCAGGAGAGTCAACGAGGACGAAAGATGCTGCGGAAAAGTTATCTGTGGTAAGACGACCACGACTCACATTGTTTTATTTTCATTTCGATTTCACACGAAATTGATTTTTGTTTTTGTTCGTTTCTTAATTTCATTTTTGTCACTAGTTGACACAGCTGAATCTCCGACCATGGTTTTGGACCGAGCAGACGCAACGGCACCCTCTCAACGCCAAGGTGTAACATCTCTAGATGGAATTGCAACTCCGGACCCTTTTCGTGACGTCATTAAGACGGAACCAGCTCCGGATCTTCCCTCTCTGATCGAGGATATGATACCATACCTGGTCGAACGAGGGATTTCAACCCCGAGGCCGACAACTCCGATGCAATCAAACGGCTTAAAGTCGAGTCCAACGATTCAAAAATCCGAATTCGTCGGAGTTGAAATTCCGATAATTCACGCACCGCTTTACACTTATCAAGATCAGATCGACAGGCGCAAAGATGAAGATATCGTCGTCACCGGATCCCCGATTTCCGCACCGATCGATGACGGAATGGGTTACAACTTTCATCCTGCAGGTGGTAATTCAAACTTTTCACCATTCTCTCATCGGGAACCTAGTGAAAATTTCGATGCGGGTTTTTCCGAATTTATTTACGACAAACCAATCGAGTCCATCGTCACCCAGAACTTTTCGAATCCTGGTAACTCGGTATCCGTCGGAAATTCGAACGTAACAGAAGATGGTCCACCGTCTGCAGAACCTAATTTTCTGAATAAAACAGAAAACACTTCTTTGAAACCTTCGGAAACAGGTCCTAACGATAAAACTTCGGATACCGTCTACTCGCCGGAGCCAGAAGAAAAACCAGAAGACTCGGATGATTCCGGGTATTCCTTCGGCAGCGTTTTTAACCTGTTATTCTCTGACCCAACGACAGAGAAACCAGAAATTCAAATCCCGTTGAAGAAAAATAATTCGACAATTTCCATCGGAGATCCTACGATCAGTTCATCGCCAGTTACGACTGATTCCTTTCCAACGTCTACCGAAGTTTCATCGACATTCGATTTACCGTCAAAATTTACTTCCGCTCAAACTATCGAACATTCTTCCCCCGCGCCTGTTGTAAAATCAACGACAACTACAAAGCCAATTAAGCAAGGATTTGAAACTGCGGTTGGTGGTCTTCTAAAATTAGCTGGATGCAATATTTACGGACGTATGTATCGCGTCGGAAAAATTATCACCGAATTATCTGGACCTTGCCTCGAATGTAGATGTACAGAGATCGGGGTTCAGTGCAAGAAATTATTATGTTGAATAGGATTTTGTAATTTTTTTCTCGTTTTTTTTTCTTACTTTTTTTTTCTATTTCTTCATGATAAATTTACTGTAAGGAATTCGTCATCGCAGATATTTTTTATGATCGATATTATATTGCCTGACTTGCCATAGGATGCTTGGAGTCACAACTTCGTGCTTTATTACAATTATAAGGACATGTTCTTTTTTTTTCATTAGATTTAAAATTTGAAATCTCTAAAATATATAGCATATACAAATAGAAAAACGGATGAAAAAAAATAATTTTGTATTCACTAGTGGACCAAATCCAATTCGATTAAACTGTAAAATTTCTATCAGGAAATTTTATGAAATTCGGTGCTATACTTTGGTTGTACAGTGCAGGTAATTGTGTAAATAGTGATCAAACGAAGCATAATTACCGGCCACGAAAAGTCGCTAATCATATACTTATTTTTACAGGATCAAAATCCTGCAATTGCGATTGCAAGTAAACTAATAATTTTAAGAAACTACATTTAATTAGTAAAGTTATAACATAAAGTTAATGATCAAAAACTGAAAAACGTCTTTTTCACAAAGAATGTTACTACGCTGGCAACACCGCAGTTTAAAAATCAAAATAAAAAATGAAAAAAAATCAAACAACATTCGATTATACATATAATATTTCATCGCCTTTCATTATTAGAATTGTCGGTTAATTTAAGACACACGATATATACTTATTATAATAAGTAACGTAGGAGACGATCCGATTTCGCGAAACAATCAATTATCTCAAGTCTATCGTAAAAAACAGGGAGAGAGAGAGAGAGAGAGAGAGAGAGAGAGAGAGAAAGCAAAATTAAAGATATATTGCCAGTAGGACGTGCGAGGTATGAAGTAATAGAATAAAGATCGTTGAAAATGTCTTCTGCTGGATGGACTTGTGTTAATTGATGTATACATATACATACCTTGATGTATTTTAATTACGTATATAGTCAAGCTGTTTAAGAACGATCTCAAATAATAATGAATTTTATCTATAGCTAATTGAATTTCCCAGTGATTGCAAGAAGTGTTTTACAACCAGTAATATAACTCCTCGATATATTGTTCCATTTTATAATACCTACATAAATATTTAAATGAAATTCAGTAAACGGATATATATATAATAATGCGTGAATTTCTATGCCCCACCTACCATTAATTGGTAAATATCCTACTGATTAATTGCCAGCATATAATTTACATATTTAATCGGCTGAATTTCGTAAAATCACCGAACGACCTTTTGTAGCTAATTACTGACCGCAAGGGATTAATACATTTATGTGTATATCATCATGTATTCATGGTAAAACTCTCCATTATTCCAAATTTTACCTGGAGTTAGTTATTTTCATACACTCTCGACATACAATATTACTAATTTACTTAATTTTGTCAAAGTCATTACTTTGCATTTTTCAAATATGATATAATACATATAGAAAGTAATTTCAATTGACAATGAGCAAAAATTTTTAAATACATACATTTTACCTATGAAAATGTTACTGTTTCTCTTCAATGTTATAGCAATTGTTTTTCCTTGGAATGAAAAGTCAGTGAGTACAATAATGATGACATTAATAACAATGGTTATGATAATAATAATCATACCAGCTTCTTATTTTCTCCAACTGTATGGATGCAGCTTGAATTACCCTCATTCTTGGGCAAAAATGTGAAAGGGATAAAAGCGTACGCGGTACTTTCAGTGAGAAACGGTAAAAGGTCCCTAATATACGATCGACAATAAACATTTATAATATATCCCTGGCATATATGTGGTGAACCTTTGCTTTTACTTTTCTCTTCCACGTTGTAGGTGATGGTATAGCCGTACTTACTTCACTTTCATATTTTCCTCTCGTCCTTGCACGACCCCATGTAACGATACTTGTATGCATATACCCTAAGGCGAACTTGAATTTTTGATTATCTCTATACACTCTCCTTTTTTTTTTCTTTTATCAAAAACAAAACCTGCATCACGAATCGCGATCTTTATTACCAACCCAGTTCGAACCGCAATTTATTTTACAACCATCTTCTCTTTGATCACACGTAAAGTAACCCTACAGTTCGCATATGATGCGCTGTGAAAAGTTGGCTGAATTTCAGAAGTGAAGAAAACGCGAAAATCAACCCTAATAAAAAATTGGAGTCTCGAAAACAAAAGATATGAACGAAGTAGAAGAAAAAAACAGTCACAAAAAACGCTGAAGAAGGTTTGATTTTCTGTCACTCCAACTTTCTCAGAAATAGCTACCCTAAATCGGATCTCCGCATGGATTGTAGATCAACACGAGTTTTCGGAACTGATCAATGGCGCTGGTGTGATGACTTTACTTCTGGTAAACCAGGTAATAATTCGTCAGTCTGTTTGCGAACATGACGGAAGACGGACGTGGTACATATGTGTGAATCTCAAGTGGTGAAAATCGTGCTGTCATTGTTGGTCGATGAAGAAACAAAAAACGGTGTTGTATTCGTGCTGTTCGTGCACTCATCATCATCATTTCACGACGCTCGAGATGACGCTGCAGCTACGATTGCTGTTGATTAAAATCAAGGTAAGAACTCATTCGATATACACAGACTGCAAAACGATGGGAGTCGAAGAAACAGATACAAAGAAAATCGAAATTTCGTCGCGCGGATCTTTTTCGCCGAAGAATTGATGCGCATATATCATAGAAAGATATACACATACAACATTTCCCCATCTAAACGTTCCCTATAAGCCGAAAAAAGCTCTAACAAAATCCCTGAAACCCATAAACCGTATATAGAGGTTCACGCGAATCCTTTGACGTCTTATATTTTCCAAGTTCTTTCCAACTTTCAATTTCACGAGTATATTATTACCTCATACGTTACCCATTACCTGTATGTATATTCGGTTTTCTGCTTGTCGACTGCAGGTGAGGGTAGGAAAAAAATGCAACAAGTTTGTTCTTGTATTTTTTTTTATAATCTACGTTTATTGTACGTATCATGGATTTATTATAATATTTTGTTTTCAAACAGTAATTCTTTCTTCGTTCTCATTTTCTTTTTTCTCACAATTTTTGATTGTTTGACACACGAACAGTGGATGATTCAATTATTTTATGTATAATGTCATATATGGTATAGTATTAATAGGTAAATTACATGGATTAGAATATCGTTACATAATTATATTATATGTGGCACGGTAGTTTTGTTTGATCCAATGATTATGCATGATTACCGGCTGATATGTACGATTCCCAATAATTTTTGAGAATATAATAAACATAATAGCAATTTATTAAACATAACGCTAATTTTACATATTCTCCAGCGCTAGCTGGAGAATTTGACAAATTAAGTGTCATTGATTTGGAGCGACAGAGTTTGGCTGAACAAGTTGATTTTGGACCCCAAAATCGCAAAAAATCTAAGGTTTACCCCTTTGGATTTTTTCAATTTTTGGGCCAAAAATGAAGTATTTTTAAAATCGATCGTATGACGCTTATCTGATGTATTTTGATCTGAGAAACACGATTCCGTTGAGTAAATTGAGCTACGAATTAATCCCATCGAGATATCGCAATTTTTCTGATCCGAAAAGCGAAAAATTAACGATAACGATCAATTTTATAGGCAGACCAATTTGGCTTGCAGATTCGAATTCCTGAGATCAAAACATATAAGAATATCGTAGCAAACTCGAAAAATCAAAAGGTTGATTTTTTACCCCAAAATCGGGAAAACTCTAAAGTTTGGACCTAACGTCCAATCCTATACCCTGAACATAAAATTTGAATTGCGATTACAATAATGCAGATTGATAAGAAAAGAACTCCCAACATGTGATGCGTCTGAAATGTAATGATATGAAATTGAAAAAAAATAGTGGACAAAAATTTTACAAACAAATGAAATTAAATGCGGCGCGCGCGTGAGATGCTAGTATGATAAGAGAAAAATATATACAGCTGATTATACATAATAGCCGGTAATTATGATGTATACATATGTACCGTATCATATATACACTATCATGTATTATATATATTTTTTTTATGACAATACTTAACACTTAAATAATCACAGCCAGTTTATTTGATAATTGATTATAATAATTACTTATGTATATTGTATATATTTTCACCTCATTTATCATAGATATATATTGTAGGTATGTATTATGGGGATTTATATAAGTGATCAGACGCACCGATCGAGTTATGTATTTTATCGGAGATGTATTATGTATTATACTATTACGCAGCCGCATACGTATGAGCACAGTATGTATGTACATGGTATATACATTGTATATATGTATAAGTTCACATCTGCACTTTATTAGGGCGCAACTTGGCAACGCGCGGATATCGCTTCGAGTAGCTAACTCGTTGCTAACACGGTGAGTATGTGTGGTGTGTAGTTTAGTTACCCCTAATTGATCACGTGTTTCTCTCCGGCTATTGTATACAATCTGGCATGTATACATAGAACAATGCGAAACATACCGATAGTCGACAACTCACCCACTCTGTATATATACAAACATGTATGTAAGAGCTACTTGGTACACCGCAAGCAATGGCGTTCCATATAGGATTCTTTAACAACACTCGCTGTACTTAATTGTAATTAAGAAGCGCCATTTTTTTTTTATCTATTATTTTTTCCCCCAATGCAATTAACCTATCACAATACCCTAGTGTTGTAGACCCGAAATCGATGGTAAGTTCAGAAATTTCAGGTATTTGAGTTGGATGTACAAAAATTTTGACGCGATTGAATGATTTTTTAAAAAGTCGTTTAGGAATTTCGAAAACGATTAAGCTTGTAAAAAAAAAAATCCATTCATTTCTTTTGATTATCTATTTCTTTTTTATTTCAGCCAACGTATTGCACCGGATTCATTATTATTTACATGCTTATAATCCACATAATATATTTACAATGCAAAAATTTTGCTATTCATTAATAAGCGAGTTAATAAGTGTCACAAATTATTCCAATTGAATAATTCGAGTGTAGCCTATAACTATATGATCTATATTTTATAGTGCCTATCTAAATGAATATGTTCTTTTTTCTTTCAAACATCACTTGATGACCATGCATGATTTATCGATGATAATAATATATGATAATACTTTTAATTCAACAATGAGAGTTCGACTGGAATCATTAATTATTTATAATTTAATTACAGCGTTACAGAAGTACGGTTGAATTGAAATTTTTTTTTTCTTCTATTCGTCCTATTTTTTTGTTCTATAATTTACTTGAATCGCATGTCGTCTATACGCAGAAGTATGACAATACTTTGTTGGCAAGTTTGAAGCTTGAATTATCAAGAAAAAGATGAAATTTATTAACTTTTTCAGCTTGCATCTATGATTATAACTAGGTATATATAATATATATAATTTTATATAGGGTCTTATAGATATATATATTTATATATACGAATATTTTCACTGAAAAATTCAGATTCGAATCGCGATTTTCCCAACAAGTATAAAAATTGACACCTACTCTTATATATACCTGTAATGTATGTATAAGTATAATACAAAGGGTTTGGATTTTATTCACTTTTTGCGCTTTTCTTTTTTTTTTCTTCTATTTGTTGACGAAAGAATTAATCTATAGTTGTTTTCATCAATTATAATAACCGTAATCACACTGTAGGAGTTTTAATGAATCAAATTGTCTATATTATCTATATTATGTCTATGATTAATTTATGTACAAAAGATTTTATGCCTAGATAAATAATAATCGTGTGTGAATTGATGTAATAATTATTTCACACGTCATAATAATGCGATGATTTAGGGAAGATAAAGTGTAAGGATATTATTTCGATCCCTGCTAAAGTACACGCGGCCGGGCAGAAAAACAAAATGAAAAAGAAAGATGTAAAAAAAGAAATTACTAAAAATTCTCCTCTTATATCAGTTAACTCGATGCTGCGATGTGTAATTACAGAGTACCGTCTTTGAGGATGAGATTTCTGGATAATTAATTGGCGACTTTATTCATAAATCGCCTCAGCAGCCTCTTGAATTTTGACTATAAGAAAAGACCTATTGCAGAACTTAACGAATAGTTCGGTTCTTTGTCATGAGGGTTTTCGCTGTTGGGGTATAGCGATCAGGTAAATGTTTCCCAGTATCGCTCCGACGATCAAAAGCATTACGCCAAGACCTGCCAAAAACCTTACGAAGCGTACAAACTTTCTACCCCTAGAATCCTTTTTGCTCTGATTTGGAAATATTGCCAGTCCCAAGAGAGGGCCGGCTAAAGCACCGGCGACGTGTGCTGCCCAACCAACCCTTCCATAACCCAAAAGTGCCGGTACAGGTACCGATGCTACATCCGCACCAGCTAAAAGAAAAACTGCTCCAAGACGCCAACCCGCGTATCGAAGTTCCCCGTGGCACTGAAATTATTACAAGTTCAAATAACATACATTGATCATTTTTAATCTCTCCCCCGCATATCAATTAAATGGTATATTTATACTTATATCGGATTAGTAAACATATATTTAAAAAAAAAAAACGAGAAAGAAATATGTGAATAGTATCAAAAAGTAATTTTATCGCGCTTATGTGATAATTAATAGCGATAATTACGGGCGCACGAATAAAATAATAAATATTGTTTGGCAAAGCTTGAACTATAACAAAGCCCGGCGGATACACAACGGATTTATACCGCGTGTTCTCATAAACAAACTCATTTCCCTGGAGGTTATACTAATGGCTTCCACATACAATATATACATATATTATACATACATATTATATGTGTACATTTTGTTACTGCTGCTACTGCTGCTGCTGCAGGTGCAGGTGCGTATAACTTTCAACCTTTCACACGACTATATATTTTTACACATGTAACTTGGTAAATAACCTATATAAAGTATTACGAGTAAAATACGCGTATATTTCGGTCCGAAGTTCGCCGCAGTCTGTGCAGCGCATTCTCAAAATTATTCGTTAAAATGTAAAAGAAAGAAGGTTTTATAGATTGCAATATAACCTTACTCAAGTATAGATAGATTAGATATAAACGTTCGTATAAATTCTTTTATGCATTCATTTATTCTCCAAACTAATTTTTTTTCATTCTTACTAATTTTTTTTCATTATTTCTTGTTAGTGTTATTAGTTTGTAGCATAATTCTCAAACGGAAACCTATATCGTGAAAGAATCTAGGTAATAAGAAAAATAGGAAAAAAAAATTCAAAACAGCTGCAAAGATAGAAAGAAATAAAGTTGATACAGCAGCAGTATAATACGGAGCAGCGAACGAATCTCTCTGAGGGATTATCAAAAATATAGTAACGATAATTCAGAGTACACAGAGAAATTGGAAACCATCTTTTTTTCTGCTGTACCGGAGCTTTGCGTATTTTTTTTTCTTCTTTTTTTTTTACAATTGTTTTTACAACATTGACAATTTTAAGGTGACATAACGGTGAGCGATCGTTGTGAACTATGGGGATTAATCATTCGCCAAAAGGGTGCAAATTATATTACCATGCAGAAAAAGTATAAAAATGGCAACGTCATGTGTGGCGAAGCAAAGGAACGAATAAAAAAACAAAAAAAAATCATAATTCACCCGGGAAAAACGAAATTCAATTGAAGCAAACAATTGTTTAGTTTTTCATCCGTTTCTCGATAGTTTTTATCATTTTTGTTTTATCTTGTTATTATTCTTAGTCGTTCGTACGTGGGGATATACATACATATAGATGGATAGATTTACGCCCTCGCGGTGAGAAATTTTTAAGGAAACTTTCTTACAACTCCGTCGTCCTGCAGCAGAAGCGGCGGCAGCACCGCCAAAGACGCGAAGTCTATCGGGGGTGTAAAACTTTAAAGAAATCGCGAAGATTTCCGCAGGCCTATAAATCACAGCGTCCTCATGGGTCGGGGGTTAGTTGCTATATACAGGCGATCGTTACGGGAAATAAGTAAAAATATTTCGAGAAAAGCTCCCGAGAATAAACAAGAATATTGCGGTATCGGAGGTTACAGATTTAGGCATCGAATTGAGGTGACTGAGATTGCGAAAATTTGATTTTCTAATTTAATTCAAATAAATTGACACGACCTTTTGCGACTAACGGAAATAAATTTAACTTTATATGTATAAAGCTCCCATCGCAACTTGCTGTAAAGCAATATATGACGTAAGAGATTTTCCGAGTAAATAATACACGCGTTGCGTTGACTTCCATACAATATACATTGTATATTATGTACTACATACATGTACCCAGCATGGCCTCGGGATCTCAAGAAGGAAAGATGAACGATAAAAAAAAAAATAAATAATCTTCCGACCAAAACCACGCGTGGGTCGAATATAATTCCTTTTAGGGCCGCTGCAGAGATTTAGGGGAGACGTACCCCGAGTGTAGACCGAAAAATGGCTGTTTTCGCTCGTAGATCGATTTTCACTTTCTCTTTTTATTTTCTCTCTTCTTTTTATTTTGTATTTATACATATACATATGTGCATACATATGTATCTTCTTTAACATCGGACCTCGACACCACATCAGAGACAAGAAATCATTTTTCTACACACGCTAAATTTTTTCCTTTTTTTTTTCTTCTTCTGGAGATAAATTTTGGTTTCTACTCCGCAATATGTATAATAAGTTGAGAATAGAGTAGCATTTTCTTTCGTACGTTGTTAGTTTTTTTTTTTTTTTTTTTTTTTTTTTGTTTCTAGACCTTTCTTGTTTGTAGGAGAATAAAGTATAGAACAAACTTGTAGAAATTATAACTAGACGCTTCGGAATCCCGGAAGTGCAGTTGGTATTTTTTTTCTTCCCATGAACTTCATTCGAGCTTTTTTTCATACATTCATTATAACCGCTTTCAACTGGTTTTTATATAATATCACATGAGAAAGCGCCTCGGTATCAGAAAACTAATAAAATGACTACTTACTGATAAAAGTAAAAGATTGAAGAAGTAAAGAAAAAGAAAATATTAATTTCATCAAGCACATCATTCTACGTACATAATATATTGCTCGGAAAAATGAATCTTGTAAAAGAAATTGATTAAATGAGGAATTTTATTTTTTAATGACTAAGGTTTTGTAATTTTAATTGTTATCCTAGGAAGATGAAAGAAAAAAAAATGAAATCCCGAAATCCACGAACATTTAGGAAATTTTTCTTCATACATTACATTTCGAAATACCCCGGGGAAACAGAATAAAAAGAGAGAGAAAAATAATCGGGTTCACGGAAATCCGGGAAAGCTCAATTATTATGTCAGACTTCTTAAGGGATATGTTCTTCGGGCATGAATATAACACATAAATATATATGTATAAACTAATGCGAGGATATAATGATTAGGGCGCGTATATCCGGATTCCGGTTTACATAGAAATATAGGAATGTAGGTATACAATACCTATAGGTATATAGCGCTGGGTTTATTCGCACATCGCCCCGAATATATTCTTGCAGGGTCGTCCCTTTGAGACGTTGAGAATTTCATCTGACACGAACATAATATAGGTCTATATACGCACGTACCGGAGGAAGATTATTCGAGTCTTATCTTCAGGAGTTTCGCAATCGTTACTACATAGGTATATAAGTACATAGTTTCTATACCTATATCATTTACCCACATCTACTGGCCGTGGGCTTCAGTGACGAAATGGTACCGCGCCATTTCCACCCCAGGTACTCATCGCACATACAATACACACACATATGAATATATATACCTCATGTATTAGGGAGACAATTTTTTGTATAAAATTCTCCATTTTTTGATTTCACTTAAGTGTTTATTGCTCCATTATAAGTTTCCCAAAAGTTTGAAATCGCGCAGCGATTGAAAATTTTCACTCCAAATTTGTGATTATATTATTCAAAATTGAATAACATCATCGATAATAAGAATGGCATGTATTCGACGGTTGAACTTACCAGGTATAAGTGGGCGAGATGACTCGTAAGAAGAGCGTAGACGCCGGCCGAAGCTCCGACCAGATAAAGACTGGGTTGAAGAAGAGAAGCACCGAGTGCGCCGCATATCCCACCGCCGAGGTAAACCGCCGCCACACCGAGCCACCCTTGTTCAACCTGGAGATCATACCCATTTTGTCAAGGTCATTTTACCTTTAGTAGCTTCTTCAATTTTCTTATACATACTCTCTGCGGCAGAGTTCTAGGAAAACGTCGTTACATTATGTACTTTGACGAAAGGAAGACAAAGAGAAAAGGAAAAAAAATAATTAATTAACAAAAAAAAATATTGCTGACGTCGTCACGTCGTATATACATGTATATATAATATGAAACAAAGTAAAATCGGAGGGGTAACTGTTGGTTTCACGGATATTTGAGACCTTCGTCTTATCGAATTCCCAGAATCTTTGCTCGCTAAGGGAAAGATTAAAACTTCCGAAGTTTGTCAATTCTTTTTTTTTTTGTCTCCATTTTCATAACTCAAAAAAATTTAGTTTACCTTTGAAAATTTTGATTATACTCGAATATACTATTACATACGTGGATCACATGCGTAAAACAAAAAAAAAGAGAGAAATTAGAACCCCTTGTTAAAAACCACCCCCCGCTCGTCGTAGGTATCCAAAGTTATTTTGATGAAAATTTCTCATCTCAGTTAATCTAAAATCAATTCCCTCGATTTATAATTGAAAACTCGGAAGTTTTCATTGGTATTGAAATTTTCTTATCTACAAGCTGCACGTAGCTATAACTAATTCACGGATATTTCTACCGCCGCGGTAAATTTATATCTATAATGGCTCGATCTGCAGGCAATATCTTCCAGTTCACTGTGACACCAGTGCAGTTAACGTAATATACGTACATGTATAGATATACACATTATACACTATATATGTTCGTCTAGATCAATTAATCTCTCTGCACTGGAGCGATAATCTGATTTCGAGGTTTAGCTCGTCGCTCGGTATGCCTAACCTCACCTGTAAATATCTCCTATGTGTATATTATATTGCTTTCGACAAACCGCCCAAAGGGAATTCGATTCTTAGCATTGATTTTATTCAACTATCTCGTACCTGGAGATTCATCGGGACTGTCACTTGGCTTTTTTTGTTTTTTTTTCTCAAGGACATTTCCCTCGAAGTGTAATCCTAAGCTAACCGGAATCTTCTCATTGTTCTCTGAACATACCCCATGTACAATGCGCAGGTAAATAAATTATAAATAGATGAAACTACGTGTGTGTGTGATATAGATATATATAGGTATGTATTTGTATATACACGGAAAAATATCCGTGTTGGAATTGCATTCACATAAACTAAGGGAGAGAAGAAGCCACAACGCAGAAGCTCACTGGGGTAAACAGATAATGTAAGATTCGCTGCTGTACCGCAATGAGAGAGAGGAAGGAAAAGAAGAAGGATAAGGAGGAAGGAGAAGTAGAAGCAGGAGAATAACTTGCAACATTCGTTGCATCCACGAACGAAGGAAACGTAAGAAATGTTTGAGGCTCTTGAGCGAATTTCTAGTATACAGAGGTGAAAACATTTCCTTCTCCCTGTACCTGGGATACCGCAGAACCCATATTACAACTTCTATTTACTTTGCCAGCTAGGCTCTTATATGTATACATGCCGATACATACATATATACTGTTATACACACTTATATACCTCCGTTTATTTCTTGTTCGATGTTTACCTCGAGTTTAACATGTTATATCTTTGCAACAAAAATTCCGTTCATACTGCACGGACCATGATCGTTATATTTTTTAGAAAAAGAAAACAAACAAAAAAGATCATCCAAATCTCCTGACATCCGTGTCATCTTTTGTATTGAAAATTAATGTATGGTAATGCATCGATTAAATTTTAATTAAAAGTTGCTTGTATGTAAACTTAAGAAATTATGAGCGTAATTACCTACCTCTAGAGGGGCAGCAAGGACCAACTGAATAACAACGTTTAGCGAGAGATGTAGAATGTTCGAGTGGAGTAACATGTAAGACGCGAATCTCCATGCTTGATTACGTTGTCGAGGATCGTAGACAAGCCATCGTCGTAGAACGGCTTCTTCGCCCAAGCAATGTACGTATATCTGAAACATTATAAAACAAAGCAGCATCGATTACACTTTCGTAGACTGTATAGCAATACGTACACATATATATATAATCTGAAGGGCTTAGGGGGAAGACAGGAGGTCCCTTTATCCATCAGGGGAGCGAGGATTAACCTCCGCGATCCGATCGGATGAACCTCCGCGCCGACGTGGTTTTAGACGGTGATCAAAGCGAGATTTTCTACCATAACCGTTATTGTGCGTTCGTTCGTCGCATTTACTCCCACATCACGTTCTGGAGGACTCTAAACAATATTATACGCCAATATTTTGATCGTGAGGTATCACGATGTAACGATCCAAAAATAACTAAGGGTTATCGAGGCTCTAGGATTTTTTTTTCTTCTCTTTTTTGTCTTTTCATCAAAGAGGAAGATTTTTTTTTCTTTTTCTTTTTTTTTTTTTTTCAGAGCTTGCGTTTCCTAGAACGGGTGTAAAGTCGCAAGAACTATGATTTTATAAATGACTAGAAAAAAGAAACCAGTTTGTTTTTTGGAATTTTTTCAGATATGATAGAAACCTCACAGAGTAAGGAACACCCTAGTTATCTAGATGGCATGCGAGTCGGAGGTTAATAAAGCTACCGTGGGCTTCCGGAGTACTGTCAAGTGAATCAGCTGGTTGATGAGTTTTCTATGGGGAACCTAAGGCTCGTTTCACGTAAGTAACATCCGGTGGCCCTCGCATAAGTCAGACTTGTCTCGGTGGGTCATCCGTCACGAAACTCTTGCCTTTTGGGCGGTCGTTGAAGATTTTAACCGAAGTTGCCGCGCTGCGCGTTTTGGAGAGGGATGAAAAAGAGAGAGAAAAATGGGAAGGAGAAGGAGAAAGAGATCAGCCCCTTTCTTCACCACCTGACGGCAAACAGCCTCTGGGCAAACAATCCGAACACGCGGAGGCCCCTCATTTTGTTTAGGTAAATTTGCGGGGTGAATCCCGAGCACGTTTTACAAATTCGTTTAAGACATTTTAGAAACGTATTTTCCCATGGTGTAACATGTTTGCCAAGACCCCTTGAAACCTCCGCATATACGCACTGCCCCTTTGATTACACGAAAAGTAGGAATAAATAATAAATACGATGAAAATGAATCGTATAAATGAACCGGAAAAATCGTTATGAAAATTCTATCATCATTGATTGAAAAATCAACGTTCACATTAATTTTCTTGATGAGATTTGAAAGATATTTAAATGTGAAGAAAATCACCGTATACTAATTTCAAAAGCGGGGAAATAACAAAATTGAAAAAGAAAAAAAAAACAAAACAAATATGCTGCACTCGGGAAATCTATAAGCGATGGTCGGTACGTACTACTCACTCACTCACACACGCGGGCAAGCATCTTGGGAATTCGTGCTATAAAGTTCGAAAAATAGAGTTGAATCTGGAGAGTGACGCCTGCAAAATATCTTCGTCTGATCGAGTGGTAGTAATACAATAAATATATGTAGTGCGATATGTAGTATAATAGTGGATTTTCCGATCCTCGCTGCAGGAGCTTTAGAATTGACTCGCGGGTGTTATTAACTTTTGGATTCCCACGCGTATACGCGTATATATATTTATACATACCTTATACGTACACAGGTTATAAATATATATCTGCAGCGTGGGATAACGTGTCTATTTTTAGCCCCAATATATACGTACATATAACGTATGTCACATATTATATAACATGCCCAGCAGCAGTTTCTGGTGAGTCTCACGATGCATTTTCTTGCTGTACCAGCACGATGATCAGCAAGCCCAAAAGCTGTAGAAGCAAAAGCGGAATTGTGTGGAGCTGCAGGAAAGGGATGGGATTGGATGGGATGGCAAGGGGATGAAATGGAAGGGAAGAGGAGGGAGTTTCTGCTTTTGCGAAATGGGAGCGCGTTTAGCGACGCGGTCCTAAGTTTATGCGTTTTACCCCGACTGCAGTAGTAGCATATTCGACCAACCTGCAGGTCTGCACAGCGTGAGCATCGCCTCGTATATAACATCGCGGTATAGAAACGGCTGCAAACTACAAGTTTCGAAAGGAACCTCACCAACTTTATTACCCCGTTTTCACATAACACAAGTATCGACTTCTAACCGCCCTGGTAAAAGATCTTACGCTTACACGAGGCCATCGCGAAATTAGCGCGCACGGTTTTTCTCACGAACTATACTTTAAATCAGGTTTACAATATCATCGCCCATACCGCTCATCTATGAAAAGCAGGGGAATGAAATTTTCATATGTTATTTTTTCAACATTTATTCCAGTTGTAAGTGACTTTGTTTTTTTTTTTTTTTTCGTTTCTTCAAATATTCTATAAATAAGTATAATTATAATTTTCCCGGTTCCACGTATATAATTACGTCGCCACGATCAGGTGGCCATAAATTGTATAATGTACGAGATAGGTACATTGGAGCGGATAATTTGCGAGCTATACAGTCGAAACCAAACTAAATTGGATATCAACTTTTAATTGAACTGGATTTACAAGCGTAATTATTTCGGTATTTGAATCCCATTTGTTTCCCTTCTTCCAGATAAAAGAAAGAATAAAATAAATTAAAACAAATCTTCCCATAATCAGCGATCTGTAATTACCTCTAGACTCAAGAGTTCAACAAACACTGAAATTTGATACCGCGACGGAATTACAAGAGATATATAGTATAATGTGTCATAGTATTGAATTATTTATACTGGGTGTAAATTCTGTATACTATATCTCTGAGTGAATCTAATCAAATCTTGCCATCTCAAAAAATTAACGGAAAGAAAAAAAAATGGAAAAGCCGATCGATAGCGTTTGCAAAATAAATTGTGTCTTTTTCTAATTTCTCCACACTCCCTGCAGTGGCTCAATAAGTTTCTCATACATGACGAGGAAAAACGAAAAATCAACAATTAGGTGCGCAATTGTCTTGACGATCGATTCCAATTATATTCGTACAATTTACCGAATCGTTGACAAATTTTAGTTTTGTTCCAACTGTGCAGGTAATGAAATTATCGCCCGCGGAGTTTTATCTATGGTGACAGGGGATAAGGGCGATGTGTTTGCCATGAGGAACAAACAACGTGCAAAACATCGCGCAGGGTTTTCGTATAAATACATACATGTATGTACAGTATATTATATACGTTGTATATAACTTATTGTATATACCCGCAGATCCGAGAAAGACAAAAGGAGAGTTGGAGTTTGGGGTCGTTTTGCGTTCAGTACTTTCGTGCGGCGTTGTTCGCTTGTTATTCATGATCCACGTTGAATCTTACTTGCAAATGAGGCTTAAAACTGCTGTTAAGTGGAACTCGCTTGGCTTATCCAGTCGGTATATATATATATATTTTTTTTTTTTGCGGTGGTTGGAGCTACTCAGGTTTTCCACGCGGTGCGCGTTAATTGTTGTCGTCAAATATGTACATATATGGGCAATTCCACGTCAGACCGGACGGATTTAGCGATTTTTTGACCTCGTATTTTTTAAATCAAACGAAACTTTTTTCGCGTATTATATACGCAAGAACAGCCGATACGTATTTCGGCATTCGTCCGAAATATTTTTTTTTCAAAAGTTACAAAATATTCAATTTTGATGCAAAATTACGCCCGCTAAGCTTCAAAAATTAATATCTCCGGTTCTATTTGTCGTGAAAAAAATGATTGACAGCGCATTTTAAAGGTGAAAGAATAAGGTTTGAGAAATAATTTTATTCACCCAGAAATCATTGAAAATTCTAATTGTTATTAACAAATGAAATGTTTAATGATTTTTTACTATGGAAAGAGCCATTTTTAAAATTCTGAAAAAAATATTTTCAGATACCTCACTCAATTCTGAATAGAGAAAAAAAATTTTTTCTATAGAGGTTTGATGGAGTCTATTTTTTATTGAATTATTTATCGGTCGGTGTGTCGCGCCAGACCCATTCGCACCGCGCGCGACCACTTCAGAACCATTCGCTGTGGGATCCGAATGGTTCCGAAGTGATGAAGGCGCTCTCGGGCGCTACGCTACGCTTTCTACGACAAATAGAACCGGAGATATTAATTTTTGAAGCTTAGCGGGCGTCATTTTGCATCAAAATTGAATATGTTGTGACTTTTGAAAAAAAAAATATTTCGGACGAATGCCGGAATACGTATCGGCTCTTTTTGCGTATATGATATGCGAAA
This sequence comes from Athalia circularis, assembly GCA_963978495.1. NCBI lineage: Eukaryota > Metazoa > Arthropoda > Insecta > Hymenoptera > Athaliidae > Athalia > Athalia circularis. The sequence continues at coordinate 23,913,097 of OZ021702.1, forward strand.
AAAGTTTCGTTCGATTCAAAAAATAGGCGGTCATTTTTTATCCGGTCTGACGTGGAATTGCCCATATACTCTTAAATAAATCCCAACCTCTGACCTGCCCCCGCCCCCCCCCCCCCCACCGATGATGTATGCTATTTGTACAATCTGAAATTTATATAAAGCGATTTGAAATTTTTTTAATATTGATTTTTACATGTCCCACATCGCACATTTTTCCCCATAAGATAAGTGTACAGATATAACCAGGACATATTTTTGTAGGGAATTGAACGCTCTACAGAGAAGGTTTATTACAATTTTTTGATAAGTCTACAAGTTCGAAAGTTATTCGAGGTCAAGGTTGAATTTATGGTAAATTTCATGATTTTCTAGACTTTTGTGGTAAAACTACTGATCTCAAAAATAGAAATGATGAAATATTTTGGAGACTATTCAATTCTCGGAAATTCCAAAATTTTGAAAATTTTTTCGTCAAGGGAGAACTGTTGTCATTTAAAGGTAGAATAGTTGACAAAATCTCAATTCCAACCAATTTTAATGGACCGTAGCATAATAAATATATGTTTTTTATAGTATATGCGTGTAGATATTTTTTCATACTCGATCAACTGATATAATTAAACTCACCTCAATTAAGCTGACGCAGATCATTAAGTACGGCAGTCGTATTCTGAGTTTTGGTTTTTTCGGGGGTGCTGGATGTCTCGGGGTTGGTCTGGGGGTCAAATTTTCTTCGTGGACTTTTTTGTAGACCGGTGTTTGGGGGGACGTAGAGAATGACACGGATCCGGTGCTACCTGGATAGGTAGATTCCGGTAAATCGGGAGAAGAAATTACCGATAGCGTCGGAGAAACGTCGAGGAGGGCTGCCTCGGCGTCCATTGCGCTACCTGAAACGTGAAAAAAAAATTACATCCATATTTATAACGACCATAAAAAATAATTCAGAATATATGAGCCCTGATTAGAACTGCGCACGGGAGCGTTGAAAACGGCCCATATCAGGCGTGGGAATATAATACGTGTTATAACTAGGGGGAACCGAAATGCGTATATAAATTTGTTAATAGTACACTTTAAGAAATGGTATCGTCTGATGTTATAATACGCTAGGGATGTGGGTCCTAAGCGCCATCCGTAATAGCCTAAGACGCGATCTGCGTTCTCATTTGCTAATTAACAAGTGCCGTAGAACGTATACGGCGTTGTGACGCCTGTGAAACTCGAATAATAGCTGCTGTGTTTTAAATACAAGTGCGTATGGTACTATGTGATAATAATGTGTGACGATAAATCAGCTGTACTTTCGAAATGATGAAATTTCGATTTTCAGTCTGACCCTGGAAATTCGTAGGTATTATTAAATGCGAAGAAAAATTCTAGCCTGGGTCCTGTCTGGTTGAAAAATATTTTTTGCCAAAAATCTTGAAATTTTGGAACATTGTCTTGTACTTCATCTAACCTTGTCTAACCTTGTCCACATTTTGTGCACTGACTGTGAAATTTTTTAGCAAAATTTTGGAGAGTATGAAACTTTGTACCTTCATATATACCTGTATACAAATGAATTCTGGCCTCCACAAGTTTCACCCAGGTTTCAGTTCTTCAGTGAGTAATGTATTGGAAAAAGGGACGAAAATACAAATCTCACGATTGTAATTTTTCGAACACCTAATTGAGCGTGTATTTTTGAGATTCCCGTCCTTGCCAAATTCTCGTCAAGATTTTCTGTCCGCATAAACCATTATACACCAAGCGTATTAACTTGGGGTCACGCACATTACAGTCTAAGAAGAAAAAAAAAAAATTTTTCAAAGAACGATCATCAAATTATTCAAACGTGAATCGAAGCGAGATCAGAAACCGTATCCATATCTATATCGGGATGTGAAACCAACGCTTATACATACTATGAAAATTACGTTACAGAGCAGCTCTTGAAGCTGCAACTTCCGGCGTGATTTATACAGCTGTCTTGACCGAAGGCTCTAAAGGGAAAAAGAGGCTGCATATCTAATGCGGTAAGAACGATAATTTCAAGTGAACCACCGTCGGTAAAGCATTTCCGGCAGCTTGCGCCAGAGCAGATTAAACTAATACGCATATAAGTATATGGGTCAAACTATATATGGGCATTGGATCAACACCTCTTTAGAATTACTATACGAACATACGTTCAATTTAATAGGAATATCTCTACACGCATGATATTATTTGGAACACGGACAAGAATTCAGAAACCGACTTCGGCATCAAGATGTGGGAGGCTGTGGCAGATGTTGAATTTCGCAATGAGCGTTAACGGAACGGTAGTGTTTGAAACAGTTTCTTTGTTTTTAATTTAATTCAATAATTTTGTATGGATCTTTGATTATATACCATGTGTCCCAGCGTTCACACCGCAGTGTGTCTGGTTGCCTGCTGTCACTTACAGGTTTACGCTCTAGGGGGAACGTGGCGGCAGACAACCGGATATACTGCGGTGTAAACACTGGGACACGTGGTATGTGCGTCGTAGTCTCAGCAGGTAACTGTAACGGGAACAAACTCGGGAACAAATGAAGACGCATAGGTCAATGAAACATTATAAACGCTGTACGCGAATCAAATTATGGTTTGTCTATTCTGTATACGGTATAAATCATCGCTCGCGCGCCCTGCCTTCGTTTATACCTTCACGATGAAAACGCTGAAAACTTTTCCTACGCTTCGTACGTTGCAGAATGAACGAACGGAAACTTTTTGAACAACTATACGTCGTCAGAACTCAAAATGAGGTGTGAACGATATTACCTAGTCGCAGTAATAACAAAGAGAACCGGGCTTATATAGACAGTAATAAGCAAAAACGTTCTAACCAACAACAAATGTTTTTCTTCCAACTATAGGAAAAATGTGAAGCGCAACCCGCGTGATAATGACGAACCAATTGAGTACAACTTTTTCAAAAATATTGGTTACGAAAATAATGCTTGTTGCCATCCATATCCACATTGGTCAATACAAAAAATTTTCAGGTAAAAAGTTACGCGCTACATACCGCGTGTCCCAGCGATATGTCTGGTTGCCCGCCGCCACGTTCACTCACGCACTTACAATTAGTCTGACTTACCGACACAGCCTGGAGCCCCTGTAGCGTAAACCTGTAACTGACGGCAGGCAACCAGACATACCGCAGTGTAAACGGTGGGACACGCGGTACATATAGGGTAAAGTGAAACGAGTAAAATGTGCAAACATGGTGATGAGCAAACGAGATCATAAATATGTATGCGTATATTTTTTTTTTTCGAAACGTTTTTAAGGATTTTTCAAATAATTGGTTGTTTGCTTTAATGGAGTCGGTCGCGGCGGACCGCACGAGATGAGTATAACTATACATGGTATGAAATTTCGTGCACCATTAGGCTACGCGGGTATACACACAGCATACACGTGTGGAAAAATCATGTACATGCATAAATACGGTTGTGAATATACCGAGAAAAAGCAAATAACGTACTTCTTCTTTGGCAACGTTAATGACTGTAGGTGAAGAGCGAGAGAGATATTTTTCCAATTGCACGCCGCGGTTTAACGAGTTGCAGGCTAGCCGCTAGTGTTTCTTGTCATTCACCTCGTGCAACCCCCGTATCACGAGTGAAAAATACGCTGAAATGTAGTTCATTCATTCATTCATTCGTTTTAAATATTCTCTCTGCATCAGCGACTGATTTCACTTTGCACAAAGAGTACGTCGTATACATATAGGTAGATCGTCCGTGCGTGAAAACGCGTAAATCTCATGCACACGGCACATAATATAGCACACGTAATGTGCACCTCGTATTATACGCCCACGCCTTCTTCCGCTATAACGTAAAAGCAATATGCAATACCAAAACGAAAGTCGAGAGTATTATACGTATCTGTATGTATATTTTTATTGAATAATCAGTATGAGAATGAAAAAAGAATAAAAAGGTGCGGCGTTTACGGTCCACCCGCCGATCAATTCCTTCGCATATATATACGTGCGCATGTAGGTATGTACGTACAAGGAAAGCGTGAAAGGGTTGCCACTTGGAATATTGCTGCGCTGTCTGGAATTTGCATATCTATATACGTTTTTTTTTATTATATAGGAACTGTAAAAAGAAAATGGATATTCCACGGATGGATCTCCCGATATATTACATAAGATGTCTCTTATATCGGGGTAGTCCTTGAATCTTGAAAATAAAAAGTTTCACTTTTCATTTTTCTTTTTTCAAAAAATAGAAACAAATTATCATTTTTTTTACAAAAATAATTCAAACCGTTAACGCTTTGACAAATTTTTTTTTTTGCACTTTTTTCCTTTTCTCGAAACAAATTATAGAAAAACGCATCGTAATTGAAATGGTACAGTCGCAGAAATTTTGTTTTTCATGAAAGATATTTTCACAGTGTAAATCCGAAACGATAACGACGGTACTCCGTGAGGAAGCACCTAATATACTTCCGATCATTGATATAGTGTCGCACCAGCTTGGAAAAATGTATGTACACCACGCGATTTTCGGCGGGTACTGATCAGACAAGCCACTCGAATTAGATATTGATTTTTGAGTTCGATGATATTCGCGCGTATCGGGCTACAGTTTACCTGCGTGAACGTCGCGTCGTCTCTTTTTTTTTTTGTTTTTTACGCAGGGCATAGTAGGTGTATATATTTTATGCACATATGTACGTGTACATAGGATGTTATAATATAGTGAGGGTGTGAGTGACGCAGGTATGGGCATAAATGCTTACCGTTGCCGCAGCTAGGAATGATTTATCTCAAAATTTGAATAACATGAGGGTTATATCTTTGGGTAACGGTTCATTTTATATCTTCTTTTATAGTGTTTCAAAGGTGCGTGTGTTCGGGGACCTCGCGTTGGACACAATGCCGTTTTTTTCTTCTCCTTCTCTCGTTCGTTTGTTCTTTTTCTTTCATTCTACATCAGAAGCGGTGTATAAAAGGTACATTTTTTTCACCCCTTCGCACGCTGGCAGAAATAAAAAAAAAGGAGACAGCGAAACGTATAACCGTACATAAAGAAAAAACCGCGGCAACCACGATGCTGCGTCTTTGCGAGCGGTCTTCGATTTTTATTACACCCGCACTCGTTAGTTTTCGCTTACGTACATCGCTTTTCATTTTTCTCTTCTCTTCTCGATCGTTGTCGTTTGCGAATTTGTTTTTGTCTAATTTCTTTTATTTTTGTCCGAAGTACTTTTCAATTACAACGTAGGTATATCGATGTTTGAAAGAAAGAGGGAGCGTTGAGATATCTGCTGCAATTCTCTCGTCTTATTTTATCAAATTGAACTTTTCCTCCAACATCAATTCGGTCGCATTCCCCTGCCGCGACTGCTGCAAAAGCTGTTCAAAAGCAATGAAAAATTCGAAACTCGAGTTCGCTTTTTAAACTGTATACAGCTTTTGCTTTATCCGCGCACTGTACGTATGATATACGTGCGCGAAAATCAAACCTACACAAATTCAACTTTTCAATTATCTCTCGCAGCCACCGATAATCGATATACCATACATTATACTCCGTACTATGGTTTGGTAGCGTAACAGGAACAATATATCGAAAACAAATTGGTTCTGTTGCCACCAACTGAAGGAAAGTTGAAAACACATCAGTTAAAAACAAAAAAAAAAAAAAAGAAAAGAAAATCTATAAAAGAACTAACGTATAAAAGAAAAAAAGTAAATTGTCTTTTTCATGACATTATCCGCACGAATTTTATAAATCAATTTCACGTCACGACCTCACACAAAATTCACTGATACATCCTATTTTCCATGTTCTTCATCTTTCACTTTATTCATTGTAAATTTATGAAATTATTAATCTTTTTTTTCTTTACCAAGTTTTTCAGCACCATTCATTTCTTTTTTAATTTATGTGTAATAAATCTTTGGATAAAATGATAATCGACGGAAGTATTCCTGCAGTTTGTTGTACCTAATGGCACGCGAGTCGTATGTGTACTACAGCGTTGACGAGTATGATGAGGTCTACTTGAACGGTCAAGCGAACACAATTCTAGTTTCTCGCGTTATGCTATAGTGAGAGAGAGAATATTTTTTAGATCGACAGTTGGTGGGAGGTGCGGTCATTGGTTAGTAAACTGGCGCCTCGAGGTTTGTTTCATCAGTCTTCGTAGCACCAAAGATAGACTTATACATGGGTAACTACCGGGTGGATTTTTTGAACGAATTTCATGAATATAACCTCGAAGGGAGGGGGAAGCAATCACGAAATCTGCAACGTGCGGTTATTTCTTAATTTCATTTCAATTTTACTTATTCAATTCTTTCGTTCTCGTATTCTGTTTTACGTAACGAAGAAAAGGTTTTTTGTTAACTTTTTTTCTTTCTTTTTCTAATAACTATGATGGGACGTCTGACAATATATGTGCATAGTTATTTGTCTTGGTCGACTTTCATTAAGCATAAAATTATGAGGTTATTTCAATTTACATAGTATCAGAAACAGAGCTCTTTCAATTAATTATACAAGTGTATGTGAGTTCTCTAAAAAACGTTTATTTGTACGAAAAGAACCTGGTTGGGCTTCCGTTTGTATTTCAGTCAGTTAATTAGCTAATTAAAAACAATTGATACTTTGTATTGCATAGTTCTTGAGAAAACTGAGAGCTTGCAGTATGGCTTCATAATTATTATAATTTTTTTTTCCCTCTTTTCTTTTATTTTTGCTGAATGTATGCCTTGAAAGGATATGTAAACGTATATGTACAGGGTGGTACGATAAAAATCGGCCGATTGTAAACGAAATTACTGCGGAGAAATGTTCTTATCCCGAAGACTAGAGGGACAAGAACTTTTGATCTTTATTCATGCATACGATTGCGGGTGCGGATGCGACTAACAATTATATAGATTGGAAATAGGGCTCTGAAATTTTTGAATATCATTTTTTTCCCGTTCGAAGTTAGTTCTAACCCATGATGAATGAATTAAAATACAAATGCGTTGTACTCAATTATTTCGGGAGCACCCTGGTATATGAATGTACATAGATAGTATATATTTAAAAATATGTAAAGAGAAATTTCCGAAGAATTGTTGGGCTGTACGGTAAATTATACCTATTAGGTCGTTATCTTCGTTGGAATGGTTTTCCATGTCAGATTTAGACGACTTCGTTCAATTCAGCGCACGAGACACTAATTATCCGGCTTACTTTCACGTTGACACTCGTGTTGAAAGCACAAACGAATTATATTTTCTGAGAACTTGACTTCATTTCACTTATGGTATCTGTATTTACGTATGTACCCGTTACATGCACATTTATTTATGAAATGTATAATACAGTTTGAACAAGAGGTTAGAATCTTCCATTATCTTCGAATTACGTTCGTTTTTGCAAGTAATTTTGGCGATTGGCGTATATAATGTGAAAATTACTATGCACTCCCTGTGACGTTGCTATATCTGTACTGAATCGGTCACAGATAGAATTCTGCTGGGTGTTCAGAATTTCGTACACACATCATCGTATGTGAATACCGATAAGCTTCAAGCTACAGTCGCTAGGTTTTATTTTTATCAGTTAAAATGACCTTCGTATCTTTGGTCGCTCGGTTCGTTATCATAACAGCTGTTAGTTATAAAACCAAACTCGCGGTATTACTCGATTACCCGATAAAATCGATATCCGATAATCGACGTTTGATTTTGTAATATTTTACGGTATATCGATTACGATACAAGGCGTATCGAACAAAAGTCCCGTCTTTACCCCTCAGATCAAAAGATTTTTACACTCAAACACATAAATTGCGAAGCTCTCCCAAGATAATCGATCCCACGTGCAACAGCTTCAGCAACTTCGCTTCCTTAATCCGATATAAATTTCAACATCATATTATCGTCGCAGTGAACCTCGTTAGGCAAAAAAAGAAAAAACAAAATACATATAAATACCCCAAAAACTCAACGTATGTAGATCAAACTTGAAAAACAATTGTTTCTCTTTCTCTGACTCAATTTTTTCATTATGTAGAAGAAGTTGAATTCTCTTTAAACAGAAATAGCCCGACATTCGGCTTTCTCGAAAATTAACAAATTGCACTTGTAATTGATCTGTTTTTTTTTTTTAAATGGGACACCCTGTATATTGTGTTCCTAGACCAGAGGCGGTTGGATGGCGCCTAGTTCACGCATTCTTGCTACCTGTACCAAAATTCTGCTCCGAAAAGGAATCGTATGTACATACAGTTGGATACATAATACATATATTATATATACGCAATGAATATATATGTATAGGTGCAAAGAGCTTCTATTGGGATCCGATAAAGGACGCAGCGGTGAGAGTGCAGACGGTGCTGGGAATTCATTCGGTGGTTTACATTTTTAGATTACATCCGGTATTGGGTGCAAGGATCTGAAATCGACTATGTATATGTACATATAAACACTGCGTTATAGGTATTATACAGTCTTACAGGTGCAGGAAAACTGAAAGGAAGAACCAATGCTCTTGCAGTTTTCTTCCGTACCTACGAATCTTGTATAATATACTCATAGGTAATACCTAACACCTAGGCATACCTTATATACGTAATACGTATATCTAAGCTTTCAGGACGATGCGAGGCGTCATCGGCCGTGCGATGGACGCGCTATGCATTAAAGATTTAACCATCGAAATGTAAAACCAAGATAGGTTAGGTATTCGAATTTACATCCGTTGAATACTTTTATCGATATGCATAGAAAATTCTTTGGCTCCTCGCGGAAAAGAAATTTTTTAACAGATAGACGTGTGATATAAATGATATCATAGTTTTTTTCATTTAAAAGAAAACGAAATGTTGAAAATTTAATTTTTTCATCTTCCGCTGTATTTTTGCTACGCGGGGTCTCTTTTTTGTTCAACGCAAAAACTTTTGTGAAGTTAAAACCTATGTGCGATTGCAGAGAAGAAAAAAAAAATATAAATATATATAATCTCCACATACCTATTACAGTGTCAAGTACTTGAAACTTCGATAGTTAACGGAAATTATATCATAATCCAAAGATTAGAAGTTCTAAAACGTTGCTACAGCAGGTATATCAATTAGCGAGTTTTGGGTTCTCGCGCGTCTACTTTTTCAGGTACGAGAAAGTTAAAGTTCCGGATAGATTGGTTATCTCTGTATAATGTCACAGGTGTTTCTTAAACTTTAAAAACTGCGCGACAGGTGGCAAGTTGAGAAAAGTTTGCAGTTGAATTTACAGTTTACGTTTTAGCTGGAGATAGCGTACACCCGATGCTATACCAAGCCTATAGGTATATACATATGTACACATCTATACCTGTACATTCCACAATATATTTCAAAGAAAAATTTCCGCTTTTAATTAGAAATAAAAACTCCGCTCGCGTCAGCAGCTGAACACCCTCCTGCACTGTTCTTGTTATTATTATCATTATTATTGTTTTCATTGTTGTTATATACAGAAGTATTTATTAATTACGCAATTAAAAACAGTTGCTCGCTTTGAATCGAGAAATTATGGGAAACGATCTAGAGCTCTACGCGAGTGATAATTTCTAAAGGGGTGCGAAAATTTACTTTTTTTCAGTCTCTTTTAATTCTCTTTTTTTAAATCTTGTTTTTTTTCTGATTCAGAAACACGAAACTATACATTTACAATACATGTATATATGCATATGTATTTACATTATTATGCTGGTAATCTCTATTCTTGATAATGATGATTATCAAGAATAGCAGACCGTACTGAGCTTTCCGAGCGATTACTTGTTAATAAGGACAGATTTTTCGTATCTGATCGTGAGCCAAATACCCTATACCCGTCTACATTATTTCATTACAGAAGAAACAATTTTTTTTTAAATCTGAAGGTACTGCCACTCCAGAGAAAATATTCAACACAACATTCATGTGCGTATTTCAGTTTCGTCAATTGAACCGCAATCCTAATGGTATTTTTCTATTTTCGTATCATTTCCGGATTTATGTTTTTTCTTTGTAGTTTTATAATTCACATCTGTACACGATTGCCGTTATACATACTCTGTGTGCTGCACGTAGGAAGGGATGATCCAAAAATGTGACGTGCAGATCAAATGCATGAATTCACATGCAATCGCACGGTCTATTAGAACCGTAACGGATATTGTATACACTAGCAGATATCAGGTGCACGATCAGGAAATGATAGAGAGTTGAAAAAACAACCCTCCCCCCATGAAGCGACGAGAAAAACAAACAAAAAAAATGGTAACATGCCACGGTGTGCAAATTTCTGCCAATCTTTCGCTATAGGTGAAAGTTCGAGTGCAGGTGTATACAGATGTTCGAATCGAATGTGATTGATCGATCGGTTGGTCGAAATTGCGATTGGATGTGGATCCTGCCGAGCAGAACAAAACAAAGCAGAACAGAAGAGAACAGAACAGAACAGAAACAAAGTATATAAAAGTAGATTGGAGTAAAAAGACCAAGGGATTTTTCGGCGAACAGGTAACGAATGGCCAATTAAGCGTGGTAAAGTTACGATTAATTAAGGCGGTCGTTGTCCCACAGGGTGTACAAGCTTAAAAAATGAGGTAGTAGCTGTGTGTATATGGGATCGCTGAGCACCGTATACGCACACATACACACTTCAGAAAATGCAGACTTTGGTCAACAATATACAATAATGTCGGAACAATGCGGTTGAGGGTATACAGACACATAGGTACATCGTTTAATACGTACAAACGTTCGCAATTCGAGATGTTCAAAAAGTTAACGGTGAGAATTTAAACGGGCGCGTAATACGAATCAGTGCGAGGAATTGGAAAGAAAAATACTTCTTTCTTTTTCATATAATATACAACGAGCGAACGTGGGAGAGAAAAAAAAGTAAAGAAAAAGCAAAAGACAAAACGCGATGAAAAGTTGGGGAAAAAGAAGCTTTTGTTAAATCTACTGGAACATATATTACGGTCAAGAAGTAGAGGGAGCAGAGAAGAAATTTTTGTTTGAAAATTAAGAACCGTTTACGTCACATTGGTGCTAATCAAGAGACTCGGTAGAGTCTCGCGCCAAGTACATTTAAAAGAACGGGCGGACTACCGAGTATCTTTACCGCAAGGAGAGCAAGAAAACGCTGTAGGGCCAACCGTTCTATCGAGTATCTCCGAAATCATAAGCATTTCGGGAAATTTGAATGCACTTTCGCTATATGAATCGGGCACGAGCTTTCATTTAAGCGTAATTTCAATAACGTCAGTGGTCGGAGAGTTGATATACCATGATCTCTGATCACCGGCAGGCTCGTTTCATAAGATTCGTCCCCGTCGTCATCATCAGACAGCTAGCTATATGTAATCTGGAAACCAAAACCATTCCAACATAAATGGTACAGACGGCAGACCGCATAGTGTGGTTACTGTTGTGGCTCGCGCCATATTCCTGTCAAGTAGGAAAAAGATTGTAATTCCCGCACGCCTAATAGATGGCGTTAGCGTAGTCACGTTTTATTTCTTACCGAGTTCGCGACCGCACAGCGATTCCTGTTCATTGGGCCTCAGAAAAGCGGCGCTCTCATGGCTACCGTTTGAAAATTTTTCTTTACCCGTCAAACATCTTACGACTATAGTACACCCAAAAAACCATAATTAATAATACTGCAATATTCTTCAACAACATACAAAAAGTTATGAAATCCCCCAAAAGGCACCTACGGTGCAAAAAAAGTTCGCCAAGTACATTAAATGTTTAAAAAATTCATTGATAATAAGAAAAAAAGGATACAAATCAATTATTGTGCCAAGTGCATGTGACTTAGCATCAGGTAAGAATATAGAATTGAAAAGTAAATCAATGAAAATCAATTCAAAGAATCAAAAAAATAAATTAGAGTACGTGGTTCTGGATTTTTTCCGAAAAAGCCCGCCAAGCCCCACTACCTCCAATTTATTTTTTTGATTCTTTTGATTCTTTGAATTGATTTTCATTGATTTACTTTTCAATTCTATATTCTTACCTAATGCTAATTGTAAGTCACATGCACTTGGCACAATAATTGATTTGTATCCTTTTTTTCATATTATCAATGAATTTTTTGAACATTTAATGTACTTGGCGAACTTTTTTGCACCGTAGGTGCCTTTTGGGGGATACGTATATCTAACATGCGTTTTCGACTCTGCGGAACGGAATAACTTTAAGCGACCTTATACTTCCTTCCTACACCGTCGAATACACCGTCCTGTCCTTTTTTTCACACTCTTTTATTCTCTCTTTCATTTTTCAATTTTCCTTTCAATTTCTTCTTTTTCCCCTCTTTTTACTCGTGTTCGTTCGAAAGGATCCCCGGTTTCCGTCCTTGTGACTTTTACCGTTTATTTCCTGTGTTTCGCGCTCTCACAAATCGCACATTTTCAGCAATTTATGTTTGATTTGTCACTTGAGCGTGGGATAACGACAATGCCCGCGGTTTTATATACTATATAACCTACAGCGTGTACATATACATTATATACATAGGGTATATATACGACAGCACATTCACACGTTATGTATTAATGGATCTCTTCCCGCAGCTTGTTTTTTTCAGCTACACCGTTTCGTGTTATACGTGCGTATAATAATAACGATAATGATAATAATAATAATAATAATAATAATAATAATAATAATGATGATATAAAAAATAATTTGAGACGAAATCCCTGTACCGCGATTTCAGATGTACACGTATACGTTCCATTTCACGAAATCACACCGTTACTTCCGTCACTAATATAGGGATAATTAAATTTTGTTCATTACGTGGATGTACGCACGTATATATGATAATATTACAAACAGGTGAAACGTGGTTCTGAAAATATTATCGATTTATTTGCGTGTTTTATATACGTTTTGTATACACATCAGCGAATATTGGTTCATTGACGTAACATACGTGCCACTCCCATTTTCTGATATATATATTTCCGAATATTTTTTTCTATTATACTATAATGATTGCTTAGAAAATTGAAATGCCTGTCGTGCGCCTTACATTCACTTCTCGCATATACGTATATCCGGTATACACGTATGTTCCCGCGTTCCGTAGACACCTATTCATAACCTTGATAGAAATGTGGCTTTGATTAATTTGGAAACCATATTCGATCATATAGGTATAATGCCCAAGTAGCGATCGTGATGAAGAGTTTTCACAAGCCCGCGTGGCAATTGATAGATTTTCGAGGGCGTGGAAAGAAGTCCTTTTGCAGTTTTTTCCTTTTTTTTTTCGCTTCTGTTTTCGGTATTTTTATACTTGAAAAATACCACATCGAAATTGAGTATTTTTTTCAGAATACACGCAAACTGTTAGCTTTCGAAAAAACATTTCACCGATTTATTGTTATGTATACATGAATAACAATGTAAGATGAAATTTTTGTTATCGAGTTAAGGGGACATTTTTTTCTACACGAGGGAAAAACAAAGGTGAAGTGTGTGTTTTATGAGTAAAAGTTTTCTACATGTTATTATATATTTAATTTCCATGATATACGTAATTGATATAAATATTTTGAAATTGAAAGAACTCAATTCAGATATGTGAAATCAAACTCCAAGTTAGATCCAAATTTATGGGTTTTTTTTTTTGAAAGCCCGTCGGTAGATTCGTGTTATAAAGTGAACTACATATATGCATTTCTATCTCTGCTATGATACAGAGGGGAAAAAATGAATTTTTGGATCCAATTTTCACCGCTGCACCCATACGTTCTCTGATGTCTTTTCTTTTTTTTCACTACCATTTTTTGTTTTTTCACTTTTCCATCCACCTGTAATTTACAATATTGCCAATTAAACTTCTGCGCTGTGATAAACGCGAAGTTTCATCCGTGTCATTATTTTAACGAGTGACTCATCCATGCCACGTATTCACGATTCGATGCCCACAGTGTGTACATTTTTGTACATACAGTTTTCAAAACAAATATCCAAATTATTTGTGAATTACCTATTTACGCAAATACTATTCGGCTCCCGAAAAACTTTGAAAACTTTTCGTCGCATTATTACGAATTTAGTATCGATTGTAACAATTCATCGAAATTATGTATTACATAATACCAGGAATCAGATCGTCATCATTATTTTTTTTTTAATGTGTGTATATGCACGTTTTATGTATACCGGCTGTGTGTAATTATTTATGTATAAAATATACATACCGCATGATTGTTTATAGTCCATTGTATAAATTGGAAACTTTTTATTGAAGGAAAATGTTTCATGAGGCGAGCGAAATGTGGCTGAATATTTCACCAGTGCGTAAATAAATAAACCTTTATACCTACTCATAAAAGGAATCTGAAAATTTGATGAACTGTGAAAAAATTGCGTCTACTGTAAAATGAAGGACTATAAATAACAACGGGGATAACTCTATTTTATGATGAACATCGTGATGTCCAACGGAAGTGGAATTGCAGATTTTCCCTAACCTCTGTAAAACTCGCACCTGATTTGAGATAAAAATTTTCAAATCCGCACTCGAAGAAAATCATTCATGATTTCACGATCTATAGTAATGTCGAACTATACCGCAGTTTTCGAAGCGATTGAGATTTGTAAACGCAATCGAACAGAATGAAAAAAAATAAAAAATTTCGAAAATACCAAACGGCCAACACGATAATAGAATAGCTCGTGCAAAAAAATAATCGGTATAGAAAAAAAAATCATCGTTGTCAGTCACATTTTTGGGAATACGTTGGTCAATAAGTTGGGTAAGGAACGCTAAACCGTTCCATTGGTCTGATGAAACTGGAAGCAAGTGTCGCAAAGTTTCATGTATTTACCATACATGGACTATACATATGCATATACCTAGTTTCAAATAAAACGTAGTTGACGTCACGCGCCCCATAACAAAAAAGTCGGAATGCAAAGATCTCTCTATATAGGTCATAGGGTATAGAGTAGAGTAGAGTAGGGTACGGTAGGTACATCTCCCTCAGGCATTTCGGTAGAAAATTAGAGGGAACAAGGAAACGACGAAACACTGCACGACGAGAGAAAGAGGAAAGTAAAGGAAGGGGGGAAGGGAAGGGAAGGGGAATGGAAGTGATACGGAAGGGTGTATAAAGGGCGCGAAGTTGAGAGGGAAGAAGGTAGTAGAATGTGCGTAGAGAAGCTGCAAAGAGAAAGGGAACCGCTGGAGAGAGGGCGTCAGGGAAATACGTGGTATCAGGACTCAACAGACCCCCCACAAGCCTGGGCCACCGGCATCTTAATAGCTCAGTGGTTCTTCACTTCCGCGATACGTGTATAACTATAGCTGAACATAAAAAGTGGGTCACGTTGCGTCAAGGGTGAAACTGTACGCTTAACGTTGGGTAATATTTCGCAGTGCTTTTCTTCTACATCCCCCTCGCGTTCTAATTGGGCGACGATTTTTCTCCTTCGAAAACCAGCTCGCCCCGTTCTTGTCGATTTCATGTTGCCGTAATATCATTAGATTTAGGCTAAATAAAAATAAAAAAAAAATTTGAATTTTTTTTCGAAACATCAGAATATGGAACGAATACAAAAAACAATTGGTTATCTATTTTTTCTGCCTACGTAGGTTGTTCAAAAAGCAAGAATCTGAAGTTCATTCAAATCTTTCCAAATAAGTTAATAAAAGTTAGCGGATCCATAGAGCTTCGGATATCGAGAGAAGAAAATAGGTTAAGAAATTTCTAAGTATTGTAACGTACATGTACATATGTATAAAAGTCACGTTATATACGCAAAAATGGGATAGGTGGGTCGATTTTTGGAGCGTATAAAGGATGAGTATAGTCGAGGGTAAAAGATATGAAAATTTGCATATCGCAGAGTGGGCCTATGACTTTTTTTCTATATATTCTTCTCTCTTCTCTTTCTTCCTCACTTCACCCGTATTCTTTTTCTGTTTTTTTTTTTTTTTATTCCTACGTTACTTCATTTCATTTTTTTCTTTTCGTATTTTATTCTTTTTATTTTTATATTTTTTACGTGGAGCGATTCGTTGAAAGGATGCAAAGAGAGTGGGAAAGTAGAAGACGCGAAGCTGTCACTTACCCGTCCCGACAATTCCTGGTGCGCATCTGAAAATGAGATACGCTTCGAACTTGGCGAAAACTCTGACAACCGTTCGAGCTACTTTGGTATACCCAACGCTTAATACCATCCCGACATATACGTACATTTATATCTGATGTATATTATATGGCTGATGTATTTTAAGTTACATACCTATGTACATATACATATAGATTGATATGTATATATAGGTATATATACCGTCAAAGATGTACGGGCAAAGTTTCATCTGCAGGTGCTCAGATGGTTTGCGTCTTTTTTTTGCAACCTTTATTCATAGATTGTACCGAAACGAAATTTCTGCGAAAAAAACCGAACCCGCGCACGAGACACAAGATACGATTTCTGAGTAATAATGCTCTGCTCAAGGAATTTCGAAAATTATTACGAATAGATACTTATTTCATCTATAGGAGCATAGTATATAAAAAGAAAAAACGAAGAAAACAAAACAATGAGGAAGAAAAATTCATGTAAAAATTTAACCGCGAGCGATGATGGTTGGAAAATAGATATTCTATTATGGATGCTTCGTTTTTGTTTTTACGCATCCATCTTTAATATCGCTAAAGAGTATTATGTAATTTATTGGAACCATCTGCAACGCAATTTGTGATTTTGGATCAAAGTAAGCACTTCGCTTTATACACGTATACGTATACTCGCGTATGAGATATTTTTCTAAAAATATCCGCGAGAGCGATTATAAGCATATACATGGAGTGTACATGGAGGTAAGAGAAAAAAAAAAATCATATAGAAAATAATGCGGACAAAGAAATTCATAAATTGCGGAATACATAAAACATCGTATTCTATATTATTTACTCGTACATTTACAAAAAAAAAATTTACTCATGTATATTATCGCCTTTTATAATTTAATAAAATCAATCGATACCGATCCCCTTGGTCCTCTTTCATTCGACGTTTTTCACAAATGCGCAGAAAATATAGTGTACAAAAGTATTTTCTATGGAAAATCGGGTACCGCATACGTACCGGGTGTTTTTACACATTTATGTAGACATTTTTCAGTCACATGTGTATACCCGGTTTAAGGAGTTAATAATATAACGCGCTGTTTGGTTAGGTTATTATTCTTTTTTTCTTAATTTTTTGGTTCCATGTCTACGTTATGCTCACCCATATCCTGCCGGGAAGAGGATCAGATTTTATTAGAGAAGCGGGTAATAGAAAGCGGGGGATGAAAACTGAGGATAGGAAGGGATGCAAAGAAAAGGAGGAAGAATAGGAAGAAGGAAGCGGGAATTGGTTAGAAAGGATACCGGATCGGGTATGACTCCTGCCGGTGTTCGATATGGGTTTCGTTCGCAGGAGGTGGACGCGGGGTGTATTTCGCGGTACTGAGGGTGTAACAAACCTGGAGAACCTTAATAGAGAACTTTATTGGCTTCACCGTTATTTGACAAGTTTTTTATAACCAATTCCATCCTAACCTTACAAAGAAAGGGGCGAAGGGAGCTGCAGTGTTGAGTTAAGGGCGAATGGCCGTGAAGCTGGTATATATAGGGTGGCTCGAGTCGATCCAAAGTTTCAAAAGTAAGGAAACACTCGTGAAATCCTTCTGGAATGACTCGAACTCCATCTGGATCAAGAACATTGAGAGATAATCGCTGCGAAAGCTTCGCGAGAGATGAATTAGAAAAGTCAGTCTGATAAGCCCCTAAAAAATGAACCGGAATCATTCCATCGATCCGACCATACGTTATTGTTTTCGACGTGAAATGTTTTTGGGCAATCACATTTCTGTTTTATAATTCACATATATACGTCATATCCAATCCAATCTGGAATTGGAGTTTTCAGAATTTTCGAATACGATTTTATTCTCGTTCCGAACAGCACATAAATTTGTTCTTTTGTGGTGCTTAGTTATCATAATCGATACATATTCCTTTGATCAAAACTCGCGCATGGTATATATACCGTACCTAAATATCGTCGACGAGGATTGCGGACTGAAAAAAGCAAAATGATCGACTGAAAGTGATTAATTTTGTTTGGCAAAGAAAGTGAAGCATCAGTTATACCCCAGTAGGTAGCTAGCTATTTGATATATACATAATATATATCTGTATACATAAGACCGTGATTCATTGTAGATTGAATTTTCTAAAGTTAGACCATGATTACGTAATTCCGGGCTTCTGTTCTTAAATTTATTTTAAAGAAAGAAAGAGAGAGATGAATTCATTTTCCCAAGCTAAATTTTTCAAAGGTAAAAAATTCGGTACTTCAAAATTGGGATGAAACAAACGAAAAGAACCAACTTCGGTGCATGGCGACTTGAAAATGTTATGCGAATATTTATGTCTTTCTATCCTCTCGTTGCCTCATACATCGCACATATCCAACGGCTAGGAGTAAACTAACTTTGTCGCAGCGTGGAAGCTGGTCTACCGCTGAAATAATTAATTACATCAGCTCCTTTGATCACGTGCCAATGTGCTTCTGCTTCTGTTTCGTTTCCTTCGTATTTTCTTCTCATTTCTTGGTTTGACATGCGAGTTTAGGGACCAAACTCTGTTCCTCATTTTTCTGCCGAGCAATTTTGCGCAACGATTATATTAGGTGTAATGTATTTTCTTTGTCAGATTTTCCACCGTATTATCCATTTATAGTGTGTAATGTAGATATTGATCGGTGTCCGAATATAACTATATGAGCATGGATAACGTATACGTGCATACTTGATTATACTCGTAGAGCAACGTCAAAACATTTCGAAATAAGTTTTGAAGTATAATTACAATAAGGTTGAAATTCGTTCGTTTCAGATGATATCCGTGTTAAATGTACATGTATAACACACAGAAGCGCACCTGCGCCGTTAATCGGGAAGAACGTTCATCTGGAACTGATTTATTCCTGAAATTGAGTTCCACTGTCAAACTTTCGTGGGTATAATACTAGGGGGAAGGTAGTTGACTCGAGGGGTGATTCCTTACATAATATACTCTGCGAACTTATCTCTCCAGATCACAGTGCTCTTTGTGTCTCCCCGTAGAGTTCCGGTTTTTCAACGAATATTCTACAACCTGGAAAACTCGTCTAGATTCTCAGAAATCGGAAAGCATGAATATCATCACATAAAAACTTGGAAGTTTTTAGAAAGAGAATAGGAGCAGAGAAAATCGGTTTTTCGTTGTATAATAATAATAATAATAATTTGACTTTCCAAATTTTATACTCTCATGCGCCGAAACGACTCCGATTTGACTAATAAAACAAAGTACTTGTATCGGCAGATGATTCGAAGCAGGCCTTGGAAAAGAATTCAAAATTGAAAAATTAAGCTTCGAAATTTATTCACGAACAGTTCACCTCATGCTGGAAAAATAAGATTCAAAAATCTATCCACGTGACTCAATCAAGGATCTGCACCACTCCGTGGAAAATCGCGGGTCCTATCCAATATGATTGATAAGAATTAACGGTTGGTTTTCAGATTGAATATTTTTCGGGATTTAAAAACCGTCGACTCATCGATTTCTCGCGACTTTATCCCCGTATTTTATTGGTATCCTTGCACACTCACACATATAGTTACGGGTATATTTATACATGAAGGTGGTGTGTAGAATCGCAGCGGTACTATAGCAGCGTCGAGGTGAAACGCAACGACGACGCCGACAACGAAGATATCGCCGAAGGGGTTAACTTCCTCGTAAATATTCATGAGGACTGGTTAAACGAAGCATTTGCATCCGTTCAATTATTGACAATCGTTCAGCTGTAACTTTGAGGTCGGCCAATTCACCCCCGCGCGCGTACAGTATATCGCGCCATACGTATGCTGCGCAGGGTTCAGAGATAGGACGCGTCGCATAGACGATTCTCTTTGCGGGATGAGGGCGTTCGCCAACGTTGCCTCTGCACATATACTGTATAGTAAATATATACGTACATCTCTGTATATACCGTTGCATTTATTCATTTTTATAATGGTGATTATAACAAGGAGATAAGGTAGAGATAATGCGATGTCCTATAGCTACGCTCGTGACATTTGGTAGGTATGACAATTTCTTCGTTTTTTTTTCACTTTTACAAAGTTGAGCACCACGCTGAAATAGACGCGGCGCGGGAGTCCAAGTCGAGTAAATGCTTGGGTAACCCCTAAAACAGTGAAAGGGTAGAAGGAAAAAAGTGTTCACTGGACGAGGACTGAGAATCGGGTGGTGCCTATATAGCCGGTGCTGAACCGACTACCCCGGTTTCTTCATCTCTTTCGGGATAACTAAGTCTTCCTAGGGGCCACACCGTATCTTTCTAGTCTCCACCTTTTTCCCTACGTACGTATACGTCTCGTTTCCAAACCCTCCCTAGCGCGTCTTCAGGAGTCGCTTTTCCGGTTTTCGCTCCCCGACGCGGCGCCTTGTGGAAAAGCCCCTTAAGGCTGACTCCTATCCCTTAGAAAAGCGCGTTTCTTCATAAATAATCGCGATTCACGCCTGCAGCCCATGGGCGAGGGGAGAAAAGAGGGACGCGGCGCATTAAGTATAAGAAAACGTGGCGTCGTCCTGCGTTCCTTTTTTTCTATTTTTTTTTATTTTTTCTCACATCCATTTTTGTTTTTTATATATACACATTTTTTTTTCTTCCTTTTTTCCGCCACCGTCGCGTCCTTTGGGACCGTCCCGCGGAAGGGGTATAGTATGGAGGTCGTGTATAAAGGGGTTTAGCGTCGACCGGGGAAAGCCCCTGGTGGAGGCAAAGTTGTTTGAAGAAATTGTGCTGCGCAGGGGTGAGAATATGAATTCTTGGTAATTCACTGGCCGGCAAGGAGATTAAATTATACGCGTGCCTACAGACTCATGAAGGAACACCAAGAAACTAGGGTCCCCGCCACTTGATACCATGTTCTATCCCCTTCTCTATTTTTTCTTCTTCCCTCAATCTACACTATATTGCTCTTATATTTACTCGGGTTGCTGTTATATACGTAGTGTATCGTACAGGAAAACTTTTGCACACGCATGTCTTAATTTTTTGCCATTTTGAATTTGAACCAACCGCATCATATACCATTCACGTTCACGGAATACGGAAATTCTCTATAATTCTACACATAAAAAGATTGAGGATCGTGTACGACCAAATATACACCTACATACACACGTATGTTTTTATTGGGTTGTATTTGCAGAATTTTCATCTGATTCGTTGGTGGAATTATCGATCGAAGTTTCCAAGCATTTTGAACAGCAGCCTGCCTAACGATTCTCCTGCAGGTCATAAACTTCGGGTTTGGAATTAGTTTCTGCAGCAAAGTTCGGATAAATTCAAGTCTATACGCTCTGCATAAGTTGTCCTTGTATTCTGCAACTCTATAGTCGAGTTGTTATATATTCACACATCGTCACCGCGTGCGTTATTCGTGTTACGTAAGACACAGAGAATCCAGACGCACCGCAGACAACGTGAAAATAATGGTCATACTAATTGTAGGTATGGAAGAAATAATCTCTTCACGTTGCAATACCGTATAAATTATGCGAATTATTATGTGCTAGTTGAGAGAGTTTAAGTCAGCTACAAAGTACGTTGAAATATGTAGGTACAGATGTACTTAAACACGTCGGAAAGTAGTATAACGTTAAAGGGTAAACAGTCGTAAATTATGTTAGGAAATTATTCATGTATATATAATATAAACTTGGAGACAATCGTAACGATGTATTGCAAACTTTGCTCGACGACATAAAGCGTAATTTGTACGTTAAACTGGAACTTAATCCCACGTAACGTAATACGGAAATGTCTATCAAACACTGATAGGAAAACTTGTGACAATAAGTTTTGAAATACACAGGTTCCTGCGGAACATATCTTTGGTCACGATTGAGCATTCACCGAAAAAAAAGATCTGAAGCTGCAATTTCACCGCGTTCTTTCAATTAAACCGAATGACGACGA
This sequence comes from Athalia circularis, assembly GCA_963978495.1. Taxonomy (NCBI): domain Eukaryota; kingdom Metazoa; phylum Arthropoda; class Insecta; order Hymenoptera; family Athaliidae; genus Athalia; species Athalia circularis. Next base: position 23,935,174 of record OZ021702.1, read on the forward strand.
CGACGACGACGACGACGATGATGATGATGATGATGATTTCGTCGTCGTCGGACGGAGGGACGTTTGTAAAACGAGGCAAGCTCCTGCAATTAGGTGATTGCGATTGGCGGGCGAGGTCATTGCATTTGAGTGCGTTGATCCTATGTAAAAGTAATGACATATGAACATATGTGTATCGTGCCGTATAAACGAACATCAACGGTAAATGTCAAACTGACCATCACAAAACAGACCCTTCAATTGAACATCCGGCTTTCCCCCATGCATGGCATCGAGGAAGTCGTACAGAGAACCGAATTGCCGTTCGGATATACAATATGTATATATGTGCATATATTCTCACGTAATGAAAAAGGAAAATGTACAATATTTCGTACACCCACCTATTGATACACTGCTTTGTTACACCAGATACCAAACACACGCGATCTAGGTCTAACGATAAGTATAACTGCGGCAATACTTCTATCGGCTAGCCCAACGTTCCCGCGATTGCGGTTCGAAACTTAGCCGGATGTCAAACTGACCGCAATTAGGGCAGGTGAAACCCGTACTTATATATGATGTACATATATGCGTATACTATCAATATATACATATATATGCATACGAATACACACATGTGTATTTCGGCATGCATGAATCCATTACGGACCAGAGAAACTCAACATGTACAATATACATATATGTATGATTCCGGTATTCGGGTGGTCCTTATTTGGGTTATTTTTGGGTTTTGTTGCTCCCTACTGCTCAGATGTTTGCAAATGAATAAACAAAAATGCTCGCGAAAACCGGAGCTTGCAGCTCAATTCTAAGTGGTTCCCCGACGCCTTCAAATTCTCCCGTTTGAATAATATACGATTTTTTACACTTGGCAGTTATTTTTTTGTTGTCACAGCTGTGTTTTGCTCCAAAAAATCTGAAACTTGGTAGACCTTTTGACTATGCCGTTAGCTATGTGACAAAGTTTCTATAAATTTTTTGCCATATAATTGTCGGAGCTACGGCTCGACGGAAAAAAATCTTCAAGACCGTAAAAGGTTTTCAATTTTTCAAATTTTCTGGGGAATTCATTCGGAATGACTGGTGGAGTCATATACAATGTATAATTATAAGATAATGATGTTGATGATGATGATGACCATCAGTTGGGTAGATTTTTGGAGAACGATGAGGTTTCTGTGCTTATTAAAAGCAGGTTGAAGACGTGGAAGTTGGTAGAGTACATAGCTTTTTGTTAGTGCGAGTTAATTGTCCAATTTAGTTCCATAATCGCGAAGTCTCGGTACCACCGGGGTCATTTCGGTGAATGTTTTTAATTAAAACCCAGCAATACTTACGTTATAAAGACTGGTGCAAAAAAAAAAAAAAAAAAGAGGAGAAAAATACTGTTGAAAACAGGTCAGTTTACTGCGATCTACTCCGAGGAAGACTGCTGCTGCAGGTTATATAGATCACGGTCGTATATATACCACTAACAATTGGAGGACTTAACGGAGATAAGAGAGTCTTAGAAAAGATCGAAACGTAGCGATCATGACGACAATCAACACCTGAACTATCGCAAAGGACTCAGAGACTTTAACAAAAGCCTCGGCGTTCCAAATCGCTACTTTACAAGCTCAGACTTTAAAGACCACCGTAAGTACGATTCATGTCGCTATACACTGCGCAATTCACCGACACTTTTTTGCACTTCGTTTACTCTGACTATCTTGGAAGCAAAAAATTATTGCTCGTTATTTCGATCGCGACAATTGATGCGTGGTTTTCAATGTTTCCAAATGAATTTTAGACGACTCATCACACGCTGCACAAGCATACGTATGCGATAAAGTGATTGAACATGTCTAACAGAGAATTGGACAAAATTAATTGCGGTTGCTATGTTTTATGACGACAAACTATCCTGCAGCTGACTTGTTAAGGTAATGAAAACACATTCATCTATTCAATGAAGTAGATAATTTTCATTAATAGCTGTAATTAGGGCAAACGACCCATATACTTTGTACTGCAGGGGTCAACTTGAGGTCACGGATTATACATATATACTTGCTCTTTACTCTGCTGCAGTAATAATTAATTATGCGACGAGGTCAACTTCATACATATCTGTCATTCTGTCAAACTACTCGAAACTCTCGACTTCTCTGCGCGGAAGAAAGATTTTCGCCATACGTACGTACATCGAGTTAAAAATTCCACACGATCCTCGCTGAAGGAAAAAAGGAATAAAAATGAAATACCGAAGAAAAAGAAAAAGAAGATCTCGGCTGGGGCGCGCACTTTAGCCTTATGTGTGACGTATACAGTGCGCTTTGTCGTGGCGTGTACTTTTATACACGGAGATTCTTCAAAGCGCGAATACATATATACATGTATAGATATACGTACCGACTAAAAATCTGCGGCTTTAGGTTCACCAGTAGCTGGGTTGCAGGGAAAGAATTTTGTGACCCGCAAAAAAGTGAAGTGCAAGAGCAACATTGCGAACAAAGGAAGCGCAGTCACGTTTGCGTTGATGTAACGTCACCAACCTATAAATTCATATGCATGTATAATATATTGTATGTGGTACGTTATAAGAGTCATCTGCATCGGCTACGTCGTGAGAACGATGTCATGAGTATAAGAAAAAAATAAGAAAGAAAAAAAACGGGAAAATAACTTTAATTGAACACAAAAGAATGCTGAAACTAACAATGACTGAAGCTGCAGTGTGCAGTTTATTCGCTATACGGAATAATGTGTGAACATTATTTTTTTTTTTCAAATTCCTTGTCAAAGTTCGGTCATTAAACTTCTGGAGTTTTGATGCGTGCATTATCAAAGTCACGTGACACGCGGTAGGGCCCAAAAGGCACCTTCGGTGTAAAAATGTTTGCCAAATGAATTAAATGTTCTAGAAAAACTACTGCTCAAATATCTTCAATGTGAGGAAAAAAAATTCATCGATAATACGGAAATAGGATGTATATTTTTAGAACGGAACTAGATCAGAAAGAAATATTAGTTCTAGCGTAAGATGATGAGCGCAGCAACAGCAGCGATCGAAATTCTACGAAATCAGAATATTTGTATCGAGTAAATTAGGCTAATGAAGTTTGATGTCATTATATTTTATTAATGCAATAAAAGCAGCTGTTATAGCCACGCCAAGAGCGCGATGATTCCAAAGACGAGACGGACAAGCAGAGAACAAATTTCGGTCTACAGGACGTCGTATGGAACATAATGCGTCATTGTTCTTCTCATCGTATGAATTTGATGAAGATAACAACGAAGAACATTGTCTCGCGGAACACGAATAGAAATTAAACTCTTTAACCGCAATCGTGTCGAGCTCTCTGTTTTTATTCGTAAAAATCAGGAGTAAAACAAATTACCAGAATTCGTTCAGAAGATGATCAGCAGCTTTTATTTGCATTTTAAAATACGCCGTGTAGTCTCTCATGGCCACTCTGTTTAAATATCATAATCCGTAAAATATGTGCGGTAAAAAGTCATCACGGTAATTAATGAACGTACGCAAAGTACGCCTGTTTGACTCCTTTATCTGCAGACTTTCTGGGTCAATGAGAATTTTATTCGTTAATTTTTTTCTGTTTTTTTTTCTATCCCTTTTTTGTTTTTTTTTTTACCAGAACACTTTCACCGACTGATTGCTTCGGCTCCACAGCTGAAACCTGGGGTTAAAACTTGGCGATGAAAAGTTTACGCAAGTTTATCGAAGAACAAAGATCTAACGAATCCTATGTAAAACGTGCACAATACCCGCGGACAACAATTCCTAATTTTCAGTAACAACGCGCGAGGTTTCGCGGATGTCCCCAATTTTTTGTTTTTTCTTTTTTTTTCTAATCGGGGATTCTTATTAGTCAAATCAGTTAAAGTAGCGCAGGGAGAATCGCCTCGTTTTTCGACTTCGTATTTGGGGTGGCTTCGCCGTCCGCATCGTCACAGAAATATAAGAAACCCTCCCTATAATTCTTCTTAGTTTCCTGACACAACGATCACGGAAAATATAGGTACGTATAGGTATAGGTAGAAGGTGACTTATTATACCCAGAAGACGTTAACATAAAAGATAGCGTTTCGATATATATAATATATAATATGACGAATGTCTTGGGGTCCAAAGCAGAACTCGTTGAGGGTGGTTGGAAGGTGAGGGAGGTTAGAAAGGAAATGTCTGAATGCCGGACCCACTAACCGGAAAGAAGTAATTTATGTAGCGAATGAAAAAAATGAGGAGAAAAGAGAGTGAAAGGAAAGAAAATACAGATGTGTCTTTTTTTTTGTTTTTTTTTTTTTTCTTTCTTGTTAGCTACTTACAGTTTCCAAAAAGAATAATGGAACAGCGCACCAATTTATATGGTATAGGTACATGTACACTGGCTCTTCGCAGAGGTACATAAATTCTGCATTTCAAATATGATATTGATGGTGTACATGTATTTATGGTATTGATATACTTACATCCGTAAGGAAAAATATTATCTCACGGTGCATTTTTAGTTTCAGAAATATTTTCAATCTCGTCGACAACGTCAACGTTTATAAAGTGTACTTAGTTACTCCCCTTGGACTCGTTGCGTCGACTAGCAATCGGCGGAAACTATAGATCCTATGGTTAAAGTTTTCACTCACATCGGAACACGTGTCGGAATAACAGACACCAATAACATGGGTATGATGCAGGGATTCAACTATGAATATACTCGTCATTTGAATAGTGCGAGTCGAACTATTATAGCAGTCGAGAATTTGATGGTAAGTCATCATCGTCTATTGAGGCAGAGAGAGATCAATTTGGAATGAAGAAAAAAAAATCATTTCTATCTTTCGGAATTCCTTGAATAAAAGACTGACTATACGAAAAGTTTTTCATTTTATTGAACGTTCGATGAATTTTGATTTTCTGAAAAATTATTCAAGATGGTCATCGGAAGCGACGCTGACGTCGATACGTTTGAATTGAGTGAAATTTTCTCGTCGCTCGTGTGCTCTCGACGATTAAAATTTTTTTCTCATCCCTTAGATATACATGTGTCTTTTTGCTCAAGTTTGGGCAAGGTAAAAAAATAGAGCGGGGGTTCGGGGGGACCAACAACGAACCCCACATTTATCGTCAGCAAAAAATGCCGAGGCGTGACTGGCGGACAAATTTTGGTGACCGCAGACATCCGGTTATACAGCGAGCATGTAGTCAGTTCGGGTCACGATGTACACATTTGATAAAAAAATTTTGCAGCTAAGTCGATACGATATCGATATTGTAAGAATACTGAATATTTTCACATACGTACCTAATTCTGGGACAGTAATTCGAATCCGATTAGGTATAATTTTCTTCTTCTTTTTTTCTTATATATGGGTTATACTGTTTTTGCTTCAATTATTTCATTTTTTTCGTTTTATTTTATGATTATTGTTTTTTGTTTGTTTTTTTTTGCACCCCTCACGGTGATTCAATATTAAAAATATGTTTTCTTACATTCGCACGGTTTTACGGAAAAACTTTTTTTTGAATAATCGCAATCCCGACTTTCTGATGCAGGGATGGTCGAGATTGAAAACAACAGACAAAATTGGGATAGCGATAGAATACACGTATTTCCGTGGAGGCGTCGCCGCGTGCACTGACTCCCTGTCCTGTTGGAAAACGGAGGATAGACAGGGGCTGCCGACGTAGGTCGGCGTCGACCGCCGCCAACTTTCTGCGTCGCCATGGCAACGCGCAGGAGGAGTCTGCCGCACGTGGATGAAGATTGCAGCATGTATTTTAACGTGGTATAGGTTTAATACAGGCAAACGACGTCGACGACTCCGAGGCTCTTTCACTGTACATATACTTAATCTCCGACGCTTAAAATCCCCGATTAGTTGCGTAGCGAAAATTAATACGAAGACGGAAGGTTGTTCAAATTTTATTACTCTCGGTGCATGATGTATAGATATAAGATATTCGTAGACTATTATCGTGCCGAGTGAAGAAGGGTGAAAGTCAAAGGTAAAGACGATACTTGTAGTTCTTCGGAAGTTCCGACGGTGTCAAGATACTCGGTAGAGTCTCGTGTCAAGTACATAAACGAATGGGACGACATCGAGCATCTTTACTGCGGCGATGAGAGCTCGGGAACGAAGTTGGAGTGCAGGCGTTTCATCAATTATCTTCCATATTAATAAAATCACTAAGAATTTTCAATCGCAACTTGGATGGCTGTTCTTGAGCTTTGTGGTTTCAAGGTTGATAGTTTTTCTTCTTTTTTTTCATTCATATGCCATCATCATTATCGCTATTGTGGTTAGATTTTCATTATTCCCATTATCATGATTATTTTTATCGCCTCACATGACCCGGTCTCACATACACTCACTCAGTCATAGTCTGTTCACGAGTGATCCGAACTGTTTTAATTAGTGTTGAAAAATTAAAAGCTTTAGGTGTCTCGTATTATTATCTTGATGAAAAATTTCTGTAAAAAAGCTAGGACTATTTTTTAATTAATGGCGAAGGAGATTTTACTCATCTCTTTCGGCGTATGCTTGAAATTATGTCGAGAAATCCGATATAAGCGCAAAGATTTTAATCAGATAATTGCCGTTGAATTCAAATTATTATAACATTCATACTTCCGCCGTCGTTTTCTGTATTTATCAAATTGAGTAGATCGCGTAATAAGCTGTACTTTCCTACAGAGCTTGAGGACTGCAGCTGCAAAACGTCGCGGATGATTATCCGGTTCTAAAAATAACCTATTTTCTCCTGCATCTTTTCGAAGCGGGAATTAGACTGCAGGTGAGTCACGAGTGGGATGTGTCAATTTTTTGTTTTACTTTTTTCGCCGCAATTCCATCACGTGTATAACTCACTGCCATTCCATATTATCGGCAGATCCGTTGAGTTCACTTATTTTTACGTAGGTCTAGGAGATGGATGAATCTGCAGGTGCGGAAACGTATTTTTTGGAGGGAAAAAAAAGTGAATTACTCTTTCATAGAATTTAATCTTTCGTAACACTGTACGACGTACGTGTTCACGTTTGTTCGTATCTTGCACACCTGTACACCTATACACGAGGCGCCAGCGCAGAGATCGCGTGAATTTCTGTAGAAGTAGAGAATGTAGAACTTGTGACATCTGTTTTGTCGTCATAAAAAGATGGTTCAGTAGGCCATTTCACGCACTCGACGAAGCGACGCGTGCTAGCTGCTGCTGCACTAATTCATGTGTGCACAGTTTTTACGCGACGCATGTTTAAGTAGATACATTATACATATACACATACAGTGACTCTACACTTGAGCCATTTCAATTCCGAGCCACGCCCCGTTGCTCATTTGTTTATTTATTTTTAATTAGAAAAAAAATCTGAAACTCAATTTTTACATTTCAAAATATATATGTACACATATTATAATGTTAAATTTCAAACACCTTCGGGCGGCCAGTTTTATTCCGTCAGTTTTACGAAAAACTTTGACCTCTACGCAAAATAACGACCACCCTGTAATGAGGTAAATGTGGAGAGAGAGAGAGACAGAGGGTCTATTTGTTATTTATGCGCCTCATCAATTTATAATTCTATCTATGGAATTTCATTTATGAAAAATATTCCTACATGTGTCTATCACATGTTACGATCTAAGAATAGAAAACAAATTCAAAGGTGAAGAGCTTTTTTTGAAACTCGGTAGACATCGTGTCGCGTGTGATGCTTTTTTTTCTACAGCTTTGTCCCACTTTTTTATATTTCGTATCGCAATTAGCAAAAGAACAAGATTCATTGCCGGAAGTTATCCTTGAAAAGAGGAAAGAAACAGCACTGGCAACAGCGCAGCAGCAGCAGCTTTATTCTACGGGGGATTAAAAATTTCAAAAAAATTAAAAGAGAAATTTCACAAGTGTAGTATAGTTTACCATATTTTCAAACGATCAAACATCTTGACATGTAGCTATGGTATATGTTTTTCCCACGTGGGCTACGTTCGCTTTTCGTTTCTAATTTTTTTTTCTTGTGGGCTGCGAGGGAACTAGATTTATATCTATATATGTGAAAAAAATAGAATTCCGAATGAAAAGCTTTTAGGGCAGCGACGTGAGTAGTCTACATGGTAAATATGTGACTAACCCAGTGCTCAGGGCTTGTGATTACGGTCGCTTTTATTAATCCACGTGTGTAGTTTTGATCCTCGTTAATATAAACCGCGGGAAAAATCCTCAGTCTGTCGGTATAGAAACTACACTGAAATTGACAACCGAACTTAATCCCCGGTTTTTTTCTCCTGAAAAAATTAATCACATCAATAATATGTTTCAACGCCGTGCGCTTATACGAAAATCAGATTTACGTAATTTTGCGTGAAAAAAATTGATACCAGTCAAGAGAACTTTTTTTTTTTAATTAAAATATTTCTAAATATGAAAATTTCTCAGAATATTTTTAATCTTTTTGTATTTTTGCATAAACTTTTCCGAAGTTCATAAACGACTATCGTTAGTCTATGAAATAATATCCAAGGGTACTTGAGACTTTTTTCTATTTTACATCCATATTGACCACGCTTTATCAATTATTATTTCTGACCAAATTAATTAACGTTAATTAAATTAACTAGACTGCCTACCTTATTTTATTGCTCCATGATAGACGTATATATAATACATATTATACATTTTCTTTCTGCAATTTTTTTTTTGCCAGTTACACCAACACGAAAAAGATCAAAGCTCGGTTGTGCGACAGAAAAAAGAAGAAAAATTATAAAAAGAAAAAAAAAATAAAATAAATCTGACAAAAATTAGAAGAAAGAAAAACCATGGTTATAAAATTAACAAATACAGAGAAGCTCATAACGACGCTGGCTATGGGGCGTCGGCGTAAAAATACCGCGTTCAACGATCCTGTCTACTACCTGCATTCGTTGGGGTGGTGAGAATTTATACATCTATAAACCTACCTTTTAACTTTCGACAACACCTGCATCCACTGCAGTTTAACGGTACGGGTGACTTTTCTTCGTGTAAAAACTTTGCCTCTATAACGCTGCAATCTCTACCTTATATATATTCGTAAACTGCTGTTGCTACTGCAGTCTCCATCGTTCCACTTATTGCAAGCGTTGGAATTAGAGAAAAACTTTATCACAAAGCGTGTATAACAATATTATCTACAAGTAATTATATTTTTACGAAGTTTCATGTAAAGGGTTGAAATTTTCCGCGATATCGGGTTATACGTTTCGCATATGCATATGACTCGTGTTAAAAAGTATAAAAGCTCTTTCGTAGTGAGCTAAGAAAGCGGTTTATCCGATATACTTGCAAGAATTATAATTTATCAAGTATAATACAACTGGAATCATATATGAATTCATTCGAAAAATTCTGTGAATCGAGATATGAAATTCTTCGTATTCTCGAAAAACGAAACAAAAGCTCGATTCTGCTGGTCTTCAAGAAGAGAAAAGAAAAAGAAATAAGTTTAACAGAATATACATTCACGCGTTGAACTTTTAATTACACTTTTAAATCGACCGTTTCTTTTTTTTTGTTCGTTTTGTTTGTTTTCTTTTTTCTGGTTACCCCGTGTCTATATAGACTCGCATAACATGGGGTGCGGAAAACGAGACTCAACAATGCGAAGATACCGTGAGCTGAGGTAGGGGTACCTGATATTTTGCGGCACTCTGCACCCTGGATTTTGCTTTTGCTTCTGCTTTCATGCTGGTGGCTACCCAACCCGCATCGTATACATTATACGTGTATGGAGAAATCCCGGTCCACGGTATGTGTGCTCTCATCCAAATATTGAGAGCACTTTGTCTTGCATCGGGATGCGCTGAGCGTTGGAGTTTGTAGGGTTCGTTTTCATCGAGAGCTACACGATCGCTACTACTGTACTACCACCACCGCCGCCATCACCATCACCATCACCATCACCATCACCATCACCATCACCTTTGCAAGCTCATCCCGCGCGTGATGGCGGATGGCGTATGGCGTATGGCGTATGGGCGCATGGCGTATAGGTTAGGTATAATACCAAACGGTACGCTGGAGAAGAGAACGCGACGCGTCGAGGGACCTACGTACTCGTACGATCATAGTCTGCAGTTACCTACCTCGCTTCGCTCCGAGGTACAGACGCACCGTACCATATGCACCTATTATGTATACACATACCCAGACCATATAACCCTCTCGACTGTTCCGAAGGGTCGTTGATCCGAGATTTACCAGCGGCAACTATGTACGTTATGAGGAAGACTATAGTCGTCCAACTCCATACTTATGGTGTATTATAGGTATAGGATGTGCCATACGCATTCATAAGTAACAAACATACGTGATTAGGGGTGACCTTTGTTCGGGAGTCGAACATTTCGATTTGACGAATTTTAGGGGATCATCGTAAAACTATAGTTCATCAATATTGACCGAATCGTATCAATAATTGCCACCGATTCATCGAGCACAAATATTTGAATATCCCAGTATCTACATGATCCTAAATTTCTGCAAATGACCTGCAGTGCGGTTGAAAATTGATTACAGAGAATTTTATTTGAGAAAAAAAAATATATATAACAAAAAATAAGGTCCACGGTGTTTGTCAGATTTAATCAGAGCTGTGTAATAACGGGTTGCGGAGCAGGTTTCAATTATCACGCTTTGCGGATTTGAAATCATTTGTTATACAATAATGCAATTGAAATCGTTTATAGGATTGTAATTATTGATCCCCGTGACGCGGCCATTCTGTAAACGCGCATTTCGCCATCAAAGAGAATACAAGTACGACGACGACGACGGCGCGATTACATATAATTTGATAACTGAAATTGTCGAGTCAAATGTCCATCCTCGGAAAACACCCGTTTCAACATATTGGTATAGATACAATTTTCCTCAAGTTACTAAAACATTTTACTCGATCGACTCACCTTCCAGTATATATTTATTGCTATCAATTTCCTCTACAGTAATTATAGATTACTTACATTTATATTTGAACCATTTCTTAGAAATCCGAAGCAAGTTTCGACCCTATAATCTTCGATTTTTCTCTAGCTGCATGCGATCTTTGATCCACACTTATATAGAAACGACTCTGGGGTGAATTGAGGGAATTTTAAATCAATCTTTTCATCCGTATTAAATTAAAGCGGATTATTTTGAGCGAAAATGGGCGCGGTCCATCGTTTCAATATTTTATTCATTTCTTTTCATTCTTTATTTTCATACGTATTTCTTTTATCGACTTCCTGAAAGTTTTTCACATAAATCCCGCGGTTTTCAACATGGTACTTGTGAGATATATTTCACGTAAATTACCCACATACATAAAGGGAGATGTGCGATTCCGTGTAAATAATTACAACGTTCTAATCTCACTTGAGTATCTCTTTACGTTTATTGTTTCAGATAGATACCTACGAGAGAGTCTGATGACAATCATGCCTAAACTTTACAACAAATTCGCCTCCGCAACGCAACGCGATAACTGGAGATGGTAATTTAAAAAAAAATTATTATTCGTTTTTTTTTTTTTTTTGTTTTTGCTTTTCATCACCTAGATATATTTGCAGGATCCTGTGAAAACAACTCCATTCTCTGCAGCACCTATCAGGTATCCCCGGATAATTTTTTTTTTATTTTTAAAAAAAATATAAAGATTTCAATTTTTTTTGTTGGAGGGACTCACGAAATTTGAATAAATTGGTTTTTCTCTAACCTGAATCTGTATATATAGACGGCACCAGAGCGCGAGCCAATTTCGTTGAAAACGACATCACTTGCAGGTTTTTGTTCCGTACATGATATCGTTTCTATTATAGGTAAAGTTTTATCGCAATATCCGTTGGCCATGTAAGAATTTTCAACGCTGGATTTTATCCTTATGCGTTCTTCTTTTTTTTTTTTCTATATGTGAAAATAACAGTTGAACATATAGAGTGATATTAGGTGTAGAAAAGTTTGCTGATTACGGCCCCTCAAAATACGTAACAGATAAATGTCTAAGATGTGTTATTCTTTTATTTCTTTATTTCTTGATTTTGTTTTCCTCTTTTTTTTTGGAGCCATCGAAAATTTGAACGTAACGTGAACATAGTGCGCTTGAAAATGAAAATTTAGCCTTCGAATTTCTCGCTCGTTATTACCCCTATATATAACTCGATACCAAGGGTGTCGAAGGGCTGAGAATCACTTTCTTCTCCTTTTTGTTCAATTTCCTTTTTTCTCGCTCGTAGATTTATATACATATATATATATAGGTATATATATGTTATGTATATACAGATGGGCTTCCAAGTTTCGCGAATCCAATATAGAGGATGCCAGCCGATCATCCGTGTCAGAATGGTCGTTGGATCGCGAAGCTCCAATCAGAGATGCAGTCGGTCGCAATGTCGGATTAATCCCGGATCGCTGGTCCTGGCTACGCTTCTATTGTCCCACAGTTCAGGGTTTCCTATCACGTGACATTCGCACGGGACTAATACTCGGGGAATCCCTCATTTAAAACTCTGCACCTGATCGACGCATCCTCATGTACTGATGTCGACTTCAATCCCTAAACACGCCCTGCGCGTTTAGGACGTGTTGTATGTCTCGTAATTTGAACGAAAAAAAAAGTTTTATACTTTGTTTTCATGTTTTACTTTTCTTTTAATTTGAATTCTGTTTTGTCAATTCCATAACTCACCCCAGCAATTAATCCTAGAAAAAGTTGCAACAAAAAGTATTCGCAGAGTAATTCTGATTTATACAAAGTACACATTCAGTTGTTGTTTGGAGAATGAAATTAACTTTTTCCATTCCCACACCTACCTTATTTTCCAGACTTTACATTCGGCGTAATACCTGCATCTGCGATACATCGAAATTTGAAAATAAACTTTTGAAAGCCACGGGTATCAAAAATAAAAGGTATGTAACTGGCTACCTGTTCGAATACATTTCATTATACATTATTACATATTTGCTTACATATTTACATATACGCAGATATATAAGCATGAAATGAATAATGATCATGAATCTCGCATAGGCGAGTCACGCTTGCAGCGGCAGATGGGTATTGAAATTATATCCCAATTTCCTGTCTTTTATTTATTTTTTAATTTTTTTTTTCCATCATTTGCGTACGTGTCTCGTAGATACTATGTATGTTATTATATGTATGTGTAATCTATTGACGGTGAGATACAGCAGCTGCTGAGGCACTCTCGAGTCAACTAGCTCCATGGCTGTCTGTATACCGTGCATGGTTAAAGTGTATACATATATATATATTTACCATCCATAGCCCCATCGTCATCATAACCACCCACTACTACACGGTGTACCAGATAACTACCATATGTCGCGCTCCGCTTAATTAGATTTATATTGTTGTACCAAAGAGCGCGCCTAATTACCGATACTAATTTCAGAGCGTACACATAGCGCGTACCGTAAGCTCGTACTGCGACAACGAGTAAACGACGCTATCATAACCACCGCTGCTGCTGCTGCTTCTGAACTTCGTCGCCAAATAAACAAGTTATGCACTGGATTCGTATAAAGGTAAGTAGGTATGTCTATAAAATATATAACACTTGTACTTATGTGTACGTCGTATACCTATATATGCTGCACTTACGACAAACTTATCATATCTTGTCACCAGCTCCGACGTGTCCTGTCGACAATTCTGTCGAATTCCCGCAACTTTACAGAGTCGATTTTTTTATTTGAAAAAATATAAGTCAAAGTCATCTTAGGCGCGTTGACGAGAGAAACTTTTCCGTCGAAATGGAGAGCTTACCGCCCGGGGTGCTTAACGTTCACCTCTTGGTGCGCAAAAAATTAAAATAAATTCCAGAAGCACAATACATTGCAGGCTCACGGTAAAAGGAAACAGAAATAAAAGGAAAGAGAAGGTATAAAAATAGGTTTATAAAAAGGTAAAAGGAAAAGAAAAAATATACTAAATAACTAGAACGACTACGTTTTATAAGTGTGCTTTTCGACCGGGGGGGGGGGGGGGGGGAGGTGGTCGTGGCCTGCTGACGCGACGCCTTGCGACAAGTGGCGTAGAGCTTTGTTTATTATTTCACCTTAAGTTACATCACGAAACGTTTCTACCCGGTTTTGTCCCGTTGCAGCGCAGTGAATAAATGGTTACCGAGATTCTAGCCTTCTAGTGAGCAATAACAATAAATATCTCGTTGAATTTACAATAAAATCAATCGTAACTCGCGGTGCGAAAGAGAAAGTACATTGTATAGCTGGTTTGAAGTACGTACAGGTATAGAGACGAATGAAAATTTTCCGTACAGATACTTCTATTCTTTTCACGCGTCGGTATCGTTCGGAATTTTAAGTGTCTATTCATGCAAATTAAATAGGAATTCAGATTTATACCATGGCTCTTTTTAATTCCCTATCAGATATATATTTTTTTATTTTTTCGTTTTTTTTCATCACCCCGGGCGTACCCATTGAGAGGCAATACAGGTTTAAACGTTGCTTCAGCATCGCTTATTTATTTTATTTTTTCAATTACATTATATATACCCACTTATAAAAACAATCATAGATGTGAGAATAAGGTAATTTTTTATATATAATATTCAAATCAAAAGCCGAGCTCCCCTAATAATTAATCGGTGTGAAATTAATTCTTTCGCGTTGGCAGTGTAAAGTTTGGCTGTTCGAAGAATCTGTCGAAACTAGGTATTTCAGCTGCAGCGTTTTATCGTTGAAACTAAAATAAAAAGTTGTTTTCATGCTTCCCGAAATTAGAAATCAATATTTCGATTCATTGTAAAGTGTCCCTCGTCCGCGTGTGCAACGGCACTTTTAGCTGCGATATATAAGGTACGTATGTACCTGGGCATGTGCCACGTATACTCGAACGATATAAGAGTCGGGAGTATATTCTGTGGAAGTGCAGGAGAGACGTCAAAGTTCCAACGTACCTGTATGCAGTTACACGTGTACGTGAACGTACGTTGTATACCTAGTAAGGTGGGTCGTGGGTGTTACGGTCCTTCCCCCCGAGAGTCAGTCGATGATAGTCGATTGCACAGTAAAGCGTTTCTACTGCGACAATACTTCCTTTGATCACATCTGCGGTCGACCGAAACTCGGCACTTCGTTGACCCCTGGAGAAGACGACTTTGTTCGGGTCTCCTGTTTACGTCTTTACAAAGTATGCGTGGACCGTACCCTGAAATATACGCCCACTACGCCCCCAGCTGTGACCCCTCCCTTCGCCCTTGGTCTGTCTAGGCTACGCCACTTTACTCGTTTGACGTTTCTGATAGGGTCAAACGAGGGTGGTTTTCGGCTCTTCACCTCGGGGCCTGAAATAACAGAATTTCTGTGAACCTGCCATAATAGCGAAATTGGAGCTGACCTTGCTGTTTTCTCTCTGTACTATAGTCCGCATCAACGATTATCCGCGAATCAAACTGACATCCGAAATCCGATTTTTCAGATTTTTTTCTAATTATTACCTCAGCTAAGCGATCCAAAAAGTGTCAGTCCTTTCATGTTCACACTTTACGAGAAATGCGAGTTACGATTTTTCCACGAAAATTAAAGTCCGATTTCAATCGTTTCTCTATAGTCTGCAATAAAACTTGAAAGAATTATTTCTTTATTCAAAAGATTCTAACCTTCGCTAATAGATAATTCTAACTTTTCGAAGGCACTCGAAACAATTCTAATTAAAAAGAAAAAAACAAAACAAAACACAAATGTAAGAGGTATCAGAAAATTTTATTGCATCGCATTTTGCGCGTAATATAATATAGGTAAAATTTCACTCAAGTCAAATTTTTGAAGTCAGATTTATTTGCCGATAATTTTTGCAGGAATTCCCAGTATAAGGATACCTACATATTCTTGTATTCCTGGGAAGCGTTGAAGCGCCGAAGTGATTATAATCGGATGGTAATTATAATCATTATATATTTCCAAGCGTTTTCAATTTCGAGGTAAAAAATTAAAAACCGAAAAATCAATTCGGACGTATTTTGAAAAAGTTGAAATGTCTTCACGAGTTTTAGAGACAGTCTGATTTACTCGACGAATTCGTGTTTCTCAGGTGCGAATATACGTCGGAACACAGTCAAATGAACTATTTTTATATTTCTTACCCAAAAATTGTAAAATTTTCAAATACTATAGCCATTGACTTGATTAAAACACTTGATTTTTTGAATATTTTCATTAAATTTTTCTCACTCTCCGGCAATGCTCGTTATTGATTATCATAATGTTATAACCAACCAGTGAGGGTGCAATTTGGAAGCAAACATTCCCCAATTAATTCAATACTACACATATGCAATCACGAAGCTCATTAACCTATTTAGACGTCATCGAAGCTCTTGGAGCACCTGCTTCACTACGTAAAACTTTTACGTCACGACTATACCATTCGCATTATGAAAAATAAAAAGTCAAGGTAATAATAATAACAATAACAGAAAAGAAACTGGCGGAAAGTTGTACCGAAATTAGGCTAGAAATTAAATCCAGTGGAAATACTTATGGATATATATATTTTTTTGTTTTTCGTTTCAGACTAAACGTGGCATGACGAACAAACGTGAGGGTAGAATGTGTACGCGAACCCCTGGAAATTTCTGTTTCTTCGTCCTTCGCGCCAATTAGATGTCAGGTGGTGGAAATTTTTTAATCATTTTTTACAATTATATAAAATGTCTGGTATTTTCTAAAGTCTGATACAATTCGGTGGAAATATAACAGCAATCTTGACGTTGAAGAGTGTAATTACTGAAGACGTTGGAAATTCTTCTGGCAATCATCTCGTTGTTCCAAGATTTGAGAATTCCGTGCACGTTTACACGAATATACGTACGTCATACACACATATACTTATAGTCACATATTTCTGGCATGGGACCAGATCTCCCTGAGGTTTCAACAGGTTTCACGTATATTTTTGTAAGTATATTCCGCTTATTTTTCCAGAATTGCAACCAGAGAAGAAATCTGATTGTCATTATAAAAAAAATTTTCAACTGCTACATAATTTTGTGATCGTTCTTCGCGTTTCCATTTCCATTACTGTAGCTGAATACCGGAGTGTTGGTTCAAGAAATTGAGAGGCGAAAACGAAATACTAAGCAAGTTGAAAAAAAGGGACAATTGCCGGAGACCTTCACCTACAATTAGCTAATTTCAACGCGTACGAAATTTCTCCCTGTTCTTTAAATAAGCACCGCGTGCACAGCTGTGAATTACTTTAGCTTATGGGCGTTCTCCAGATCCGTGACGTAATTTTGGGGAAAATCTATGATTGTAATATAATTGTCTTCATTTGTTTATTTTTATTTCTCTTTTTCTTGTTTTAAACAGTGGAATCGGGTAGATACGCGCTATAAAAAGGCGTTATACACCATAAATGTAGAAATGCGGAATACGCGATAATTGTTTCGGATTTATTTGCGCAGCCCTTTTTATCCCTTCTCCCGTAACCGACACCCGACAGACGTATTAAGATGACCGGCTTCCCAGCTTACAACCCTTCGCTTGTGACGGAAAAATACATTTCGCCCTTATTCAGTCCTTCGATTCACTGCATCACGTATAGATTCCAATGCGTGAAGTCATCTTTATGTAAAAAAACAGAAGTGTACAGTCTCTTCTGTTGCGTTGTAGATAACTGGCGCCAGTTTTTTTTCACTCTTCATTCATTTTTTTCCTCTTCGTTGCTTTCATCTTCTTATAGTTTCAACAATTCTTTTCCCACTTCCGTTCGTCGTTTCACGCATCCTAGAACTAAAACGTGTTTCGGGATTTTCTTGGTATTCAAGAGTTACGAGAACTGAGGTATGTATCGGGTGAAGGGGTTGGCTTCTTACATATATTTGTCTACAGATTGACGTTCCAAAGACATAAAGCTTCTACGGTATAGCGAAATTCTTTTATACATTGTATAGTGGGTGCGACGTCGGGATTCACATCAGGGTAAACTGGATATAACATCAATCACCTCAGTCCCGCGAGCGTATACGAGCTACGCGGTGCTTTGCTTCACTTTAGTTGGCAGGAAACTCTCGCGTTTTTAACCCGACATGGCTACGTCGTTAGGTCCGGTAGTGTCATTTGTTGTTGTTCTTCTTTCACATTTTTTTCTCTGTTCTTTTTGCTTTCTTTTTTTCCTTCCATTCTTCTGACCATAACGTACCATCGCCCCCCCCCCCCCCCCCCCCGGAACCACGATTGGTTTCTGCCACAAAAATTTCGTGTAAATTGTGTTACCTCTCGAATGTAACACGAGCCAGCCAACCCCATCCAAACAACTCCATTTTCTCTCTATAACTCGTACCAATCGTAGAGGCCATTAATTTCCCAGAAGTGGCAATCACCTCACCTTTACACATCGACCTCCTCTTCCACTTTTTTCCTCTTCCTTTATCACGTATTCACCGGTGTACAGTCATGTCGCTGTATAAAAAAACTATTCACAGATAATAAAAGTAAAAAGAAAAGAAATTAAAAAAAATTAAATGAAGAGGAAAAACTATGCGAGCGATGGAGGAAATTAGAAAACGCTATGCTACGATATTTCTCAGTCTTCAAGTCACAATGTGTCTTTTTTTTTCTTCTACCGTTCAATTTTTCTTCGATTATTGCTCCGACCTGGGTACACGACGTATACGCGAACGCATCGTTTGGTGTAAATAGAGAGACACTTTTATAGGGTCTAAAAAAAGTCGCAAAGGGCAAAACGGCGCTTAATTACAATTTATGTCAAACCGTGGGGTCACATGGATGTACAGACACCTATATACCATGTAGGGATGATTTATTCAATATTTTTATACAATATTAAGAGCAAAAAACAACTCTCGCAGATTCCGTTTTACGTTTTTAGTCGACATTATAATATAAATATTTTTACAACCCTAAGTTAGCTCAGATACATAATATATTTGGTTCATGTATAATGCGTAGTATATACATATACACCTACATAAAAAACTCTGGGATATGTACAGACGTAGATAAATGGATATCTTTTTCAAGATCGAAAATAGAGTGGAAGGAATTTTTTTTTTTCATCATTTTTTCCTTGCCTTTCTCTCAGATTTTTGTCGGGTTTTTTTTTCGAGGCGATTAGATCAATAATACATCGGGATTTGATCCGACGTTCTCAGCTCCAGTCTGAGGTACCTCTTCAGCTTTTATTAGCTTCAAAACATCCTGAAGGATCTCTCGAACCACATTGATATAAAAAATACCTATACCCATAAAAAAGAAAAAACAGATCTCATGTTTTTTTTCTTTAATTTTAGTTTATTTATTTCTCTTATATTTTTATTTTTCAATGTACTGCATTAAGACCCTTACAAGCCCTTTCACCGTATACAGGTACTCGTGTAAAAAAGAAAAATAAAAAAACTGTGTGATTGGAATGAAGAAAAAGATTCTATTCCTAGCTTCCTATACTCGGATCTGATTCGGCAGATGATATGATTATTTTATTCAGGGTATATAAATTGATGTTCGATCATTCGGCGATATAAATAAGTATATGAAGAAAAGTGAGTGAACAAAATATTCCGCAATGTGGGGTAATGGATGTGGAATTTTGCGGCGGAACGAGCTGTGTATAATGGGATATAATATAATCGACTAGGTATGAGATAATTATATGCGGCTCACCCGCCAGGGCTTAAATTCGAGTCTTGCAGCTCTTAACCGTATGTAGTATATACCCCGCAATTGCAGCAGCTGCAGCATGCATTTCTACTATTTACTGCAGGATGCAGCGGGCTCTCGACTACCTACAGCGATCGAGGGTGATAAGGGTCAAGGGTTAAGCGCGCAACTCACTCGACTCGAACCACGTGAATGCATACACTGCACGTATATATATATAATTATATGTATATATATTTATACATATACTCAGTTCGACGTAGTATCAGAAATTCGATTAATCATTTAATTAGCGCAATTAATTCCTCCCGCATATTGCGGGGGTGGTGAACCGGCAGGTTGTCATGCAGTATTAGCGGTACCAGGTCCGACTCTGCATCCTGCAGGGGTTCGTGGTTCATGAGCTGCTGCGGTGGACGTGCGCCATTGTGTGGTTTGGCAGAGTAAACAAGAGAGGCATTCGCCACCCCCCACCCCCCACCCCCAACCACCGCCCCCACCCCTTTGACCCGGTAAACGTTCGCGTTATCCTCGTAGGGTCCAATTCTATCCCCGCGTTCTCATCCATCGAATTTCACATAGCTTTGGCTAACGCGCAAGGGTTGTTGATTTCTGCAGGCGTTATAATATGTAATCATAGCTTACAATTTAATGTCATACGATAGTTGGGTTACACCCAAGTTCGAATAGTCTATTTGTTTATACGTTGGATTGCAGCCGCTCAAACTGTTTGAAAAGGAGATCTGGAGATGTGGCGAGGCAATAATTACCACAGCACCAACATTGTAATTAGACTGAAGGATTTAAGCTCCACGAATGAAGTCTTTTCTTTTGGGCCAAACACTGATCAGCGGATCTGAAATATGAGCGTTGATCCTAATAAAAAAAAAAAGAAATAGAAAAACGTTTGGAGCTAGCGAGATTTTTTTCTCTATCGAAGAATCGGATCTTTCATCTGAAAGTTGATGAGAAAATTTTACTGAAATTTTCAAGTCGACAAGAAAAATAGGAAAAAATGTAATGAGAATTAAATAATGCCCATCAGTCGAAAGAACTTCATCTATGACATTTCAGTGGATGATGAACTTCGTCGTACTATACCGATTGGGTTTGATTAAGAATACCAATTCAAACATTCAAATACACTCCAGGTGATAAAACTGTAAAACACTCCTTTGAAAAATAAAAAAAAAACGAGATAACGAAACAAAACGGAAGAAAAAAATAAATACACTTGCTGATTAATTTGTTCTATGTTGCTCGCTCAGAGATTTTTATTTATATATTTGCAGATAAAAGGTTCGGGGATTCCATAATCGCACCCATCGAAATAATTTTATCATCGTGCGGAAGAATGAAATCAACAGGTAGTATATTATATTCGTAAAGGTTAAGAAAAAAAAGATGATGTAGAAGTTATACTGTTATTTTTCCATTCGCATCCGACGACGTTGTAATATATAGGTAAGTAACGTCTATAAAAATGATTAGAATTTCTTCGCCTGTTATCGATCGACGGATATATCCTGACGAATGGGGTGATCCTGTAGGAAAGCTCGAAGCTTGTTTGAATTACTGACCGATTAGTCACCGTGCTATCTTCATCGCTGCATCACCGATCACTTATTATAGTAATCACTGGAGGCGGCGGAGTTACGCCCCATTTCATAGCTTATTGGATCGATCAACCATCGATGCCAATAATTGAACTTCCTTTTTTTAAAAATAACCATGTCACGCCGTTCGAGATAAATATATCGCAGTAATTGTTGTCGTTTTATCGCGATACCGATTGGTCAGTGAACATTCTTATAAGAATAGCCTATAAACGCCTATTGAACCATATCAAAATCAAAAGTTGATTTTTGACCCAGAAATCGAAAAATATCCGAGATATACTCCTTTGGATTTTTTCGATTTTGGGGTCAAAAATGAAGTATTGCCAAAATTAATTGCAGGACACTTTTCCGACGTATTTTGACCTCAGGAATACGAATCCGTCGAGTAAATTAAGCTAGGAATAAATCCCATCGAGATATCCTTATTTTTTCACTTATTGAAGCGATAAATTGGCGATACCTCGATCAATTTTATAGATAGATCAATTTAGCTTGTGGATTCGTGTTCCTGAGGTCAAAATATGTTAGAAAAGTGTGCAGCGATCGATTTTAAAAATACTTCATTTTTGGCCCAAAAATCGACAAAAATCCAAAGGAGTATTACCTTAGATTTTTCTCGATTTTGGGGTCAAAAATGAAGTATTTTCAAAATCGATGGCTGCACACTTTTCTAACGTATTTTGGCCTCAGGAACACGAAACCGACTTGATGCCAATGATAACTTTGATATTTCAACGAATGTTGGCGATGATAAGATGAAAATAATGTTGAATTCACAATTGTGCAGTTTCAGGTTTTATTGTAGTCGATTTGTGTTCAATTGAATTTTTGCATGAATAGTTCTAATTATTTTAAGTCAGTCATTGCGTGATGCCACGGAGAAAACATAATCGTACTACATTTGAAGAAGAACAGGAATTCCAACTAGTACGAGGCGAACGCAATGCTTTCAATCAGCAAAATCGTCGTGCAATTAATGCTAATAAAAATAATCATCGAACTAAAAAAATTAGGATTCTGCCGAAAAAGGGTGAGTATATATAATTGAAAAGTGTAATTGAAAAACATTCGAATAACATGAACATTACATTATTTTAAATTCGGAATCCCAGATTCGAACATATTCGAATCAGACGTTCATCCGGATTAATCAACGGCGACATCGAATCGCGTGATATGTTTTTCCGTCAGATTCAAATAATGTGTTTACGAGGTATATTCGCGTATAAAATATACACCACGTTGAGGGATCGAAGTGAAATATCGGGCGATTCACCGCCGAGTTATCCTCCCAATATATATTCTATGGTATGCGAATCGATATTACAAATCTCTGCAGTGCAACGATCGCTGCATGGGGACCTTTTTTCCATCTCAATTGCACCTAATATATACCATCGATTTTGCGCTAGCCAACAATCTCCTGCGGGAATTTTTATACATACATAGGTATACACATGTCGACTCGAAAAAATGTGTTTTTTCTGGTAAATCCATAAAGTAGCCTATAAAATAGCGTTAAAGAGTAAAAAGATTTCTCCAATTAATATTATCAGACACACGTAGTTTTATGTAAAATTTCCCAGATAATCCGACTTTTCCCTTAGAATTTTACAAAAAATGCCGCGATGAATTGCAAATCGCGATTGTACACTTATCTCTTTTAAAATAACACGTTTTTGAGAGTTTTTGACTTTTTGTATAGCGTATCGGTACACATTATAATATTTTCCACAGCAGATTCGATATCCAACTGATCCTCCTTGAAATTTTACAATTGGTAAATATAACGGACACCCTAATACCTATACGCATAAAATATAGACGGCCTTTGAAAAAATTCTGAGAACGATGAAGAAATGTGATATGTAATTCACATGCGTGGGAATCTCACCCCTCGTATTTTGGCGCACCCTGAATTCAAATATTCTTCAAACGAATTTGAGAGAAAAAAAAAGTCAAATAAGAGGATGGAGAGGCAAAAAATTTGTCAATTTTATATCTTCTCATACCATCGTCTATGGTTATCTGCGAACTTGCGCAGAATTCTTGCTTTGACACAAAAGCACGTGTGGAATCGTGTTTTTCAATTCTACGAATTACACCTACGCACCTTTCCACTGAATATCACTGACTCGGTAGAGTCTCGCGCCGAGAACATTAAAGAGAACAGGCCATCAACCGAATATCTAAACAGTTCAGAGAGATGAAAAGCGCTGTAGGGCCGACTGCTTTATTAAGTATCTCCTAAATCATCAGCATTTCGGGAAATTTGGATCCACTTTCGTTATATGAATCGGAGTGAAGCTTTCATTTGAGTCTAATTTCAACAACATTGATGTTCGGAGAAATGAGATCTCGTGATAGTTATTCACACTTGAGCCGATTACACGATCAAATATTCTCAACGTCATCGTCGTCTTCGGACGCTTTTTCTCCTTAGCTCTATTCCTATGCGAAGTAGATGCAGTATAACGTAAACTCGATTTCTGCTGAAGTGCAAACTGCAGACACGTAAGCGCGACGATCGCTATCGTCGTCTCTACTGTATTACTAGAGACCTGTCGTCATTCCGCATGTCGTCGCGGAGGGCTGCGATGTTTGAATTTTTATTTACGATCACCTCGTTGCAATTACAATACGCTAAACTCGATGCAATGGCATACGAGTCGTATATATTTATGGAAACGACGGTTAGGCTTTCAAATAATATAAATGCATGGCGGGCTAATGTTATATTGCCATACAAGAATTCTGGATTTTTTTTTTCAAAAAAGCACGCCAAGTCTATACTACATGGAATGTATCGAGTTTTCAATGAATAGCTCGCAACGGTAGCAGGACCAAAATTCCATACAGCGTATCTCGGCTACATAGGCGACAACGGGGTATAAAATTTTAATGGAATAAACTCAATTAAGCAAAATTTTCACGCAGATTCTGTACTCCGGTATTCTCGATCTCAGCTAATTAAAATAACTAAGGAGATTAGAAGTATAATTGCGCTTTCCGCGACTGTTCAACCCCAACCAGCTACTCTCAATGAGGTACGTATGGAGCATTTCATGCCAACTCGAAAGGCCTTCGACGAATTCTTACTCAACAATTTATTTCTTCTAAATTTTGACTCAACCCAGGGGGGGACTGCGGAGAATTTTTTTCTTCACAGAATTTTAGAATCATCCAGATTACGTCGAGTTTTTTTTTTTTTATTTCCAATAATACAGGTAACTCGTTTCGGATGAAATATTAAAATTAGGATGATCCGTACTTCGGTGGTTGAAATTTGTGTTGCATTTGGAAAAAACCAAGAAACTAACCATACATCGTGCGTGTAATATAAGGTGGCATTCTTATCGGTGAGATTGGTCTTTACTATTTTCGAGTTGTAAATCTGGGGTTAAACTTTCATTATAGAGTTGCTCTAAATAAGCCAAATTTAGAAGTTGCCAAAAGTTTGTGAAGGAGGGGATGAGGCGTTTTGCTGGAAGCCGTGTACATGTGTATATGTATAGCGAGTAAAAGACGGCTAGATATATCTTGGCGGATAAATAGAGATGAATTTAGATAAGGCAATGAGAGAGGCGGGATTACATTCAGTGATAAATGTCAACTGATATTACGGTAGCAACATTTCACAGAGATATTTTAACCCCTTTCCATCGTTTGACTCTCGTTGCTATCAAACTTTATATAAATTGCATTCGAATCAACCTACCTCGCCCTACCTCTTATTTCAAATTACTCATGGGTATTTCCTACCCCTCCAACCATTTCGTAACAATTAATTTTCAACGAGATTGAGAACGGTGATCGGAGTAATGAATCAGCGTTCGATTGCTCATCCATATATCGATCCTGAAACTCCAAAAGATGCCCGGAAAAATTTCCCATTTTTCTACTCTTTCATTTACTCTTATCCAATTCATCTTATTTTATCTTCACGCAAACGCGCACTCGCTTCTGAATATTTGAGACAACCTCATTCATCGCCCATATAATTACACCGGATCTACTTTTCTCTTATGAATTAAATTTAATCAGATTCACCGGCTTATAACACGGCACACAATACATGCGTAGATACGTATATATATACTACAGGAGTAAGCTCAACCTTCTGCTATTGCTTTTAAACCTTTCCTGCCGTCGAGAACCTTTCAAGTTCTAAGCAATGACGAGCCTCTTAACTCCATCGAGAGTATCATTGAACGAGGGAAGCCCCTAGAGTCCGACCACCCTTCTCGCGATACGAATTAAGAATCGCATCGGTGAGTTTCTACCAGAGATATTGTACACAGTTGTGTGCAGACACCGTATACACCTTGTTACTTCGCATAGAATGCTTCTATGTGAAATTTACGCATATTACGTACACGAATAGGTATACATATTCATGTTCCGATGTGCTGTAGCTTATGTATACTAACGTATGTGTGTGTTGGTATGTATATATAGTTATACTTTACATATGTTATACATATAAAGCTCTGTTTGCGCAGTGTCTACCGATTTAAGTGATGTACCTGCACGTCTCTTCGGGCGTGCTTCGCGAATATTATTGATAGATAGGTAATTGGATGTGGAAATATATTGTGCGTGTATGTATAACATGACATACATATTAGTAAATATATATTCACAGCCTATATATCGTGTTGTGAAAGGAAAACTTTACCTTCCGCTTCGTCGAACTTCAACCTTATTTGGCATCAAATATCATCATTACGATTACTATTTGCTTGAACGGTCATACGGTGGAAAATCTCTGGATCATTTTGACAAGGGGTTGAACCTTATTTTTGTTTTTCGATTTGTTGAGAGCTTTTTCAAAAAATACACCCACCTCATTTACTTGTTTGTTCTTATGTTTTTTTTTTCCTCCTCGTAGCTGACGGAAATATAAAATTTCTTTCTCGAAAAATGAGATAATAGAGTAATTATATTAGAAATTGATGAAACGAAAGCTTGAAAAAGTCGAAAATTCGGAAATACGAATTTTTCAACTCATTGGCTCGACGAATTCTATTCACCTATACTTGCCGGAAGAAGAAAACAACAAAATAAAACCGCAAATAAGAAGATGGAGTGAAATTCAAAACTTCGTAGCTGGTGAATTGAGAAAGTGAATGATTCAGCCAGATTTTATTATCCTCCTTGGATCATTACGCAATCATATTCCACCACCCTAAAAATTCTGGCTCACGTGTATATAGGTATACTATAGGGCCGTAGGGCCGCGGAGGAGCCGGGCCGATAAGCTAGCGCGACGCCGCTCCGTCGTCGTCGACGACGTCGTCGTTCTCCGGTATACTCGCGGGTTCCGCGGGTACAGTCCAATAGAAAAAATCTCTACGAATCTCTAGAGTTCCGAGGGAAAAAATTTCTTTTCGTTCTAATTATTTGAAAATGTACGAGGTCGGTAGGTTGAGCTTTAATTTGCGTCCTGAAAATTGGCGAAACTGTTGGATAACACCAGGGGGCGAGGAGGGGGGACTTAACCCTCGAAATCTCCGTCGAGGGAGGCGTGTGTTCGGTATATATGTGAAAACTTGCTGTGGTCGCTGTACGTATAGCGACGCTAACGGGTACCGTATCTACCGGTGTATGCGGATGGGATCGTGGAAGGGATTTAGCAAAGTCCGGCCATAAAGAGTAAATTACGATGCTAGTCTCGGTTCACAGTTTTCCTCTGCCGTCGACACCATTTTCCCGAAATGCTAGAAAACCAACCGACGCGATTCCCTTCTTCTCCTTTTTTTTTTTTTTTTTTTCTTTGCAAAACGACGATGCAGACGCCGAGGCGAAAATTCGCGAAATTTTTTTCCGTGCATTCGACTACGCGCGCCGACGCTCCTGTTTCTCGCTGTATAGTATAAACATACATATACATATATACAAGCCAAATCTCGACGCTCGGAGAACAATAATCGGGAAACATTTCGCCCTCCGACGATACGAAATTTTTACACGGTGAAAAATAAAGAGAAAAGCTGCGAATTACTCGGATATAAATATATTATACCAGCTACGCATATATAATACAACGATACATATAGGTATATTACGTACGTCTGGGTATTTGTATAATCTGTATTTTAACTAAAAACGAAACTCGCACAAAGGCGTCGCGCTGTGACCAACTCACGGTTTTGAATTTGCATAGACCATTCTACATCTCAGCCTTATAGGTATATAAACCTAGGATAGTAACCCCTGCAGGACGCCGAGCGCCGCTGCCCATGATACATGATCCTTTCTAGAGCAGCGCTAGTAGTTCTCACCACCTCATCCACTCACGGCTAGATGAAACTAGCGCAAACTTGGACCTCTTCCTGCTTCCAGCGGACTATACGCGGGAAGTTTTCACTACCTCAGAGTTTCCTTATAGTTGTTCATATACTAGATGTATATGCAATATACTCCTTATATAACACCTCAATGTCAAAGGGAACTGCAAGTTCGACTTGTACATAATGTAAAAAGGACGACGAGGTCCTCGACATTTCACGTTTCGTCAGAGATAGAATTCATTTTTTTCGAGGCAGGTCAACAAAATAGAAAAACAAAAATAATCGACAAATAATATTCCGGTTACTGAACTTTCTTTTTTTTAATTTCGACGCCCAGAACTCTTGCAGTGATTAATTTTGTTCCAAGAACTGAGAACTACGATAATGATTCGTGGCGCGAAATTTGAAACGAATAAAGAAAATTTTTGACACCGTGGTACACGCAATAATTTTTAAATCCCGCATCACAATATCCCGTGACCCTTAGGACGAAGTTGGGGCGTTGGCTCAGTGGCACGTTGTTGCGCAAAGTTATACATATATATAATATATGTATATGTGTATATTTTACTTATACAGCGTGTATATTCTAGAATATAAGGTATAATAATGGTATATAATGTATAGTCTATGTATATATAGAGGGGATGTCGGTGGCAAACTGCGGAGTCTTAATTCGAGCGCAAAAAATTAATTGGATCATTTGAGATTCCCTCGGTTTCATCCCCTCGTTCGTCGAGTCAAGTCAAGTCGAGTTCAGTCTGGAACAACAACAACAACAACATAACGAAGAAATTTCTGCGATTCAAGCCGACCGAGGCGATGGCATATAAAGCCCTTTAACCGACCTCTTGGCTATGATAATACGATAGCTCGGGTACAAACCCCCATTCCTAACACCCCCTCGCTCTACAATATCGTATAAAAGGAATTCCTATCTACGTTTCTGTACAGAAGTCGAACCACCTGATTCCTACAGGTTTTCTAACAGCTTCGTATACTACCACAGTATATACCCCGCGAACGACGCGACATCGGTATAATATTTTGTCACTTATAACAAGTGTGTATCTCTATATCTCCATAAGTCTATGCCTGTACATGATCCGCCATCTTGTATACGTATATCAACGCCACGATAGGGCTGTGGAATAATTCTATAGCTGTAAGATTATACCGAGCACATCGACATCGTTATCGCAAAGATTTACAACCCCGACGATCAATTTGACGATTTATATCCGCTATTTCAAGGGACAATAAATTCCGTGAACAAAACATGCGATTCACGCGTATAATGTAACAAGAAATGCTTTGCATTTTAATTGTATACGTCTTTGTATCGATTCGCAAACCAATGGAGTTCCCACGTACGATATATTGATATCTATTGATATTCTGGTTTCTATGATAGTCTCGTCTGTATACCAGAGAATGAAACTAAGACAAACTACATAAAAACTAATCTAACGATCTCTTCGGACCCCATTTGGTGTAGCCAGCCAGCGTTTAGATTCGTTCGAATGTTCATAGGGCACGTAGTTTTTACTTCCCGAAGAAAATAAGATGTGAGGTAGGTGGGGCGGCGGTCGGGGGTGGTTTGCCGTCGGTTATTGTTTTGGAGAAATCCGGCGGCTAGTGGACGGGGTGAATTCGTGCGGCAAAACTTTGGTCCAGAGAAGACAAAACTCGTAACAGATTCGCGGAAATGAAGGAACGGAGGTGCATACGTAGCGGCAGCGGTGGTATATATAAGGTACATATGTATAAATATATATACCTATATCTGTATATATATCGTGTGCTTGGCGACTGCCGCATGGTATTTCATTCCCGTTGTTTTCCAATAGGGAACTATACACGGCTACAGCATGGCGATGTTGCGCGATTCGCGAATCGCGTGCGCCGCGATAGGTACGATTTTCTGTCGTAGCTTCAGCTACGGAGGAATGTTGGTAGCGCACGGCGTCGCGACGCTGGTTACCCGCGCCTGCAGCGGAATAATCCACCCTACCTCGTCGATGAGAAATGGCCGACCCGCCGTTTGTTCCAGATTTAATCCTCGGAACAAAAACTTGCCCATTGTCCTCGACTTACTTAATTTTCAAACCAGAAAACGACGACGCCGACGTCCTATGCTGTATGCGAAACTTCGTTGTATACGGTAGACGTCCTTATCGGAGATTATACCGCTGAGGCATCTTTCGAAAATAAGAAAATCGACAAATGGTAAGCCCGCGATGTCCCGAAATGTAGTTCCAAAAATTGAATTCTTTTTCCTCTTCATTTTTAAGATCAATTTTTATTGATCAAGTCATTTTCTGACGTCCAAACGATCCAGAGTGGCGGAAGCTGTTGCGGAGCGATAATTATGACAGGGTGTGTGAAATCTTTCGAAGCGACGATTACGCGCATAGCTGAAAGGGTGATCCACAATAGGTGTAACTATAGTGGCGCAATAAGGTCGTCGATCGTGGTGCGACAATCAAACCGTAAATTAGCCACGGTAATTGATATGCATCGTGAGCTTGCACTTTGGTGTCCTCTAACGTTAGTCGATATATGTAACGCAATTATCCGACAAGGAGATGGAACCTGCAGCCCCATTCGACCTTCCGTTATAATATCTCTATGTATACCTGTTTCTCGAGCGTTGCATATCGACACCCGGCTGCAGTATGCCGTATCATCAGCTCTCGCAGAGCGACGTTCTGCACGAACCGCATGCATGCAGCTTCGTTTGAATTTCTTCGATACCACCCATATATTAAGTGCAGTCCATTAGCAGAAAGCGGAATATCATACGCGCTGAGAAAAATCTAAACTCTATTAGCTCCGCGCTAGAGATTTCAATTATGATATTTTAATTTTTATCGCCTCTTATTTCCTTGCCTTTTTTTTATGGAAGCGAAATTGGAGAGAAATTAGACGGAACTATTTTCAAGTATCGCCGCGGAGACGTTACTGTGATGGCGAGTTTTCTCTGTAACTTGTAATACCACGAATAGTCAATCTTGGATTCTTTTTTTGTTGATTCTGTCAGGATTCAAGAAAATTGAATTGTTTAGTTTCGGTTCAGGATTCTGATGGGATCCGATGATTCAGAGAGAATCACAACTTCGAGGAAAAATGTATCGAATAACCAACTCTTCCCGGTAAATAAAATCAACCGTTGAACCAATTTCAAGTTTTTTTCGGTATCGGATTCTTGATGAGAGATTTCGTCACGTCGCTGGGTTTAGGAATTTTTGAAACGTCGGTAACTTTTGACTGGTAAAAACTGAGGAATTAACTCACGAACAATTATCAATGAAATACGCTATATGTAAATTAAATTTGCCTTTTTTTTCTTCACAAAATGGGATTCCGGATATAATTTTAAATTATAACGAATTTTACCCGTTCGAAAGTGTATCGCTTAAATGGCGACCCCCTTTAACGGAGTTAATTGCTGAGTGAGTATCTTTGTGATGTGGTTAAAAAAAAGAAAAAGAAAAAAGTTTACCATCTATGCTATAGATATACATATAGATGTGACGGAATTCCCAGCTGGGATAATGGAGCGCGGGTCAAACGTTGTAGCTAAAGAGGAGAAGAGTCTATCTCGGTGGAAACGCGTAACTTTGGTGAAATCGGTTTGAGATGGGGTTGCTGATGGGGTTTGGTTATGGGGTCGGTTGAACCACGTGGTTTCCTACGATTTCTGAGAGAATAGAGCGAATAGCGGGTTAAGATAGATAAGACGAGTCTAGGGCGGCTTAGGATATAGTTTCTGTCTAGATATTATTACACCTACACCTACGAAGCTCTCAAGTTTCGAAAACTTCAATCGCTCGGAAGTTGCATAATATTTCAAACGAAATCTAGAACTAATTCAACGCCGATCAGTTCCAATGAAGTAATGAAATGAAAAAAAGCACAATACGATCGAACTATGCACAATTTTTTAATGTTGATATTAACTTAATTCAAATCGCGGATGATCGATCGATTCTATCCGTTATTCAGTTTATGGGACTTTCTTGAGATCGTTCCGCGGCGCGATACGGTGCGGAGGGGAAGTAGAATTCTTATAGATGACATCGTCGCTTGGTGGTGCGAGCCACGTTGCAAATCGTCGACCCTGGGGTATATTGAGATTGAGTGCAGTGAAGCGAAATATTATAATCCCGCGTCTCGTCGCGACGCCCTGCGCCATCGCCCACCTATTTGCCCCAAAAGCAAAGACTGAATTCGCATAGGGCAATTAAATTCTTCAAATTTATTTATTCATTTTTTTCTTCTTTTTTCACCTCATTTTAATATTTCTTTTTTTTTTTGGCGCGTCTCTTCCTCTCTCTCCCTTTATAATTATAAACCACGTACGCTTAAAATGCCGATTAAAATTAGCTCTTCTTCACGTATAATTTGTTTCGAGCGAGTGATTTTATCTCTTATCCTTTACATCCGTCCATTGTGTAAACCCCCTTTGATGTTGCGGGGTAAACTTTTGTCCTTACGAAATTTCCTCGCTCTAAATAACTCCGCCCTTTGTTTCAGAATTTTTTCACACCTGAAATTCCGTCGGCAAACATCCTCGAAATATTATTCAATCGAGGAAACTGCAGTACTCCCGTTATACAGGTAGCTTATGAGTGAGGAGACATACGATTTCCCCGTATAAATGAGAACCGGATGTCAATTTCTTTTAGAGTCTTATACACAGTCAGCTCGGCGATATCTGCTGGACTCTCGAACAGGGTCGTCTTACGAATATTATGTCAATGTGTCTACGATTACAGGAAACGGAAAAAAGGCTACAAGTGTCGCGATGCTAAATTGTTGAGGAGAAAATGTGACTTTTGAACGGCATTTATTCTGTTACACGTACATACCGACATAACCGTATAAGATGTATAGCAATAAGTTGAAGTGTACAGGAAGTTATATTGAATAACCTGAGAATCGGAGACTTAACTTAATAGTTCAGACAATTTTATATTCAAGCACCGTCACAAGATGTTTTCATATCTAGACACGATGATATTCTAGAAGGATGCGTTACCACAGTTACTGTCATGTCAAGATCTGTTTAATTCTTACGTAATATTATGAAGTACTGTGCAGAAGATTTCAGAGAGTTTTACCTTACTTTAACCCACATCGATGAAGAGAAATAATGGAAGTGGAAAAAAAAAAGGAAAAAATACTCTGCAGAAAGAAATGAAAAAGAAAGAAATTTGTCACAAAGACAGAAGGGGATGACGGTATCGTATAATTTTATGTAACCGCATGTTCTGCAAAGGGACTGGGAGAGGGTCGTTTGCCTCCAAGGACTTTTATCTCACAAACCTGATGATCACGAGCTATTGATCTTGCTATCAAAGGTATTATTATAAAAATGAATGTTAATAAAGTCATGGGAATGTATTTATATCGTTTCTTGGAAATGAGCGTGCGGAAGGGAAGGAGGATTCTGAAGGACCGGCAAATCTTCCTTCTTATATTCTCTTAGATGCGTAATTGAATTTTTATCGAGAAGGCAACAGCACTTTCTTTTTTTCATGCGACGAGATTGAGCTCCTCTGGAAGTAAAAAAAAAGAAGTAAGACTCGTGTAGTACCGTTTATTTGATTGAATCAATACGTTCCATACAACTGAATTTTTTGACTCATTTTTCTATGGGCGCAATTACACCTGGGAATTGCATATTTTGATGCCAGTGTAGTTGGCTCTTCAATTTTTACGAGTAACAGACCAGAGTGGGTTTGTTTTATAAGCTGTAGTTTTGCAATTCGAACTAAACGCAACTTTGTAATAGCGCAGAGCTTGCGGTGCTTTTCAACGCGGTTGATTCGAGATGGTATCGAAAGCGACCTCTGCAAGTTCTACTAAGAGTTGCGTACGTAGGAGAAAAGACACGAACCATAAGCTGTTGCGTTTTCGGAGGCAGCTTTAGGACGTCGCTCTTTTATCGACTGCAGATAAGTCTAGAAAAATTGATTTTCACATCAATATGCAAAGTTGTCTAAATTCTACCGCTGCACAGCGGCACGTGTCTCACTCCGCTAAAGTCTTTGACTTCAAAAATTGCAGAGTCAAATTTTTTCTGATTTTTGGAGCCAACAATCAAATTCTCCCCAAACATTCGGGCGAATGCTTTCTCTTATATTTTGAGCTCAGGAATCTGAACTCGGCAAGAAAATTAATCTACTCCCATATTTAATCGAATCATCCTTCATTTTCGAGTCCGCTTAATAGTTAGAAAAAATATAGGAAAAATTTGGGGGACCAAATTGAAGGATTTTTAATTTTCCAAACCAATTAGGACTACCGTAATATGTTCAAACTTTCCATCTATAATCGCATTGCAAAACGTGTACGTGATGGGTGGAGATATTAGTTGTAAAATTAAATCACGTACATCCTGCTTGTCAGTGTAGTCACACATCGCAATTCGATTTGCCTAAGAATCGTAATTCCGCACATGACCATCGACCATCGATGAACATTATAAAACGATTTACAGCGTCGCAATCGTGCGAAAATGATTTCACATAAGAACGGTACCAGCCACTTCGTCGAATTCGTATTTGTATTTCAAGAAGAAGGAAAATAAATAAAAGTATTTTTTTGATGTCGGAAAATTTTTTTACATGACTTGGACATATCTATAATCGCGCGGTGCAGAATTCTAAACGGAGCCATTTTACAATTCTTTATTATCGAATCGCTCAATTAACTCGTTGCAAAGTAAAACAATAGTTTATTTACATAGGTATTCTATATCCCATTAGGACACGCGTGTTACTATAACAATAGTATGTGCATATATATTTTAGCCGCTGGTAAATTAAATTGCTCATAAATGAAAGAGAACTTGATATCCTTGAGAGACGCGTTGAGTCCAACCATCATCATGATTGACGCGTCGATCGCGGCGACCGTTAGAAAAACTGAACGCGTTTCAATTGAAAATCGCATTCCGTAACTTTACGTTCCCACGCGACTGATTGATATTCGTTGATTAAAATAACGCAGACGGTTTAAACGGCGATGAATTTTATTCGCGAAAATTGAATTAATGTATAAATAATATACGATAAACTTTAGGGTTCCTCTGCCGCAACATTTCTATAATTTTTACGATATATACGAAGTACCGTTCATTATGTGAAATATAATTACCCTCAATATCAATTACGGGTATATCAGAATATGCGATCGTTTAATGAGACTTTAATTAGTCAATTAATTATGCACTTTATTATAGTCAATATATTTATCAGTATAGAAAGTTTGTAGGTAGAGTGTATTATCCATGAAACTGATACTTCACTTATAATTGCAAAAATTCTCATCGCTTTTACATCGCGCACCCTTTACCGATATTTCATTAATATTACGTCGTAATTGTTAATAAAATTATTATTATAATTATCTTTACTCAATAACTGACCGAGAGGCATTGATGTCGATTGTTAAGAATTCTCTTTTATAAAAATTATTTCGTCCCTTAGCTGATTTTCTAACACTCAACTATTTTGTGCACACGTGTGCGTGACTTATGTATATTATACATACCTTTACACATATAGGTGGTAAATCGTTGCATATATATGGATATATTTGTATTGTCTAAATTCTTGAACCTACGCTCGCACCGTAGAGCACATGTAAAAACAAACAGGGCGACGCAGGGGCGCCGCGACGTGGTATGTATCCACACTGCACGCGTCGTATAATCTTATTTTCAGTACAGTGACCGTACAGACTCTCCGTATATGTAATTCCTGCACGATGTATAATGTAAGAAAATGTAACATAGGCGTGTTTAATGAAATTTATACGACCAGTCATCCTAGCATTCCGATATTTTTTTATTTTTCATACAAAATATGAATTCAATTGTTCATTATTTTTTTTTTTTTTTTGGGAACAGCGCAGCGGGTCAGAAAATCTCTGTCACTTTTTCATTATACGTAGTACATACACAGCTATATGGTAGTCCGCATGAAGGTCACGTGCCATCATCGAACGGGTCCAGCAGCAATAGTCCTTCCCGAATAATTCATTCTTTGTTATCCTTGAAGCCTTAAATCGAATTGAATGCAAACGGAAGTTCTTTCAAAAGTTCTGAATCTGATTTTAGCTGTTATACCGATGTATATGTGATATTATATTTTTTCATTTTCTTTCTTTCCTCTATAAAAGTGTGAATAAAACGAAAGTTTCTAATGTTATTCACGTACCTCTCACCGGCATATTCGTGAAATGTACGACCCTACGAATAAAAAATTTCCCTTTCAAATAGCAAGCCATCAGTTTTGTCAGACGTCGAGTGATGATCTGTATTTGAAAGCCACTGTTCAGCACCGTTCAATTTTCAAAAAGATTTCTGTTTTACGAATACCAAAAACGCTGCAGGTCAATTATAAATGAGTTGGTTTACAGATTTTGAATGACCTGCAACGTAAACGAAAGGATGGCCATTTTCCACCGGCAGTCGTTAAGATTTGAGTTTTTAACTTGTTTTTTTTTTCATTTTTTTCGTCGGTTCTCTACGGCCACACGCACCACTTATATGGGCCCTCAAGCGTTTAATATGCCGCGAAGAGGTCGTAAGCGTAAGGTATGAGGCATCAAGCGCGCTTTCAAAACTATAAGGAGCAAATAAAATAGAGACAGTTTCAGAGGGAGAAGCTTTTCCGGTGCTCGAAGCGCAGTGAAATGAAATAAAACTAGGTAGATAAGCTCGCGTCGCCGTCGTATTCCTTTGTTTCGTTCCCATGATCTATCCTGTAAATCCGAGTGATATGCGGATTAATAATATAATACTATCTTTTCGCAGACTGACGTATTTTTCCTTTCTCTTTTCTATTCTTTTTTTGCAATGAAAATCCGGGTCCAAATCACGTTGCAGATAGGTAACTGGGAAGAATCAGATCAGGCTAAAGATTTTTACTCGGTGAATTAAAAATGGGCCGTTGAAATCTGTTCATGCTCGCGAGGGTAATGGATGCGCTCGTACAGAGCGATGAGTGTTTGAAAAAAAAAAAAAAATTCCCATATAACTACCATCGAAAAACGATTTTACTGTTACAATTAATGTGTAGCATGCTATGGAGCGAGCCGTATACATTCACATCTCGATAGAAATCGAAAAAGACTTTGGTATATTTGTAAACATATTTTATGAGCTTTCGAGTGTTCCTTCATCATATCGCGTTATGTGTGCACTATTTTTTTTTCTTTTTTTTATATACAAAATTAGTACGACTATAAAATTCGGGCACTACGGATTCAAACCAACGCATGTAATTTTTCGTGGTTAAAAATTTTTATTTTTGACGAATATTTATACAGATATTTGTAGTATCATTATTATGGTGTTCGAATTTCAGAGGTCATTAACCCCATGGGAATTGTCGAGTAAGAAAACTCCAATTTCTAATCGCTCCGACTGTGATGGAGTCTAGGTTTGATAAATTCGTTGACATTACACTCGAAACTATTTGTTCATTATCATATATATACCTTAAATTTCTTCGATTGTCGCGTTTATATAAAATTTTCATTATCTGGGGACAAGGTCCTAATTTGCTTTTCTTATCATTTTTCTGGCGCCTGAAACTGGCCGTCGCGTAGTGATGCGGAAAATGATTACGACAGCATCCCCCGTTGCCTGGACGACAATGATATCTGTAGGAACTAAAAAAATCTGACATTTGCTTTTCTTGACAAAATTTGAACGAAAGAAAAAAAAACAAAAAACAAAGAGCGAAACAAAGAACATGTAGTTTCGCAGGAATTCCAAATAGCAAAAAAATGAGGAAAAGATGTAAAGAGGGGAATATGTAAAAATCATGGGGTTTCCCGGTGTCAATTTCGATTGTATTGTACGTTACAGCGGACTACGGTACCCTCGATTAGTCATCTTGGTTCGGTAGCTCGTTTCGTCGATCGACCCGTATTTTTTTCTGGTCACTAAAAACTGCAATCAAACCCCAAACATCCCTGCTGTTTTCGCACCCTAGTCTATAAAGCTTGTTTCTGGATCGGTAAGAACCTAAAGGGCGGTAGTTCACCCCAAATGTTGCGATCTACTTGGAGGCAAATCGAGAATTTTCATTCACGCAATTATTTCTCGGCGCGTATTTATATATTATAACTCGCTGTTTACTTCGTCTTATTATCCCTTATTTTAATTACCTCTACCTACTCTATACGGAAGTCCGCGCACGGGATGAAAGCGGAGGAAAGAAAATAAAGCCGGAAAATAATACGCCTTGGGTATACACGTGCGTATATACCCTGGAAAATTAAGCGACGTTAAAATCATGAGGCGGACTCACTACCCGATGGTTCCGAGGGATCGGAATTTCGCTTGGACCAGCGAATCCGCAGCCAACCGGAGGGTCAAACTGTCCCCAGGGTATTCGAGACCCTTCGCAATCCGCACCCCCCAGACTCCAGAACTCGACGCGAATATTCCACCAAGTCTCTCCCACGTGGACTAAACTGGCTATGGAATGTATGTGAGTGGTATACACGTATACATATATATATTATATGCATACGTACATCTAGCGTTTGCTAGAAATATTATGCAGCTCAAAATCCCCCCTCCGATATTATATTTCCTCTTTGTGCCGCAGGGCTTAACTCGGTTAATGATATGGCTGGCGCTCATGGTCGGCAAACATTAATATAGGACCTCAAATTTGCATGAAACTTAATATTACAATCAGGTTATAACGAGATCTAATTTAACAAGAAAATCTACCTTTCTCTGTCTTTTCATATCGCTTTTTGTATTCAAAGATCAACCGCGAGGCGCACGATTATTCCACACAGAGATTTTCGGGGTGAGATTCGGGATTACCGTTTTTCGCACCCCACGCGCGGGGTTCGCGTTGATGTAGATATATACTTGTATAGGTGTAACATATCATTTCCGCGAATTTCTATCCCCAACAGAATTTCCGGTTCATTCGATTTTACACGCGTCATTTCACTGATTATATGCTTTATCCTCGTCCATATCGAAGCTACGTCGTCTTGGTATTTATAAATACTTCCGCGTTGAAAGCCTTCCGAACTTTCCGCGTTAAAACTCTCACGATTTTTCATTTCTTTTCTCGTTTCTATCAGTCATTACAGAGTCATAATTTATTATCAATTAACGCAAATCGTGACAGACGGCACGGAATAACCAGCTAACCCAATTCCATGTGTTTCAAAAAATCGATAAGTTAAAAAAGATTCGATGAATTTTGCATCACCCATGTAACGCAATAACCTCGAAAACGTGTTTAGAGAAACACGGAAAATTCTGGGTGTAGTGCACGGTTGTTTTTCGTGACTAAATGCGAGACCTATCGCACCCGTAACATGGGATGCGCCATAACGGCGTTCGATTGGCCGTGTTCGCGTCGTGGTTCACATGAATTGCAGCAACAAGCGCATCGATCACTCGTTGACTGCAGCAGCCACTCGTCGTTTGTTCGTTCCTATACGTATACACGTGGGCCGTACTTCGAATTCGTTCGAGAGAACAGCTGCAGCTCTTGCTAAACTGCAGTAGCATACCCTGTAAATTCGATAAACCATAGGTGTGTGTTCATATACTTATATATGTCTGTACGATATACATACCTATGTACTTTTTTTTCGTTCGCCTCCAGATGCAGCCTAGGCGTGCTATGTAACAAGGGATGCTGCTGCAATAAGCGACGATGACATAAAGTAAAATAGGGGTGGGATTTAAAGGGACCCCAAGGGAAGAAAAAGGGAAAGAGAAGAGGTTGGAAGTAAAAGAAAGAAAAAAAAGAACCTTGTTTATCGTTTTAGGGCAGGTCACGTACTCATCCGTTATTACAACTGCAGATGAAAAGCATGTACAGCAGTAAGCCCCAGGATTATCATTAGTATTATCGTGATTATTAATATATAGTTTTTTCAATTCCCCTCCAATCGCGCCATACCCACTTATACAAATTCAATTCGATACGTGTGCATATTTCGACATTACGCTGCATGCATACGACCTTGCGCATTATTTGTCTGTACAATAAGCTCTGCAGAAACGAAATTTTTTAAACAATTATTGAACGAGAGAGAGAGGGAAACGTTCTATACAAAATCGTCGTTCGTCACACTTCTTTTTTTTTCTTTTTTTGTTGCATTTCTACGTATCGGCGTTGATTTAAAAGAAACACGTCACATTAGGTGATTATTGCAAATATTTTGTACGTACCATAGCTGATTTATTTGCAGTCAGAAAAAATGAAGAAAAATGTAGGCGTAGCTGTTTTTGAATTTTTTATTTTTTTCACGTGGTATAATACATGCTGAAGAGATCGAGGTGACACACGTGCGTTTCCATGTAAAAAATGTTCGAGCTGACTCGATTCTCGTCCATGGGCTGCCGCACTGTGTTGAAAAATCTTGGAAATTCTTTTATCTGAAGAGCGATCTTTGGAAAGTAACTTGGGGAGGGGAATTGTAACATACGTTACAGACTTTTACGAGCCTGTTTTGACTCTGAACACCGCGAAGGGGACTCTGGTTTCCATTTTCGTACGATATGCATATACACATTGTAGTACCTATACACACTATCGGAAACTTTGCCAAATATCATGCCCCGCGGTACCAGCTTACGTGATACTGCAGCGTCGAGATTGTTCAATTGTGAAATCCGGGAATCGTTTCATTATTCCTAAACCTTTCAGAAATTTTCAACCGCGCCAAAACTATGTTCGAGTGCAACAGAGCGTATGAGTTGTACTTTTATTTATACTACATTTGAAAGGCTAGATTGATTAAGCCGCAATTTAAAATCATGCAAATCTATTCGACCATGTATATCATTGCATAAAAGTTGCAGGTTTCTTCGGCAAAAAAAATTCAGTACTTCATCGTGTCGTTACTCAAGCTCAATTTATTGTCAGTTATATATCACAAGTTTTCGTCTATATGTTTTCAGCAATTTCCTGAATCTGCTACTGAACTGAAGAAAACTGCAATAAAGAGATAATCTTTACATCGAGCAGCATGATAAATGAATTGTAAAATGTCAAGTACAGCCTCAAATTTCTAACTTCACATCGCTTCATGATTTTTCGTACACAGCAGTCGTGAGTTTTTCCTCGCAATTCAAAGTTCGAGTGAACACCTTGTTTTTGAGCCAGGATTAGATTGATTTGAAAAAAAAAAATAATATTGTATCGGATTATTATAACCGGAAGCGAAATGAATGAATTCTTCGTCGATTATTATATGCTACAGAGAAGGAATTTTGGAAGGAATTTTGGAAGGAATTTTTGTTACGTGAGTTTTTAGAATTCCTTTTTTCTGTTCTGTAATTTTATTATAACTTGTAGGTGATAAAATAAAAAAAATGAAACGATCACACTGGTAAAATTGCGTGCGGATAATATTACGCTAAAATATCTCACCGGCGTAAGAATTTGATACGGAAATCAATATAGGTATAGGTGGAGTTGGAAGAGCAGAGACTTTCTTCCTGATGCCATTTGACAGGCGGTGCTGCAGAGGGATCCGTTGGCAAAATGACGGGGCAAGTTTCTCGGGAACACTTTTTTCCCCCTTTATTATTATATATACTAGTCCGTAAAACTCGTTGACGTGTACAGGACTACTCCGAAGTTACTGCACGGGGTGAATACAACGCTAAGGGTGTCAAAATGCAATTCATCATCCGCGAGCGAACGGACACACGAACAGAAACTACTTCGGAAGGGGGGCTTGTGATCCGAGCTTTCGCGCTGCACGCATCAAACGCATCAATCTTCTCTTGTTTTTCAACAACTACGCCCGCGCAAATTTACCTCGACAATTCGATCGAAAAATCTTGACCCCACTTACGTTCATATAGCGTTTGCTAAAACTTATCCAGGATAATGGAGAAAATTGCCTTTCATCTGGGCTCGATGGAGACAACCCGTAAGAAAAAAAAACATCGTCTGCCTGAATTCTTTAACGTTCCTCGAACGTTCAGGAATTTAACGTTCATCACCGTTTGATTTTCCCGATTTGGCTATAGAATCATTACACCTACATAAGTAGTTTGGCATTGGTTTCGTAACGAGTTGCAGCTTATAATTCTAGGACATAGCAATAATAGGTTGTACCATAGATATATTGATCTATGGTATAGCAAAAAAAATATATCGCACTAGAATTCAACCAGAGTATATATACTACGACCATAACGTTAATCCGATATCGTGCCTAATGTCGCGCGATTTCAACTTTACGGGCCCCGCGCCTTATCGCCGATTTTTATGGCTCACTCTCTATGTTACATCCAATGGGAAGGAAAAGAAAAAAAAGTAAATGCAGCATGTGCATTTCGACGAAATAATCCAATTTGGAGCAACTAGATTCTATAGTGGAGTTTGATTAATTTTTTTGTAATTGAAAAAAAAAAATCATCCGTTCTGTTGCACGCTTTATAGGCTCACAATCAGATTATATCATAAATATGGTTTATATGAAAATTGAGAGGATAATGAATAACCTTGTCGAATCAAAAATTCTGCCACTTTTTTTACGATCTGATTGAAGGTCTTTATCGGCAAGAATGATGTTATAAATTTAAATAAAATATGACCCTCTCGAGATTTGTTGTCAATAAGGTACATTGCAGATTAATTATTCATTTGAGATGAGATTCCGCGAAAGCCACGTACAACGCGCGCGAAATCGAAGCATTAAATATTCAGTTACAGTAAACGGAGAAGATCTCGAATATATAGAGCGAACAATTTACCAGC
Source organism: Athalia circularis (assembly GCA_963978495.1). Taxonomy (NCBI): domain Eukaryota; kingdom Metazoa; phylum Arthropoda; class Insecta; order Hymenoptera; family Athaliidae; genus Athalia; species Athalia circularis. The sequence goes on from OZ021702.1 coordinate 23,977,571, forward strand.
CTGTACAAACGTTTCACCTACTCAATTAACTTTTTTTTGTAAGCTCCGCGCCGCGCCGCGACGCCTGGAGGGTTGAAGTTTGTTACATAAACGTTTTCGAGGTTTAAGAGCCGTGGGCGGTTCGTAAAAGCCTTTGTGTTGTAATTTCTCTTAAAAAACATTGATGATTTTTCAAAGCGTGTTCACACGATACTTTACAAATCTTTCATTCCAAGCCTGGAAAACCTGCTGCGAAAGCATCCGCGTTTCGAAGTACCTACTTTTAAGTTATGTAACGTAAAAATCTATCCCTTGTTCTCTTTCTCTTCTGGAATTTATCACCGCGGATTTTTATACCACCTCCGTAGCAAAGGCAGCAACAGCAGCTTCTTATGTGCTTGCTCTAGTGGTACTTTAGACTTCCCATAAAATACTTGAGCCAGATTTCTAAGTAGGCCACAAAGAAACCTCGGCCTTATTTCATACGTGAGTCGTATACGCGTTATGTACAGAATTCTGAAAAGTCGAAGGAAAGAAACTTGAATTTTTCAATCTCAATCAACCCCTTGTACATCAGCACTTACAAATCACTTCAACTACCTTCTTATTAAACGATTACATTCATGGGAATTCTCCTGATAAGCCTTTTGAATGTTCCTATAGTGAAAACCAAAGACTGTATTCCGGTTTGTCGTGGACCAAAAAATCTAAAGCGGTTTGAAAACGTCTTAAGATTTTAGTTTTCGACGGCGTACCTTAGAGTCATGGATCTGGACTGAAAATATGAATGTCGTTTGTTTTGGCTACGTTTGAAAAAAAAAAAAAAAAAAACGATTTCAAAAAAGACCATTTGCGGAAAGATATTTTTCATGGAATTTTTAGCTGTGAATAAAACTTGAAAGAAAAAAAAGGTGGGGCACCAAAATCTAATAATCGATGATATATTTTTGGAAGCGTTCTATCATATCTAAAGATAACATTTCGATTTCCTTTTATAAACGACGCCACCGACGACCTTATTCGAGTTAGTTTTTGGTAGAGAGTCCATATTATCAGTCCCCCGCAATCTTAAGTTAATCTTTTAAACGACCCCTGCAGTAGCGTACGTCGTGCGAATATAATCCGCTTATGAACCCGCATTTAAGCCCCAAGGAAATTAACACGTTTTACCAAAAGTAGGTTTGGTGCATGGGGCAAAGCTATAATATACATAATATATAATAGGGGAACTCGATGGGTATTCTTTGTCACAGTTTTGTAGTGTAGACATATGCGTTGTCACGTTCCAAGGTTCAAGGCTTTTCGGTCTACAGTTCACGGTTCAGGGTTCACACAATCGAAAACGATCTAAAATGGGTTCTGCATGATACGACCAACCTTGTATGCCATATAGTCTATAAAGATCCTATGCTAATACAACGACCCAGCGCACATCCGTTGCGTGCATATAACGCATTTCAAATAAAAGGGTCACTACAAAGTCGGCGTCTTATAGTCGCTCTACACGACCGAATTTCGGGGGAGTTTACTGACTCTTGTCTTTTAAATTAGCTGTCAGGAAAATTGTTATTAGTAAGTTGTTGGTTGCGATAGTCTCAACAATTTACCTAGAGAGATAAGGGTTACGGAGAGATAGGCAAATAGAGAAATTCCCCCCAAAAACACGATATAACTATTTCAGGGTTGAGAATACGAGAAGATAAGCATGCTACATCGTTCCTATTTATTCCACGAATTCTTGGACCGCTGTGATAATCTGAAATCTTTACGAATTCTTATACTTCACATCAACGCTATTTTTTTCGATTCCTGTTTTTTTCCCTCAGTTTTTTCCCCAGTTTATTTTCTTATTAATTCTCCGCCAACGATCGACGGTAAATCATAGCCAATAGTTAAACCTATACAGGTATGACAGTCAGCTACTATCCGACGTATAAAATATAAAACAATTTTCCACTGACGGATCGTCAGCTCCGATACGTGACGGCTAAAAATATAATTTCTGTTAAAAAGATCAACGATGTTTAGTGTATGGTGCCTTATATTCCAAGTATTCATAGACATCGAAAGTTTGAGCTCAAGAGTTTCATTCATTCTTAGAATCGCTGGAATTTGCGGCACTTAAACATATAGGTATCTACGTAATGTAAATATAAAAAAAAATAAGAAAATGAAAAATTATCTCTTCTTTCTCATCGATTCCGGGTACCGCATGAATTCTATAGGCTAGGTTTGATGAGCATCGAACCAAACTTGTAAAAAAAATCAACAAATTCAGATCGGTAGAAAAAGTATAGAGCATTTATATGCAAACACATGCGATAAAAATTGAACAAAAAAAAAAAAGCAAAAACTCTATCGCGTTACAAGGTCGATCGTATATCGTTATATTGTAGTTTTCGAATGATATATTCTCACAATCACACCTATTGGTATTATATTATATGTACAAAAAAAAGTGTGACTGAACTCGCGCTTATTGATATGCACGACGCGTTATCTTTTTATCTATACAGAATAAAAAAATGAGTGAGAATCGATCTCCGCTCAACTATATTGTGTGTGTATATAATATAGATGTATAATTACGTAATGTATACCTGAATGATACGACGGAGCAAATTAATTCAAGTATTTGATTTCAGGTCGAATTGACATCTAAATCAAATTGCATAATCCCGGTTGTATATTATGGTAGCGTAAGCAGCAGGTTGTAGAATATAATTGCGAATTATATTATTAACTTCTTATTATCTCTAATTTACTTCTGCTGCCCGATATATGTTTATATATTACTAGCATTGCACGCATTTGATTTCATCGGTTTTTTAAATTTTTGTCTACTTCATTTTTGGCCCAAAAATCGAAAAAACCCAAAGGGTATTACCTTAGATTTTTGTCGATTTTGGGGTAAAAAATCGACATTTTTTTTAATTGAGTTTTCTATGGTATTCTTATGTATTTTGATCTCAGAAATCCGAATTTGGAAGCCAAATTGATCTATATATAAAATTGATCCAGTTATCGCCAATTCATCGATCTAAAAAATGAAAAATCAAGGATATCTCGATGGGAATAATTCGTAGCTCAATTTAGTCGACGGATTCGTGTTCCTGAGGTCTAAAAACGTTAGAAAAGTGTGCAGCGATCGATTTTAAAAATACTTCATTTTTAGCCCAAAAATCGAAAAAATCCAAAGGGGTTTACCATAGATTTTTGGGTCAAAAATGAAGTATTTTTAAAATCGATCGCCGCACATTTATCTAACGTATTTTGACCTCAGCAACACGAAACCGTCGAGTAAATTAAGCTAGAAATAAATCTCATCGAAATATCCTTATTTTATTACTTTTTGGAGCAATAAATTGGCGATGCCTCGTTTTATGATAGAATCTATATAGATATATCTGAATATTAGCTATCTCACACTCAGCTGTTCTCATCTAGTTAGTTACCAATTACTCGGTGGTTACCTGCGCTGCAGGCAGCGCCTAATCTCCGCTCGTATCCCGTTAGATTTGTAGCCTCTACCACTTGTAATTGTTGTACACTCCCTACGTAGGCATACAGGGTATGACAAAATACTAGCGAGACAAATTTCGAAATGAATTAAAATTTTTATGCCGATCAATGCGTCGATGACTATAGCTATATCGTCGGAAACTACAATGGAATTTACTGAAAACTATTGCAGTAGTACGAGATTTTTTTTTCTTCCATTTTCCAGATGTACCACTTTTTTGGCCCACCCTGTACGTACCCACGTGTATATAATATACGTTTACAGTGGCAATTTAGCACATAATGTCTAACGATTCAGACCGCACGGAGTAGATTTCGCATCTCAGTCTATTGTGCGCCGTTTGAATGCCCTAATATGTCCATACGATCTTGTATGCAGAGGAAATGCGAGTGAGATTTTGACTAGGATTGCATTCAATAATTTAACCGTAGTCGAAATGCGAGATTTGACTTTCTTCAATTTGGAAAGGAAAAAACTATCTGTACGACATTTCAACCTGAGTGGTTTCAGAAACGCCGTAAATTTGCCCGCGTGAGTTTTTGCCGGAAGAAAAAGAGAAAAAAAAAAAACAAAAAAAAACGCCGATACCTCTCGGTGAAATGTAAGTACTGCAGTATTCGAAGAGATGGATCGCGATGATCGTCGTCGTGGGATATGAAATAGTCAATTGTTAACCAAGCTATGTAAATATAGCGCGTGTGCAAACGCGTGTTGTATAGGTAGTATAATACGCTTGGGGGGGGGGGGGGGGGGGGGTGGGTGTTAATGCGTTTTCACGTGCGTGTTCCTAAGCGGTTCTATGGTATGATTCAGATTTTATCTACCCCTTGCCCGGTGCCGCAATCGCCCTACTATTGCGACCGACTCGCTAAACTCTGTACTGCACCGGCAGCTGAACGCAGACAACTCGAATCCCCGCGTCGGCGTCGCGCGTCGCGGTTACCCCATCAGACAAGGACCTGCACACCAAATCAACCAAAACACCCACCGGTTTATACTGCACCGCGAAGAATAATATAATATACCGATGTCCGTACCCCCGTGTACACACCCATACGTTACATGCAGTTCGTGATTACGTGTGCAATGCTATGCAGTATATACTAAACGTGTTTGTAGATTGTTGTACAAACAGACGATGACTGCAGCGTAAACGCCATCGTTATGTATATAGATACATAGGTGCACGAATGCATACAAGGACCAGGTGTTATGAGGGGATGAAGAATTTTCACTGGGGAAAAAAAAAAAGAAACAAAATTTTTACCTTCCATAAAACGACAATATGTAGTATGTACTCCCGAGGGATCATGAGAATTTAGAGATTATTTTTTTCCCCATTTTTTTTTTTTTTTTTTTTTCTCACAAAAGGTAAATATATGGATATTTATATAGCTATATATATATTTATGTTCAATATTTGATAACAGAACGTTATATATTATATGATCTTCCCGCAGTACCATCTCTGTCTACACACATTGTGTTCACAATTTCTGTGCTATATTTATGCCAGGTTGAGGTCGGTGCGTAGCTTGTCAAATACATAATAAGTATTCAAATCTTTCTCAGACTAGTTCAAGGTGATCAGCGTCACCGATTTCTTCAATAAATAATGAAACCAATTGGGGACAAAAACAGGGATCGGTTTGCCAAAACTTAAATTTCACTTACACACCCGGTTACTGCAGCAGTCATTATTTTAATTGTTATTATCACTTCTGTTTAATATCTTCGCATTTATTGAGCACGAGCTTACAGAAATTATATCCACATCTGCAGAATGTTGGGTGTTTGACGTAGTACAGAAAAAAAAAATTCCTGTATGTGTTCGTACGAAAAAATTAAATTGAACAAAAAAGAATCGTTGTGTTGCTGCAACGTGGCGCCTGTGCAGGCGCCGTGCAGCTCGAGTTTTAAGAATTTCCGTTCCAGTTGCATAGTCATCCGTATATTTGTTTTCTTCTGTTCTTTCAGCTGTATGGCAGGGGAGAAAAAATTTTTCCGGACATATTCGCCCAGCGAATTATTCAGCTCTTCAGCAAAAAAAAAATGTTTAGAAAGAAAGGATTTGACGGAGAAAAATGAGAGAAAAAAAAAATTGGTAACCTCAAATTACGCGCATGTGGTTCCAATTTAAACCCAAGAACCGCTTTATACGCTCCGTTTTTATCTCGACTCCGGATACTTTCTAAACTTTTGAGTAAATGAATAATCAAATTGACGAGAAAAAGAAACGAGATTACGTGCACGGTAACGCCTCGAGGGCTCGATTACTTATTGTTAGTTTAATCTCACTTCATATTATGGATGCGATGTGGGGATAATTGTGGCTAACAAGTTTCGTTTTTGCTTTTTTTTTGTTTTTTTCCTCTACAGATGAAATTTTTTTTTATTCTATTTGTTTCTTTTCCGACACCAACCGCGATTCGTCTCTTATACATTTGATTTTTATGAGATGCAGATTAAAATTACTTGATTAATTAATTTTCATACAAGATACGTGTAAGTAATATGGATTGTAGATTGAAAGGAATTGATATAAACGCACGGAATCGTATGTAGCTATAGAATTTGAATCGAATAAAAGTCATTATAGCGTAAGTGAAAAGAGGCGCGCATATATACACGTCCTTGAATATATTTAATAAGTTTAAGCAGTCGTCCTCAAATAAAACGTCAAACGAAACGGAATTCAGGCCAATCATTCATAACCACCATATCGTATATAATCACATTTGAGGACGCTAAAACTATTAATCTGTGATGCGTTGTTATATTAGGGTGTGCCAAAAGTACCGGCAATAAACTCCATCGAATTTCACCCCCTCCCGTCTGAAAATATCACCTGCTATATTCATGTCAAATTAATATATGTTATATACATCATATACGTATAACGTACATCGCGGATTCTTCTGCAAAATATAAAAGAAGATATTATGGAATTTTTATTTTGTTTTTCTACAAAAGTTTCGACTTCAAAGGACGCCGTGAATATCGTTAAAAAATATGACTCACGTTGAGCCGATGGCGAAAAGACGGTAGCGAAATCGTTGAAAAGAATTAGCAAGTTCATCAGCGTTGTAATTCCTGATTCGAGGTTTGTTTCCGATCACCTCCTACTCATGTTTCAGTCTCGCGTAGTTTACCGTTCTTTTCGATTTCTCTCTCTCTGTTTTTCTCTTTTTCTCTCATTACACATACCTACCTATATACCTTTAGTCCGGCCCCTTTGGTGGGGGGAAAAATGTCTGCGCGCGCAAATGAAAACCACGCTGCCAAGCGGCCGGGTATTCGATGCCGCGTGTGTTCGGTTCTTCAGTTTAGTGACTCCGAAACTTCTTGGCGGTTGTGTCGCGTCGATTTTCTCTCCCGTAGATGATAAGTGGACCCCGATTTCTTAACACTAGAGATCGTAGAAACACGAAGTTATGGGATTTTAGAATCCATCGGAATTTTCGGGAACAAGTATTTCGGTTTTTTCTCATGACCGATGAGAGGTGAAGTTTGACGAAAATAAAGTTTTTTTGACGATCGCGAACGGCCGTAAGAATAAATCGGTTCTGCATTTTCTGCACCAGTCGCGGCTTCTGCGCCGCTCGCGATATCCGTTTATTACAATCGACGTAAATAATTGCCGACGATTTTTTTAATGAAAATTATAATCATGGAACTTAAAATTTGCGTGATTCTTCTTCTCACTTCATCGACGATCGCGCTTTCGGAACCGGCGGTGCGAACTAAAGACGTTTTGGTGTTGAAGTGTTGCGAGACAGGATCTACATTGGCGAGGCCGACCGTCGAAGACGAAGAACCGGGACGTTGTCTACCTTCTGGAAAACCTTGGCAGCCTATAATTTATTCTCCGGGTGCATCCAGCCCAGTTGGCATTCCGGACACCTGGGCAATCCGTGAAAATACCAAACCCACATGTCGCGATGGTGTTTTGACCTACATACCACAGGACGAATGGAACCCCTTCATATTATTTGACAGCGGTCAGGTGGTCCTTAACAGCGGTATCGGTCAACAATACAATCCTGGTAAATTTTGTGCCGATGAAGAAGGACTTCTGGTCTGCCTACCGAGGGCCGCGATCACAGCTAAAGCAACCATGAAGCCCGTCATCCAGCGATGTTGCGGTGCAGATGCGGTGTTTGATCAGAAAGGACAAAAATGCGAGTACCAAAAGGACCCGAGTGACTCACCACCGTTGATAGACAACATCGCAGACGTTGAACTCACCTACGGTTTCCCCGTATGCAACTCCTCAGAAGATCGTATCATAGTAGGAAGTGTAAGTGACGGTAAAATACTCGCCAATGGATCCATACAGTTCGAAGATTTCGTCGTACCTGCGAGACAATTTTGCATCGAAAGAACCAGAGACAGGAAATTCGTCAAGGTCCTATCCTGCGTCGAACACGCACATCAGAGGTGAGTCTTGACGATTCATTGATAGATCGATGATTATTTTTTGGAATTTTTTCAACTTCTAAAATTTAACTAAGTCATTCGAATTCCGATCTAGTACTTTCTGCATTCCATCGGTGATCCAGTTACAATCACGCACGTCTGTTCTTTTAGAAAGTGTGAAAATTGAACAGTAGACGTTTGCCAAATTCAAATGTTCTGGGAATTAATTCGTTTCACCTTTACTTAAATTTCTATAGTTCCGGCAAAATTCATGCAATTATATAGAAAGTTTCGTGAGGTAATAAAAGAATCTCGAATCCTAGGAAAAAATTATTATGTACTACGCATCGCACCATAAGCGCGCCTCCATGCAGATCCGACTCTATACGAATTCATCTGCAGAAATGTTTCTCGCGTTGCGCCGTAGAAACCCAACACTTTTTTCATCAACGCCATGCAAATCGAATATCATAACTTTTCGATGAATTCATTCCGCCGTGTTACGTCTTCGAATTACCAACCGTTATACTTTGGTCATCGTGTTCCAAAGCGCACCGTGATTGCGTTATTATAATTTTATGCACAGAAAATTCACACTTGCCATACCTGCACGCTACTTAACACGAAACGTTTGCTTTCACCTGTCAAAACTCAGAAGCGTCGTAGACAGCAGGTGAAACGCCAGGCGATGACTCAGAGTCATCGTGTCTTTTACCTTTTCATTTTCTATAATTATATGTATAAGTTCCTTCCAAACGGGCTCTACACGAAAAACTTGAGATGATTTAAAATAAATGAATAAACACACGTGTAAGTGTTAAACACATGTACAATACTCGGGCGTGTTTTTCATTGCGTCATTTATCGTCGGCGTCGTGGTCGTCGTCGTCGGTAATCTAATAAGAAAGGAGATAAGCTTTAATCTTCAATCTTTATTACAACTGCAGAGCTTTCTCCACCGCACGATAATCTCTCTGGAAGGTAATTTTTATCACCGTTGCTTGCGATGACCATCGTTAAAAAAAAAAAAAAAAAAAATTTCAAAGAAAAGAGAATTAAATATCAAACTCATATACACGCCGATCAAAACAACAGTGTTCACAATTTAAACGATTATAATCACATAGTTTTTATCATAAGAATCAATCCTCGTCTGTCACAATCAACGGTCAATTGATCTGACTGCCGAGTCCAGACGAGGACTATATGTATTCTTTTTCCGCTGTCCACTTGACCTAGCTTGCTGTTACAGTGCAAAAAGTTAATTTCGAAGTTTAAATCGGCACGATGTATATTTATAACAATTGCAAATGTTTATCATTTATACCCTTTTAATGTGAATTAATTTTCTCGTCGTATCGCACGATGTGCAGCATCGATTAGACCGATAATTGGTAGTAAATAGACACGTGTATATATCTATATTGATGTATATAATATTTATGTACATAGAATGTAAGGATTAATCAAAAGATCGTTAAAATATCTTCCCATCATTCGCCGACCGATCGGATAATCAATCGTTAGATAGCTTATATCTGCCGTTGCAGTTGCAAGTCGTCGTATAATTCCTTATCTTATATGTAATATATTTTCTACATTTTTACTTCATCTTCTCCTTCGTCTTTTCTCTTTGCTTTTCGATATCTAATTCCACCCTCTATATCGTATCAATTCTTTCCAATCAGATTATTACCGACCCAATCGATCGATCAATCTTCGGGGTTTCTATCTAACCATAGCTGTGTCATCATTCGGCGTGGGTAATAATTTTTCTACATCAATTCCTGGCCGCTGATTTTATACGTCGTATTCTGGATCATATATGTTTCGTGCGCCACACATATAATATTGACAATGACAATAATTCTTTTAACGCCAATTAACGACGCCGTTCCTCCTCACGTAATTAATGCGAATCATTTCTCAGCCATGTATAACACGTTACGTACGACGCTGTAAATTCTTCAAGGATCTACCAGCTTCATTGTTTTTTATTCTTCTTAGTTTACGTTCTCCATGATTTTTAATCAGATCGTAAAAAATTCGCTGTATATATTTAATAGCTTCGGTGATTCATCTCTATAGAATGGTCAGTTGTAATTAGTTTGGAAAAAAAATAACGTGTAGGTACAGCTAATAGGAAATGTTGAGGAAAAAAAAGTGTTATTTAATATTCCAGTCGTTATCGCAAAATTTCAAACGTGATTATAATCAGGAATATAATTTTGCGCTCTATTTGGTCCTCCGCATGCACGGCGCGGCAGTTCGAAATATGGTAGGAAGGCCCATAAAGCTTGAAATCACGATTATCGTCTGCAATCCTGCGTTCCAATATACACGGCATATTAATGCACCGTACAATCAATCAAGTCGGAATTTAACGCCGTTTAACTACCTGACCGTTCATATGGTACATGCACATAGGATATTTTACCGCAGATACACACAAACTTAATCCGATTTGCTGGAGCTTAATAAGAGTAGCGAGCGAGGAGAGTGAGAATAAAAATCAAGGAAAATTTATTTTCGAAAATCATTACCATGTGGAAAGAAAAATTATGACCAAACATCGCTGTTAATATGAACAGAATTATTTTTGTTCCAAAAGAGCAAAGAAATTAACCAATTAATTATCTGAGTATAGGTAGCTTCTGTTAAATAACATCCTACCGTTATTAACAATCTTAAAATTTTTTTCAAAAACTATCGAGGAAACCGATGGTTGATCCCTTCTCTTGTCTCACACTTTTATGTTGCTGATCTGGATATCAGAACTGTGACTATGGAATGAAATTTTCATGCGCGTTTAACCTTCTAATTGCAGACCCGAGGTAGTCCAGGCAGCTGACATGCGGTTCACCCTTTATCCGATTGGATTCCTAATCAGCGTTGTCTTCCTCGCAGCCACCCTAGCGGCCGGGTGGCTACTGCCAACGGCTCACCACGTACTTCACTGGCGATGCCAGACACACCATGTTGCCTGTCTCCTCTTGGGTGACCTTCTCATGGCCGTGATACAGCTCGGAGGAAAGTCGCTTCAAGGAGACGTCTGCAAGTCACTCGGTAAGTCGAAAGAAATCTTAGAATCTTGGAGTTTTTCTTTTTTCTTTTTTCGAGAAGCCGCACGACACCGTTAACATTCAAAAAATTTACAAACAATTCGCAAATCGTAAAATATAGTTTGAGATTTTTTCGATTTTGTGAACTTTTGTCCAATCTCTGTAAATTTGTTATCTACCAATTTCCTGGATCTAAACGACATCCAGGTAATTTAATTATGCTGGAAATGACGGAGAATATTTACGAAATCCGAAATTACGTGTCACGATTGAATTTTGAGGGTGTCAAATCTGTGGGAGAAAATTTTCCTGTAGCAAATCAGATGCGGGGTGGGGGAATTCGTTGGCGGGACCATCATCGCCTGCTGTTTCCTGTTACCAAGTTTCTATTTATCGGACCGGAAATTCGTCCGATGTTGACGAAATACAGAGCGATCAACGCTTATGCCGTTCCACGGTCCACTTCGCACTGTTGTGTATACGGTATATAACACAGACTAGTAGTTTACAACTATATTGATAAGAATTTCCGTAGCTGTAGGTACCGCAAATTTGACCCCTCGATGTCGAGATCGCTGATCGATTTCGAACTTTGATTAACGTTCGAGATTATTATTATATTGATCAAATATCAGCAACAGCAGTAGCAAAAGCCCTTTGAATGATTGTTTCCGGAAGTTACTTGACGGCGGATATCAACCCTTAATGATTACCTGACAAAACTTTCTTGCTAAACGTGTATAAAGCTCGTATGCACACGTTTATAACTGTAGATACGCTTTCCTTGAGCTTGAAACTCCCGCAGGAGCTGAAAGCCTTTCGAAACTCTCGCATGGGTGAGGATCTGATGCAGCAGTTGAAAAACAGATGATCGTAACTTCCGGTCGTAGGTATACATTATTACCGCTGCTGCAGACATTTTTAAAATCATCTGGTACTTCCTCGAGACATTTCAGACGAGGGTCACAGACCTTTTATTCGTATTCTTGGTAACTGGGATAATAATATGAGAAAAGCAGAACGGTTTAATGAAGTGACCCGTTTTTCTTTTATCTTCCTCTTTCCCTTTGCTATCTGCACGACCGATATTTCGGTAATCTTTTCGCTGTCTCCGAGTGGGCAAGTTTGTCATTCTTCAAAGCGTTGTGTTGTATCCAGAGTGAAATAGTCTTTCGTTTTAAGTTCTGATTTGATTATCAAAGGGAAAATAATAAAACACATTTGTAATGACCCTCACATATACATATATCTGATCAGAGGGTGTAGAGCATGCCGAAGAAAGTTGGTATCGAAGTTTCTGGTTTTTGATTTTCATTCGTGTAATTCGTACCTATACCTACCCGTAGAGCACAAGGTCGACTAAATGAAGTTTAGCAATTCAAATCTTCGTCTGCTGTATAGTCTACAGCAATTTGCAATTCGCTTCCGAAGGATCGTAGACGCATATAGATAAACTGAAAATAAGTAGAAGAAGAAGAAGGAGTTCCGGAAGGAAGGGCTACGTAGTTCTAGGGAGTGGATAGAAAATTCCAGAATCAAACTCCTTGTTCGTCTGTAATTTGATATGTAATGGGAAACGTTCAGAGATAATGGGAAATCGTATATCGAGCAATCCTGCCCTGCCATTCACGCCAATCCGAACGTGTTTTTTTTTTCGATTCCCGGTGAGTTACATCGAACCTCAAATCTCAGCAGACGGGCGTGTCCGTTGCACTTGAAACAAAATCGTTTCGGATCAGTTCGATTTCTAGATTTTATCGTATCGGGCATATTACCACATTTTTCATCCTCGACTAATTACTTCGCGCTTTCACATCGAGACTTGTAAAAGAGGAAAAAATACTTTCAGGATGCAGAGGTTTGTCCTTGCGGTCGCTCCGCACCAGAAGCTATACTTTCGAGACGCATCTCTGTGGCACAGATAATTAATGTTACACGAATGAAAAAAACATTAACGGTGGAATAGAGAAAAACAAATGTTTGACGATGTTTAGAAAGAGCTTTGAAAAAGCAACGAATTAATTGTCGCAATCTGAAGACGTTTGCTTTCAAGTTTCATTAATGAGTGTGAAGAAGCACTTGTAACGACTCGAAGGTTATCTCTACAGTTAGCCCTGATATTCCTGCATAACTCAGCTCCGAATGCATTCTTCGATAGTCTTTTACTTCTCCTTAGGTAGGGTACTTCAGCTTCTCTCTGAACTTGGCAAACGATTTTTTCTCTGACCCTAAACCCCAGCTCTTTTCAACCTTTCCCATCGCGCGTCTTCTGTTGTTATTATACGCGAGAAAATATCGCCGTCGGAGCGACTACGAGCGATGGTAACGTATCCAAAGTATATAATGGCCTTCAGATGCTCGACCGCAACACCCGCATAAGGGCAAGACGTGTTATTGCTCAGAAAAATCCTCGAGACTCTTTTAGCGTTCGTCTTTCTTTCGTATCTTCGGACTTTTATAACGCGACACGTATATAACTTACATTATCTCGCCATATGCGGGATCATTCGCAGAACGTGACGATCCAAAGCCTTCTTCCGGAATTTTATATCTCATTATTCGGATTGAGAGATATTTCCATTTGCTCGTTACTCGGGTGGAATCCAACCAAAAAATACTTATTTATACAATGCGATAATCTGATACAATCAGATTTTTAATCATGCCACAAAGTGCGGTTTACAACGGCTGCGTTACTCCTGGTGTATAAAAAATGACGTCAGGCATCGATTCCTTTCTATAGATTACACATTCATTCTATGCAAAGATTTTTATATTACACACTCGACTTACAGTGGATAATAAATCATTGTTGTACGTATTACAAACGTACATGTAGCATGAATTTACGTATATTCATACCGTCGACGTACGTTCGTTGTGCACAATATGGGAGTGGCCTAATTATTTCGTTAGCCACTGCCCGATTCGGTCCTGTCCTTGATGGTAATTTTATTTCACTCGATTCTTTAACGCGGAGACAAAAGATCCGTGGATCGATTCTTTCGAAAACCCACAACTGCTGTACATGGCAACAACTTCAGACTAGATTCGCATGAGGATTGAATTTAACGGTTTTTTTTTTATTTTGGTTTGGAAAGCAAAACCGCAGACAATGAAAGATACCAAACGTGCATCAGGAAATGTTTTGCTTGACTTTTCAAACTTGCTTTAAAATTAGTTTAATTCAAATTGACTTGGCGTTTTGTGCGCTAGGTCTGATATCTAATTTTCACCGCAATTACTATCCACGTAGGTTCTCCTACCTTTGATTTGTGTTTATGAATTCATGGCTGCGAAGTAATGAGCATTGCAGTCCTCTGGATCTCCATGTACACGTACACGCATATCTATGTGCATATGACTTATAAATACTTAATTATTTCTCTCTACCCGTTGATATATTCTTAGCAGTCCGGGTATATTCGTCTTCTAGATGCCACACAAGCTACCACCATATCAACTTGCTTCGCCTGCTGCTGCATGGTACGTGCTTGCAAGTCGTGGCCACTTTCAACTTACGTCTCGTCACCGTCAAGTGTCTTTCTCTTTTCCTCTCTCTATCTTTCTCTTTTTCTCTCTGTCTCTTCATTATGCTTCACCGACTCTGGTTTGACTCCGACTAACTGTAATCAAAAAGATTCTGATAAGAAGCCGCGTAGATATACAGAAAATTCTCTGGACTTCTCACTACCACCCAGATCATTATGTTGTGCAGAGCAAAACCATCTCAAGTAGGGTGGTCCATTGAAAATGATGAAAAAGTTGAAAACTGAACTCACATTGCTCGTGATTCGAGACAAAAATTCAATTGGCATGAACATAAAATTAGGACTGGTGTCGGTAATCTCAACAAAAAAAAAACCCATAATATTGACCACCCGGAAACAATGGAATCATTCTCCCACATGGACAGAGAACATTATCTCATGAAAGAAATGCGTGCAGTGAAATCTAATCAAGAAATTCGCATTTCTTCACGGAATTCAATGGACGTGTTCAAAGTTTGGATTTAAAACACGCGCTGGACATTTCAGAGAGAGAGAAAGAAAAGTTGAAAAAAAAGAGTTGAAAGAAAGAGAGTGGAAGCAGATTATTTGTTATGCTTTTTTGAACGTGCAGTGGACTGTTATAACTCACACGGTCGGCGGCGGGCAGCTCAAAATGTTTTTATTTCAACCAGCTTATCTTGGAGGCGGGTTAATTTTTTTCATTAGTCTCCGGTTTTTTGTTTTTTTTCTCTCGATCGTCTTGTTGTTCGAGAAAAAACATACATAGATCGGTAATCACGGGTAACTAATATGTTATTTTTATATACCATAAGAATTTGTTACTACACATGGTTTTCTCGGTTTTTGTTTCTTCTTATTTTGGTTTTTCGCGTTTCTTTGTAGAAACTATTTTCCTTCGCTGTATCAAATTTTTGGATTTCACACAAGTAAACGATAATGTAAGTGATCTAGCGAACAAATTTAACAGCGCGGAGCGATAGAATTCGCCTTGAGGCAACAAAGTGCGGAATAGACACACAAGAAGAAGTAAAAAAAAAAACATGCTCTTCATCTCGTTTAGATTTACACTTTGAAAGTCTGTTACAGAAACAATTCGGAGAAGCCGGAGGATCAAGTCATTCGATTAAACTTTATACTTTGGCGTGTATTCAAAGTCAAGAGTTTTTTTCTTCATTGATCTTTTTCTGTTCCATATACCAGCGTTGCTTTAGTTAGTCTGTCTCATCAAATGTATATATAAATACGCATCGTGCCACTAGTTCTTTAAGTAGGTAACCACCGCGATCTAGGTATTGTCTAATTGTAAGTACGCTTCGTTACAATACGTCATTGTTTTTCTCGGAAACTGCAGAAGCAACCCGCTGATCTCAGCGGAAAAAAAAACTTTCCAAGTGTCTGAGAGAGGAGCATCTATGGTTCAGAGAATTTCACTGACGTGGCATCTGTCTTGAGTACTTATATTATTAGATCAGTTCTCACATGCGCTCTTGTTGCAACAGAATTCAGAACAATAGAACTCTTTTTCTAGTTAATTCATCTTTTGGCGAAGTTCGTTGTATCGTAATATTATTAAAGTCAGGAAAATGCTTTATTAGATAAATAAAAGCGGAAGAGCTTGAAAGCCGGATGAAAATTGTGGCGCCTGCAGTTTCAGGGTAACTTGACCTTGTACGATGGTTGTTGAGGTCATGGCTAGGAGCAGCGAACGGTGGGCTATTACGAGAGCACGTTTCTTTGACAGAGCGTGCAACGTACGTTGATCGTAGAACCCCATCGCATCGCGCGACTGGTTCGTGACTTTAAATTGGTCAATTATTTTGCGATCTATCGGCGAGTCTCAGACCATGGGAATTAAGGGAAGAAAAATGAGCGTGCGAGAAATTTCTGACCCTATAAAACGTACAACTCCCCTGACCCTTTTCGAAGTTTACATTTTATCACAAACGCGATGATACGATTTTCAAAATCTCCGTGCTTTTGATAAATCGAAAGTTCGTTCACCATATGTCCGTGCGGATATGTGTCTATAGGCTTTGAAAAATTGGGCAAAGCTTGTGAATTTTTTATCCATACCTTTCACTCGTACTTAATAATGCAAATAATATCGATCTCATATGCGCACGTAAAAATTTCCAGCTGTGTCAAGACCGTGTGCAGAATTTGAATTCGGATTTGCGAACACAAGAGAAAAAATAAAAATCTATATCATGCGATTTATATGTGGTTTGCAAAAAAAAATTTTCACTGAACGAAGTCATTCAGTAATCAAGTGACGTTACATATGCAGAAAATTTATTTTTTGTTCGAAACGTTCACAGCACGCTGTCTGCTCCGGTGGTTTGGTTTATAATACTGTACGGATGTCGAGAGATAATCTGATCGGAATTTCGTATCCTGGAACAGGATATTGCAATAGAAGAAAACTGAGACGGCTGCAGCTGGTAGTGTAAGATGCAGTAGTTTGGGGGGAGTTTAGTTCGGTAGTAGTGTAGGTAGGAGAAGTCAGTGTCGCTTTCGCGGATGTTAACTATCGAGAAGTTATTTTCAATTTGCTTGGCAGAGATGTATCTTCAGTGACTTTAAAGCCAGACTATCGCCTCATTACAGTGTCTGGGATTTTCAAGGTTGCTACCTCTACTTCACTTACTGCAAAAGCCCTTTTTCTCATTAGCTTCGTCAATTCGCCATTTTAAAGTGGAGTATTATATTATAACAGAAAAAGCTGCTTTGATTTTGAAAACATTGTTATGTCCCTCATATTATAGAAGATATTATCAGAATCTATTGAAAGTACCTTTAATATAATCATAAGCTCAAGAATAAGGAGTTGACGTTACAAAAATGGTAGTTTGCTCTCCATGGAAATCAGATTACAATTTTATTATTATGTTCTGTAACGCGAAGACTAAATTGAAGTAAAAAGTAAACCATCGTAAAATTTTCATTCAATATGGTTAACGGCGGATTATTGTTTGCCAACTTTCTGAAAGGCCGTTCAACACCGCTTCTATTCATCTCAAAGCACAATGTCACCCGAGTGTGTCGCGTCGTTACAAATCCATCATGTTCGCTCTATACACGCGAAAAAGTCTGAAGCCCTTGAGCAACTGAACCGCTGTTAGCGGTACAAGATGATGAAAAAAAAAAGTAAAATCAAAATGTAATTAACTTTCGGCAAATCCCGATATCAAAAGCCGAAAGTCTACATCTTATTCCGATGAATGTCACCAGTGTTCGTGAAATGTATGGCAATCGATTTCGCAGTGGGGAGGATCCGGGAAAAAATTTAGGGACCGAGAAGTTGGATGGGTAGGTTAGGTTTTTCTTTTTCTTTTTTTTTTCTGCAATTCATTCCAGAGACCCATGAGGTGCCTGGTGCTTCTGAAAGGAAGGAATTATCTCTCCTGGTTCCTCGTGGACTCTGCAGCTCCTGATCTTGTTACGAAATGAAAAGAAACCTCTTCTCTACAACCGTACCGACCAGTCCTGGCAGAGCAGCAGCTGACGAGGCAGACAGGATCCCTATACCATACAGGATGAACTTCTAGAGACCCTAATGGTTCTCATATTCATTGTCAGAGTGTAGAGAAATTCACCGACAAAACTTCGATGAAAGCCTTCGAAACGGGGAACGTACTTCCACGTTCTTTTTCCCCTTAGAATAACAAGAAAAAACCCGCTCTGATGATCATCAGGGGTTACAGACATAGGCGTGGTAATATTTTGAACTTGAAGAAGAACTTGAAGAATTGGAAAATGGAAAAATGAAATTCGTAACATATCCATCTCAATAAAATGCAGCGTTTTTGAAGTTCGAACTCGACTGACACATTTCGGTAATATCATGAGAAAATTGTGAGATGAGGTTTTTTTGTTGGTCAATTAATTTTAGACTACTGGGATGATGAGTTTAATGGAGTGAGCAGTGGGATTAGAATGAGGATTATGGACGCAGAAAAGGACGGGCAAGAAAAAACCTTGAGAGAGGTCCGGCGATTTAGTAGATGGCCTCAGTATTCGCTAAATGTGATTATGACGCGTGTGGAGAGAAGAATAAGGGAGGCAGAGAAAGAGAGAGGGAGAGAGAGATAAAATAGCCTCCGGGTCCTTAACGACTTTAGAGAAGATCGACCGAGGATTTTCCTCAGCAGGGTTGTTCGGTATAAAAACAAGGGAAGATCTATGTGTGCCGAGTTGTGCGCTGATGCCCAGTAGCCCGGCGCAGCTGTAGCTGTTTGAAAATAAAAGAATAGAAGAGAAGATGGAGGAGAGAGATGAGGATGAAAAGGGGGACAAAAAATCACGACCACCATCAGAAACGCCACGAGGACAGACGCCATCCTCAATTGTCTGGCGATTCTCGGCGCCGCTCATCTCTTTTCTGTTGTTTTAACGGTCCATGTTGTCTAGCCAAAATGCATTGTGCAGTATATGTCCCTATCCCCATGTATTGGTGACTGCGGGGTGCAGAAAAATGGCCGCATTCCAACCCCTATGTACTTCATTTACCAGCAGAATCGTCGCGGTTGTCGTCGTGGTCGTAGTAGTAGTTGTCTATATCTCACAAATCAACAAAAGGACAGATGCCTATTACACCATATATACCTACTCCATACCATACATACCCCACGGTTTTCCGCTAGACTACCCGACGTTTTATCATCTCCCTCCAGGGAAAAACTGGACTCTGGATCGTGGAATCTGTCAACTGAAAATAGATTTTTCGTATCTATTGCCAACTTATGTAACCGTCCACAAATTCACGTGGGGATCCAACAACTCCCAAGCTAGACGTCCTACCAATTTCTATGCTACTTCGGAAAGTTTGCCAGGAAACTATTAACAACCTCATTCAATATCTACTCTTCTGCATCAATGTGCCTTATTTCCGAAGCTGTAGATTTTCAGTTGCATGATATAACCGACAAAGAATCACGTGAACTCAATGCGCATTGAAAAAATAGAAACAAAAATATATATACGAATCTGTGATGCAGAATATAAAATCAGTTGTCGGTAATTTTGCTATGAATATTGAATACATCAAACTGAAAAGAAAATCTAAAAAAATCAAACGAAAAACACCAAACGAACGCGTGCAGTTTTCGAACGGAGTGATGTACGTGCATCGTCGTAGTCTGCATTACTTCCTGCACCGGGTATTGGGTACGTCATTTCGATAGTAAAACGTCTCCGAGAGTTTGCCGCTCGTTTGCTTTGCCCATCCGGCATGAGCTTGAACAGGTTAAAAGCTATGCGGATATTTGCTCGCAGCGGGGGTTTTGACGTCTGCAAATGTTATGCAATTTTCGAGGAATTTCGCCGATACGAAAATCGCGATCATGAGGAGAAACTTGAGGCTTTTGATGCCGTAGAAATATTCGAAGATCAAAGGAAGATACGCAAGTTCATCATATTTAAAAATCAATGAATTTACCACAGTAGTACGTATATAAGATTCGTTGAATATTTGCTATTCCTGTGGTATCGTGTATACAAGATTTGCAAATAAACTACGGACTACATATAACCACAGCGTAGAACACTCGCGTTATATGTATATTCCGCTTATAATCTATACAACTATTGTAACTTTATAACAATTTACTTCCCCTCGCAGTTAGTCACGTTCTACAATACATCCCTCTAATTACTCACCGTCCAGATACGATATAAACCCTCGTGTCTTTACCATATCACTTTGTCTTGTTGAAAAAAAAAATCGATACACATCATAGAGAGCGTTAAAAATTTAACGACTAAATGATATACGACCAACTCGAATCCATTTCTTCTTTTTTTTTTCATTTTAAGTTTAGCAACAAGGCTGAGAAGGTGTTCGAATGTTATTACATTCACAATCAGCGAAGACAACGTTACCTTTGTTTAAGATAAGAGAAAAAAAAAAATTTAATTTATTTTCATTCTAACGCAGAATTGTTAGAGTGAATCAGTTTTTGCGCGTAGTTATTTCTGGTGTTATACATAGATGGGTACGTATAAATTAACGAAATTCCGCGATCTTTAAAGTCCGACAAACGATATTAACTACCCGGAAAATTTATGGTACAAAGATTATTTTTCCCGAGTGGGAATTCCCCACAAATCCATCGATAGTACGTTGATCGATCGATTTACAGACAGAAATGAGAGTAGAAAAAAAAATAAAAGCGAAAACCAATTGTTGCGAGTTGGAAAAAGAATGTTTGAAATATCGCTTGAGAGAAATATGATTTTTTAATTTTTATACGCAAGTACCTCAATGACCATGATTATTTCTGTTCTAACCTAACACAGGCGAGACGTGAGAAAACATTTTGATCGGAATTACTTGGTATAAATATTATCCCGTTCATCCGCGCTATCGAAGATATGTATGTATAGGTGCATACCTATGTAATAGCTTGCGGTTTAATAAATAATTTAAGAAAATATACGCAGACGTGATTTTATAGTTTCTCTGTGAGAAAATAATTATCAGTAGAGGTTGGTACGACGTCTTATTCTTTAATTCACATAAATTCCGCGATTATCTCCCGACCGGTTAATAATTCGCATGAATTTTTGGATATTCACCAGACACAGAAACCGGCGGCATACTGGCTGATGTGTTTATGCGCCGAGTGTAGAAGTCGAATGTATATAACGTTGCAAATTTGGAAAAACTAGCGTTGAAACGTACGTGTATACGTACCTGCATGTATAAATATGTGTTGAATATTCTGCGAAACGGAATATAATAAAACTGAATCAACAATCATCAAAACAAACCTCTGGATCGTAACACGCCGGAAACATGTCGATGGGGAGATCAGCTACGCCAGATATACCGGAAATGATTCTCAATTTCTATATAAATCGTGTATTTATATATCAAACGAAAATTTGACGTCTACGTAAATTAAACTTGCGCCTCCATGTTATACCTACATCGCATGACTAGCTAGAATTTTTCTTGTTTCGGATCAATCGTCGAATATCATGTGAAAAATCATTATATAAATTATACATGGAATGCAAGATTCTTTGTACAGAAATTTCGAGGTAACTTAACAGGAAGTTTAAAAAAAACATTTATACATATATACACGCATAGAAAATGATAGCAAAGTCAGAAACAAATTGCGGAAGGTCGGGAATACGTATGTGAGGATGTACGCGCATCCTGCCTAGTTTTTTTTTTTTTTTTTTCATTTTGTTAACTTGCTGGCGATTGAGGTGCTATTATATTACAGAGCCAGAAGTTGGCTCGTAAAATCGTGATAATTGAGACGCTCGGGTCACAGCGGGACGCGCATTTATAAGGCACTCGTACATCATATATGTGCAGATCCCCATGCACTTCAGAATGCGTTACACATGCTTCCCAAATACTCGAGCATATTTCAAATGCGCCAAT
Source organism: Athalia circularis (assembly GCA_963978495.1). Taxonomy (NCBI): domain Eukaryota; kingdom Metazoa; phylum Arthropoda; class Insecta; order Hymenoptera; family Athaliidae; genus Athalia; species Athalia circularis. The sequence goes on from OZ021702.1 coordinate 23,999,465, forward strand.
AGCAATTATACGTGTAAGAACAACTGCACAGTACCATTGCGCGGCATAGGTACGTTACATGGTGGCTAATTACTAATGGATAAATTTCTATGCAAAATATTTTTCTTTTTTTTTTTCTTCAAGTGTGCGAAGGGATTACTGCGAAGGGGTATTTCTTTTTTTTTCAGTATCTTTTGAGGGCGTTTTCGCTTTTTCCCTTGTATCCTTTTTTTTTTTTTTTTCTTTCAATTTTTTCTCTTTTCCCTGCAGTCTTCTTTTCTCTATAGTTTTCATTCTTTATTTTTTCCGCTTTTTTTCTCTCTTCTTTTTTCAGTCTCGCTCATTCTTTGGTATAGGTGCACCATCCATCCATGCGCCTAATTTACGCTCCGATGACGACGCGACTGTCTCTTTTCTTTTTTTTTCTTTTTCTTTTTTGTTCTTTCTCCCGTCTGTTTGTAGTATGTATGAATATTATATGTATATACACGTCCAATTATCTAGTCTCTCTCTGTGATCGTAATATGAAGGAAAAAAATGTGGAAGCAAAAAAAAAAATTATACCTGCAGGGGTACATAAAGTGCAGGGTAAAGGTAGAAACTACCACTCGTATGTAGGTAATTTATATGCAAGTATACTCGAACGATGCAATATTCTTTCATTTATAAGACATAACTTGGATAATTACGATAATGATGAGTATAATATCAACAAAAAAAATATCACAATTGTAATATTTTTTTGGTTCGCAAAATTTCTAATTAAAAAAGTAAGATAACTTTAGTTGATAATATAACGATTGTTATAAAACTGTAAAAAATTTTAAGTTTTTTTTTGGTTTCTCATTTGATTGTAATGAACATTTGACTTTTGGTGCGAGTTACACAGCTCGAAGTTACACATTATCCTGAAATCGAAAGATTGTTTCTTCAAGCGAGTTGAGGATTTGATAAATTTGTTACACATAAATAATTCGCTTCGAAGAAATTTCTGTAACAAATTTTTCTTCCTTCTCTTTTTTTTGTTAATATAAATTTATCCATCCGGTTGCTGCTTATACGTGTGAGATATCATCATCATTCGTATATATTTATAGCTGTTTGCAAAATGTATTTTTGCCAATCCAACTCGCAAGGTAGGTATATATATGTATACGATCGAGTGACCACCACACCCGTTATTCAAAAACTACTCGAACAACATTCTTTCTTTATATCCAATGATTTATATTTTAGTCGGGTATATCCGCAGGTATCTGTGTATAGATCACTAAAATAGCGGAGATCATTCCCAGGCTGCAGCACGCAGACCCAAACAGATCATCCCAAAACGCGCGAAATCTATATAAATCTGTAAAAATAAATCTATACATTCATTATTAATAGTCGAATTTATTTATATTAACATAATTCAATTCGGCATCGTATGCCGCAGAATCGTACTTACAATCAATATAAGGCATGTGCAGATCTTATTTCATTTTATGAATTGAAAAAAAAAATAAATTAATTAAAATAAAATAAAATGAGAACTCGTATACTTTCTCGCGTTCACGTGTGCGTAAAGTGCGAAAGCTATATGCGTGCAAGATATCGGTGATACTTGAGGAATGTTGCCTCTCCTATCGTCAAGGTCGTCTCTTATGTCGGATCCGCGGACACATGCTGTAATCGTTTTCATACATAAATATGGATGTATCTTACATGTAACCAAATGCATATGTATACGTCGTGTTGCTATCCGCGAAGTATAAGTTTTATGTAAAAAAAATCAATTTCCATACAAGACCCCGCGGACTCTCTATACAATTTATATTATGTGCAGTAATACACCATATTCCTTTTTGCCACATTCCGAACACGCGCACTTCGCGTTTATCGCCACTAACGTCTGTTCTTTTTCTTTTTTTTTTTTTTTTCAAGTTTTCCTCACCAAACTACTTGTATCTTTATTTTTTCTGCGGTTTTCGGCCGTTAACCAACGGATTCAACATAAGTTGCTGTCCGCGCCTCGATCTTGGTTTTTTTTTTCCCCCTTTAGTTCAATTGCTTTCTTTGCATTTCCATGCAGAGCTAATAATAGCGATTTAATGTCGGTTGAAATAGTCTCTGATGCGGACATTAAGAGATGGACTTCTGTTTTTTTTTTTTCTAATATCCGGTGAAAATATTCATTGAATAAAATTTTGCACGGTATGTGTCTACATGTATACTATAGCAGGGAGGAGTTAGCCTTGTTCGCGCGTTGTACGTATATATATACATGGTGCATAGTGCAGCAGACATTCACGCACATGCATAACCAGCCCTGCAGTATAATGTATGAGTGTAATGGCAATTCTTGGAAAAAAATTAAGTGCGGTGTAGAGTTGTATAGCTTCTCGATGGCGATGCATATGGTGTACACGGTATACAATATGTACATAAATGTAGGACATTTAAGAAAGAGAGAGAGTAAGGAAGAAAAAAAGAAAGAGAGAAGGAAAGAGAACTCTGCTGGTTCGTCGTATGTACAAATATACGTGCATATACCTCTACACGCTGTGCAGTGTAGGCGATTATTAGAGCACGAACGAAAAAGATACCTGATCCTATAGAGATAGAAACGGTATTTTTTTTTTTTTTCTTTTTTCTTTTTCTTTTACTTTTCTCATACCACACTCCAGGGTGAAGTGGAAGTTGTCTTGCAAAAGAAAAAAAAAGGAGAGTGCAGTATGGTCGATGATAAAAAAAAAAAAAATAGTCATCAATAAATTAATATGGTGTACGGTGCAAAACCTAAATTAATCTAACCTAATTTTTTTTCCTGTATCGCGATTATAATATTTCACGCAAAGTTTGGACCCGCAGAAACAAAGTAGAGATCGGTATGAATACACCATACAAGGAAAGAAAGGGGAAGATTCATCAACTCTTATGGCTCTATACACATAGGTTATTTCGTATCGTACTTTTTTCGAACTTTTTCACGTGTTAATTGCGAGTTGGGGTTTATTTTTGCGAGTAAAAAATGTAGATCATGTCAGGCACGTGTCGTGAGATTCACAATGCAGATGCGATCCTTTGAACTTGTGTAGAAACTAATATAGGAAATCCGTACGGGAATTGAGCCGCACGTGCGAAACACGTTGTATCTACATACCGCGCATCTGACGAACACATTTTCTCACTGTATCTACAATATAGGTATATATGTAAAATATGGTATAGAAAGTTGCAAATATTTTTCGAAACTCTAAACGCATCTGCTATTTTCACTTTCTCACGCTTTTACTTATAGATATAATGCATCTTTTCCATGATGCGGATTCTTCATGGGTACCCCTTCTATTCTATATCGTTATGTATCGTGAATTGTCGGATTTTTTTGTAACATGTCGCTGGACATCATGATTAAGAATTCATCGAATTGATTTAGATAAAAAAAAAAAAAAAAAACAGTTTAAAAGCCTTTGAAGTAAGAAAATTATGATAAATGAGTATATAGTTGGAAAAATATGTCACCTCTAATTTTCCGGGATCAATGTGAAAGCATAAAAGGACCACTCCGTAGTATGTCAAAAGAATTTTTCTGCAGTAATAAACGAACATCATACACCGTATATCACAACGAAATTATTCACATTTTACAATACACATGATAACTATAAACGAAAATTCTGGGGCACTTATAATTGTTTTGCGAAATGAAAAAATAAATAAATAAATGAATGAATGAATGGAAAAAAGGAGAATACTTTTAGCGATTTTTAGAACGTGGAGTATACTTTCAAGATGGCGTATGATAAGCATATAGTTTTTTTTTATTTGATATAGCTATAATAAATTCCGCGTCACCTGAACGATGCTCATAACATATATTGTACGCGATGAGGAGTCGAGGAACAAACTACGTACGATAAGTACCTTCTACTTTCGCAGTTATTTGTAGGCTCGCAAAGTGTCGGTATATAAGTATTATGGCGTTAATTTCGCGTAATTAACGCGTCAAGAATTTAGCCCGTCTTATACAAATTCCACGTTCCAGCTAATTAGCTAATGACGGTGAGAAAGATAAAGACAGTCAGCGGGAGAGAATCACTTCTTTTCTTATTAGAGAATTCCTTTGTTTAATCTCTTCTAGCACAGCGGAATATACACGCGTAGATATATTATTACCGCATTCTCATATAATACGCCATTAAATTAAGGGATGTATAGACATTGCACATGGGCAGCAATAATATCTCATGTATAAACGCCGACAACTGCCAACTCCTACCGTCTGCAGAACTGAGAAAAGGTCCAGACAACTGCAGGTCCATTGCTTTCAGCGCGCATATACTTATATATATCTATACACATGTATAAAAGCGGCGAGATATTTATCAAGAAAAATAGATTCAATATATTCCAGTCTCGCGCGGCGACCCCTTGCCCCGGCAAGGTATATACCCATTTCCCCCATTTTTTTTTTTCCTCTTAAATTGACTTCCTATTTCACCGGTACGCATGTATGTATAAGTTCGCCAGTATTTTCAGTCTGACTCGAAATTATATTAAACTCTTTCATAGTTAGCTGTATATAGAAATAAACCCGCATTGAAAAAATTGCTGCTCAATTTCCAGTTTCGTTCGCTATTTTAACCCCAAAGAATTTTTTACCACTTTTTGTCGCTGATCTGATTCGTTGCGCGTATCTATAGACCTATATAGTCACTGTACTGCCGTCGAAACGTGGGACAAAAAAATTCGAAGGTTCCAATTTTCAATCAGAAACGTCCTCCCCTTTCTTTCCAGCAAGAATAAGATCATCGGAAAATCTTCCACTCGTTCCGTATAATATCATCTAATTAATTTTTTTTTCTGCTTTTTTCTCTCACTCTCATTTCAAGTTGTTTGCGGGGTTTCAATTGGCGCCGTTGTTTACCCTCGTAATTACTGCACATTTTCCACTGGCACACTCCCCATGTCGGTATATTAAGTTAGTATTATGTGCCCGACATTTCCTTATATAGTATACATATATAAAACGCCGATTCCGCGCCCTTTTACTTTATAGGTATAACATGCTTTTATATATCGTAAGCGATAAAATCGATTGTGATAATATCGTCGTTATTTGTAATTTGTGAAGTTGGTTTTTTCCATTGGTTGTTTTTTATTTTTTGTTTATTTATTTATTTTTTTTTGCATGATCTTTTTCCACGTCAATCACGATGCGTTTGACATCTACCTGCAAGTGGAATCGGTTTAGTTTTTTATGAAAAGAGAAATTGAGAAAATTAATCTGTTTTGAATTTCCCAGCGATTGTATTTCTCGCGAATATATCGGCGAGATGTCGTCGTCGTCGTTGTTGCAGTTGCAGAGAAAGGCTGCAAACAGCGCGGACACGGGTTTATGGTTTATACGTGCAGTTATGCAAATTGCAGTTTCCTATAGCTGACCGCGGGTTATAGAAGCGTGTATTTAGATGTAGACGCGGTGTTACCTACCTTCCACTTTATACATACATGCAACCTTCGTGCCAAAAATCGAATACAGTCACGTTTTATCCTTTCCTAAAAAGTTGACGAGGTACATCGCCAATTTATTGCTCCAAAAAGTGATAAAATAAAGATATCTCGATGAGATTTATTTCTAGCTTAATTTACTCGACGGTTTCGTGTTCCTGGGGTCAAAATACGTTGGAAAAGTGTCCTACAATCAATTTTGGCAATACTTCATTTTTGACCCCAAAATCGAAAAAATGATGACTGATGCGAAAAAGGAAAAACGAAACAACGCGACATTTCTTGGGATTTCTTTTGAAAACAATATTACGTGATTGCTTGGCAAAAATTATTTGAAAACAAAATCAAAACATACAAACCAATAATTAATTTTGTTTTTTCCTCTCTTATTGCAACTCACATGCCAGTTGATTTATAGCGCAAAGTGTTCGTGTGTACGTGTATATTTATATCCACGTGGTACGTATACCGTGTATAATTGCACGTGCGTTATACCGAAAACAATATCAACCTTCATTTCATTTTTCTTCCTAGCTGCATCATCGCCGGAAAAAGCTGCAGTAATTGAGTTTTGCCAATTTTGCAGCGTATATAGCTGATGTTTTTTTGGCTATAAGTATACACGTACAGCTATGTACATTATACATACCCATGTACCAATCGCGGCACCTTTTAAATACGACGTTGGAGAAAAAAAACGGAAGAAAAAACAAATTTTTTTTAAATTATGAAAATGATCGAGGTGTATAAATTGCGAGATAAATTGACTCCGTTCATACCGAAGTAATTGCAATGAACAATTTGATTATCTTGTGCGGTTTGCAGAGCGCAATTAGTGAGACTTTATTTAAAAAACTGACAAGTTTCTCAAGGTATACATAAAATAGCAGTTAAATTACACTGCAGCAATTTATACGAAATTTTTTTGCGCTTGAAATCCACAATTTCGTTCGACAACTTATTTAAGCGATTCGATCGATTAACTACAGCGTACAGATGTTATACAACTCCATTTTCAATCCCTCTAGGGAATTTTTTTTGTCTCTTGTTTTTTTCGTTCGGTACTATCTCCATTTCCTGCGGACCACAACCTGCATCGTCGCACGTCGAAGTGATCACTGGCTGCAACGAGAATTAGTTGAAAAAGGAACGTCTCGATGCGCGTGAACCTCGGGGTTAATCGTTGGTCACCGTGGTATCTAAATAGCATTAAATTTACAGTACTTATCCGTACCGTCTGCACTGCAGCGTTCAGATACCAATCACTGAATTTCAGGAAGTTCATCCAACTGGTTAACACCGTGCAATTACTTTCCCACGATCAACGATCGCTTCCTGGTAATTTTCGATCTTTCGATATGCCGCTGCAGTTGATGCACTGTAAATGAAAATAGGATGAAAAAAAAAAATTATCATTCTCACCACGATCATGATGATGATGATCTTCATGATAGCTTGGAAACATTCGAATACCAAGGGCCGTGAAAAATAAAACAAATGAATAATGAAAAAGTATAATCTTCTTTACAAATGCGCTAAAATCCGGGCGTGTCTTCAGCCCTCTTTCGATTGTGATAACTCTGAATCCCGTTATAATTTCATATAACTTTATTCAATCTACGATTGTAAGAGGCCTGCAACGTGACAGCTGTTTGTGGTGGTCGAGCCGTTCATTTGATGGTAATTTGGGGTCCCGTTGTTGGGCCTGGTTTCTGGATTGAATCAACTTTTGTCCGTTGCAGAGCTTTCACAGACTGAAACTTGAAGTATATATATTATCATCGTTATTATTATAGACGCGTGTATGTATCGGTGTGCGGGGCTGTGTACATCCGAAAATACAATAGCTCTTCTGTTATCGACGATCCACATTGTCCCGCTGTTATTGTAACTAAATTATCGGCCATAGCTGTAGATATTGAATTATACCGCGTGTTAACGTCGATGCCACAAAATCATCCTCTCTTCAAACTTCTAAAGGTCCGCTCATTTTATAAACTTTTTTTTGTTCGATCACACATCGGAAACCAAAATTGGTACTTCATATTCACAAACGTGTGTTGTTAACTATTTGACACGCGATTCAATCATTCTTTCATTTGAAAATAACCGCGCAATCGTTGAAATTTTCATACTCGATTGTTCCTATTTCTTTTTTTTCTTTTCAAATCTCAGATTAGCCATTATTTGTTGCGCTTTCTTTTTTTTTTTCTTTCTTCAAATTTATTTCCATGATTTCGAGATATTCGACTGAAATTTCTATTATGCAGAAAATTTCGATATCCTAATTCGTTCGGATTTAAACGCGCAGGGCGGTGATTCGCAGGTGTTTAATTTTTCGTGTACCGATAAAGTGACAATAATTTATATGAATTCGAGTGCCTTTATTATTTATACATTTAGTTAAAAATTTGGTTATATTATTTTTTCAAGTTATCATTACTCCGATTATATCGATTATATCCTGTTCGGTGATCACAGGATACCACTCGGCTATATTAAACAACGTGAGTAGTAGAATTTGCGAGCTACAGCTACCAATATATTACTGTTAATTATCTTCTATTAATTATTATCCAATCTAATTAACAGGGATTACATGAAATGTTTGGTTCCTAAAGGGTGTGTATCTACATATTTATATATATATGTATTTGTATGTACACCCCTTATATATCTATAGAGTAAACCTATGCGGAGAACACAAAATTATAATTCCACATAGTCCTCGATTATCCCGCCACTGGAGAGAGAGAGAGAGAAAGAGAGAGAGGAAGAAAGAGATGGGCAGAAACTAGAACGAGGGGATTACTACTGCAGGTACATGCCCACAGTTTCCGATGATCCATATCGATCGCGGACGTTCTATGTATACTTATATTATACATGGTGCTAATTAGTTACCAATTTAACCCGAATCTTCCACCTCGTCTGTTCTCGCGTATCCTGTGCCCTTCCATATTATCCCACGTATACCTTATACGGGCTCTGCACTTCCGTAGTTTGATCGTTAATTGCAATGACCTGCCAGGGGGTTGCTATTGCTACAACCCTTGACTCGACTCTGCTCAACTCACCTGTCAGAATCCTCGCATCACGTATATACATAGGTATACCACCCAGCTATATTGTATATTTACATTTACATGCACACGTGGGTATACAGGTATATGTATACCTGCACGCATGTACACCTATGTACTGTGAAATGTCAATCATTGATACTTTCGCCACCGTATGTGGTGCGGCGACGACGACGTATCGCGCAGGTGTCGCCCGACCTGTAGGTATATATACAGGTTGATTCAACAGAGGTGTCGGAATAGGCGGAGACTAGTCGACCTCATGCCTATCTCTATAGCCAATGAACAGCGAGAGAATCCACGGAAGAAAATAGCAACACGATAGACCGGCTATCGCATTCGTTGTCGCGCTCGCATCACGTCGTTTAGTCTCCGCCTATTCGGACACCTCTGGTGAATCACCCTGTATATGTACCTATATATACATAGGTACATAGTAAATAGATAAATATAGCTCCGGATTGTTTCACCGTGAGATAATCGATGATGTGATTGATTGACAGGATTACGCGATCATTATTAATACCCATACCAAAAATCACGATTTACCTTATATACGCGAGAGAATATTCCTCCGTGTTATATAGGTATATATGGGCCTGTAATAATTATAATTGGCAAATCTGCACTGCAGAATGTAGTGTATAGGAGGAGTATAATTTCAGATTTTGAAATCACGTTTGCACTGTGCAAATTCACATTTATATTAAATGTATCTATATACGCTGTAGGATTATTTGAAACCGACCTGCCGGAAATCGTAGCGAAGGATTCACTACGAGTTCGTGAATCGTGTATTTTCTTCTTTTTTTTTCTACCCCCCCCTATCTTCTATTCTACATTCCATGAATCATGGGGAGCAAATCTTTTTTTGATCGAAATAAAATTACATATAAAACAAAATCAGCTGGTATCGAATTGGTACGTGCCCGCTACCGATTTCTAGGTATTCACTTGTCGATATCACCGCTCATCGGGTTTCGGTTGGTTGTAATTTTTTTTTTTCCTCTGTTCTCTTCCAACAAAAATTTCCGTCGAATATATGGAGTGAAAAGCGAGATCATTCGATATCTGTGATGTATAAAATTGATCCGATCGATAAAAATACTATGAGATAGAAAGTGATCTCTGTAATCCTGGTAGATGAAATTGAAGGCGAAACTAAACAACCGGAAATTGCTCAACTTATAGCGCGAGGAATGGTCGCAAGCTGGTCTGACCTTCGCAGTAGACAGTTTAGAGGTATATGAAAGTGGACTGCACTGCGTTGCAGACGTGCTCCAGAAGGTAGTTTAGCTGTTCGCTGTCCGAAGAGTTTTGGATCTGGATGTTGAACCGCGTATAGTTTTGCAGGACGAGTCTAGTTGGTTTGGGTTTCGGTTCGATGTAGATATACGTCGCATGTGCCGTGCGAGGATGCAACGGTGAGAAGGATCTTCGGTTTGGTTTTGGTATGCACGGCGTGCAGCACATTGCACGCTTGGCATTCGTCGGAAATGGCATTTGCACCCTCAGGACTATTTCGTCCTATAGACAGCACATCTCTGGACCTAGAATATAATACCCCCGTTTTCATCCTATATAGTTGTAAACCTACGTCCGGCAGAATCGGCCAACCAATACTCATGTGACTTCCGCTGATTCACGTCCGGAATCAAATATATAAACGCCATACTATATATCGTACCGGTACAGAAATCAGAACAATCGGATCTTGATTATATATATCCTCAGAATCTATAGCTCGATTTACATTTAAGAGGTGAATATACTTGGACCTTTCCAAAAACGCGGTTTATTGTTTCTTTCTGTAAAGAAAATTCTTCTTTTGTTCCTTTGTCATCTTACAAAGATCCTGAAGAGTGAAACAATTAGACGGTTCTTGCGCTTGAAAATCTGTTTTGTTTTTCATTTTCTTCCCGTAGAATTTATTGTTTGCAGTTTCAAAAATTGATATGCCTACGTGAATTAAGAATAGGTAATTTCAGAACCTAAATTCACATGGTTCAGGTCAAGTTTTGCTTCAAGTATCGATTGAAATTTTTTCTACTTTCACAATTGACTTCAAAAAATTACACAGCTCCCCGCATCGGTTGAGGTTGTGATGTTCTTTTTTTTTCTTTTTCTTTTCTCGGGTGTCAATGTCAGGTATTTCCCCATTTCCCATTTTCTATTTCATATATTTACTATATCCTGTACGTATACACATAAACACACATATATATGTAAGTATTTGTCAGTACATACCTATACGTTGTATTTCCGCCCGTCTGCTTTCCAATTGCCAATAAATACTTGCCAATAATTTGGCTTCCGTTCGCGGCATTTTCTCTTTTACTCTCACTCTTCCCTCTTCAAATAATTCTCTCGTATACCAACTTTATCATATATATATATATATGTACATATTATATCTGTCCTATTTCTTTTATCGCGTACAAATTGCCATCGAGTTTAGCTCAGCTTTCCTACCCTCAGCCATTTACTCCTGTAGCAGGATGCCTGCGGTTGATTCTCATATTTCTTGCTCATTATATTTCATTTTTTCTTCCCTATTTAAGAGGGAAGAGAATAAAAAAAAATCCTTCCTCCCCCTCATCTTCCAAAGCTCATCCTCAAACGACACATATTTTATCTCGTATTTTATGGATCGATATAATGATATTAGAAGGAGAAAAAAAAAACCGAAACGAAAATAAATTACCATATACTTTACCTCGGGTACAAAATTTTGTATTCATTCATTTTGAGCATTTATTTATTTCTCTTCTTTTCAACTTTGCAAACTTCGAATTCTTAATTACCTATCCATTATCTTGGCACAACGAAAATTAATATCAAGCTATTTTATAAGCATAAGCATATTATATACCTATGTATGCATACACTTTTTCCCCCCACGCCTTTAGAATTCGATTAGGGTTTCTCTGGGGTTCGTCTTTTTCTCTTGAGAAAAAAGCAAAAATTACGTCACATCTTTTGTCGCATCTACATCTATCTACCGAATGCTTTATATTTTTTTCCTTATTTTCTTAAGCTCTAAAAAAATTGTCGCGTCAGCTTTTCCTTGAACAGAGGGTTGTTTTACCAAAGGATCGCGTCATCTGGATGCGATTCCGGAAATAGTAACCTTTGGGGTGCGATATACGTAAGTATGCGTAGTTTGAGCTAAGATCGTGCCTATACCATACACGTTGGACAGATTTGCCGTAGCAGGTCGCTGATGCTCGCTTCTTGCTTTTTTTTTCTCACTATCAACTGTTACGCAGGTTCACATATGGCGGCAATGGACGATGTCTTCTATTACCGCGTGAATCGTAGTCAGCAGTTTCACTTCGATATTAATTATAATAACGATGATAGAGCAACAAAAATATTGAGTGAGAAGTAGAAACCAACTGTGGGCTATGTAATTTCACTGCAGTCTCACCGAATGCATTGTTTTTTTTCTTTTTCTTTTTTTTCTTAGCACTTTTATTCTTTCGACTTACTTTTGCGAAGTATCAACTTTCTCGGATTTCTCTTTATCGTAATCTTCCGATGAGCATTACATGTAGATGATATTTTTTTTTTTCTTTCTTATTTATTTACATCTCAAGATTTCCAGTCACGCGTTTCCCTTGTACTCATCTTTTTCTCTTTATTCAATATTAGTTCAATCCTTTCTTTTCGAATATTTTGAAGTGATTAGGTACTATTATCGGTGATTATACGACGTTCAGGAAACTGATATCCGACATTAAATTCCAATTACCTGATGTTATATACCTTATTGGAAAATCAATTAGTTTCAATTAATTGAACAGTAGTTTAGTGTTCAGTATAGTTGCGTAATCTCTGGAGCGCAATCTACGAATTTATTCTCATTTTTATTAGAAAAAGTATAATCAAATCTTTTCTTTTACGAAATTTCACTCGAATCGAATACAGTGAATATTGAACTTCTTTGAACCGTTCGCCGTTAGATTCGATCTCCCAATTCTGCGATCTTCGCTTTCTATTTGCAGTGATGAAATTTTTTTTTCCAACTTCTATGCGAAATTTCGTTCGCCGAAAAAACCTTCCGAATCACATGAAAATTAATTATACAACTGAACCACGGAATGCATTAATTAACCATCAGGTTAATATGCATTTTGAAAATCAAAAAATATACTTACATTAAAAATATGTACATAGAAAATGGAAGGGAGACTCTGAAAATTAATTCTAACAGGGTGCTTAATATTCTAATAACTAAATTAACTGAAGTGAATTTTCGAGAAGAAAAAAGCGAAAATAAACAAAAAAAAAAAGTAACTAAGAATAATTGCGTTTCACTCTGATGAAAGTGAAAATAAATTTCAATAAGAGGGCGCGTACCTTTGATATTCAAGTACAATCGCATAATATTTCTCATCATCCTCGTCAGAGTCAGTATAGTTTTTACTGAAAAAATTTAAAAAACAAAAGAAAAGAAAACATGCTAATTAAAAATTGTGTATGAAATTTTCCACTTATCATTCAGAGCTCGTTGCGCCTTTGCGCGAGAAAATGTTTCTGCTCTTTTTTGTTTATGTTTTTTTTTATCCATTTATAATGTAGGAGCCTATGTACAGTATACGAGCGGCGAGTTGCCCGAGATATCGGGAACCTGACCTAGTGCCACGCTAATGAACAAGAAGTGAATCAGCTACAGAGCAAATATAACTGGACTCCATACACACACACGTATAAAACGGAAGTTGAAACGTGCACCTCTAACTCACACGCGCGAATTAATATTCGTGTATAGGTATTACATCTATATCACATATTGCCGCATCACGCTACGACTATAACGCGAGAGCATGTCGACCGCGTCATGCATGTTATTAGGTACTCGAAATTGCACTGATTCCTCTACGTTATTACCTTCCCAAACCCCCAAAACTACGGTTCACGTTACGTAACCATGAAAATTTATTAACCCCTCGGCTAACACACGGGATTCAGTCCGGATCCGAAAACTTTATTATTATTCTTCGGATTCTTTTTTTATTTTTCATTTTTTTTCATTTTTTTTTCCCAGACTGCAGAGTCCATCAAACGTCAATTTTTTATACATGTATATACGCGCTACTGCAGTATTTGGAATCAAATTGAAAAAGAGGATTTCAATATCGAATATCCAATTTTCATTTATTTTACTTATAATTTCGCTCAATTTTTTACATCAGTTATATGTATTTTTGCAATCGATTGGTCGTTTCGTAACACGAAGTTAATAAATATTGAATTTTTTTTGTCATTCGTATCCGAACGCGTTTCATATTTTTTCGCTACATTGCAAATATATTATATTTACGGTATGTAACATCGCTTGCTACATCATGGAAGGAAAAAATCAAAACATATTTTTTACACAAGCTGCATTTCATATTTTTAAACATGTGGAAATTTATTTAGCGACACATACTTACGTATATATGTATGTAGAGAAAATTGTAAAAACAAAAAAATGCACCGAACTCTGATCACCTTATTCTTCATTTACGAGGTATATAAATGTTTTCACGCAATCTTTTTTCCCCCTCATTGTTCGTCACTTCATAATATTTCGTTGTAATTTTCACGCGTTCTCATTCTTCTCCTCCACTTCCCCAGGGACTGTAGGGAAGGCCGAAATATTTTCTCATGCCATGCGCTCGGTAATCTTTGGAGGCAAGAAATTTCGAGGGTAAAAAACTTGTTGACTTTAAAACGGAAGAATCGTTATTTTAAAATTTTTATAGAAGGCAGCCGTAGGTAAACATGTAGTAGTAATAATACACTCTTGGCCAATCTGATTCTTCAGACAACAGGAAAAGTCATCCAGTTTTAAAAATCATTTAAATCTACCTATGTGGTTCTCGTATACTACGAGGCGTGACGCAGTGTTATATATTGTATAGTCGAAGATCCGTTAAACGTTGAGCTTGACCTAAAAAAAACCTACATATCCATACGTAGCTTGTATACATAAAGTTAAATCTCCGCGGGCGAAAGAGATTCGCTTTTGTACTGTCGCTCGTTAAAATATACGATCTGGATCTCTCGTAGATTACACCATGCGTATAGTAACGTACAGATGGACCTACATATTATACATGTGTTATAATATGCATTAGTCCGAGTCGGTCGATAGAAAAATGCTCTCGAATTTAAGATATTTCTATTCTTCTCCATCAAGATTTTAGTATCTCTCTGTAAAAACAAAAAAAAAAGAGAGAATGATGAAATAAAAAAATAACACACGTCAACGATTGGGCCTTGGAGAACATTTTGTTGTGGGGATCAAATTTAACCAAAAAAAAAAGAGGTTCTAACTTCCGGAAATTTCAAAATATTTTATAATACATTAAAAGCGGTTTTAAGAACGTAGTGACTTTACTTGATTTTCGATTTTTTCAAACTTCTCTAGAATTTTTTACACACAAAAACTAATAAAATGGACAAACTGTAAAAAAAAGGTGACGGTATTGACTTCGGGTCTATAGCTTCAAATTTTTTGAAAACGAAAAGGGTGCTAAAATAAATGACGGCAGTTAGCGTCATCCGATATAAGAGGTATATAGATTGTGCAAGTAAAAGGGGAAGGAAGTAAGCTAAATGTGAAACACGCAATCTAATTTGGTCCAATGCAAATCAGAGTCTTAACTAGCTATGCTGCAGATATTAGACGCCGGAGGATACGATTTCGAAACTCCCCTTTTTGCAGGGGTGGTCCGCGTCATCATCCTCGAATATATATATATATACTCGTCATCCCCCTTTTCGTATAGCAAGTAGTGCAGTAGTAGAATCGTTGCGAATCGTTGAACCATATCGCACTTAAATTAACCATCACCGAAGTATTGCAGGGCTGTTCTAGTCGTAGTGTACGAGTCGCAATTCCCGTTATACTTATAGCCAAGGGGTCGGTATTTCCTGGGCTAAAATCTTCCCCCCCTTTTTTCTCTCCATCTTCGATATCCTATGCGCAGCTCCTGAATTTCCCTCACCTCTCGGTATATCTCTACAGTGAAAGAAGGAACTTCCGATGGAGACAAAATACCGAAGAAAAAAAAAAGGCCAAAATCAGGGCTGCTGGAATGTTCGAACAGTACATATGTACATAATTTTGTATGTAATACTTAACCAGGGAAACGGAATCGTCGGGGTGACGGGCAACGAACGAATGAATGTCCTTGTTTACCCAAAGTTATAATTGCTCGTAGCACTAATTAGTTTTGAAAATTTAATTATTTCCCACGAATAGTTTACACTGTGCGCGCGGTTCCGCTGCATCCGTTTTCATGATATACAGATAATTTGTGTGTATAATGTACAGTTAGAAGAATGATCACGTGTGTATTTGATGTATATAACTTATGTGTGTATGTATAAATATAGCTTATGTAGATATTATATCGTCGAAGTTTTGGGTTTACTGTTCTCGACAGCTATAGGGATGAAATAATGACGAGAGTTTCTTCACTTCGCTCCTCGTAACTATATATTTACTTCTATATAATGTTCACATCATTTGTCACGTACCATATACATGTATATATATACCCATAGATATACGCACACATACGTATTTACCTAAAATTATACATGTATATAATTTATATCGTTAATCATCACGATACGCAGTTTTTAGTTTTGCGTAACATATATATACCGCTAACGGTAATTAATTTTTAAACATATATATATATTTGTAAATAATTACAGGGAGCTTTTTGTCTTTATAATTATCACTGACTATAAAACAACTATTTTCTTATAGTATGAGGTATTATAATAACACGAAGATTCTCCTTATACACCAATGGATAATGATAATAACTTTTCAACAATTTATTATCATGGTCTTTCCTTTTTGTAGCAAAATTTGCGCGACACGCGAAACAGAGGGGGGGTCTTCCGGTATAAAATATATACGTAGTCGCGTAGCTCGTCGTTCTCCAAGGGATTTCTTGCTCCTGCCGCGCCGCTGTAATGCCGACGCTTTTCCTTCGGAATTTATAATCCCCAAGGACTAACTTGTACACTGCGGTGTGTCTCCGAAAAGATAAGAAAAGAAAAAGGTACCGGGTAAAAAAAATAATAATCATCCAAAACTTCGAAACAAAGAAAACAACAAAAAAAATTAAGCCAATTACTCGACGCAACACTTGCGGGTGTAATTGCCGTTTCTTTTGTATTTTCTTATTTATTTTTATTTTTTAATTGAATTTTAACTAACAAAAAGTACAAATAGAAAAAAAAGGGAAGAAAGAAAGAAACGACCAAATAATCGATAGAAGTTTGATCAAATATTATCCAAAGTTTTTAATCAACGAAAATTTGTTGGGAGATTTTACCTGAAATCTTATTCTTCTTTAATGTCTGATAATTTGGTTCGAGTTCATATTGAAAGAATAATAACAGTTTAGAAAAGCAGGTGTTTGAATCGTCTTTATAACAGATGTGTTCCAATTATATCTAATTTTTTTTCTCCATTTTTCTTGTTTGGTTGCAGCGATCCTGGCCCACTTCTTTTTTCTGGCAGCATTCTTTTGGTTGAACACCATGTGCTTCAACATCTGGTGGACTTTCAGGTAGGTTTACGATACTTTTCCTCTTTCTTTTTTTTTCTTTCATTCATTTATTTATACGTTTACGAATGATTCGTGTGCACGTATATTTCGAAATATTATTGTACGTATAGGTATACTTACATACACAAATTGAAGAAAATTGAATAAATTCGAAGAAAAAACGAAAAATTCTCCTCACTTTGAACGGGTATAAAATAATTGTGTATACATTCGTCGATGAATCGTGGAAGTTTTTTTATCGGTCAAAAAAATACGCACGTGAATTGTTCTCATTTCTATTCATTGGCGCGTAAGTGGAGCGGATGATGATCTTTCCATGAATATACGTGTACAAAGATTCGAGTTAATTTTTACTGTGAGTTCGCTGATAATCATATATATGAATTCGTAACATAAATAGTCTCTTTATTTATACGTCAAAGGATAATATCGTTAGATTTCTTCGTATTTCAAAGATACGCTGGGGGGTTAAGATTGACGTATACCTATGTACATACGTATAGTGCAAATAGCGATGTCAGATCCCAGACGGCATGCCTAATTCGATGCATATGTGTCTTTCTAAAAGCTACCATGTGTCTAATTGCGTTTATGATCTACGAATGTATTTAGGTATATTTAACGCGACGAGATGCGTCGCCGAGTTTTCATTTGATTAAATGTATACATACATATTTGTTTAACAGAGAAGCGAATGTAAATCCAATATCAACTATGCTTCACCGCTGTAATCTCTTTAATTGTAAGCTCATAATACGCGTTCATTGGATCACAAGCTTACTGCGTTCTTTTCTTTCATAATCCAAACTATTCATGGCACTTTGTGTACCTGAAACAATTTCAATTTTTCTGGTATGTATTGAAATCGTTGGTTAAAGATGCTGTGCAGAATTTTACAACATTTTTATACTCGGAATTTTTTTTTTTTTTTAAGCTGTTTGAAATTTTTGACGAAATCAAAGTTGTAGAAATTACATACCCTTCTTAATGCGTGGAACTTGAAGATTCTTTACGATGGTATTTAAAGTAAATTCCAACGTCTGAATTATATACAGCGGAAGTTGTCTAGTTTCTAGGTCACTAATGACTATATGTATACTAAGTATACAAGAGCTGCTAGGTATGGATATATTTGAGTTTGCTCAGCTGCGAGGAGAAAGGCTTTCGCGTCAGTGTAGAAAAAATAAATAAATTAAAAAAATTAAACAAATAACTGTGGAGAATCCTTGTTGGTTTTCTGTGTGTGTATATATATTCTGATTCTATTGTTAAAAAGGTTTACTTTATAGCGCTATAACCGTTATCCTATTACTGTGTAATTTCCTGTCATCGTTCGCAGGTTATCTGGAACGTGACTCGAATTATTGCGAGTCAACTCAGAGCTCATCTTTTTTAAGGGATTGGGCGTAGATAGGTGCTCTCCACTTTCAATCGTTATGATTATCCGTAGGTTCTCTTAAATTTTTGCGAACCCAATATATATTTTTTCTTGCATCAATGAAAACCCACATTTAACGTTGTAGATATGAATCTTTTCGAATAGCGGGTATATTTTGTGTAACGACTGAGGGGCCAACTAGGTATACTGTCAGCTGTCACAGGCCATAATTGTCCTCTCGTTTGACATATTTTTTTTGGAATCGATTTTCAACGAACACCTATGTGTTTAGGTATATGTGAAAAAAAATTGAACACGCAGCTGACGGCCGATTTTATAAAGACGATCCTTTGATCATTGCAATACCCTTCGTAGAAAATATGTAGTAGATATAACTTTACATATTTGAAAAAAAAAATCTGTGATATGAAATATGCCAAAAACGTTTTCAGAAATATTACCCTTGTTTATTTTTTTTTCGTCCTTTGTGATTGTACTTAATATCCATTAATTGAAACGTGCAATAGGTTCAAAGAATGTCGGTTATTATTTATTTTCTAAAACACCATGTGAAATTCTGAGAAAATATTTAATTAATAAATCGAGGAATGAATTCTCACGGGCCAGTTTCTTTGGGTGCAATTTAAAGAGTGTCTGCAAAAATAAGCGTGCACGCAACTTTAATGTAATTCCTGCAACTGTAATATAAAATATAAATACGACAACATATATGATAAATGTATGAAACTCGTACAGAAAACGGTCCCTATAAGTGACCCAGCTATTCGACCGACTTTGACGGTTAGGAGATAGGCATTAGGTTGGTATTGCAGCCGTATAGCTGGCTGCACTTGTGCACCAGATCTTTGTTGCGTTCCATAAACTAATTGCTGTTGGTTGGCCTACCGTTTCTGCGATATAATAATTTTCTTAGTTCCTTTATTCTGCCGTTGGCGAGAAGGTGAGCCATACATTAAAGAAGAAGCGTTGAAACTTCTTTGGCATCAATTCCCATCCATCTATCCTGCCTAATTGAGCGTGGGGTGCCGTATTATAAGTGAGAGATAGTATCGCCACTGTATCGTCACTAAGGAACAAAGTGTTTTCCATGTGGAAACTTGCGGCAGTAACAGTAAAACCGGGTAGAAGTGAGATGGTGACAAAAACTCAGACTTTCTGGCTCCAGGCCAGCCACTGCAGAAACCTGTCAATTATATTGATATTTACGAAGGAAAAACTGAATCTCCAAAGCGCTTTTCTTTCGATTCTTTCGCTTTTCACTGTTGCTGCTGCTGCATCGCTACTGTCTCCATCCAAAGTTTTCCTATTTATATCCGCTAACTTCGGTGTCCGGTTTTCTTATTATACCCACGTTGCACGAAGACGTCGCTACTTCTTTTGCAACAGAAAACGATCGCTTATTATTTGCTATATTTTTATTTTCGCGTACCCTATAGCTTCAACAAATAAAAAACTATCTACCGTATTGTTCCGGATATAAGCCGACCCCGAGTATAAGTCGACCCCTAATTTCAAGGCTGGGTTTGAGGTATTTTTTTCAGGCACCGAATATAAGACGATAATGATTTAACTTTAATATAAGATAATGATATGACAAGTTCATCTAACAAATTCTTATCACAAAAAAACGTTACTAAATAACATTAAAACTATAATATTATCCATATATTTTGACAGAAAGAATATTTAAAAAAACAACAGGGGGGGGTTAAATCGGACATAAATAGGTGAGTAGTTCGAAGTTAGGTAGTTCTTCATTGGTCGTCGTCAGAGTCATCTTCGCTAATTGAGCTTTTGTCATCTGTTGCATCATTCTCGTACTCCCATAAGACATCATCCTCGGTCCCGTCCATAGCATTGCTCACGCAACATTTTTTAAAGCCATTTTTAAAATTTAGTCCATTAGGGTATTGTATGTTGTTGTGTAGTAGTAGTTGAGAAAAAAAACAATTCTTTCTTGTTCATGACATTTTTAATTATTTATACCGTCCAGTATATCCCGAAAATAAGTCGACCCCGCGTATAAGTCGAGTTTGATTTTCGGAGGTCCTGATTTGGTGAAAAAACCTCGGCTTATATTCGGAACAATACGGTATTATGTGCTTCCGAAAGTTCAAATAGCTATTATCCAGAACCCCTTTTTATAAACCGGCGTCGCGGCGCTCGCACAATTCCTCTAAAAGTATACAATATCAACACCATCATGGAATGAGAAACTGCAAATAAATTTTGACAGACCAAGGTAACGTTGTCCTAAATATCACGAATATTTTTGACCGACTTCGCAATTGAATTACCGCTATAAAATACTATAACTATAGGGTGGTAAAGAAGCAAGTGATGATTGGTGAGAGGAAAAGAGACGGAGCAGTGATATGCTGCAATGTTTAGCTTAGCTGCCAGCAAAGTTTGAACTCAAATCAACAAACGCTAGTTCTTTGCCCTATTACCTCACAATCAGTCTTCTACCGATGCACATCATCGCCTGGTTAAGGCGGACTAAAAGAATTCTGCTTTCACGATTAGCCGTCTAAAATTCAGATCCAATTCCAAGGAGATGAGACGTTCGATTTCTGGCGAAAAGTGATCCAATGTCTGAAAAAAAAATGCCAGTTCACCATCCAGTTTCTTCATAAAAAAAAAAAAAAGAAACAAATTAAATTTTTGGAAAGAGTTATCATTCGAATCCGAACTGCAAGTCAGTGTGCATAATATACATAGGTTAAATGCTTGCCTAATGACATGTAAATCTAGTTTACTTTAGAAGCGTCCTCGGTCTGGCCTACTACCTGAGGTAATCTTGGGTGGTTGAAGCAACGAGGTGAAGTTTGCTGCCACACTGCGAGATACAAATGTAGTGATTCAAGCAAAGTTGATGTTAGCAGAGCAAGGTATAGGTATACCTTTATGTAATTTTACCACCGCTAACGGTGCCGCGGATTTTGCGTTGCAGCTGCAGACTTTATATACTATTCCAACTTAAATTCGGTCAGGCCAAGAAATTAAATAAAACCGTGTCGAAGTAAGAAGCTTGCAGTGCAGCACCGGACGCGCGGAAAACTGTCGGATATATTTATCACGTGAGAAACTTGGGTTTTCTGCTAATTTTATCTTACTTTTTCTTTATTTATTTAATTTTTTTTTTCTTGTTTCTGTAATGCGATGATTACGCTTCGTCATGGTTGGCATGAAGAGAATGAAATCTCCGAATCTCTGACAAATGCACGTACTCTTGATAAGCGTGAACTTATGCTCGTGAGATACGCGGATAATGATCGAGAAAAGTATTTAGAAATCAAGCACGTTCGTGTCAGAAGAGGCAAAATACGCCGCGCATGGATCGAACTCTTGTAGTTCTTTTTCAGAGCAGCTAAGCTCACCGCCTTTGACAGTGAACTCAACGGATCGCGACATTGTTGAGGATTGCGTCACGATTCACGACCTACTCGTTCAGCCGAGAAGACAGTACGCCGTGCGCAACAGCATCGTGATCAGGATGGCTCTGGTAGGCAACTCGTGCGGTCTTAGCGTCTTCCACAATACACATAGGTGTCCACCGAGAACAACGGATCGAGAATTCACCTTGATCAAAATTTATAATCTCGGGATTGTCGAACTTCCGAAGCAAAGACGATACCATTCTGATCGATTTTCATTGTCTCCGTTCGAGAACTTTGATCATAATCTTTGAAACAGATATCTCGTGTGAACAAAGCTTAAGATACCGCAACTCACGGACAGCTAGGGGACTAGCAAAGGAGTACAATGACCCCGAGCTCTTGCAGGTCGCCGCAGCAGCACACCTGCATCACCTGTGACAGAAAGCGCCTTTCTTGGTATCGGTAGTGCTGTTGTTGCTGCTGCTGCTGATGATGATGATGATGATGATGATGATGATGATGATGATGATGATGATGATGATGATGATGATGATGATGAACATGATAATGATAATGCAGTCGCCTTGATCTCTATGTCATGTGTCGCGCACCAATTGATGTACCGGAACAGATTGTAGGCCCAGAGTGCTCTGAACTGTGGTGTTATTAAATCACTCAATTAAATTTGACAGTGACCTCATGTCAGGATCGCAATCTGAAAAAAAATATCATGGACATCATTAATTTCATATTTTGGAACGGTCATAAGGGATTAATTTTTACCCAATCCTCCTTGTTCTAGCATAGTTGTATGTGGCGATCACAGTATTCTAGTAGGCACGTTAGAGTGATCAGGTCTAGTGACATAACTGCGGTTAGAGTATTTTGTTACAAGGTAGCGTAAACCATCAGGAGCGTTGAGGAGGATCATCAGCTCGTGCGGCTTTGGATTACCATATATGAGAATGTTGTGGATTGGAAAAGTATCGTATACAGTGGTAGGCAGGTATGTACATGTCATACCACTCGATTACATTTCTCGCCACTAACAAGAACGTCATTATTTCCATTAATATTCCAAAACGGTCATCTTGCGCTACGTTGGGCGCGTAAAACGTTAGTGGTGCGCGTGACTGCATTTCGAAAGATTCCCTTATTATGAGAATATAAACACATAAAATTTATCACTTGGTATTAATGGATGTATTATAACTGCACAGTTTATAAATACAGATCAATTATCGCCGCATGCTGAGCACGTTCCATGATATTTATAGCAAAGAACATGAAAAAGAACTCATGAATCACATTTTTAGAACTTTGATCAGTTTAGCCGGCGACTTCTCCAGATTGATTTTTTATTTGTTGCATTACTGTTCGTCTGCTATCCCTTAAATTTGCAAGTTTATTCTCGACTAAAGACCCTTCTTTTTTTCTGTCGGAGCTGCTAAGCAGTTGCAGTCTAGGGGTTGGAGGATGGCGCCTGGAATTCCGTTTTCTCACTTTACTTTTAATTTCGTTGCAATTCCCAGCCACGTATTTGAGTTGACCTCCGGGACGAATGAGATTTCTAGCATACCGTTGTGCCTACTACCTTCCGCACTCCGTTCAGATGATGATACTCAACAAGTATAAGCCGCGTAGCAGGTGTTAGTAGTCCGTGACTCAAGTTACGTAAGAATTCCTCGGAAATGTTTTAATACCAAGACGTGCTAGTCGTGGCTGCCCCTAAAAAACTGCACTTTGTATTCTAAAAGCGAGTGTCCAAACGGGCAGAGGTGTATCTGTACCTTTGTGGTTACAAAAAAAGGATCCGAAAAAAGCGGCGTTTCTTTATTTGAAATAAGAATTATTAGGGGAAATTCTAAGCGAACAATTCGCCACTGGGAATTTTCAATGAGTGCTTTTTTATTGCTTTGAGAAGCTCGGAAGCTGCCTTAGGCTGTTTGCCAGTAAGGGTTTTCACGCTGTATGTGTGTGAGGAGGATTTATATATCTTTCAGAATAGGGCGTCGCGACGCGCATTATTCGCGTCTCGCCAAGCTTCCATTTACGATTATTAATCTACGAGAAAGTGCAGCAGTATAATCATCATCATCACGAATTCTTTAAAGTATTATACACGCGAGAGAGATCGACGGGAGTCTGCTGGGATGTAGACGGGAAAAATTAAACGAATACTCTTTAGCTACTGTTGAAAGAGTGGACTGAAGAACTGGGAGATAACCACACGCTCTCGGAATAACATAATTGGTGGTCCATTGTAAGCCTTTATTAGATTACGCACGAAGGTTCTTGATATACCTATATTAATACATGTCGTTATGTGTATCTAAACGTCGTCTTCGTGACGACGGCTACGACGTAAAGTGACGTGCCTTGCATCATGTATACGAACTTAGCTAGAATGAATCAACGATTAATCAAATCGCTCGAGTTGAAAACTCGGGAAGTTGATTTCATGTTAAGGAGAATCGAATATCGTAAGGATAATAGGATAATAAAATTATTGCACGATAAGAGGTTGACGAGATTATTTATTGATGCTATGAAGAGAAAAACCTGCCATGTGCAGAATTTCGAGAAGATTTTTGGATTTTTCATTCAATTTGAAGTGTCTATATCGCGAGCCAAGTTCCTACTTCTTCTGCACTACTTGCCATCGCTTTTGACTGACAGAGAAGTTGAAGAGAGTTCTTTCGAGCATCGTTGATGTGATACACATATACGCAGGGGATAAGTTGGAATTTGAAATTTAACATCCGGACGTATTCCTCCGAAGTTGTCCCTGTCCAATATTCCTTGATCAGCGTAGCGCGAGAAGCGAGTCTGCAAAACAGGGGTGTCACATTGTCAGGTTTGTTCACTTGGTTAGACACTGAAATGCGTGAAAGTGTCTCTGCAGGCGAAACGTCGGCTCATTCCTGTTATTGCATTCGCGTTTCTGTTAACAACGCCCTCCTAGCGCTGCACGCTGCAATTTCTGACGGAAGGATCGCCTCGAGATCATTTGTTCGAAATTAAGACCAGCCCTTTTCGTTCTATAAGAACCGAGTTCAAAGGAGCCAAGCAGAGAGAAGAGTGGCGTCGGGACGTCGGGTCGTCGTTCGGGTGCGTAAGTAAATATCGCGGGAATATTAAAGCGGCCCTTCCTTCTACCTATATCGAACGACATTTTGCGTTTGATCAAGCCTCGGGGTACGGTATGAATTTTCCATTGACAAATCTCCAACTGAAAGGCTTTTCCAGTTACCAAATTCCCTTCGCATACATATGTATGCCTATAGCGAACGGTCCTCTCATTCCACTAATATACGGAATAGATAAAAAAAATGGCGGTTTCACGTCATTGACCTTTTCGGCACAAAAAGTCAAATATTATACTACCAAGGTGAAGTGACGCTCCATTAATGGATTGCTGCAAGAAAAAAAATTCCTTCAGCAAGGATTGATGGATGCGATTTTGAGTTATCAGTTATTGGAACCTCCAGTCGACGTTAGAAATCCTTACTTCCTGTAATCCTAGTAAAAGCTTTCCCACAAGGGTATGGTGAGCGGAATTCAACCTTTATTTTCACCGGTCTCAAACAACGACCAGCATTCAGGCTGGTGGTCAAGGAAACTCATAAATTGATCTAAATGTCTCGTGGACAACGGACCATGTCCTCGTCCGCGTCTCTTCTGTTTTTCAACTTCCTGCAATTAGCCAGGTTTCCGAGCAGTTTCTTATTACACCGTTTGAAGACGTTTCTCCAGAGTTTATAGGTGCCGTCTTACAATTACAGAGAGAACTTTTTCTTTTCTTTTTCTGTGAAGGGTAAAAAATAACCCTTCCATCTTCTCGGTATAAGATCACCAGCAGTAGCAGACATTGCGATGACGCTGAAGAATCGCTAGGGCTATACGTTGAGGTTCCGATTTATCAGAGTCCCTGTTAATCCCGTGACGTTGGTCTGTCCAAGGGACTTTCCTGAACGATCCAACTTCAGCAAAGCTCCTAAATCCTGGAAGCTAAAATCTAGCAACAAATTGAACGCTACGCAGTGGAAACAAACCCATCATGGGGCTACGTCGCGAACCACTACGTTCAGGTTCATGAAAAAAAGGGTTTTCTTAAGACCACTAAAGTCTGGCCTTGTCGTCGAAAAGGTGCAAATTTCTCCTCAAACATTTCATGCCTATATATACTTATACCTAACTTTTGTCGGGTGACTACAACGTCGCCTGGAGAAAAAAAAAAAAAAACGAACCCTAGCAAAATTGAGAGGAGTTGCAACAGTTAATCGGAGACCTTGAAGCCTTAGAAGTGTTTTTCGTCATTTGCCTTCCGTTTTCTCTTGGTTTTAGTTTTTCGAAGTAGAAAACTCGTTATAACTTAATTTACCGAAGATTTTATTTCACGAAGGTGAAGTTGTTTTCGCACACTTAAAACTATGCTCTGGATGTTCATGATGCGAGCGTAACAATGAGAGTAAATGATAAAGCAAATATTTTGTTATAATTTCTTACAGGTTGTATTAAATTAAGCGTCTGTCTCTCACGGTTACGCGGGTTCATGTAACGACGAGAAATGTGTATAAAAATTATCGACTGTCCGCCGCATGAGAATTCCTCTCTTTTCCACGGGGTTGATATGTATTTATATATATATCCCATCAGAAACTGACACGGACGACATTCACGCCGAATCAAATGACGCGCACGAGTGAACGAAGTGATTAAATTCGCTTCAATTTATGCCAATTTGCTTCGAATATTTTCTGCATCATAATGATTCCATACTGCAGATAGTGAACTGAGAGTACGAAAATTCTACATGCAAAGGCATTTGAGTTAATCGGGAGTTTTTTTGAATTTTCAGTTTTCTTTCTCATAAAATATGTATATTTTTTTTCACTGTGAGGTCTGCAATGGCTAGAAAGTCTTGTCAGAGTACGACATGCGATGTAAGTTTCGTTACAACTTGCTGCCCGCAGTGTTTACGATGTGAAAGAAGTCACAAGCACTATGTCCTTTTGAGGAATACGAGAACCGACCAAATATAGGGAACGGCTGGAATGCGCGACACGTGTGCCGAGGAAGCCTGTTCTGTTGAATTCTTTGACCGAGCCGAATGATCCTCTTTTGTTTTTAACATTTCAGCTTTCCACTTACTTAGCGTTACTCGACCGGCAGCATTTTCGGCAGCATCGCTGTGTCACGAGTATCTCCGCTTCGCATCAGGCTATTATTAATGCACATTCTAAAGTCTGGAATTGCGGGATATTTTTTTGTCGAGTGCAAATGGCGAAAATTGCGTACTCTCGAACCCGTCGTTTTGTCTGCGGATCTTTTTCGGATCTTATTTGCGCGTTTGCAACGAATTCTTCTATTTTCATCCCGCATTGTCGAAAGACATTGTTACACCGCGTCTTTCAATGAACGCCAATGTCGTGTTTTCATTCCATCCCATTCAATTCATGTTCCAAAGTCAACGGCGTATGTTTATAGATAAATTACGTATACATGCTACATAATATATTATTCAAGAAACGGACAGCTTTTGTAACAGATCTAAACGTGACCGGAATTACGATTCGCGACTGTAATAATCCCGCTCATCGTTGATACATCGGCAACACACGGATTTGATCACCCACTACGTAATCAACGTGATTATTTACTGTCTTAAAACGATGGTTCAGCTGTAGTATAACGACCAACAAATGTGACCCTTATAACCGGTTGCAGATGTAGATACAAATAAAATAACATCCGGACGTTTCCTTATTATATCTATTTTTCGTAATTCAATATTACCGCTAATGTAATTAAATTGTCCTAGCCATTCCTTTGAAGAAAGTCTGGATCGCGAACTGAAAGTCAGGAAAAAAATGTCTCACTTTGGTCGGTGTATCACGTTATTGGAAAAAAAAAATAAGTAAAATAAAAATGAACAGCGAGCCTTCTCTGACCTCGATTTAAATACCTCATCTCTTACAAATTTGAGAAATCGTTCAAGATTTTCTCCATCGATCACCGCGCTTTTATCTTGTAGCTACAAAGTCCCCTTTACGATCGGCCACAAATCATCTGTGATGCATCGATATACAAGTTCTGTATTATAAAATAAAATCTATATTTTCTTACGTCTTCGGCGTCGGATTATAGTAAAAAGAAAACTGCAGCATACGAGGTGTGACAGATAATTTATTCGTTATTAACTGCTAGTTATTTGTTATAGAGTGCGATCTAGTTTATGTACCACGTGAAATGTTGATGTATAAATATAAATCCCCGCAAGAAAATGATCTCTGTTAATGAACGACGTGATAAAAATAATTTGTGAAATTTGAGAATCGAGAAATGCAAACGAAGAGTTCGGTACACGCGATAATAGCCAAAGATAAAGTGAGAATTTCGCTCTTTTCTTAAGTAAGGTCTATACCTGTTCCTTTTGACCATCTGCGCGGGCGTGTGTAAAACCGTATAGCTTTTGTGGTTCGAACAACTGTTTGAGATTTCATCTTCATTCACTGTACCGTGGGCAGAGAAGTTTTGTGAGGTACATAAACCTTTTTGAAAAACGGTCCGGCCTCTGCACACTGGGCTTTACAGTATATCGGGTTCCCGTAAATCCTTTTGGCCATCGCGCTTATATGGTCGATGCTCTTGGGGGCTTCTTTAGGCCTGCGGGCAATTAGGGATGGACCGATTTCTATCTATGATAAATCCAACCAACGACCCACGCCGCATATTTCCAAGACTTTAGGTCATGCTGGCCCCGACGCCCCTCGACCCTTTCTTAATTGGTTAATTTGGTAGTCAAAAACCGGCAGACGTCGTTGCTGCTGCTGCTGCTGCTGCTGCTTATGCTTACCAAACTTGGCGACAGCTATTTCGACGAGTTATAATAAAGGCGTTTGCTTTTATCTCGGCATAAACGAAAGTCACAGGGGAAAAGAAGATGAGTCGTCTATTTTCTAGACTAGATAGCGCGTGTAATAGTATATCTAGATATATTTTAAACTCCTGAGAGAAAGTGTCGTTTTGCATTAGCTGCAAAAAAAAAAAAAAATATATAGATACCACATGATGAATAAAAAACATAAACGTTGATGATCAAATTGCGCAGTTTTATGATTAAGTGCGGTGCAATAAATAGGATCTCTCGGTGCCTCAACAAACAAAACACTCTTGGAAACTGGACACTGATATGAATGCGGTGCTTTGAAGCAAATGCGCGATACCCATGGTGTTGGTCTTGGATATCTACTTTGGTAAATATTCTTCAATTCAAATCATATACATTCGATGTAATTATGATTTTCATTTGAAAAAACTTGCTCATACAATTCGTAAATTATAACTCATGATCTGAATGATCATGAAAATCTCAAATTCTGAGACTTATTCCAACGTACATACGATATGATACTGTACAATTATGATTGTTGAATGCGCAGCTCGATTTTGATGATTTCTCAGTACTGAAATTGCGTCGACTTGACATCGATTGAATCGTAGGTTCATTGGAATTCCGAGAGCGTTGTTATATAACAGGTCGATGAAGTGAAGTAAAGCTAGGGGTATGCTACGATTATATTTAGATCTAACTATGGGGGGTACTGCTGTGAATCCAGTGATTAGAAGCAGTCCTTTTGACGCGAGATAAACAAACGCTGTGGTTTAATCACGAGACGTATGGCGATGGTCAGTCAGTCAGTCAGCGGTGTGTATCTTCAGTCTATACGGAGAATAATTAACCACATATTCTACACGCTTTTCGATCGATCTAAACTCATTGTCGGATGCATGATGTACTGTATATTTTTTTATCGACGACGCTCCACTGTTTTTTATGAAAATACTAAGCCCTTCTCACCAGTAATCCCTGATTTCGCACTATTAATACATCGGAAGCTGCAGATTTGCTGACACCGTGTTATTTTTCATCTAATGACATAAACCGCCTCGACAAACTACCGCAGTCCCATTCAGATCTAGAACCCAATATGCCCCTTTTATATACATACCACACTCCTGTTGAATATAAATATATACATATATGTATAGGTATATATATTTGGAATCGTAGAATGCGGCGAATTAATTGAACGCGGAGCCCGAGGCTAATCTGTACTTGGGTCTGTGATCCCTGCGGTGTACGTATAATACGTTTTCATTGTATTCATCGGTGTACCGGGAATATGGTGATCTTGAGGAGAAGTAGGGGAGGAGGGGGAATAATATGGGCACCAATCAGGGGGCTTCCTTTCATCAATTCATGAATGGGGATTAAAACTCTGGATATAATACCCAAAGTTACGTTGGTGGATCGGGAATTATCCGTGTAAGCGATGGAGTACAACGTTCTCATATATATTCGAACATACATACATATATAATGTCATCTGCTGCACGTGCAGCGCAAAATTTATAGCCATAAAAAAGAGACGTTTTTAATCCGTGTGTCCTAAACCCGTTCTAATTGCCGATAAAATCCGCGTGTCGAAATAATAATCGTGCATTTTATTCTTATTTTTATCTTATTCATTCATTTGCAGTCGGTAGTAGTGTGTCCGACAATGTAACGTATTGATGAACTACTGAAACAATGCGGGAAAAAATTCTGGTAGCAATTTTACTCGATATGAAAAAACCACAGCTTGTGAAGCGGTCGATTTGGATTTCTGGCTCGTTGCCGTCCGTAAACAAATATTTGCGAACCTTCATCGTGAACAAGAATTCAGAAACCGTAGAGCCTACCCTCCCTATGTATCTTTTTTTTCTTTTCTTTTATATATTGTTTGCTCAAATGTACTCGTAATTTTGCTCGGTTTTAACTAGAAAATATTTCATACCTGGCACTGTCTGGGATGCTTGAACTGCCCACTTCAAAATACTGACCTGAAGTACATTGCGCATAGTTGACCAACCGGAAGCCCCTTAGTAAACAGCCAGACTTACCTACTTCCAAGCTCTCCTCTATACCTGCTCGCTAAACTAACAATGAGGATCTCTTACACCTAATTACCAAGGGTCGCTGCTTCAATTCTGTAGATTCGTCGGTCATATTTTGTCCTACAATAGCCAACCGACTATAGAGTACGAAACATTCTTGGCATAACTTGAACCGTGTGTATAATACCTATTTCAACGCAGGTATAAAACAATTGAAGATTCAACGAGAACTTCACGCCGGAGGTATTTTCTGCGCACGTCTTGAACTTTATCACTTCTCAAGAAAAATGAATCGTAATAAAATAAGGATATCTCGATGAGATTTATTTCTAGCTTAATTTACTCGACGGTTTCGTGTTCTTGCGGTCAAAATACGTTAGAAAAGTGTCATACGATCGATTTTGAAAGTTCTTCATTTTTTACCCCAAAATCAGAAAAAATCTAAAGTTCGGACCGAACGTCCAATCCGATACCCTGAACATAAAATTGAAATTGCGATAATAGTAATGCAGATAGATAGATAAAAACTCTTAACATGTGATGCGTCTGAAATGTAATGATATGAAATTGAAAAAGAATAGTAGACAAAAATTTAAAAAACAAATGAAATTAAATGCTACTAAATAAATAACTAGTACATGAGGGAATCATTTTACCGATCTTTGGAATTAATTTGTTACTATTTTTTTCTTCGTTTTTCGTCGCTCCATGGCGCACAACTGAAGCGACTGAGAAACGATAGATAAAAATGACCCCAGGGCAGACGTATACGGTGGACAAGATCAGACGGCGAGAACCCTCGCTCTCTTAGATAGTAAAGTAAATAGCGTCAATAAGTCAATATTGATTGGAGCTGTTTTTTCCTCCGGCTAACTATGCCTAATTTATACCACCGTTTCGTTTGAAATATACGCATATAAGACGCAAGAAGTTTCACTGCAGCTTATCTCGTCTGTAATATAGTGTTCGGAAAACACACTCCACGGTGACCATTGAAAGATCGTATGAAATCTAAAACATCGTAAAAACTAGATATATACATAGTGTGTGCAAAGTGACTAAATTCGCCATATTTCGAGTCACCTTATATAGTTGAGAACCCCGCGCAATCAGTAGGAAATAGACCCTATAAGCCCCGAATATATTAGACTGCACGGATCTGGGTAGTTTAAATATCACCTAAATCGAACCTATATGGGTTTAAAATCTTCACCCCCCGCAAAGCGCATCTTTCGGCGGCTTCCGTCCTGCGTTTTATCGATGCAGGCTACGAATCTACCAATTTTATGCTCCAACGCCCCAAAACGGAGGAGGTTCGATCCGGAAAACTCGATTCGCTGACCTCCCCGGCAAATAGGATATAATATATAGCTATATGGATATCTATCGTATCACCGCTCCATAGCGTCATTTATTATATACTCATTTTTTTTTCTTTCCTTCTTTTTTTTTCAATAACAATTTATATTCGCACGCCGCTCAATTTCAACCAGACATCAAAATGTGAGCTTACACGATTGTTATTACTGTTATCGTTGTTGATATTATTATTAATAATACGGTTATATTCTGCAATTTGTTTGGCACAAAAGAAAAAGAAGAACAACAGAGTAAATATTAAACGCGCTTTTGCTGCAGTTTTGTTGTACAACCAAAATTAATAAATATTTTATTAACAAACGACAAATATCGAGTCGATTTAATTCGAATGTTGCGTATGTAAAAGGTAACAAATTGATACCGAATAAATGATCAACAATATATGCACATCTCTGCGATAATGGTGAATGAATATAAAGAAATTGGAAAATTTCGGGGGAGAAAATACGATCTTTTGTAAGAACACTCGTTCCCTTGCGATTTCTTAATCTGAAAAACGATTATTACTGTTCATTTTCATTTTCTCTTTCTTTTTTTATTTTTTCGTGGGTCCCATTTTTCCGCTCCAGGATCAACGTCCTCGCATTACGGGAGTTCGTAACTGTATGACCATTAATTATTACCGCATCACGATCATGTGCGAGTCTCGCGAAGCTGGATAAATCAAAAGCCGAAGCGTTTCGCTATAGTTTATTTTACGTAATTTAACGCCAAGATTGACACCGGAAAAGAAATCAAGGACCGCAAATATCACGTTAGAATCATCATTGCAGCACGGTTGACGCGTGGATATATCTTGCGATCCCCTGCTCATGCCGCAGGATCACCGTTAACAGGAAACGAAGACGCGGCTATGTGCACGCGGTACCCTTGACCAGAAAAAAAAAGTAGGAAGTTGAAAAAAGTAACCCGTTTTCAGCTCTTCGTCTGTCACTGCGTGCGGTAACTATAGGTATACATATGTGTATCGAGCTGTACACGCGACGTCTCGAATGGCACGCGTGACTTGAATCGTAATTGGAAAATTCAAACCTCCAAATATGGAATATATACGAGAAACCAGCGGCCGGATTTATAAAATGCCCCTGAAGCAAAAAAATTACGCCAATTCCGAAAAAATACGTTTCAACGTGCCAGCTCCCTCGGTATCTCCTACCGCATGACGCTGCCCATCGTATGCGGATTATAATATAATTTGACCATTTATTTTGAAAGCTATGAGCCAGTTTTATGCCATGAATATAATCAGGATTATTTCTATATAGGTATACGATATAAGGGCAGGGGTTGAAAATCCTGCTGGAAAAGCTCGCAGTATTTGTATTTTTTTTATTACTTTTTTTTTCTTTTTTTTTTTAATTTGCTTTTTGTGGGGTTGAAAATCGCAGGGCGAATTAGACTGGAATTTTGTTAACAGCCTCGAATTTTATCGTTAATCTCATACAACCGCGCTCGGTCGTATTCGCAGGTATATCGCAAATTTAGTGTAAATTTTGCGTATACAATACAGGGAGTTCTCCTGTATACTGGCCACTCGTTATGCGCATGCGCGTGAAGTATGATTCGAGTGAATAAAATGGCGCGGAGCCCCGCAAGCGGATTACCAACGTTTAATCATTTGCCATTAATAATTATCGATTATATTTTACGAAGACATGATATATATAGCGTACGGATTTTTGAGTACGGAAAGGTGGTTCGCCGGAGGAGAAAATATTGCACTTTTTTCTTTCTTTCCTTCTTTCTTTCTCTTACCACCAAAGTCGCCCGTGCAGCATGTCATTAGACAGACGACCTTGTGTCCAGCTGGTATAATCGGGATATAATAGTTGCCGTCTTGAAAGAAATTTTTGCTTACATTTTAAGACACAGAAGCCACAGAAAAAGGGGGGAGAAAAAATGCAAAGAGGGAAATACGTTGATTCAAGGAATAATAGATCGTCGGTGCAGCAGGAGTCGCGTCGTTTTTCGTTTCTCCATAGGCGGTTATGGTGGTACATTACACGGCGACATGGATACCGCTGCAATTGCTTAATTGCGAACGTTTATAATCAGGATGCTGTCATTTAGAGAAATTTAGAACGAACCTACGCTAATCCCACTTAATAAACATCGTTTACCAACGTAGCTTCCGTGTGAGCCGAGCTATTTATTGCACTTCAAATTCGCGTGGTATAATTGTAAATTAGAATCCGCTGTACATAACGCAATTTTATATGTTCATGATTTATTGAATTTATTTTGTTAAACACTAAACAGACTATATAATAATATGTACATAAGTAATCTTTTTATAGACATTAGAACGCGATTCGTCACTTCCTGTGTAATGCT
Organism: Athalia circularis; assembly: GCA_963978495.1. Taxonomy (NCBI): domain Eukaryota; kingdom Metazoa; phylum Arthropoda; class Insecta; order Hymenoptera; family Athaliidae; genus Athalia; species Athalia circularis. The sequence continues at coordinate 24,034,044 of OZ021702.1, forward strand.
TTTAACATTCCATTCATGAAGTGCGAAGGAGCCCGGGGGGGGGGGGGGATCGTTGGTTTTTGAGGTATGCCATGTGTGCTTTGGCGTTATTCAATTTACACAAGCTCATCTGCAGTATAACAATTTTCTGCATGCTAAATCTTGACTCACGAGTGGAGTATTATATGCGATATGTTCATTTCGAAGAATTTTCACTTATGGCTTATACTCAAAACGTATAGATAAGTATAATTCGTCCCACTAGAACGCACTTGAAAAAATAATATATTCTCGTTTTGCTTAGTTTTTATTTATTGGGGTGAGGGGGGTTAATCCAGACCGTAAAGTTTGCATTAATCCGCACTCAGCGCCGCCATATAGTATAAGCGTTGTGAAAACTGCAAATACATATCTCTGTAACGAAACGCGAATGAAAAATGTGCAACGATTATATCCGCCTCTCTATTTCTCTTTGTCTTTTCTCTGTTCCTCTCTTTTTGAAATTGATGGTACGTGCCTCCCCCGCGTTGCGGCTGCTACAGACGCCCGCGATGGGTCGGGTGGTGGCAAAAAACTATGGTCGTAAATTATCGCATGCACAGAATAATTTGCTAATGGATTTCTGATTTCTGACTGTACGGTACTCGTTTATTATACGTATTGCTATGATTTTTTTTTACTATCTATAGGTATACAGGCAACCCGCGATACTCGTCATCGACTAACCGATGCATACCGATGATGTTAAATCTCCGGATGGTTCGACGAAACTCGTTGAATAAAAAAAAAAAACAATCAAAAAATTTGCAGCATCAGTGGTATCACGTGAATCAAGGTTTTGTGTCCACACACTGAAGTGCAACGGTAAGCGAAAATTGACGCTTTGAATATCAAGTTATATTCCTACGTATATACGAGATCGCGTTGGAGCGACAAATCTATTCAATATGCGAATGCAATTAAAAACATTTTTTTTTTACAACTCTCTTCGATCATCCGTTTTTCATTATCCAACTCTGATAATTATGTATCCCGTATAGTCTGTGAAGTTGGCACCCGAAACAAAAAAAAAATGAAAAAATGAAAAACGACGAAAGAAGAAAAGAAGTTTCTAACGGGTTAATTATGATCGAAACGATTCACCATGAATAAAAAATTATGTGTATAATAAAGTCAACCCACGTTGCATTGTATGATTTTCTATCAAACTCTCATCGAACGTATATGTATATTTACAGGAAAGTTATTTATATATGAAATATAAGTTTGTTGGAGCCACAAGACTGTGGTTAGTCAGTCGAATCTCGAGAGCCGGACAATGACACCTTATGTTCAGGCTCAGTTTCTCCCACGCGTATAAATTTTCTACGCTATACAAAGATTCACCGAGAGTCCAAACGCCACGCGATAATAACTAACAGCTAACCACTTCAAAACAGCTGAACAACGTACGCGAACTCTTGCACAAAATAGTTATCACATCAAAATGTAGTCTAGACGATGAATTGCGTCAGATCCGAGTTCCGGATCCCTTCGACCTCGCCTTTGACTGAACATTTTGGAACCTTAAAGGTTTCCTTATTTTTACTCTCGAACGCATGACGTGTCATCTCTTTTTAATGATACTTCAGAGAGGTTTTGGGCGTTGTGGTTCGCTCGGAGTTTATTCTTATTTGATTTTTTCCCCGTTTCTTTTCTCTTTCTTTTTTTTTTTTAGTTTTGTCAACTTTCTCTCAGACCGCGTCCTCCTTTCACTCTCTCTCTGTTCCTTTACTCTCGAGGTCAGCGGCAGCTACGGTCCACTGGCATTGAAAAAAAAAAACACAAGATGTAGCTAGAAACAAAAGTTTAATGAACTCTCTTCTGGGAATAAAATTTCAACCATTCGGTTCTTCATTACAAAACTTTACCAGAGATTCTCAAAAGGGCAGACAACCCCGAATACCCCCCTCAGCACTAGGAGAGACTTTCTAATGGGGCCTTATGGTAACTCGATATATTTTTGGAAACTTTATACCTCACGTCCGGGTTGAGCTTCTACTTCCCTTCATTTCGAAATCCCTCTCCGCTGCCGGTTACTCAAACTTACATTATCTCGTACCTAAAAACCCCCAGCGTAGGTTGGTCCGATATCTGCACAATTATACGTATACACAATACTTGCTCAGCAGAGGTGTCAAGTTCTACCTAAACCCCACCAGTGTATTATACACCTATCAGTTCACGCTCACGATGATCGTGACGTGGATATGTTTAAATAAGTGCGTCATCGTCTGCGTTACACGGCTGCATCTGGAAGCTCGTCAAGTTTCTTTTACCCTTGATGAAAGAATTGTTATAGATATAATAATAATGGCCTGATTTCCAGTTGGTAAAATTTTCACCCTTCCATTTAGAGATGATCGTTCACCTTTGTAATCGTAAGAAGCTGGTACCAAACTAAGAAGATGACTTGCCAGTTGCGGCTGGATATTACGGATAGTGTCAATTTTTTTCGATTTGTTCATTGCAGCTGCAAGATACAGGATGCGCGTGTTGCAAGGCCGTGGCAAGGTTCTGTTGTTCGTGGAATATTTAAGGATCGGAGTAAAATGAAAAGTAAAAAAAATAAATAAAAAAAAATAATGTCCAACGGATGCCAGATGACGCTGCTCAACTGGAATTCTTCGACCGTTGCGAATACCTGCACGAACTTGTCCGATGATCTGTTCGTACGGGTCTAACATAACCGGCTGCAGAGGTCGAAACCGGTAAAAAAAAAATGAATAAATAAAAGAAAAAGAAGCAAACAAAAAAAATTAAACTTGCCAAAGTCGTCCTTGAGAAAACTGAAAAATGGAAAATGTTTTCTAAAAAACTGATATTTTCAATTTATCATAACGCATATTGCGTCAATCGGATCGTTTATAGATCATCGCTATTAGCTTAACGACTTTGTCAGCAATTTAAAAAAAAAAAGGAAAGAGAAAAAAATTAGCCATACCTCCCATTATCGATTACGAGTAATCCCGCACATAGCCCTTGGCTATCGAACCACCAATTTACTATGTGGAATTAGCGAATATAAATTACAGTAACGTTACAAAATTAAATTAAACTTAATCTACCGGCCAGAGGTATAGCTAATGCACTCGATATAATTTAGCATGTATGAACATTAAATCAACGTTTGATGTAAATTAAACAATCTCTACCAGTTACGCGTGTAATTTATTTTTATCGACTTTCAACTCGATTTCCACATATCTATGTTACGTACCCATATACCGTTGTCGTTGAGTAGACTGATAAAAAAAGATGAAGGGATTTTTTTCGTTTTAACGATAAAAAAAATAACATAAAAAATGAATCGATAGATAATAATGAAACGAAAAAAAAAGAAAAAAAAAACATTCGATTGACTTATATACCTGCAGTAAACCCGTTACAACAATATTCATACCGCGTGCGACCCGCGCCGTTGACAAGAAATTGACGAACGCATATATGAGTACTTTTATACCGTTATATACCATCGGTGGTTTTTGTCGCGAAACAACAATAAATTCATGAGAGATTAACGGATTGCATCGATATAGAATCGCGGTATAAAGACTCACGGATCTTCGATATAACGGCTTTTAATAATGTCTTTCGCGAATTACGAGCCTGCGGCAGCATTAGCGTGTTGGATAATATTTATCAGTTTGAACCGTCGCGGAAATCTCACACCGCCGTTGCATCCGCCAATAATAATGATCATGACGATAATGATGATGACGGGCCATAGGTTTCGGTGGTAATCGCTTTCCAATACGGATATAGGTATTATACAATACATGCGCAACTATACAGGTATTACCTATATATAACGCAGTGATGCGCCTACGTTCACCACGTCTGGACGCAAACGCGACGTTGCATATTATTGGAACGATGATGCTTTCTTGGTCCCTGAAATTTCACCGCGAATACCCAATTTCGACCAAATGAAATCGGAGTTTCATTTTTAATTCCACTATACCGCAACAATAAGCAAAGATCTGGAAAAAATGTCAAGGCTTTAGAAATACAGTAGTACTTGAAATTGAGTTATACGACCCTGAATTACTTTTCACTGTATTTCTTCTTCGTTCATTCGGAGACATTTTGATCCATTAGAGCGTTTGAAGTTCGAGCATCAGCCAATTGTCATTGCGCGCGACGCATTTATTTTCATTTGTTTTTTTTTAATTTTTGTCTACTATGTTTTTTCAACTTCATATCATTACATTTCAGACGCATTTTATTATCAATTTGCATTATTGTTATCGCAATTTGAATTTTATGTTCAGGGTATAGGATTGAACGTTGGGTCCAAACCTTAGATTTTTGCGATTGTGGGGTCAAAAATGAAGTATTGCTGAAATTGATTGCAGGACACTTTTCTCACGTATTTTGACCCCCAGGAAGACAAAACCGTCGAGTAAATTAAGCTAGAAATAAATCTCATCGAGATATCCTTATTTTATTATTTTCTGCAGCAATAAATTGGCGATACCTCGTCAACTTTTTAGGAAAGGATGATGAGAGCTGTACTCTTCAGCTGACTCATAGGGTGTATTATATGTATTAAACCCACGTATTAATGAGCGTACATGGGTAGGTATATATATATTGAAATACATATATCTATATATATGTATACATATACGCCCATAATATTGTAAAATAAAGTGGCGTGTGTTCGGGACGTGTGCACTGTGGGATAAAGAGTAACCGACGTACGGGACGAGCATGTGGAAGGTTTTGTTCCTGGTCTCATATGAAATACGATTTCACGCAGGTATCAATCAATCAGCCGCGTGGGGTTTCTATTCCGAATCTATGTAATCCCTTGAACATTAGGATTACAAACGACCGTACGCCTACACGATATGTATCCATGTATAAATGTATGTAGTATATACATAAATGCATGTGAAGTGGTGTTACGTTATATCGAACGCCCGTACGTACGATCGTGGGAGCGCACTTGCAGCGGGCGATAAATTATATGGGCTTTACTTATAGGCATCTAATTAGCATTGATCGATGTAATACATACGATATATGTATACAGCATAGGTGGGTGGTTACAGTCCCAAATGTTTCACAATATGTGTGTCTAGAAACTGAAACGCGGTAAATTATTTGATCGGAACATTCCATGCAGCAGATTTGTAATTCCTTTTCATAATTACCTCACTCCTACTGTTATACATTTGGAGAACGATGTAAATCGGAGTCCGACGGTTGAAATTATCGGTATTCGATTATGATAATCATGGTGCAAATGAATACCTCTGCAGCGGTGTGATACCACCTACGTATTATTATATGTTTGACGATCAAATATACGGTGGAAGTTTACGCCGAAGACCACAAAGTGCGTACACAGTTGAAATAGAGTTGTCTAGCAATGGTCTTTGGCTTTTGGAATCTGTGCGGTAGGTCGGCTTTTGAGGTGAATTTTGATCAAAGAATGAAATAATTTTTGACGAAACCTTGTCAATGGAAACCACTACATCGTTCGCAGAAACCGCGTTCCATGTTCTATGTATATAGTAATTAATATTTCCTGTTACGTATATATATCGCCATAGTACCAGCTTCGCTACCAATTGATTAGCTTTCGTGCAGTGACTCTGTTAATTACCCACTCGATGCGACAAAGCTGCTGCTGCTACTGCTGCCGCTGCTGCTGTTGCCGCTGTAATGCATTAATACGTTTTTATCCCGTTAAATCTAGTTGATAGAGATTGATGGTATGATATTCTTCTCCACATATGTATGTGTATAGGCAGTCGAATTATTGGCCGTAAAATAATAAAAGTATATATACCCAATATTCCAAATAATTTTAGTTTCATTTAAAAACATATGTACCTATATCTACAGAGATAAATTATGGCCTATTATATAGACGGTTGGATCGGTAATTGAACATATTGATTCCAGGTATTCCCAATCATTTATCCATATGTTTGCGATTAAATTCAAGTGATTTGGGTATATGCGTGATTTATATTTTTCGACTCATTCATTTCCCAGAATGAATATTTTTATCTCGGTTTGGAATTTTCAAAAATATTCAGACTCTCCGCAATCAAAATTCAACGATTTTCGGGAAATATTTGAAATTCACAGACACGTCCGATCGTCGTACGTAAGTAACATCTCATTATGAACGGTAACAAATTTGCAGTTTGTAATTCTCCGTCATGATCATCATGTAAGTCGTTGATTCAAAGTTCGAAAAGATTAATGGCAACATTTGTACGTATTACTGTTATCGTGTTTCAAATACGTGTCATGACATATATATACGCATACATGTATAGATACATAAACTAAATGATTCAATTCCCAACACTATATGAGAGCTTTGACTTGTTCGCCATTTTCATACCGTCCGACATCTCAATTAATTACTTAATGTTACTTGGAATTTATTCTACTGACATTATTCAGGTTATCACACCCAAGATCGGCCGTTAGAATTTATCATCTTGATAGTTTTTTATTTTTTTCACATTCATTCAATCAAAATTCATTGAATTTTGCATCGCTCTTTTAACGATTGCCTCGAATATTTTTAGTTGAATTTGGAACAGACTTTTTCCCCGCAATATATATGAAAATATAAAAAATCTTGCTTACGTTTCACGAAGAGAATTATTTTGTTTCGTTGGGGTGGTGCAGCCTTACCAACGGGTACCAAAAGGCTTCGTCGCCACGCGTCGCATAGAAACGGCCTTCGGTTGATTTGAATATCTGAAAAGGGTTGCGCGAGACTTTTGAGTATACTGTCATTTTTCAGAACCGGTTTTTCATCAATTCGAATCCAAGTCTTGGGGGGAAAAACCGCAACTGCATAAATTCTACCGGTGGGATCTTTACTTCTTTTCTTTTTCATGGATTTTTTTTTTCTTTGTTTCTGCGTCTTTACCGGAGGGATGCGGGCTTCGCGTACATCATATCAGAAAACGCACCATCACCGTTTTGTTCGTCTGTTTTGGAGTATAGGCGCGGCGGAGCTGAGAAACGATTCTAAAATTAGCGGAGGCGTCGAAGAAAAGAAGAAGACGAAGAAGATGAATAAAAGAGCGTAGTGAAGATAGGTATCGGTAAGGGCAAAAAAGATCGCATCATATCCACTCCACTGACCTCTGCACAGATTCGCAGCGTCGATTCGTATACATATATATACGTGTATATTTATATACAGATGAATAATACATCTGCAGATAAATTCACTCGGTACGCCTGATCTGGCGTCTGTCTCTCGAGTTGCATTATATAGAGACGCCCACGAGTGTGAAAGGATCTTCTGTGCACACGTATACATATAATAAATAATGCCTAAATACGTCACTCAAATACACGGGGGTCAAAGGCGCGATTAAATGAACAACTTTATGTTACAGTACGTTATATGCAACTTACAACGTGTTGTATAAGAATGAGCTAGAAAATAAACGAATTCACATACGTGACAGGAATAAGATTATTCTACTCGTGAGCAGCTTCGCGTCAGAGAAACAATCGAATCATAGTAAATAGAAGTTTAACAAGAAAAAAATTCAACCCCAATATTCCGATGCAAATTCGTCGAAAAGAAAATATCGAAAGTAAGTGAAAATTCTACCAGTAGTTGAAAAAAACTAATTTCTTCCGACCTATATACCTAGATGTTGAACCATTTTTGAGTGACGAAATTTTGTATATTCATGCATTTCTACATCGCGCTGCTGCCACTAAGGGTGTCGTCAGGTGTTTTATGTGCATACACGTAGTGTGTTATAGTATGTATATCACAAGTAATAACCCTTCGGTTCGTGACTGGCTCCTTATTAATATTCAACGACTGAAACCCAGAAGTTGTAACGCGGAAAGGGTACAAAGGACGTCTGTAGTATATAGTAGCGACACGTGTATCGCACAAAGGACTTTTCGTCCTTTTCATTAAAACTGCTCGTATATAATATACACGTGATAGTAAGTTACGCCGATTTCTTATGTACAGGCCCTTTATAATACGGCAGCTTTATACATGTATTCCTAGCTGTGGTTCACAATCAACCTTTCAGTACTTCCGTTCACTTTTCTTTTCTTTTCCTTTTTTTTTTTACTACCCTTCATATCGGTTCGTTCACAATAAGAACTGATCTTATCTAGTTTTACATCCCCTGTTTTCTTATTCCAATTATATTGTATACACCGTTAATTGGCGACTCATTAACCCATGTAATAACCACTTTGAAAATCAAAGGCAATCATTATTTTTATTTTCTATAATTATTCCATGCGATATTCGTTCGAAGAAAACCGGCAACTGCGGTACAAGAAACTTAAGTGCAACTTTTATGTTACCGATATTTAGCTTAATTGGCATCTTATTCCTATAGAAATTATTATCGTACAGTGCATCAGGGTAGTTATTATTTTTCAAAACTGTAGCCCGATAAGAAATTTTTTTTAAAACTAAAAAATATGGCTGTGAGTTCTCTAATGTGATGCAACAGAATGGAGCAAAAAAAATAGGGCACAGATTTGGCTTGGGACGAAAAATTATTAAAACTCATTCAGAATTTTTTTTCTCAGAGGAGTTAATAATCAACAGCACAAATGATTGTCGCGTATTTTTCGTCGAACCGACAGAAAGACATTTTGGATTTCGAGATCTTTTAATTTATAGGAATATAGTGTAAACCTGCACTTTGAAGGGGGTGAAATAATCGCACCCCTATTTCTACGGTGCAGGAGCAACTGCAGACAACAATCGGATGAGGAGGATCGCACCATCGCATCGGTAGACACAACCCTCTCATCTCGTTCCCCTCGACACTCCCGTTTCGCGCCCGTCTTTGCAACTCCAGTTCATTAATTTGATCTACTTAAAAGCACATTACCTTTTGACTTACGCCAATGAATGGCCTCGTCTGTGCCACTCGAAACGTTCTTGTACAGCTTTTTAAGTCTGCCATTATATGCGCTGCAAGCTGCAGTTTTTTTTTTCTTAGTCATTCCTGGAACAGCATATAAAACTCCTTTTTTTCGTCATCCTGTGCGCTTCTCACGCTTTGCCCTTTTCTCTATTCCCTCAATTTTCTGTTTCAGTTTCGTTTTCTGTTCTTTTTTTTTTTTCTAGTCATCGCGAAAAGGGGCATGGAATAAAATAAGAGACACTTTCATACGTCTCTGCAGGTAATTGGAAGACTGTTGGAATAAAATTTATATTATATGCATAGGGTAGTTTTGGGAAGCTAGTCGCTTGGAATAATTTGTTAGGGGAATAATAATCCCTGGATTTCAGTTGGAACGAAATCCCCGCAATGCTATGTCAGGCACGGGGTGGTACTCCAATGCTACTTTCATGCTCTTCTACTCTTCTACTTAGGTATTATACTGCTGCTGCTGCTGCTGTTGCTACGGGTGAGCTGGTGCCAAGTTATCATAAGTCGCTACTCAGGATTTAATGAGGCACGTTATATCCATATAATGGTCTATACGTTTTATTCATGTAGAATCGATTCAGCTTTTTTGGGCTTACGCTGAAGCGCGGCTGCAATAATGATAATTATAAGCTCGGTCCAGAAATTTTCCACCTCATCTATCCTGCAGTATATTATTCCATACACTATATTCGTGAAATTTTGTGATACATCAAATTTCGAAACTTTGTCTCGAGCGCAAAAACTTGTTGTTTTTAATTTGTTTTGTAAAATCTTTCTATATTTTGTAAACAAGCATTATTAATTGTTACCGCGTTGGAAAACTCGAGAAAATTGGAAGAAAAAATTGAGTTAGCGATATTGCAATGCTAATATGTTACAGTAAGTACAGATACATAGTTGAATTTTTTTCCACCGCGTTGAGCGCGTGGCGCAGACGGTGCGTAAAACTGGAAACGATGTTTCCGCTCTCGTCTCCTCAGTGTGTCTTCGTTTCAATGTCAAACGGCGAGCGAGTTACCTACTATAGAAAGTCTCGCTAGAAGATCAGTCAGGAAGGAGATGAGAGCAGGCGGAAAGACGAGAGCACTTCGGAATGCCTTTATGAGGCATAATTCTGCTGATGCTGCTACTGCTGCTGCAAATACATTTCTGGTTAGGACTGCGAAACGACAGACGAAGGCCGCCGCGCCGCCTCGAGTCTTCGCTAACGTTGCTGCAGCCCACATTTATGTATTGCACTTTTTCAACTCCAACTACTTTTCTTTATATTTAACACAGAGATATTCGCATTACTTTTTCGCGCATCAACCATCCTAACTCTTCTCGCTTCAATTTTAGATTACATACAAGCCTGCGGTACAGCTACTTTTGCAAATTGGATTCTCTCACGCCTCAAGAATGAGATTCGAAATCCAACACTTTGTTACGTTATATTTAAGTGTATGCAATAATTGTGCATACGGTTGATGTCATGTAATGCATACTACCTGTTAGTACCCGTATGTGCGTATAGCAAGAATTATTTCTACGTAGTTCCAACGCTATAGTGCAACGCGTGCATGGGAAGGTCGAGTATCGTGATTGGTTAATTAGAAAAATGATGGTCTCGTCCTTCAACGTTCAAGGACATGGTATGGGTATGTGATATCGAAGAATCTCATATTACATTTTCATACGCTGCAGTCTATAACTTTTATTTTATTAATCAACATCCTCTTTTTGTTTCTTCGCTGCAGAGATTTCAAACGATTGACCGATGCTGGAGCAATAAATTTTTTCAAAGAATATTAGGGAGCAAAAAATAAAGCAGAAAAAGTGAATAAACAAAAATGAATGAATGAATAATGTGCAGGAATATACTGTAATTGATTAAAAAAGAGCAAAAGTTTTTTTTAATAATTACACGCATTGTATCCCCGCATATTATATAACTTTGAATCATGATTGAAAAAAAATTGCTTTTTCTCAAATGATTTTTTCGCAAACGAATCTATATAGTATATTCATTATCAAGCGTCATTTATCTCGTTTCGCATTATCGTTTTTATATACGCAACCTCGAAGGAATTTCTTTTCGTTAATTAGCCGAAGGTGCTTAGGCTATACTCCTCTCGTAAAATGGCGGACAATAATCGTGGAGATCCTCTTATACAGTACCGGGAACTCCTGGGTGTCCACGGTCACGATGTTTAGACTGGTAGAACCGTCTCAAGGACTCTGGATGAGGACTGCAGGGTTTCAGTGGAGGACACCTCGACTGAAACTTTCAATATTTAACTACCGCGTTAGGTATGTTTCCAAAGGGTTAGCGAACAGCGGGAATTATGAAGAATATATAATTTTTGTACTCTCCCTTTATTCGTTAGGTAATCCTTTACAGCCCCGCGAAATTCTCCTTTCCAACCTTTACTGCGTATTTTCTTTTTTTTCTCTCTCTTTTTCCTTTTTTTCATCGACGGTTTATGTGGGTATACGTACATCCCATCCGGTACTGGCGATCACCTCACGATTCCAGGTATCCAGGTTCGACCTGGTGAAGAAACGAGTTTCCTACTGCAGCACTAGCGTGTTAGTTCACTTTGTTCTCGTATTCGTATTTCTATGTACATTTACATTCGTCTTCGTATTCGTGCAGTTCGTATACCGCGGTATGTATGTATCCACTTGGACTCGCACTGCAGCTGAAAACAGTGGGAGGAAAGGAACGCCGTTTTTTTATATTGCGCTATGATCGCACAGTACATAGTTGAACGGAAGAAAAAGAAAAAAATAATGAACCAATGGATAGAAGAAAAGGAAAAATGAAGCACAAATCGTTTCTTTTCCATACTACTTACACGTGTATACCTTATATATACACAGGTACGCGACACGCGATATACATTATCCTCCACCTCACCCATAAACACTCGCAGGTCCTAAACTTGATTTCACTACAATTTAGAATGGCGCCTGCAGTCCGTCTGGTCAAACGTATAATAATATAATATGCCTACGGAGCACCAGCTGTATGGGGTGTCATATAACCTACCCTAATTTTACTCATGTTCACTTATTAACACTGAAATTATCCTACACGCAATCGATAATAAGCGAACGTTCATTTTTTTTCCTTCTTATCCTTTCCCGTAACACCCGCATGCATCGCAGATTTTTATAGGGACTTGTTCCGAGGGATTGAAAAAATGAAGTTCGAAATTTGACCATACTAATTTATAAGTAGTCTCCGATAATTGTTTTAAAAAAAAAAAAATATATACATGCAGATTAAATTCAGACGATCGAACGTTCGTTGTACGTTGTTGTTGGTCTTGTTGTAAATTAGATGGACCCATTGACAGAGAATAATCGTAGAAATTTAATGTACTCATTCAGAATCGTTCCCAGTGCGGATGGGTTTTAGTGACGATACGATATCATTGTCGATGTGAACTTTATAAAAGGGATTCAGTTTTATCGTTAACCGAATTACCAGTACCGCGGCACGTATAATATTTACCATCGTGCAGTGTTACGACGCGCGGTAGAATTTCAAACTCGTTAAAATTTCGAACGTCGTTCCGGTATGGTCAGGTCATATAATAACCTGCAAGAGCTAAGTAATAATAATTATAACCGTGAGGCTATAATACGCTTTGGTCATTGTTTGAGCCTTAGAACTCCGTTTTAACAACGTCGTAATTCTAGCCGTCATCATTCGCGCCCGATCGCCGCTCAATATACATATATACATGCACGTATATATAGTATATCCGGTCGTGGTGCACATAATAATTCGGGCGTCGCGACGCCCTATAATATGCGACAAAGCCATGTCGGTCGCACGATCGTTTCGTACACGGTATACTCAACAAAAAGCTTATATATTTATCATATACATCCGTGTAACTTGACGATGTGAAATAATTTTTTTTGAAATTCTCTAAAATCATTATACAAAAATACAGTAAACTATAGCTTCCCACCGATGTATATTCTAATATCACGCGCTTATTTTTAATCCAGACATTTATTTCGAGGTGGTGATTCGATTCTGGCGTCCGCGGGACGCTGAGCATCGAGGTGTTCGAGATCGGTGGTAAATCGACGCCCTGACAACCAAATGGATAAAAAACTGATCATTCGTTTACAATGATATTAAAAAAATAACACGTTCACAAGAATACTATAAGAAGCGAAAAAAAAATCAAATAATAATATAAGATATCGAAAAAACGTGAAAACGATTCACAAACGCATTTGAATTTGAAAACTTTGCATCCCTTTATCTCGATTATATCTTACAACTTTCATCCGAACAATATTTGGCTAAATGACATATTTCGGTACGATTTATATGCTGTTAAAATTAATGCCTCACTTGATCTAATGCTTTTGAACGGTGCGGATCTATAAGCGTGAAAGAGAGGCGGAGGGGAGGAGGGAATAATATAAGGAAAAAAAACTCGATAACAAAAATGCAAGCGATCGTATAATGTTATTATAACAATATTCTCTCTCTTATCTATAGCGCGAACGTAGGTACTTCGTTTATTATTTTCATATAAACAATTTTGCATGCCTTTCGAACATATCACACGTTCATATATAAGTATAATAAACTTATATGAAAACTACACTGCATTTGTCCGTGAGTTCGCAATCGATCCGCGATGCGATCATATATATTTACAATAATAATTGAAGATAGAAGAAATAAAAAATAAAAAAATGTCCGAATTGGCCAGTTCCTCAAAATTATCTCATTTCTAATCGGTAAATTAACTGATTATTTTATTTTTTTTTCTTGTGGTGTTCCCGAAAAAGAGTTACGCGAATTTTAGAAGATTCGAATAAATGCTACCGATTAATCCAAGTAATTTCGGATTCAAAAATTCATGAATTTCTCAACACTCCATAGCAAACGTTCAGCTTTTGTGCTAATCAAATATGTCTACATAATATATAATGTTAATTATAATCAGTTTCGCTTATTCCTTTTTGCAGTTTTTCTTATTTGTTTTTTTTTTTTCTTTTAACTGCACAGCGTACATCTAATTTGGGTGTTTATATCTGACTGAGCAAAGAAATGTGCTTTCGTTGGTTACAGAGACTTGAGACCAGCCAGTTTGGAGAAGGGCCAGGAAACTGTGAGGCTTAGGGTGTACGCGTGTTACGCTTGGGGTGGCCCCCTTCTCATAGCCGGTTTAGCCGCTCTTCTGGACCATCTACCACAACAGCCAGGATACATGTTTCTCAAACCTCGTTTTGGCGAGAAACACTGCTGGTTCTACGGTGAGTCGCATTGATTCTCAAAATAAAACAATTAACGAGAGAAAAAAAAAAGAAATGAAAAAAAGAAAAACACAATTAAACGCGATCACTCAAAACAAAGAAAGATTTATTATCTTTCGGTCTGGTTATCTTCAATCTCCGTTTACACTCCGCCATAAATACAATAACAATAGGGTGTGTCGAAAAACCTAGAAAAAAAACAAAAAACGAAGGAATATTCATGTTTTTCACAGGTATCTAGCTTTTCGCATTTCCAATGATTTAATTTCGGAATCGAAACGTTTCTTATATTTTACACTTGTTATTAATTTCTTTTCTCGTTCAACAAATATCCTTATCTTTTCCATTCCATTTCATTACGGATATTTATATTCATTTTTCTTCTCCCTTCAACGATTCCGTACAAATACACTAAAGTATAAGGGGTGTATACTGTATATACCTATATACATATAAGGCCACTTTGGCTTAAGAAGTTTACGCGTATCTAGCCCTCGGCAACGGTTGCCCATCGCCTATCCTACTGACTAAAGGACAAAATGTCCATGTACCATATGTATACATATACCTATAAATATATGGGGTAGATATAAATCCATGGCGCCTGCAGGGAGAAATCGTTCGCCGATGATACGACTGTATTCTATAGAGTCCGGAGATCCGCCCTGTCGTCGTGCAATATGTGGTTGCGCCTGTATAACGACACGCATGGGGTGGTCGCAGGGGTGGGTCATACGAAAGTACAGGATATATAGAAATACTTGCCGCAAGTATAAATTACATATACGGCTATACGTGATCTATAGATTCATACATAGATACATACAATATATATTTGTACGAAAAATGGGCATACCAAAATTCTGCGAGGGAGTTTAACGAGATGGAACCAAACTATATACCGAAAAAAAAAAGAAAAGATTGTGGGCTGTTTAAATTGATTGATGATATACCTTAATTTACGGTAACTGCACAGATATATAATTCATGCTAGAATGCGCTATACAATTATTACGGGTATGAAAAATTCAACCCCAATTTTTATACACATACGACAGTATACATATAGGTATGTAGTTTGTACGTTATAATTGCGTAAAATCTAAATTATTTTTATTATTTTTTAATTTTGTATGTACGGTGAAACTTTTAAAAATGTTTATTTTTTGTCGTTTTTTTTTCAAATTAGATTTTATGTATATGGGGGGGTGAGAGAATTTAGCAATGGTATAATATATATGACATAATCGTCTCGGTTGCGTAAAGTATTGACCGCTGTATTATAGTTATTAGACATTCGTTTGTATATGTATGTTTGTCATGGTTTGCCACCGAGTGAGATATAACCAAGGAAACAGCTATCATTGGCGATGAGCCAGATCTAAGCAAATATAGAGATACGCGTCCCCCTCCCCCTCTTTTCCTCTTTTACCCCATAGTAGAATAACGTCCGATGAACCATATTATGGCACACCATATGCACGCACGCTGCACCGTTGTTTAAATTAGAACAGTTTTTTTTTTTCTTTTTTTTTCAATGAACTCATTATAAATCATTTTCTCAATTTAAAAGATTTCTGAAAATTGCACAAGATTTTGAAGAAAAAAATTCAACGCGTAAAATGGGAATACACAATCTATAACGTGATATATACCTATGCGTGGCGGATGTAAACTAATTGGAAAATTGATTAGTGTTGAAAATATGAAACGTTGAACGGCCAATGGGTCACCTATATATTTATAAATAGATTCATAAAAAAAATGCATGGTTGACCACCCACAACTCGCTTAGGTATACATGCGAGGAAAAAAAAAAAAAAAACTCCTGGATCAGTTACAACTGCAATACTTCCGATTAACATTTTTTTTGCTTCTCTTGTGTGCTGATATACCTAATAAAGTTATAGACTTTTTTTCTCTTACATGGGGAAAAAAATAACGAGGGTTATACTATTTATAGGTTTGTTTACCGTCCCCGTATACCAACCATGTAATGGGGCTGGGATAGGGAATTAGTTGATAACGAAATAACTGGATAAGCCAATAGGGGATGTACTAGTTACGTATATATATATAATGTATATCTATGTTTAATTTATATACCTATAGTTAGTAATCGCACTTCGACGCTGCAACGCCACGCCTATCGTTCAAATTTCAATTATATCCCCTTTCTTCCCCCTAAGAATAACGTCAGGGGTTCACCGACCGGTACCAAAATCGTCCCCTTTCGAAATTCCCGTGTTACATTTTATGCCGTTGATAGAAAAAAATCTCGGAAAAAATGGGAGAGAAGCAAAGAAAAAATAGTTATTAATAATCAGATTATGTGCTGAATGAAAAGAAAAATTTTAAGTTGATTACATCGAATTTTGATTATTCGGAAGAGAAATCAATTCGACTGATGGCTATCGAAATTCACTAGAACAATAAATTGATCTATCATCCATATCACCAAAAATAATGATCAGGTTGGGTTGGGGCTGAACTATGCAGGTGCGGTAGTAAATTTGGTGTAATTATTTATTTCCCTTAAAATACTTCCGTTTATCGTGAGAAACGTTGACATTGATTTTGACAATTGATGTACCTAACCTATGCTCTGACACGTGAAAGTTATCTGTACCGCCTGGTACGCCTTGGCACACCCCTGCAGAAAAAATAAGCCCCCGTAACGTACGTCAATCGTATACAGGGAAGAAAATGAGTACAGTCATCAATTACTGGATGGGAAATTTTAATTATAACGGATTTTATTCAATTTGGAGTTCAGGATCGGAAAGGGTCTTGCGAATTCTCTTACAGGGGAGACGCAGCTCTTCATCGAGGCAAATTAATTGTCGTAAATGATTTCCTTAAACGTAATCAAACATTGCAAAATTTCTTCTATATTATATTGCGAAACTTGCACAAATCGTCACGTTTATTTACACACAGCCCTGCAGATTCAACTCTCCCACGTATAAAGCACGTATCAATACACGTATGTATACAGGGTGAATCCTATCAAAGCTTCAGAATGGGTTGGACTTAGTTCTCGGGAAGTTACGCCCATTTTACCAATCAGGCGAGTCGTCATAGCGGTGGGGATGGGGCAGCGTGTAAGGTACATTAAAAGAAGCTTCGAAAACCCCATGATAATTGTGTACCCATAATATTTTTGAAGAGCTACAAGTTTTTTTGAGCAGAAACTAAAACAAAGAAAAACAAAATCTGTGCTTGCCATTCATATTTAGCGACAATCGTGAAACCTACTAAAATTTTTGGCCGTCGTTTTCAACACCCACATCGAGTCAATTTCTTAGGGATTTTTAAACCGACCGAAGAGTTGATTCAGAATAAATATATATCAATGTTGAGCCGAAAATAGTAAGAATTTTTCACAACACATCTGATTGAACTAATTTCGAAAAATTCAATTGATAAGTTTTTTTCCAACTTCTTGTTTCAGGTGACACGGAAATACTCGTATACTTTTTCGGTCCAGTCGGTATTCTACTAGCGATCAATCTGATATTATTCGCTGCAACGGCTCGGGAACTTACCTGTGGCCTATGGAAGCGTGAAGTTGTCAAGAGCACGACGGAAAGGTAAGCGCCATGATTTAATTATCACATTCAAAGCTACTGAGACACGTTTCTACTTGGCGATTTCAAAGAGCAACTGTTGTATGCATGTATAGCTAACTTCCTCGAAAATACCGAACGTGGGTGGGAAAAGCTTCACAGTTCCAATACGTGGTAGAAAGCAACTTGCGGAGAATAATTAGATACCATTCAACTATGTATAATATATTATATACCTAATACCTATGTACATTATGCTTCCCGCATACGTATGAGTTTGCAGTCTGCAAAACCTTTAGATCTGGGTGTATCGGCATAGAGCGAAAATAATTGAATCTAATTATATATTAACAATTTATTGGAATGGAAAAAAATTGATACGACTTTGATTATCATAACATAAAAATGCTGGGAACCAGAAATTCCTGATAACCTTAATTGAAAACCGAAGAGAACGTATTGTTACATTGTTTTTTTCATATTCAATTTCAATTTTCTTCGGAATATGTCGATTTCAATCTCGTTTTGCGAGTGGACGAATATTTATAAGTATAAATTTTTTTTTTTTAATGGCGAGAGCAAAATTATGTTACCCCAAAACACTCGTGAAATCGAGCGTGAATTGTAAGATCGCAGATTCTAAAAATTCATTCTCTACTTCTCGGACGAAATAATATTTATGAGAGCACTCTCCGATATTATTTGCGTACAAGTTGGTATTCGCGTATAAATAACTGTACCTATATGTTCATACAACTCCACACCATTATCTTGCATTTTCTGCAGTGCGTATGTATGTACATATGTACTACAATGTAGGTATATACAGATCAAGAATACTTTGCAAACTTTAACCGTAACACATGCGCGCGGTTTGATCTACATTTTTATACGTCCAAAGTTTTTCACACGGGAAAATATATACCATAAATATATATGTACGTAGATGTATATAAATTTTATTCTGTTTACGATGATATGCTAAACTTTCTTCAGAAATATGTATCAACTATGTATATCGAATATATATCTTCTTCATTTTCGTCATATTTATTTAACCGAGCGAGAATTGGATCACTTTCTGTTTTTTCTTTTTTTTCCGCCGAAAAACTTACGCACATAAACTGGCTTATCAAATTTGATCGTTGAGGATAGTCGACATATTTTTTATGACGTATGTATTTTTTTTTTATTCAATATTAGAGGGTAAATAAATTAAGATTATATAACGCGAAGGAAATAGTAGAGCTGTTGTAAAATATCTAGAAAGAATTTTTTGGTCGAGATTGTTATATTTAGATTATTATACAATATAAAAAGATCAGAAATAACTCATGAAAATGTTATTATGAGTAATCGAAAAATAATTCAAACCCAATGAATTTATTAATGTAAAACTATAGTACGTGTGTACCGTAATCGTTTCAAGCAATTTGTATGTATAGTCTACGAATCGTAGAAAAATTTGTTGGAATACTATTTTTATTTATTTATTTTTTGACAATTTGTTATAAATTTTGGCATAGCATAGTCGGGCATTTTAACACTAAAGTCTTGCGATAGGAGATTCTGAAAAGCAATATGTTCGGCCTTTCCTGTCCCACGTGGATTTAAACGACACGTTTTATTGTGTCTTCTTGATGCTTCAGACCTTGCGGTCGTTAAAACCATGAGATTGGCTGGTCTGCAGGTCTAGGTCGACGATGTTCGATCTAGATCTAGATTTTATTTCGAATCAAGGCCAATGATGAATCCAAGTATTAAAAAAGTTTCGAAAAACTAATCGCCGTCCGTACGCTCGATCTGCAACGGCAAAATACATAGATATATACAACAGTTTCACACGCAGCATTCACGATGGAATTAAATGAAGCAAATTGAATCTAAATTGAAAAAGATAATTCCCCAATTCACGACGTAGATATAGAACATATGAACATGCCATCCATCGTAATTTTTTTAATCTTTTTTTTCTACTATATTCATGATATTTTGTAACGTTATATTTGACCCACGATATTATCACCTATATATGGCTATGTATGAATATAATAATCGCGTCGAGTTTTCGATCCCGCCGCAAAGTGTATACTTTTTGTAAATTTGATTGATGATTCTGTTTATAATCGCTAAATTGTTGCGAAAAATCTTTCATGCGAACCGAATTTGCAGAACATCCGGGAAATTATGTTAAAAGGGGTACGCAGCAGCTGCGTTTGATTAATTGTGTATTTCTTCTCAGAATTAAATATAATGTTGAAAAAAAAAAATAAAAAACTTCGAGCTAAATGCCTAGAAAAAATTTGAAAGTTCCAAAATTTGTAGAAAATTATATTATAGATAACGTGTGCTATATATTGATAGAGAGAAGATATTATTTCTCATTTTATATTTTCAATTCATATATGGAAAAAAAAGAAGAAAGACTTGTAACCAGATATAGTAACATTTATTAAGAATGATGTATAACACTAAAAATTGCGATTCGCAGGAACAATTTTACTGTCTATGTTGAATAATAGTGAGGATAATTTCTTATGAAAAATAATTTTTCGATTTCTAATTCGATTAGGTAGATAGGATGTTATATTGGTCATATGATTTCTACGGGTAACCCGCGTGATCGGGCGAGAACTTTCGAAGACAAGTAGGATAACGAACTACAAAGTTTTCCCGGGATTTATTGTGCAGTGTATATGAGATATTTTTAAGACGAACGAACATATGATTGAATATTTTTAAATCGAAATATTGAATTTGTCCCTGGAGCCAGAATTTCGGTATACCTATTCGTAAACACGTTATATTTAATATTTATAGATTTTCATATTTCCTGTTAGTCGCGACGTTCGTGTATTTTGACATATCTAATCAAGGAGGGTTTTAACTTGAAGTATACGCATAACCTTTTTTTCAATATGTCTCAATACCTTGACAAATTCACGTTCGCATATTCATTTTAATATCATATATATATACATAAATAACGCATGCACGTGTGTACAAATTATTTTTTTAACAAGATTATGTAATTTATTATGTCCGGATGACGTATAGAATAATATACGCATGTCGCATATTATATACAATACCATACGTTTTTTTCGCGACGTGTCAATGTCAATTTTTCAATCGATATGAATGAGTGAGCTTTCAAATTTATTTTTTACGCGTACGCGGTTGCCAAAAAGAAAAAAAAAACAAAAAAAAGATCCAGGTCGTTGTATACAATTTGAAAATTACTTTTCTTCAATTCCGCACCTATAACATAATCCTAATCGAAATACTGCGCACATCCGCATACATCTACGTCGTCTTCGAAATTTCATTTTATTGTATCTTTTTTCTCTTTCATTTTTTGTCTTTCATTTTTTGGGCGTAGTCTTTGACCGCGTAAGTACCGGTCGTTTATAATAATTAGCGATGCCGTCTAAAATAGACACACTAGGCTGCGGCGAGCAGAAGTCAGTTTATTCGTGCGGATGGTGTGCGATATACATGCAGCATAACGCGCGCATAGGAAAAATTGTTGGATAGGAAAGTGAGGAGACATCTCGACTACTATCTCTTTATAAATACTATAACTATAGTGTATAGTGAGTTATGTACAGATATTATTTTAGGTTGTCACGAAAGAATTTTAATTCCACGTTATTAAATTGCATGAATGCGACTTATGTAGAAGTATCGTTTAACTTTCGTCCGTGATTAAAGTTGTTCACTTATGGGATACAGCTGATAAAAAAAAAGAAATTGATACACTATATTTATAATATAAAATCAATCAAGTCGATTTGTGTACTACATGTATCTAATCGTAAAACATACCAGATCTAAGAATTCGCGGGCGTTGTTATATCCGCGTTTTGCGCAGGCCGCAGAAGAGTTCTAATTAATTGGAAGTCGATAATTGATTGAAAACATCTTGTTAATTTATGGTTACGTAGGTGGTCGTGGAATGCGGACCAGAATTTTTTTTTTTTTCCTTTTTTTTTGTACACATGACCTAATTGAAATCGTACATTTAGAAAAAAGATCGTCGTCGCATTGTTCAAGAGAAACAAAAAAAAAAAATTGTAAAATATTCAAAAATCAAATTAATTTTATAGGAAGGTTGAATAATATTTTATTCGAACAATATATACATATTTTTTTGTTTCTAACTACAGCTGAATAATTTCAAGTGATAGTTTAAAACCGCTTAATGATATGTACGATTATTTGAGTACGATGTTTTTCATTTCATTTTCAGAGCGGCACTCGGTCGAGTTTGCATGAAGCTGGTCGTTGTTATGGGAGTAACGTGGGTAGCGGACGTACTCTCTTGGGGTGTTGGAGGACCTCGATATCTCTGGTACTTTACGGATCTGATAAATGCTCTTCAAGGTGTTTTTATCTTCGCGGTGGTCGGTTGTCAACCTCAAGTTTGGGCTGCACTTAAAAGACTTTGCAACAGGAATCCACGCGCAAATGCTGGAAGACAGGGCAACGCTATGAGTACAACGAGTCACGGTATGCCGAGCATCGGCGACAGCGTCACGCAGAATCAGAGCACGAAAACAGTGCCGTTGGAAACTATCTGCTAAACAATCGCACCAAGAAGATATGTACGAATGAATAAGAACGAGGGCTGCAGGATGGAAACATTGAAAAAAAAAGGAGACTTTTATAAAAGTTGCCTTAACACCTCGAGATAACGATAAAAATCATCCCGCGACTTATACACACATATGTATGTTGCGCAGTAAAACAATATCAATCACCTCACGTAAAAGTAAGAAGAATTGCGTGATGGTAACCAATTTTTTTATCGATTCGTAATACCAATGACAATTGCCGCTTTTGTGAGGTCGAGGAAAAACGGGGGAAAAATTGAATTCCTCAAATAGCTATGATATAGACTTCGGTCTAGATTTTTTTTTCGTAAAACATGTGATCGGCATATCGGAAAATCTGATATCGCGTCATGATCGTAGAATCGAATATGATTTTCAAATGATCTGGCAAATTTTAAACGCTTTAAATATAAATTGGAATAACAATTATATTTATTTATTTATTTCTTTTTTTTCGTTACCTTCGTAGCCGCAATTTTATTTGTTGCAGCGATTTTTCGATTAGCTGAGCTTTGCACAATGGTTATATATGAATGCACGCGTTTATATACCCGCACCGGTGGTTTTGCCGCAACAGCCTTCAGCTAATCGTGATTGCTAATCTTCGACATTATAGTCACTGCTATACGTTATATCTATAGGTATAGTACAGAGTATAAGGCTACGTGATTGGCTGCATTCTTGGACGTTTTTCCGCGGTATCATTTTTTTTCTCGTTTTTTTTTTCTTCTAATTATAATTTTTCTAAAACCCGTCATATGAGATGCAAAAAAAAAGAAGAAAATAATCGTGACCTCAGTGTTATACTTATTAAGAAAAATTGTTTTATTTATTGTCTTATTCTTAAAAAAAAAAATCGAAAATAATTTATAGCGACTATTAATAATTGTGCGTGAATACTGAATTTATATACTTTGAACAATAAGAAAAAGAAAACCAAAAATCATTTTTTTCAAATTATCCATTATTATTATCATTATTATTATATCAATATGGTAAATGACGCGTTGAGCACAGAATAATATTGTCTTCTTGTTTTTCGTATATCATATTATCATTTGAATATGATAAAACAATAATAATAGCTATATATTATAGAAAACTATATAGTTACTGACAATACGGACGATGAAATTGCAATGCCTTTTGAAATGCCTTCATAACACGTCGGTGTTCATTAAAACAAAAACAAAAAAAAACAATTAAAAAGGAATATAAGGAAAAGCATAGCCGATTATATTCAATTAATTTTTGCGGATAATCGACGACCATCGTTATTGATAATAATAATTAAACAAGTAAAAAAAAAAAACTTTTCTTCGGCATTCATTGATACGATATGGGTAAATGAGTTCCAAGCAATGGAAATATGGCAGAAATATTGAAAAAGGAGTAATTTCAAAAAAAAAAAACTTTGAGAAGGTGTAATCACACCATCATTTTTTACACCTCGAATAGTATGTATGAAGTTGACAGAAAAAAAAAACGAAAATGCAAAGATGTGTAAGAATGGGATGACACATTTCATGCATCGCGCTATTATATGACGAATGTGCAGATGCTCCGTATAATGAATGGTGTAATTCGTACCTATATACATATTATCATTATATTCCCATACATACCTATCTGTATACTGTACATGTACAATTAAATAGTAAATAGTGAACTCATCAATTGTTTCTTCAGGTGCACTTCAAGACTGAACGCATAGCGTCATGACGTACAGTACTACACAGTGTTTTTACGTAGTTGAATCCTCTTAGTTTTCTTCATTTTTTACTTTTTTGTTCATCATTTTTTTATGATTTTCACTTTGTTTCTCTTCTTTCACGACGAATGATATATGTGATAACATAAACAATAAAAAAAAAACACGAGCGAACGCGCCTGCGAATTTATTATAAAAATTTAAAACGAAATTTTCAAAAGTTTTTGCTGAAATGACATTCGATTTCAAAAATAGATACGCATAATCAGGCGTCTTCGGCCATGTTTTATATGTTTTGATGTATGCTGTGTGTACTTTATAATTGAAAAACTATTATTTTTTATAGTACTCGTGCAGGTACCATGTAATTACTAATTATTTAAGTTGATTTTAGTTTAATTATGTTATATTATGCCGTTGGTTATTGTTGCTGTAAAGCAGCAGTAAAAGTGATGCGGTGTTTGGCGCAGCTGGTAATTCGTTGTTAAAACTTATTACAATTATTGTAGTTTTATTTCATGCATTACACTGAAACGATCATTGCACTACTTTAAATACAGTAAATATAATTCTTGTAAATAACATTAAATACACCTTATGTAGTTTAGTATTTGTATACTAATGTCCCATTGGCGGCACTTACTCCGATTAAAATTATACGATGTAACCTATAGACTCTTGCTTTTATATACATATACATAGTTGGTATAGGTATATAGGAAATATCACACTGAACATACAATAAAAAAAGTCTTAGATGCAAGATTCTCACGGCAAAACATAATTATTTATATGTGTATTATACCTATAATGAAGATGAATATTACATAAATATAAATACGTCAAAGAGGCTAGAATTTCGTTTTTTTTCTTTTTCAAGGTGAAATATCGTATTATAATTAAAATAAAACTTACCCAAAATTGCCGGGAGATTATTGCGGATATTGATAATAAGATATATAGCGTATAATCTAAATCGTATAGAGAAAACATTTTGGACTGTAAATTTATTGAACTATTACATAAGTACATAATATGACAAACTATGACACGCATAACGTAGTTCTTAGTATCCATTGTATAGTAGTTGAAAAAACGAGGGAGATTGTTGAAAAATAATTTTATCATAATTTATTTTAACTGTATAAGATATCTTTTAGTTTCTTCTCATTTCTTTTTTTTTCTGTTTCACACGTGCAGATGCATCAGTAAAATAATAGAATACTGTGAAAAATTTGTATCGTATATGTTTGTACACGATGTACGGTGGCTTGCCAGTAATTAGTTTTGGTCGATATTAAATGTAATATTTAAAACATAAAAATTAATATTATTATTACTGTATGGAGTTTTAGCAGTTAGGATTGAATAAAAAACTACTATTGAGGTACTTTAAAAATTGTCGATCATCGAAATGATTTCTCCTATAATTGAGCGAAATTTTTCAACAACCAAGAATACTGTCTCTAAAGTTTTGCATTCGCTCAAATATTTTTAATAACGATTATCATTGTGTAGGTTATGAAAAACGAAAAAAAGAACAAGTAATTTTGCGAATGTGAATATTTGAGAATTGAATTTCGTTTAGAGAAATTAGTTCCTTGATTACAATTGATATGTATATCTATAAGTGTAAACTGTAAACTCATGTCTGGCCAAAGTACGCTCAGCGCTATTTAATTATCTAATTTACATGTTATAGATACTTATGCGTATTACTATGAATTTATAACTGTGAAATACTATTTGACTATAGGACGCCGTACGTCGACGTAATCAGAAACGTGAAAAATAAAAGATTAATAAAATACTCTAGTGTTCACTTTGTACGAATTCAATTATAATTATGATCGTGTTGCACAATGTAATGAAAATAAACGATATCTACGGACAAAAAAATAAACTAAGTATAAATAAATTTAACGTATGTACAACAGGAGGGAAATTATACATTTCACAAGCTCATTAGGTACCCGAAACTCATTAGCATGATCTCGCCATTGAATCGATGAAACATTTAATAGAAGATACATCTATCTCCAATACTTCCTTAGTGCTTGGCGACTTTGCAGGAAAAATCCAGGTGAATTTAGTGAATGCATCCACGATCACTAAAAAGTCTCGGGATCATATTAAGAAATTCTTCCGACTGTACTTGTTGGTGGATAAGAAACGAGGGTTCTGAACAAAGGTAAGCCACAATTTTGCACGACCTACCTCATCCGCCGAGGGATTTCCTGTAAATAAACTGTGGAATCATACCGATTTTATACCTGTTTTACCGATCTCAAATATTCCGGATACGAATCGTTCATGTACCGATGTACTACTTTGCCGATCGATCGATGGGTAACCGATACCGAAAAAGGATACTTCGTGGCGGGAAAAACCATTGCAGGAAATTCTTAGAAAGGGCGAGGCTCATGACCATCTTTCATTCTTCTTTTATTTTTTTTTGGTTTTATTTCTTTCCTTTATACTACTTTCATTAATGTTGAGTTTTCTTTTTTTTGTTCGTGTAATTTCATTCAATTCAATCTCACAAAATTTTTGTTTCCGTTTTTTATTTGTATCCTCACAATTTTACCACATGAAAAAAATTCTTTGGTAATTTTAATTTTAGGTAAATTGTATATAAATAAAATTTCCGAATGGTTCTTAAAATTTTTTTTTCATATACAAAGTACGTAAACTCAGTCATGCGTCGATCCGCTTGGTTGATAAAATTCGTCTCCGATTTCGGCTAATCCACTTGCTGACTCTCAATATCCGATGATTGTACCGGTTGATTTTTGGATTGGTCATGCAAAGATCTGGTTGATTGATATGATTTGCCATTTTTCTGATATTTGCTGGGTCGCTTACCAATCTCTGATCTCGGCTAATTCGCCGGCCGATCGACCAACCGACCCGCTCTAATTTCTCTCTATTTACCGATCCAATGAACTTTGTTTTTTTTATCAACCTCATCAACATCAGTTATTTCATCTGTGCTGGTAACAACCCTAACTAAGTACGGTAACCCGATGAATCGATAGAGTGTTTACGTATCGACCACCAAAGACTCACAAGGTGAAAAGGGCAGATGGGTACAAGAGAAAACGAATGACCAATTAGTAAAGTTTGGCACCAGTAATGAGAAATGAGAAAGAGTATGGCTGTGTGCGAATAACTACTGACCAATACAGTGGATCCACTTGTATCGTAGATGTCGTATTAAGCGTCATTTACATCTTTGTAAATGTGCGTTATCAGATTATGAATAAATTACTTCGTTTATTAAAATTTGATTCCAACCACGCAGTGAGAAAGGCAATCGATTCGAAGCAGGAAGAATTAACCGAATCTGAGAAGGCTAGTATACTAGAAGCAGTAAACCATTTGCCCTTCCAGTTCTATCTTCTTGGAGACAAACTCTCAGCCACAGACGTTCTAAAGTACGCCATTGTTCGAGTCTAGGAGGAGGGGATGAGCGTTTAAAAAGTTCAGAAATCTTGGGATGTTGCACTCGTACACCTCACATCCTCACCGCTAGCAGATCGTGCTTATACAGTTGAACCGTGTTACGATATCAAACATCGCTCAAGGTAATCATACCAAAGTTTTCCCAAATAAATTATAAAATTTTCGAATTCTATTGTTGATTTACTAAATTGAAAATTATTATTTTTCAGAATCATACAATATGAACTTCGCCAAAATAAACAATACCAGCCGTTTGGAGGACTCGACACCGACGAAAAAAATGTCTGAACTCGAAATACGACATAACCGGGTTGAAGATGGTCAAAACCAAATTCGGATCAAGGGTTCTCGCCACAATTGATGCCGAATTTGTGGTTTTTCTACCGCCAAGAATCGCCAACGTTCTGGAGCAGAATCCAGAGGAATTCCAACGAATGCGCAATGCGGCTTTGGAAAATACGATCCAAATCGATTATCTTGGCGGTCCTCATAATAAATGTCAATTTCTTAACAAAATGTAAATGTAAAGAAAAAATGCTGTATATATTTTTATTGTTGCCAAATAACAAGTTGCCAAAATTAGTAATTTTAACAACAACTTTAATTATTATACTATGGCAATTATGCATACCATGCGTCGCTGCAATATCCATCATCTTCCGAATCCGAGTCCTCCCACCCAATGTGGTGCATATATGCTAAACGATCTCGAAGATCGTCGCAAAAACTGTAGGTCGGTTCATACGGCATGTGGAACCGATCACCTATTCTTTTGAACCTATTCTTTTGAAATATTGGTGGTTCACCTCAAGAACCGCGGTAACCCCATCGATGGTTACCATGGTGCCATCGACACCACTCAAACGATTGTCGACCTCGTTGAACACCTGCTCGTCGACCATTTCCATTAAATTTTCAACCAGTCTTAGGCGACTCACCCACGCATAAAGAAATATCCAATGACTCAAGAGATCAACCTGAAACAAGAGGGGTGGGCTTTTACCATCAAGGGAAAACCATAGTCTGACCCTCGATTTTTTTCCCATATGGTCACACGCGCATCTAATGAGCGGTCGTTGGGTCTTCTCAAGCAATCTTAGTATTCGTCAAGTGAAAAAATTAACTTTGAGAAATCATGGATAAAGAAATATATATGGATCTCGTTAAGTCCATGGAAAATGCGTACAACTTGATATCTACGCTAGATCCCGAGGAGGCTACTGTGGATATTATCACACGCTGGCGTAATATTGGACTTCAGAATATTGAGTCTCTGGGTAATATTCTAATCCAATCACACATGAATGTTGCTGAAAAACAGCAAATTCAGCACATCATTTCATTACTTCGATCATGGGATGTGAAGTTTGAACAACAACAACAACGTATGAACACTGTGGGTGGCAACATCGGAAGCAGCAGCAGCAGTGATGATGTGACGGGTAATTTTCAAGATTCTGTTCGGTGGGATGATATGAGAAGTGCTTTCGGAAGTCGAATCCGCACCGGTGTTGTCACGAATCTTCGACACAAGGACTTGGGAAGGTTTTTGGTAGATGCTGGAATAGTGACAATAGACCGTTTGAAAAATGAGCTGCGCAACGATGGTAATATTAAAGTGAACGCGAAACTCTCCTGTAAATTCGAAAATGTCAAGGATGATGCGGTCAATATCGAAATAAAGCATTTCAACACGCGGAATGCAACGATATTCGCATCAACCGATCTAAAAAAATGGTTTGACGAGAAAATACAGGATCCTCTGCTTGTCATGGTTGAGGATTTTGAGCAACGTGATTCGGGCTGGACCATGATTGAGATCATCAATGTGGTGATCTGCATCAACCGGTACGAGCCTCTTCGTGGTGGTCTCTCCACATTCATCGATCTACCGGCGGATATTCAACAGAAGAAGGCTGTGGTCAACGTACAGAACAACGATGATCGATGCTTTCTATAGTCTGTCGCTGCTGCCCTCCATCCTGCAAACACGAACGTAAGCAGAACGCGAAGCTATCAGCGGTATATCTCCGAGTTGAATTGCGCAGGTATAAAATTTCCCACAACCTTACGATGTGTGGAAAAATTTGAAAAATTAAACAATTCAAGAATTAATGTATATGGGATTGAATCCGAAACATTTTCAAACGGTGCAAGGTCGAAAAAAAGCGTCATCGTGCCGCTTTATCTGAGTAAAAATTTAATACACACTAATGTTGACACGATTCACTTACTAATGATGGAGAGTAATAGCGAAATGGGTGATGATGATGATGACGATGAGTTAGATCATTTTGAGTCAAGATTTCATTTTGCTTGGATTAAAAATCTTTCGCGTTTGCTGGGTAAACAATTATCGAATCACAATGGCCGACAATTTTTGTGTGATAGATGTTTGTGTCATTATGGTACACAGACCATCTATGAAAATCATAGGCAGGATTGTGTGCGATTAAATAAAGTTAGGATGGACTTCCCGAAAAAGAAAAATTTGGAATTTTCAAATCACCAAAATAAAGGGGTTGTACCGTTTGTTGTTTACGCAGATCTTGAATGTATTTTAAGACCAGATATAAACAACTCTCAAGAGCATATTCCACATAGTGCGGCATACTATGTACACTGCTCCTATGATGATAAATTATCAGAGTATAAGAGTAAGCGAGGGCCGCATTGCATTGAATGGTTCATAGAGCAGCTTCGCGAATTATCAATCCGAGTTGAGTCATATATAAAGAATATCATTCCAATGGAGAATCTAACTCAAACTCAGCGTGATCGTCACATGCGCGCTAAAAACTGGTATATCTGCGAAAAACCGTTCGCACCGGATGAAAAGAAATGTCGCGATCACTGCCATTTTACTGGAAAATATCGCGGGGCTGCTCATAATCGTTGTAATTTGAATTTTAAAAATACACATGCGATATCAGTGGTGTTTCATAATTTGTCTAGTTATGATTCACACTTCCTGATCAAATCACTAGCTCTAACTTTTCCGGGTGAAATCACACTGTTGCCTGTTAATAAAGAAAAGTATATATCATTTACAAAGAAGGTTGATGGTACTATGATGAACTTAAGATTTATAGATTCCGCACGATTTATGGCAAGTAGTATCGAAAAACTAGCATCATACGTTGATTGTGCGAACAAAAAAATTACACGCAAATTTTACGAAGATTGTGAAAAATTTAATTTAGTGATTCGCAAAGGTGTTTTCCCATATGAGTATATCGATTGTTGGGAAAAACTCGATGAATCAAAGTTACCCAACAAACAAGATTTTTATTCACAACTGACCGATTCTCATATAACCGAGGAGGATTATGAACATGCAAAAAATGTTTGGAATAAATTTAATTTGACATCGTTAGGGGAGTATTCCGATTTATATTTAAAAACCGATGTGTTGTTATTAGCTGATATATTTGAGAACTTTCGCGATAGTTGCTTCAAAACATATGACTTAGATCCGTTACATTACTATACAGCACCGGGGCTTGCTTTCGATGCGATGTTGAAACAAACAAAGGCCAATTTGCAACTTTTGGATGACTCTGAAATGATATTGTTAATTGAAAAAAGTATCAGGGGTGGTGTCGCACAATGTTCGAATCGTCATGCCAAGGTGAACAATCGATTTATGGGTGAGGATTTCGATTCTAGTAAAGAGGAATCATACCTGATGTATTTCGATGTTAACAATCTCTATGCAGCGGCAATGAGTGACCATTTGCCCTGCGGTGCATTCGAGTGGGAACATAATCCCATCGATGTAATAAGTCATCCAAATAATTCTGAAATTGGTTATATTCTCAAGGTCGATCTTGATTACCCCACAAAGCTTCACGATCAACATAAAGATTTACCGCTCTGTCCCGAGCACTACATACCACCGGGTAGTAAAATTCCAAAACTTGCAACAACACTTTTAAGTAAACGAAAATATGTCATCCATTATCGCAATTTAAAACAATGTTTAAATTTGGGGATGCAGCGGGTGAAGGTTCATAGAGTTCTAAAATTCGCACAATCTCTGTGGGTGAGTGTAGGGAACAGAAGTGCCATCAAAACGTCCGGTGGACTGAAGTTCTTCCCACAGTCCTGCTGGGCATCCGCTGTGCCTGGAAGGAAGACCTGCAGGCAACTACAGCTGAACTTTTATACGGAGAACCACTTCGTCTACCAGGTGAATTTCTGACTCCACGAGCATCACACCATGATGCGGACAACGTTGCGGATTTCGTCAAGGAATTACGTCAACACCTGCAGAATTTACGTCCATCGAGTGTCGCTCATCACGGCGAACACAAAATTTTTGTATTCAAAGATCTCGCAACAACTGATCAGGTCTTCATTCGCCACGATGGCCCGAGAGGACCATTGCAGCAACCGTACGATGGACCCTTTGAAGTGGTAAAGCGAAACGACAAAACATTCGTCGTGCACATCAGAGGTCGTAACGTCACGGTAACCATCGACCGATTAAAACCAGCCTACGTAATGGCTGACAACACCAGCGAGAATGATCCGATAAACAAATCCACCGAAGTCGGCAAGAATGATGATTTCGCGTCGCCAACAGAGCCTACTCAAGGAACAACCAGCAACCTGGAGAAGCATTGTACCCGTTCAGGCAGGCGTGTTCGTTTCACGGACCGCTTCCAAGCAGGATTTTCGTGATTCTTAATCACTGGCAGGGGGGTACTGTGGGGTACACCTCCACATACGCTTCTGCCAGCTAGCCTAACACAGATGCGCATGTACACACACATATACATTACATTCTCACACATACTTGGAAACACCAAACATGATTGTATATACTCACTCCGGTCAAGCTTTTCAAATTGTAAATAATTTCTATTTTTTCTATACATTTCTATCCTTTTCGCTAGGTCTCGAACTTTCACCATTTCGCTACCCGTTCCCGGTTTCCTTCGCTAGTACCTGGTCCCGGGACCGGCGACCCGCAGGCCCACGATGGCAATATAAAATCTGGCTTGTATGTTTACATAGATTTGAATACCAACATGCGCAAGCAATCGAAAAATGAATTCGAGAAAAATTTCTATAAGTTAATGAATAATGCAGTCTTCGGTAAAACAATGGAGAATGTGCGAATGCACAAAAATGCGAAACTTGTCACAAAATGGGGTGGTAGGGGTGGTGCGAGAGCTCTTATTGCAAAACCAAATTTCAACAGCTGCGTAATATTTGATGATGATAAGGTGATAATAGAGTTGAATCGCACCAATGTATATTTCAATAAACCCATATACATTGGTGCTGTAATTCTCGATTTATCTAAAATCATTCTGTACGACTTTCATTATAATTATGTAAAGCAAAAGTTCTCAAATCATCAGGCGAAATTAATGCACACGGATACTGACAGCCTAATCTATCATTTTAATGTACCAAATATTTATGATATAATCAAACGTGATGTGGATACAATGTACGATACTTCAGACTATCCGCCCAATAATGTGTATGGTAGCCCATTGAAAAATAAAAAATGTTTGGGTTTAATGAAAGATGAAAACAGTGGTAAGATCATGACAGAGTTCATTGGATTATGCGCAAAACTGTACACATTCACAACAATCGGTGAGAGTGATAAAAAACGGGCAAAAGGTGTTAAGGGTTCTACATTGAAAAGTATCACGTTTGATGATTGTGAAAGATGTCTCAATGAGTATAAGAATCTGGTTAAGCCGCAAGGTATGATAAGAAGTAAAGAACACAGAGTCAGCACCATTATACAAAATAAATTAGCTTTAAGTTGGCGTGATGACAAACGAAATTTGATACAAGGCAAAACTGATACACTACCATGGAGCTACCAAGAAAAAGCTATAAACAGACGTTTGACATTAGGCTGTAATGTCTCTCCGCAGGATCGTACAGTAAATTGACGCGGTGAACAACTTCGACCCCCGAATCTACCAAAGATACCGAACCGTCGTAAAATATTTCGTTGACGCTAGCCAACTTATCCATTTCAAATACGATGATCGCCATCCCTTCTCGCGCCAAGTTTTCCTGATAGCTGGAGATTTCGTGAACTCCGCATCCTTCCTCTGAATTTTCGACATCGCTTTCCGCCATTAATCGCTGCGCTTCGCTACGCTGGAGAGCGCGAAATTCGGGAATTGGATGGCTTCGAAACGTTGATGTAATTCCCCGCTGCGTACGGTCCCAATCTAGTATTACACGTGCTAGATACAAACCGTCGTTGTTATCGATATTTACAATAGATCTCTTGCTGACCAGTGTTCTGTTATTCAATACAGTCTTACCGCGTCCGGCCGGAACTTTGACGGTATGCACAGTCACCGTAAATAATTTATCCACTTCGAAATCAGACGCGCTTTGTGTCACGCTAGAAACCAGCTTCCAGAAATCGCTATACGCGGAGTCACGAATCGGCCGAAACGATAACCATTATAAATTATTATCCTTTGTGGGACACAACATATCCCGCATGACTGAGATAAATATCCCATATTTGAAAAAAAAATCGGTAAGTAGGCAAACAGAGATCGGAGGTCGGTGAATGAATTAGCCGCAATCTAATATGAGATAAGCGAACCGGTAGATATCAAAAACGGTTGGTTGATCAGTGAAAATCGGCTGGTTGATCGGTGAAAATCGGCTGGTTGATCGGTGAAAATCGGCAAGTAGATTATCTGAAATCGGAGACGGATTTATCGACCAAGTGGATCGACGCATGACCAATGCTAATTGGCAGTTTGCGGTATCGGTTGTATATCGATCGGTTGATGAGGTACGTTGGTACATGAACGCTTCGGATGCGAAATATTTCAGATCGGTAAAACAGGTATCGAATCGGTATAATTCCTCAGTTTCTTTACAGGTATACCTCGACCAGTAAAGTAGGGTAGGTAAAATTGGGGCTTACCTTGGTCCAGAACTCCCGTTTCCCATCTACTCTTGTTTTTTGGATCCATTAATGGACGGAATACAATTCCGAATGTATGTCTCGATCTTCTTCTTCCTTTGGGTGAACGATTAATTTCTTGAAATCATTTCCTCTGTATCCATCACGCCGGAATGTCCAATTTCGTGACACTGTTGGATGATTTCCGTCCGCATTGCTTTTGGTACAACTAGTCGTTTCGATTCGCCTATGTAGACGATGTTGTTCTCTAGCGGAAAATCCTCGTATGTCTTCGTTTATAATAGTCGTTTCAGAGTCTTCAAGTTCTCGTCCGTCATTTGCGCTCGTTCCATCCGCTTGATAATCGTGCCTTTGATTATTATTAGGACTCCGGGCGGGCTTTTACATAAACTTCTTAACAGCTTCGATTATTCGTAGCTATGGTATTTCTTTTCTGCGTCTGTCGTCTTTAGGCTTATGAAGCACGCCGGATGGCATAGGTGGTCTTCAGGGCTTCTCTGCATCAAGGTCGCTCCGTAACCCTCTTTCGATGCGTCCGTATGTAACCCCGTCTCTACGTTTGGATTGTAAATCTGAAGATTGGTCTTCTATCACTGGCACTGGAAAATGGTCTTTCATGAATGTGTCACGTAAGTCCTCTTACGTCGTCTTCTGGTATGATTATTGCTAGTAGGTTCCTTGCCTCTGCCTCCAGCTAGATCACCTGTGCTTGTCGTCCTTCAATTCGGAATTCTGCGTGTCCAAGCAAATCGTTACCTAATAATGCTCTTACTGGGATCGCATCTTTTTGTGCGACGTGAAATGTTAGTGAATTCATCATCCTGTTGATCTCTGTTTCCATCATCGTTGTCACGGGAGTCGTCAACTGTAAGTACGCATCCCTTGTTCGCAGGTCAATCGCACTCTTCTCGGCTAACCGTTCGCTTCGTCTCTCTCCCACGCGGCTTGGGTTAGGGTCCCTATTACCCTTCGTCTTCGGTCGTCTTCGTTTCCTTCCGTCCATCTTGGTTTTTTTTCTGGTTTCTCTCTTGGCTTGGCGTCGATTTTTGAATGGCGTCGGTTTTTTCTTGGCGTCGTTTTTAGCTTGGCGTCGGTTTTTGCTTGGCGTCTGTTTTTACTTGGCGTTGTTTCTACTCCTTTTCGTCTTTGCGTCTTTTCGGTTTTTCATCTTTTCGTCTTCTCGTCTTTTCGGCTTTCCGTCTCTTCGTCTTTTCGTCTTTTCATCTATCTTTCTTTTAATTAATTAATCGTCAAAATCTTATCATATTCGTCTGCACTTACGGATTGGTCTTGTCTTTACGCCATCAGTATAATATGTACCATGTCCGAGCGTCTTCGCGTCTCGGCTCGGCTTAGCGGTTCTTCTTTTTGCATCACTTACACTTCACTACTTTCAAACCCTTATTTTCTCTAGATCCCCGTTGAGCACCCACCGTTAGTGTTTTTATGTGGGATAATTGTGGAGATTGAAGGATTAAAAAATCGGTGATACACTTTTCACATTATATCAAATCAATCAACAATCTTATTCGCTGCTAATGATTACACATCTTTGCTGTTCGGTGTCCACTTTTGAAGTAACTACACCCTCAACTACCTTCGGCACCCAAGCGCTCATAAACTTATTCGCAGGTCAATTGCACTCTTCTCGGCTAACCGTCTCTCTCCCACGCGGCGTGGGTCAGGGTCCCTTTTACCCTTCGTCTTCGGTCATCTTCGCTTCCTTCTGTCTGTCTTGGTTTTCCTTTGTTCTGGTGTCTCTCCTGGCTTGGCGTCGTTTTCGGCTTAGCGTCGGTTTTTACTTGGCGTCGTTTTTAGCTTGGCGTCGGTTTTTTCTTGGCGTCATTTCTACTGCTTTTCGTCTATCTTTCTTTTAATTGATTAATCGTCAAAATCTCATCGCATTTGTCTGCACTTACGGCTTGGTCTTGTTTTTACGCCATCAGTATGTACTGTTGGAACATCTTCGCGTCTCGACTCGGCTTGGCGTTTTTTTTTTTAGCGTCACTTACACACTGCTTCAAACCCTTATTTTCTCCACATCCCGGTTGAGCCCCCAAAGTTTATAGTGTTTTTATGTCGGATAATTGTGGAGATTGAAAGATTGAAAAATCGGTGAAAAATTTTCACATTATAACAAAACAATCAACAATCTTATCCGCTGCTGATGATTACACGTCTTTGCTGTTCGCTTTCCGCTTTTGAAGTAACTACACCCTCAACTACCTTCGGCACCCAAGCGCTCATAAACTTATTCGCAGGTCAATTGCACTCTTCTCGGCTAACCGTCTCTCTCCCACGCGGCGTGGGTCAGGGTCCCTTTTACCCTTCGTCTTCGGTCATCTTCGCTTCCTTCTGTCTGTCTTGGTTTTCCTTTGTTCTGGTGTCTCTCCTGGCTTGGCGTCGTTTTCGGCTTAGCGTCGGTTTTTACTTGGCGTCGGTTTTTTCTTGGCGTCATTTCTACTGCTTTTCGTCTATCTTTCTTTTAATTGATCAATCGTCAAAATCTCATCGCATTTGTCTGCACTTACGGCTTGGTCTTGTTTTTACGCCATCAGTATGTACTGTTGGAACATCTTCGCGTCTCGACTCGGCTCGGCGGTTTTTTTTTAGCGTCACTTACACACTGCTTCAAACCCTTATTTTCTCCAGATCCCGGTTGAGCCCCCAAAGTTTATAGTGTTTTTATGTCGGATAATTGTGGAGATTGAAAGATTGAAAAATCGGTGAAAAATTTTCACATTATAACAAAACAATCAACAATCTTATTCGCTGCTGATGATTACACGTCTTTGCTGTTCGCTTTCCACTTTTGAAGTAACTACACCTTCAACTACCCTCGGCACCCAAGCCAACCAAGCACTCATAAACTTGTTCTGTCTCACTCTCATACCTACACCTCACTCCCTTTGTCTCAATCGCAGTTTGCGTTCTTCCTTCTTTTTTCGCGCTCATGCATTCGGGTCTCTTATTCTCTCTAAGATTCTTGACAATTCTTGCCGTTTATATCTCTTTCATACTCACATCTTCATCTATTCGTCTATTCACTCATACCAAAATCCTACATATCTGTATGTAGTTGGATGCACACAAAAAGCAAATGCAGTCGATGTTTGAAGAAAAAAAACTATCTATATACATACATGAAGATAATAGTAATATCGTAACCGCAACTCATAGACCACTATTATATCGATTTGTACACCATTCCTATACGGTGTAACGTGATCAGTGTTTACACAACGACAATTTTCAATCAAATTGTTAAAAAACATATATAGTACGGCGTGATTTTTAGTTTTTTTTTTGGATCAATAAATTTAAAAATATTGTTCTTGAGGCATAATGGAGCTGAAGTTTATTTATTTATTTACTTTTTGAAAGCTATTTTAAAATTAAAACGTTCGAGCTTTTCAACGAAATAAAAATAGACCATATTTTTTGCTTTGATTCCAGCACCGAAGTTTAAAACCTACGGTCGCGACTCGCGATGCAATGTGGTACTATAGAGGCTGTGTATGCATGTTGTCACAGTAATAATCTTTGTTCGAAAAAAGAGTAGTATACCTATAGGGTCGTAATGAGTGAACGTCACTTCCTACAAAAGCATTCTGCAGTACACGTCTGAAGACCCGTTATGAAAATGAGAGCAGTAAAAAGGCGGAGAGGAACTGCAGGGCTGAGCATTCAGTTAATCAATCAACTGCACGGAATTGTGTATTTACACAGCTGAAGCAATAGCTGGAGGTTTTTCCTTTTCCCTTCGATATGAAGTGCACCAAAATAGAAGAACATGCTCTAATAGTCGTATCGAATTGAGATACTCCAAACAGCAACTTTGACCAATAATTCGTACAAAAGTTTGAACAACAGTTTAAATGTGGTTCAGAAAGCTTAATGATGGTTAAACGAATCACAATATAAGTTGAACAAAAATAATTTCTCTTTATTAATATCCCTAGTAAACAGATGTTTTACAGATGCTGTACTGATTGAACGTCAGGGTTTAGTTTGACATAGCGTAACAAACGCAGTATAGCTGATGGAGTTACTCCAGGTATTCTACTGGCCGCAGCGATCTGAAATACAGGTTGGTGATCAAAATCATCTCAACTCTGAGTAAACTAAAATTCAGGCGAAGAATGAATAGTGAACACTCATTAAATAAATCAACTCTGCTCACAGTTTGCGGTTGAGCCATCATCAGTTGCTCCCTCTCTTCAAACGATAAACTCAAATAACACCTACGGAGCATTAGAAATTATTTATGGTCGTATCGGATCTCCTGTCTCCGTTAGGAAAAATAATAATAATAATAAATGCTGATGAAAGGCGATGTAGGTTCGATACTCACGACGCATAGTCGATGGTTGGTGGGATAAGCATTTCCTCGTTTTTCCGTACTTCCATAACATCGTTCATCTGCTGTTGAACCGCGTGTGAGTAGATAGCATGGATCTGAAAATTAATGTATGTGTAATCCTGGTAGCATAAGCTCAAAAAATACAACACTGGCATTCTCTAAGAACAAGGATCTACCTGTAATCGGTTGTTCAGGACAGGGTCCATCTGTAGCTCTCCGAAAACATCGGGCAATGCACTCCGGAGTGCTTCAACAGTGACGTTTTGGTCTGATCTACTTAGCATATCAAAAGCAGTTTTTGAGTCAGGAGATTTGGTCAGCTTTATTTCCAGAAGATTTTGCCATTGTCTCGCCGATTTCTTAATCGACTTCAGTAAATCTTCTGCATCCTGCAGCTGCCTTTTGACACTTTGCATCTTCTCCAATCTTTTTTTGGATACGCAACCTGATGCATAACCTTTCTCTGTGAGCCTTTGATCCGCGTTATCGGGTCGTAAGCTAACTCGAAATTCTGCTCTACTAGTAAACATTCTGTATGGTTCAGACGTCCCTTGAGTTGTGAGGTCATCGATCAGAACGCCAATGTAGCCTTCGGTTCGATTTATTATTAAAGGTGGTTTGTTTAGCACCTATGAATTAATTTACTTTTCTAACTGTGTTTACTTGAATTTATGTGCTTAAATCGAATAACACTTGATAATAATTAACGTCCGTAATTACCTTGGCAGCTGCATTCACTCCAGCAACGATTCCCTGAGCAGCAGCCTCCTCATAACCGGTGGTGCCATTTATTTGGCCAGCCAAAAATAGCCCTGCGACTCTTCTAGTTTCTAACTGATAAGTCAGTTCTCTTGGATCTATAAAATCGTATGTGACACCATAACCTGGCTGTGCTGTTAGTAAAAAAACAAAATAGGTATTTATCAGCATTTATCTTAAGATCAAGCAAATGAAATCAGAAATTCTTATACCAACCCATTTCTGCATTTTCTAGGCCAATAATGCACCTGATGAGCTCTGCCTGTTTTTCAGCAGGAAGAGTGCAAGAAAGCCCACTTGGGTAGATTAACGGAGAATCCAGTCCCTCTGGTTCAAGCCAAATCTGATGGTTAAGACTACTGAATTTGAGAATCTTACTCTCGATACTGGGACAGTATCTCGGGCCAGTTACTTCTTCTGTTACGTGGGTGTTGCAGTGAAGATTATCTCGTACAATCTGTGCTACCTTATCTCCCGTAAGGGTAAGATGGCAGGGTAGCTGGTCTTCTGGTTTGATCCAGACAGAATTACTCATGAAGGAAAATGGCTCCGGTGGATTATCAGCACTGTGACGATCGCACTTTGTAAAATCAATAGTGGATTTTACTATTCTTGGAGGAGTTCCTACACAGAACCAACAAACGAAATTAAAGCTGTGGATTGGAAGTGATAATAATAAAGTGAGAATTAGCGTACCGGTCCTCAATCTTCCCATTCTAAATCCAAGCGCTTCTAGTGTGTTAGCCAAACCAATGCTTGGCTCATCTCCTATTCTTCCTGCAGGTTTTTTTTCAATGCCGATATTAATTTGCCCTTTTAAGAACGTTCCTGTTGTTATCACTACCGATTTGCTAATTATTTTCGTACCATCTTCTGCAATGAATAATTCAATTAGGAAGAAATAAAAAGTAGTGAGTGATGTGATCATTACAGTACTAAGGTAACCAACGCACTGAGTACAACTCCACAACATTTCAGAGAGTCTTCACTAAGAATAAGATCTTCCACCGGGGATTCAGTAACATGTAAGTTCTCTGTTGAGAATAGTTCAGCTTGAAGATGTTTTTTGTATAATCCTCGGTCTATTTGGGCTCTCAGGCCCCATACCGCAGGACCTTTTCTGCGATTCAATATTTTGTAATGTATTCCAGAAATGTCACAAATACGACAACAAATACCATCCAGCGCGTCCACCTCCCGCATCAGATGCCCTTTTCCAATTCCACCAAACGACGGATTGCAAGACATCTCCCCTATTGGAATGAAGACTTCTGTCTAATCTCACTCAACCAGAACCATACAAAATCATTCGACCTTCACAACATACCCACAGTACTTTTCTTGTGGGTAACAAGCAGAGTTTT
Source organism: Athalia circularis (assembly GCA_963978495.1). Lineage (NCBI taxonomy): Eukaryota > Metazoa > Arthropoda > Insecta > Hymenoptera > Athaliidae > Athalia > Athalia circularis. The sequence goes on from OZ021702.1 coordinate 24,075,032, forward strand.
TGCCCCCATCCTGGCTGCAGCAGCGCAAGCTTCTGTTCCCGCATGTCCACCTCCAATGACGATGACGTCAAATTTTTCTTTGCAACTATCATTGATAAATGTTCTAATCGAGCACTTGTATAATTGATTACATTTAAGATTAAATATGGAGTTTTTCAACTGAGAAATAGACATTGTCTATTGATTTCTTGCCATAGATTCACTAGCCAATTTGCAGTTTGCAAGAGTCTATTAATTAGCAGAACTTAACTCAGGGTAGAAAAAATTGAATGAATTTTTTAGGAGATATCTGGAATTTAAGAACAAGCTAGAGATAAGTTCCCATAGTTATTATGAAAGACACTATCCACCACAGATAATTCTTCAGTATTACGAAATTCGTAACACTACAACTATTAACTAGCTACGAAGTAATCAGCATCTCTGAGCTTTTTGTAAAAAGTGATGAATTTCAGAGCATCCTGAATCTTAGGAATAATAAATTGTTGGCAGAATTCTTCCTTACTAAAAAACACTAAATCTTTGAACTTTAAAGCCTCTAAAAATTCGAGCACAAAATCAAAGCAGTTCAATGTGTCTTCTCTATAGTTTATCGAGGACCATTTTCTATTGTTACGTGTTCTCTTCAAAATTTGATCCCAGTGGTCTGTCCAGGACTGAGGTACAATTTTCAATGCCAAGCAGTTTTCCCAATTCAAAAAATCGTCTCCTATTATCCCAGGCTTATCAAACTCCCATATAAAACCTTCGGAATCTACAATTCCTATATGTAAGTCATCAGTGACATTATAATCATCCAAAAAATTCCCAATCGATGGTCTTATCACAACAGTAACCGGAGAATCTTTTGCCTTAGTAAAGGGATATGGTAATCTAAAAGGTTCTAATTCATAATCAACTATCGCTAAGTTGCAGAGAGGACAATTATCCGGTACTTGCTTACAGAATATAGCTTTCGAACAGCAGTGTTTAAAACAGATCACACAAGGTTCGAAATCCATCAGACTTGACTGTTTTCGAGTTTCAAAAACTTAGTTTTAAAAATCAGATTATTATATACAGTCGATTAGGTCAAATCAAACCAATCAAATCAAGATGGGACAGGTCAGATAAGATTTAGGTTAGCTGAGGATAATTCAGGTTGCTTTTCGGAGATTAATAATATCCTGGCGAGCAACTTTGGGTTTCAAATAATATACGTTATGTATATTCAAAATTATTTATCACACATTCACTATTCTATACACTTTGCTCACAGTTCAACTAACTTCAATGAAAAAAAACTACCGCACAACATTCAGAAGTATTGTCAACGGCATTGTTAAAAAACGTAGTCTGCTGTCTGCTTTGGAAAGTAGTCTGCTCTTGGCGGCCTTCAAAAACAACCGTCAGTTCCAAATCCAAATGTCAAAGGCTTCTTTTTCACCAGTCGGCGAATCCGCTGCTACATAACTCGCTGCTGCATAAACAATTCTCTAGTAGATGTATATTTGATAAATCAAGTGAATATAGCTGCCTTCTTTATTGGCAAAACTCGCTTTTCGGAATCCCGAAGCGCCCGAAGTTCCAACATGAAGCGTTTTATACCCTGTATATAGTTTGCCTAGAAACCGTGTGCGTCAGGCGCGCTGTGGTAGTTGTTAGTCGCAGCTGATCCACCGGCCAGTGTAGTTCGGTGGTGAAATACACCTGTTCTCGGTAGAGTTCGTACAGTGCGGTTTGCGCGGACTTTTGATACGGTGTGTTTTGTCCCTATCCGAAGTGGTGTAGGAGGTGGCTTCCCGTATCTATTAATCTCGGACACTGTCCATAACGCGGGTAAATTTGCCGAGAAAATTGGCGAGTAGCGAAGAGCGTCAGCAGCTGGTTTGAAGGAGCTGCCTTTGATCGGTGAGTCTTACGTTTGAGGTTATCTTTGGGCATTAATACTTCTTTTTAAAAGCATGTAAAACAACGTTAAAGCCTGACAAGTAATTTTCAGTGTTCACTCGAAACGGTACCGGCGAAACTGAACGAACGCAAAGTTGTTCGGCGCGTGATAGGAATTGTGTTTTGAGGTGACTGACACCTGATGCGTCATTGACCATGCTACGCATGTGGAACTCGCGTGCCGCTCGAGACTCCCTTTTATTGTCAGATTGCTTGTTCAGATACCTTTAAATTTTTCAAACGTTCGCTCACTTTAAAAATCTGTGCGTTATTGCCCACCACCTACTATTAGCGAACCTCGCAGCTCGAACAAAGAAGTTAGGAATGAGGGAGAAAATAAGAAGAAAAATGTTTCGAGCTAATCCACGCTGTTTTTTATCGAGCCTAATTTTTGTCATCGTTATTTTGCATGAAGTCCGATAACTGGAGAATCTCGTTGAGATAGTTGATCGAGAAACGCATGACCGGTTGCTCAACAAGTTATTACTCTTACTAATTTTTTTACATCCGATGATCGTGTAAATGTGTATATTTTGCTTCATATCGTTTGTCAAACGTGTTATCAGTCTTTTTAGCTTGTTTCTATGTATCGATGATATTTTATCACACTTCGCTCTTTCAGTCTAGCAGTCAGTAGCTAAACGAGATTACGTCTCTCGAGTTTATTTCATCTCTTCATCTCTCTTTCTCCCCGTGGCATGCATTGCTCCACCGTAGTTCTCATCCCACATGAGCAAAATTGATGAATCAGATGTTCCGCTGAAAATAAACATTACGTAATTGCGCTATTCTGATTTTAAGTACAAATGTATATATACACATATAACTGGACCTATGCGTTGGACGTCAAAATCGCACTTTACGCGATATTATCGCACATTTTACAACTACATGTACTTTTTCTGTAGCAAAATTCAACCGTACATCGAAGTCCACGTCGTCAATTCGAAGGAATATTTTTGAAAAAAATTCGGTATTTTAAAATTCGATTATTGCAAAAGTTATCAACAGTATTTCGCTATGTCACCAAAATATTTCAATTTCATTATAAATTGGAGAATTCTTTCCCACGGAGAACTTGATAACGATTGTGAGAATTTCAAGTAATTTGTCTCCCCCAATTTCAGGTACGCAGTCCATCGAAATTCCGATAATACTTCCTTTACGACATTGTTTGAAAGCACCGTTCTTTTTCTCTCGGTATGTAGCCTAACTTATTCAGCCTTGTCCCGTTTAGAGTTTAGAGATTTATGCCTATGCCCGTATAGTTGGATGGGATTATACCGAGATGGAGGGGCACTAATTTCTTCGGTCGTAGAGTACGTTTCACTTATAACGTTTGGTTATATGTATAGCAACCATACGTGTCAAATATCAAGCGTACTTATTATAACACACGTATAATCCATGTGCATTCACTTACACATATACCCACATAATAACACACGTATTATAAATACAGAACTTAGGAAATTACGTAAAACAAGTTTCCGCATTATACGTGTATCCAAATAAGTATATACGTGCGCTACGTACTTCCGTAGAGATTCAAAGATTTTAATTCATGTTTGCGATCGTATGAAAATCTATGTAATATATCACAAAGTAGCGCTCATTTAAGAAATTATACTTTCATCACAGCTGTTGATCTGCATTAGGAAGAGAAATGATAATGTAATTTAGTTCTTCCTCTTGAAATGAGCGTATCAAAGTTATTACGCGTGAATGTACGTTTATTTGTTGTATTTTTTTTTATTTTCATATAAATTGTATATACATAGCACAACGTTTGCAAAGAAATGTTTACCTGCCATTTCTCTCATGAATATGTGAAATTAGTTTTATTTACTTTTTTTTATTCTACGCTTATAAAGAAAGCAATTTCTGTTCATATACCTGTATAGGAAATATAGCCGGCAGTGAATGTATCTGCATATACTTATATGCATTTATATGCATGTATTGCATATTTTACAAAATTTTAACTGTAGCCACGTATAATATAATGTTACATTATTTTTTCTTCCTATCTATTGCATTTTTTAATATACGTGTTGCGGTCAAAAATATGTTTGAAATGGCTCAAAAATGTACAAATTATAACGTGTTATGTAAATCATTTTTTTTTTGCAAACTTTACACGTGTGGAATGTATAATATACCAATACTTGTTACGATGGTAATGACGCAACGTGGGAGATGCATCCCTATAATTAATAAGCAGCGGCTTTTAATACTGAGTTAATTAAGCGTGGTAGTTTATACGGTATATACACATGTACATATATTTGGTGTATACATAGGTTAGGTTTAATTTAGTCGTGACAGAAATTCGAGCAAATACCATTCAGACGGTTGTAAGTTGAAATTGTCTTCGCAAATGTATCACCGTATATACCTACCCCGCCCCGTGTCACAAACAGCGAAACTCGAAACTTATACATATGTATATTCAAATATGTATATATATACGTACATGTTTCAATGGTGTATAGTTCTACATCCGGCCTTTCTACTTTAGAAAAATCGTTGTTTTTTTTTCATTCAATCTTAAGATAAAATTCTGTTCATAGCGCGAACAAAATTCTTCTGAAGTTGTTCATTGTCGAAAGTATTTAGCAATTCCAATATTTCTTGTCGGAAAAATTTTCCGCCTGCAAGGGAGCTCAGAGTGAAAGGTTGTACAGAAATTTAAGAATTGATAATGGCGGAGGGGGGGGGGAGATGAGCAAAGACAAAAATAAATTTGTTATTTGTACATGAAAATTATACCTGCATTTGATTAAATACAAAGTTCGGAATCGAATTCTGATTGTGGTTAATAATTAGGTCTTTGTATCTTTTTCATGTACCAGATATTTTAAGAAAAAAAAAGAAGGAATTTATGTGTTTAATTTCTTGTGAAAATTGAATGAAATATCGAGTGACTAGTACCGCTGATATACGTTGAACTTTTACCTAGAAAAATAAATTGCTCCTGTCAAAGTTGCAGTCAGAAATGGAACAAAAGGTGATGCTTGCAATTTACAGAGTTGACATTCTCGTAACAGGCGTCGTCATCGTATACGCTGAGCTGTAGACCCCTTTATTTTACGATATCTGAATTTGGTTTCTCTTGGTTTTTCATGATGCACGTATCGGTGATGTGTTGGATTCTGCCATAGTGTACGCAGAAACGCTGACATTATACAGCCAAAATATCATTTTGAAATGTATACAGAGAAACTACCATTTCTCCAACCCTTTGTGTTCACCCTTCTATTTCTGCAAATGCCGCCGCGCCCTCGTTAAAATCAATGACTAAATTAATTTTGACGAGAATCGTACTGCCGGACAGAGACTAACGATTCCTATTAAAGGGGTTGCAGAGGAACTTCAGGTATAAAATTTTATACACGTACCATATACTAGGTATATGTATATATGTACACATGTTCACATATAGGTAGTTGTAAATCCCGTTTATGGAGTCAAGTATAAAGCTCTATATAGAGTTTGACAAAAGAACGAAAACGTTAGATTTTTTTTTTCATTTTATTTTATTCCTCTTTCTTTTGGGAATGGCGAGAAAATTGGCAATTTCGATGAGGAGAACTGCCGTGGAAGTCAGGGAATTGTGAAATCGAAATTTTGTGACTTCATTTTATGCTACAATGTTTTGTAATTCGATCTGAAAGTTTTTATTGAAATCGTTTGCGTCCATCGGTTCGATGCACTTTGATCGAGATCACAAGCTGACGACCGACACGCTCTTAAAAAATCAAATCATATAAAAGAACAGCTGTTATATGTACATATGATTGATTTGGGGACAATATTTCGAAACTATAGTATATCAAGGCTTGTATAAATTCTCAGCCCTTGTCATTGGTAATATGACTCAAGAAAATGGAGAGAATTATTTTTGATGCGTTTTTTTTTCAATATTGATCTCTCCTATAAATAAAAGTAAAATCAAATAAAATATTGAATGAAGAAATATATTGCATAAGACGGCCAAATATCATTCTCTACACATCATTACAGTATACATAGAATGACGTAAAATTATATAGATTCTTTATTACTACAATTTTCCCTACTCTGCGAATCCGTAATAATATTATGAAATTATTCATCATACGTAGCAATCGTGTACAACATCAGTGCGACGATAAAAATGCCAAAACTGATATTTCACGACTATAAAATTCTGCCAACCATACTGCCAACGTGCGTATAGCCAATAAGACGATTTAACGATTCGTTTGAACATCCGCGATTAAAAAAAAAAAAACCCTCAAAAAGAGAGAAAAAAAATCAAATGTTAAGGTTACACAAACATACGTACGTAAATTACCATGTACTGTAAATATTAGCGTCGCTGATAATTATTCGCTCTTATAAATTGTATATCTCGCGAATCGTGCGGCGAGCATAACGTCATCTATATTCGGACATTGTATATCGGCGTTTAGATAGCCCCCACATATTATCACCTATGCAAACTGCTGTCCGTGCAATTTTGTGTATAGGCGTAATCTAACTATATATACATATATACCTATATACCCACGCATGGGATCAGACATGGTGTACGTATATATATGTATGCGTCGTAAAATGCTCTTTTTTTCTACAAAACTCTTATTATATTATATCACGCGGGTTTCAGCGATAAATTGCTGCGACTTAAAATCGTGTACAATATCTTCATTCCATTTTTTTATTTCTCTTTTTTTTCTGTTTTTTTTTTTACCCATCATCACGTATCAATTTACTTTTAATGGTAAATATATATACGCCATCAGCTATACGCGTGCTGACTGCTATAAAATATATATACATTATATATACCGCGTACGTAAAATATACATGAAAAGTTGAAAATCGATTAAAAAGTTTTACGCTTTTTATTTACCGCGTACACCTATGTATATGTATAGCCGCTGCACGGCAGGGATTATCACTTGCTAAACCGCGCGCACAATTTAAGGGGGGAAAAATTGCACGTTCGATGTGCTGTAGTGAACGTGGGAAACACTAGTTTTGTCAATACATATACATATATACTGCCGTAGGTGCAATACGTTTCAGTTTGCCTACAAATGGAAGATAATCTTGCGTTGCGTATAATACCGTTAACTATTTTCATGACACGAACAAATAACGAAAATGTAAAAAACATTCATGTAGAATCACTTTTTTATACGACTCTTTTTGTATAATAGCGTTCGTAAAAGTTGCGCGAAAAACGATTTTTACGTTCCATATGAATAAAAAATAATCAAACGATAATTATTTTGCGCCGTCAATGGCCGGAGGTGCAGGAAATTAATGTATTCAAGATTCACGCAAGATTGCAACGTTGACACAACTGACAATAATTTAAAATAATTTTATCCAGCATCAAAATGATAGATATAACGCTGATTGTGAGTAAATTTTCATAATATCTGTCGCATAGATTTTCTGTATTGGTTATTGAAAAATGAGAATATCTGAACTTCTGATATTGCAGTAGTGATTTTTTTTTTTCGTTTCTTATTACTATCTTTTCAATTGTTTTTTTTTCTCATGATAGTTTATTTATTTATCCGTCTATATGTATAGCCCAAAGTTATCATACATCGTGCTGCGCAGTGTAACGATGTGTTATTCTAAAAACTGCTGAGTAAAATTACACGAATTGCTGCTAGCTATCGGAAATGCTATGCAGGATTTGTATCATGTACATGACCGCATCATTTTCTGCTGACGGAATAACGTGTATTTTATATAAATATATACAAATAAGTATGGGTATATCCTGGAGGTTGGTATATTTCATATACCTGGTGTAACACCATTCCCCCCATTAGATGCGTGGTGTAGTTATATGGTCGGTTTTCTCCGCTATTTGCCTTACTCCCCGTTCTACTTGTTATCATACTTTACGGGAAGGGCCACTCTTCATGGAGGACCTCACTGGAAAACCTAGTTACCGGAAAATAAAGATACATATATAATATATACGGTATATATGACACTCCATGTACCGTATGTATGTAAAAGTATGCACAAGATAGAAGGCTTTTGTTTAATTCAAAATCTACATTTTTAGTACCACTTAAAATATGGACGTGAATTTGTTCAACGGAAGCGTATACCTACTGTCGTTGCAATAATATTATTACTGAATTAAGTTCGAGTTTATGTGGATAGTTTTGAAAATTTTCCATCGTTTTCATATCTGTATGATGTACCTTATTTATTCACGTGTAATAATGGACCGGTGATTTGGACAGAGTTTTGGTTATCTTTTGAAATTTGTAAATAAAAATTTTCTTTGAAGTTGTAATGCCGTGGACGTTAGTGCGGTTGTCAGTTGACACTAATCGAGTATAAAGAATAAAAGTCTGTTCTTGACACCCCGAGCAACAACGAGTGCATCTATAAAAAATAAAAAGTAGTACATGAATAAAAGAAAGAAACTTGAAAATGTTGAACTACGAGAAGGGAATGAGGTAGACCACGAAAATGAATGTGAGATGAAAACAAGAAATTGTACAAGAAAAGAATGCAAATTTATAAGCGACGACTTCGCGTCGGTCGCAGTTTTTTTCTTAGAGATTTATTTCTAGCTTAATTTACGCGACGGTTTCGTGTTCCTGAGGTCAAAATACGTTAGAAAAGTGTGCAACGATCGATTTTAAAAATACTTCATTTTTGAGCCCAAAATCGAAAAAATCTAAGGTATACCCCTTTGGATTTTTTCGATTTTTGGGCCAAAAACGAAGTATTTTCAAAATCAATCGTAGGACATTTTTCTGACGTATTTTGACCTGAGAAACACGAATCCGTTGGGTAAATTGAGCTACGAATTAATCCCATCGAGATATCGTAATTTTTCTGCTCCGAAAACCGAAAAATTAGCGACAACTTTCCCAATTTTATAGATAGATCAATTTAGCTTTCGTATTGGAATTCCTGAGATCAAAACACATGAGAATATCATAGCAAACTCGAAAAAAAAATGTTGATTTTTGACCCCAAAATCGACAAAAATCTAAGGTTTGGACCCATATATATATCTCTTAATTATACATGATGTCATAAAATTACGTTTCATTCTTGAAACTTTTTTGTTAATAACTTTCTATCAAATAACGAGGGACTTAAAAAATTACGTGGTCATCACTCGGGACGATATCCTTGACAACATATGTAAAGGTCATTAAAATCGGTGAGGTCGTCGGGATTCTATATACTTACCATTGTCGTCCAATATATTCAAGTTTTCTTCCGATTTTCTTCATTTTCCGATTCCCCAATTCTGTAATATAGCGGAATTTGACTTCATCTAGCTGCTTGAAATTTGTATAGAAGCACCGCAGCAACTATACCTGATATGTTATACGAACCTACATACTCTGGTTGCAATAGGAAACCCATAATATCAATTGCAAAATGAAAACCCTGTACCTCATCCAACTGCTCATATCATCTCGTCGTATATAATACACCTTATGCTACGAAAATTAATTTTCATATTAGGTCCATTCAAATTAGGGAAGCACTACATACGACTAAAGTATACATAATTATATACTTCCGATCAATCGAAATCGATAATTATCCCAATCAAGTATTTTTTCTTCTTTCCCCTATTTTTCCCCGAAAAAAACGTGTGGCAATGTAAAATCTAGAAGTTTTTTTTCTAAATTAGGATTAAAAAAGATGAATATATTCAATATCTGGTTAATTAAAAATTCATTTTAATCCCACAGGCGTCGAAGCTCTTTTTAATCAAATTAGGTAATTTAAAAATCTTGAAATCCACTCAGAGTAATTTCTCGCGAGTTACAAGCGGTGAGGTAAATGTAGACGAAAATTTCATGCATCCGCGGGTATCACTGACAGAGAAAACCACGAGATGCGATAACCCGCAGTATCGGGTTTTCGAAAGAATTTCTCATATAAAGTGCAACTGAGAGACGGGAGAATCTCGATACCTCGATTGGTCCAGATAGTCGTCGATGATCATTTTAATTTGAATTCCGCACTATACCATTTCGCTTGAAACGAAAATGTAATTAAACTCAGTCCGTACGCGAAATTGACGAATCGCACGTTAACGCCGTTCAGAGTATATATATGCATACATATGTAGGTAATGTATATATATACAATACCCAATATACGCAGGCATATATGTGGTTCCCGTTCCCCGAAACGCTGCAGGGATGGTAATTAAAACGAATAGAACGGATTGGATATCGCTTCTCTCGCCCTCTCTTTTTTTTTTTATTTTCTTTATCTATGCGACCATCTAGATATCTAATTAGTCTGAACTGTGATGTATCGAAAAACTCGGAAAAACAAGGGTTGCTGCTTCGGGAGCTGGAAATGTATAATTAGAAGAGAAACATTTTATAAGAGTTCGTGAACGATCAAGGATATCGCGATACAATTCCGCTGCATTTTCGCCAATCGTATAATCGGTGTATAATTATTTTCACGCTCTTTTCCAGTACACTATATTTAAATTCGTTTTAATGAGTTAATCAAATTCTCATGACACGATATTATGTTTTATTGGTTTAATTTTTTCTCTCAAAGCCAGAACTCGCCGCGTAGCAGCGTTTGTGCAATTCTAGGTATCTAGTCAATTATATATATATAGTTAAATATTATAACTGTGGTATAATTATACGCTCGAGTAGTACTTAATTTCGGAGCTAAGGAAATTCTTCGCCCGGATATAAATTCTCATAATTAGCTGAAGTTACAGCTTGCCTGTAATTAAGACATCGAAGGGAACTGTATAATATTAGAGAGATCTGCAGACACCGGAAATATAAGAGAAGAACTCCAATTTATACGATCTGCACCCTGCATTTCAACCATATTTCGGTAGCCATGTATTTTCACATTTCTTCAGGCTTTGAAATTTGTTCTTTGCCGAAAATTCACGGTTATTTGCACTTATTTTTATTCATCTCTTATTATTATCATTTTTTCTCGTGAACTGCACTAATAAATATATTTTTCATATACTGGGCAGAGTTTTATTTAAAATAATATCAATGAATTCGTAAAAATAACAAAAATTTAAACATGGAAAATTTGGAGAAAAGTCAAATTGAATGACCCATGACACGAAAATTATGAAGACTTAGGATTAACTGAAGATTATGAATGGCGTTAGGTTAGGTTGTTATCCCTGAATTCTATTTATAAGAAGTACTCAGACATGCATTAATGCAAAATGAAACTGATGGAAATTTCTGTAGAAGTGCGCGAGCCACACCTGCGTTTTCCTCAAATGCTCGGTGGGTATGGGGTGGTGTTAGAACTAAGCTGAATATGTTTACATACCTAGTTAGTTCGGTTCAACATCGGTTGTGTAGATATTGTACAAGTAAAAGTACATATGTACACTATAAATCTGTATATATACGTATACTACCATAATATCCAGGTGCATCGCTACTTGAAACTATAAATTAGGTACGAAAGTTTTGACTTGGTTGTGAAACAGTTGAAGAACTTACCCGGTAAGAGGGATCAGTTTGATCAACCATTTGATACGTATCTAAAACTGTTGTACGTTTAACTTGGTACAGTAAATATGTAGAGATGTAGAAGTAGGTGCATAATTTATATTTTTTCACTCCTTGAAAATTTAGTTTTCATAGTTCTGAATTTTTTTACGAATTATATATTTGTGATTTATTTTACAATTCATTTCCGATTTTTAGTCGCATGACAATTGATTTAGTGAGACTGTTTTTACTTGTAGTTGACCCGACCATTATGATCGAGATTCTTTTTAGTTTTTTCGGCTTTCTATGTAGGATAGTCCTCAGCGTCATACTTTTTTTTTGACTCTATACTTGTACAACTCCCCGAATCAACGTTTGAAATATATTCCCTTGAAATCCATATATCAGCAGCTCTGCACGTGCTCCAAATCCGGGGTAGGTTTTCACTTCCTGTTGGATTATTCAACTTATCACACTATAATACAAGAAGTGAAATTTCTCACTTTGATAAGTAGAAACGCATACAAAAGGATTTAGTTTGTGAACGACGACAAACTGATATTACGCACCTATACCTATGTAGTATAATACTTTTCCAGATGGAGTGTGTATTCCATCCTAAATCACCTAGTTTTATGTTACTTTATTTAATTTTTTTCCTCTCTTTTCTTTTGTTCGATGAATTGTTATAGCTATCTCAGAGTCATCATTGTTTTTTGAATTTCACGGACATTCACACAAATACATATAATAAAATTCGAGGATCTTCGGACTATTAAAACGCTGATGTAATTCCGGTTATTCCTATTCTTCGTCTTTTCCTGCTTTTCTCTTTTTTTTTCTTTCTCTATACTGATTTCAAATATAAATCTTAATGATCTTCACATGAGTCGTAAGTTTTTACTTTTCCTCAATCTGCGGTGTCGGCGGAAACCTGAATTTCGGGACGTATATCGTGCAATATTCGGCGCGAGATGACTGAAATTTTCACGGTGAATCTAAAATAAAAAACGGCTTTTCACTGCTTTATTGTATAAATATGATCTGCATCGGTAACGATTCGTTACGTTCCAATTAATAATAAACACAATTATTCTATAGGTACATATAAGATAACAATGTACTCACCCGTGTACATGTATAAAAGTATATGAATTAAAGACGTCGAGAGATTGAAAATAGTGATTCTACGGTAGACCGAACAATAGGATGTCTGTATTTAAATTTTTTTGCGTTTCATTTTTCCATGGACCAATGAGAGATTATGTTATAGGTATACTCATATTACGGAATCCACAAAAAATCATTTCACACATATGCGATCGATGAATGCAATTGAATAATAATAAATGACAAAATCAAGCAAATTATTTATCTCACCACTCGGATTTGACGAAAAAATTTCCCAAGTCAAGTTGTACAAGGTTCAGTTCAGAGCGTCGGACGATATTTTACGAAATCAAATGCAAGCAAAATTAAAATGTATCAAACTTTCCAGCAGATTTTTTTTTTCTTTTTTCAACAATAAAAGAAAGTGAAGTGTTTGAGTCTTGAATTTTTGTACAAATCGTAGTTCTCTCTGGTTTTTTTCCTATTCTTTTTTTCTCAACCTTCTTCCTCTATGAAATACACATTATTCCTGTCTCCAGATGGTCGGATTTTATTGCAGTCGGAAGGAATAGGATAGTTGAAGGAGTGTTAGTACACATCTGGATAGTATCTTGTGTGTAGGTATAAAGCTTTTTTCAAGTGACGTATTGAAACCAGGTCTCCTGAAATGGTGCCAAATCGACGCAATCTTGTCAGGATAAGAGGTGTATGTAACGTCAGGGTGAACTTTTTCCAATACTTCGTTGAAAAGTTACACGTCACATAACACTGTATACTCATATACATAGGTACATACACGCACCGAAGACGCGCGCATAAACTATAGCGACTGTCTTCATTTCTTCTTCTTCTTATTTTTATTTTTTTATTTTCAAATAAAAGTTTGGTTCAAAGTAGGCACCCCATATCTATACGAAAACCAGCCAACCGACCACGTATTTCGGTTTACTATAGATGAAGCTTCGACCCTTGGCACCTATCTCGATTCTAGCGCACGTGACTTCAGAATTGTTATACGATTGAAGGGAAACTATCGAAAATTGAGTTGGGATCCTTTCGCACGTTTCACACGTATGAGGAAAAACATGACATGGAAAGGGGGGAAGAAAAGCTAAGGTTATCGATTGCAACCAAGGTTTCTATAGCTGACAAACAAAATTATTTTCCCCCGTGACTCTCTGGGCTATGTGTAATTTGATCGTTGTGACGCTGTAGGACTACACCATTAACCGTATCGTGATGAAAAATAATATAGTAAAAAAGAATGAAAGAAAACTATGACAGATGTGTTTTATTCGTTTATTGTACACTCTTGTTTGGTCTTTTTTTCTTATAAAATCTAAAAACTATGGATTTAGAGGTCATAAAACCGATAATGGTTATAACGATCAAACGCAATTTACCGATAATTTTCGTGTCATGCCGCGACTGAATGAATGAATAACTAGCATTTCTAGAAAATCGTTATCTATCATATGCTATTATACCGTGATCATTCGCACCGAAATGACCGCTTTGCAAAATTGTTATGCGTGCTTAAATTATATAAAATGGCGCATGTTTGATGTAAATGAGATTTTGACTGTCCATCGTTTGACGGATACTCGATTGTCGACTGTACCCGATTATGATATTGTTCCGCAAAATTTGACGTTAGTCAAAGAAAAGTTGAGCTTCTAATCTCAATTCTTGAGCTGTTCATTGCACAAACATTGGAGAAAAAATTTAGAAGTCTTACGACAATTATTCACTCATTGTCAGATCTATAGGGAATTATAATCGAGAGCTAGGGATCCTTCGGTTGATGCACCCTTACTGAAGTTCTTGAATTGTTTGTCCCGAGGGATTCGCTGATCCCTTTGCTCACAAGCCCCACTTTACTCATCTACCTTGGTATCCAAAATTATATTTTTAGCGGTTTACTGGATTGGTTAAACAAATTAAACTGTGCTAGACTCCCAGCAGAATTGAAAGCACGTTTAGTGGGTTGGTGCGTTTAACCTTAATCAACTATAGGTACATACGCATACCTATCAACCTAACCTCACCATCTACCCGGCAACCCTCCAAGGAATATCCATTTCGAAATTGTTCAAAAAGGATAGAAAAAATTATTCACTACGTTATTCCCATGTGTTCACATTAGGAGGATAGTAATTTGGACTCTCATGTTTTTTTTATTCCAAGTTAATTATTTGAAGAATCAACGTTTGTTGGTTACGGAACAAAAAAAAAATCTATCAGAGAGAAAAAGAAACCTATCGCCAAAGATGATGATCAAATTTATTTTTTGTTCGTAAACAAACCATATTGAATTTCAAGATGTGTTTTGAAATTGGATGACAGGAAACCGGATAATTTTCACCCCAATCATACGTACGTACCGAATACCTGCGTGGAATATATCAAATGATATGCTGCGATAGACTAGCGAGCTGCCTGGTGATATTCATATTTGAGGAGAAGAACGGAAATACAAATAGTGAGATTGTCGAGTACCTAGCTGCGTGTAGCTGGTGAAATTCAAACGCGCTTTATCAGAACTGTGTAATTGAAGTGTCTGCCTGCCCATCTCTAGAACTCTCCGGCATCGTGGTCTTCTGATAGGTTTTCGATTATTCAGGGTATACGCCTGGAAATGGTTCTGTGTCTACAAAACGTGCAGCTGGAGACCCTGGCAACAGCCGGGAGAAGAGAAAATTTATCGATAGACGCCTTTGAATTTCACCATACATCAAGAATCTATATATATTATACCTTATATACCCAATTTAGGGACTAGTTCAAAGCTCGCTCGTGATCGATAACCCCCGCCTGTGATATTTTCCCTTAAAACTTTGCAGATTTAACGTTCGAAAAATTATTCCCCACTTTTTCTTTCCGATGGTTCAGTGTCCTCGTTGGAGAAAATGTTTTTTAGTATTACTTGGTTGTTTAGCGCGTAACGACGATTATGTTCCTACGATGTCGTATGTCTACGTTATAAATATACCTACCTGTGTTTTAGTCAACCCCCGTGTTTCCCTTCCCTCAATAAATTATTCAGGAACATCGAGCTACTAGCGACGAGTTGTTGACAGCGGTGGGCATGCGTGGCTTAATTAACCTTGTTATCTCATCCGATTGTATGGCGTCGAGTGGCTGTAATCTAATGCTATAATTGACCATAGCATTAGCTTTGCTATAGGGTATAACGTTTACTCGAAAACCGATCACCTCGTCTTAACTAGCGGGTACTGCAGTACCAGTAATATCTACACTTATGTGTTGATAACCACAATCTCAACATATACCTAACTCGAATCTTACACCGATAGGGTTATGTTCAATCGGACCGAATAAGCGGCGAAACATTAATAGCAAACTAAATCTAAAATCTAAGCGTCGTCCTGGGTCCTAGAAGCCATCGTAAGATTGTGTCCACACAACATGCGAATGTCGTGCGGCGACATAGTAGAAAAAAAATGAAAATTGTCTTTTTATCTTAAGCAATTTGAAGCTTGTGCTGTAACACCGTTTGTGAAAATACCTGTATAATGTCCGTTCCAAAGGCGGAATTGCGTGTCGATGATAATTATATACTTGGTACAGTGCTCTGTACGCGTTTAGTTGGGTTACGCACTGCGTACTGTGTAAGGTTGTCACGCGAAGACAAACAGACATAACAACCGCTGAATTATACCTCGTTGATGCATAGCTAGCCACGCAGCCGATAATATCCCTCAGGATACGGTCGTTCAACGTTGTTGGAAAAACGTAAAAGTACCTGCACCTGGACATTTCTTCAGACTTCAACTCTCGACCCCCTGCGGCCATAGTGTGGTCGAGAGTTTTTCGCCTCAAGTTTTGCATCACCGAAGCAGCGGCGAGGATAAAAACGAAAGGAAAAATAAAGAAAAGAAAATGAGAAAAAATGACATCCTATAAATAAAAGTCTGGCTAGATCCGACGCGAAGCAAGCAAAGTATAAGCTAAAGGCCGCGTAATATAAGTCCGGACTAGGGACTGGACTGGACTGGACTGGATTGGACTGGACTGGACTGGACCGGACCGGACGTTTGCCCTCGTACTCTGCCAGTCCGGAAATCCCACGGGAGTACCCGCAGCGAGGACTTCAGCCCTGAAAAAGATTTCGGAGTATTTCCTAACGCTCCGACATAGTTGATCTAGCTCTGCAGATTCTACGAGCTGCATAGAGGTCAACGCTGAGCAATCACTCTTTCTGAAAATCTTACCCACTAGTCCTTATCGTTATCACTATTTTCCACGGTCCGTCATGAGGTTGCTACACGACCGGTGGAAGGAAAGCGACATTTTTCAATCATTGAATTGGCTTCCGTTCTTTGGGGGAGAAGAAGAAGAAGAAGAAAAAACATGTATACCCTATTTTTTACCTCACAAAATTTCATCTCGACATCACGCTGCGCGTATGAAATCATATAAAAATTCCGACCTATACTATTTATAAAATGAAATTATACTCTTTGTCGATTATTATTGTAATGATTTCAAGTATCTAATGGAATTAGAAACCTCGTGAAAAGAGCTTGTTTTAAAGCTTCGCACCGAAGCTTTTTCTTTTTTTCCCCATCCTTCAACGATTCCGCGAAACTTGTGTAGTGCAATAATAAACCGTTAACAATTTAACCTTTTGTCGTTTGAACTTTACGCTCAGTTTCCTTTACCTTCGTTATAATAATTATATAAGGGATTAATTGTGTACCCACCTTGTTTCATCACCCTTATAATTACGTTGAATCGTTTTGTAATTATGAAGTCAATTTGGCTAAGCGAGAGGAAAATTCTTTTGTTTTCAACCCTGCAGAGTAGTATGACCGTTACCGTTCTTCTACCCACGAACCATCCCCGAAATGTCAAACACCCTTCTAAACGGGGTGTTTTTTTTTTCTTTTTTCTCTTTTTCTTTCTTCTTCTTTTTCACTCAACTTTCAACTCCGGAATTACCATAATTTATTTATTCACTGAACCTTTCTTCTTTTTTTTTTCATCCCACGCTGTAACATCATCGTTCGACAGTCTGCGCGTATAATGTCATTTATTTAATTTGGTATATTCTACGAAATTTTTGGAGAATTTATCTATCTTCATTCATACTTTTGAATTGAACTGGAAAAATATCAGTGTAGCGGGGGACGTTTCAATTTTTATAAGCTGAGTTCGACTTTCGTGACAAACATAAATTTGCACTTTACCCGGAAGGGTTGGCGGTGGTTACAACGAGCTATGCAGTGTTCGCAAGGCGGTTGTTGAAGGTTCGTGACGTGTACAGGTATCTATTGTACATGCATTGTAGAAATCTATATCTGTATACGTCCTATCAAGCTTTGGCGTTCAACGATTCGTGAACTCGCATTGCACCTCGTAACTCAATTCAACGGTGCAACCGTACAGTTTTCGACGTGAATTGTTGTTTTGCTTGTAATAAAATTGTATCACCGTGATATATTTCCGAGGAGATATGCAATTCGTGTTAGTGACGTAACGTGCGATAGATATATATATATGTATACGTGTACATGTATGTATGAAAATTGTGATTTAGAGTGTAGAATTGTAAAATCTATATATCATACTATGCGATTTACTAAACGTTCAGAAAACGATTCAACTAACAACTCTCACGAAAAAAATTCCTTTCATTCCTGTTTCCGAACGAAACGATCGAAATGACAAAACTTTGGAAGTGTCGCTATATTTTCGTCTTTTTTTTTAAATACAAAAGCAATGTGAAATAATTTTTCACGCCTGCAGTTTCGCACGTGCATTTCCGTAAAATGCAGATGCAGGGGCAACAGGAAGAAAAAAAATTTCATTTGAAATTGAGTATCATGAAATCTGATGTACAATACACTTACACATAATCAGAATACACTCTGTCGAACGTGATGTTTGCCATTAAAATTGAATACCTTTTATATAGTCGCTAAAAATGATGAGTTTTTTTTATTCTTACTCTTCAATTTCTTGTGTTGCAGTTGGCGGTGGTGAGTTTCTTCATATTTCTCGAACTCTACAAGTTTTGCTGGTGCAGCACAAAATATGATGCGCGATGGTCTATACGTGTTTACCTAGGTATGTACGGATTTATACACGTGTACGCGACTAGGATACGTATATAAATCTACTTTTCTCGCCACTCTTTTTTTTTACACGTAAGCGTATTAACGTATCATATAAGTTTTTATACGTTTCTACATACATGGGAACATCAGAATTGCAGGATACAATCTCTGTTGCAGGTACCTACACATGCATACAGTTTTTCTATCCAATCTATTTTCAAACGGAACTCGTGACTCGCTCTACGCCATTCAATCTACTTTCGTTTACATGTATATTTCTACATATAGTCAAACTTTTCAGCCTCAGAATTCACACATTTTCTTAGTATTGCCTTGGTATACTCTATGTAGTCCGTACAGGGCTGCACCAGCATTGCCACCATCCGCATCTACATCTGCATCTAAATCTGCAGAGATCTGCATTTTCTGTCTATATTGCCCGCGGTGGTCTTTTCACCGAAACATCGAGTACGATAAAGTTTCATATTTTTATTTTATATTATTATTCCGATTCTTTTTCTCACTTTTTTTTGTTTTACTTCTTCATACAGAGATGACACCTGGGACTTTTTCCCCGCATAACTTCCCGTGGCTTTTCTCTCATTTTTCTTTTTTCTTGTTGAGAAAAGTTTCAGAGGTTTTACAAGGGGGATTCAATTTTGCGAGATAACTGTTTAGCGACTCTCATATGATGTAATCGTATCTGTGATTGAATTTTCTAATTTCGGGATTAAAGTCTATATGGAAAAGATTATTGAAATCCTTATGAAAAACACTTGTGTTATCGAGATGCAATTTTCTGCACACTTGGACATCGTATGTGATATGTACGTATAGGTATATACGATATAGCACATGTACTTGGCACTTTCGTAAATGGGTTCGAAGATGAAAATTTCTCTCTCTATCCCAATTTCTATGTATATACTGAAGCATGTATAAATATATGTGATGTGAGTTGGTTCGGTTGGATTTAAGCGAATTCCGAAATTGGATGGGTGCCAATAATCGATGCATTTCTCGATTGGTTACCCGAGATTTTCTTCACTCTGGAGATCTATACCATCTCGTGTCTTTGCAGAGTAGGGTATTAAAGTGAAAATTAAGCCGATCCAGCTCATTGTTAGTTTCTCAAACTTAACCATCGACGACTTCAGCTCAATTAATTATGCTTCGTTGACTGCTGAGTTTATAATCTGCCGAGATTTCGAGACTGTTCCAAACTAATTTGATTTATCCAAATTATATTTATACGTCAACATAGTTTATCTATAAATTAATTTTAATATTCAACCGCGCAATTTAATTCATCCTTAACTTAGTCCTAATTTAGTTTATCTTCTCAACCAGTGGTTCACGGAAGATTTCAATTTTCTAGAGAACATCTATAGGACGTCGTAACAACTAATGATTATCATATTGAAAAGAAACGAACGAAAAAACAATTGGTAACGACTCACGTTAATCGTTTATTCTTTTATCGGGTCGAAGAAACCTGTCAACCTTGCTAACGACCTTGAACTTGATATGCCTCGACCTGTTTATAGATCAAGTTCTTCCTTCATCTCACTCTCACTTTTACTTACTCTTTCGCTCTCTCCTGTCCCCTCTCTCTTTTTCTCTCTCCCTGTTTCCCGGATGCATAATGTATATGTTTATATCTATACGCCTAACCTTGTGAGTATGTTTATGTACGTTTATAGTATGAAGTATATAAATATACCTATATATATATATATATTGATATGGAGAGTTCTTCATCGCCCCTAGTGTGAATACCCGGGCGTTCTTGCAGCAGGTCGGTGGTATCCTCCATCTCACGAGTAGATAAATAATCAAACACTTGTCTTTTTCGCGCCATGCCACCCTCTACCCTCGGCGTTGATGGGGTTTGCTTTGCTTTTTCTTCTCTCTTCTGCCTATAGAAACAAGGGAGGGAAGAGAAAATATCCTTCTATAACTGTCTAAATATATTGACTTGAATAAACAAAGCTACATCGCCAATAAATTGGACTCTCTCAGTCGGCGCCGACTAATTTAAATCGACTGATATATAAATTAAATTGAATTTAGATTGAAAAAAAAAACATGTGATATTTTTTCGCTAAGTAGTCGAAAATGAAATTTCGAATATGTATTGCCGTATAATTCTATTAACTTCGTAACGCGCCATAGATTTTTTTCCATTTTCTATAGTACCACCTGCATCAACTACTATCATATGTATTTATATATACCTATACAGGTTGTAGAATTAATTATATAATTGTACATCCAACGTCGAGATAATTATCGTGGTTTGTGGTCAGCTTTTAACAGACGACCCACTACTGGAGATGATAAAATAACCAACCATATATGCATGTATGTTGTATAGGCGCATTATATAGTGCAGCGGTGATATAGTGAACCATTTAATGCACCGTTCAGCCGCAAAAATCTAGTAATACACCGCGAAAATTCAGAAACCGCATGCCGAGTGTAGCGCCAACTTTTTAGAAACCCGATGTTTAACCCCGTATTTATATACCCGAAAGAACAGGGGGGTGAAAAATCAGGTAACTATGAGAACGAAAGTAAAAGAAAAGAGAAGATTATAATTATAATTATACACAAGATGAAATTTTTACTTCGTAAATTGGAAAATAGGATTATTTTATTATACTTGAGGTGATATTTAAGTTTTCTTAAATTATATACCTTGTTGTTATCGTCGTCCGAGTTATATCTTGTGTACTTATAAGGGTGAAGTGATCATCGTCGGTAGATTTCCTTAATTTTCAAAGGGTTTATAAAATATATACGCAGGTAGTTTTAATCCATACCTAATATTATGCTTGGCACCTGCAATCGCCGAAGCTTGAGTTAATTAAAACTTTATCGTGCACCGCAGATTTGAAATTTAATTCTATAATCCCGTAATTTCTATTATATGTATACCTATGTTGCATACTGTACGCGTGTTATGTATAATGTACACACATATGATATCATAATTATTATACACTGCACACATTTTATTTTTAAGGTTATTTTAGATGATTTTCTTCTCACTTCCAAAGCCGATGAAATGTTTTTTTTTTCTTACATTCAAGAGCTTTTAGAAAAAACAAAGAATGAAAATTCCAGCTCAAATTTCTCATCAATTATAATCAGAGCTGGAAAATTTCCAAGTACAAAAAAGTTTTTCGTACGTCATTTCCCACGAGAAACTTGGATCAGAAAGCGGACTTCTAGCTTAAAGTTGAGATAGAAAAGCCCACTATATCATCCGGGAATTCTTTTTTATCAATTTGAAAGCGTTTAAGCTCCTGGAAGCATAAAATTTCCAAAATACCCCTATTAGGGACCACCCTAATATATACATATATATGGGTAGGCTTTAAATGAATAGACCATACATAATGGTCCCGGATATAACAGGTATATACATATAATATATCCACACACATTAATATGATGATGATGTTGGATTTGCTGAAAATCCTCTTCCGTTAAACAGTCGCGTATATGCAGGATGAAGTTGTCAGCATCACGATTCCCCGTTGTATTCGACATTATCGATAGAACGTTCAGCTCGTTCCGCATATTCATGCAGTCTCCGTATATATTGACGTCGATTGAATGTGTGACAGGAAATAATGGTCTTGCATTTACACACCAATTATCATAAGAATATATATTTTGCCGCTGATATCACAATCAATCAATGGCAATCTTAATTCCGGATCGAACGGTTTCAATACTTTTCAATTTTTTTCCTCTTCTTCTTTCTACACTTTTATTTTCCGCACAACAAATTAATGAAAAATAAACAATCATGATTGGAATGAATTTTTAAAAAAATTTCAGTTTGCATTTGCCGAAAAAAGTTGCCGAGCGATTGATGAACCTTTTTTTTTTCTTCTTGTTTTTTATCTCATAGAAAATTACAGACGAGTCGCAGTGAAATATCTGCGAAATTCCCAAGAGCTTGTCATACCTGAAAAACTTCCGGTTTTAAGACACAACGCACATACTATTATAACTTTTGGGAAAATTTGTGATACGAAAAGAAAAACAAAAAAAAAGAAAAGAAATCCACGACATTTGGAACATTTTATAAAATATATAGTAATTTTTATTTATCCAATTCGGAATCACTAATGATTTTTTTTTTCAATCAAACTACAGTATAATGCAGATTGGTATAGAGTTCTGACCGGGCTGTAGTTCTCAATTATAAAAGAAAATAAGAAAATAAGTTATGATGCAGGTTACGGAATTTCACAATATAATCACATTCATCATTCTATCAATTTATTTCTCTGGCACCGCACGTCATGACATCGATATCTTATATATCACTATATTATGCGTGCGTGTAAAATATTGAATTGAAATGAGGAGAAGAAAAAAAGAAACTTGAGGCTCAAGCATGCACTTTAGTTAAGTGCAACTGCACATTTATTATTCACGAATAGAAAATGCAGTTGGTGAACGAAGAGTACTTGAATCACAAGCTTTAGTACACCTATAGGTATGGATATATGTATGAGGTAAGGCTCTACAGTATCCGATATCCAGAAAAAAAAATCCGCATTCATTCTGAATTCTCATACAAAATATAGATGTGTATATTTTATACAATTGTATTTATTCATATAATATATGAACAGTGATATTTGAATTGATTTTGCGCAGTAAAAAATTGAATTAGTTTATTTTCATCTATAAATTATCGGAGTAGCTCGCAATCAGCCGCAGTATGTTGAACGAAAATTTTGAAACCTTTCTTTTTTTTTCATCGACAAACGCCGTCGACGGTTTTGATCAGAGCTTCCCAATTTTTCAAAATGGTTTAATCAGCCCTGCGCTATATACCTACTATAAATGCCGCCATGGGAATTCCGTGGTCATTTTTCCACTTGTCCGAGATTACGTACAGTCATATATTTTTTTTTTTTTCATATGTTGCGGGGGGTGAAAAAAGCCCCGCGCGTGTTAATACACGGTAGTTGGTATACGTACAGTATGTTCACATATACGTATATGCGTAAAATAAAATTCAATGACTGCGTAGAGTGTAACAGTCAAAGCAGACTTTGATGATACTTGAATTGAAACATTCTTTTTGTTTTTATATTCAGCTCTTTGTGCAGTACGTTTCGAATGTACAAAAAATTCTCACGCTCATACAACGGGTGGGAAAAAAGTAATTCCGTCGGCTTGCGGTTTTGAGAGCATAAATATGTGTGCGTCCAGGTATATGTGGAGCTTCTATATTTTACATGTACACATGGAAAACTTTTTTTTTTTCCTTTGGTTTTTCATTCGATCTATTGTACGATTAATACACCAATTATAATGTCTGAACTAATTTCGATAGAATGAAGTGATCTGCAGGGGAGTTTTTACTCCAGATAGAAAAGTGAATAGAAAAAAGAACACCTTTCCTTCATCTAGTTTTTAACAAGAGCAAACAAAAATTTGATTGTAGAAGAAAGATTTCTATTTTTTTTTTCTATTTTTGTTACTTTTCCTTTTTTTGCGGTTGCTTCGTATACCTACTTATATACTATAGAGGTGCTGCACTCAACTCATCGCATATGTAATATGCGAGCTTTATACAGACCATAGTTCCACAAACGCGTTGGCTGTTAATGTTTTTTTTTTGATTTTTTTTTTTTTTTTTTTTTTGCGGACGAACCGTGCAGGCCACGTAATACCTACCGAATAGCCTGCGGGAAGAGACCGAATTATTACCATACGCCAACATTTTGGCGGTACGGTAAAAGTTAGCTCGAAAATTTCGCAGGACTACACTAGCTCGTTACCGTTTTATTCCGATCATTAAAGTTGTTCAGGATGTGGATGTAACGGGCTGCGATCGCAGCCGTACACAAATATGGCTACATGTTCACTCGTGTCTTTTCCGTTGATACAACTTGTGAGAACAAAAAAAATCCACCACAAATGACACGAAATAATAAACGCTGTTTTCGATACGCAAGAAATAAATAATGGTGGTTGAAATCTATGGGGTAATCTATGAGCAAAGAATCGAATAAATAATTCTTTTTTTTTCAGCACTTATATTCAGGGTAGATATAGAAGTTTTAACGTTTAATTCAGTATTGTTTTTGATCCTAATTGAGCTACCTCGATAATCAATGATTTCTTTTCGGTTGAAGAAAAAAGAGGAAAAAATTCCTGCGAAAATTGTCCAATGAAAAAAATGCGTACGAAAGTATACGGTATGTATGTATGTTCGGAGTGTTGTTAATTTTTTTTTTCAAACCTCGCAATTTGTCTTTTCATCCTACTTTTTTCCACATATTTTCTTCATTTCTTTTGTTTTTACTCCTTTTGTGTGGGTAGGGAAAATTTGTATAAAAAATATGAAAAATTAACCTTCGCCGGAAGGGTTTGAAGTTTTTTATTTTCTCAAAAGCCTTTGATTACTTGAGCGACCTTCGCGTGAGGTCAATATATTCTTGATGAGAAAAAATATTTAAACATTTTTCCGACAGAACAGGAAATAATTCATTTTTTCGCCCGGTTAAAACCTACGATGGAATATCTAATTTATTTATTCATTTTTTTTCCTTTCAGTAGACTTGTGTCGGAGTAGAAATGAAGGAACGGAAAAGAAGAAAATCGCGTTTAAAATATAATATTTCCTGCATCCCAGTGGATATGAAATAATTAGGCAAAGGCCTGTACTATATTCTGCAGCTGCCGAGATGAATAATATGCGGAAAACTGCTGGAAATATACTATATATTGAAGCAGCATCTATATTATCGCGCAAATTGAATTTGACGGTGGAACACATAATGAACTGTTATTACTTCAGAATCTCCACGGTGATGTTGGTGGTATATATAGGGGAGGTCGCGGTTGTTCGTATTGCCCGTTTGAACTTAATTGATGAGAGAGGAACTTTATGCTCGCGCGTATGTTCTCGGTATTTTTTCATTTTTTTTTTCGTCCGGATTGCGCTGAAAGAAAAATTTTTCTTTTGCATCAGCTACACGTACTGTATGGTATAATAACCTGAGGAGCAAGCCTCATAATTCCAACTAGTCTATTTGTTGTGCTGCAACTTGAGACTTTAGACTGCAGTATATAGACTTGCGAGAGGTTTTAGTGGGTGTTCCTATCTCACATAACATGTAGCTGAACAGACACCCATTAGTGTGCTTGTACAAGTTACGTACCTGGTAGTTATCTATCGAGTTAAGGGAGGTAAATGCGGGTTAAACTCGTCACGTATAACCGAGAAATTATTGAATAACGACCGTGGTATGATTCAAAGGCGCAAGTGCATCGAGTAAAATCATTGGTATCTCATATTCCACTGTCGATACATCGTTGAATATCGACGCTCTAATTAGCGAATTGTCTAACTCCATTTTTGTAAATTTTTCAAGAGAGCCAAAAAACGTTTTACTAATAGAAAAATGATGAAATTAAAAACAAAAAATTTGAATATTGTTAAAAATATATTTATCATAGAGTGCATGTATAAAAATATGTCCACGAACTAAAATTACGTCAGCTAAAAAGCTTTTTTGGAGTTGGACAATTTTTATCCTGAATTTTTCAAATCAGATGAGGAGTTAGATAATTTTCTTGCGGCAACTTTTCGAACTGAAAAATTTGAATGATACGCTTACCAAGTTCAGGGCATATGAAGAATGATATTCCTCAACAGAAAACACAAAAAAATGATTTTCGAAAAAAGTGGAATTAGACACTTTTCTGCCGAGAGCATCGATGTGCGATATTTCTTTCGTACTATACATAATTCAGGTGTACGTACTGATTTATCGAGTATACCGAGCTAGGAAAATTGAAACGTTAATCCGCGGACGATTCGACAACAGCACGATGCACTTGCCACTGATGATGGTTAACTCTGCGGGAGAAAATATATATACCACGTAAAAACCAGAGAGAGAGAGGGAGAGGAAAAAAACAATGAAAGTAAAAGACTCAGCTTAAGAAATAGAAGAAAATAAAAACACGTATGAGCACAAAACACTAATATTGCAACCGATTACCCCGAGGATTACCCCGACTAAAGTGCAGGTTCTTTTTATCCATTGCAGAACTGGCAGTACCTTTACTTTCCAGAGTTCGTATTCAGATTTTGTTCATATACACGTTTTAAATTGAATTCTGCTGTGAATTCGTAGTAGGTATAGATTGTATGTGCTGCAAACGAAAAAAACAAAAATAATTGCGTATGATTTTCTCTTCCATATAAAAAATATGCATATTGTGAGTTAGCGCATGCCACCTCCGGTATTCCACTTCTAATAAAATTTTCCGAAAATTTAAATTACTCGAGCGTAAATTAAATTTCCGGTTCAAAGGATTTAATGCACATCCACCTACATTTTGAATCGTAGAAAGGTGTATAAAATATACCTACTATACGTACGGTAGGCATGCGATATTGTATACCCATGGATGCATTATTTTACAGAAAAGGTTTATAAACTAGAATCATTTCTGACGTTTCTATTCAGATTCATCCGAGCTTGTATAATATTTGGAGCATTTTTACCTCTGCATTTGTGCCGACCAAAAAGATTGCCAAAATTGTTTCATTGAAGGACCTGCAGTCGAGTGGTCGTATTTTTTTTTTCAGAAATACAGATACCTATCGGTTGAAATATATTTGAAAAAATGCATATATTTATAATGTACATATTACATATATAATATTAAATCTGTTTCTTATGAAGTACGATGTATAAAAAAATTGCCACTTTCATAAAGTGGTTCTGAGATTGCAAAAATTGATGTTGAGAAAGGTAATCGTTTACATGCGTGAACTCTGCACGGTTGAAAAAATTGATTTAGTGCTAAATGATCCGTGAAGTAGAAAAAGCCCCATGAGCCTTTGGGAAAAAACTTATCTGAAATAATAGCAAATCGATGGATCGATCTCTACAATTTTTAAACAATTTATATGGGTCCCCCTCAAACCAACCATTATAGCTACACTGTACCTAAACGGAGTGTGATATAGTCCAAGTGTCAGGGAAGAAAAAAAAAAAAAAATGCCATGTATTTGAAAATTTGACAACGATCGAGTGTGTATAATATTTTTACCCCACTCGATCGTGCAACTTTATTCTACGTCTTGTGATATTTTTTTTTACGTATTGAACCATTTGCTGTACAATGATGATGATGTATTCCACATTAGATACGCATACTTACGTGTACATCGGATATGTTTGTTATTCGTTGCTAGACATGCCGATAATAATAACGTTATACTTCGTTCCCCGCAGCGTGACATTTTCCTCCATATAAATACATGCGTACCTTTGGCGCCCGGAATGATCGGGGTCACCAGTTAAAAAAATGTAACACGTCCGCGATTGCCTCCGGATTACGGTCGTACCGTTCACCACGTATATGCATATATATTATATACATATCCAACTCGTGCACGCTGTATGATAATGCGGACAATTATTCGGGGTGGTCCTCGGCACAGAAGTCATTTTCAAAATTTTACGCGATTCTCCCACATCAGATCTTGCTACCAAATTAATTAAGAAAGAATGACAAAATAATGACAAACATGTTCTGCGCATGAGCGCAGATTTCTATCTCAATTGAAAAGCCAATAAATTACGTATACGTATTGTTATTACGATATCTGAAGAATCATCCCGTGTTGTAGATATAAAGATTCGAGGGATTCACTTGCGCGGGTCGTTGACTGCAAATTCCTGCAGTGCACGGGAAAGTGGTCTCGCCGCGACCAGACAGCCTGCATGCTACTGCATACGTATCGCACATGCAGCTTCTCTAAACACACTTATTCACAATGAAAAGCGACGAAAGATCTTGATTTAATTCACATTTGACGTATCGCTTTTATCAAAATGATTCACGGCATCGCCCTGAAGATGTATTTCTCTTGGATTTTATTCTAGTTTTCTTTTCTTTTCGGTTTTTCAAACTGACAACACACCCGTCCACGTGATCATTCGTCACGCGATTGGCTGTTAAAAAGGTATAGAGCGGATAGATAAATAAATTGAAAAAGAAGTACACCGATCTAGAGCACCGGTCGTATATACCTATGTATATACAGAGTCTTTTGCAAAAAGTTGACACTGACAGATCGCGCACGAGTGAGAGGAAGTTGCTCTTCTTCCCGACTCGATTCATCCAGTTTCCCTCCCCTGCGCTTAAGCTTTTGCCGCGCGGTGCGGTGTTACCCCGCTAAACCACAGGACATCACTCGTTTCTAGCAATCTCGTTTTATCCGTGCTTCGTTTATTCCTTTGTTTTTTTTTTTTTGTTTTTACTACTTTTGTTTTTTCGTTTACTTCTTCCTTCGTTTGTCCGCTTGGTCTCGTCGTTAACTTGGTACACCTTCTTTAGTGAAACTGAACCGACTTGTGTGCAGATCGTGAACTGTAACGTGACTATACCTTCTACCGCGCTGCAACTCAACGATCACTTTATAGAGAAGGTGCGGAATGGCAAAATAAAAAATGCAAAAAGAAATAAAAAAAAATTACCAACCAGTTTTCCCTCTCGTACCTACAGCGATATTAACAGCCGAGAAAAACTATTTGTAAGATCCACGTCCGCGTCCAATTAGATATCATCTCGGATATCATGAAGCTGATGAAAGGAAACGTTTTGTCCGAAAATGTTTGCCAACTTCAATTATAATACTTTTTTATGCATCGATACTTTATAATCTACATCACGCTATGTGAGTAACGTACATTTCCAACGCCCACTCCAGAAAGTTCATATATGTGTAGATGGTCTATGTATTTACTGGGCGACGCGACGTAGTTTATCGCCGTATAGCGCTTAATCTACCACGAGTTGGGTGTTGGTTAAGTTTGGTATCGTTTACTCGAAGAAAATCTTTTCTACGAAGTAGCCGTAACGCAAGTTGTAGAAATGATTATACCTGTACTGAATATCCTGAATAGATTGCTTGCTCTGAAGTCCTGCAGAGTCGTAGTTATCAAATTTCAATTATTTTTGTCCTTGAACGGTATCATATTTTCGGAATTAATTTTTTTACGACATCCGCGCATCGCTTTTGATTCTCTTCTTCGAAAATGAAATTAATCAATTGGAATATATATATACGTGTCTACTCGACATTGAATTGAAATATTATAATTAAGATACCGCGCAAATCTCATTGCGAGATCTTGGCTTCGGTAGTGAGAACTCGAATTACAAGGAAATACATTGCGATGCACTTCCATACATCATTTCTGTGGGAAGTACAACCCATCCGGACACCCTACGCCATGAACTGATATTACCGGTATAATCTAGAGTCGAGTATATTACCCCGTTATTGGAGGGGTGAGATATGACAGTTAATTAGCGTTAGCTTATTATTAACTGGATAATTAATTAGACAGTAGCAACGTTAAAATCTAGATACATTCTTTTATAACGTAACGGCAAAATACCTCCTCACTTATATTATAAGCGCTACCCCAAACTTCGAGCCCCTTGGTTTTTAAGAGTTTTCGTTCGTAAAATTTGAATTAAATTACCTAGAAAAAGCCGTTCGCTTAAGACTGTGGCAACTCGGACAAATTACACTCGATCTTGGTATATAAACGGTGGCTCAAAGAGAATCAAAGCAAGTGGCTCTTTCCAAAACGTGGATGAAAACTAAACCCGTGAACGAAAACTTGTAAAGAAAGAACAAAGCTTTTATTTAATTTTTCAAAGAAATGAAAAAATTCAATTCAATATTTGATGTCGAGAAATGTATGCACTCAAAAAATCATAGTTGGAATGACGACAGGTAATTCGGTGGCATGTCAATCTGAATTTTCTGAAAACTAGAAATTTTTTTATTCCTCTCTCTTCTTCGTAGAAATAAAAAAAAAAGCTTTGCCGAAATTCGTTTGTACGTTCAGCTTTTATAAAACTGTTCGAATTTTTTTTCCACTTCCCAAGTAGACCCATCGTGATATAAACGTGAATTTTGTACAAAAATTAGGGTCTTTTTTTCTCAGTTCCCTGCGTGCAGAATCATGACGAAATGAAATAAATGAGGTCTGATTGAATCAGATGATATAGAAAACTATCATAATTACAAAGCTTAAAGGGTGGGTATAATCTGGTAAAAAGTTTTCTTCAATTTTCATCGTAAAGCGTATAAAAGTACCTACCTATATTACCCACCCTTGCAACGCGAACCTGAAACGACGTGGTCTTTGTCGTCATGAGTCTGGCTCATTATTTACCAGGCCATTAACGCCCAGTCGCATCTTTCCAGGACAGCTGCTTTATGCAGCAGCGAAATATTTTCTGGTGCACCAGTGTTTTTTCTCTGCAACCCTTCACAAAAGACTTTTCTCTATCCTTAGTGATTCTATATATTATTATTATTATCGTTGTTGTTGTTGCTGTTGTTATTGTTATTATTGTTATAATTGTTATGATTATCTTTTCTGGTAAACCCCTATTTTGGCGATTTTATTCACGTCGTCCTTTTGCTCATTGATCCCTTCGAGAGGGTGGGCTAAAGACTCGGGGGTTTTATGGTCGAGTCGGTACTTTGAACTCGGTAGTCACTTGACCATTCATTGCGTCACCAAAGGCGGACGTAAATCACCCGAATCTATGGCCGGCCTTTCCGTAAACCGAACGATCCGACGTAATGATCTTGCGATGAAAAATCCTCCGCACTTCGCTCAGCGAACGCACCTCCTGCACTTTGAACTCTGGCTTTATGTGCCTTTATACTGTTATTTGACCCACACGCCCGAATCAGCGACTTTTTTTTACTCCCAAAAATAGCTTACCTTTGATTAAACTTCTTTGCGCAATATCCTTGCAAGAATTTCGAATAAAAAGGAAAGCAATATGGAGTTTTAATGTTAGTATTTTTAAATAGTTGATCTTTTTTTTTTCGTACTACGATTTCTGGAAACTTGCTTTGAGTCTTGAAAACTATAAAATTGTTTTATAGCCAATCGAGCCAGTGACGTAAGATACTGACCAACAAACGGCGTTCCGAAAACCTTTGAATTGATGACTACAAGTCAGTAGATTAAATGGCAAAATAAAAAGAGCCTGAGAACGGCTTATCATTTAGATTCTAAAACAATGACACGAGGAGTATTACTGTACGAGATGAAACTGGTAGAACTCTAGTCGCACGCCCTCATTTCCTTTCGTTGCTCTACTACCACAAGTATGAAATGAGCTGTGTGTGTATACTCAGTGGTCCCGCGAGTCGCGACGATGACGACCACGACGACCAGCAATCTCATTCGATGGAATCCACGATACTCTGAGGCAGTCTCTGCTGCTGGAGGCACGGTGGTATGATAGTATAGATAGTTGTGGAGTGAGTCTTTGCATGTACACGAAAATGCGGCTCGATCCCTGCAGCTTCCATGCTTGAGATACACGTAATGGTGAAAACACTTTTACATGTGAAGTACTTTCGCCGCAGGCAACTCTCCTGGTGCCTCGAACTTCTCCACTCCTCTCTCCTCATTCGTGCTCAGCACAGCTGCTCTCACGGAATACCAGCTTTACAACTATACTTTATGTATTATTCTCACTCGCCCTTTTGCCGTATCGAACGAAGTCAATGATACTTTTATAAAACCATTAGAACTATCACTGTCACATATACTGCTTACCCGTTGCCGTGCTCCAATAATAGATCGTATTTTATTTACCGGAAAGTATCGAACTTAATGATATCGACTATTGAAAACAGATTCCTTTTAATCCAATACCGATAACGTTTAGTGAGAAATTTGGAAGTATCAAATTTTGTAACTAAAGCTTTGCCCACGCTATTCGTAAAACTGAAGTTTGCACATCAGCCATTAAACTATGAAAGTAGATACGCAGGGATAAAGTTTCAAAGCGTTGTTCGTTGTTCGTTTCATCGTTGGAAAGCATCGTTTAATTCAATTACCCTAGACACAATGTCCAGGATAAAAGATCATAATGAAGCACCAACATCGTATTATTAAGCTGTTGTCTTTAACGTAATGGAACTCATCTCCAGTTTTCTCCTAGACCATGGTAGTATAGCCCGTCATTCAGTTTACCTGCCGCTCTACTGTCAGAACCCTTTGAAGATATGAGCTCGACGACAGGCTGCACCACCCTGATTACTTCAGAGTAGTATCAAATACGTCGGGAAGGTTTGGTTTGATTCAGTCCTGTTCGGTTCAGTTCAGTTTAGTTTGATTCGGATAGAGTGCGGCGCGTGCGCGGTCGCGACAAACAAAGCTGGATTAGAACAATGAATAGTAGGACTAGTGTGTGGCTTGAGACTAACCTTAGAAGCAGCCTCTTGTCCCAGGGATCATCCCCAAATCATATTCACTGTACACGAGAGTGCAACTCCGTACCATTACAACCTCCCTCAGCTATGGTCCCACAAAGAATTATATTAGGTATTCTCCTCTCTCAGCACGTGTTACCCAGGACTCCATGTCTTGCGTATGTGAATACCGTAAGCTTACCGAGCAGTGAATAGCCAACACTCGAGTGCAGGCCGTATTTGACGAGGGTATAAAAGCTGGACATTTTCAAGTCAAAGTATAATACTGTAACGAGGTTCCCGATATATTGATGAAAATTTTCAGCCCGTAAGTTAACTAGGATATTTTATCAAGCCATGTGCCAGTTCAGTTGGAATGTCGTTCCAATGATAGCGCGTTGAATTTTTGAAGTTTCAAAGAATATGAGATGAAGTTAACGGCACATGTGCGCTCCGAAATATCAGTGATAGTCTGCACGTACGCAGTTGTTGGAAATACATCTGGTTTCTGGTTGGAATACGCGTTTATCTACTTCTTTTCAAGAGAAAATCTTTTCTATCTAAAGCTGCAGTCAGCCAACGTTAGGTAGTGTAACTTGCTGCAAGTTCTTTCGGATGGTGCTACAGTATTTCATCGACAATTCTAAATGCGTACGTCTGAGAGAAGGTGTTTTCACGTTGCGATTTTATACCATCGGTGAACCACGTTGAACGTTCATAGTTCGCTAGCTTTCTTTTGATCAAATGTACGCACACGAATACACCAACTTTGCCAACTATATAATGCCAGATATATTTCCCCGCTACATTCACGATCAACAATCTACACCTTCTCTAGGAAGTATCGTTCATAGCCACTGAGGTTAACAAAGACATCGGGTCAAGTCGGAACGTCGACCACGACGTCGATAGCGATGGCGCCATGTCTCTTGGTGAACCACAAACACAATCACAATTGCAATTATACTATACCTCTCAACACTCGCCGAATACACTCAAGATATTGTGCGCCGTACGTACACATTCATGTACAAAATACACAGACGCCTCTTCGATCTATAGATCCCTACTGGTAGGGTGTTTGGTGTATTTGCGCGAATGAGTGAGAGGAGCAATAGCAGCAGTCATTCCATCCACCAATAAGCAACGAAGAGTGGATTTTGCATTGTTGGAACCATTATCTGGGTCAAGATGACTGGTGAGTTAGGAGTGTTGGAGTAAAAGCCGATAATTTACATCCCAAAGCGAATCAACCATCGAACAAATGTTTGCGGATAAAATATCTATCGATCGAAGGTATAGCCAATGCGCTTCTGCTAGACGTCTGTTGAGTTTCTTTTATTCTGCTAGTGCAGCTAATTCCAATACTTCTATATATGTAATATGTGATGTGAAACAAAAATGGTTGATTTGTCAACAACGTGCTCATGCACTTTTAAACCCCTCGAGAAATTACATTGGTACCTATTAGTGGAAAAGCACTTTATACGAACGGAAAACTCGTGCTTCTCTTACTATGACATTTTTTCGACTACATTCTTACATTCTATATTGTTATTTTTATTATCATTTTTTTTTCATCTTACGACAACATCGCCGATGTATTTTTACCCTCTTCGTTATTTTTTGGTCGTTAATAAAGGTCATGAAAACGAAGAAAAATATGTCGAAGATGGGGATAGTTATGTGCATAGTTGGACGCGTAAAAAATAAATCTCATGGTTATGGCGTCGTTTAGATTGGCAGTCAATACTCTCTCCATACGATGTATATACGTATGGGTCATGGATAGGCTTGAGGTCTATGTAGTTTAAGTGGAGATCCTAAGGGTATTCGAAATACTTTTCCGCTATAACGACGGCTTCCAGGCACGTTTTTCATACGATCGTAAACACCTACATAGGTTCTTTTGTACGGTAGGATTAACGATTATTGTTCACAATAAAGATCGAAGAAAATCCAGTATGATGCCGCGATAACATGTTGCTTGCGATCAAAGTCCTCCCGCGCATAAATTGCCACCCGATAATTTTCATTCATCATTGCACGACTCCGATGAGCGTGCAAGTTATTTATTTAAAGTTTTTTTTTCCGTTTTATTTTTTCATTATAAATTCAATCACTGCGCTTGTTCTCTTCATTCTTCTTATTTAATTTTTTACCCTGGATGTACTCCGCGCATTCCAGATGAGTTATTTGAGTCGTAGGCGTTAGTATATCTTTAGAGTAACGCTATAGGACTGCAAGGGCGGTTATTCGGCGTCGTCTCGACACCCTGCGACTTTTCGACGAACATGGGGAGTCGAGGGAAGAAGGTATGAGTATGTTGAACATAACACCACACTGGTGATATCAAAACAGAACGCTTCGCCACATCTAGCAACGAAGGGAAGCGACGCCGCAAGTAACTCGATGCTCTGAATGATAAGAAATTTAATTGAACTTTCCAACTTATACTGATTGAGCGTCGGATTGAGCGCTCTTGAAATTACTCAAAAATTAAAATTTATGTGTAACTACAA
The DNA here is from genome assembly GCA_963978495.1 of Athalia circularis. Taxonomy (NCBI): domain Eukaryota; kingdom Metazoa; phylum Arthropoda; class Insecta; order Hymenoptera; family Athaliidae; genus Athalia; species Athalia circularis. Next base: position 24,110,487 of record OZ021702.1, read on the forward strand.
CCAACTTTATACCCTATTCCATATGAATATGTGTTTAGATACGATTGCACCGAATTTATAATACTTATGGCCATTTCGATAAGACTTTTCAACTATAACAATATCGCCCAATTTCTGAATCCATTTTTTCAATTTCAAACTGTGAGGTGGACTGATCCTGAAATATGCAAAGTAGTTCAAAAAAATATATTCGCAATCATAACGGAGAGAGTTTTAGTTCATTTTCACAGCAACACGATGATAGCGGTAACACTCTATATAACACTGACAATGAGTAACTTAAAAGTACTGCACATAAGCGGCTTCCGTCGTTGTTGCAACAGCAGCTAACGTCGACTCAAACTCTGCATTATTTTTCCCTCGATTCACTTGTTCGCTTTAACTTATTCCCTTATATTTCGTGTTTTTCTCGGGGTCGGTTTTTTGTATTTAATTTTTTTACCTTCTTTTCTGTCATCCTATTATTTTTCTTTCGTTCCCTTTCTTCTTTGTTATTTTTCCCCCCGTGTTAAGCTTATTACCTCGCCAACGGCCGCGCTACTTTCATTGGGAACAAAAAAAGTGATAGAGTTTTGGGAGAAAAAAAATTAAAAAATTCTCACAAAATAACGGCTAGGTCGTGCACGTTTCTCGATCTGACATATATGTACATGAGAGAGTGATTTCTGATTTTTTTTTCTACTTTTCTGAATCAAGGTTATCTTCAAGTTGTTACTCGTTACCCATATAGGCTTTATTTTTTCCAAGTTATACACCTTACATTATCGATTCTGCGCACTCTCCACGGATTTAACGATTTAATGCACCTATATTCAGAATTATCATTGTTACATGTATACGTACCTCGGTAAAAACAAAAAATTTTTTTCTTCTGTACGGCTACTCGATATATGCACTCATTTCATTATTAAATATCATGGACTGACTCTCAATCAGATATTATTAATTATTTGCGGTATTGAATATCTGTTTACGAATACATCGATAAATATATTTTGCGTATAACATATACCATATATGAAACCGTACGAATTATGTATGTACCTATATCATGTAATTGAAAATTTGTACCTACACGTATAATAGAATTTACATTTCTGCATTGTTACGTTCTTCGTGTATAATCAATATAATACGAGTACAGGAATTATATTACGCATTTCTCATTCGTTACAAGTTGATTGCGAATTAGAATAATAATTGACGGTATGGGTACTAATATCAGAACTGCTAGTCCGTCACATCAGATTGAAACAAGAGAATTGAAAAAAAATAAAATTAAAACTTTATATACGTAGTAGATATCCAACAGCAGTGTGATTGAACGTTTTTCTTAACGGACGTTATTCAAATATTTTTCAATTTTTCACATCGTATCCCCTTGTGCATAAAACTTTTAACCACCTTTCATAATTATTTGGTTATTTTTACCCCACAGCTGTTTTTTCAAAATTGAAATTCGACGCTGGCATGTGATACGCCCCTAATTCATTTTTTTCTGTTTTCTTTTTCTCCCCGTATTTTTATTACAAAATAAGGGACGATGCGCGGTGGCTTCCTGCACCTACAAATTTCCGGCTTAATATGTTTACATACAGATGGCTAATGTACATGTATAAAAAATGAATTAATTAAAAAAAAAAAAAGCCAAGTCTCGGAAATGGAAAACAGTTTAAAAAAATTATACCTACCCAGCGTGGTCATGAAAATTCAAGTATATATTCGAGAGAGAAATAGAGGATCGTAGAGTGCAGAGCATTAATAAAACGGGGGCTTTGAATTTTTCACTTCATTTTTGAATGACTCTTTCCGCGCGTGAACTTCTTATATTCAATATTCGAAAATTGAAAGGTTGAAACTTTTTCAAACGACAACCGATCGCTGAGGGTTCCAAGAACTTTTCCAGCACTTAGCTGTTATATGTATAAACATAAAAAGTGATCCTTGCGCAGAAATTAAAAGTCGCTGATGATCATACTACCCTCTCTCCCCCCATCCCCCTTCCCCCACATTAACAGCGAAAGGTAGCGCAATTCTTCTCGATCGCGCCCTTATTCGCGTCAATTTAGGTACTCGAGATCTTTGTCAAAATTTTGTATAAGACAAAGAACTTTTATAATCTAAATCCCTCTCGGATATACCTCGCGGAGTAACCTATTATGTGATGCTGCAGAAAGGTATCGAGATACTTGAGAAATAAACTGCTGAAAGACTTAATAAAAAAAAAAGTAGCGATGCGCCCTGCAGTGTTTTTATCTTTTAAAAGCTTAACTTTTGCAAGCTCTTTAGCTCTCGGTCATTTCATGAAACTCTCTTTTCAAAAATCAAAGGAACCACGAACTTCAAGCGTCTTATAGAATTAATAAATAAATTAAAATGACATAAAAAATGAAGAATATATACTAAATAAAATTTGGGAACAGAACTAATAACATAGTGAAAGTATAGGGAAGTGATTTTGAAAAGGGTTAATAGGTAATCCACAGGGCGATCGCGACAGGAAAAATGATGATGAAACTTTATAGATTCTCTGTAGGATTTTAAACTTTTGAGAACATTATCAAAAGAAAGGATTTTTTTGAATTGAAATTTTTTTTCCAATTGCACATGAGGACTTTAACTTCAAACGCAAAAAACTTAAACCATGAATCGAAAGAAAGTTCGAGCATACAGCGAACGGTTGAACAAAAAGAATTCACACTCTCGAAGTAAAGGATTAAAACCTGAATTTGGAAAAAAAACCTACGTTATTTTTTCCACACGTACTGATTGAGGAATTACATGATTGTTTTCTCAAATTTTGGAATCACAAGCCCAAATCCTTGTTTCGGATAAATTATCCTCAAAATGATGAGAACGTGATAACTAACAATAATCGGCTCTAGTATTACTAAATTGCGTGTAAAATGTGCAATGTGCAGCCTCTCAAAGCGTCATCAACAGCTCTAGCTTATATGCCTGTATCAATAGGATTATATGATCCTTTTACGTGAACTATACAATAATAGCTATAGGTATGGTATATGGGTAAATTTGCAATGATCACCCCACGTTATATACATACTAGACTTCCTATATTCGACGCAGTTTGGGATTATTTTCTAAGCTTCTTTAAGGATTACGATGGCGCACCACAACAAGGAGTATATAGTGGTTGAGTAATTAACGGTGTTATGTATTTACATACCTATGTATACAGTTCCGCCCATAAGTTTGAGGACACTTCCGAATTTGTCGATCGCGACAAAAAGTTGGATATCTCAACCAAAAAAAAGAGAAGGAATCCAGCTTTATTTTCGTTTTTGTTAACTATTTTTACGATTTTCGGTTCAGTCATCAGAGATTGTTGAAAATTGTGATTTTTGACGATTTTCATACTTTCGTAGAATTGCAAATAATTTTTCGGAAAATGAGAATAATTTTTTTTTCGAGGCTTCCAAAGAATCAGGATTTAGCTTCGTTTCACTTCCTTGACAAAATTTGTATGATAATTTTTTTTTGTGAAGTTATTCAATTTCTTGTGCCTATAATTACGGTTTTCAAAAAACGCGTTGTAATTCAATAACGAAGCTGCTGAAAAGAAATTGAAAGTGTATCGACGAATTGACAGCGAGTGAAGAATTAAAATCGTATTTGAAAAAAAAAAAATTATATCTCTGCGATTATAGTAACGAAATAAGATTAATTTTATCATCCAATTCTTTCATACTCGATCTATAATAAATTGAACCGACGGTTGCGCACGAACATATATATATAGCAAATTTTATCTTATCTCAATTATCGTTGCAAAAAAAAAGAAAGAAAAAAAATCAGGATAAAAAATTCATTTCCCAACATTCTCCTGAAAAATTCAGCCCATAGTCTGGGCATGTATTATTTCTCTTTGGGTTTTTTTTTTTTCCTTTTATCCCGTAATATATAAGAGAAGGAAAAAACAATGTATAGTTCATTTTCCGTAAGCCCTTAGAGATCAGAGGTAGAACCTTTCTGATCCACCCTTATATTAATACCTTACGCTATTCGGAGAGGAAAATAATGTTATAGAACCCTTCAGCGTATGTCTAATGCGCTCAAGTACTATTCGCCATGTTTCGGTTTTTTTTCCGCAAAAAAAAAGTATCCCCCAATTTTTTTTCCATCGGCACATATCATAGGCATCGGTTGTGTTTGACGAGAGATATCACATTCATTTACAAATTAATCATTATACAATGAATTCTACGATCACTTAATTATAATGGTTAATTTAATAATTACGAACCTGTCAAAATTATTTTAAGCACTCCAACTGTACCCATGTGTAAGATTATCCAATCATATTTAGAAAGCTTTAATATTTTGTTACGATAATTTAATTTGAAAAAAAAAAAAAAAAATTTGTACTGTTCTTCTGTTGCGATATAACCCGCAATTTCTATTGATAGTGTGAACATGTCCTAGAATAGCCGAATAATATGTAGGTATAATATTTAAAATAACCTCTCAGATGAGGTTGAGAATGCTTGAATAAAAAAAAAATAAATAAATAAAAAATTATTAATTATGAACTATGCAAGTTTGTTATGAATACACTTTATATTATTGTAGAAAGTTAGTTTTCTGATGAGATTATATTACAGTTTACTTTGTTTCAGGCTCCTGATACATAATATCTAGCTGAGTATAATAGCGAGAGATTATTATATCTGGCTCCAGGCGTTCCCGCACATTTTCAATCTCATGAATAGAAAAATTTGATTGAAACGTACATATTTTATCAGGTAAGCTTATAATACGAAAATCATATAATTTACACACTATAATCTCTTCGGAAGCAAAAAAACAGGGGAAAAAAGAGAAATAATTATTTATCATATTTTTAATTAATCATAGCCTTGAACATACTTTTTCACGGCAACCCTATTGATATATGTTTATTATAACCATATTTTATTTCATGAAAGATAATTTTCATCCGATAAGCAGATGGGTGAAGGTCGATCTTATTTCGGATCCTCTACTAATAGAACTTTCACGAAACGCAGTTATAGATATAATTCATGAACTATACAGCATTATACGGAATAATTGAACAAAACTACTGTATAGTCTATACACGACATCTTTACACAATTGTTCATTGTCACCGTTGAACAATGGGAATCTTTTCTGAATTTATCCAATGTTTTGCTAAGTATTCGTGCATTGTTCAAGTGAATATAAAGGACGCTTTTCTTTACGCTGAAGTAACTCGAACTTCTGCTATAGACGCATTTTTGAATAATCGATAATTGAAAATAATTCATCCGGAACCGAAATTTTGATTCTGAAAACTTTGGAATTTGGAATTGGAGAAATATCGTGATCAGCTGATTTAAAAAAAAAATTGTGTATTGGTACGACAATACTGATAAGGAGGTGAGTGATTTAAAAAAAAAAAAAGAATGATAATAATGTGGTAGGAAAAAGTAATTATTTCGTAAACGGAAAAAAGCTGAAGGAACCCAAGCGAACGGATCTGATTGATTTGTCAATAAATTTGACAAATTGTTTGAAGTGTGCTTATAGATATCCTACATATGTATATGCGCATCTTTTTGAATTCGATATCGTTTCATCTTTTTTCGTTTCGCTTCATTCTACAGTTTTACGATTCAATGATTCGTATAAACGACGTTACGTACAAATACGTGTAGTATACACACATATGTGTGTACACGAATTTATGTGTACCCGTACATAAATATACAGGTATGTATTCGATACATTTTTTCAAAATATTTTCTTTTCAAATCATTTGAGAATAATTTGCCGGCATATAGGTACGTATACAGGAAAGTTAGATTTCTCTTGAAAAGCTCGCGTATGCCTACATCAAATTAAACACGTTCACTTTACTTTGAAATTACATGCCTATGGCTGCTGCATCGGGGATGAAATACGAGTATAAATTAGAGCAGGACTCTGGCGATGAGCACCAACGACGGAAATGATGTAGTTTATTATAAACGTTATACGCTCGTTTTGAAAATTCCACTTGCATCAAATATGTTCACAATAAATTCAAATAAATATTGAAACAAAGCAGTTTTTTTGTTTTTTCTCCTATCAAAAAGAAATTTCAAAAATCAAAAATTAAATCATTCTACAACTAGCTCGCTGATTTAATTACATAATAATCATAGGCATCACGTGCTTATCGCCTATATAATTTTTTTTATTCTTTTTTCTTCTTACATCGCATATTTATTTTTTTTTCTTTTTATCCCTGAGCCGCAAGGAGGTATAAGCTACTTAGCTTGGCTATTTCGCATGTTTTAGCATTTTTCCTGTTACTTCGGTGTGAACGAGTTATATATTTATGTACAAGAGACGGTGTGAGTTTTTGCTAAAACGTGGAAGGGAAGGAGGAAGAAAAGCAGTAATATTTTACGGCGCGTTGACAAGAGCGGCAGCTCGTACCCGGGCGAAAGAGAAACGGTGTTGGGGTGGGAAAAAAAAAAAAAACAAACAAAACAAATAGAAAAAATGTTTGGAGATCGCAAAATAAGTGAAGAGAAGGAGAAACAACTTCGTCGTCCTGCCGTTCAGGATGTATAAAAGGGATGTTGTGAAATACCCATTTACTTCAGAAATCTAAGAGCAATACCAAAAGTTCTTTGATATTTTACTTTCTGTCGCCAACAGTCCGCCGTCTTATATTACATATATATGTACGCGTGCTTCTCTCACATCTTCAATGCTATTTTTTAGCTTACATATTCCAGAATTGTTGTAAGCTTCCATATATAGTCGTTGACCTGCAAAGAGTTAAGCTCGTACTTATCGTCTAAAAGCTCGTGCCAAGCAGTTTCTGGAATTCTCTAATTTTCTCGTCCTCGTGTTCCACGTTTATATGTGTGTGTGTAAGTATATATATATACATTTATATGGAATTAAGCGCGTTATTATATATACACATACCTACCTACACTTCAAGGCTCCGATCTTCATTACATTAGCAGTAGGTATTTTGCATTTTATACGGAATTTGAGCTACGAAAATGAGCTTCGAGCCGTGTCATGCTCCTCATATATAAACTTATACAAAATCTTCGAATAATGTAATACTTTTCTCATTTCCTTCTCTCTCCCTCTCCCTCTCTCCGTCCCGCTCATTCTCGATATTTTATATCTTGCAATTTTTTTAAACTAAAAAAACCTGTTTCTATACACATAACCTACTATATGCATAGCTTATATACGTATCAACTGATATTATTCAGATGTAAGGGACCATATCCATAGGTATGGTATACCACATATGTATATAATGTAGATCACGGAAATCCTGCAGGAAATCTTCCTTCGCTTATAGGGGTACAACTCTCGGATTACCTTCGTCTGCAGGAAGATTTTTTTTTTGTTTTACGGCTGTTTAAACTATACCCGTATAATATAACTCTCGATCCTTTTCCCTTCCATACTCAACTTTTCACTGCCTTTAAACACCTTTTTATACGATGTATAAATGTATGTGAGATACATACCTGTGTAAATATATAATGTGTATTTTACGTATTTTATCATAGTAATAATATACGATACATGGAAGCGGTTTTGATAAAAGTGATCGTTTGCGCAAAATTCGTTTCTGTAGACTTTTTACCTAGGAATCGTTTGCTAGTACGAAATTTCAAGTTAGAGGTCCGTCTGCACAGTGATGAATACGGCAGAAACGTCTGTACAGAATTCATCACATTCGGAAAGCATCGGTGCTTTTATTCTAGTTTGCACTCCAAAACTGGAGGAATCGGAAATTTTTGTTCGCCGTATCTACCCCGAAAGAGAGCGCAAACGGAAACAACTCAAATTCAGCCAATCGTAGATCATTTCCGGTCTATTTTACATCTTGTCGTCGCAGAGTCGGGTCAAGCTCGTGACACAAAATGTTTGATGAACGCTCGCACCGTCACACTGCGGATTCTGGGATGTTACGCTTTAATTTAATCGGGTGTAACTTATTTGTTTAAAATAACTGTGAAAACCTTCGGTCCCCATAGGAACTTCTTTATGGATGTTGACAATGCGAAACGGTTAACCAAAATTCAAAGTTAGTGAACTAATTAACAAATTGGAACTTAAAAATATGCGCTTTCCTCTTGTCAAGGTGTTCTTTGTAACGATTGTTGCTACTCCACTGTGTCTCTCTTGTTGAGGGATTACTCGTTGTAACTCAACGAGTATTTCTCTCGTTGAGAACTTGCTTGAGTAGCTTGTCGCGACTCGACAGTTATTTGAGTGTTAAGTCGATTGTGGCTAAACTGATTGGACTTTCTTTTTATTGACGTGTTGTTGGTCGTTCGCTGCGACTTCTGATTTTGAGCGATGACTGTCGACTGTCTCCGCCAAGAATGACAGTTCCATGTAGTGACGATTTGTCTTCTTTGGCCAACCTGCTTTTTGGACAGACATATCGTAATTGGCGCATAGTCGCTGCGAGTGTTTTCCGAGGCAGGATCTACCGTGTCCGCTGACTTGGGGTTTTCCGTTCGTAGCAACATCCGCGGAATCCCCTGATTGTCGCAGTTTTCCGATACTACGGTAAAATATTTGGGTGGAGTGATCATTAAAAATCTAGCGACCAACTGCATTCCCATCATATGCGGGGAAAAAGGATCTTATGGTGCTGCCGATGACCAAGGAAAACGAATTCTAATTGTTTTGTTAAACATATATATGATTAATATTACAGTTGTGTATGCTGTGTTAGAAATGTTCACCGAGATTGCCTTGCCAAAATAAATTCTGTCCAAACTATCCAATGAACGTACCTCACTCGTGATCCATATAAGGCTCGTTTCTAAATAATTGGTTTGTGCTGAAACGGACCCCCGTAGGTTTGTTTTTACGTAATACGATTCTACCGCATGATTTATGCAGACGAACCACGTTAGGTTTATTCGTACAGAAGTCGCTCGAGAAACGGTTTCTGTGCAGAAAAAGCTAGTGCTATTCGTTTCGGTTTCTGTGTAGACAAGAACCTATCTTCAAATTTTTTGTATGCATACCTGTATGAATACCTATGAATACGGAGAACATAGGTACGTAATTTCCATATAGTTGCGCCACCGCGGACCAATCGGTTAAATAAATGTTCGCACCTGACAGTTTGTCGATTGATTGATCGGTCCACTCATACATACATATGTACCAGGTGTAACTGTATTGGGTGACATTTTGACACATATGAAAAACGGGTATTAGAGTAGTCAATTTTAAAGTTGTTTCTTTTTTCCTTCCTCAAATTTACGGGACACCCGCGAGGTATACCTACGTATAATAAAGAGCCTTGTATTACAAAGAAGAGACAAATAATTTTCTAGCAACGAAAATTTGCAAACTTTCTAAATATTTTTGTAAAAATAATTTTCATCATAGTTCAGAAATAAATCAAATTGAGTTGTATTCATATTTTGTCGAAGATTTCAGAGTGCAGAGTACAGAGCGAATAAATTTTATTTTATTTTTTTGAATTCATTATTCCTTGCCACCCTTGTTTTTTTTCTCTCTCTTTTTCTTTTATATCAATACAAGAATTGTGCGGGGTTGATTTTTTCCGTTCCCATTTGTGAACACAATATATGTAGATTCTCCTTGCCCGCAATTTGTGTGTATATCTCGCTACCGATTGCTTTTAGAGTGTCTATTGATTATCACTTCTCTGTTGATTGGACTGTAGGCGATGTCTCCCTATTCCCTGCTTCTTGTACATATAGTATAGAATAGATAGAACATATTGAATCTCTGAAACTCTGTAGTCGCACAAAATTCCCCAATCTACGTACATATATATTTACCTATATTTTTATTGTTCTATTATTATTATCATTACTATCCTTTGATAAGAATTTTATACCATGGTGCACTATGATGAACTAGCGCTCTTTTATGTACTTTTCGTTCTACATCTTAAACTAAATTTTACACATCTACATATCGTACGTATACCTATAGTATATGGCAATACCGATAAATGATCGTTACAAGAATGAAAGCCATGGCGAGATTGTTAATTCCTTCTTGATATTTTTCATTATCTTTATTTTTCTTTTTCTTTCTGAGATTTTTAATTAAAATGAAAGAATATTTTTTACAACCCTGTCAAAAACACTACGACGCTTCTAACCTAGGCAGCAACAGCTCTGCGGGGCGGGGGGGCATCGGTTAAATATTGGCACATATTTTTATAGGATATATTTATACATACAATATATATATACACACACACATACATATATAGTTTAATTAAAATGCTTTTATTCGCTGTAACCGAGCAATGTATTAATTACGTACCGATAGAAGAAGAAAAAATCAAATTAGTTTGAAACCAAATTCAGAAACAAACGGTTGAGAACTATTTCCTGCTAATCTCTTTAATTGAGAATGTGTTAGGTGGATTTGTTTTCTAGCGTAAGCAGGTGGAGAAATAAGGGTACGATACGAGCGACAACTGACGCGTTCACACCGAACACCCTTATCAAGTAAGACTTTAGAATTTATCGCAGAAGTTCACGTTATCGTGGTAAAACTTTAGCCAATTTTTCAATGCAAATTTAAATGGGATAATAAATATCTCAGGGGGTAAAACGCGTGACTTGCGAGCTAAAATGGGGACGTATAAGGTATATAAGATGCAAGAGGAAAAATTTTTCCTCATCCGCACGAGATTCGCCGAGATTGTCTCGTCGTCAACTCGGTTAAGCCATATACATAGGTATAGGTACATATTATATACTATATATACCTATATACTTTGAGGCTTTTACACACTCTAACTGCAGCTATCACGCACGCTGCATCTCTCGAATATTAATTTCATACCTGAATTAATATAGATAATCTATAATTTCCTAATTTTATATCCAGAGATATCAACTCGATTCATTATTAATTCATCTTGTATTTGAAATCAATATATTCGCAGGATAACAATTTTTTATTTTTTTTTCGCCCCAAATATACAATTTTTCGGTCTCACCTCTAAATTTTACAGTTTTTATTACACTATAAAAGTGTAATTTTCCAAACAATTCTTAACATTTTTTGAGCGATATATTTTTTGCGAAAACATTGAAATTTTCGAATGTACGATTGCGATCCATAACAAAATTTGCGAAAATATATGTTTTTCCGAATTTTTTGAACGGCTTGTAAACATGAAATGAAATTTTCTCCGCGAAGACTATTTTTTTTGTTTTTGTTTTAGAATCATTGGTTTTTTACGCCTCTGATTTCTTTTTCCGATTTTTTTTTCCTCGTTCGCGATTTTTTTTTTACCCCGTACACCGTATACTACCAGCTTCGGGAACCGCTGCGGGGATTAAAAAAAATCACAGGATACATATACGCGATTTTAGAGAAAAAAACCTATGCAGACACAACTCTCATGTATATCGTGTGTCACGTATCTATAAATATACAATTCCGGCCATTTACCAAACTCCGGATTTTCATTTACTTTTTCATACTCTACTGTGCATAGCTCGTGTATCCTATATTGGCCGGATTTGTCTATTATATTTATATATGTTGTTATATTTTTGCGTGCGATCATCACATAAATAGCTACTGCGGATTTTCAATGGATCATGATGTTCGCGATTTTGAATTCACCTGCAGTGAATTCTATAATTGTAATTTATTTGTTCGAATTATTAAATCTTCACTCTTCAACCCGGCCAATTAGTCGCAAAGTATATTTTACATCTTATGCTACACTATATCTGCAGCTGCGTTTTCTGCTTCTAGCCATTGTCACTCCAATAGAAACCCCTGTAGGTTGGTAGGTATGTATTTACCGTGCTGTGTTCTCTGTCCTCGTGTATGTATAGCCGCACGAGAAAACTCCGAGCTTAATTGTCATCCCTCCTTAATCATTATCTCCGTTTCTTTGATTCTTTCAATTTGCTTTCACCAGTTGAAATCCCGTCCCTTTTCTTCTTTTTCTTGGCTTATTCTCTTGTCTTATTACAGCCAAGATTGTAAACAATAGTCTCTTTCGCGAAGGGTTATTTCCTCTAATTTTGCTTCCGGCGCGGCGCTACCAGCGAAGCTCAGAATTTTATGATATTTACATGCATTTTTCAAGAACTATCAAATATTCACGTACTTGAAATCTTGCGTGAATTGTGAAATCCATTTTTTGAATCCTCACGTTCAGCACGAACGATATGTAGGGGGAGCGATTTGAAATTAGTCAATCAGACGTCGAGCGCATAAACCACAAATTGAAGTTATAACTTTCACATACATTATACCGCGACTGTCCACCCTTTCGATTTTGCAACAGGGTATCATTTGACCATCGATACAATCGCGTATAATTTCATCGCTGCTGGGGTGGCAGCTAGAGGGGCCGGTGGAAAAAAAATCAAGAGAAGGAAATTAACAAAACGAGACACTGAAAGTAGAAATAAAAAAATTGAAAAAAGAACGAGGGTTGGAAAAATAAAAACGAGGGTTAAATTTGGTCACCATGACAACTCGGGCGCGACAGCAATAAATTAGTAACGCTCAAACGCATGATTCGAAAGTTCAAAAGAAACTTGCTTTGCGGAAAGGGAATTAAGGGATCGTTCTGTGAAAGCTCAACGGCTCGTTTTTAAAGCTCGCTCTCTATACGGTCTTATTGTAAAAAAAAAAATATTTCCATACACATATACTGAGATGAATATGATCATATTTTTTGGAAATTATCTTCCGGGTCACTTCACTGAGCGAAAAACTTTACAAAACTTTAATTTCATATCATATATACATCATATTCAGCACGATCTTTTTTCTTACCTTTGTTTTTTTGTTTAACTTTTTTTTTTTTTTTATCCTCTTTGCGGCTGCTGAGCTTTTGCCGCTTTTTTTCTCCTTCGCAATAACTTCCGCGAATTCCATTAGATATTCGAATTTCACTGGAGGAGTTGCAATGAGTATACTCGTATCGTGCTGTTAAAAAAAAAGAGGCAAACAAAACAGATAGACTCGATTGTTCTCAAATTTCATCCAAGTACCTCCTTTGATATATAATCTGCATAAGTTGGTCCTTTATACGGTATCCCAATGTAGCTCGTATCAGAAGCACACTATATTACGTATACACCTTTAAGGAAGTTCGTGATTTTAATTTGCAAGTTTTCAAGTTTTATCAAGGAGATTAATTTTATACCCCCGGTATCTTATTTTATATTTTATTCATTTAATTTTTTTTTTATTCTCATCTTTTTGTTTTCCAATTTACTTTCATCCGATCCTCGCATCTTTCATAATTAATTCACCTTTCCACGTTGGCTCAAGCTGAAAAATATTATACTAAATATGTGGGGCATTCCATGTGAAATCGGCCACTACTAAACCAGACCCCAGTTGAAGTTGCTGAAACTTTTTTATTTTTTTTCTATCCCACTAAAGACATTTTTGAGAATTTTTGAGAATTTTTTTAGCCAACTAAAAAAAACCTCAAAAAATGCCTTTTTTCAAGAAGCCATAACTTCTTCAAAAATTGATTAATGGGGACGGTTTGTTTTTCAACAAAATTTTTTTTCACGTGCTTTTCAACAAAAAATACAAAAAAAATCTCGGATGTACAAATCTTTGTAATTTTTCACTTTTTCTAGAAAACTCATCAATTTTTGGAAATCCGACACTGTTGATTTTTTTTTTCCCCAAAGAAACTTCGATTCATTCTGTGAATTTTCACGCGTCAAACGTAGCGGGCCGAATTTTCCTTCGATTTTGTTTTTTTGGTAAAAAAAAGGCTTTTTGGGTTTTCCTCAATCTTCAACTTTTTCTGTCATAAAAACTTTATTTTCATTATGTTTTAATCTGAGTAAATTATTTTCGTGGTCAAATCTGTACATCAATTTGTTGGCGAGTAATATAATTAAAAAGCAACGAATAACATTTTTCCCATGGTAATCTTATGGAAAATGGAAAGGCGCGATGAGGAACATGTAAATATCAATACCTATGAATTGTAAGAGCTCAGATTTTAACAAGCATCTTTCTTAGGCTCAAATAAAACTTTTGAGCCTGTTCCAGAGAAAACAAAAAAAAAAGTTCTGTCTGCAACACCCTAAAGTGTAGGTATATATCTTTGAAGAAAAGAAGAAGCAAATTAACCTACTCTTGGCTTTCAAGAAAACTCATATGTATATGAAAAATTCAGAAAGTTTGTGCATCTGCAATTCTCAACCGTGAAAATTAGGAGTTGGTGAGTTGTCGGTACGAGTTGAAGATTTGAAGAAAGACGAAAAATGATCTACTCAATATTTATCATAGTTATATTATAACATAACGCGTACGCGACTTCCACTCATGCGGAGACTCCATATCTCTCGAGATCTTTTGTAGGTTTGGTATCACTAGCTGTGGATGGTGTCAACGTAGGCTTATATACATCACCCACACCTGCCAACTCCCAAGTCTCTTTATTCGCGATGAGTTATAACCAACACGTTCTGCACTTTCTCGAAAAATTCTTTTCGTTCCATTTTTTACGGAGATGACAAACACCGTCGTCTTACAGTAGTATAGCCTCGACGGCACCTTCATAATCTATACGCATTGCTTTTCTAATCGATAAAGAAATTTTTACACATGAAAAAAAAAAGAATTCAAATACATGATATTTCATCCCTCCTTATTGAACATTGCGTATATTAGATGAAAGAATTTGAAGAAAAAAACAGAATCGATTTGCTCCGTATAATAATCAGCTCGTTATACTTACCTACATATTTTTCTCTAAATATTATACTTTTCTATTTTCTCTCTACGTGAGAAATTCTTTAAGACGAAGTTTCATAATTCACCTACGTATGTATTCAAAGCTAATTCTGCACGCGTCTAACACCCCGGAATTAAATAAGAAGGAACAAGGATTTCCTCTCCAACGTCGTCGCGTGGGTGAAAATAATAATAATGAAAAAAAAAGAGAGAAACCTGTGTAAAAGAAATATCCAATTTCCTAGGTACTGTTGCTGTTGCCGCACGTGGGCGACATTCATATATAAGTGTAATGAGCTTCGTTTTAAATCAAGCAAATTAATTTCCTATTTATGTATATTTCTTCGCCGAAAAAACAATGCAACAAAAATAAAGAGAGAAAAAAACGAAGTGAAGAAGCTCAACTCGTGATAAGAACCAATAGATAACAGGTGAAAAAATAATAACATTTGCTACACATAGATTTTGTAGTTCTGCAAAAAAAAAAAAAAATCAAGTGCACGTATATAAAAGAAAAGGAATGAATTCGGTAAAATCGCAGCGGGAATGAATACCCCTTCCCGTCGTGTCGCAATCAGGCTTCGGTTGATTGGGGTTCTTTTAACTTTCTTCATCCAATTTTGCGGAGTCAAGTCCGAAGAGCAGAGGATATAAATACCAAAGTTTCGAGTACGTATTATGTACCCATACCTTTATGCACTCCGACGATCTGTATACGTGTATGTGTAATACATGAACATTTCCAATATATGTATATATCTGTACGAAATCATGTCTCGTCGCTTTCGAAGATAATAAGCTTTTGTCGTCGACTTCTCTGAATAGAAGGTGAAGCTGTTATCTCCTCGGAAACAAAGGAGGAAGAAACATAAAAAAGAAAATCAAAGGAAAGGAAAAGAAGCTCTCAAATATTTTAGTGGTCATGACGATGGCGGTATATATGTACACGATATATATACCATCGCTGAAATGAAGCGTGTATAAATCTCGGTGTATTATAACAATAGGTGCCGATTTGTAGTCAATGACGCGGGAGTTTATGGGATATGAACTGAAGACCTCGTAGACGAAGAGCGATTGGAAACACTCGCTGAGAATTTCAAGTGAAAAGCTTTTCTGCATAAAAGTAATCCGGATATTCGTTTCATTAGCCGTTAGAAAACGGCCCTACCGATTTTATACATATATCCCGATAAGATCGACGATATCCGTGCGCAGTGGTTCGATAAGAGCTCTTCGATGTAATCGTTTGTCGTCTCGTTTTTCTCATCCCGTTTTTTATCTTCGTTGTTTCACTTGGGGTGATTTCGAGCGATGTGACCAACAGGAAGAAACGGCCAATGGTCCAAATTTATTTGCCTGTTGGAACTGAGATGATGAAAAAATTTCTAAAAAACTATAACTTGCGCGGAAAGATTCTCGTAAAATCTCAGCTTCGTAATAAGAAAATTTGCTTCAACATCTGACAAGAAGGGGTATAAAGAGAAGAGGAGTAAAGAGGTCTAAGGAGAAAGAGAAAGAAAGAGAGAGGTGAAAAAAAAATGTATAAAAATGACACCGAAGAAAACAGAACTAATTTCAAGTTTGTCCATTAAAGATTTCCCAGCCTATTACAGCATTACCTGTACCTATACTCTTCACAACCAGTCCGGGGGTAATTAAAATTTTGTTCCAAATTCAACGGGACTTTGTCTTCGGTTTTAATTAAATGTGAATATCCTGCAGAGATATTGATTGCTCGCATAGGTATATACGATCCTTTTAGGTTCGTTTGAATCTCATTCATGGTATTCAATGGTAAAACTTAAAAAAAAAATTATTATGAAAAAACTGATCCCATATTCCTTCGAATAGTTCGTCAGATAAAATTTTTGACAAAATCTCTGCCACTACTATTTTATCCCGCTCTATGTTATGTACTGTACGTACATGTAGAGAGAATGAAAAATGGGTCGGAAATGGAGAAAGCCAAAATGAAGATTAGTTGGAATCGAGCCGTACCGCCGCACTGTACTGTACAGGGAATAGAAACGAAAATCTATATCAATAAATCCTGCACTTTTGACCGCTCGACTTTTATAAGATGTTTTATTCAAGAACGTACCGATACATAATGTGTATAGACATGTATATTTTTGACAACAGGTATTGAACCTGTGCCAAACTACTTAGAATTTTCTCCATGCTGCTGCTCTAATGATATCGCCCTCGATAGAAAACACTCGCTGCCACGCCCATCGACGACCAATTGAAAATTATTTACAACAATATAGCAAATGGTAATGTCGAGTATATAGACAAAAAAAGAAGTAATAATATTTATAACTATTTCGAAATTTTGACAAACATTTTCCATGCAACTACGCTGTAGATATAGTACCTATACGCACTATGTATACAGATGTATGTAATTTGTGCATAGATATATACATGTATTCGTAAATGTATAAAAGCTGACTCGGAATCATCTCGAGTGTGCGGGTGTTCCGCACTTAATTATCAAAGTTTATGAATCCCCTGCTCCCTTTGCAGAATAAGCTTGGAAAGTTCTAAACGAATGCGTCGACTTGCAAATTAGTCGGATTATTTTGATTGGGGTTATTTAATGAACGGTTAATTGTCGTTACAGCAGCACTCGACCTCGGTCAAGTAGCTGAATAAGACTAAGTTTTCGCAAATTTTTATTCTTTTTTTTTGCGCAGCTGCACACGACTGGCATAAAATTCTCCTCTTGCATGACGATCGGACAATCCCTTCTGTTAAGTTCGAAGAAAAGGGGGGGGACAAAGAAAAAACGAGAGATCGTGGGGAAATTTTGAAAAAGATTTATCCACCCGCATTCGCGATTTTGCACAGAATTACGCAATAAAAGTTGATAATCTTTAACTCAAAGCGCATTATATAGTAGCGTCTTAAAAAGAAAAAAAAAAAGAAAAGAGAGAAAAATCCTACGAGCTCGTACACTTTTTTCTTCTTCGTTTTGTAAAAAGCACTTTGTGCGGGATAAAGTCCTTATGCAAAGTCTACCTCAAAACCCAACAGAGAGATACAACCCTTTCGCAGGCGGAGAATGTATGAAAGCGGTCTAGAAAAAGGTATCAAGTGTAATAACGCGCATTCTAAGGAAAGTAAGGACGAAAGTTTTGGAATATTTGAACCCAGTTCAGATGTGAGCTTTCGACTTCTCGACTCTCTCCCTATTTCCATCCCTTATTATTTTCACTTCAGAGTGTCGCTTGGAACAATGTTATTATTTTGTTGGTTTTCATTCGTCTATTTATTGCTTTCTTTCTCTCCTAAAGTGAAGTAGGTATGTCACATCCACATAAATCACACGCAAACGCCTTCGAAGGCGTTGAAACTGATTGCATATATAAATACATGGGTGTATACCTATTTATTCACAAAAATACAAAAAGCTCAAGCAATTGTTTTGGATCGTAGCCAGGATCGAAGTAGGTATAATAAAAGGTATCCTTTGTGCGATGTGGATATATTGTGTACCATATACTATATTAGCATTGCGCTTCGCGCGCGCCGCATTTAGTTTCATTTGTTTTCAAAATTTTTGTCTACTATTTTTTTTCAATTTCACGTCATTACATTTCAGACACATCACATATTAGGAGTTTTTTTTTTTATCAATCTGCATTATTGTTATCGCAATTTTAATTTTATGTTGGATTGGACGTTGGGTCCAAACCTTAGATTTTTGTCGATATTGGGGTGAAATCAATTTTTACATACATATAGAGTACCTATATCGGGAGCTACGTATACAATTTCATTTATTTACGATGCAACCCTTTTTCCTTTGATTGGCTTTTATCATTTTTATTATTTATAAGCCGGGTTGGGTAGGTATTCTTGTGCATGGCGATGCGGTGCGAGCCGAATACTATAAGATACGAAGGATACGTATAGGTGTATCGATCCCGAGTGGCGATACGAAGCGAACCATCACGTCGGACAAAGACATTTTTCATGAAAAAAGCTTTCTTATACTCTACGTGTCGAGGACTCTATGTGCGTGGCCGTCGCCTGCGCCATGTACGTACGTACATAGGTGTATGTAGATATACTACAGATTACGCTATAAATCATGAACGCTCGCAGATCGAGTGCCAAAACTGGAAAGAAAAAAAAAAAAAAAATCCAAAGTGTTTTATTTTTCGGAGTATTATATACGTAACCATTTCGCACGACAGTCCGCTCTCTGATCTCTTCAACTTTTTATTTTCATGTATAACATGTACGAATGATCTTATATATATACCTAATATTTACGCGGTGGGAACAACAAATTTGCCCCATTTCACACCGCGAACTGTTGTTCAACTTTGCAATTCGAAGAATTTCAACATTTTCTGAAGAGTTGTCGGAAGAGCCGAAACTGTTTTCACCATTCACACCCCGAAAAATTATTGCCCGATTCTTGGTACAGAAAAATCCAAGTTATTTTTTTCTTGCTTTAACTTTTTTTTTTTTCTTCTATTTGACAGAATTTTATTGTAAAAACAAAACAAAACAAAACAAAAAAAATTTTTTAACAAACGTGTTCCCTCTTATTATACTCTTTATATATTTTCATACGAGAGAAACAAAATGAACAAAAAAGAAAAAAACGGCGTGGGGAAGAAACTTGCGTCCACGTCTTATTTCACCCTCGCTTTCAACCCTCGAACTTTTATAGAGAGAAAACGAATGAAAAAAAAATTAATAAAAAAAGAAAGGGTTGAGTATTGAAACCTGCGGAGAAATAAGAGAAAAAAAAATATTTTTAAAAAGGTTCGGTAACTCGTTGACATCCTCAACTTTCGGTTTTTTTTCTCTAATTCTTTCCTTTTCTTTTTTCTCTTTAAACCCGTAAATTCTGTCAGCGATTCATGTGTTACATATGTACGGCTAAAATATTATCGTTTGAAGCTTGAATATTTTTTTTTCGTTTGTTTGCTTCTTTTTCAATTTTATTTTTTGATTTTTTCTTTCACCTTGAAATCCTAAAACGTTTAATCATCTTTGGAGGGTGGAGGATAGCGGCCGACTATTTTTAGAAGTTCCGTTACGCAGGGATGTTTACGAAAAAGAGAGGAAGATGCGAGTGATGAGCTTTCCTATTAGCCGGTGAAAGCCTTCCTTTAATTTCCTTTTGCTTTTCTTTGCTTTTCCCTTCTTATTATATATGTATATACCGTATAGAAGGGTAATATATTTATATACCGGTTTAAATGGGAAAGTTTTGAGGAGTAAAGGCAGGCCAATATTGCTTTTAGTTTTAGTTTTAGCTTCAGTTTTAGTTTTAGTTTCAGTTTAAGTTTTAGTCGTGGTTTTAGCTCGTGGCTTCTGATCTTATTCCGTAGATCCTTCATGTCCCTTAACTTGGTTTTCACTATATAGGTATATATCAGTCATATACATACCTTAGATGTGTATATACCTATATACTATACAGTTCTACGTGTATTACGAGCTATTGCAATCCTGAGATGCCGCAAGGGTTGAGAAACTTCTCTTATCTTAACCTCACTCGTCTTCTATAGACTCCCTACTATTGTAACAACCTAAAGATCCAGATGCCAAAGGAATGAGACGACAATTTGACGACTACTCCCTTACATGTACAGATACTACTCATACTCTCTCGCTGTTCATGCGGATAAAAATTTAGGGAGGAAAATGAACAAGAAAAAAACAACAGGAAAAGAGTGAATAAAAATTGTTTCTTCAACTCCGATAATTTTCGGGGGAAAAAAATATCCTTCGCCAGAGATGTTTCGGTTGGGGGGGGGGGGGGGGAGAATTTCAATGTTTGCACGCATTGTTCAGTTTATAGGGTGTCGAAAAATAAATCGCTGATTTCACTTTTACCCTATAAATGTATTTCGTATTCCTTCACCCAAATTCAGTTTGTATAGGACCAAAGTAAAGACTCGTATACGCTGAATTATTGTTAGCTTTGCAATCGCGCTACGTGTGTTCGGAAATTTGCGATATTTCGGAAAATCGATTACATCGCTTCCAAGTCTACACATCAATCGGAATACCTTTATTCGGAAGTCGGTTAATGGATTTTGAAAATACTTTCTTTTTTTCTCCTTTTTTCTTCCCGGAGACTTTCGATAGATTTAAATCACCTCCGAATGTGAACAATTGTTTTGTTTAAAGAAAGAAAAAATAAAATAAGAAATTAATTAATTGCTAAAAGTTGAATAATGAATTTGTTCGAGGACACCATGTATTATATATTTACTTTATTTAACATATACTAATGAATTAGGTATACTTTTATGTACCTGATGTATCTCTTGATTTTTTAAGTTGTTTTTTTTTTCATCGCTAAGAACTCATTATTTCTTAATGATATTATCCGCAATGAAATTAATTGACATCTTGAGATATTCTAATTCGACTGACACTTGAAAAGAGGGGGGATAATATAATTTGACGGAAGAAGTTGCTATATAAATGTATATTTTATTATTATATACATGCGGTCATGGCGGGGCGTTTTATTACGTGGGATTTAATGTAGCTTCGAGCTTTGGAAAATAAATATACCAACCGCAAGATTGCAGGTTACAATAAAACGGAGATTGTAATCTGCGCCGAGAGAAATTCAACCCTCCCTCCCCCCGTCCCCAAAAGCCCCGCTCTTTCTCCTATTCGCCCTTCTTTCCTCCCTCTATTTTCCCTTTCTTCTCAAGCGCCCTTCTATATATCTCCCCTGAGAACTTGAGATGCTATGCTGATCTCTTTTCGTGTAATACAAGTCCGTAACGCTGCGACTCTCTATACTCTATAGCATAAGCCTGTTGCTAGGACAACCGCATGAACTAGCCTATACCTTTTACTACCACTTCGTTCACACGTTCAAGGAAGTATAATCCTATGGCTGTTAAACAAACTCAGGATAATACGCTTCCAGAAACAACAACCTTTTCTATGATCCTCTTTACTGTGTACTCCTTTACAATATCCTACATGCATATATCGTACTGCAATCGATATTACTTTGAACAATTTATTTCTGTAACTCGTATCAAATCGAAAACGCTCGGTGATTGTAAAGGAAAGACAAGAATGTTATGTACGGGTTTAATTTTTTTCAACATTCATTTACAATTAGTGAGTGTTTTGGATCTATTTGAACTTAATATTGTCTACTGTTAAGTAAAGTGTTCCCAAAGCACATACGTTCGAACATGGTTCTACACCATTTTCTTTTTCTATTCACGCAGTTTATATGTGGAATTTCGGAAAATTTTTGAATTTCATCGGATTTCATTTCTAACAATAGATCTTAAAAAATAATAGCAATTTTTGAATCCTGCGGTGGAAAAATCCCCAACTTCTCAAGTCATTACAGTTAGATAGTACGATTTCAGAGGAATGATATTAATATAAGATTAATAGATTGTTATTTGTGTTAAATGGTATAAAATTTATTTGGAGTACCTGTACGTATACCGCTTGTTATAATCACCTTTACATCTTACGGATATAGCTGCGTGGTTTCTACGAGAGTAATAATAATAATATTAATTATTATTAAATGCTCGTCGTTGACCCTTTAGTGGTCGTAACTAAAGACCACGATAATAATGAAAATCAACGAGGTGTAATTTAATTTTGAGTTGTATCCAGTTATTGCGAGAATCACCATCAGCGTTAAAATCTACGGTTGTAATGATATAGGCGAACGCGCGGGCGTTGTGTTTGTGTTGTATGTATAGTAATTTTGTTTAATCAGATATCATTACCAACGTATAGTCGGTCTGTTCAGACGCTTGCGCGGTAGAAGTATCCCGATTGCCATCATCGAGCAATTTCACTTCGTTCGCGGTCTACGGTTAACTTCTTGTTTTCTGTGTATAGTTATCATAGTTAGTTATAGTTATACCAAATATAGATGACTGGAGTCCACCGAACCCCACGTCAATTGGCTCGGAAGTGTGAAATAGAGGCGGCAATTAGCACGAAACCGTTTTCCGATATCGATACTTTATACTTAAATGCTTTTCTCGTACGTACGTACGTATATACGAGGAGGTGTATTCCTAACTTCAACTGACGGTAAAAGCCACTCGAGCAACCAGCGTGAATTACGCCAGATTCAAGAAGCACATCACCTAGATATATCGAATGGACTATATCATCGCGAAAACCGTCACAACTGTTGCTTCTGATTTTGATCCTTAATTCTTTTTCTTGTGAATGTACACAAAAATCTCAAAGAGTAAATATCGTGACAGTCCGAAAAGAGTGAAAATTTGCGGACTTGATTGCTTTTATTCAATTTTTGAAATATTCACACACAAACGTGTAGCAACTTGAAGCTCCAAGATCTCAAGGTCATCGGATGATTTGAGGATCAAAAAAGGGGAGGAAAAAACTGTCTGATGAGTTTTGTTTTTCTTTCTCTTTGTCTTCTTGATATGATGACAATGTTGCGGTAATTGATCAGTGCTAAAACACGTTGTGGCAGTTTTTCGTATACCCATATGGAGATTGAAAGAAAAAAAATATTTTCTATGTATTTACAGATGTTCACCCTGAACGGATGTGGTTTTCAAGTCACGTATAGCTCTCAAAAATATACATACGTTACACGCGTGCATTATGTGAATACATAGTTCCACGTAATCCGCACGGGAAAAGTAAGTTTTCACGAATGCAAATGTAACTTTGAACCATACACTCAACAACGATACAAAGATCTCTTTACGAGTAGTGTTTTAAAGTTCCAAAAAGAAGTTATGGAAATTTTGTATAAGTATCTGTAATTATACAGGGAGATTCACCAGAATAGTCCGAATAGGCGGAGACTAAGTGATGTCATGTCACACCTCTGTAGCCAATGAAAACAATGAGAGTAATACACGGGCAAAAAAATATTCTATAACATAATGTAGGAAGATCGTATTTCTTGACCCACTCACACAACTATTCTTCACCTTTTTACTCTCGCTGTTCATTGGCCATAGAGGCGTGGCATGACGCCGATTAGTCACCGCCTATTTGGACACCTCGGTTGTCTCTCCCTGTATACAGCCGATATAGGCAGCCAGAAACGATTATTAGTTTGTATCCTGATCTAATTAATTACGAACGCGTCTTACTTTGTCATAGAATTTCTCGTCGCGCATCAATTTCGTCTTCGTAGTCGTTATCACTCCCTGCATACGTACTTCCTGAAGTTCTCTTCACCTCTCACAGGTATTCCTTGCGTATTGCGCAAAGCAATTACGGAAACACCCCTGATGGATTTACACCTGTTATATTAGGCGTTCATACTTGTTGACAAGGTGTATTTGCGCCGTTCAATTATCATGGTTACGATTATTACTGCATAGTATAATATTTGACTCATTTATCATCATTGAGGTGAGAATATTTTGAACTAGTTATTTCATAGTTTCAACTCATTTTGGAAAAAAAAGACACCAAGCTTTTCCGAGCGCTTCTCGCATGCAAAATTTTCACATTGAATTCTTTTCCATTGAGAAGAAAACATATGGATGAACAAGTTTTTTCGTATTCTCTTCTTTTCATTGTACTTTTATTTTGCCATCTGCTAATGAACTTGCATATCCACGTGAAACTAGACATAGTTCTATATTTTTGCAACACTATTTAACAACCAGATTCATATTATTCAACATTAGCGTTTCAATTTCATATTTCCCTCGAGGTTATGGTATTACCTATGCCACTCAAAGTTACATTTTACATATGTATAGGTAACCTATACACCTGCACGTAGTATAACCTTTGTACAAATGTACCTTCTGGGAAATATGATAGATCCGTATTTGCAACACCTCTGAGTCCACCTTAACGGATGTAAAATTAATTTTGGATGATTATAACACCATAGGTATACTGTTCAGCTGGTACCATTAAATAACATCCGAATCACAGTTGATCATCTACTTTCATTTCAATGTCGTATTTTTCTTTTTCTTTTCTTCGAACCGATAATCGTTCTCGGTTTGCTGTTTTTGATCGTTCGAACCGCCGGTGTGAAATTCAACTGCGTTGATCTTTGACATGTAATTTTGATTATTAGAAAAATTGCAACCCAATCGAGTGGTTTTTTTTTTTTTGTCCGACCACGTTCCACGCATTTCTATCAGTTATTAACATTTCACCGACCAGTATTATTGGTATTAATTGATTTTTTGATTTTTTCTGTCTAAGCTCCCATATTTTTATCCCCCATTTTGCAAGAGAGCCGGCGCCAGGAAAGATCTGCGAGAAGTGCATAGGATGCTGAACCGCTACCAGTCGGTAAAGTGTTAAGACGACCAGATCCGAACATGCAGAAAAAGAATAAGGGAGCATTTTTCAATAAAACAAAAGTATAAAGGATGCTAATGATTACGTGGGTAATTTTCATCCATCAATCAAAATTATAGATAACGCTATCAAATGAGCTAAAATAAGCGTTATTATCATTCGCATATACATCGAATCAAGATAAAAATCGATCGGCATTGTACGTACGTATATTGGAAAGGTCGAGGGAAAGGTAGGAAAAACACGCCGTGGGAAGAAAAAAAGAAGAAAAAAAATCTCCAAAGTGGAAAAAATACCCCATGGAACCATGCCTGAGTAGGTGTGTGTATATATATATACATATGCGTAAAAAAACGAACGTTGCCGGAGAGTGGCTTCTCTCTTAAATTTGAATTTTTGAATATTCCTATAATACACACACTCGCAACGATGAATATTGATCCTCAATGGTTCGAATTTTGCCAGAAATTTGCTAAATGCTCGTACGCACTCACCGCAAACTTCCAAGGCTAAAGTAAAGCTGTATAATATATGGATATATTTTATATACCTAATACAGAGAGAGATATACATATTACATAATATACCGAAATCTAAAAGGCACTCAGGTACGACGTACTTTGTGCGGACGTGCGCAGGGCTCGTGAATTTAGAAAGCCGAGAGGTCCTTATTACTTGTATTATCATATACACACACGATGTACATACACACAATTTTATATTATATACAAGGTGAGTCACTTGAAACTCCGAAAATGGAAGGAGCCTAATTTTGAATTTTCATTCATTCAACACTAATAAGGTTGGGAAAAAAATATCTACAGAGATGTACCACTAACGTCACAATCAAACTACGCAGATTCCAAATTTTTGGTGGCCCAATTTCTAGTCGTCTCTAGTTGAATGAAAATAAAAGGGCGGAGAGAAGGTGCGGAAAAAATCAGCGAGGTAAAAGAATGTCCGATTCATATGAGTGTTCTAAAAAGTTTTGTGTTACTTGGGAATTAAAAAAAAACCTACATAGAACCGAGGTATACACCTAGTTTCATCGATATTAATAACAGTTATGTAATATTCAAAGCTATAAAGTTAAAAAAAAAAAAATTTGAGCATAATTTTAAAAGCTATACCTTTTAAGTACCAAACAGTTGGTGATGCAGTACAGCATCAATTTTATTGCGCGAGTCAGTTTACACACCTCAAAGGGATTGAAGAGCTGAGGAAATATATTTTCACGCCGTGCATCAAACTCTTTCGCCGTTTTCTCTCTCTCTACCTCTCCTCATGTGCGGTATAAAGTAGATAGGTATGTAATATATATACATACATATATGTATATAATATTTACGGCGATGTTTTTCGCCTCCCGGTTTTACCGTCGCGAAATTGACTCTATAGATATCTATGTATGTACATATAGTATGTGGAGAATATACTATATATAAGGCGGCGGGGTTTGTTGGCGTGGCGTTTGGTCGTTTGCTGGGAATTGGGGTAGCCTTATACAGATCGCTGAATCCGTGCGTTTGCTTCGCTCGACTCTCTCTCTCTCTCTCTCCCTCCCTCCCTCTTCCTGCCCCTTTCCGTTTTTCACCCGACCGACAAGGGGGTGGTTGGGACGACCCCGTAGCTTCGCTTCGCCGCTTCGTTCGCTCTAGGTGCGGGTTTCTCTTCTGATATTAATATTCATCGTTGATCATTTATTCCACGAACTCTCCATGGCGCGCCCATTCGCCATTACCACCAACGTCTACCTCCCTGTCCCTTTCTCCCTATTCCTGTCCCTTTCGCTCTTTCTGCACCAATTTCTCTGCACACCGATTTTATCGTTCTATCCGCATGCACCCCGCCTTGCCAGGGAGCCTTTCGTGATTGGGTTCTGTCGGAATTATATACAATTAATCGATGAAAAATTAAAAAACAAATTTTACAATATGTCTACCGTGCTGCATTGTACAGCTGTTATAATACCTATACAAGATACACGCTATATTATGGTTAAATTATTTGATCTGGAGTAAAGTAATAAATTAGTTGGGGATGAAAACCGAGGATGAAATTCATCGTCAGCGTTATAATATATATTCGGAAATATGCTACGAATTATATCGTGAATTATATCATGCACGGGTAATGGAAAAGCTGACGATGAGAGCCGAAGGATTAGAAAATAGGAAAGTTGGAATGCGTGGAGCATGGAAGGAAAATTGATCCTATATCTACATATAGATGGATATGATATAGAAAAAAAAGGATAACAGCGTAACGACCTACCATCGAGGGGACCGCAAATATTTGGAACAAGTTTTACGACGCATCTCGATGTCTCGAAGAAGTATATAATCGAGAAAAGTTTTCCGTTGGACCAGTGTCGTTTTACATATGTATATTAAATCTAGTCCAAATTTATTTTCGATATCTCCCGCGCTCTGCGGCGTTGAAATAAATGAAATCAAAAATTCTATCGAAACAAAAAAGGTATTAATATAATTATTCATTCATCAAGAATCTTATAATTTTTTTTCTTCTATATGTTACAGAAAGAAACTAACTTTTGGGGCCAAAAAGACGCGTAGCTGGTACACAGGTATGCAAAATATTTGCTTTTGAAGTGAATGGGGTTATCATACACCTACCGTTACTCATTCCTTTTTGAAGTTGAATTCAACCTTCCAACGTTATCCAGCCTAATTAAATATTCTAACGACGAGTCGTCGGCGTGAGTCGTGAACTCATCGTCGACACGTGATCCAATTCTATATTATACCTTCGAATCCCAAACCTGCAGCGAAACTCTAACTGCAAATTCACTGTTCAAATATAGTAATGACACTTACATGCATACGTGCATAGTTATAATATACAGTTCGTCGGATCGTTTCATTTGAATGCAGGAGAAACGAACAGGGTTCACAGCTATTTTATCTCGTGTATATAGATATATTATACATATACACACATAATATATCATGCATGTATATCACTCGCCGAACTTAAAAGCAGTTCTTGTAGAATCCTCTGCTCGCATACGATCAAAGAAGAGTTCATTCTGTTTCTGTATCATTTTATACGTCAAGCGGTATACGTATATAATATATATTCTCCGTAACAATAGATGCAAAAGGAACAATAGACGCTTACCTAAATATTCATGGAAGCTTTCGGAAAGCTTTCGTGGAATTTCTTTGCCGATATGTTATGACAAATTCTTGAAAATTTCGGAAACATTCTCATCTTTTTTACGTCGCAAACGAAAGAAAAAAATGATCGAAAATCAGAATAAGTTCGTTGAATCCGAGGTTGAATCGGTATTCGGAGTACAGATTACAGTACTTTTTTGAAAGAAAAAGAAAAAGAAATAAATAGATACCTAATAGAAAAAGAAAGAAAAAAAACTGTACAGGAGATATCGATTGATAACGAGTTTTTCTTTGTATACAATTTTTACGTAACTCTTAAGTCGCGACTATGGAGCGCCTTTATAAATGAAATAATGGCAAGTTTGAATTTTTTCTCAAATTTTGACTCTATTCTAACGCACAGGTCACATAAGTGTACAGTAGACAGATAAATATATAGGTAGGTTAGCATGTATACGTAGATTAAAGTTTCCGAGTTTGCAGAATCTTGTTATAATTATTAGAAACTATGTAGGGAACAGATGAGACAAAATTACCCTTTATGCAAATTACATAACTCACGTTGTGCCAATCAAGTAGAGAGCTAACGTTGGCAATGATGTAGATCATGCCATGCCGGCTGTTCATACCTCTGGGACTTCATTATAGGTCGTCGTACAAAGTACCGTCGTGTGACTCCGATTAGTAAAGTACGGATTTATATACCTCTCTCTACTTTCTTTCATGTTTGTCCTTTTCTTCGTGTATATTTTTCGGAACCCCTTAAAATCGACTTTTGTCTCAATTTAATCAACGATCTTGGAATAATTTTATCTAACTCTATTAATCTTTGAGAATTTAAAAAATAACATCACTCTCGTTCATAAAAATGAATTGTAGAATCTGGGGCATTATGTGTCATAATTGAAAGCCACGTGTCTGTATGGTAACCAGGAAAGGGCGGATTCTGTATAGGTTTGGTAATGACGGGTTGAAGTACGAGTTGAAGGTAGATATTTGTAGGGTGTAAATCCTCCTGGTATTCGGTCGTGCAAAACCAGTTGCTACTGACGCTCCAGTTGATAAGAGGAATGTACGGATATATTACATATATATATATATACGTACTATATAACATATCCGAGACTTCAGATAATTCACTGTATTTAATAATCATCCAAATTTCATCTCTTCCAATATTATAATTCATCCAGTTCCTTATTAGAAACGTATTCTTCAGGAATGGAAATTTTTTTACAAATCTCATCTCTTTATACGAGTTTATTATATTTGTGGGAAAAAAATCGTTTGTGTGCAAAACTTAGGCACAGCAGTTCATCACATCAACTTAGGAGGGTTAAAAAAAAAAGAAGAAAGTTTTCGAATTTTTTTTTTCCAACCTTGTCACAATATATGAGCAGGAAAAATAAATCGTTTGGAGAATTTCGAGTATAAAAGTTGAAGGTTGTAAAAATATTCTGAAACTGAGTTGTCGGGATATTCGGTTGAGGAGCAATGATGACTAAGTTTAAAAATTTACGAGTCGGCCATGGAATTGTTTTTCAAGCTCAAACTAGGTATATAAAGTTACACATATTTACGGCTAGTGAAGATTTTGCAAACCACGACTTTTTTTTATGATTTTTTTTTGTTATAAGAAAGTTGAAAGACTCGTTTTTTCACCAATTTAAAACCATCAACGTTTTTAAACTTCTTTTGATGTAGGTCAAAGTTTTGTCGCGAGAAAATTTTTTCTTCCGAAACGGAAGGAACTCAGAATTCAGCTACTTGTAGAATTTCCTTCTCGACCTCATCATCCTTCCGTTCTCCCTTTTTCAAGGCACTCAAGTTAGATTCGTTTGCGCAATGTACCCAATAGTAAAATAGTCATTGCCTTAACGAGCGAAAAATGTTGAACGGGATTTGAGGGTGCTGCTATAGCTGCGAGGAAGAGGTGAAAAGGAAGAAGAGGGAGCGGAAGAAGAAGAGAGAAAGCGAGGCGACTTCCTTCGAAAGTCGCAAAATAGGCGGGCACTTGAAAGTTGTACCTCCGTACAGTTCGTTAAACTCTTATTGAGCAGCTTTTCCTCGAGCTTGTTTCAAGCTTCCATCAGATGCTTTTATCAGCTGAGGACTCAGCGGGTATATGGGGTGGCTTTTCGAGATAGAAAAGGCACGCCACCGGCTGCAGACGGGTCGGGACGAATACCTCGCGCGATGAAAGCTTTCCCCAAAAGCTGACGAAGTTCATGATCATTTCAAAAGTCATAATTAGGACTCGCACAGCTGTGCCCTACTATAGATTTCAGGAACAATTTTCATTTTCCTTTGCTCCTTTTTTTCTTTCTTTCTAATTCTTCTCTTTTCTCGTTGAAATAAGCTCGGAGAATGAGTGGCGCGGGGGATGGATGTTGAGGGTGTAACGTAATCAAAGAAGAATTGGAAAAAGAGACTTTTTCAAATACCATCAATCATCGAAACATATATATTCGACAGCTTGCAGATTGGAAATTCCTTGCAACTGTGCCAAATATTCATCGCTAATATAAAATTTATATACGAATGTATACTTTTCGTATAAGAAACGTTGAATCCCAACAGACTTTCGCTTGTAAAGTAGTCCCAGAAAAAGCTACATTTTCTGCTTTTCTATTCCCTTTAACAAAATATATCACCCGATTCACATTTTCACATTAATTTTTCAATATACATAATTGTTTCATATGCTAAGGTCTAGGTATAGGGAGCTTCTTTTTCTTGCTATTTCATCATTCATCAGATTATTACTCAACGTTTTCCTGTAATAATGACTCGAAAAAAGAGGTATATATAGAAACAGCTTGTAGATAAGCTCTCCGATAAATACTAGCCAAAAGTATAGGAATGTCGAAAGTTATTACAGTTTTTCATGAGCTCCGTTTTCACGATCGGCTCGCTGGAATCGATGATCAATTTTTTATCGATCAGTTATTTTTTCTCACGCGTTATTCATTGTAGCGTTTATCTTTATTTTTTCCGCCGCTACGATAACGTGCTGCTCGATTTGAAGAAAAAAAAAAGAACAAACACACGCGATTCGTGGAATTATTTCTTCAATGAATAAAAATTACTTCGTAATAATTTAGTAGAATTTTTTTTTTTTTCCCAATTATTCTTCACGTTGTACAAAGAAACTAATCTAAACTTTCGTATTGTTATAAATATGTAGCGCAGATAATCTTCTCACTCATCTCATTTCTGAATATATTTTTTCATTTATGTATTTATTTTTTTTTCGAATGAGGTCGCGGAAACGAAAAAATGGCGGCAACTTCACCTCGAGTATTCGAGCCACGTGTTTCACTGTGTATTTAAGTGCCGCGAAACTTCGCACCAAAGTGAATCTTGAAACTTTTAGGGTAGCTGGTATGAAGTTCGTATTAGTAGGGCTTTTTTTAGCGCCACTTCAAACATCAGCCCAATCGACTCTAAACAAAAAAGAAAAGGGAAGAAAGGAAAAGAAAAGTACAGGAGGAAAAAAAATTATGGTCTATTAAAATTGAATAACGCGTGGGTACCTGTGGTTTTATAAGAGAATTTTTTCATTTTCCTCAAGATTTAGGTGTTAAAAAATGTTGAAACAGCGTGGTTATGTATTTTGGTTTTTTTCTTTCCAATTACTTCCTCGATTAATTTTTATTCTTTTCCCCAAGTTTCTGAATTACTCTCACTATAACTGTAAGATTTTATAAAGTTTTTATACATCGGGTATGCGTGCGTTTGAAAAGGTTGAAAGGATTTTTTTTTTGTTTTTTTTCCCTCTTGTTTCGAAGCTTTAAATTTCGCACATTTACAATCCTTTTTCTTCGGTGTCTGGTACTTACCTACTCTGTAAAAGCTGTTCGCTTATAACTCATGTCAGAGAGGGTATTATCTAGGTTCGCTATGGAACGATTTTTTCAATTCAATTTCGTCCGACCGCCCGCATAAATATCGGAATAAATTTTACATCACGCTCACAACATACGTAATACGTTTAGGTGCCTTTATCGTCGCACATTCGTTACTCAGAAGGAAAAAAAAAAAAACATCTTTCGCTGTATATTATAAACGGCATTCCACGTCGTGGTTTGTTTCGGTCAAAAATGATACCTCTAATTTTTCGGAAATTTTCCGCCATTTCGTGATCAATTCGAAAAAAAATAATACGTATCGAGCATCGTCTTCTTCGTTTCACTCTTGAACTATGAAGAAAATCAAATTTTACCATGACGAGATTTCTTTTTCTTTTATTTTCAATTTTTTGTCCCATTCCGTGAAATATCAACATTTTTCCACAAAATCTGTCACTACTTCAATTAATATAATATCGAGAATAAGGAATACAACTCACAGACTATGCGAAGTCGTGATTCAGATGGGGGAAAAAAATAATAATTTCTTCGATCTGTCTGAGAAATTCGAAAATTCTTCAGGTGCCTTGTAAAAATTACTGAATAACGCTGAAGTTTTGACTGACTCACTCCAATACCAATAAAGGCTGTCAAATTTTTTTAATCGCAAGTCCGGGGTGCTACCCATGAGTATAATTATTTATTACAGTATTTTAATCTATGAATTTTCAATTTTCAATTTTTTTTTTTTTCATTTCTCACCTCGCTAATTTGAAATAATGAACACGTGTATATCTATACGTTATTATACTACGAGTAGAGCTATTCACACATACCGATACCCTTACTCATATGATCCCCGGAGAGTGCTGCTGCACTCGCTTCGCGTAATACCAATGTGCAAGCGAAGTTTCGAGTTCATGAAATTCCTCCGATATATCCGAAAAAGCTAGTATAGCGGGCTACTAGCTCGCTGTCAATTCGTGTATATACCATACCTGTGTACTACATATGTGTAGGAAACTATAGGAAAATTTGTGGAACTTGTATCTTTTACCTTTGGGAGAAGTGAGACGTTTTTCGTTTTTCCTTCGATATACCTGGATGCCTGTAAAGCGTATATATGTATATATGTTGTCTACACCATCGCACGAGTCGTAACTTTTATGCAGTAGATATCACATAGAGTGAGTATGTTACATGTAGACTTTTTCCCCGCGTACACAGTATGGGTAGAATGATAAAAGTGCCAGGTTTCATCTGGAGCACAAAGTATACGTTCGTCGATTGAAAAATAGAACGAGTATTACAGGAGGTACAAGCTGGATGTATATCATACATGTATATGTGTATATTGTACGTACATATCCATTTACAAACGTATAGGTCCCCCCTGTAGCGAAGCTGTTACGGGGAGCAGGTATTTCCGGTTTTCTGTATAGTACGACAACTAAAGCGACGAATGCCTCCTGCTACCGGTGCTAATGCTACAGTTGAGCAGCTACCTGCAAGCATAGATACTGTGGTATATCTGTAGACAAACTGCATCTACGGTGCCAACAGGACTTGAAACTAAACTGCGAAACTTGACTCCATACTAAATCGTCTAGATCCTGTCTGAACTAACCACATCTTTTTTTCTATTCTTTCCTTTTTGCTTTTTTGCTCAAACAGGAATTCGTCGAGTGCAGTTTTCATACATATACCCTTTCTGTCTATCACGTTATTACTGTATATACTACCTCATATGCAACGAGTTTTTTTTTCTTTTTTTTTCTCAATGATTTCCCATCTTGTCACTATTTTGTGGGTTACGCCCTTACTGCCTCGACTGCAAGTTTTTTTTTTCTTTTTTTTTCTCAAGATCGTTACAACCTTCTGGTTTTTAGCTCGCGATGTGTATTTCTAATTTTATTCATTGTGAGTTTTTGAATACTCGTGAAAAAAAAAGAGACAAAGTGACGCGGAGACGGTGGGAAAACTTTAATTAGAACACAAATTTAAATCCGCCCAGCGCAGCTTATATTCCCGAACGTGCGTATGACTAGAAGCAAACGATTAAAAGACGATTAGGAAATATGCTGCTGTAGATATAAGTAGTTGCAGAAAATTAACTTCCAAAGAATAAAGTAGTTATATCAGGGTGACCCTTATTTTGGGTATGTTAGAATTTTTTTTTTACGATAGTCCTGAATCGGTTCAAAATAGATACAAAAATTTGTCAAATTTTTTTAAAAAAATCACGTACAGCAGCCATTCTGTTTGTTGTATTTGTGTAAAATTTTTAACAAAATAAAAAAAAAAAAAATTCGTATATTTTGAACCGATTCAGAACTATTGTAAAAAAAAATTCCAACATACGTAAAATAAGGACCACCCTAAGTTATATATATACGGATTTACACTATACATATAATCTGTATATAATAACAAAATAATAGATTAGAAAATAAATATTTTTTAAATTTAAGATTGTCTTTAATATTTTTCTACCCCGAGTCTTATCTCCTTGGAAAATTTCAGTGCATACTCTAGTAAATTTTCATATTCAGGGATAATAAAAAACTGTTCATCCCTCAGAGCAACCTTCGAAAGCTTTTCTCCGCGCGTCTTGAAATTCAGCAAAAACTTTCTTTTCTTTTTTTTTTGTTTGTTTCTTTTTTTCGCGTCACCGTAAGCATTCATTTTGTTGATGAGGCTCGAAATGAAAAGGGCAAGCTCAAAATGCTACTGCGTTAAAAAAAATATAAAATTTTCGTGTAACAATTTTTCACGCAATCGGTGAAATTCTTTCTTCTATTTCTCAACGTTATCGAATTAATGATACCTGGATACGTAATTTTTAAATTTGTTTCTAATTACTCGGTCTGATTTTTTTTTTTTTTTCCGTTTGATTATTTTGATCCATATACGCTGCGCGATACCATTTTACACGAATTATGTATTTAGGTAGATTACATCGTTGGAACTAGCGTAAAGATTTCACTAACAATAGGATATAGCAGTAGAAATTAGTGATGTTTGTTGAGTAGGGTTGCAGGTTTCAAGCGGTAGTATGTTCATTGTTCGAAACTTCTATACATATACGTGCGTGAGGAGGAGAGGAATTCTCCTCTTTCTTGTGATGAGTGTGCGAGACAAGACGATCTTTAAACCAGAGTTCCCCGAGGGCGTACTCAAACGAAACTTCGTAACAAAGGACTACCTGTTTTTATAGAACCAAAAAAAAAAAGAAACAGAAAAAAGAATCTCTTTACACTCTTTAATTTCTCGGACTCTGCACGATTTCCCTAAAATATATCCTCGATATGCTACCGGTTATTAAAATTCGTTGAACTTTGTATTATATCTATATGATCTGGGTTATAGAATTATCACTTTTTCCCCCGTTTCTTCCGCCCTCCCCCCTCCCCAGTCACGGATTTCAAAAACGCGACGCAGAAATGGAGAAGAGAAAAGTTTTCAGGTAAATTGCATTAAAATATGTTTGAAGAAAAATTATCGGTTCAGAGAAATAAAAAGGAGAAACTAATATTACTTTCGGACGTAGTAGGTATAGGTAACTGTGGCTTACAGCGATCCATGAGAAAAAATGTAATTGTCAGCGAAGGGAATATATATTTTAAAAATCGATTTAGTTTTTAGAGCGAGGGACGCTTTCGTTAATATATAATATTATATATGGCTTCTAGAACCACCGTATGCGCATTGCAACGAACCCGAACGTGCAGAGCGGATGCCATACGTCTATACTAATAAATTCAATGTCGTGGTCTCTCTGCAATATCGAATGATATTTTTCACCGAAATCGAAGATGATATAGAAAAAGCTTTTATGCGCTCTGCAGGCTACGGTATACACATACATACCTATAGGTATATGCAGTCGGCCTCCGCAAGCTCTCTCACCTTGCAAAAGATCGTCCTCCGCATCGCGTCGTTTATATAACACATGTATATATATATATGTATGCGTACACAAACAAAATATATAACATATTATATATTACATAGCTGATATAGTATATTATATATAAACGACGCAATTTAGTTTACAAATGATATTTTGCCGTCCGTCTTTCATAGACACATATTATATCATAACACCAACACATACTGTAGTATCTCGTACAGAGCTCGTATACAAAGTATTAAAAAAAAAGGAAAACTTTTTGTCGATTTTGAAAAAATAAAAAAGATTGATGCGCCGGTGCTTCCCTCTTATATATACTCGTGTTTACGCAGGCGGGAGTTAACGTACGTGTAAACGCGGATTCGAGAAATTAATTCAAGTCGACATATATTTATTGAAAACGGATGGTTTATAAGGTGTATCGAATCCATCTTATAAAATGTATACTTAGCTACGTGATTTTTTAAATTACGTACGCGTTGTCGGGTTGTGTGAACAAATTCAGAATTCAAGTACCCGAGTGTTGTATATACGATGTTTTGTATACCTCATAAATATATTTTTGGTTTCTCTTAATTTTTTTTTTTTTTTCATGTCACACGAATAAGTAAAGGTGTGAACATCAGGTAGCGTTGATAAAGAAAAAGGAGGAAAAAGGAGAAAAAATTAACAATCCCTCACACCATATAAGCCAGCGCTCTTTCATCTTTGATTATTCGTTTGAAATTCGGCAGCATTGATTGAATTGCTCTCTGCGTGTGCGTAAGACATTACGTGTTTCATGCGGCGCGTATTTTCGTGAATATGTTGAATTGGTCAACTCGACGACATATCGTAGCTTAACGAACTGATTAATTTGTCTCATTTTATGTAGACACATGTTCGTACAGGGGTGTATATATTTTATGTGCGCGCGTTATATAGATGTACAGAACTTTTTTTCCTTCTTCACTGTTTTTTTTTATTTTTTTTTTATTTCGTCGTTTCTTTTTCCTCCTCCAAACGTTGCTTAATTATGCTGTCCATGAGAAATAAATAAATTGCTTCGTTATAACCATCGTCTCGGTAACTCCCCAATCAGAAAATGTATGTATAAATCGATTGTTAAAAATATGAATATTTATATAAAAAACAAAAAGTATACTTACTCGTCGTAATTGTATAAATTCATTATAATCAGTCATGATTAGAGGGGTTGGTAATAGGAATTATTGTTATTCTTCAATTTTATAAAAACAAATTCAAGAAAATGTTTATTCAGAAATTCAAATGTCATTCGAGGTAGAGATTTTATCTTCCATTAATGATTGATATATTATAATAAAGTGCAAATGAGAGAAAGAGGAGAAAATAACCAAGAAAAAATTTACAATTTTTCGTGGAAAAGAAGGAAATTAAATTGCGTGTGTAATAATCGAATGAAACAAAAACAAATGACGAAATAAAATAACGAGCGATATCTGCTAACATTTTAACAATCGTCTGCGGAGAACAATACGATTTTCAGAAACTTTGAAACGGCATAAAGTTTTGATTTCGTAAGTGAAAACAAAACAGTATTGCAGTAAGAATAACCTATTTACTTACCTCCAGTCGATTCGGAACAATTTCTCGCATTGATGGAAACTTTGGACGCAATGTGGGCGATGAAGGTACAACGTAAAAAAAGAAAAACAATTATTTCGAAACTGATTAATGGGGAGAGCGTGTAACATTCGGATACTTCAACGTATTGAAACTTATACACATGAATACTTTTCTTTTTATTTATTTTTTTTTCTCACCGCAATCTTGAAATTCTCAAATTTAGGGGATGGAAAATCTAAACGAACAATTTGATTGATATCGTAATCCGATATTCGACGATTTAATTTTTTCTTTCGGTTTTACCGTCTTTTTATTTTTTCAGAATCCTGCGAATGTACGATTGATCACAATCGTAACTAATTGCTGGGTCATTTTTTTTCTGAATTTATATTTAATGGTGAAAATAAAAAATCGCACAGAATTAGCTTTGACAGGTGATATAAATGGCGTTCTACCCCATGGACTGGTAGTACAATCGGTACTTTAATATCTCATGTAATTTCTATCAGCTTATCGATATAAATGACAGAATTTAAAAACGAAATCTACATCAAAATTTACGGTTGTTAGCATATCCAGACTTATCGGAATTGCGATGTATCACACGTTGGAATGAATAGTATCCTAAGGTAAAACAAGGTTGGTCAGAAATAGTTGGTAATTAAGAGCTTTGGTAAAGTTCCATTTGAATTTAATTGAGCCAGGTGAACCTGACATGAATTCCTTCGGGGGTCGCGTGCTGCGTTGCATGGAGCTTTGCAATTCTCTGTGTGTACCTTAACCTCCCGGGCAGCGCGCTATGTGCACATAAAACGATTAGGAAAGTTTGACAGTTGTCGGATCTGGCTGATTAAAAACTACGTGACTAATTACTCGTTTATATTCATCAACATCCAGATTTACCCGTCAGGTTCTTAATTCCTATTATTCGATTCGTACTTCGCTCTTTTTTCCTTCCGCTTTTTTCTGCTATCGTTGCTTTTTTTATTCTAATCATCGCAGAACGAGCTTACAATTAAACGTGAAACCGAATTTGCTCCTTTTCATGTATCTTATATCTAAACTAGCATTGCGCTTGATTTCATTTGTTTTTTTAAATTGTTGTCTACTATTTTTTTTTCAATTTCATATCATTACATTTCACGCGCATCCCATGCCCATATCAAAATCAAAAGTTAATTTTTGACCCTAAAATCGAAAAATATCTGAGATATACTCCTTTGGATTTTTGTCGATTTTGGGGTCAAAAATGAAGTATTGCCAAAATTGATTGCAGGACAGGAATAAATCGAGATATCCTTATTTTATTACTTTTTGGAGCAATAAATTGGCGATACCTCGATCAATTTTATAGATAGTACGCCGACGTGTGTCATTTTGTAAATCAAATGTGAATTTATAATCTTGGTAATTGTCAACATCATATTCATATTTATTTCGATTTTCGATTGATCATCAACTTTTCAAGATAGAATTCAAGAGCGGTATCAGGTATTTTACCTTTTTATGTCTTCTACACAGTCGCGCCGTGAAAGGGGTTGTTTTCGTCAACAAATTTTTTTCTTCGCCCCGTATAAAATACATTATACTCTTTTTTTTCCTCCTTTTGCTCGCTCTTCTTCATTTTTTTGCTCTTAAATTTACGTCGAATTGAATTTAATAAGCAGGCGGTACTACGGAGCGAGGTCTTGTCGAGACTCGATGCTGAGGATATTATAGCGTCGCGACGTCGTGCATCGTCGTCCTCCTATCCTATAACATCAGGACGACGTCTCCGTCACGTAATTACGTTTGTTTAGTACCTTGGTAGGTACGCATACGTATACCTATACATGTGCATGCATACCTATGTATACCTAAGGATGTGGAAGAGGACCTCGAGCACGGGCTTGCATGGTTATGGACGTGAACCGATTACGTAAACACATCCACACCGTTGGTATCGCACCACGTTCGGTTTCGGGTATTAGGTTTAGTTAGGTTTGACCGTTAGGTACAAAACTTATGCTGCTCCTTGTACAGATGGAATGCGAAATGCCTCGCGGCCAATTTCAGGTAATTGGTATTTGATGTTTTCTGCGTTTGAAATTATAAATTGCGCGAGAGTTTATATATTGTAATAATAACTCACTGTGCATATCTCCGCGGAATAACGAACTTCAAAATTCGAAACACGAATATAGTTAGTTCGCAGATACAAATGACGACGCTAAGGTTAATTCGAATTTGTTATAGTATATAGGTACCTACTGTCCGTCTGGTAAGTAAAGTCGAGTCATGCTGTTTAAAATTCAAAAACTTTTGTATTACCTTGAATTGCAAATCAACTGATAACAAACGAGGAATAATCGATTGAATGCTGATTTTTTCTCTAAGAGTTTTCAAAGATTTTATGAAAAATAAATAAATCAACGCTTCGTTATACAAATCTAGAAATGATGTAGACATTTTAGTTTCAATCTTAATAATCACTTATTATATGCACTTACGTATATAAATAATTTTACACATTCAAAGGACAACGAATTTTTTTTCGATCATTTATTTTTACTTTACAGAGTAAAATCAAAGTTGGTTTACATTGATGTCTTATCGATTCGTCGTACTTAAATGGTTGATAAAAAAAAAAAACGCTGCATCGCGTGAATCTCTCCCCCTCTCCCTCGATAGAAATTGAATTTTTATTCCTTAAATTCTATGGAAATTTGGGGGAGACAAAAAAAAACATGAACAATGAGATTTTAGAAATTCTTCGAATGAACCGGTCACAACTGTGTAGTATAGGTGTGGTAGGTAAAATTGAATATAGCAATTGGGGAGGAAGAAATTTCTAAGACAGATGAATAACTTTTCTTAAAAAATGTAAATCTCATTGATATAATTCGCAGTGTCATCGCGCACTCCAGTAATAGTAAGTCTGAGTTTCGCGACATCTACCCACCTATTATATGCAGTAATAAAAAGTTCTATTTGCCCTTAGGTCGTTCCACTTTTACATAGCTTTGTGTAATGCAATTGTAAAGTATTAATTAAACCAGCTCGTACACTTTATAACCAAGATTAAGACCCCATTTTTAACGGTTCATGAATTTGCTTCCTTTTAAAAGGACTGTATCCCCAGTAGTAAGGAATCCTTAGTCTGATCGGATCAGAAGGAGTAGGTTAAAAAGCATTAGCGGATCATTGTCCTCTTTCCGACTGTAACTTTTGAAAAGAACAAAAATAAAGGGAGAAGAGCTCACAGTGACCTGAAAAAAAAAAGAAACAAAAAAAGAAAATGAAATAAAGTCTAAATAAAAAACCAAGAAAACAGAAGTCGGATCAGCGACTGCCTCGCCGGTGGAACACCTAATTTTATCCTAAATTTAACCTGTGTAGCCTCGCACGGCTGTGTAAAGGCTGACAAAAGATAAAACACGCATTATTTTTTTTCACTTTCATTTTTTTTAGAGTTGAATATTTCTTAATTAAATTCTTTCCACCAAGCTCGGTTAAAAGGTTGTTAAATTGCCGCTCACTGCGGAGTATCTTTCCAGAATGCTCGCATACGAGTAGGGAATGTCCAACGTTATGTCCAACAATTGCCAACCGGCCAAACCCTGCCCACCCTGCGTGGCGCGGGCGCGACCTAAAACTCCGTTATAATCATGTTTCCTTTATACAACCCCAAAAGCACCAACCGAAATAATTGAAGAATGGCAGCAAAATCCCCTCATTGACAATCGTATCGAGGAATTTCACGCATCGAAGATTTCGGTCGAGCTTTTTTTCCAACAGATTGTCATTTCGAATATCCGGAGTAAAAATAAGATGAAGAAAAAATAAGACAAAAATCGTGTTGTTCGATCCCCCGAACAGGCGTCAATGGTCGTCAATGGCTTTTATCGAGCTGTATAGTTTCTTTTCCAATTCCTCGAGTATACCTAGAACCTCAGGTGCAAAAAACCTCGCCAAGTACATTAATTTTTCAAAATCAATCGCCACCAAAAAGTTGTTCCCCAAGAATAACCCCAAAATTAAATTCTAAAAAAAATAGATCCAAATCAATCATTGTGCCAAGTATATGTAACTGCACCATGCATAGGAGTACTAGAGAAGACTGGGATAAACATACAACAAACCAACTTACCAATTGGAAGAATATAAAGTTGGGGAAAAAAATCAATGAAAAAAAAGAAATTAAATTAAATGAAAAAAAATGAATATTGCCATCATTGTGCCAAGTATATGTAACTGCACCATGCATAGGAGTACTAGAGAAGACTGAGATAAACATACAACAAACCAACTTACCAATTGGAAGAATATAAAGTTGGGGAAAAAAATCAATGAAAAAAAAGAAATTAAATTAAGTGAAAAAAAATGAATAAAAAAAAAAATTGGAGTACGTGGTCCTTGGCGGGCTAATGTCATTTTGCTTTACAAGAATTCCGGATTTTTTTCCAAAAAGCCCGCCAAGTCCCACTACCTCCAATTTTTTTTTTTATTCATTTTTTTTCACTTAATTTAATTTCTTTTTTTTCATTGATTTTTTTCCCCAACTTTATATTCTTCCAATTGGTAAGTTGGTTTGTTGTATGTTTATCTCAGTCTTCTCTAGTACTCCTATGCATGGTGCAGTTACATATACTTGGCACAATGATGGCAATATTCATTTTTTTTCATTTAATTTAATTTCTTTTTTTTCATTGATTTTTTTCCCCAACTTTATATTCTTCCAATTGGTAAGTTGGTTTGTTGTATGTTTATCCCAGTCTTCTCTAGTACTCCTATGCATGGTGCAGTTACATATACTTGGCACAATGATTGATTTGGATCTATTTTTTTTAGAATTTAATTTTGGGGTTATTCTTGGGGAACAACTTTTTGGTGGCGATTGATTTTGAAAAATTAATGTACTTGGCGAGGTTTTTTGCACCTGAGGTGCTTTGTCGGGATTTCACTACTTTTTGAAAGAAAGTTTTCTATTTCTCATTATTCGAATGCATAGCAGGAAATCTTATGAAATATATCGAAACACGTGATGACTCAATGTAATTCATCTTTATTTATTACAAAATAATAGTAACTTTTATCCTTGAATATATTTATTGCAAAACCACCTGATAAAGGTCAAGGTTCTGGTACTTTTTTAGTTAATATTGATATAGTTGGCTAGTAGTTATAGTATTTCTGCCGGTCGATATTCTTTCTTGCTCGATAACAGATACCATTGACGGGTGTAGATGAACCGAAGATCTCACTCACATATTGATCTGAATGACAACTTTATTGAAATATGCATAACTTACAATTAGTTGAGACATATGACTATAGCTATGTGTACAAGAACTAACTGACAGAGACTCCTAAACTTGACATCAAGATACAAAGCCACATCATCTACCCAATCAACCAAATCTGATGCCTAAACAGTGTCATCGTTAAAATGGAATGCACCTGTCGTCACTGGAATCGCAGCTAGTCTCACTCTCAATGCCTATCTCATACCAGATACTAACGAATGATTTTAATTTTTGTTACAATTTCTTTTCCACAACATAGCTGTAATGAGTGACTTTTGTAGGAACAACTGTACATACACCACCACTAGAGCGGGCTGCTTACAGATGTAAAATTCCAACTTCAAAGGACTGAACTGTTTTGCCTGCTGATCAAATGATTATTATTAATTAAAACGCTTAACCCGATATTTTTTGGTCTGTACTGTACAAAGTAATAATGGATTTTCTCAGCAAGATTGCATTTCACTTTGTTCAAATTTCTTTGACCAAACTCCATGTTGCACAATCCACGATCCATTCGATCAGAAATTGTCAATAACTTGAACATCGCTCCTGTATTATTTTTTAATCTGCACACTGCACTAAATAAAACAATTGATTTCTTCGAACCACTAACATGGATTACGTTTATCAGATTTCCTCAATCACAGTTACGTCAAATCAACAATTAACTTATTGTTAATAATATCGAATCTTCTGACGCTTTGATACTTTTCATCCGCATACATACGTATGTTCGTTAAATAAACCATACAGCGATAATTGCTACATCGTTGTTATAATAGTAGCTAGAAACTTCATTTATAGCATAACCTCATGTGTCTGTCACTGCGGAGCTATCGAGTCTAGTTCATAACATTTTAGCAAACGGATTCAGAAATTTGAATTCGGTGATGTCAATCATATTAAGGTGGGCAAACGCTTCGTACTGTTACAAGTTGACCGAAAACTATCCATTTTATATTATTCAAAATCCTTAACACCGTTTCCATAATAAACATTTATCGTATGCCTTCATCGAGTTTGGCCGGTGATTGTGATTGCAAGGAGGTGGTCGTAAAGACATGCGGAATGACGACAGGACTCTAGTGGTACAGTAGAGACGACTAGAGTCCCGAAAGAGTCCCTAGAAAATAACGAGACGACGAAAGCGATGGTCACGCCCATGCGTCTGCAGTTTGAACCTCAGCGAAAATCGAGTTTGCGTTATATACTGCACTACATTTCATAGCAATAGAGCTAAGGAGAAAAGTGATCCGGAGACGACGATGACGTTGAAAATTCTGATCGTAGAACGGGCTCGAGCGTCGATAACTATCATGAGATCACATCTCTCCGAACATCAATGTTATTAAAATTAGGCTCAAATGAACCCGACACTGCGAT
This sequence comes from Athalia circularis, assembly GCA_963978495.1. Classification (NCBI taxonomy): domain Eukaryota; kingdom Metazoa; phylum Arthropoda; class Insecta; order Hymenoptera; family Athaliidae; genus Athalia; species Athalia circularis. Next base: position 24,154,690 of record OZ021702.1, read on the forward strand.
TTATATTGCGAAAGTGCATCCAAATTTCCCGAAAAGCTAATGATTAAGGGGATACCGAATAAAACAGTCGGCCGTACAGCGCTTTTCCTATCTCTTAACTGTATAGATACTCGGTTGCCGTCCGGTGCTCTTTTAATGTACTTGGTACCTAGATATTTATTCGAGAATGGAGAAACTAGGTTTTCTCATTCGGTTTTAGGAGAATAGGAACAAGGCAGAGTATAGTGGATTGGCCTTGCCAAAGGCGCAATAGATTAGGGCAGAGATCATCGATTACAACACCCCCAACTCTTACCTACCTCGTTAATTAACGACAGGATTTACGCCTTGAGCCGGTCCTAAACGTAATGACGATGCTTCGGTCCGAAATTCACGGCTTCGCGATCCAACATCCGGAGGGACAGAAAAGAGAAGCCCGGGAGGGGGCACTTTTTGAGAAGAGAAAACAGAATACAGCCGGGGTATACCTACCATTATACGTTATACATACAGCTGTTGCTCAGGAGAGAACAACGACGTGAGAAACTCTCTCTTTCTCTCTCTCTCTCTCTCTCCCTATCCCTATACTTATGCGTACAACAACGGAATAGTACTATATGCAGAAGAGTTTTCAAACACTGACAACAAACGACTACGCAACTTCGTACAAGACGCAGGGCGCTTTGTCTCTGTAGAACAATTAGTTAGGCCCTTTCACAGAGAGAAACAGACGACCTTAGACCTCACCTTGTATATGCATAGGTATAGTACGGGTATGTGTTTGAAATCGTTAAAACTTCAGAATTCTATCGTTATGTACTAATTTTTACGCGATTTCGATCGGCCATTTTGAATTACAGCAATGCAAACAATATTGTTAACGAAAAGCATTGTACAGTATGCGGGTGAAATGTTCAGCCGACAATTGGTGGGTTGGTTTTTATTTTCCGCAAATTTCTTCCTTTCTTTTTATTTTTCGTTTCTTCCACTTCACTTATTCTTTGTTACAAGCTATTTTCTATGATTTTTCTTGGCTTCCAATTTTTTGTTAACGTCCTGACCGTTACAACACTGTGTTATACGAACACGTGTTTCCAACAGGGCGTGTAATATTATGATTAGCTCCACGCAGCGGAGTTTCAGACTTTAACAATAACCTGCTGAACTCAATTAATATTGTATTACGTACATAATGCCTGTGCACCACCTACCAGTATATTGCACTAAATTTCGTGCTACTGCACCGTGGCGTAAACCGGATAGAAAAAAAAAAGAATCCAAAATCGATCGATAAGTTATAATATTCATTACAGTTTGCACGACGTTATAGAAACTTTAGAAGAACGTGGAATGTGGGCGAAATTGTTATACGTAAGTTGAAGAATATTTCTCTTTCTAATTTTATCAATTTTTGTTTTCTTTTTCTTTTTTTTCCTTCATCTGAGCACGCTAAAATATCAGCGTGCCGAGAATGAATGTACAGTTAGAGAGAGAATCGAGTTACTTCGGCTCCTCGATCCGCTCTGTATTTTCGGAGTTCGAGAAAACTCACCCTGTGTATTAATTGAACAATTTGGAACAACGTAACGGAGTCTATAACTAATTCAGGCACCTATACCCGCTGTGTACTGCAGTCCCGGATTCTATATGGGGTGAGTCGGGGTGGCGCGTGTCCACAAATTACTCAAATCGTTCGGCAGCGTGGTGAGAGAGTTACTCTGAAACTCAACCCCGCAATGTTCTCCGGTCCTGGTGACACTTCGACGTTTGTATTCAACCATCCCAACTTGTAGGCAGAATTATATACGTATACACGGATGTCCGTATACATATATGTACAGATTCTCACACACGCGTGTACGGTTTGCCATTGAGTAAACCTGGATCTAGCATAGCAAACGAGATGTAACCAGGGGGTGGTTGGCTTAGCGGAGCTTATATGAACGAAACCAACATTCCGCAACAAGTCCCTCCAATTAAAGGGTTCTCCCTTCCCCTCCCCTCCCTTCCCCGCCCCTATACCCCTTTCATTTTATCCTCCAGTGTGTTACAAAGTGTGATACGTAGTGGTCTTTTAAACATTTTCTAAACCGACACTTGCCAGTGTTTTCAAATTTCGATCTAATAAGTATTGGAGAAAAGTTAAATTTTCAATTATTCATAGGAAATAGGTATCTAGAACAAAAATAAAAAGTCGATCGCAGGTATCGCGATCGGAAAGTTTTTTTTTCTCTTTTTTTGTTTTCTCCCCTGCACTTGAAACATGAAATAGAAAGAGCAAAAAAAATGCAATACAATTGAATATATAATAACGATAATGAGGAATTGATTGCATGAAATGTATATTAATTTATTGTTGATAATTATTATATCATTTCGATCAGCAAACAAATTATAATCTCTGTTTACTATGTGTATGTATTATAAATTATTATAGGGTTTTATTTATTTATTAAAATGTAAATTTGCTTTGCGCAGAAGCTGTGTATGCATAATTAAATAATCGGTCAATAGTGATTAACGATGGATAATTAGGAGCGAAGGCTTTTTCTTTTTTATTTTGTCCTTGTTTTTCAGTCTGTAGAAATTTTATAGACTAAACGGCAAACACTTGCGAGTCATGTGTTATCTGTTTGTAGTTCAGCTATGAAGTGAAATTGCGCGTTACGGGGAAATCGTGAAATTTATTATTCATGACGACGCTACCCTTGACGTAATTACAAAATCAACTTTCAACCGCCGCGCGACGACATGAATTTACCAAAATTTTCATCAAACCCCCAGATTACGTGTAGCCCCATATATGTATATATTACAGTGATTGACTTTCAACGACGTATACAACTCGACTTTGTCGTCGTCTCCAGTTTCTTCTTCTTCTTTTTTTTTTCCTTTTTCTTTTCTCTTTTTCCCCCGTTATTTTATGACTCTGTCAATGGTTGAAATAAAGAAATAAATAAAGCAACAAAAGAAATGCTTCTTACGTTCCATATGAAACAAGATTATAATTGTAAGCCGCTTTTTATCGGGGGAAAGAAAAAAAAAACTTGAAAAATTATTTACATCCTTATCGTTAATGCCTACTATAAAAACTACGGGAATCTCCTCTTGAGGGATGAATGTAAATGTATTGTATAGAAAATATAATACAACATTTCATATAATTTGCTTTGCATGCTTCTAATAAAAGTTATTCGTAAAATGGCTCAGCTGTCATTGCTTCCGTATGTAAGCATTCACGGAACCATTAATTTCCATCCATTTTCCACCAGCAGCTGAATCGATTTCTTCCTTCTCGCGACTCATTATATTTTACATTCAAGTCCAACTGCATTTCTCTTTATAAGACCTGATGAAACTTCATTCTTTTTTCGTTAGGTTTTTTTTTTCTTTTCTTTTCTTTTCTCTTCTCTACCACTTCTACGTTAAAACTACCCCTTACTTTCGTCATTTGGCGATTCATTTTATGCTAGGTATGTACATGTATGTAAGTGTATGTGTAGCTAGTCCCAATACTTTTTGCCGAAATGATCGCCGTTTTCCATGACTCGATTCCCAAACTTTCTTCGAGTTAGTTAACTTAACTTCTCAGTTCTTTATTGCAACTTCGAGGGTTATTTTTATATACTAAGAGGAAGATGGCACCTGATCGCTACTATATTTAGTTATACTTATTACCGTAGCGCTGGAGATCCTGCGAATTTGGGGATAATTTTTCTCTCTTATACTTTTTACATGGTATATTATATACATATGTATAACAAACTTCGGATTTCCTTTTCTTTTTAGCAAGTTCTGTAATGTTTTTTTTTACGTTTTTTACTTTTCTTTATTGAATCAGTAACCGGAATTGATCGTATACTATTCTATTTTGATTCTCATTTGGCACAGATAAGAATGGAAGTAATTAAACAGGATATTCGAGTCACATGACTTGACTCGGTTAATATTATCGTTGAACTTTCATGAATTTGAATTCGAGTTGTACGTGGTGGATACAAAACAATAAAACTTTTACTCGAAATTTATCACCCATGCATTGACGCGGTACATAATTTCGACGGCAAATGGTCGCAAGTTTAACACATCAACAAACTTTCGCACATACCTTATACTGCTATATTATAGATACGGAGCTTTTTATACGTCGACTTGACCGAATTCTTGTTATACTCGAATATTCTTATTCATTTGTTTATTTATTTTACTCTTTATAATTGCAGAAAGTGATGTGCCTTATATGCGATTCATGAAAGAAAGTCATGTATGAAAGAGAGAAAAAACAAAAAAAAAAAATGGCTACGCTCAAACGACGACGACGAACGACGATATGACGTCGTGTAGAATTAGTGAAACACACCCGTGGGGGGTAGAGATCCCCTGGGGGCAAAAGAGGAATGTTATATACGGAGATATACGAACGTCTGATTTCTGCACGTTTCACATAATATACAAGGTATATAACCACGAAACGAAGCCACTACTGGATATTACGAGAAGTCGTAAAAGCTCCTTCTTCTTCTTCTTGTTCTTATTTTTCTTTTTCTCTTTTCTTATCCGCCCTGGAGGTAAATAGCGGAGTTTTCGACTCTGTTGTTGCAGAACTCCTAAGATCAGTCTAGTTGAGCCCAAGGTATCAAGTCAGACGCAGCCGAGGCGGTTCTAAATCGAGTAAAAGCGGTAGACACATGTCAGAATTTATAAACCCCACTCCAAACGACTACAAGAGGTTGCTTTTTACGTCATACAGGGTTATATTGTCAACTTATGATGTCAAATAGTATGTGAGTCTTTGACGTTTCATGATTAAATTTTTTTTCTAATTTTTTTTTGGTTCACAATCTATTTTACCTTGCCAAACAACAAATTTTAATTCTGACCACGTCACGGTTTAGTGCACTCTATATTATCGCTGTATTTTGAGGTGGTAAAAAATTTCCTCGCAAATTTTGTGCACGGTATAGTAAAATGTATAGAAATTTATAAGAATTACTTCGTTACAATAGAAAAATGGTCGCTCTCCGCGGGCTACCACTACTTTTAGTTACATACTTTGCGAATTTGGAACATCCGCAAATAAATTCACAGCACATAAAACGCTCGGTTGATTTCTGCAGCGCCAGTAGTAGTATATGGATATGGTACAGTGCGGTGCACTTACTTGCATCATTTAGTTTTCTTCGCTTTTGTTTCAAAGATTTTTCTGGGACACCGAACAGCACTTGTGAGCCAAAATGGGAGATTTTCACAGTCGCGGATAATTTACGGATTAAAACAACTCTCGCGCTTTTTACGGACGTTGATAGTTTTCTTGTCAATACAGAAAAAGAAGAAATGTTCGTCGACGTATTTTATAGGTATCAATGTAAACGCTGATTCGATTTCCAGTTATTAACCTTCATCAATCTCTTTGGGGTCAAATAAAATCTGCAGAGCCGCAACGGCGAGGGTATAATTTCCATGTATATCAAGCCACGCGTCCGCTGACCCTGACTGTCCCCATTCGTCAGGGAATAGTTTCGGACAGAACTTTGAAATCTCGATGGAAGGCAAAGTCCGTACGACACGACCGTGGTCTTATATTACTACGAGGGACACCCCAAAAGTCGTTATAGCAACCCGGAAGTTATTCCAACGATGGGTACAAACTTGCTATCCGTATCAAACATTCTCTTATTCATATTTTATGGAATAGGTTATAGTTATAAAAAACAAAAATCACGTACACTTTCTCATGACGTAGAAAATATATTTGAATTGTACGATCACGTTGATTTGGATCGAATATGGGGGAGAAAATATACAATTTTTGTGCTTTTGTAGAAATACATCTTTCCGATCGCACATACGAGTCCTAAATTTTTTTAGATCACCTCCCCGAAAAATGAGTAAAATCAAAAAATCATATTCTCAAAACAACATAATTTTCGTATCATTTCATTCAATTCACTTTCAAGACACGAATGTCGATCTTAACTATTGTCATTTATACGTCTGCATTATTCATTCGTTCTTCGATTTTTTTTTTTCATTTTTTTTTTCGCGAACGAATAAAACTGGATGGAATGGGGCCGTTCAAAATCTCTGTTAGAAAGTGACAAGCATATACTCTGTAGCACAAGAGATGGGTGTATATTTATAAACGTGGAACTGAATTGTTATCGGAAGATCCGCGAGAGGGATGCAGATTTTCAATCAGACGGCTCTTCCTCTTTCCACGGAGAGAGAGAGAGAGATTATATCAGTCGTCTTCTTTTTATTCATTGACGATTTCCGGTTGAATGTAAGAAAAAAATAAAGCGCTTCCGCTATTTCCCCTAAAATGCGCGCTTTCGAAGCCATCATCTTCTATATCACGAGGAAAATCATGATCAGGGGGTGTGAAATTTTAAATGATTTTTTTTTACCGTGCAGTATAAACGTGGAAGAAAATTATCTGGAAAAAAGGACCCTTTGTAATTGTTACGATATTTAATAAGATTTTGATGTTTTCTTGTTTTTTCCTTTTCTCTTTCGTTCGAATGAAAAGAATCCGCAGAAAATTGCTTTCGGACTAATTTGGTATCTATGTATGTATATGATATTTGTAGAGTATCTGAGCGAGCTGACGTTGGAGAACTTTTCTGTCCGGGGTAGAAAAGCACGTAATATAGTCGGGGGTTTGAGAGGTTAGGTATGTGAAAATCGGTAATTCCTAAGTTGGCGCAATAATTGAATTGGGGGCCCAGGAGTTCAATGCTGACCACAAACGATCTACGCGATCTGTCCGCGTATACATTCCTACCCCATCCTCCCCCCGACACACAACGACTCGTACAAAATGACCTTTTCGGCGTATGACCGTTCCTATCATTGATTATCGTCCTCAATACTTGGTTCTCTTATCAAACTAAATTGCCACCGCGTTCGGATCGGTATTATATAATACCCATCGTTTGTTTGATAAGAATTTTTTTTTGTTTTTTTCTTTTGTTTCAATCATCGAAATATAAAAACGGAATCTATTTCAAAGTTAAATGACGTACATATGTTTCTACATTCATTTGTATAGAGTAAATATGTATATACATCGACTCTGTTTGAACGCGGTGATACATTTTCTGTAGCAAACCGTGGAAATTCAATATACCTACACCCCTACAGTGTACCGCAAATAAATTGATCGTGATAAATTTGAAAATATCATAATAAACCAACCGCAACCTTCTGTACAGCGCAACGATCGATAGAAATTATTTACGTGCATAAATGGAAACTAAACCTTTGAACTGCTGCACATACATGCGTGTAATGTATGTGCAGGTAGGTATATGTATTTCATCTTTCAAACGTCATTCCAAATCAATCAAAGCGTTCGTAGTGATTCAAGCGTTGAAAATATCATAATTTTTTCTTTTTTCATTTTTTTATTTTTTTATTCTCCACGTTGATTGAAAAAAATTTCGTTCAAATCGAAGGTGCGTTTGAGTTTTCTTTGATCCATTTTCCTTTCCGACGTAAATTTCTGTCAGGTGTTTTCGTATCACACGATTTATGCTGTGAAGAAAAAAAGGAAAAGAAAAAAAAAAGGAAAAATCTCGATCTCATTTTTTTCCGTTCAATTTTCCGTCAAAATGAAAAATACGTCTCATCTTCTTATACCAATTCTCCCTCAATTTTAACACCCGGTCGACCGTAGCAGGTGTAATTCTCAGAACGATTACTCCTCCGTTCCTCTTTCTTCTTCCCTTCCCTTCCATATTTTTCTTCTTGTTCGTTTCACGTGTGCGAAAACCAGGGGCGAAGTGGAAGGGAGAAGGGTGGTTCGCATCATTTGTCAGACACAGGGGAAATCATTCGCGTCAAAACCAAAAACCTGCCCTACATATAGTTATATACGAGCCTTGCCAATTTCTTTTATTCGGCAAAAAAAATCTTTCCGTGACCTGCAGCTCGCGTAATGTACGAGGTGAGTTACCTCTGATTCCTGTAGTATGCCAGGAGGAGACCAATTTCACCTTTTCGTCCAATTCAGAGAAATTGAAACATCGGGGTTGAGTCGACTCCGAAATTGCGACCTCACCTTGTGTATTATAATAATAAGTAAAAAATTTTCAAGCCTAAATCGTTATCGGATGAATATCCGGAGCGCTTGTAAATTCGTAGGTGTTTTTGGTTTTTGATTTATTAATTTTTTTGTTTTTTCCCCTATCTTATTTATTATTATACTTTACCCTGAAGTGACGTAGAATTCCTATAGATCGTGTACCTACATTATTTTTTATTTTGCGTTTCCCTGGAGGAGATTTTTCGAGTTCTATGTATGAAAATATTTTAAAGAGACTTGTAAGAATATCAAGGATTCACACGGAAAAAAAATGTCATCCCATCTCAGAACCCTCGTGTATTCTAACGACGTTTATTTTATTACATATATTTATCACCTTATATTATACATATATACAATATACCGAATCATATTTCATAAGGGAGTTAGCGATTCGAATGCGAAAAGTATTATTTGGTGAGCTTTTTATTATTTTTTTCGTTTTTACAATTAATATTTTTTTCTTCGGAGAACAGGCAACGTGATTTGAATATCATTTCGTTCTTTTACTCTGCCTTGATACATCAATTACGCGCAGTATATGTACCTATATAGCATTTATTCCGCATTCGCCGTTATTTATTACGTTCCATTTATTTAATTTATATATATGTATAGAGCGAGTGAGTTAATTTTACTAAAGAAGAAACTGCAGAAACTCATTTGAAGGTAGACGGCTCTCGGTTGCAGCGGAAAATGTATATCGAAATTACATTCTTACAATCAGATCTAATCCTCTTGCAGAGCACGGAAAAGCGAAAGAATTCTGCAGACACCGTTCTTCTCTCCGAGAAGCGCGCGCGTCCTTAGGAATCTCAGATATCCGATTTACTATAAGCACACGCTCTTGTTTTTTCTTGCGTATATGTAAGTGTATAATACGTGTATATCTATACCCGTACCTTCTACGAACGACGAAAGCTTGCGAATTGGAATTCCAACGCTCGGAAACAAGTAATTCCTACAAACCCGCGTGTGTGATGGGACTGCAACTAAGTTCTTCCGCTTTTCCAGGTAAAAATGTACACAAAGTATACTTACACATATTACATGCAGGGTATCCGATTTCAAATTATACTGACAGGGAAATAGGTCAGGAAAATGAGGTCGTATAATAATAATATATTTTCCATCTTGCAAAACTTTTGAGCTTTCGACGAAGACGTTTGATGCAGTTGCATTGAATTTCTTCGCAAATTGTTTCGTTCTTTTCGGTTCAGCGCTTACAAGATCGAAATTCAGGAGAAAAATAAGGAAATCTAGTTGAAAAAAAAACAACAGGCGGAAATTTCGCAAATGACGCAAAAGTTCGGAGTTAACAAGGTGATTTTATCGATTGTAAAATGGCAATGGCATTATTCCTATTCACATATAATATGAAGTTGACGCAATTATAAATTCACTGCTTCGAAATTTTCATAATCCGGAGCAGCAAGTTTATTAATTTTTTTTTTTTTTTTTTTCACATCAAATGATGTAACTTACATATATTGTTATGAAATTTCCGGTATGTCGAATATATATAACAACTTATATTCTTTCAAAATCTCTTCCTCAGGGGCGTTACATACTTTATGCAAATCTTAGCCTCTCATATCGCGTTGCTATACTGCCGCTTGATGCCCGTATAACCTTTACCCTTTTATCCTTTTCCCTGAGGACAGTTCTTCTTTTTTTTTTCTGTCTTTTACGTTACCTCGTGCTAAAATAATGGACAAGTTTTTCGAAACCATGTTTTTTTTAAAGCGATTACATGTTCTTTGATTTCTCATGTTTCGACTCTATTTTTTTCCTCCTCCTTCGAAATTAAACCTTCGATAAATTTATAGCTCGCGAAATTTTTCCTATCACGATTCAATCTATCCGATCACTTTTGAGCGTATCTCTATTATGTCCGTAGAAATGGCAGTTTAATATAGACGCATTACCTATAGATATATAATATTGCTTCTGCTGATGCCGATTAAATTCCTCATCTATATATACGTATAAGCTTGCATGATCGATCCGACGTGCTTATATGCATATATATAGGTATACGTAATGTGTATAATATATATACATCTACATACATAGTTGCGCTTTATCAGAGGGTTATAGACGCTTCCTTTTACATTGACGGGTATATTATGTACGTTGTATCTAGGTGTATGTATGCATATATCAAGGGTTCGGCGCTATGTTCACACAACTAAATTTTCGGGCTTTGCGTTGCCTGCAGACTTTACTATGCGGTCTGCACGATTTTACCGTAGGTATCTACTGTATGTACCATTAAACTGTACCTTCCTACCTATATGTCTAACCCTAGACCAATTCTCGTCATTCGTCTAGCTCTAGATTTTCCCACCGCACGTACGTTATACATACGTCATATATATCGACGTTCCATCAAATGTGTGATGCACATACACGCGTGTATTATATACAGTAAATAGAAAGTTACATACACGTAAATTGTACTTCCCTCAACTGATGAAACGTTAGAATATATATATGTGTGCGTATATATTTATATACCTATGTACAGAGAACGGGGATGTCTAATACCGAATCGTATAGAGAAGACTCCAGATAGATACATACGTAGGTATATATATTGTATAGGCACAGAGAAGTAGCGATAGCTGCGGTGGAGCAACGAACGGTTTTGAACTTTACTCTTTGCCCAATCAAACCCTGGCTTCAGCTTAAATATCATCAAATACGAACCGCGCGTGGGGTGTTTTAAGTTTTATTTTTCTTCAGAATACAAAAACCTCGTGTATTCATCATTATGCTGTAGAGTTCCTTGAATAATATAAAAAAGAAAATTCAAAAACAATAGAAATAAATGAATCGCGAATTTGATTCGTATGAAAAATCTCACCCTTGAAGTTTCACCATGAAAGTATTCCGACGAAAGCAGCTGGTGCAGCCTATATGAGCTACAATAAATTTATCGATATTTTCAGAATGAAAGAAACGGTGGGAAAATGTGGAGAATGTGGATATTGAATTTTTCTGTAATTTTTCATTCATGAAATCGCAAATTCGATAACTTGGATTGCCAAAACTCGAATATATAATTCTACTCGAAACTGACGTTTGCATAAATCTCCACGTTCTTTTGAATCACATACTCTAATAACTCTCCAGGGATACAAAAAGACCCTTCGGGCAACAAAAGTGGAAAAATTATGGGTCACACCCTACGGGTTTTAGTTATAACTTTCGATATTATCTTTCGAATATAATATTATTCATATTTATCTACACAGTAATAAAAGTATATAATATACATCAAAAACCTGACCGGAGCACGGTAGAAACACACCACCTTGCATGCCTAATATATATACTACATGATATTATACCGATGTACATATATACGTTGTGCAATTATACTTCTGACAAAGGCATTTCTCCATACACACAATACGTATGTCATCCAGTTTTCACTTCGCGTCGAGGGTGGAAAAGCCTTCAGCTGTACGAGGCATGAGAGGTCTAGATACGTGTATATAGTACATACATATATATATATATATATATATATATTTATTTGTTGGGTGCGATGTCGGCGAATTGCGGAGAACGATGTCTAGGCCCTCGCTGCAGCTTTCGCTACAGAGGTGCTGGGAAAACGCGATCCACGGGCTTCGAAACACGACCCCCTCAGGCACGGGTGTGCAGGCTACAGCTGTTGTAATTAATCGCGCTACCAAGTTCTACAGCTTTTCCGCATTTTCACACCAACATCGCGTCTTTTTTCTTCTCTTTTTCTCACGTGTTTTATGTTGATGGTATTCTTTTTTCTTTTTTCTTTTTTTTTTATGTTTTTTTTTCTTCACACGCATTTACATTGTACTACACGGCAACTGATTTTTTTTTTTGGTTTTTTTCATCATTTTCTACAGATATATCACCCATGTGTACTTTGGTATTCGAACGTGATGCGGATGGCGGTACGGATCCAAAAGTTTCCGTAAGCTTTTTTATTTTTAGCATTTTTCAATCTTCAGTTATTAGCCACATGCTGGTTTTCTAAATTTTCATATCGACCCGTTTCCTGAGTCTATCATGAAAATTGGTAAATCAACTGTATAGGTTATAACTTTTGAACCAGGAGAGATGGTAGATTGTCCTATCTGAATGTAGGTGATTCGCATCTCTTCTCATATACATGTACCTACATCGAATGGTGTACCGAAAAACAAACTTTTTTATCAAAAGATTTTTATTTTCAGATAACAATTTTTGAAACATGAATCATCTCGTGGTAACGTCGTAGTGCGAAAAAAGAGTTAGCGCGCATTCACCCATATTTTATATACAGAGGTACGTACGTACTTGCCCTGTATACCAGTGCGAATCGATTCTTGTTAATTAGAATCGACGAGGTTCGCGCTTGTCAAGGTTGATTATATATCTATACTGATCCTGGAGCTGCAGCTTGGGAGCCAACGAGATGTGCTTAAGCCGTTAATTGCTGCAAGCTCTGCTCTCTCTCTCTCTTTCTGTCTGTCTCTCTTTCTCGCTCACACCCCATCGTCCTAACTATAGATATATACATATATACCTTTCGGTATACAGCGACAGCCAGCAACAGCAGCAGCAAACTGCCGAGAGCTTTATACCTATTTACAAACCATCTTGAATAATTATACTCTTCATTCATGCACCGTCAGGAATTGATGAACGTTTCAATTATTTCTTATACTAATGAAATACGGATACGTGTATAGGATTGAATATATGGAGGTAAATACATTCTACGATGAATTAACACCTTTGCAACTCGCATCACTCGACTTTACAATTCTTATCTATACGCGTCGTCATTTTGCAACGTGAAAATTCATACTTTTTCTTCTTTTTAAAGCATTTTTTTTTTTTTTTTATCGATCTCTTTTGTAACGAAACGCAATGAAAAAGTAAAATACGGCGAACGTGGAACGCGGTTCCACTTTTTTTAATCCGAAGAGGCCATTTTTCCCTTTATTGAGCACAATAAATGCGTTACGTACGGCCTCTTGGCGGAAAAAAAGTAAAAAACCAAAGCCTTTGACCGAAGTGCTAATTATTTTCCCTTTTCCCCGTGATTTATCATTAGATGGTCATCATTGATGGGTTTTTTTTTTCCCACCCGTTCACCATTCAATTACCTTTGTGGAACACGTGGCCAACTCTCATTATTTGACCGTGTATAGGTATGTATAATGTAATACGTATATAGAAAAAATATGGAAAGAATTAAAAAATGTTGACCATTTCTCCGCAAAAGAATCTATGTTTCACACAGGTAATATGTGTAGTATATGACGTATCATATACCCCGCGAGATTCGATGAAATACTTTTCCTACGTTGGACGAAAATGATAAAGAAAAAAACAGTGGAACAGGAATCAGAAAAAAATGAAAGTAGTTATCATTATTGTCATAAGGGTATCGTTATTATCAACATGTTATGACTTCTGCTCTGAGAATCTCAGATTTATTTCATTTCCTCTAGATGCAAATCTTCTCTTTAATGTTCTCATTAAAAAAGATTCTCGCATTGTATTATACGTCCTACGCAACCTTGTTCGAAAGTTATGTATGTGGTCGCATTTCTGAAATGAAATTGAAAAAAAAATTGAAAACTGATTTTTGTAACCGAACGACTTTCTCAACGAAATAATGCTACACTACGCTGTCAAGCGTATTTTTAATTCATTTGGACGGAGAATTTGTAATTTTTGTCTCCGCAGGCTCGTAATTAGCAATTATTCATTTCACCGCGCCATTTTGTAATTTGCAGAACGAGCTTTCGTTTCGTATAAACGAACGAATGTATGTATATATATATATGTATATAGGTATACTTAACATCACGCCCTGCAGTCGTACCAACAAAACTAAAATTAGAGCGACGTAAATTCATGAAAATTTTTATATGCGAAACATAATGATTAATAAATGGAACGAGAGAAAAGAAATGAAATAAATGAAATCTTAATACCGACGAAAATAATCTGGTCAAAATTTTCGTTTGCGTTGACGGCCGTACATATTGCAACGTTTTATTCGTTGCCTCTTTCATTGTTAACAAACAGAGGGAAACAAAAAGAAACCACCTAGACAATGTGTGCGATAAAAACTCCCTCTGCCATATTTATTTTTAACGGTATACACTTGGATAAACGATGTAGATATAGGTATAAAAAGAAACTTCGTACCGATAAAAATAATATAAACGTTTCTTCCGTTTTCCCAGGCTATACGAAATAATGGACAGCGATTTTTATACGATTTTTAGCGAGATTTTGCTTCCGTTTTGTGATACAGTTCGTTATGCTCGATCAGAGTCAGAACAGATCGGTTATACCGAATCCCACGATCGTCTTCCATTTATCGGGTTTATGGAGTGAAAATGATATACCTTTGAATTATCATCACCGTTATAAATATAGCTCGAAATGACAAACATGTTTATTCTTTCCATTCACTGTAGTGTAATATCAATTATCAATTACTTATACATTAATGAAAAATGAAGGACGGAAAAAAAATGGGATGGGGTAATCGATTAATCCTTTCTCCAATATAACAGAAATTGCTAAGTTTCTTGTAATTGCGGTTTGGACTAAAGGTAGGTTACCTATATCTCGAGGATTTGTCAGATCAATCACTCATGTCGCGTTTCATTTTTTTTTTTTTTTGTTCATTTCCTTTTCTTCACCACGACGACCTGTGCGCCTGCGGCGCGCCGTGTTATAAGAATTCTAAGACTTTCAATTCGTTTCTTGTGGTAATTTCTTAACTTTTTCCTCGATTTCTGAGCGACAAAATTACTCGTAAACGTGATTTCAGAGAAAATTTCCTACGCGTTGATCCACTGCCGAGGTACATTGTCAAACTATATGTCAAACAAAGTACGATATATCACCTGTAAATTTTAGGAATACTTTTTCACACGACATTTGATGACATCGACGACTGATCAGCGTCGCGGAAAAGTGCTCACAAGATTTGGGATAGTTTTTTATCGAACGCGTGACATGATTTTTTGCTTTTTCAAAGAAATGAGGGACTTTTTCACTCAATACGATACTTCGGGGTTTCGTATTATAATGTGTAAGTATATCACGACGTTAATATTCTACACTATTATAACTGAAGCCAATAAACTGCACGTGAAAGAGGAAAGTGCATTAAGAAAAGACCCGTTGAAGTAACTTTACCATACCCACCGCAGGGAGTTTCCGTTTCATCTATGCGACGTTATAAATTCGACTAAAAAATTTATAATAGTCCTACCGTCTACGACCACGTAGGAGAAAATTCACCACTTCGAAAATAGACGCTCGAACGCAGCTGCATTATTAGGTGAATTGGGATTTTTTTCTTTTTTCTGTTTTTTTATTTCATTCTCAGATCAATGCTGCGCTCACAATCCCCGGTTCTAGAGCTTTATGTATGTAGAGGTTTATCGTTAATCCCATAAACTACACAATCATTTTTCAAGTATCAAGAATTATTTCACCTTTTCAGAACACTCAGTTCAAACATTTTTCGTGCCATCACAAGTTTAATACAAGTATTGAAAATAATTGAAAATTCTCAAAATTCGTATCGATTCGTATGAACAAAATTGTTTTTTTTGTATATCTCAACCCTTACCATAAACATGACATCAAAAATTACATATACTTAACACGTAAGTTATGTATAGCTGTATTAAATACCTATATTATAAGTCCTGAAAAAAAATATGTCAATCGTCCGGTTTCCTTTGATCAAAAGCTCGCTTTGATACAGTTAATTATTCTACAAGTGAAAAACAAAAATCAGCGACACGGCATAATTTTGCCTTTTGAACTTTTTTAATTAAACTTCCGGATTATTCACTGGTATACATATACCTTAACCTACAGGTACAACGTTCCTGTACATTATACAGAAAATTTGCGATGAAACCGGCCGCCGAGAGAATAGCAGGCGCTACTCGCAGGCATCAACAACTGCAGAGAATCTTTACATAACCTTTTTATACCTTTGATTTTTCAATCGATGTCAAAATCAGGAGCTGACGCCTGTTTGTTTTATCGCCTTTGTTTTAGTATTCTTGACGATCGAACGAGTTGAGATTTTACGTACATGTATAGGTGATGGGAAATAAATGGAGCGATATGTATACGACCGGAGTTTCGTATGCCAGACTTGTGTAACCGCGATACTGTAATTGCATACTTGATCCGTTAAGAGTGCCGAAATGTGTTCAAAGTATGCTTAAATTATTTTATCGAATATTTAATTAATGCTTTACACTGGAAAGCTCTGATATACAGCGAGCGTTAAATTTAGCCTCTTCCTGTAACGGCGGTCGTGAAAATCCTGGAAGTTTCTTCGTCATCAAAATAATGTCGATACTCTCGGTTACGGTGGGCTGAAAAATTCTTTGAATTTCTTATTTTTTTTTTTTTTCTCCACGAATCTCATCAACTAACGCACGATTATTTATTCGACTGAATTGTGTATGTATAATTGAAAGTGGAAAAATCGCTTTTACTTTAATTTTCTCCGTATCTTACTCTGGATCTAATTCCTTCTTCTCCAATTTATTTTTCCATCTACCAAGAGGAAATTATTTGGAAAAAGTCTACATCTTTATATTACTTGTATATATATATATACGTACACGTATATACATAAAGAAAATGAGTCTTTTAGGACTTATATAAGTAAAGCCTGGAAAATCCCCATAGGATTTTCGCTACTGAATTTATCTTCATTGCCGACAAATATAGTAGGTATAGTACGTATATAGGTATATTACTATATTGCTGAAGCGTGGAGCAGATTGACCACCATGTTTCTTTCGGCCCTCTTTTACAGAATATTAAATGCAAAAAGTAATTTTAATATCGTGACCAGAATATCAGAAAGAAAAAAAAAAACTTCGGAAAAATGGTTTCAGACATTTTTTTAATTATAAATCAAAAATGTCACGTCGACCATACATTGACGAATCTCGTTTTCGGAGCGGTCAAAACATCATCAATTGCCCCTTAAAGGTGACCTCTCAAAATGTATCCTATCACTATACATAACTATTTCTATAGGGTGAAGTATGCCGGGAAACTGGAGGGTAAAACGGGGTAAAGGAAGTGTCCATTTTCCGGTGGTAGATCTCTCGCCTATGGTGTAGAAAACACCACGTCCCAACCAGCCTCACTTCGCAGCCCCGTCTACGATGAAAGATGACGACAATCACCACAATATTGCTGCTGCTGCTCCTCCTCCTTCTTCTTTTCCTTGTCCTCTCCCATCTTTTCGCCCCCATCCCTATATAATACGCGTAGGTACATTGTCTACTACTCCGCTCCACTCTGGGAACTCTTAGATCAATGTTTATGATAGCGCTTGTGCGGGTGGTCGACGTTCAAACATATTGTTCCCATGGCGCGATAGTGTAGGAGAAAAAAAAAGAATTGAAAAAATAAAGGGGGGGATTTTCTTCTCCTTATCACGTTTCTTTTTTCTCTTAGTTTCGTGGCTTCTCACACCCTTCGTCTATTTTTTCTTCCTCTTCCTGTTCTGCCGTTTCTATTTTTTCTTTTCATTTCTATTCTGTCTCTGCCATATATTTTTTCAAATTTTTTCGCCCACAATGCAGGAAAAAATTAGCATCACAATTACACCTATAGCATTTCAAAATTTTCGCTGATTCGAAGGAGGAAAAAAAAAAAAACTTCAACAAATTTTTCATTATTGAAAATATTGGCTCAAAAATCTTGTCTTATTATACAATATTGGAAAATATTTCGGAATTTATTATCTCTTCGAGTGTAACGATGCACCTGGTTCAAACGTTGGAAATGTTTATAGAGGAACGTTGAAAAACTTCGCCCAATCTCGGAGTTTGGAAAAACTCACCCTGTATACCCTGGTTAATGACTGAAAACTTTACCTCAGATACGTACACATAGTTGTTGATTTTCCTAAAATTTATTACCGCGAAACGCTACAGGTATAAAATCTTACCTTCACTTTTCCGCCATCATTTCATAAGTTCTATGCTCAGTTCTATGTGTACTATGTACGTACTTTTTCCTTTGTTTTATACTGCTCGCGCTCTTCGTGAATTGTTAGAAAATTGTATAAGTATAGAAACGATAAAGTTGCAGCTGTATTATATATGTAGTATTATATAGTATATATTATATATGTAATACGTTATATACATATAGCTTACGGACTAAAGAAGATTACTTCATGCGATGACGTGACGTAGAGGTAGATATATATAATAGTCTAGAATGATAACAGAAATTGGAATGGACAGCCTTTTGATGAGGAGACTAAGGTAATGGACTCGATGGCATTAATATCTGCAGCGCAGAGCTATTCTCGTTATTACCAAATAATACAGGGTGTCTCGATCGACGCCGTATCCATAAAAAAATAAATAAATAAATAAATAAATACAAAAATCAAAAATTATTCCCATCCCATGAAAAAAGTCCTACCATTACTCTTGAATAATATTCAATTAATTTAACTCCTTTTGTTTCTGCACGACGACTCGCGCGATTCGCCCATAATATAAGGGCATTTTTCATGGGGTTGTTTTCCGTCTGACTCAATCTTTTTTTTCCCCCTCCTTCTTTCTTTCTTTCCTTTTTTTTCTATATCGCAGGTATCGAGACAAAACCGTATTCGACGACTCTCCGGAAAAAACAAAAAGGAAATTGACATAAGTTTTACGTCTCATAAAAAAAAATATATATATATATAATAATACCGACAATAAAAAAAAAACAAAAAAAATCAAATATCAATATTCTTCATATATAGGCGTAATATCAATTGTTATGTGAAATGATGAAATATTGACACACTGTATATTATATGGTATCTTCTTCTTTCGTGCATAAATAATAACACAGCTTGTACATACAGCGTACGGTATCTCTGCGTGTAATGTGAAGCAAAAATTCTTTAGCTGAAGCTGAAATTCGTGAAATTTCGAAATGAAATTCTTAATTCAATAAAGATAAATTCTTTCATTGGAAAATAAATTTATTAGTTTTTGTAAATTTTTTTTATACTTTTTATACTTATAATTAGTAATTTCCCATATAACTGACCGCAAAACCCTGCATCACTGCAGTTTTTACTACCCTGCGCTACTGCGTTGTTCGCGATGGTGGAAATGTAACAAAAATACCGCTATACCCCTTCCCAAAAATGATAATAAAAAAGGGGGAAAAAACGTGTGAAAAAACACATAAAACTCAATTTGGAACGGTGTACGACGTGCGTCAGGCAGGCGGGACTATACATATATATACGCAATGTGTATTGTAAATGGTGTACTAGCTAACCCACCAATCACAATCATTATTCGTCACCGCGTACTGCCATAGGGAATACCGATGTCGCTCACTAATCTGATTTGCTTAGTCCGGTGCAGGAGGTCGACAGACACCATGAATTTAGCGTAAAGTACACACGTATACAGATATATGTATGGTATATATATATATGTATTATGTATATATAGCAATCGCTACGCGTGTACATAACTATATACCTAGATACATTTTTATGTGCATCTGTCTTATATCCTGCAACTGCGCAAATATCGCATGTTCACGTATTAATATAATTTACCAAAAAATTTTTAATCACTTCGTGAAGTTACATTACTTTCCATAGCTGTTATATGTATGAGGTAAACGATTTCATATTTCGGAAACGTTTCGTCGCATCGAAAAACAGTTCGAATCCAAACTGTTGGGTTTCGAAGGGGACATGAAAATTAGTTGAAAGCTAAGTAAGTGGCGCCACTTTAGAGCAATTCGTATAGGGACTCCAAATTCCTTCAATTCAATTTGAAACCAAGCATAAAGTACTCGTTATTTTTCATTTCATTCTCTCGTATGTTCACGTATACTTCTAAAAATTTAGTTTCTCGTATCAGTTTTACGATATAAAATTGTCCAGTGTTCTTCTTTTTATCTGGTTTCTTTTTTCTTATTCTTCATAATTTTTCGTTCATCTTATTTCAGATGGGTATGAGTTAGTCGACGGAATCTGGAGGCCTCATTCCCCCAGCTGCAGGTTTTGGCTGTTAAAGACGCTGTGGTGGCTGTGACAATTGGCATCGTATCGCGAGGGCGTGCCTGACCCGAGGGATGTCACTTCTGTCACCTCGGGGGGGCCGGAAGGCTCCCATCTTGTGCTTCGCGGGGTTACTTTTCCTGCTTGTTCTTTATCAGCTCGGAATCATCTGCGGACCCGGAAAGGAAGGGCCGACCTCAGTAATGATCGCCAAGGAGGTAAATTCCTTATGTATCTACCGCATATACTATATCCACATACCATATAGTGAATGAGAAGAAAAAAATTAACATCCCGCACGAGTCTCATGTCCTCCATTCCCGTTTTTTTTCTCACTTGCCTTTTTGTCTCTCTGTCCTTCTGGTTTTTACACATACGTCCAGTTTCATCAGAAATGTTTGGATAGACTGCGCAGGTATACCTATATACAGGGTGTCTCAGAACTAAGTGCAAATTTTTCAAAATTTTGCAGAGCGCAACTTTTGGAACGGTGCTTCGGAGACCACATGAATTTACTCGACCGGCCCCTACTATCACCCTTCGAAAAATTTGCACTTCGTTCTGAGACACCCTGTATACATAGCTAAATTACCCAGGTTTACAATTAAATGAAAAAAGAAACACGCGCGCTGCGTGGATGGTTCAAGCTATGCTATAGCTAGAAGAAAGATGGAGGAGATGAAGAGAGAAGAAAAGAAAAGAAAAATCGACTCGGCCGGAAGAAGAAAAGCAGCTGAGTTGAGGTGCAGAAATAAAATCATGGGAGAGAAAAAAAAGGTTTATGTCCTATGAAAGAGGAAAGAAAAGAAAAAAACCAATTCGCGTATAGGTATATACGGACTCGCGCTCTTTAAACTCTTAGTTGCTGCTGACATTAAGAGGAGGAGAAAGAATGAATGGAAAAAAGGAAAATGGAAAGTAAAAAAATAACCTCCGCGTATAATTCCATATACCGCATGACTCCTGGGGGACTCGGCTCTATTATACCTTTGGTTATTTATTTGTATAGCAAACTGCATCAGTTGTAGAAATGTTCATTGGGCTTTTTTTTTTAAACTGCGTTAATTTCTGATATGGATTTCTTCAAGTTTGTGAGGAAAATAAAAAATCTGGATCCATCGCGAGGAAGTTTTTTATCTTTCTTTTCTACCTGTAAAAAGGTGATAAAATATCAATGAGCAAGGAAAATTTAAAAATCTGGCGTTTCATTTCAGAACCGTTCTCCTAGGGGATAACTGTAAAAAATTTGCTCCGGAATTTCCGCTGTGATAAATCCAGACACTTCCGTTTCAAACGTTCGACAATCTTGGCGACGCTTGAAAAGTAAATAATAGAAGAATAAAAGTGAGCTGCCATATCTACGCAGTATATATGTACATCCATATATATATATGACTGATTGTGTCGCCGTTCGCCGCTCGGTCATCCACCCGGAAGATGGCCAGCCGTGAAATTTTTCTTTTCCCACTTTTTTTTGCTTTTTCTTTTTGTCATCCAACACGACTCAATCAGGATTCACCGAGTTTTCTTCTCCATTTTTTCCAATAACTTTATATACATATACGCGTCTACCTACTACATCTATATTATCTATACATATATATATCAATCTATATCATCGACGGATTCTTTTCACCCTCTAAAGTTTTAGCGCGATGCAGATATCACGAGCGTCGTTCTTCCTTTTTTTTCCATCTCATCGTCAACTCTCTCAATTTTATTTTTTATTCATTTATTTGGTTATCATTTTTCAAATATTTTTTATCACAGTTGTCTCTGCAGCACAACGCACTATTATTGAATGAGAAAGAAATATACACATGCACACACACATGCGTACAATATACAGAATAACCGGCCAACTACTACTCAGTTTCCGACGTAATAAATTTTGTAATTTTTCTCCTAACTGTGACCCCAATTACAAACGGCTCGTTGCAGTCATAGTTTGAAACAATTGCCAGTCGCATGGTCATATAATTTATTATCTTGACGCGGAAATTATTCATCGCACGTTATACGCCCCCCTCCCTTTGTCCTCCTCGTCCTAGTAGTAGTGTCTCTCCACGTTTCTCTCGCCATTCCTTTTCTTTTTTATTTTCAATTTTTTCCAATTTAAAAATTTTTTTTTACAAGTTTTTTCTCTCTTTCGTCTCGCTTAGTTTTACCCTCTGATATCTCGTTGCGTTTTTGTACGCTGCCTACATACATATAAACGAATATCTGATATACACATAGTATATACATATGTATGTCTAGTACGTATAAATAAACAGATATGCATGTATATAATATACCTATGTATATTTCTGTCTGTTATACGTGACGACTCTTTCCATGCGGGCTTATTTCTCCCCTGCAGCATCAAAATCTCGCGGTTCAACATTTCAGTTAGTGAAGAAGAAATAGAAATCTCTCACTCTCTCTCTCTTTCTCTCCAGGTCTCTTGAGGGTTCGCCATACGGATTATTCTAACCGATTGAGCACAATTTAATGCCTCTGCCTACTCTATCTAACAACGCGGTCCTGTTTTATAACTGCGGACTCTTATCCATACATACCCTTATTTTTTTCTTCAAATCTAACAAAAAAACATATCATTATATTTGTAAAGTAACGATTATCGATTGATTTTGAACGATCGACGTTTTTCTTAGATATGTACATCCGGTTAGGTTGATTGTGAATCGCCTCGCGCTCAAGCTCGCGTTTGGACAACTTTTCGTAGCCGGCCCAGCTATACGAAAAAGTGGCCTTTTTCGCGATCACTTGGCCGCGAAGCGATTCAGAATCAACCTAACCGGGTGTACGCATATGAGAATGATGATTTTTCGTTAATTTCTTCTTCTTTTCTCCATCTGAATTTTTCTCGCTAAATCGCGGAGTGCAGGGTTTATAAAATAATGGTATCTTAGCTACAACCTTTTTAGTGAGAATACAAGGATGAGTTATTTTTTTTCTATGTGTCTAGTAGAAAATCTTGCAGGGATAGTTTATCCAACGTCCACATAAGCTATACACCACGAAGTCGCATCGTTGCGCGGTGACAAATGACGAGCGCTTTTCTTTTTCTTTTCTTTTTTCAGTCACCATAGCAGCCGCGCAGCGCCTGAAAGTTCTTCTAATTTTTTGGCACGTCACTGACCTACACTTCTAGCTTTACTAAAAGTCGTCTAGACTCTCCTCAGATTTTGCTCACTATCCGCACAGCAAAATAACTATGTATATATACAGGCGAAAATAACAATAAAAATCTAAAAGAACTTTGATTTGTCGATTGATATCGGAAACAATTCACCCACTGTATAGGTTTTCACGGTTTCTATATAGTATATGTATAGATATATATATTTTCGTCTCGTCGTTTGTCACGTTTTCCACGAGTTCAAAATCAGAGTTATACACATAGGTATGTATACGTGTACATATGTATCATATAAACTATTCTTTCCTGTACAGAAATTTCCTGTTCCAGAACACGACTTCGGTAGCTGCGAAGTACATAAGTAGTACCATATAGTGTTACCTTTGAGACTAGTTTCGCGGTATAAACTCCCGGTCCTGCTAAAGTTAAGACGACTTTTAAAAAGTTATACGTAAAGTTTCTACTCAGCAAAATGAAACAACGCTCACCCACGTGCATATCCGCGCGCATTCAATGCAGTTCTATATATTACATACATTCATGTATGTTGTGTTCGAGTATCGTCTACTTTTCAAAAAATACGAGTCAACCCGAAAAATAATAATATGAACCAACGAAAATAAATAAACTAGGAATAACAAGAAAACGGGGAGAAAAAAACGAATTAAGAACTTTCAACGTTGAGTTCCGAAGTGTGCCTCTTATATTGTACATCAACTATAGGAAAACTATCGCATTCAAAAAGAACCAACTTTTTTCATCCCTAAAATGCGAATAGAAATTGAAAGAGAGAAAAAAAAATCTTATAAAAATGTCTGTATCCGTTATGATTTATATATTCAGATTTTGATCTTGCCATGCGTTTTTCACATTGTCTGGAACTTTGTACATGCAGTATACATATGTATATCTATGTTGGTACGAAACTCGTTTTAAAATGCGGTCAATTATCCAGCTTTTAGTCCCGTGTAGTCGCTTTTGTAAAATTTTTCACAGAGAGAGAGTGGAAAAAAGAAAAAAAATTTCCTCCTCGGTTTCCATCAGCGAGATGTCCAGTTTGCAAAGCTCACCCCACCATTAGCGCCATCCGTCGGCCTATGAAGAAAGAACAAACGAATTACACGTACGCGTATATATGTATATGTATAGGCTTTGTGCCTGTCTAATAATGGAACTACACATAGCTAACTACGTATACGTGATCTGTCGGATGAAGGAATTCTCTTATTTTTCATACCACGGCCGCCCCGTTTTTTGTTGTTTCTTGTTCATTTTTCAAATTAATTTTTTTTTTTTTTTTCTTTTTTCTTTAATTTCTTTTTCCTACCCTATATTTGACGTCTACCGAGAGCACAATGCGGCAACGAAAGCACGGCTTATAACGCTACGTGCACCCCAGTACCGCAGCTATAGGCGAACTAGAGATGCTTTTCTCTCAACTAAAACCCTGAGAAAAGAGATAACTGAAAACTCACTCTTCCTCTGCTGCAATATTCACGCTAAGTTGGATTCTCAACTCAACTTAAACCTATCCGAGACTCTCGGTATTTTCGAAGCTCAATTGAAATTCAGAATCAGATGAACAAGCTGCAGCAAGTCGACTCTATATAAATTATCCTTTATAATCATTAAAACTTTTCTACAATTCTTTTGTTTTCAATTAAAATCTATGATAATATACTTAAACTGAGACGAATTTATTTATATACAAATAAAAAAAAAGCTTTTTTTCTTTGCACTTTTTGTAACGAAACTTTTTTGTCAGAATCGAAACGAATTTTTTTATTTTATTTTTTTTTTATTTTCAAGAGCAAGTCAGACGATTTTCTCTTTCGCTGTTTCGGAGTACAACTGAATATAAAAGTTGCCAAATTCGACTATGATAAAAAAAAAACAAAAATCGAAAAATTTTTTATACCGGTAGTTATTTATAATTTCAGAGATGTATACCTATACTGTATATCTATTATGTTATATACATATGGATATGTATAACGAACCACTATTAGCAACCGGTGAGAGACGCCTCGAGAGATTGATTGCGAGTAGGTATAATTAATCAAGTAGGAAATGGACATATATACGTATATAGCGTTATGGGGCGCATTAATTATGCAATAGCCAAAACGGTGACAACGTCCAATTAAATTCTTACCCGCTTCTATACTGCAATTATCCATACTGCGGAGGCGTCGAAATCAATGACAATTCCTGCAGTTATGAAAAACTAGTCTCCACGTTTCTTTTTTTTTTCATTTTGTTTGCAGTGAAAATAAGAAGGATGATTTTAATTAAAAAAAAAAAAAAAAAATCGAAAAATCGAAGAAAAAAAAAACCTTTCATCCCTCTTTTGATTTCCTTTTTTCTATGCCATGTTTCGATCGATAAAAATTCACCAGATTCGTTGACGCGCTTTGATCGAATACTTCTTTATTCACGAATTTTTCGAGTCGAAATTTTTCTTATCTTTTATCTCGGGCCCAGTCTGTACTAAAACCTACCGTTACACTAGTTATATTATCTACTTTGGTATTCGGAACTACATTCGGTGTGCATGATCTGCACAGTGCGACACTATTCTATTCAAATTTCCGCGGACCCCAGGGAGTCCTGTTTTACTCTACCGCATGCAAACTACTGGGTCCTGCACCTTATCTATAGAAGCCGGTGAATTACGGCGGCTATTACGTGCGGTATAAATTTATTAGGCGGGCGTATCAACTGGAAATAGTACAAGTGCATCGTTTATTCATACTGTGTCATTTATTCCTACTGTCAATTTGAATTTTGATATTTTTCAAATATGTTCAAGGAAACCCACAAGTATGTATATACCTAGAGGACGATTGCACATTCGACTTGTTAAAGTTGCATATTTTTCATAAATTTACATCCTCAAATTGTTTTTCAATTCTCTTAATCCTATAGGTATACGCTCCTTTCAATCGAGTCAACTTCAACAGATTTTATTAATTATGAATTGCAGTCACAAATATTTCTCTTATATACTTGTATCGTAGATGCCTACTTAAATGTATCCCTCTTATTTTTATTTTATTTTTTTCATTTTGTTTTGTTTTTCTGTCATTTCCTTTTTCTTTTTCATTTCACTTTGCTTTGTAAAGTTTAGCCGGAAGATAGACGTGATTTAATAAAAATATCTACAATATGGTTGAAATTTCAATTCTTAACTTGAAGGAGCACGAGTTCTCGTGGGATATGTCGATAAACTAACGTAATAATCCCCCATATATGTATAGTAGGTATGCAGATACATATGTATATGGGGAATGTGCAAACATTCGAACCACCTCGCGCACGCCGTATACTCATGTATACTTATAACGTACGCACACTTTGAAAAAAGCAAAAATCTGACTTAATATAAACCGTATATATATGTATTATTTCAAACTCTGAATGTATGATGTGAATGAAAAACATAATACGAAAAAATTTATACGTTTTATCTCCGAGCTTTTATATAACAGAAGAATTTTACCCTAAAAATATTTGTTAAAAATCAAGAAAATCTGTAGATATTATATAAAATACCTATTATATGCGCAATGTTATAAAAACGATGGACGTTATTATTTTGAAAATTTCAATTCACATTATCAAAAGCATGGCGAACGTTATTTATTCTATTCATTTATTTATTATTTCTTGTTCATCTTTTTTTCTGTTTTTCACTTTCTATACGTCTGCAGTAGAATTTATTTATCTTTCTCTATTCCATATCCTTAACTGAATTTCTGCATACACTTATGCAGAAAGGAGAAATATAGCAAAAAAGAAAAAAATAAACTAGTCGAAGTTCTAAAAAAAAAACTATTCTGCCGCCAAAGTTGTGGTCTTCTATACATTCTATAAAATTTATCGTATATCTGTACGATAACAATTTTCACTTCTATATAGGAGTATGTATAAAGCCGAACGATTTTCGGAGTCCAAAACAGTTTTCTTATACGATTTATACTATAGATCGCCTGTGTACACTATGTTATGTATATATATGTATTCGCGAACCTCGGAAAAAGGCAAAGAAGCAAGGTGATAGAAAATTTACGGCGACCGTATTGTGCGATATTTTTCATTTTACGATACCGCACCACCAAACATTCAGGCTCCGCCTTTCGCCTTCAGTCTTTTATTTGAAAAAACAAAGAAGCAACAAAAAATCTTCTACTTATTTTTTTTCGATGGTCAAAGCAACTGCCTTTGTAGTATTACGCGAGGTCGATGAACTCAGCTTATTATACATAGATACCTGCCTTGTTATACCGATTACCAAAATTTCTGACTATATAGTACATAATACATATAGCATGCTATATACGGTACGTATTATATGGTGTATATAATATATACAGATATATGGATATATTTATAGCCGTAATACAGTCAATTAGGTTAATTAAAGCAGGCCTACAAATTTCACTCCTGTGTTACAATTAACGTTTCCAATCACATTCAACCCCCAACTGTAATATGCCTGCAACACCCCTCGTACCGGATACACGTGAAATTTATTTATATACACTTGGTGCGAAAATTTCACCCGAAATTTATCCGTTCATTAGTTATGGATTTTGCGCCTATATGTTTAAGCAAATCATATGCTTGAACATATGCTTGGAACAATAGATAGAAAATACTTCCCAAATCACGTAGTGACAATATGAATAGAGATTGAGCCTTTTTGATTTTATGGTGGCATTGTTCTGTAGATTTTACGTATGACTAATGTGATAATTATAATTATCTAAAATAGAAAAATCCAAGAATGAATCTGCACGTCGCAACATATCCTTTGTGTCAAAAGTTCTGGATATCAAAACCGCATTATTGATAATAATTACACATGCGTATAATACATAATTGACCAAAATATCCTTTGCGTGAATATTTTGACTAATTTATATTCAGTTGAACAAACTAATTGGTTTGCTAATGATTTATCAACGGCTACCTTATTATTAATCGCAAATTAATTTACCTACATCAAACTATAACCCGTTTGTCAAGTTTTACTATACAGGTGCATTAATTATATCCTACTCCTCTTATCCTGAATTTCCTTAATCCCAGAGGATTTGTTGTCGCATGAATTGAACGTATTGAATCAATTAACCTATACCTTATATGTGTAGCTACCATTTCGGATGTTACGATTGGGATCAACATCATAATTGTCCCTATATTTCAACGAAATCTTTTTTGCTCCTCTCATGAAAAACCTGGAGGAATTGGTGACACTAAATTTTCTCACTTCTGCGAAATAAATGTACCACTCTAAATTATATACCTCTTATACCACCCATGTATGATATGTTATTGGAAATGATTAATGGAATTTGTTTTGTTTTTTTTTGTGTTCGCAGAAATTCGTAATCGGTGCTACGGACCACAAAGCTTATTCCTACGATAGAACTATGCCGTTAATATTTATCGGCGGTGTTCCGAGATCGGGAACAACTCTGATGAGAGCAATGCTCGACGCTCACCCGGACGTCAGGTGAGATGATGAATCGATATCTCGCTACCCGTTAGTAATCCAAATTGATTTTAATCGTCCGAAATATTATAGTAAAAAGTTTATCGCATATGTAGTTTTGGCAGAAACAAACTATATGTATAGGGGCGTAAGAGCGAAGAAACTAAAATAAAATGAACAAATAAAAATGGCAAAGGGAGAAAAGGGTGCGCCTGTAAATGTCTCCTTAGGATAATTGAATCCAAACATTTACTTCGGGACCTGCAGAACGACCCGCGGAAGGTGCAGGCTAAGACGTGACTGGCAGTAAATCCTGAAAAAGAATGGGGAAGACCGGGTGGACATTTTGCGGGCAATGCTGTTTCGTTACGTTAAAGTATCTCGAGTCACGTACACGGTTACGTCGCTCTCTATTTTTTATTTCCTATTTCTTCCAACATTTTTTCTTCCTTCTTTCTTCTCCTCTCATCCTTCTTCATCCCGTATACCAATGCCCCACCGCTGCGACGCTATAACGCGACGTGCCGCAGGACTTTTCTTTTCGAATCCTTCTCCGGACGCGTATACATGGTATAAACGAAACGGATTCTTTACACTTTTTTCCTCCTAGGTTGGATAGGATAGGAGAGCACATGGTTGCAATAACAAGTGATACAAGTGCACAACACCAAGGCGCGATACGCTCAGGTGTTGTAAACCCCTGAGGGAAGTTACCTCCCTCTCACCAATAAATATATTTATATATCCTGTGTATTTTGTATACGCATATATATCCTGACGGAAAAGTAGATCTCGTAAGCTCACACCGCGGCTCTAAGACGTGAGGATACGAACGCATAAAATGGCAGTAAATTTTTTGTTACTATATTCAGATCATATACACATATGGACATATACGTATACATAGACCTAATCTATACGTATACGGTATATGTATGTACAAAATGTACATACATATAGTTATGTACTGAAACATAAAAGACAAGAGATAATAATAATAATAATAACAAAAAGCGTGGATGTAATCGCTGTAGCGATTTTATATGCTATCAACAACGGTTTTATATCCATTATTTCCATAACATCAAACTCAGGTTCAGGAATTTGTATATAGTTGAATTGTTATATCTACCGTTTGTTGTTATCAGATTAACCACTGATTTGTTGCTTATATAATTATTGTCGGTTTTATAGATGTGGTCAAGAGACGAGAGTTATACCAAGAATTCTACAGATGAGATCCCATTGGCTTAAGTCAGAACGAGAAAGTGTTCGACTTGAGGAAGCTGGAATCTCAAAAGAGGTGAAAATGCGCAGTCAAATTATGTCGATTTTTTTTAAATTTTATTATTGTTTTATTTATCTAGTTTGTTTAGTTTATTTTTTATTTATTTTTTTTTAACAAATTATACAGCACCCTATAAATAATTTTTTTCCAGGGTATGTAAAATGTTAAAATCGGTAATGAATTTTCAAATTGTCTTCTTTCCAATTTAATATAAAATATTTTCACTTTAAATTCTTTCTCCTGATCGCGCAGATTTATATTCGATAAATAGTTCATTACGCATTTTTTGCATCCCTAAATTTGCACCCTGGCATTGTATAGGTGTATTCCAGACTTCGATGATTCTTTACTCGATGAGGATCGAGAAAAGAATTTATCTTCTATTTTATACTGCAAAGTAGTTAAATACGTCTCTGTTAGGCTAACGTATCAATACAAATCACGTTAGTACGGGTAGTTGATCCATATAACATCGTCGATATGCCATCAGCGTCGAGAGGAGACCCGGAATAAACTGATAATAGATTAGCAGTCGACAGAGTTGAGAGTAGCTCGTGTTACGAAGGTTTTGAAGATTGATGGGCGAAACCAAGGGATCAAGAATTGACTTTAGAATTTCGATATTGTAGGAATTCTCTGAATATACTTTGGGAAGGTGCGGGATAATTCACAAATATCGTCACTATCGGTTGATTCCTCGCATTTATTTTGATAACTCCTCGGTCAAGTGTCCGGCGTCTTACTCCTAGCTACAAAGATTACAGATCATACCATAATTACACACGCACACACACACACTTACATACGCACACTCACGGGCACACACTTACATACGCTCACTTACGGGCACACACGCATTCTTAGTTTCTCACATACTACAATCGGCCGTCCTGATCGGGCATCTGCCCTCAGATGTCTTCGTCGATGAGCGATTCGTTGTCGTCCTGGTGTATCCACGGCTTCATATAATCGGCTGTAGTCGTCGTATGTTGAGGTCCCTCATGTTCTCCGATTTTCCGCACAACGTATCGATCGTTTTTCAGTGCTCTTATCACCTGGTAGGGTCCGAGGTATTTTGCTGCTAATTTTAACCCAGGTGCAATTTGCGTTCGGTTAATTGCTACCAGCTCGCTGACTTCGTACTGTTTTGCTTCTTTTCTCCTTTTATTATAAGTTTTTCTATTTTCCTCTCGGACTTTCGCTATATTCTCCTTGGCTTTCCTTCGTAATTCGTCGCGATCTTCTTGAAACATAGTCACCCATTCGTTTTCTATCATTTCTTTAATCACTGGATCGCTTTTCATTCTCATTCGGGTTCCAAATAATAAATCGAACGGTGCTGCGTTGGTACTTCGATTTGGAGTTGCATTAAGGTAACACTGGGCAGTCTCCAGATATTTGTACCAGTCTTCCTTCTTCGGCGCGGCGAGCTTCGTCAAAAGCGGTTTCAACGTACGATTTACGCGCTCAATTTGGCCATTCGCTCGCGGGACGCCGGTAGTAATTAGTGAATGTTGAATGCCTTCGTCCTTGCAATAATTCTCAAAATCACCTGACGTAAACGCCGATCCTCTATCCGAAACAATTCTGCGAGGGTTTCCGAAAATCTTAGCCTGCTTCCGTAACTTGTCTAGTACCTCTGCGGTATTCGTCGTTTTAGTCGTGTAAAGCCACACAAATTTTGTAAAAGAGTCTATAACGGCAAAAATGTAACAATAACTTTTTTTTGTTGAAGGCAAAGGCCCTGCATGGTCGATGTGATAGGTATCTAGCGGTACGTCACCTTTGTCTATAGGGTGCAGAAAACCCTCTTGTTTGCCCTGTTTTTTCTCAGCTAGAATGCAACTCAGGCAATTTTGTATGACCTTTTCTACCTTATGTCGCATGTCTCTGAACCAATAGTCCCGCTTCAAAAGCATCTCCGTCTTGTTAATGCCGAAGTGGCCATTTTCATGCACTCGCCTGATCACCTGCGACTGCATCACCCGCGGCACCACTATTCGCACATCGTCGTCACAATTTTTCACTAACAGCCCGTTCTTCACGCTGAAGTCTTCCACCTGCTGCTCAGGCGCGAGATCAATAATCTTTCTCAATTCACTGTCTTCACGTTGTGCTTTTTGTAGCCGGGCGATAAGGCCATTTTCACATTCGTCTATCACCAAGCACGAAGGAACGGGGTTGCGGCTCAGGGCATCAACATGTGACATTCTTTTGCCCGGGCGATGTTCAATTGTATATCGAAATTCCTCTAATAACAGAGCCCATCTTGCTACTCGCACACATAGATCTCTTTTGCTCATTGTCATAACAAAAGCTTGACAGTCTGTAACGATCTTAAAATCTATCCCTAATAGATACACTCTAAATTTTTTCAATGCCTTAACTATTGCAAGCACCTCAAGCTCATAACTAGTATAGCGCGATTCACATTCCGTCGTTTTTCCACTTGCATAGTACACCGGATGCATACCAGCGTCATCAGTATCTCGCTGAAGCAAAATCGCACCATATCCATACATACAAGCGTCTGCATGCAACTCGGTTTCTGCTTTTACATTGTAGAGTCGCAAAACTGGCTTGTCACTCAAAATCGTTTTTAGTCGTTCGAACGAATTCGCCTGTTCTTTCTCCCATTCAAATTTTGCATTCGCCCTCAATAAGTTAGACAACGGCCTCGCTATTATAGAGTATTGGGGAATAAATTTACGAAAATATCCAGTGAGACCCAAAAAACTCTGGACCTGTTTGATATCCATAGGCCTGGCAAATTTCATGACCGCCTTTGTCTTAACCTCCGAAGGACGAATACAACCCTGTGCGACCACATGACCAAGGTACTCTACTTCAGTCCGCAAAAAGGAACATTTATTCCAATTGATCATCAAACCATACTTGCACGCTACGTTTAAAACTAAAGCGAGATTTTTCATTCCACTTGCGAGGTCGACTGACGGAATAATCAGATCATCCATGTAGGTTAATACGACTTTTGCAGTTACCAAATCTCTAAAAACCGCATTAATGAATTTCTGAAATACCGAAGGGGAATTGCACAATCCAAAAGGGACTTTTAAAAACTCGTACTGCCCATCAGGTACCACAAATGCCGTGTATTTCCTACTACTCTCATCTACCGCGACGTGAAAAAACCCGTTTTTTAAATCGAGAGTGCTAAAAACTTTTGCCCCCTGTAGCGCATCTAGTTGGTCTTCTATAAGAGGCAGTGGGTAACGATCTTTTACAATTTTCTTATTTAATTGCCTATAATCGACGCACAATCTAGTCGCCCCATTTTTTTTCTTAACCAACACAATAGGGCTGGCGTATTCTGATAGAGACGGCTGGATTATTCCCTCTTGCAGCCACTCACTAATTTGCTTATTCACTAGTTCCTTCTCTAATACTGATAACCGTCTAGGTCGTTGGTAAACAGGCTCATCGTCTTTTAAAACTAGATACATCCTCACGTTCGTCTCGCACACCTGACCAACTCTATAATTACAAATAATCCGCTTTAACTCGCCCTCACACTCACTCGGTACGTACGACACGTCAACTATATTTACTTCACGAATGTCATTTATCAGAGATATTTCCGATACGTCAGAATTAGGAGTATAATCATCACAGACTCTAGAAATAGTAATTCTACCATTTTTTATGTGCATTTCGACCGTGTCTAAGAAGTCTGCACCAATTAGAAGTCCGTACTGAATAAGTGTGTCGGTAACTACATATGTCTTAATCCAAAAAGAATTTCCGTCAATTACAACATTTATATTTAAAATTCCTAACGTTTTGTTAACGTCAGATCCGACGCCACGGAAGCTTATTTCGTTCTCTTGTAGCGGAGGTGAACCTATCTTTATATATTGATCCGCACGCATCAAACTAATGTCACTCCCGGTGTCTATCAGGGCTTTAACATCATGTCCGGCTATGGCAACGTGTTTTACGAATTTCTTGTGCGAGCGGTCAAGACTATAGTTCTGTACCGCATTTGTTTGTCTCGTCTCGGATCGTCTTTTCGGGCACTGCGATGCCACATGCCCATACTCACTACACCCGAAACACTTTAATCCTCTGTTCTTAGATGGACACTTTGCACTCGCGTGGCCCTGTTGCCCACAATTATAACAACGTTGTACTGTCCTTGTCTCACCTCGCTCATTACTTCTCGGGTGTTTGTAAGCTTGCTCCTCGGATTTCGCGCCGAAATTACTATTTATTTGCCCCCGTGTCCGAAGCGTAACCTTTTCGAATGCTTGTAAGAGAGAAGCCTTCGTATCGAATCGGTGGATTCGAGCTTGATCTCTCAGGAATAAATCGGGAATGCCATCGATGATGTAATCAACGATTTCGTCATCGCTAACGGGAACCCGATTGGCCAGAATGATTTTTTCATGGAAGTAGTCGCTGAAAACCTCACCCTTCTTCCAGACACGGTCTTCAAATTGCTTTCGCATAGCTACTTTGCTTTCCCTATGTGAAAACATTAACTTTAGCTCTTTCAACAGCTCCTCAACTGTCATTTCGATGTGTACTGGTTTCGAATGGAACCAGTCTAGCGCTTTGCCCTTCAACCGTGTTCCGATGAGGATCCTCGTCGTATGCTGCTCCAGTCTGTACGTCGTTTGGAGTAATTTTACTTGTGCTTCCCATTTATCATACGTGCCACTGCTTCCATCGAAAATGCTCAAAAGTTCGGCTATCGCGTTCACATTAACTTTCGGAGAAGCATCTTGCAACATCGACCTACCCGATACCGCATTATTCCCGTCGTTCAATCTGCGAAGAAATTCTATTTCCCGCCGCGCTAGTTCAACTTCTCGCTCCGCCAATTCTTTCTCTCTTCGATGTAAATCTATTTCGCGTTGCCACTCTTCACTTGACCGTTGACTTATCTCTCTTACCGGTTCAAAACCGCCATTGTTTGGTTCATCTCCTCCACTAGCACCACGCATCCAATCACCGTTAGGATCGTCCGCCATTAGTCTACTTATTAATTCGGCTTTTGTACCAGCTACACTTTGTCCCATTGATTTTAAAACTTCTTTCAGTTCCGGTACCGTAAATTCATGAGCACTTTTTGTTGGCGCCATTATTCGTCACAAATAACTAAATTATTGCTATACTATTTCGTCTTTTCGTCACACGTCGTGAATTGTCCCGGACTTGTCTGGGAACCGTCTTCGTCTTATTCTTAACCGTCGTTACTGATAGCCCGTATTTTTCCGGTCACGTTTTAAATAATTTTGGCTGAGCCCCCAATTTGTAGGAATTCTCTGAATATACTTTGGGAAGGTGCGGGATAATTCACAAATATCGTCACTATCGGTTGATTCCTCGCATTTATTTTGATAACTCCTCGGTCAAGTGTCCGGCGTCTTACTCCTAGCTACAAAGATTACAGATCATACCATAATTACACACGCACACACACACACTTACATACGCACACTCACGGGCACACACTTACATACGCTCACTTACGGGCACACACGCATTCTTAGTTTCTCACATACTACAATATACCTTTATATACGAGCTTTGTGCGAAGCGTGCATTGGAGATACTTTGTAAAGTTTAATAATGCACCCTTCCTTCGTACATCTATATATACCTGTCATATTTATTATATACATATATGTAATACACTATTTTACACCTTTTTGTTTTATGATCTAAACAGGTGATGGACAGCGCCATTGCAGCATTTTGTCTCGAAGTTATAGCGCGTCATGGTGAACCAGCACCTCGTTTATGCAACAAGGACCCTTTAACCCTTAAAATGGGTTCGTACGTTCTCGAACTATTTCCTAACGCTAAATTTTTGTTTATGGTTCGTGACGGGAGAGCGACGGTCCATTCTATTATATCGAGAAAGGTGAGTGTGACTTTTCTCAGTCACTTTATTTTTTCATCTAGTTTATTTATTTATTTATTTATTTTTTCAAAATATCTTATAAATCCTTGACAAGATTACCAGTTCTAATTTGTTTCATTTCTGACGGGATGTAACGTAAAGTAAGGTATACGATATACAGACAGTATAATTTTAATGGAGGCTTTCAAAGCCCGCGGAGTTTTAACGATTCTCTCTTACTCGCTTCTTCTTTCCTCTATCCTCTTTCTGGGGTGTAAAAGTTGTTTTGTCATAAAAACAAATGTATAAAATGTTGAACAAAATGGAGAACTGTATAATAATGTCTTCTTGTTTCATCCTATTTGTAACCAAGATTTCAAGGTTTTTGCATATTGGCTACTTGAATTACAAATGAGGAGACTTTGCGGGACATTATGATTTTCTCTTTCCTCTCTCTCTCTCTTGTGTTTTTTTTTCTATGTTATATCAGCATAGTAGGTACCCAGCCAGACATATATTATACCGTCTCATTTGACTGCATCTGTAATAACGCATATGTAGTACTTTTAAGAATTGAATAAGATTTTTGAAACCTGCAAAATAATTACCTCACCGATTGACAAATTGTGAATTATTTTTAACGCAGGTCACGATAACAGGATTTGATTTAAACTCGTACAGACAATGTCTTACGAAATGGAATCACGCAATTTCCGTCATGCATGGTCAGTGCAAAGAAGTTGGCTCTGATAAATGTCTTATGGTTCCTTACGAGCAGTTGGTTCTACATCCAAAAGATTGGATGAAACGGATATTGGCGTTCCTCGACGTTCCGTGGAACGATTCGGTTCTTCACCACGAAGAATTCATCAACAAACCGGGGGGGGTACCCCTGAGCAAGTAAGCAATTTCTAATTATGGTTATTATTATTTTTATCGTAGTTCTTGTTCATAACTTAGGGGTTTCCAATTTTCCGTACCCTGCAGACGGCACCGTGATCCTTTACGAAATCTGTTGTGCGCATAAATTTACCCCCTTGCATTCTAGTCGAATTATACTACATATAGTTTGAGTAGTATAGCTTAGCCTGAATACTTCATTTCCGGGTACTAACTCGATATAATATACGATCAGCGTAGTTTTACGACCTAACTAGAAGTTGGAACTACAATAAGCTTTCCGATGTTCCAAACCATTCCGCCTACGAAGCGCCCGTTATTGGATCAAATACTGCGCTGACCAAATACCGTCGTTTCTTGTCCCAGGGTTGAACGGTCTTCGGATCAGGTAATCAAGCCCGTAAACCTCGAGGCGCTGACCAAGTGGGTCGGTCACATCCCGGATGACGTCGTTCGCGACATGCCGGACATAGCCCCGATGCTCTCAGTTTTAGGATACGACCCTTACGCCAATCCCCCAGTTTACGGAGCCCCGGACAGCCTCGTCAGCGACAATACTAGAAGGTAAAATCACCTATAACACTGCACTTTGGGGAAGGAAAAGTGTTTCTTTTTACTTTTATCAAAAAAATGATGTTATTTTGTTTCTCTCTCTCTCTCTGTTTTAAATCATATTTGTCATTGTTTCACATCGACTTTCACGCTTACGATCTTTATGTTTTATCAATTTTTTCAGGGTCTTGGCGGAGGGACCAATTTGGGCGGAGAAAGTAAAGCAATTGGCGCTCCAAGAAAGGCCGGTGCAGCAACTAGCAGCTTTTGAAGAAGATGCAAGCGATTTGCCAAACGCGTGACACCGATTTTACCTACTTTTAGGGACACGCGAGCACAATTTCAACATGTACAATTATTACTACGTTTAAACGAAGGAGGCAAAAAAAAAAGAAAGAAAGAAAACGAGAAAAATGTCGAGATGCGGTAATCATTATGGTTAACATCAATAATTCTAAGTTAATTAGTTAGCTCACCAACATCGATATATTAATAATAATAAAATTTACAAAATCTTATTGTTGCAACGACATTCAAATACTTCGCAATGTAGATTCAAGTATCACGTGTTAATCGTTTTTATTCATCTAACTGAATGTATATCCACTTATACAATACATGCTGCTGTTATCTGAATCGAATGCAAGAAACATTTCCAGATCTTGAAATCGCGCTGGGAAATGTGGAAAAAAATGAATTAATTAATATCACGAATTACGTTATCGTTATACATATATGAGGCAACGTGTCAGGATGCGTGTGATATAACGAGAGAATGGGGGAAAAATATCAATTGTATCCGGATTGTAAGATGACAATAAGGTTTATTACTTTAAAAAAGAAGCATTTTTCAGCGTTCTTGAGAATTAGTCACAATTGCTATAATGATTAGAACTAATGCATTCGTAATGCATTGTTTGTTAAAACTTCACAGTATGAGTTTCGAATGTGATTACATATGATTGGGCAACTTTTTGAGTGATAATTCGTATGATCTGCTACGCTCGATGAATATTGAGTATACTATACCTACCTACCTATGTGTAAAATAGATTAATAGATATTCAACAAAGTCTAATTAAATATAATAAAAAAAACTCTCAAAATATAAGTATATAAAATAGGAGCAAGCCGTTTTCACAATACAGGTTCAGAGTCAAAGATCAAATTTATTAATAGATATAATAATATAAAATTAATATTTTATTGCTTGGGTCACACGAACAACTAATAGACGACGAGATCACTATCATGGTTATTATTATCATCATTATTATCATTGTTATATTACACAATTAATTTATAACATAAAGAAAAGTTATTAGTTATTATAATTATTAGCACAAATGAATGCACAGTACTTATAGGTGTAGAAAAATATCGACCAATGGCCAGTATATGGGTACGTAAACTCTTATTAAGATATTCAGAAGATAAACGAAGCACACGAATTATCAAACAAGTACGATTAATTTGTGCTTTTGCTTTTTGTTGCTAATAGAGCATGTCTTCTTATCAACAAAATCATAAGTAGTTTATTACCTAATTACGACCACGCGGTGCCCTCACTGAAATTATTTCGTATATAAATTCGATACACGCCAAATTATGCGATGCTGACCGTGATTTGAAAAAAAAAAACAGATATATAAATGAATAAATAAAAAATAAAAGGCTTAATCAAAACATGTTTTGTATTAACATGTGCTAACGTTTGCCATAAGTGTATCAAATGTATTTTGATTCTGTGTAGCTGGCGCTTTAATAATCAAACGAATAAAATATAGGATAAGTTTTCGCTCCTTATTCACGTGCCGCTTTCATAATTGATTTGAAAATTTATTAAAACTGAGAGCATTTTGTGAAAAGAAAGCGGAGCAAAAACTATAAAATGTCACAAATAAGTAGATGTCGATTCTTTGCTGGAGATAGGTCGCACAAAATTATTGTAATAAGTTATGTAAAAAAGAAAACAAGCAAATTTATGATTATAATTGATCATTGTTCGCGATCAATAATACGCAAACTCGCGGTTGTACAGAATGAAAGAAAATGTTTATGATGTTAGTTAATAATACATTACTGGTAGTTTGTGTATAAGTGAAAAGAATATGGTGCACATCCTGATGTTTAAGTGACACGTAAAACATGAATCCTTTTAAATGTTTCTAGACATGCCGTTATTTGATGCAATGGCACTTTATAAACTGCTTTTCGAAAAAACTAAATTAATTGTAATGATAAATCCTAATGTTGCTCCAACTGCACTTACAGATTTAATTTTGACATTGTAATAAATACTTGCTAAAGTTGTTGTGTATGATTATAATGCCCAGAAGTAAAAAAAAAAAGAAGAAAAATGAAAGAAATAATGACAAATAAATTATTTTAATATTAATCATTGTCTCTCGTAATCATTTATTGGTTTCATCTTTGTTTTGGGAAAGTCAACACCACTGATAATTGATTATACACTAGAAATTCACACTGATGGGGTAGCTGCAGACCATTAGATAGGGATCACAGTTAATTGTTATTGCGTATCCTGCGAGCTTTGAGTTGCTCTCTGTGTAGACCCACACTGGAATATAGAATTTTCATATCAGTAGAGAAAAGAACTATTGATAGAATATCTATATAGATGAATTACTACCATTTGAATGCGCAAAATTTGGTCGAGAACATGAGGAAATAAAGGTCGAAAACTGTTCACCTCCATTGAAGTTAAATGGTCCAGTTTACCATACGTGCTATCGCTCTTCACTAAAAAATCACCTGATGTCCTTAATTTGGACATTCTGATATCCCATATATCCTAGAAGACGAATAGATATTGTAAAGTCTTTAACAAGAATGTTTTGACTCTGTGGCATGACTTCATACCTTTATAATAGTTCGAATCTCTTCTGAATTCTCAATATCATCTGAAGCTACGCCCAGTAATACCAGAGCTTCGTCCATGTAATGATCGCTTGGCATTTTTGTGAAGAATCTGTGCAAAGGAAAATTCGTTGAATGCTTCACGACGTAGACTCGAAAAAATGATTGAATGATGCAATTTTTGAGGTTAGAAAGAGTTCAACTAATGCTCTAAATGTCAAGCAAAGATTCGAGTGAGTGATATTAACTCGCTGTTTTGTTCTGCTGATTTGGCTTCATTCAGTACATCAACGCTCATCCATTCTTGTCTAACGATTCGACACTTTTGTTGTTGTCTCAAATTCACAGCTAACCATATCGGCACTTGGGTTGGTAAACCGGCTCGAAATGGTCCGACAGAACCAGAAATTAGATGTATCTGATTGAACGAAAAACTCGGTATTATTTCAACCAACTTCTTCTCTCCCAAAAACTCCACTTCACTTGGATCCATCTCCAGGTACGATATTTTTAGTCGAAATCAAAGAAATTGAACTGTTTTGAAGTACCGGA
This sequence comes from Athalia circularis, assembly GCA_963978495.1. Lineage (NCBI taxonomy): Eukaryota > Metazoa > Arthropoda > Insecta > Hymenoptera > Athaliidae > Athalia > Athalia circularis. The sequence goes on from OZ021702.1 coordinate 24,195,532, forward strand.
TCGACATACCGAGACGTCAAATGATCTAAGGAAGTTGATAGACTGAATAGTTGACCGACCACGTAGTAATGCGGATGCAAACAGCAGGCGCTCTGGAAATTGCCACTACTGAACTCCGAGAAGCTCCAAATACATCTGCGTCGACTGAAGATCTTTAGTCAACGATATCTGTGATGGGGGGATGAGCCCTATCTATTCTCAACAATGTGAGCACTGATATGTGATATGATATGAAATGATCAGCGAGTGTGGGGCGTCGTGGCTGGTGGTGACCGATTTCTTTCAAATGAAAATTTTATCGTTGGGACGAGCAGATGTACACACATTACACTAGGGTGGTCCTTAAAAGGATCATTTTTGAATTTTGATCGATTCACCATCTGAAACTCTTCCAAATAATTAAAAAGGAATTCCTGAACAATTTCAAAATCGTCTTCAATCTTTAAACCCCGAATTAATAAAAATCAAAGGCTACATTATTTGGATTTTTGTGATTTCTGTGGCCAAATCGCAAAAATTTAATCAAATTATTAATTATCTTTTAAATTGTTCGGGCGACTGAATCCGACTGTATTTTGACCTGCGAAATTCGATTCTCCCGAGTGAATCAAGCTATCCGTAAAACTCATCGAGACCGTTGATTGAAGATAGTCAGTCAACGTCGAGACATCTCAATTTTGTCTATCTTAGAATGATAAACTGGCGATTAAGTCGGTTATTTTATAGCTAGATCAATTGATCCCATAGAATCGAATTTCTGGACTGGAAAAACATCAGAATACCCCGTAAAAACAAAAGTCGTTTTTTTACCTCAAAATTGAAAAAGTTGAGCATGGAGTTGTAACGAGCTAACGCCTAACTGGCTGCACTCATTCCATTTTGCCGGTATCTTCTGGTTGCCATACATCAGGCGTCAGCCTATTTTATAATACTTGTGAAACACAAGGAGTGTTTCTAATTTCTTTCTATGTGTGGGCCGAAAATTAAAATTGTTCTTGCGATTATAGTCTGATTTATTTCAAGCGTTTCCTACATACTCATTCATCTTTTGCTTGCGCTCGCTACTATGTAACCCAAACTACGCTCGTGACTTAACTCTTTCAGATTGCCTGACCTCCAATCAATACTTGATTTCTTTCCAAGGCTGTTCATTCAATCATACATCCGAGGACCGGGGCTAGTATTTACACTTTCATAAATCAAGAAAAGATTTTTATTCTCAAACTGATTGGTTCTCAGGTTTACATGCGCTTGATACATTTTGTAGCTCAGAAACCAAATCCACAAACTAAATTGCCCCATCTCTAGGCATATGATCATCCGTTTAAAGTTTCCTGAACAAAACTAGGGTGATAACTTGATCATTTTCGGGGATGGTCTTGTTTAGTCGAATGTTTCGGATCCTCGATCTCCAATGCAGACCTTACTACCGACGAGCGATATTCTACCGAAGGAGGAGGTCCCACGTGTTTGTATCTACCGTCGCGACTAAAAGAGCACGACACCCTGAGTTCAGTCGAATCACCAGAATTTAAGGGGCACCACTGTGCCAGTGTGAAATTTTCGAAGGATCGATTTTTTTTTGTTGGATTTTCCGATAGTTCATACTTTCAAAAATAATATACTAAAATTTTAAGTATGTATCCCCAATAGTTTTTGAGCTACAGAGTTTCAAAGAATAGCTGTTCATCGGTCAGAACGGTACGTTACGAGTTTTTTTCAAAACTACATTTTTTCAAATTTGCTGCGGTTGCAATTTTTATTTGAAAAAATTTGTGTAAGTACTTGAAATGTTTAAAAATACATCCTCAAAATTTCAAAGTAATCGCTTCATTAGATTTCTTTTGAAAATTTCCCAAAAATCACCTATTTTTAAGACGGTCACACTAATGGTGCCCCTTAAATCATCCAGGATCTCCAGGATTAACTGAAATCAAACTCCATATGATTCTGAACGAATGTTCGATATTGCTGTATGTAGTAAATTAGCAACGAATCGACATGAACCAAGTCGAAATTTTGTATTTGAGAAACGTCAAGTTATCATTCAATAAATAAGTACATTCTTGAAACAATACGAAGCAACAATATTTAAGTTACACTCAAAATTCATTACAAATTATCCACGTAATATCAGATGTCAAAACTTTGTAATTACACGATTCCTATTTATTCCCTCAGCAGTGAATATCTAACTTAAGATCATTCGGGTTCACTGCTCCCGTGACGACGTCCAGATTACTCGCGTAGGCAGTTGAGTATAGCGAGAAAAGGAGAGAAAGCAAGAAGAAGAAAGAGAAGGAAATAAGAGATAAAGCTGAAGGAAACAAAGATGACGAATGTTAGCGCAGCGCACCCGGTAACCGTTCTGTGTTTCCAGCGTATTAATTTATCTAATAAACTGTATTCATAAATTGAAACGCCGGTTCTCAGATCAAAAACTCAATGCAGTTCTTACCAAACGTCGCTGAATTTCGATCGATTTTCTTGCAAGTTTCTGAAGTCGATACAGTTCCAAATATCTTCACAAGAACTGGATCCAATAGCCTTAGTGCTCGGTTATCGTGTAAAATACCCGGACACGTGGAGGATTTGACACACCACAGCAAAACACAGAAAAGGCGTGCAGGTCTTTTCGTCCCAATGTAAAGTACTTCGTCAAATCACGGTGACTAGAATAAAAGGATTTAATGAAAACTAATTCGCAACGAATTGAAATGAATTTATTAAATACATGCGCAGTGTGGTTGTCGTTGGTGTCTTTGATAAGCGCGTCGAGTTTAGTTGAACCGCCAAAATCATCTGTTGTAGTCGCATTCGAAAATGAAAATGAACTTTCTTCACTGGCGAACACTTTGTCGGACAATGGAATAACAACGATTTTAATAATTCCAAGTTCATCTTCAGTAATTTTGTACGACACATTGGTAGACGTTGAAATTATCAAGCTAGACTTTGACGATGAAAAATCAAAAACTAAGGAAACCCGAGCTTTGAATGCCTGCGAAGCCTTACTTCGAGATGAAATTATCAGTAAAAAAATCGAAGAATTCTCACCAACCTACGTGATATCGCCGGCTTTGAGGTATACCGTCGATATGTATAACCATGTAAAATAGGTTCATATGTAAAATACCTTTGACTAAATCAAAGATGAAATTTTTAATACGATTTCAGACACGACGCCTGCGTTCTTCCATGGGCTAAACAATTCAAATTGATACCTGTGGTTTGGACACAAGGCTCGGAGGCAGAAGCCTACACTTTTCATCACTCAGGAATCGCGCTGCCGATTTCCCACGGTGGATTTTGGTCTCGTTTATCTCGTTTGTTAGGAATAAGGTCAACCTTAAATAATATTGAGAATAGCTACGTTACTCCCGCTTTGGAGTTGGTGGGAAAATATTTACCGGATAAAATCGACACTCTGGATAATTTCTACGCCGATGTTGATTTAGTATTCTGGGGGGCAGATCCGATTTTAAGATCCGAGGTTTCCCCGCTTTCACAGCTACTCGTCGAGGTATTTGAGTATATCGGTTTATCGCATCATCACGTATAATTGTTGATTGTTTGACTTACCTTACTCCATCATTTACAGATCGGATGTCACCATTGTCGAGGCGCTCATCCGGTCCCAGCCGATTTGCAGAAGGAATTAATAGAATTTCGATTGGGTACAATAGCTGTTTTGTTGGATGAAGAAAACGAGAATTTGATCGAAGAAATCGCGAGGGGTCTACCTCAGGGTCGGCAGGGCCAGGCTGTTGTTTGGAAAAATAAAAAAATGAATTATTCAAGTGATCAAACGCCGGATAATCTATTCTTTCACAACGAAGTCATTCGCCAGGACCTGATCGGTGAGTATATATTCATCTCAAATCACGATTCTGGAATCGACACAGTAATTGAATAAACGTGACGCTGCACCGGTATAAAGCGATCGGCTTTTTTTTTTTTTTTTATATCTATACATATATCGTGAAACGTTACACGATTCTGTTGGCCGCAGATAAGGGAAAACAAAGCGAGGTACTTAGCGGCAGAAGCTGAAAATTTACGGAGCGTAAAATCTGGCAGTTTGAACTGCGAAGAAAAATTAGAAAAAAAGTAATTAATTGTTTTAATTCTGGGTCAACTGTGCAGAATAATAGATTCCCAACGTCTTTAGCAGTATCAGATATATATATTCATTTATTTTAATACGTTTTTTTTCGTTTCTTTCCATTATTTCGCACTAGGTTATCCACGGACGCGTGTTCTTTTGAGTCACTGCGACGACACGGAGTTATTGGAGGCAGCTTTTCACGGAACTCCGGTAATATGTTTTCCAAGAAACCAGGATGAAATAAAAAATTCACATCGAGTTATAAGTCTCGGATTTTCCTTGGAAACCAACGACTACACGCCATCACATTTGTTGTCGCTAATTAAAACGATCCATGAAACGGCTGGTTACAGAGAAAACGCAAGAAAAATATCTGTAGCTATTAGAGACCGTCCTAATCCTGCAACGGACAGAATAACTTATTGGCTGGGATACGTGGCAAGAAATAAAAACGCTAAGAAATTTTTAGCAGCTGATGAAAACCGAAAAATAACTTACAGGCATATATTCAGCGTAGATATATGGTTGACAATTGGTTTCATAATCGGTTTAATATCGGGCGCCGTTTTACCATCGGCCTATATTTTAGCCGGTAAAATTTTGGCAGCCAATGAGCAATTCGGTGGCCGTGGCAAGCCTAAACGTAAATATAAAACGTAAAATCATTATATTAAAGTAGTTAGCAGCCAAACTTATCCAACAGAGGTTATCGAGTTTCTATTTTTCATCCAAAAATCAAACCGCATCAATCGATCCGAAATTTTCTTCACATGTGTTTGAAGTGAAATTTTTTCATTTTTCTTTAAATCATCGCACATTCTTCGATATTATATTGTTTATAAATACACGTAGAATACAAGTCATACATATACATACAAATATTAAGAATTATATCCTAGTTATTAATTATAAATATGATTAGGAGTAAATACATAAACTTCAATGAAGAACATAAAATATAATCAATTATCGAAGAAAATAAATTACATTTCATGAATACTGCGTTTTGTATCATTATTATTATGATTAATTTTTTTTTTCGTTTTTTCATTGTTTTTTTTTTCGTATTATATTATGTCCTATATATATCTAATATCTACTTTTATATCCACGTTTAAATCTAAATTCGTTAGCGGTCATTGCGTATAAAAACGTTCTAATAATAAATATATCATTGTATAATTTACGTCAAAAAAACGGAAAATAATCAGCGGATCTAGAATTTTTAAATAAATACGTATAAATATTTAATAAATCGGAGATCATATTATACAACGTTAAACACACGCGAATCAAACAAATATGTAATGTAAATCTAATTGTAAGTCACAAAATCGACAAAAACAATTATATGTTTAAATAATAAAAAATAATAATAATAATAAAATAAAAAAGAACGTCACTATAAGCAATGACAAGATAAATATAGTAAATAATCTTAAAGCGAGCTTTATCGAAGACTTCCATTAAATGGAGAGAGGTAACTATTACGTTAATTTATAATATTTATATATATAATATATATTTATATGAACATATATAGTATATATACGTATATATACCTATACATGTGTATAATACTAATTCTTATCGATCATTAAAAATCATAACAGCTTAAATGAATTTCACTGAAAAATTATGTGTGTAATAATTTTAAAAAAAATAAATAAAAATAAAAATGAAAGGAAAAATAGAATAAAAAAATAACTAAAAAGGAAATATGAAATATATATACAGAATAATCTATATAGTAAAAAAGTATATGTACATTCATTGGCAGAATTTTCAACAACAGAATAATACAGAGAGCTTACGCCGTTATCGTCATTATTACCACTATCGACAGACACCTGTGCCTAGGTATTTTTTATATTATTTCATCTTTTTAATTAATTATCAAAAGAAAATGTGGTTTTTCCTCTCTAAGTATCACAGAAATTGTGTTAAGAATCTTATTGTAACAATTGTTGCTTGAAAGAGCTAGTATTTGAACTTTCACTACGTAGCTGATTCGAAATAAATATCCATTCGTTACATTTCAGTGAATTTAGTTGATCAACCAACTAACATGGTGTAGATTAACAACAACAAGCTATCTGTGCTAGTCTGTCGTATTTTTATTTTATTTTATTTCATTTTACTTGTTTTTTTTTTTTTTTTTTTTTTTTTGGTTTTTTGTATTTTTTTCGATATTTTTTGTATTTTTATTCAATTACTCTATTCTATTATAATTTTTTTTTTTAAGTACTGTCAGGCGTACTTACGTAGATCCTACTCGCTAGAGAGCATTGGCATCTTAATACCTTAATTTTAGAGCAATTTATTAAATATATATATATATATATATATTATCCAAGAGTCATAATATACGGTCTATGTAGTGTATGTATAAGATATGGAAAATTAAAGAATTGTAACAACATTTATTCGCACTTTTATGCATTCACACAGCATTTGTTGGTTTTTTCTCGCTTCTTTTTTTTCCAATTCTCTTCCATTATTTCTTTCTTCTTTTCGTTTGAAAATATAAATTATAAATATTATTTTGTAAAAACCTCGAGCATATAATAGCATAGCCTCTTGTAGCCTCACATAGACTCGGCGCTGCAGGACTTAGTTATTGTATAATATATTCTACTAAAGTAAAAGGAAAAAAAAAAAATTCTTTCGATTTCTCGGACATTTTTAACTGCAGCTACCGTAAGTAACAGTTATAATTATTATAACTTATAAATACCTAGAACAAACGTTTTGCTTTGGAAAAAATAATATTATTACAGCAGACCTTTATTAATTTTACTTTCAAGGTTCAAATTCTTGGCACTAATCATTCAGTGCCTTTGTATCAAGAAGTTTTTGTGTATAGAAAAAGGACTTTATCAATGAAAATAAAATTCTCTTCGATGTTTTGGGACAAAAAAAAAAAAAAAACTGTTGAATTCTAAAATGGATATTTTTCTTTTAATTTTCTTTTTTGTTTAATCTTTTCAACAATTGGATTTTGTGTACACGATAAAAGTGGTAAACTGAAATATTCAAGTTGAGCGCTAAACGGATTCCTGTTCGACTTACAATGGATAATTTCAAATCTCTTAACACTACCGAAAATTGGCATAGCATTTGTCTAGAAACTTCGGACTCTTCATAAATTGAAAATTCTCATACGGAGTCTGATCTGCTTGATTAGTAATTAAAAATAAATAAATTTTTCATATCATTGTTATACTTTTTCTGCAGTATAACGATACGCAGAATAATCGTGGAAAGTCATTTCCTTTTTTTGTCCTCTTTTTAGGGTAAATTGAGATTTTAAAATTAAGTTTCAATCGAGTGAGATATTAATATATAATACTGTATATACGTATATATATACCATCGTGCTCTTCTTCAGTTACAAACGTGTTCTTCACGCGTGTACCGACAGTCATCGCATCGCACGCGACAACACCATACAAATATGCAGTTACATTTTTCTGTTATATCTCGAACTCTCGTCTGATATCCACGACCGCAGCACAAAAGTCGACAGCCATCCAAACCAGGTGATGTTCTGTTGCAGAGCCTTCCACGAGTTCCTGGTATCCCAAGCCTACGAAAATCAAGAAAAACGAATAGAAATAGAAGAAGAAATAAAAGCAGAAAAATATCGGTATAATTTCCGTTCAAATTTATTCAAATCGTCGAGGTGATAGTAGCCTAACGATTCTTATTGCAAGAAAATTGTGTACACATGATATCTATGACTGGAATATATTTGATTATCTGGTGCAACGAACCGACGGTATAATTCAGCGAGGCGAAACTGACATTGACCCCATGATTTTGCAAGGCTTCTATTGATTTGCCGAAATTCAAATGTCTTGTTTACCGGTGTATAATATCATTTTACAAAATCCTGCTTTCAAATTTGATCCCTTCCGATGAGATGGAATATGTATAAAATTTGAATTCAAATTAACCGTCACATAGAGAAAGCAATTTTCCATATAGCAAATGTAAATCATTTTACTGAACTGAATATTCGATTGCTTGTTTTCTGAATTTTTCTAAGAAATAAATATTTTCTACTATTAAGTAGAATCTTACGATCAACTGAACATTTTTCACTTGTTTGTTTGTTTTTTTCACTCAAGTCAAGTTTCTCATTTAATCAATTCAAGAAATCCTTTCTATCTGTGTCTAATAAAAGTATTACATGTACATACATATTCATATCGCGCGGTATGATACCGAGCAAAGAGTTTATAATTTTCTAAAACGATTTTTTTATTATTTTTTTTCAATTCGTCGAACACTTTGCAGGGCAATAAAAGATATAACCGCTATTTATACCCCCGAGGCTGTATTAATATATCCAGGTGATAAAAATAATACGTTGTGAAACCTTAATTTCTTCTATTCGTAGATCTCGCTTACTCACGTGACGTTTCTTTCGCAGTAATCTGGACTGTCTTCCAAATAAACTAAATCAGTTTTATTGGGCCGTTTAAGATCAGGTCGAGCAGGTCTTAGTCTGGCGGGTCTTCGGCCGCCCCTTTGAGCGAGTCTAACGAGAGCAGCGCCCTCGTGAAGGGCTGCTAATGCCGCCCCTGCTACTCTGAACTGCGGTAACTTTCGCCAGCATACTCTCACGCTACATGAACCAGACATACCTGTGAACAATTATCAGCGATTATAAACTGTTATAAAAGAGTTATTACACCTGATACCACCAGAGCTCGTTCTCCTTTCCCTTCATACATACGTATGGACGTATAAATATGATAATAATTACATACTAACCATGGCACTTGCAAACACGTTGCATCCTTGAACGAACCGCTCTTCTTCCAGCTTCGCTATCGTGTTTTCTCATTAATTGTCCAGCCAGTCCTGTTGGTCCGGATAAATTGCCATCTTTCAACGGCTCTTCACCACCATCCGACCATTCCCGCGAAAATTTTTCACCGAAATGAATGTCCTGAAAAATTATTAACAAAAAAAAAAAAAATGCTATATTCTTACATTTATATTAAACATCTACGGTTTATTCAATAAAGTTACTTCTTCTTTCATTTTTCCAAGTGAAATAATCTTGAAATAAAGATCCAGCAGTGCAACTTGAATAATTGTCATTTAGTCTAGAGATGTGTTTTGACATAAAAATGTGATAGATATATACGAAAACGTGTGGCGGATTTTGTAGCAATACGAAAAAACGATGAAACAAAATAAGTCCGCGAAGAAAAAGAAATGAACAAATATAAGATACTATTTTCTGTGCATGCAGGGGGGTCGCGGTGACGTCGTTAGATAAGGTTATAGAAGGCGTGTAACAAAATAAACATTGTTATCCCAAGCGTAAAGCTATATATACCTATATATGTACAGGGGTGGTGTTGGAATGAGAATTTTCTGTGAACGCGCGGCGACTCTGGGAGTCTTAAAACTCCTGCGAGAAGACGTGTTTTCACTCATCTCTCGTCATCCCGCGGGACCCTTGTTAAGGAAATCTTTCAACGCGTTTCAACAAATAGTAGACGTATTATATCGTTAGTTTGCATATGTGCCCGGGCCACTCCCCCTCCTCGCCCACAAACCACCAGGCGTGACGAACGAAGAGGGAAAAAGAACGTAAAACGAAGCGCGCGCGTCGTTCACTCTGGTAAGGGCTGCGCTATGATGTCGTTGTCGTCCTCGTCGTCGTCGTCGTTGTCGTCGTGACTTAACAAGCTTAGCATGGTAATCCCCTTGTAAGCTCAAAATGTCTACAAGGGGTCACCTGTTCACGTGAAATGCATCCATTCACCTATACTTATAATGGTGAAGGCGGAAAACAAAAAGCAAAAAAAAAGCACTCGTCAAGTTTTGTCATTATTGAATTAAAATTTTTCTATATCGCACTAAAAAATATCAATCAACGTAGGTATATCATAGTCTAATTTGAAAATTCTCATTGATATACTCATTACTTTCTTATATGAAAAATTAATCCATATTATAATATCGCGATAAAAGCAAACCCACAATCTGTAATATTAATTCATCGAAAACTTTTATCGATTAATTTTTCATTTCTTTTTGTTTCAAATGATTAGAATTGAAGTAAAATAGAAAAAAAGAGGGTCTCGTCTCCGGCATATGTTGCATCGAATTTCACAACGTTTTCACTTTTCGTTGGGTTTCTTTCATATATGATTGCGAGTATCGAAATAGGGTTAAATCGAATAAATTTAATTACCTCGCTGCAACCGCCCCACTGCCAATGCCTCGGATGTCGTGTTCTTACTCGATCATCGCACGAACAATCGTTCAATTCACCTCGGGCGCAAGCTCTTGTAACGCTGTAAGCAACTCCGGCTGCAGATATCGCGTAGACGAAAGCTGCCTCTCGACTGTCTAATAAAAATTAGTGAAAAAACAAAAGAAAAAAAAAGTCAATCGATATACAGGTGTCGAATAATCATCAATAGGTATAGGCACTGATAAATGTATGATTATTATTATTATTATTCTCATAAACAAAGTATAATATAACTCACTGACTGACATAACACCGCCGAATATGTTGTTCGGAGTTTCCAAATTTACGGAACAGTTCCATCTTGCAGATCGAAATTGATGCTGGCATTCTTCGATCGCTAATCTTGCTCCGGCACTGATTGCCTGTGATAATAAAGTATATTTTTTTTTTTATCATACAATCAGTACAGTTAATTATATCTAATGAAATGATCGATTCTTGTCCGTGCGTAAAATGAATATTCATAATTCTTTTTTCATTGCATTCTTTTTTCATTTCTTGGGTCGGTGCTGTTCGAAACGACACAAGGTCGGGGTTGGGAGTATAGGTATGTATAGAGTAAGGAACGGCGGCATAAGTCAAAGAAAAAAAATATATCCTAGTTTTGCCTCGAGTTTGTCTAGGTCCTAATACTATGGATCGTAGACGGTGGATCTCACAAGATCTACGCATTAAGAAAGGTAAATGCTGTTTTGGGTCCCTTAAATAAGGAGACTCCGAATTCTGAACAATCTAGTTTTAAGTCTTTTTCGTCTGCTGCACGTATCCCACGGGACTATACATATAACAATAAGAAAATAACTATACATTTTTTTTACGCCTTTCTACGGGTATGTATGTACGACGTCCTATGTATACGTGTATGCGGACGTTCAAAATCATGAGAGGCCAATTTTCGTCTGCTGCTGCAGACACGAATCGACGACCTTCCAACATCGACAATTTAAGAGAGAGGCCGGGTGAGAAAAGTTAGGAAGAAACTAACGCAACCTCTAGGACCTCTACCTATATGGATGTTCGAAAATAATAGAATAATATTGTTGTTGAATTTTTTCCCCCCCAATTAAAAATTCATTTCTTCCAATAAACTCAAAAAATATGCGCACCCCGTTAGAATTGGAGAAGGATCATTACCTCGGAGTATATCGAAGTAAAACCGGATAGAAAAAAGGATGTAAATTTATCCGAATTAAACAAACGGATTAATGTGGTCATCCATATAAGGTGCATATAACGATCCTAATTTATAAATTTCACGCGATATCAGACCTGCTGTACGGAAACCTTTTAAATCAAGAATTTTTTAAAAAAGTCGAACCGTCAGTTCCGAGAACCAATATACAGGTATGTAAATCAGCAGGTAATAATCGCTATAATACTTAAAATGGAACCCTATAAAAAACAAATTAAGAAATCCGCACAGGACATCGCTGCAGCGCGGCAATCGCGATTTTAGCTTTTTCTTTAAAAAAAAAAAAAAGAAAGGGGTTAAAAAGTGATGATAAAAAAAACGATAATTGCTCACCTGTAATACGGGGGGCGAATGTGCGCAAATGTCCTGTTGTTTGGGCGTCAAATGTGGCGTTCTGCAATTCTTTTCCGCACTCGCTGGTCCAACAACACCAGCACCGATCGTTTGCGCTGGATTATCGGTACCATTTTTCGAAGTTGCAACGTTCAATCCTTGCTCAACCCCCAAGTACCTAAAAAATCGTTAAATTATAACACGTTATAATATTCGATTTGAAAATTTTCGCTGCAGCATTAAACAAATTTTCCGATTCTCAAATAAGATATTCGCACGACCTTCCGATGCAGAGTTCAAGGTCAAAACTATAGAAAATAATTCTTTTAAAAATAGATTAGGGAATCAAAGTTCAATTCGTTCTTTGTATATTTCCGAGGCAATGATGGCACGATGATCTTCGCATACCACGTCGTTCGCTTAATTTATAAGGGTTGAAAAAAGGGCAAGTGGGTCTCATTAAATATTTAATAACAGGAGTTTCTGTATACATATACATATGTGTATACGTGCATACCTAGTATATGCGCAAACGTTAATCACCCTATACAAATCAACGCTACGCGGGCCGACTCTAAGCATCCACAGCATCCAGCATCAGCAGCAACAGCGCGAAGCTTATAGAATCTCTGACACTTAGGACCACCCTATAATTAGAACAGGTATTCGAGTGAAAATTACATAGGGCTGTTCACTTCGTGGGCGTTACCCTCGTTTCGGTTTTCGAGACGCCAAACTTGTCTTGTATATTACATATCCGAAATAAATAAGAAACAAAAAAAAAAGGATAATGAGAGGAAAAAAAATTAAAGAGAGAGAGAGAAAGGGATTGAAGATATTTTTCAGATTCTTTTCTCAACGTTTTTAAAATTTAGAAAACCAATAAAAAAAGAAAATGGCAATTATGAACGATATACGCGCCACTTCGTATGAAATTTGTTTATTATCCAACTGATTTACGGTGCCTTCAAATTTATCGTACAATTTTCTCGATTTTTTGCACACAGAGAACAAAAAATGGATGTATGATCACAGAAAAATTAGGTTTACGGATTTCTCTCGAAATGCCCGATACGTTATACCCAGTTTGATGTAATATCGGGGTCCCCCGGATTTTTTTTTCCATTACCAGCAATAGCATTAGCACTGACATAGCAGCGAGTGGTATTTGACTAGGAAGTCATAGTAAAGACCAACGCCCCTGGGACACAAGCTGAGGCACAAAAAGAAACATTAAAGGAATACACAAGATAACATTTCACAGGACGGTATTCGTCAAAGTGCCCATTAAACGCCACTCAAAACGCCGTAAACCTAACCTAAACAAACTCAAAATACTGAAAATAATGAAAATACTGAAAATACCTACTCTGCGGTCATAAAACTATATAGGAACAGTATACGCTGATGCTAACCTATTCAGGGTAAATAAATAAAATTATAGCTGTTTCTAGTAATTTCTGATATCTACACTTCACCATTTACATACATACACATATACATATATACATTTAATTAAACATATACCTCGTTATCCACACATTCAATTTTGTCCTCAAACTTTTATCTCACTCTCCCTTTCTCTTTTCTCATCCCCGAAATCTGTAATCGTATCTTTTCTAAATTATTCATTAAAATTCAACGTATATTCTTTTTTCGTCTTCTCTAACTATTGTAAGAAATAAGAAACTTTCTCGCCTGCGTAATCGTTGTTTTTTAAACACAGGGTATATTATATCGCCCTTGTATCGGTCTGTATTGACTAAAGTACTAAGCTTTTTCACAAACAGACGATTTTTTATGTCTGAGGGTGTCGCATCACACGTTCTACACGCAATATTGAAATCAATACCAAAATCCTACTCGGCCTGCTGCTGCTGCTGCTGCACTAACTAACGTATTATATACCTATATACCTGTGTATATAAATATATGTATATTTTAAGTATCACTCCGAATCAAATATATATGTAAGGATGAAAACAAAACGTTGTTCATTCATTTCCTTACCTCAGTTCTTTATGAAAACAAGAAAAAAATCGAACAACAAAAACCAATGAAAATGACAACAGGAAGACGAAAAAATCAAACGCGAAAGAAAGCTGGGCAAAAAAAAAAAAAAAAAAAAATAGAAGAAAACAATTAGCGGGAAGGAACGAAAAAATGAGGTTATCAACAGGTTTCTCGTGGGTCTATACGTATATAGTATTATATATAGTAAACTACTGTCGGGATGAAAAATAAAAATGAACGAAAATAAAATTTAGAAAAAATAGAAAGGAAAAATAAAAAAACAAAAAAATCGAAATTTGAGTTGACCTGAATTTCCCGAGGATTGATCGAACAATAAAGAAGAAGGCGCGGTGTGTGCTTATTATAAAATAGTGATAACAATAACAGTAATAATGATAATAATAATATTAATAATAATGAGATCCATATTCATAATAAAATTCCTACTATTATAGTATATATACATATGGGATGTCATGTCAAAAGAGTCTATTCAGAAAAATTGAGGTATACCGTCGTCTATGTTTATTATTATTATTAAGGGGTTCATGTGCCGTCATAACCATGTCAGTTTAAGCATTGTTCACATGACAGCGATAGGCCCATTTACCGACCATTCATCCATAGCATAATGGGATAAACTCTATACCCTACAATGGGAGTTGCGGAGTTCACAAGAGTTCGAAGTTTAGCTGCACAGAGTTGCACTACGCGTCTTAATACATACAAGTGTGTATGTATGTTTATTTTTTTTACATACGCTATTTATTATATTTATATATATATATATAGCATGCGCGTATATTATACGCATATAATGCGGTATGGTGATCTATAATAATTGAAGAAACCGAGCAAATGAATGAGAACTTATGTACACATACGTACGGGTCATATAGTATACGAATACATACCCCTCATCATACCTAATCATTCATAATTTATGAAATAAAACATAATTGCGCGCCTCACGATATCCTCGTCTAAGAACGATCTCAATAAATTCCGCGCCTTACTTCACATTCCACAATATCTATAATAGATATAAACTACCGGGCGCGTATATGAGAGAGAAATGAAAAAAAAATGAAAAAAACAACAAAAATCTTCCATCGATTCGAAATTTATATTTGAATTTATTTTAAGTCAATTTGTTTTTTTTTTTTTTTTACGTTCCTTTTTTCCACCCCCTAAGACGTTTATTTATATATTTTATGCAACAGCGGGGGGATGATGAAAATTAGTTTGAAAAGTTAATTATCCGATGAATATGATGTACAATAGAAAAAGATAAGGTATAGGAAAAGTAAAAAATGAAATTCTGAATATTACCGGGAATCACATATTTTGTCAGGGACTACATGGGGTGATATGGGGTGCAGAGTATATATATTATTATGTCACGTTGATGCAGCGGGAGAGGAAAGGCAGGGGAGGGTCGGTCTGACAATCCACGTGGATACTTGAAAGAAAATCCAAATAAACTAAGAGGCGACTATAGAACAGCTCAATCTACACCTTCGAGACTTACGTATATACGGTGTAACGACATTATAACTACACGCAGTAGCGGCTTGCAGAAGAAAGAAAAGTAAAAACGAGAAGAAAAAAAAAAGAAAATTAACAAGCAGTTGGTATAACTGCTCTGGTATATAAGGGATAAATAGTGCGTCGAGATTTTAAGAACACGAAAACCTAGAGGAGGTCGCAGCTTCTTTCGCGCTGCTGCTTTCAGGCCACCACGAGAGTAAGATCAGGAAAGTCAAAGCGTCAAGCGTTTTGTCTATGAATACGTAAAACTCGAGTCTAAAAAAACCCTATTCTCTTTTTTTTTCTTTGTAGATCATTTTTCTAACTTCTCTACTTTTTTTTTTTTTTTTTTACCTGATACTCAATTTTTCCAAACTACACTCGATATAAGTTTTGGACAAAAATTTTGCAATCTTCGCGTCACGTAAGTTTGAATGAAACGAAGAAGCTATATACATACCTATATTGACTCTTCCGTTCAGGAGAGAGGAGACGACGAAAAAAAGAAAGAGCATATTATACGGCAAAAAAAAAAAAAAAAAAAAATGAAAATGAAAATAACAAAATCGAAGAGAGTGAAAGGTGGAAAGGAGAACGGGAGAAAGAAATAAATAAATAGAAGGGTATGTAATAAACAAAATATATATGTATATGTATGCATAAGAAAAGAAGCCCGATGCGGCGAAGGGGCGGGGGGGGAGGGAGGGAGAAGAGAATCCAACAGTACTCTAGTTGATATCCCATGAGAGTTTTGACTGCACTTTTAGATTTCCGTTTCATCCCTCCAACGTACGTACACCTCGTTGTACCTTGTAGATACACGCGGTATATATCGTCATGACAATATTCACAAACGTGCATCATCATCATCGTCAGCGTCGTCGTCGTCGTCGTCGTCGTCGTAACCATCATCATCAAAATCCACGTGTGTAAAAGTCTCACGTGGTCTCCTACGTGTACGAATTGAAAAAAGAAAAGAAAATAAGAAACTAAAGGAAAAAACAAAAAGAAAAAAGAAGGGAGGGAGAAAGAGATGAACAAAAATTTGTAAATGGCTTCGACGTAGTGATTCTGTACGTACAGATATACGCAATATCGGCACGTAAATATGTGTGTATGTGTTCATATACCTACATGCACGTATATAAGATCGTATGTACACAAGACACGGTGGTTGCGTTAAACGTGAACAATGGGAGTATAGAGTCCCGTGGGAGATGTTGCATCCCCTAATTAAGATTGGCCTTGTTTTAACATACCACATATAGGTACCTATAGTAGAAATGATTTGCCACAGCCCCTCAAGAGATGATTACAATGGTAACGCTGCAGGGTGAGCAGTTTCCCCATATACATATACCTGCACATGCGGTTCCCCGATCCAGGGTGATTCATCCGTTACGAAACCTGCACACATGTCTAAATTCTATCTCTGTACGGACACGTATATATGTTTATAGATATGCGCGACGTACACTCAGTACCGTATCTTATACTTTATCCGACAACAATGATTCCTTCATTTCGTTCAGAGGATGAGGCAAAGGAAGAGATAAAGAGAAAGAAATAATAAATAGATGGAGCAAGCGAAGAAGGTGAGAAAAAAAGAGTCGAAGAGTGCGCGGCGATGGAGGTCGTTAAACGAAAGCTTTAGGGTGGACACACTGTGTAGCATATAGTGCATAGTATATAAAAGAATCGTATAAGTAAATGGATACCACATTACATATATAAATCTTCTCCGTCAGCTAACGATCAGCACTAAGCTCAGCTTCGTTAGTTAACCACGATTACGACATACACTTTTTTCTTCAATTTTCTTCCTTCCTTCCTTCCTTCCTTTCTGCCGTCTTTTTGCTTTCGTACACGTCTTTTTTTTCATCCCGCTCATTATTCTAATTCGTTCTTTCTTATTTGTCGTTGTTTTTATTTTTTCTATACACACGATGCACCCTCACCCTTCTCGCTCTTTTTCATTCAATCTATCCAACTATTTATTTATTTATAACATTTTTTGTTCGTCTCTCATTTTCGCGGTAATTTTCCTCGGAATGAGCCACCCTGTTTATCCCCTTCCCCCTCATTCACTCGGTTCACTTCGGTATCCACACATTTACGCGTATACGCATTTATTTACATACACGTAAAATACATACATTTATGTATAAGTATACATAGATTTATACGTCGAAGGGGTTATGCCAATATCCTGTGGGCTACGCCGTAACCCCCTTGTTGGTTTAGCTTTCCAGCACGGCGGGTTAGCCACCGCTCAGGCGCAAAACAAAGCCTTCATTCCTTACTCAGTTTTCTTCCTTACACATAGCTGAGCACATATGCCCACATGAAAAGTATGTAAAGCTGTTACACGATGAATTTTTATGCGAGAACGTGCACAATCTCATAATTCTACATCAGTTTGCCATTTATTTTGTTTCGTTTTTGTTTTTTTTTTGCGTTTTTTTCTATCGGATTTTTTTAGTCGATTATCAATGCGATTGCGAACTCTCAGTCGGAAACTCTATTAAAGAAAGAGAGGGAGGAAAAAAAAATAAGAGAGAAAAGCGAAGAGCCATAAGGGATGGTATAAGTAGCGGCGACGGCGCTGACTTCTGAGATGACTTATAACTTTTGCAGCATCTGCGGTGGCGCAGCAGCAGCAGAAGAGGATAACCCACGTGGACATTCTAAAGCGATCTTTGTACTCGACTCTTCCCCGAAAGAGAAAATTACGAGCAACTCGAGCGCACCTGTGTTTCACTTAATTATCGCTATACTCGCCATCGCATCGCCCGCGCTTTGGCTGCTTGTGAAAGAGAAATATTCTAACATAAGCTGGATCAACGCGCGCGTAAATATAAGAACATCAAAACTATTAGGTTTTATATAACCCCCCCCCCCACTCTATGTACTTATAATAGAAGTATGTAGATAGAAAATTCTAAAACAAGTTTGAGAATAAATACGAGAAATTGTTTAAAAAAAACAACAAAAAAAAAAACTGTCAGGCTTTTTTTCTATTTCTTCTTCTCTCTGAAGTAGTTTGATTCAATTTTTACATATACTATATTCTAGTTCGCAAAAAAAAAGAAACAACATCTGAATGTTTTGCGAATATTAAGAAATTTTTTAGCGAATGATGCAGTCCTCATAATTACGGCTGAAATAAAATTGATTAACGATCACTTCTTTTCTTTTTTTTCTAATTCAGCTCGTTTACTGCAGGCACCTCAAAAATTAATTACATTCGATTGAAAAAAAAACTCATTTTATCCCAGAAATGATAATTAAACGTGCGTTATCTTTTCAGGGGATTAGAAAAAAAAACTACACGGTCTGACAATAAAATAAATAATCTTAATTACCTACTCGAACTAAAAGCGCGCCCGATAAAATATATTATGCCCGATTAAAAGGTTTTTTTTTTTTTCTACATTTAATGCGATGCAGTAGGTGATGCCCGATGCACATATACATATATGTATAAATAATATATTATAGATAAACTTAAAACCCCTCGTCTTCACGTCATCGAGTTTATAATCGTCATCAATTACGTGATTTTGTCGGCGTGAGTTAAATTATGGGAGAGTGAAGAATTAAAACGCCGAATAGAAATGATATAATTTTATTATTTGAAAAAGAAAAAAAAAAAGTTCTCACCTGCAACTGCAGCATTTTGAGCATCTATATCAAAGATTTTATAAAGTCCGTACATTATTTATACCATAATATAAGTGCCTAATCCTGAAGGAATTTTCTAATGCGTATACGAATTATATGAAGATGGTCTTAACACGACGGATTTAAAAAAATGTCAACCAAAGTTTACGCGGCAAGAACTGGATTGTATATTATACATGTCTATACCGCTGCACACGTTCTCGCATCTTACAGATATAAAGTGGGTTGTGCTGGGGAAAAAAAGGAATTCAAAAAAAATAAATAAAATAATGTTGACGGGGGCGGAATGAAAAAAAGCTGAACCACCGAGTATATAATACAAGTTATTGGGATTAACCGGCTGGATCACTTTTAGAATTTATTTTAAACCGCATCGGCCCTTGTATTTTAATTGGTAGAACATTATGTCAGACTATTTTACGTGGGCGATAGAATTTTCTCTGATCCAAATCTGTTTTATACACCTTCAATCTTATTATACGTATACCGTGTGTCCGATATAAAACGAAAACACGACGATAATTTTACTTTTCGTTTCACTTATTTATTTATTTTTATTTTCATCTCGGAAGCAATTTGACGCAGTTAAAAGTTTTGGCGAAATCTGATTCAAGATTTCGCGCAATTTTTTTTGCTCTTCTTCTCGGCTAAATTATACTTTGCCAAAAAAAAAAAAATGTACTTTCATGGAGTACTTCAATTTTCCGGGATTTTGGGAAAAGAAAACCAAAAAAATTCTATACACTTTTAATCGAGACCGAGATATTCAAGACAAATGAGAAAGTTCTTGTCGCGATTTACACTTATGTATATATAGTTTGTATGTATATGAGTTTAATCGAGTCCATAATGTTTTTCTCCTGTTCGATCTTCAAATTTTTTTAAATTCTTTTTCTCATCTTTCATATTTGGACGAGGAAAAATTTGATCAGAGGAGCATATCTAAACGTACATATACCATTCGACTCATTGGATTTGTGAGTATCAAATTTAGACCCCGGAGCTATAGGTTTGAAGACCGAAAGTTTATTTTTTTATTTTTTTAGTTCTTTTTTTCTCTCTTTTCTTATCCTACTGCTGGAGGAAGAGAAGACTGTGGCGATCCATTCTGTTTGACCGGGTTTATCATCCAAATCTTCAAGATCCTTTCTTTGGGAGTTTGAAGATCATCTCCTCGACGAATAAAATATACATTATACGCATATAGGTGTATAAAATCTGACCGACTACCAGAGCAGTCTCCGTATACTGTACAGTCTTACATGTATATTAAATACCGCCTCCTTCTTTCCATCAGATGCACCCGCCTGCAACCAACAACGTGTGCTACATGCGCGCATGTAATTTGATGAAACAAAATTCGGAAAAAAAAAAATCAAGGAAGAAGCGGCACATTCGAGAAACAAGGAGAGGATCAAAGCTATCCACCGATTAAACGCGCTTGTCAAATTCTTGTAAAACCTGATTTGGCTACCCATATATGTATGTATAATGTTAACTCAACGACCGCGTAATTCGATCATTGTCCGCGTATAGGTATGTATAACATACGTGAAAAAAATATTATATATACATATGAGAAAATATACAAAAATAAAACAAGCTCTGAACTACCTGTTTATATTGTGCGTAAAACCAAAATTCAGTGTTTCAAGAAACTCTATGTATAGAAAGCAAAAAAAATTATGCAAATTTTGTTATTTTGTTTTGGCGGAAGAAATAATTTTTCGCATTGTACAAGAAGTGTCAACTTTTTTTTCCAACTCACAATCGATGAATGTGAAATGAAAATTTTCTCTATTTAACGGTGAAAAAAATTTCTCCATTTAATTACATCGGTAAATTATCAATTCGACTCAAGTTTTACAAAATTTAGAGATAAAAAGCGAAGAGAAAAAGTACAGACTAGGTCGAGGACTGGGCTTATAAAAAAAAAAAAAAAAAAATATTCGGAATGTGACTGCACTTCATTTTACATAAACGTTCGTTCCCTTGGAATAAAAAAAAATACAAAATTTCTAAAAAAAAAAAAAAAGACACCCTGTACAAAACGACATATACATATTTACACGAACGTGTAGGCACTGTGAACGGTTGAACAGGAATATTATTATTACTAAAATCCCTGGGCATCTCGCAGGTATATACATAATACCTAGATACTAATAATCAGCGAGCGCTGCTTATTGTTAAATGCACCGCGGGTCATTGAGCAGAAGTATGATATTATCTTGGAAAAGTCCTGATTAGATTTTTCTTATTGGAAAACTTTTATTCGATCCAATGTCGCGGATGTGCCGTTGCACCGTAGTTTCTGTATAGATATACCACCTACTACCTATATGTATATGAAGAGGTAGAAACAGTTGACGATTCCCGCCGTCAGCACCGCGACTCTCCGACTCTCCGACTCTGCCTCCCCATGGGACCCGGTACGTATAAAAGAAGTTCAATCTTAGCTAGAAATTGTTTAATTTAGTGGAAAATTTCTCAGCATATAGTCACCCACCTTATTACACCAGCCACGGGTATCCATATTGTACTACATACGTATATTTCTATACCCAATCGACGTGTTTACCATGTAAACTAAAACTAACTTCGCTATAGATGCGTATATGTACATTTTACTCGCTCGATTTATTCAACAGACATTTACCACTTTAGTTAGTTTTTCCTTATATACCTACACATCCCATGCAGCAATCACCTGCTCCCATTGTATACATAGAAAAACATGACAACAGAGAGGGGGGCATATAGATAAACGGCTGCGACATCAGGATATCAGTTTACCTACTTATTTAACCTATATACATTTTTCTCATCGATTATCCTAATTTTCAGTTTCCTCTCTGCCCTTATTTTTTCTTAAGAATTTCACGTTTTACATACAAAAAAAAAAAAAAGTTCATTTTGTAGTGCGCAGGATTTATAACAGATTGAGTCGTCTTCCATTCCTCCACGGCATTATACAGTCACATAAAATTGATCGAAAAGAAAGAATACAGAAGAACCGAAAAAAAAAAAAAAAAACACTTACTTTAATCAACATTCGAAATAACGTTTGAAATCGAATAAATTTCTTCGTATGATTTACAATGACTATAAAATCTTCCAATGCCTGTTACGTAGGATTACCCACGTCGCATCTGTTCGACGACAAGTTTCTTCGACTACACACCGTGTGCATGGGTATATGAAGTTACAAAAAAAAGACTGAATAAAACTTGGAAAAATAAAATAAAGAGAATGAAAAAATAAATAAATAAAGAAAAAAACCAACTAGTTTTCGTTCTCTCTCTCTATGTGCAAAGAAACCCCGTTCGCTGAGTACCCCATGCAATTATTTATGCTTGTCCTGCGCGCATATGCTTCAGAAGATAGGTATACATAAATAGGTAAACATATATCTATATATTCATATATAAATAGTCATATTTCGTAATACACATAATAACAACACATAACGTATACGTAAAAATAAAGGTTGAATTTTTTTTTTCTTCTCCCCTTGTAATGTACGTTCTCGATTATACACCTGATATAATGAGATGTGCAGAATAATGCGAGATGTCGATAATAATGTATACCCAGTCAGATTGATCGCGCGTTCCGCTTCGCGGCCAAGCGCGAGTTTGGACAAATTTTTCCCGTAGCTGGGCCGGCGGCGAAAATTTGTCCAAACGCGCGCTTGGCCGCGAAGCGATTCACGATCGATCTAACCGGGTGTACACATAGGTTTTAGCATGGCAATAATATAATTCGCGCGCGATCGACGGGATTGTTTCGCAAATAGTTTCGTATACGTTCGTGAACCAGCTGAGAGAAGCTATGGATGTTTGTATAAAAACAACAACAACAACGACGACAACAACAATAATAATGATGATAATGATAATAATGTTTGTGCACATACGTGTATAATATAGTTTGATCAAGATGCCAGCTGTGTGTAATAAACACTTCATACATAGCGTTGTTACATACGTATAGGTAAATATGTTAGTATACGTATGTTAGTACGTACACATACGATACGTGCACGTATATCCTAAGTAAGTGAAAGTCCTTAACGGATCCTGGATACAGAAATCCGTGTGTAACCTGCGCACTTTTCAGCATACACGTATAGTAGGTATAACGGCAAGCAACACCGTGGTAAATATATACTTAGAATTCCTGACATAATTCATCGTTCCTTTGATGCCGCATAGATATACATATATGTATTATAATATACACCCGCAAAACGCGAAACCACGTTCATATACACCGTGTGCAATGGTTCAAAAAATAAATGGAAATATGTAAAGAGAAAAAAAAAAAAAACATATCTGTTTTTGAAGAGATTAATACGCGTTGCCGTGCGTACGGTGATGCGCTTTATATACGTTTGATATTTTTTTTTCTTTCAATTCGGCTTCGAATATTTTTTTATTCCTTTGTTTTTCCCAGATCTCCCTTCCTCACCCCACAATCCTCTCGTACGTACAATTCTCTCCTGCAAGAATCAGTTTCGTTTACAACTCGCGTCCGCTGTTCCTAGAATTTATAGAAATATTTTCTATATACTTCCGCAAAAACGTATTAGTTTTTAGAGCTTAAATTTGTAGCGATGCGCGATGTGTGTATATGAGAACGGCCAATTCAGAATATTTGTTGGTTCGAATCTGAGAAAAAGAAAAAAAAAAAAAAAAATTACACGCGTATTTGAAAAGTATCGCGCTACTCGACCCCGTATATTGCATCGATGTATAATAACGTGGGACATTTTGAAGAATATAACAAGAAAAGAGCGTGAGGAAATTAAAAATTTTATCCAAGTAAAAATCACGGATGATATGTATAATTGATCGCTGTAAATGTTTTCAAATTTGTTTATCTATTCGTAAATAAGTTTTTCTTTAAAAGATAAAAAAAAAAAAATGGGCCAACCGCGCGAATGGCGAACCGCGCGAAGCGCCAATAATGACGTTTGAAAATTTCATTTCGCGTTCGTTAACGTGTCGGTTGAATTGTGTGTACCTGCAATATAAACGTGAATACATGTTTGAATTTTCATTGCATTGCGGTTAGACGCGACGAAGAATGCCGGCTTGACTCAAAGAAGCGGACCTCAAAGGGTCGCTTAAAAACGATTGTATATAGGTATACATGTACACGTGTATAAAAGTCTAGTTTAACCGGGCTAACGGCGCGACCATAACAGAAAATGTAATATAAGTCTAAACGTTTCTGTCAATACCAACGTATAATTTACAACCTTATGTAAATTTAATTAAATTCACTAGTAGCCATATAATATAATACGAAGTCGAGGCATACCTATACGTGCAGGTAATACACGTACGGTGTGTATCGAAAATGTACTGTGCAGAGTTTTTTATTACATACGCGGTATACGTATATATATGTATATAGGATCGAGTGTTGCAGGGGTCATATTATCACGAGGTATACCTTTAACGGTGTAATACATTTATATTTCCCTAAATCGAGAGAAAATCTGTGAGTTTTAAATTTGAATTTGAAAACCAAAGAACCGGTGGTGATATATATATATATACATGTATACATGTTGCATGTATACATGTATAGGTATAGGAGGTGGATGCCGAAGAAAGGCTGCAGGAAACGGCGGACGCGGCGGCTGTACGCGTTTGTGACTTATAAATAAATCTATTTGCCAGGAACGCGCGGGCACAGTGTCGAGGGATGTATAATGTATAGGTATAGGTATACGTATGTATACGTGTATATATATGAAGGTATATATATAGCAACTGCGGATTAAAATTGATTTCATGTTTATAAAACGTCCGCGTGCGGCAAGAGTAAGGTATATACCTTTTGGCTTCGCTGCAACATCCCGCGCGCCCGAGTATCAACTCGGATCTGATCTCTTGCTATGGCTGCACCGAACGGCAGCATCCTCCGAAGAATATCATTTAGCTTTTCTCATATTCTAGACCTGCACGCCGCAGATATACATATACCTATACACCTATACCCGTTTGACGTTTGGACACCGCGCGCAATATCTCACCAACCGCCCTCCACTCTCCTCCTCGTCTTCGTTATTTAAATATGAGGATATGTAAATAAACACTTTCCAAATATATCATAAGGTCTTGACATCGGCTTAACGCGTTATATACCTAGCATAGATACATGGGTATATAGGTACGCGTATATGAGTACCCATATGCATATATACCAAAAGCTCGACATTCGTTGCGAAAAATTTGCCGATGAAAGTCTTTGAACTTTTGATATCGGTTTTTTTCTTTTCAAATTCATCGACTCGATATTTCGTTACCGTCTCGATATTAGTGTAATAAAAATAAAGAAATAATATTTATCCATAAAATTCCGTTTAACTTCAATCGATGGAAGGTTTGGATTTTTTTTTTTTTTTTTTTTTTTTTAATTCGAATCATTTTATTACCACACCACGGCACATCTGCGGGATATAATGTACGCGTATTTGATTCCGCTGCACAATTACGATTGAGAATTAAAAGTTAAAGCGAAGGAATGTCAGCAATTCGAACATTATGCTATTCTGAAAAGTTGATGACCAATCGAAACTCGAAATTTCGAGATGAAAACTCGACACACGTCGGCGTGCTATCTATAAAATTAATCGAGGTATCGCCCGTTTATTGCTCCAAAAAGTAATGAAATAAGGATATCTCGATGAGATTTATTTCCAGCTTAATTTACTCGACGGTTTCGTATTCCAGAGGTCAAAATACGCTAGAAAAGTGTGCAGCGATCGATTTTAAAAATACTTCATTTTGGACCCCAAAATCGAAAAAATCTAAGGTATACCCCTTTGGATTTTTTCGATTTTTGGGCCAAAAATGAAGTATTTTTAAAATCCATCGTGTGACGCTTTTCCGACGTATTTTGACCTGAGAAACACGAATCCGTTGAGTAACTTGAGCCACGAATTAATCCCATCGAGATATCGCAATTGTTATGCTCCGAAAAGCGAAAAATTAGCGATAACTCGATCAATTTTATAGGTAGACCAATTTGGCTTGTAGATTCGAATTCCTGAGATTAAAAGACATACGAATATCATAGCAAACTCGAAAAAAAGAATGTTGATTTTTGACCCCAAAATCGGAAAAAATCTAAAGTTTGGACCCAACGTCCTATACCCTGAACATAAAATTCGAATTGCGATAACAATAATGCAGATTGATGAAAAAAAAAAAACTCTAAATATGTGATGCGTCTGAAATGTAATGATATGAAATTGAAAAAAATAGTGAACAAAAATTTAAAAAACAGATGTAATGAAATGAAATGCGGTGCGCGTGCAATGCTAGTAGTAATTATTATGTAGCCAATAAGAAGTGCAGAGAGAGCTAGGAAGAGGTCAGAATATATGAACACAGATACACATATATTTTGTATGACTCTGAACTACATCATCGAATAGCGAGTGACTGTACCGTGTATATCTATCATTACGCGTATATAGGTATGTAAAACGGTGTAAAGGATAATCATCAACGATTTTTAACAAACGCTATGCAGAAAGAAAGAAAAGAAGGTTCCTCGCATTTTTTAGATTAGAGAAATTTTCACCCCGGTGGGCCCGACCGTCGTCTCCAGTTTCTAATACATTTCGGTCCAACTGTCAGTCAGTAAGAAGATTTAGTTTAAAAGTTAACGTGAGAATATTGTACGTATCCTATATACGTATACAGGCCGTCCCGATATCTTCATGAATTATTATAGTTATGCAGACCCGGGCCACAACGCGTCTTTCAACATGACTCATGGTATTCTAATACTTGATAATATGATCGTAAAACGAAAAAACTCTTTATTTTACTTCTTCCCTTTAGATTTTCCATTTTTTTTTTTTTTTTTTTTTTCTCCACTAAATACAAACGCGATAATGTGCACGCAGGTATATATATAACATACATGCAACTCTTTCTCGTGTTGATAATTATAATACCTGCACTTTTTAATTTTTAATTTTTTTTTTTCTGTTTTTTGTTTCAACTTGTGTTGGGTATTGAAAAAAAAATCATCTGTCCGCAGGTTATTTTTCACTTAGGTTTGACCCTTCTCTTACGGTGACACGGAGAAAAACGTTTCAACTGATAAACGTTTTACGATTTTTCGTAGAAACTCAACTATACAATACAGTATAGATATGCATGTATATTGATATATATATTATCCGTTAGCAATTAGGTTGATGCTTTTTGTTTTTTGTTTAATTTTATTTTTTCAATTTTCAAACGAACATTCTCAAGTGATCGTATATCTTTTCGGTACAGCATGCTTGATAATTAGCACATTATAATTTTTAAGGAATGAATTTTTTCATTCATAGGTATCCGAAATTTTCTACAGCTCTTCATCTGCACGTCTTGAAATCTATTTCTATACTACAGAATATCGCAGATTATATGAAACACATGTGTAATAAAACCGTTTTTGAGAATTCAAAAAATCTGCACACGTATATCAGGGCGTTTCATTCCTCGGCGATGTTTTTTTGTTCTTTTCCTATACTTTTCAATAGAAAAAAGAATTTCATAGAAAAAAAATAATATTTCCGTTGGACAAAAAATTCTAAGAGAATCGACAAAGATTACGAATTCTCCTTCGAAATTTTTCGCTAATTCAGATTCCCGGTACATATAATTGGGCTTTATCACGTTGGGCGTTCTTCGACTGTTTGATTAGAAAAAGAAAAAAAAAGAATGAGAGGAAAAAAGCACCGCACCACGCGTTGAAATTGATCACGATGGGGATGAGGCATTAAAACGTTATCAAACCGCTCGTCGGGCTAATTACCTCCGCGGCGTATCGCGATTGAGACGAAAAATTTAAGATAAAAAATGCTGCAGTATATAGGGGCCGCACCTTTTACATGCAATTCCATGGATTCCGTTGCTGGAGAAAAAAATAAAAAAATAACCCGCCCGAACAAGAAGGTCGCCGGAGTCTACAATATTATAACTTTTGAATAATAATAATAGTAATAATAATAAAACCAGTTTCATCGTTTAATTGACCCGTAATCCCAAACGAACGCTATAGGTGAATTAGAATATTAATTAATTCACGATGACCAAAAATTATACATATTCACAAAATGGTGGGTATTCTTTATTTCTAGAAAACAAAAAAGATGAAAGCTCGATTAACCGATTTTTTTGAGAAAAACCCGTTACGCGTATCTACTTCTTTTCATTCTCGAGGCAAATTATCAACTAAAAAAACTCACATCGTCATGTATAAATAAAATAAATATTATATCTACCTGTGTACTATTATTAAAACCCATGATGTAAAATAGTGAAGTTTTAATACCGTTAATAGATGGTTTATTTTCACCCGTCATTTCGGGTTATCATAAGCCCCGCGATACAATAGACGTATATGCAGTATTATTCTCTACCGCGAATAATTTCCTGTCAAAAGTTTTTGATGTTCGTTTAGCCAAAGATTTTCTAGCTTTTAGCTGCTGCAGTCCTATATAGATATACTTAAAATACTACACCCATATTGTAGTAACTGTATCGAACATGTTAAAAAGTGAGTACATCAACTTTTTACCACCCCCCCCCCCCCCCCCCTGCCCCCGCGCCGCCACGCTGCACCTAACACAACTATATGAAACATGAGGGGCATCGAACCCCGCCGGGCGGTTGCTCAGATTTATTTTTTTTTTTCAAATAGAAGAACAGAAGCGGACCGCGGGCAGCAGAAAATTTCTGGCCGCGTTTTCTCTCTTTCTCGAGGTAGGTAGGTATGTATATATCGATATAGAAAATGATTGAAAAGAAAAAAGAAAGAGAGAAAGAAAGGAAAGAAAAAAAGAAGAAAAAATAAAGAGGGAAAGATTATAAGGAAGACAGGTGCATGGTGGTAGTTTTTGCTGCACGGATTGTAAACGTGGGCGGTGATGGTATGTATAATATATATGTATATACGCGCGCGTGTGTTCATACCCTATGTAGACGTGCACCAGTTTGTATAATATACCTATGTATTATGTATATACATATATATACCGTGGAAAATATGCCAGAGCATATCAGTCCCCAGTTCATTAGACTAAGAAGGATTCCGAGGGAGCAAACCCGACGCAGCTTCCAACTTCCAGCTTCCAGCTTCCAACTTCCAGCTTCCAGTTTCCAACCTCCCTCTTCCGTAGAAATCTGTTCTGTTCACTTCTCTTCTCTTCTCTTCTCTTCTCCTCTCTTAGTTTTTTCTTTTATTTTCTATGTATACTTTTTTTGTTGTTTTTATTTTTTTCTGTTGTTTTTGTTTCTTCTTGTTTTATTCCCTCATCTTCCTTCCATTCATTCTCCCACTCGCTCCGCAACTCATCGTATCGGCGGCGGTGCAGCAAAGTCTGCTGGAGAGAAAATATCGGTGGAAGGAAGCGAGAGCGCCGCAAACGTCGTCGTCTTCGTCGTCGTCGAAAAGATAGCTGCTAAGGTAGCAAAATCGAGAAATCCAGGAACATCGAGACGTCGTCGGAAGAAGAAACCGCCGTTTCTGAAGTCGCTGTTGCTTCTTCTTCTCATTCTTATTCTTCTTCTTATTCTTCTTCTTCTTCTTCGGAGGGAGTGAGAAGTTGTGTACGAGGATGAAAAAAAAAAAATCGAGTAAAACAGAAAAAAAAAGGATGTGCGCGCGTTCGGTGAGAAGATAAAAGGAAGATTGCTGGTGCGCCAAGCTCCCAGTGTCACAGATTGCTTTGAGTGGATTTCTGCGGAATTGCATTGCACCTATAAGCATCCCATACATGCATATACAGTACGTACAAATGTATATATACGTTTACATGTACAATACATATATACTGTACATATTCTAATATGCATGCATGGTATTATATGCTGTTCACAGTATGCGTCGTCAGATTCGCGCATTTTCCATCTACAAAGCAGCAGCTGCTCCGATTTTCTGCTTATGTTTTCCTCAGGATGATAAGAATGAGAAAACAAAACAGATAAAACTGAAGAAAAAACAAAAAAAAACAAATCCAAAGTAAACCTTCTGCAAGATTTTCATCGAGTTTAGTTTACCCGGTAGGTATTGCAGCGAAAATTCTTGCATAATTTACAAAACGTTGCTTGAATTGCTTTTTTTGGTTTGAATTTGCTTTTTTTTTTTTGGGTTTTTCTGTACCACAATTAAAACGAGGTCTCGCGCAATCGGGGGAAGAAAAAAACTTCACTTCATAGTACAAAAACACATGATTTTTAGTCTGCGTACGAAAATTTGAAAGAATTATAACCGCGGCTAAAATTTTGGACACAATTTTTTTTTTTTTTTTTTTTTTGAGATAGATAACGTAATTTTCGTATGGGAGCGAAGAAAAAAAAATCATCCGTTTTATTTGGCACAATATACGTATAAGAGAATTCGTATTATATATGTATAATGTATGTGTAATAAATAAAATAGGTTCGTTCGACTTCCTGCGGTATATTGGCTGTAATGGAAAACTAGAGAAGAAAATAAATAAAAACAAGAATAAATGAATATAAATAAATAAATAAATAAATAATTCCAATTCCCACCGGGATTCGGAAAGGCATGGCCATAAAATACGTATCCATTAGATCCCATAAGACGCAGGCATGTGCAACAGCAGCAGCGACAGTTTCGTTTTGTCGTCGATATTTCCAACCGATGACGCCCCTGGTGTCAAACGGCAATTGCTTCCCGACACCCACGTATTCACATATATAACTAGTACTTTATTAATACACACCCGGCATATTATGGCACTAGGTTACATACCCCCCCATTGTATATACGTAAATACCTTATATAATATACTATACTATATATGGAAAATAAATTACCGCTACAACAAAATAGATGTATACATATATAATTTATAGAAAGTGGTAAATTCGACCTCGATGACCTCGATCGACCTATTCAGTGGGTAAAACTCACCGCGTCCATACATTCTTCTCTTTTTATTTCCAACTTTTTTCGTTTCGATTTTTTGATAATCTGCAGATTCGATGGTTAGAAAATAATGAAAAAAAATCAACGAATCTTATTACATTACGATGTTTCTTGTAACAATTTTGTACAATTCGCTTCGTACGTGATAATACCATCCATAAACAGGATAGCGTGTAATGATGAAACGTAAAAGTCAGCGATTCACGGAACTTTCGGGAAAAAAAAAACAAACAAAAAAAAGTAGAAACAGCCCCGTGCCATAGCGTGTTATAATATGGACACTTCTGTACGCGTATAATATGTATATAGGTAGATATGTAGTTTATGCCGCGGCGGGCGTGTTCGGATCGACGAAAAATATATATACATATGTGATATATACCTACCTATATTATAAATGTACCGCGTTATCCTAGTTTAAAAAAACAAACAAAAAAAAACTGACATGAATCTCGCAAACATACTCCATATATGGCTTGAGGCGTAGAGTAGGTAGGTAGGTAGATAGGTAGGTTGGTAGGTTGGTAGGTAGGTAGGTAGGTAGGTAGGTAGGTAGGTAGGTATAGATAGGTTAGTTGGTAGGTTGGTAGGTAGAGGTACGTATAGGTACAGAGAGAGGAACGAAGCTGTAGAGGAGAGGAAGAAGAACGCGCGGGGCACGATGCTTGTGCCCGTTTCATGTTTCATTCCGAATATGGTGGATGGAAGCAAAATAACACAATAGAACCTCGCAACCCCTGTTCCATGCTATAATATACACATATATGTACACATATAGGTATGCGCACACATGCCCATATCTCCATACTATATATGCCATATATACACATATTCCATATATACACGCGTTTATATGTCGGCCATATAATACAACACGCGGGTAGGCAGTAATTAGTGCAGAGGGTTAGTTAGCTACGGGCGGGGCCTGGGGTAGCCAATAGCGTTTCACGATTTACTCCTGGTATTATACTATACACTATACAGAATCCAAACGACGAACGACGAAGTTGCGTTTTAGAGCTTCGCAAAGCAACCACTGTACGTATCCTACCTGTATAAACGTTCTCCCCGTATAATTCCGAATGTCTACCGTAATTATGAGTACACGAATGTCTTGTAAACGCCCCCGATATATACCCTATATTTCCGATCACCATCGCCGTCGTCGTAATTACCATCATTATGTCGATTGGATCGACGAATAGAATTTTTCACGACGTATAGTTGCGTTTAAAAATATTTTTATAGAAATAATAAAATAGTTGCGGTCCAAAAAAGATGTCGGTACATCTTCAAAGATTTTAATCAAGTATATATGCATATGGGGTCGGAAAAATAATTCTACAAACGAAAAACAAAAAGAAAGCAATTATCGAAGATGTATAATATCGAGATATCGTATTCCTGTACGAGCATCTTTGGTGAATTTTCTTTTTTATGCTTGTAAAATGAGTCCGAAGTAATTTCGAAAACTTTTCTATTTTTTTCTCATCGAACTTGCAGTCTACCGCGGCGTAAAGATAAGAGATAGAGAAGAGAAAATCCTGATCCACTCCTAAGAAGAAAAACAAGAAGAAAAAAAAGAAATAAAAAAATAAGCAACAATAAGTGAAAAAAAGGAAAAGAAAATCGCGGATGAGAATTCTTGGGCTATGTCTTGAAAAGAAGCAATTTTAGGTCCGTAGAATTGAAACCAGCTACACCGGTATATATGCACAGGATGAGAGATTGCAATGCGCGAATGAGTGAGTATAAACCGCGCGTTATCGAAGTGAGTGCAGCAGCAGCAGCAGCAGCAGCATGCGATCTGTTGCAGTATGAGGTAACCTTTACGTATACGAGTATATAACGGGTAAAAATGGGGACTGCATATCAGAGTAAAGGATTGCGATATCGTATACAGTTATAATAGTAGTTCGTACTTCTGCTTCTGCTGCTGCTGCTGCTGATGCATTCATGAAAGAAAACAAAGTAGATGAGGGTTTTTAATTTAACGGATGAATGCAGAACGAGTGGAAGCGCGTTGTAAAATTCATGGGGACAATATCGTTGCTCATTGAGTGTTAAAGATGTGTTGAATGTTTGTTTCTTTCTTTCTCTCATTTTTTTTGTTTTTTCATTTATTATTTTTTTATTTTTGTTTCTTTGTTACGAACGGTTTTTATTCGAGGCAATCTTAACGATAATATTTTCCGTTTTGTTTCGTGTTTGTTTGCTTCTTTTTGTTTTTCTTCATCTTAAAAAGATGGTATAACGCAGGTATCGAGATAATCGTTCCTTGAATCCATGAAAAAAAGCTCCTCTGTTCCTACACTGCATATTAAAACGGTTACATTAGTGATATTCCAAACTTTTCTCATTTCTTCGACATTATTTTTACATCCAACGCAACGCAATCCCAAATTTTTACTTCGCATTGCAAGTCAAGAAGTGCAACTGATCTACATTATAATAGCTCAGAAATCTAGTTCATTTTTTGTTTTTTTGTTTTTTGATCCATACATAATAGAGGAACGCGACTGTTGAAAAAAACGTTTGTCTTCATTCATTTTACGCAAAATATTGTTATTCAATTTTCTCTGACTTAGGTATCTATATACAAAAATGACCTCGGTATATCAAATTTCATTTAATTCTGTTGATTTTTCACCGGATTATGTTATACGCATATTATACCTATATATATAGGTAACGTCAATTATGGCAACATCCCTTATTAATTTTAGTGGGTTACGCCCTTCTAGTTATTAATTCTTTTTTTTTTCTCCTCTTGTTTCAGCCCTCCGAACACAATGTCGTGATCGTTTGGTATA
Organism: Athalia circularis; assembly: GCA_963978495.1. Lineage (NCBI taxonomy): Eukaryota > Metazoa > Arthropoda > Insecta > Hymenoptera > Athaliidae > Athalia > Athalia circularis. Next base: position 24,229,467 of record OZ021702.1, read on the forward strand.
CCCTTGTACGTACAAGGGAGACCCTAGAATACCCATATATAGGTACATAAAAATACTAATGATGAAGAATTTTACAAGCAATTGCCGTGTAGAAGGGATGAAGGAGCGGCAGGGGGAGGGGGAGGGGGAGAGATCGGTACCAGAGGGGCAAGGGGCGGGGGTGGGGGGGGGATGAAAGACGTACGCGCGGTATGATTTTTGACGGGATAGAAATATGCCTACATCTCCATTCTCCATTTGTACATATATATACATGTGCAATGTGATATGCGTGTGTACGTACAGGTACATATATTTATGTATATATAGTTATGTACGACACAGCTAGCTGTATATGGATAAATGTAGATGTGTAAGAATCGTTTCGTGGCTGTTCATTGGCCCCGTTGTATAAAGGAGGGTTGGCTTGGCTGTTGGAGTAACTCTGGGTATAGCTGGCGAAGCCTGAAGGGCGGGTAGTTGAGCGCGATGCCTGTATGGCCCTGGATGATCCTCGAGAAACATGTGAAGCGAGTAAGTCATGCATGCGCTCGGCTTAAGAGCACTCGAAAAATGGAATAACCCTTCCTCGAATGCCCGCAAGCTCGAAAGCTTGTTAGGGAGTTTCGCCATTTTCGCCCAACGTTGAATACGGGGGGAAAAAATAAAGAAAAAGAAAACGCACAAAATAAAATCATAATAATAATGATTATAAGAATAATCATGAAAACTTGACGACGCGCGCCCCCACGCCGCGCTTTCTAAGTCGTACTTTACATACCTATATATCATACATATATGTACATGTGTATGGGTATACATAAAAATCAAGATCGACGTATGTTTATACTCACATACATGCGGAAAGCGTACGGAAATGTGCTCGCGACGAACCGCCATTATGTTATTCAAATCACAGAAAATTCACTGATTTTTAAAAACAAAACTGCATCTTTTTCTAACGTTTGTTTTTTTTTTTATTTTCTCAATCACAGGAATGAGATAATCTGTCGAGCAAAAAAATTAGAAAAATTATACACAAATATTATATAATGAATTCCGTAACTTTTGTTCAATTTTTTTTATTTTTTGTTTTTATATGAACGAAGTACGTACAATTTATCGACAGGAATAATATAGATGGAATAGAAGTTACCAAATGAGAGTACAAAAATTAAACAAAATACACGCTTTGAATTAATATTGCAGGGTATAATGTAACAAACGAATTTTAATACTCTTCAATCTATCGTATAATAAAATATATAGATATATTGTACAACGTCCCACTGTGAAGGAGATTAGTTTTTCCTCAATCAAATAGGGAATGTCCCGTCGAGAATCGAATAACTTTACAAAGAAGAATTGTAGTATAAATAAATTACATATATATTTTTCAGAGAATCTTCGTAATTAAATCTATACCTATATAAGTTCAGAAATTTTTCAATCAACAATTATCTTGAATCTGAACGTCGATATATCAATGAAAAAAGTTTGTTGGCATTTTTTTTTCAAATTGATGCTCGACGTGGATTAGGTATATTTTCTGGAACATATTTTTTCGGGAAGTATATATTTCAGAATGATGCAAAATCGTTTCTTCGATCGCAAAAGAATTCGTTAAAATAAATCTAATAGAAAAAAAAAAAACGAATCAAAACAAAGCGAATGAAAAGCAAAAAAAGCGTCGAGCTCAAACGCACAGTTTCGCTAAAATCGGCCGATAATTTTTTACACGCCACCCTATACATATGTACAACATATCTGTCATATCTGCGGAATCTGATCATTTAAATTAAAGTTGAAATCATTTCTCAGATTACACCTATAGCGATTACAAATATTCATTCATTCGTTCTTTCGTTCATTCATTCGTTTAGATAATTCATTCATTCATTTATTCATCGCGTGCGAGAATAAATTAGCATACACATACAGATGCCAACTATAAATGAACGCACGCTATGGGTGCACGCTATATATTATACGTTGTAAGGTGCAGCAGCCGCAGCAACGATACGATGTGGTTAGACACAATACAGATTCATACATAAATAGGTAGACGGTGCATCTATACATATAATAATAACCTATACCCCGGAGACGAGAGATCCACGCGTTGGGTCAAAATAGCCTGATGAAAATATTAATAGAATAGATCATCATTATTATTAATTACGTACTCGAAGGCTATACTCGGACCTCGTTACGTTCGGTGATGTGAATTTCCAATTTTCACGTCGAAAAATGAGAAGAAAAAACCGGGAATTTGCGTGGCACCAGAGTGACGTAGTACGTACCTGACCTAGAAAAAAGGAGATAATTTTTTTTTGTTTTTTTCACGGGTATTTTTCCCGTTAATAAAACGAAAACACGTTATTCTTTCACCGGGGTACGGGTACGTAGCTCGGCAATTATAACAGAACCGCAACAGAAACAAAGAAAAAAAAATGAAGTAAAAGTGGAAGCAGAAAATAAAACAAAAAACGGCATGTATCCGGAAATATCACGCGCGCAACGCACGCGACAGAACGTCGCGATATAGGCGGGTAGGTGGGTATATAGGCGACACGGTGGTCCAGGATTTAGATATTCCCGGGGGTGTTTAATATTAACAGACGAGTTAGTAGTTGACCCCCTCATAGATGTCATTGGGGGTAAAACTGGGAGGGTTATGGCCAGAGGGTGGTAAGGCATATGATGTTGCTGTAGTAACCGCGGGACCATAGAATTCTAATCGTGCACGGTGTACATATGTAATACATGGCGATAGATGTACATAGGTATATATCTATATTACATGATATTATATACGCGTATCGAGGGCGAAAAGAAATCAGAAGGGCGTAGCCTACATTCGTTTATTTTTTTTTCTTCCTATACTATTTCAATAACTTCAATTACCGCACGAGAAAGTTTTTTTTCAAGTTTTTTTTTCCACAAAACTGATGCTGCAGAATACAAGAAAAAAAAAACAACCACTACAAATCACCTCTTTTTTTTAAAAGTTAACCTTTTATAAAATATTTTCATTTATTTATTAATTATTCTGTTCTTTTTTCTAATATGTATGCGTATATACTATACGCTCTGCGAAATTTAACCAAATTTCAGACTTCGGTTTTGTGCCGAATTCGAGGTTAGGTAAAAAAAAAAAAAAAATAGAATCACATGTGATAAAACACTTATCGGTGGTCCAAAACCGAAAAAATGTAGATCATGCACTCCAAACTCTTAGCACAGCAGGATGTGCGTTATACACATGCAAAGCACGTCGATGTACATACATGATAAATAACGTATGTAATTTACATGTCTAGCAAAGTGGGAAGTGGTGAGGGGCTTACGTCAAGTTTATGTTCTTTCAGCTTTCGCCTTTACCGTATATACGCACTGCAGGGGTGTTTTTTTCTTTCTTTATTTTTTTTTTTCTCTTCTTTTTTTTATGTGCATCATGCAGGTGATTTTGGGGATCCCCGGCAGTGAGTCATGCCGGAGTCCGCAGAAACGAGGCAAAAAAATTTTTTTTATTACGCACATAGGATATTGATGGGGGGGAAAGGAAGAAAAGACATCGGCTTTTAACGACGACCGGAAGTTAATCGGAAGAAAAAAAAAAAAAACAATGAAAAAGGGCCAATGAACAAATGAAAAACGTGCATAAATTGGTGGCTATACTGATAATCGCCGTGTAAAATAAATTTAGGATAGATAAATAATTCGATGAAATGCATGACGTGTAGTATATCCTTACGAGTTGTCTGTGGAGGAAAGACTAAGAACGCAATTGATTTCAGTTTTCTAAAACCATTAAATCACCTACTTCATATCTGTACCTACCGTGTAATTTTCTTTCGGACTAAACAATAACGTATAGATATACGATAATATATGTATATATAATTAAGGATGAGAGTGATTATTGTGCGTCTGACATTTTTATTGGCATGTTGCGTGTAGAGCGGCGATTAAATTAAGTAAATTTCGAATCTATCGATCACAACCAACGACCTATACACGAAACGTAACACGCATCGTCTGGCAAAAAAATTTCTAATATGTGAACAAAAGAAGTGAATTACGCTGCAAATGCGGATCTGTAGGTGTAAAATACGGAACATTTGGAAAAAAAAGTTCTTTATATTATTATTATTATTAAATTGGAAATAGAATCAACAGACCCTAATAAGTTTCGTACCCATACCGAGCACGTACGTTAATAAGTACATCTTGTCAGCTATATAGATAAAATCGATTAAAGTTTCAGACGTATATTTTATTCGGACACACTTTCTAATAAAGAAACAAATTTATATACGTATATATACGTGTAGATATTATATACATTAATATTTCTTGTGTTAATTCGACTGTTTGTTATCTTAGGTAATGTATATCATTTACTGGTAGGCACCATAGGGTTATGTACTTAATATGCAGGTATACGTATACATATGTATGTATATATATGTATATTACACACGCGTTACTCAACGACGTGTTAAAACTTGTTTTGTTATTAGAACAACCCATGAAGAGCTTCGAACTCGATTGATGGTCGATTATGTTATACAAAAATCAATTACACAGAGTTCCCAGTGATTAGGCAACATATTCGAAACATCGCCAATATAATATGATAACAATAATAATAATAAAACCAGATTTTTTATTTCAATTACCTTATATTTTTCGATTTCTGATGCAGATATCTGAAACTACGCGGTGTGCAGGTTCGTAATTATTTTCAAAAACTTACGACGTCTTTTCGGTTATAGACTCGCGTTCGTCATCGCTCGTATATATGATTCCGCTTCTCATGTATTTTTTTTCACCTTCCATTCATTTTTTATTTACTTTTTATTTTTTTTTTTATTATTTTTCTTCAGTTTTCGTTTTCTTACGTGTCTTTCCAAAGCAAAGAGAGACGCGGTCGAGTAAAAGCATACATATAGTATATAGGCGAGCGTATATGTATGTATACTTATATTATATACATAGGGTATATGTACGGAACTATTTTTTCGTTTTCTCTTGTCAACGCCGTTCGCATGTAATGAGCGTTTATAATTCGATAAAAATTTTCAAACAAAATATAATAATGATATAGTAAATACCGTGTACATGTAATTTGTATATCATATGTGTATCTATGTGATACGGACGTACATATTCGTGGGGAGGTTTTAGAGGTTTGAATGATTTGGAAATAATTTAGGGGACAGAATTATTCAACGCACTATAGATATTATATACCTATATATATATAATATGTACGATACGATTGCAACGCAGAGTTTCCGAGTTATTTATGATGGATTAGGACAGGTTTAGCCCAGCCATACGTATGTGTGTAATTTATGTTTCGTTTCGTTTCGTTTCATTTGGTCCTTCCATTTGCTGCTGCAGTAATGCGTGTACAAGTATACCTATAGGTGTGCGATGCAACCGATGTCAACCGACCGCCAACCCCCTCATTTAATTTTATTTCATTTATCTTCATTTTCCAGAAAAACAGCAAACCCGAAAAAATACTCTATACATAAATTCGTCAGCCTTGTTAAACAAAAATCACAATGAATCCGCTGGTTTGGAATTTCGAAAGATTTCAGCCGCCATTTATGGATCGAACGACGTTTAATGGCACGCCTTACCGTGTTCGAAGTGAAGAATTCAAATCCTTTTTTCCCTGATGACAATTTCAAATTCCACGAAACTGGACTATGACCCCTGCACTGTTACACGGGTGGGCCACAATGACTCTATATAATGCGAATTATTGCGCACATGCTGATAAGTAGAATGAAAAGAAAAAAAAAAAAAAAATGTAAAAGTCGTTTAAAAAAGGGGAAGATCGGATTGCGTCGGAAATACCAGCTAGTCCTTAGTTAGTCGTCTGCATGGTCATGCAGCTTCATTTGACCGCGGGCAAAACTCGTCCGACGTGTGTTGCGCGGCGGCGGTATGTTACAGGTAAATAGAAGGGCAGAAGTAGAAGTAGAAGTAGAGGTAGAGGTAGAGGTAGAGGTAGAAGTAGAGGTAGAAGTAGAGGTAAAAGCAGCAGCAGCAGCCAGCAGCGGCTCCCACACCGAACCAAGTCGAGCGGGGAGGCAAAAAAAAGGTTTAAAAGGTCCTCGACTTTCCACCCCAACGAAGAAACGAGAAAATACGTATTCTCGAAATAATAACCACTATATGAACGAGTGGGAATAGCGACCGCACTTTGAGGGCGCAAAGAGAAGGGCAAACTTGCATTTCACACACTATACTGTGAACATGTATATACACCCTACATTATACATATATATATTACATAAAATGTCCGGCTTTTAAAACGAGTGAAAAAAAACAAAAAATTATGGACTTGAAAAATATCATCGCGTTGACGGATAACGTCCTGATCTGAATTGCAAAAAAAAAAGAAAAAAAAAAAGAAAGATCAAGATGAAAATAAAAAAAATAAATCAAAGTGTTTGTACAGATTCGACGAGACGAAACAAAAAAAAAAAAGGTTGTTTGAGATTTTTGCGAAAGCTTTAATAGTGAAGGAAAAAAAAAAACAATTTTTTTTTCAAATATCGTAGATTATCTCCGTGAACCTGGCACGGGACTTTTGAAAAAAAAACCAACAAATAGCTGAAGACCCTGCTAATCGTTTTTGATCGTTTGTGGTGAAAAAAATTTCGTTCGTAGTTCAATAGGAATTCCGAAATAATGGGGGGTCAAAAATCAGCTCGCACCCAACTTCGAGCGAACGAAACCAACCAACAAACGTTCTATTCATCCATCGTGGAATCGTTGATTGTAGTTCGAAAATTCGATCGGATCCGCAGTGTTAAAATATAGGTGTGTGTCTGTAAGTATGATATAATAATGTTCAATATGATAGGCGAATGTATATGAAAGAAAAAAAATTATCATTAAATACAGCGTGAGTTGAGGGTTCAAAAAATTCCAAAGCTTCACCGCGCCTATCTCCCGTGCACACTTGTTGAATGCGTGGCTTATCTTCAGCTATAGATCATCAACTAGTAGCTTCCGCGCTAGGGTTCCCTCTCCTTTTCATACAAACGTATAGGTATTACATTATATACAAGACAATTTCATGTACCCGTATACATACATACATGTACAGCACACACATGTCACCATGTACCTAAATGTAATATACATATAATCACGTATAAATATAATCATACGATGCATCACACGCGCTAGCCAATCAAATTGTGCGAATATTATTACAAGAAGATAAGATGAACTCTACAGCATCCGTACGTAAAATGTTGCAGTAAAATATACGTTATACAGTGAATTGCTTTATAGGTATATCGTTATAATCTAGCCAACAGGCACGTAATGTTAAGATTTCTTCTCCAACACGCGCAACGTTATAAACTTTCAAACCCCAACGCAATAATGTACCCTTTTGATTTTTTGACCTTAAAACACGTCCTTCGTTACATTTTTTCTTCGAACGAATCGACTATGTACAAGGTATACTCGAAAGCTCGTATTTAACAATATTTATTTATTTATTTATACAGAATAAAAAAAAACGAAATTCAGTTCCGTTCGAATATGTGCCGAAGTGTGTGTGAATAAGTAATAAGGAAAATTTGGAGTGCGTGAGAATGTTTCTCCGACACGAATGCAGTTTATGTATATTATAGTACATGGGAAAGAAGATCCAGAGCCTTATAACATGTGAATATTGCATGTGGGTAACTGACATTAGGTACATAGGTATATAGTATCATTAATACGTGTGTGTTGTACATACATGTATAAGAGTGTACGAAATAGATGCAGCATTTGTTAGGGTGTAGAAAACCAACCTGCACCCTTGGCATTGCACAGGGTCAACCGAGGAACAAATGAAAACAACCCTCGGCGATAAATTAGGTGCGGGTTCGTTGATCCCATGAGTCAAATTGCAGTATACCGCATATGCCTTGTATACGCAACACTGACAACGTGCACCACTATGTATGTATACATGTATGTAATAGAAATAGTATAGGAGGAAGATAGAGAAAAGTGAGAAGGAACTTGTGGAAAATACTACTCTTCTATAACTGGCTGGCCATGTATACCTATATATACCTTATACATATATACACGATATGCGGCGGCATCAACTGACCCCTAGAGTCCCAGAATGCAATTTTATCCCGCGGGGAAAGTCCGACGAAGTCCGTTCCATAGATCCGTCTCTTTCTTATAGTTTCTCAAGAGTTTATTTCTAACCATCTCTTTTTGTCCTGTAACGTAATTTCTTTTTTTGCTTTTTCGCGCAATGTGCAACCAACTTCAAGCGGTATAACCATATGTACACCCGGTCAGGTTGATAGTGAATCGCTTCGCGGCCAAGAGCGCGTTTGGACAAATTTTCGCTACACGAAAAAGTTGTCCAAACGCGCGCTTGGCCGCGAAGCGATTCACGATCAACCTGACCGGGTGTACATGGCATATATTACAAATGGTGGACAAATCTGATTGATTTTTAGGCATAAAATGGTCAACGCTGTATTGCATAAATCATTCAGAGAAACCTCAATAATCCATCGATCATTAAATTTGATCGTTAGAAATTTCCTTCCTGATTTTTGAATGAATTGAAAAAGAAAGATGTATATACATAATATACGACAAGGAGTGAATCTCGTTTACTTTATAATTTTACACGTTGAATCCCGCGCACTGTATAGGGTATAGTTGTTATTATGCTGAAATATCGCGTGAATCGAAACTGGATAACTTCAACTTATATACGCTGCACGTGAACGAGACTATACTCGAAAGTTTTTCTGACACTCTCAACAGTTCGTACATCAAGCTCGTTGTAAACCTACTCAAGTATAGTAATTGAAATATGAGATCTGTACGTAACATTATTTATTATTCAATGTGGTTATTCCGTACAGTATTCGTTAGAATTGCTCTGATTCGGACTGTCGCCATTTTTCCTCAAAGCTTGAAATCAATGATCGATATGCAGTGATAATCCGGAGAAAAGAGACGATTAATTTTTCGTTCGATAAATTTAATTATGCAATGAATTAATTGATTTCATTGAAACGTACGAGCGCAACATAATATCATCGTCAAGGAATTCCCCAGTAGATTGGAAGATATACGAAGAAAAAAGAGAAGAGGCCAGAGGAGGAGAAGGAGGAGGAGAAAATGAGAAGAGAAAGACCCGAGACTGCAGGCTGGTCCAGAAAGAAAACGGGATGATCAGAAGCGAACGGTTTAAAACTGCGACCGAGTGTTATAGAATACAAGGAATCGGAAATGATGAAACAAAAACAAGTTTTCGAAGATGCCCAAGGGGAGTTTAGGAATAGGTTGGGTCAGTTTTTCATATTGTCTACCTGTCGGCTACTTCAGAGGATAGGTCGTAGCTGTTAGCACCTCCCTTTGTAACGAAACCAAAAAAGAGAACGAAAAAAAAAAAAAAAAGAACGAGAGAGAGACGATGGCTGCAGTTTAGAAAAGGCCGGGGGATGCGGCTGGAAGTAGACTAGACCATATAATAAAATAGCTAGCTAGCTAGTCCAGTAGACCGGAGTGAAGCATATTATATAGAACTGCAGTAGGAAGATCAGGGAAGAGAAAATGAGATAAAAAAAAAGAAAAGAAAAGAAAAAAAAAAGAAAAAGATGAAACAGGATAAGACGAGCGAGAAGCGAAGATCCCTCGCTGCGTTGGCGGTCTGTGGACCTCGCGTAGCGCAATGTAGGTATATAGAGAAATCTATATACCTATATACACGAAGCGTGGAAAAGCCGTTGTAAAGAGAAAGAAAGAAAAAGGAAAAAGAATATCGGCTACAGGAGGGGAGAATGCAACTGACTCGAGCGTATACCGCACGGCACGGACCAGACGGATCACTTCGTCCATTGTTATGACATCTCATCCCTCGAGAACGGACAAACGTTACGTTGTTGCGGTATGCGCCGAAAACTTTTGACGTGATATAATACGCCGTATAATAATATATGTGGTTACGTCGTTGGCGATGCTGCCGCCGTTGCAAGTATAACCGCAGCCCCCAAAAATCTTTTCCGCCCGCTGCATATGCGGCGGAGCTGGAGCTGCAGGAGATGCTGCTGCGGAGCCACGCAACGAGCGAGGAGCATCACCAAAGCTCGCCGATGTCCTTTGTCGGTGCGGATCGTTTCGTTGGTCGAACGAAGGAAAGTAAAGAAAGTAAAAACAAAAAAGAAAAAAAAGAAAATCTGAAGACTCAAACGCGCGACTGGAAGAGTTGAAAAAGGAATGAAACTGAAACGTAAACTATAAGAGACACCGCGCGTTAAACTTTTTATCAACAATCCAACAATTTCCTAGTAATTTTCAGTCGTATACAGATATACAGCATATAGTATAAGGTAAGCTATATATGTCCACATATGGTCTGGATTCAGAAAGACGGCTCTTTTTTAAAAGGTAATAAAATAATTTTGGGCACACGAAAAAAAAAAATATATAAAATCAAAGTCGTCGGATATTATATTATATATATATAAATATACGCACCTATCCCGACAAACCGCATCGTCATCGCATCGAAAGGGTTAATTTATAAATTATGCGATGATAGGCATAATTGTGTATTAAAAATCTGTATTATACATGCGCGCCTGCGGTTAATATTCCTTGAGAAATATTAGCGCCACATGTATTGTTTATTTTTTTTTTTCTAAATTTATGATACAGAATCACAGAATCTTTTATCTCATTTGTGATTTTGTTTTCTATTTAACAATCTCCCGCATCCGTCTGTATAGATATATACCTTTTAGATATAATATGTTATACATTATAAATACGGGGAAAGAGAAACCCCTGGAGTATTTTCTTGCGGTTTTTTGTTATAGCCATGAGCTATATACATATAATGTAAGAAGAATGAGAAAATGTGCGGCTAGTTTTGTGAATCGTGCGCATCGAATCTGAGCCGGGCGGTCGACGTCGGACTTTTGCTATGGGATATATTATACAGGGGAAGGGGCATAGAGTATAAATATGGGGTTCGGTTTTAGGCCCCCATAAGCTGTCCAATCATAGATGGTGATTTGAAAGCCCTGTACGCGACGAACGCGCACATAGATCGAAGTTATAGGCGAAAATGCTGTAAGTTTATAGGTTATATGTGCACATATATAGGTATAGGTATGTATATAGAAGAAACGCGTGAGCTAGGCGAGAAAAGTAAAAGAAATAAGCAAAAGTAAAGAGGGAAATAAGAAACGGCGAGCTGATTTGATGGCGGTGCAGCAACGCAACGCCGACTCAACGCAACGCGATGGGGGCGACTCTATACCAGAGGGCAGGGACCCTCTTTGTGCACTTTTTACGATACTACAAGATGGCGTGACTATATATTACGGGGTATTTTATATTGGACTTATAAAAAATGTGTTAGGGGAACGACGAAGACTAGGTTCATATTGGGTGCCAATGTGTGCTCGTAAAAAAAAAGAGAAAACAAAAAAAATAAAAAAAAAAAAAGAAGATGATATTACAGGAATGAAGGAAAAATTACAAATAAATCCTCGGTATACCGAATGGCTATACTTCGACAACGTAATTTTCATCAATTAATACGTCCACATCTGACACTGCAGCGCGCAGTTAGAAACTTCATTTAAAAAAAAAAGAAGAAAAAAGATCGAAAAAAAAAGTTGATGCAATTTTCGAAGTCCCTTGTGTATGTATGAAATATGAGAAACACAAAGGAAAGTGTGTACATCTTTGATAAGAACTTTTTAATTATCCTATTGAATTTCGGTGTAAAAGTTCCCACACATACAATACACTTAATTATAGAAAACATCAATTTCCGGCGTCCGCCGCATATAATGTCAGCGTTTAGGATTGAATGGGAGAAAAAAAAAAAAAAAATCATAAAAATGATATTAAAAGAGATGAGATTTACGGTATGTCATTAAACTTTATTGCCAACAGATTAAAACCATGCACAGCTATATGTATAGGTATATATATACCATAGTTTGGTGTAACGTGATTATAGCCCGAAGGTGAAGATCTATATAGATCGTCTTATGAGAATTAAGGACGATCATTTGGTCAAGCGAAATTATTTATTTTTATTTATTTACTTTTTCATTCGTGCGAACGGACATGCGATGCGTATACATAGGTACTTTCATTATTGTACATCCGGATGAGAAATATAAAGTTGAAAAGGTTCGTATAACGTTTTATAAGTTAATGGCGTATACACGCGTTTGTGAGCGTAGAATAATCGTTTTTCAATACAAAGCACCAGAAACAGCGGCAGCGCATAATCGCCGTTCGTAGGTTGGTTATGCGGTACGGCCGCGAAGCTGAGTTTTTAGATTGTTCGTAGTCATGAACTGCATGGTGCATGCAGTGTAGCGTTGAACATGCGGCGGGCCATGCTATAGCGGGTGAATAAAAGGCCGGTGGTTGTGTATATATATGGTGCACATACATCCATCTACACAGCAGAGGTTATATTGCGTCATAAAGGTTCTCTTTTGAATGGGGAAAATAACGTTTGAAAGACTATGACCACGACGACGACGACGATGATGATATTCAGTGAGCTGAAATCGCGCACTTCGTGCCGCAACGCACCGTGCGACTTATATACTCCGCATCACGCCGCCGCTCGCGTTCTACTGCAGAGTTAACGACGTAAGATCAAGAGCACGTATTTTCGCAATGTTGTACCCCCGCTGCACTGTTCTAATATTGTGATACAATATCGCGTTCGAAGAAAGAAGAAAAACGAAATGAATAAAAATACTCCATTACACGTACTATAGACAGCGAGGCAATAATATGCAACGATTCCATTTCCCCTTAATTGCTATCGTAAAGTCAACACGTGCAAAGTTGCGAGGCAAGCGATTCATAGTCTCTGTATAGATATTGCTTTAATAAAAATCGTTTTATTAAACTCCTAAAACTTCTATACGATGCCAAACGCCCGTATAATATGTGTACCGTATACATATGACGCGGTAATAGGTAGTGTAGAATATAGGTGTCGAAATACATATGTGTCGAAAATGGATCCGCGATTGTAAGAATCTTTCTATTTACGCGAATGATGTGTGTATGGAAATGTATATCATGTATTTTTTTACCCGCCAAAGTTCAAAGGTTTGAAAAAGTTGAAACTAGTGATCAACAATCACCGACGCAATAATATTACTTCTTCTCAATCTCTTCTCGCCCTTACATTTCTTTGTCGTCGAAAATCAAGATTATAACAGAAACTCTAAAACTCGTTTCCATCGCGCAGTGACGACGACGAGTGCCGGTTCTCGATGGTCGCTAGCTGTAAGTATGTATATAAATATGAATACACATATGTATACCGATTTACGCTGCAACGTTTCCACCATGCGAGTCGGACTCACAATCGAGTCTCATAAGTCATAAGTCACATAAGCCGCAAAGTTAACTCGCGACACAGGGAAGGAAGAGAAGGAGGTAGTAAGAGAAGTAAGTAGTGTATCAAGCTAACAGCCGGTGGTGAACTAAACTTTCAAGTCAGGTATATATACAACGAGTTTGAGACCGTAGAAAAAAAAATAAAAATAAATAAATTACAAATAAAAATAAAAATATCTCCACAACGCGACTAAGATGATGATGATGATGATGATGATGATGATGATGATGATGATTATTTTTTCTTCGGAACACCCGATGTGCAAAAGGCACTAATTTGCAATTAGTTCACCGCATGGATTCTCCCCTTTGCATTCCCTCGAGTTTTGTTATCGTCGAGAGTCGTGGTATTATATGGTATACACGTACAAGAAAAGAAGATGAGAGAATGTGAAACGAGGAGAGAACATCACCGCACCGCGAAGAAGTGCATCTGTAGCAGGGTAGGAGGTTATATCGTAAGAAATACCTTAGGGCTGTGGCCCCCATCGATTAATTGCTCGTATATATACCGAAACCAGTTTGTGGGGAAATAAAATCTTTTCTCCTTCATTTCTTTTTACTTCGAATTATTTTTTTTTCTCCCCTTTTTTGTTTATTTTCATTTTTTTCAAAATTTCATTTCACCTTTGTTCTCATTCTTTCCTCAAATAATTACTTTTCGAGGTCTTTTTTCATGCACTATATATATAATATAATGATCACATGCGTACAGCAACGACCATTTTCTAGTCTTGCAAGATCACCGGTTCAATTTTGAAGTATACAATAATGATAATAATACTAAATGAATGGTATATATCTACGTACGTACGTATAGCTATTATATGTATACACCACGAGCAGATACTCATCAACAAGAAGTAACAAGTATAACAACGCATCGAGTTTTACAACTTCTTGAATTTTTATCGCTTTTGCTTTAGCTGCAGCGTTTATGCTTTTTTTTCGCTCCGTTTCATTTTGTTATACCTCCCCTCTCTCTCTCTCTCTCCACGCATTATACGCACAGCGGTTCCCTAAAGTCGATTCATCCCATTGTCGGTGTACAACTCTTCAAGGTTGTAAACTTTCGGAGCATCCTCTCACAGCATACATGTATGTTAATACGTGTATTACGGTAGATATAATATAAGGCAAACCGAAAGAACAAATCTGTTGTTTCTTATTCTATACTAGGATGTTATGAACGGCTGCAGAATCAAGATTCGGCAGGTTTCCATACGTCTGATAATTAAATGGCCACTTCGAAAATATCAAAATCTGGCATTATTCCGTCATCCATCACTTGTAATATTCATATCAAAAACACCGTATCGGTACTTGTTGTGCTTCGTAGACCTTTCAACGGTATATAAAGCTAAGATTGTGTCAGTTATTTTTATCTCACATACACTTTTCTTTTACGTTATTTCGTATACTCGGTTACGAAAATAGTTTTCACAAAAAAAAGGGGGAAAAAAAAATTAACAAATAAATTTTGGGGGGGAGGGACAAAAAAAAACCTAAAAGTTTCCCAACTACGGGATACACCCATCTCATGATGATGTATCTAAGCGCTCAAGCTTATAGAGCCCACTTATACTGCAAGCAGCCGGTGCACTGCAGTGCACAGTGGTATATAGATGAAAAGTGTTAAAAGGGCGCTGCGCTTTTATAGCCGGTGTGTCGTCAGAGAGAGTGAGAGAGAGAGAAAGAGAGAGAGAGAAATAAAGAGAGTCACAGGTCGTCTGTCAAAGCCGAGAGTATGAAGTGTTTCCTCTTCCCTTTCCCTTTCATTTATTTTCGAAATCATTCATCTATTTCTCACTTTCATTCTTTCTTATATGATATTATTTTTTTTTCTTTCCGACTCTGCAAACTCTTATTAGGGAGATTTTTTACATGCTGATACGTGATATCGGTAAAACGATGAATAATTTCTGTTTTTTTTTTTTTTTTGTTGTTCAAACTCACCACCAATTGGCCTGCGCCCCGTTCTGTTGAGTAACAAGTACGAGTAGGATGGCAGCTAACATCATCGTAGGACAAGTGGTCGGAGTCTCGGTCATTGTTTATGCTCGTTGTGTTAAATTATTTGGAGTAAGTTTTTCGCGCCAAAAACTGGCGAGCTTCACACTTTCAAACACCTTTCCTACTACTACGACAACTAATACTAATAAAACTCCTCCTCCTCCTCCGCCTCCTCCTACTCCTCCTCCTCCTCCCCCGCCTCCACCGGCAACTAACTGTCAGTTACGACGTGTTTTTCAACTCTAGCGTCGCATGGTGGACAATTTTCTTTATTTTTATTTTATAAATTATTTTTTACGACATAGACGAATGATTCGCTTCCCTTTTTTTTTCCAACTTACATCAATGACACCACGATTTTATCACACGATGTGATAGTTTATTTTATTTTGTTTAATTTTATTTTATTTTGTTTTATTTTATTTCGCTTGCACGGTCCACGGATCAACGTTCTTTACTTTTCTTTCTCTTATTGTTTCCACCTCTTCTCAACTATTACAGTCTTCTCCTTGTCCTTGTCCTTTTTCTTTTTTGTCTTTTTTTTTTTTTTGGTCTTCTCCGTAGTAAATATTACCACGTAATTTTGACGTGGTAATATTTATTGTCCGTTATTATACATGCACAATATATTAAATATCGCGATAACTATTTTTATTTGATTTCTTTTCTTTTTTTCGTTTACTGTACGTAAGAACGAGTTCGAATTTATCTAATTTCTATTAATTTCCGTCCTTTTTATTTTTATTCTTTTATCAAACCGCGGAGGGCTCAGACCGATGTTGGTATAGGGATGTCATAATAATCCTTTTCGAGATTAGTTTTAAGTTATTTTTAGTATTTAACGGTGTATAAAATTCATTCCTCTATCTTGATGGACACGGAATGAAGACGGAACGGTGGATTTTCAGATTTATACAGCTGATCGATTGTCTTATAATTTTATTATTATCGGTAAAAATCGGTGTACGATAACGATAAATGAAAGACACGAATCCACGGAACGATAATTTCAAACACGTTGAAATCGAACAACGAGACGCGGTTACGGAGAACCGATGCGTTCGGCGGTCACCTACGGACTGTGACTCTTCCGGAGACCAACAATTCCACGCCTGACGCCACGAGGAAACTAGAGGAAGGGGAGTTTGTGGGCGTCACCCAACCCCCAACGGAGCATTCTCATTGGACGACCAAGGGGAGGGACTTCAGGGCTAATTGAACATTTGGATGGCCCCTATAGTGTCTCCCTATGTATACCACTTTATGCTATGTATGTATACACACGTATACCTATGTATGTGCATGTACAACAAGTATTCAACGCCGCTCTCGCCGATGTTGGCAAAAATTTTATATATATGTATATAATGGTTAATAAACAAAAAATTGGTATTTTTTTCCATTGTTTTTTCAAGTTCCAATTCAATGGCGGAACGATGTGTGTAAATGTTTTTTCTGCAGCGGTATATGTGTGTAATGACCATAAATCTTTATTTCAAATTTTCAGAGACCTGATGCAGATTTTTCTTTGTTCGTTAGTTTATGTTGTTTTCTTATTCACTTTAATTTTTCAACATAATACACCATGATCCGAATATAAATTACGGACGTATCCGTTGGGGTAAAAATTAACTTTTCGAACACCCTATATTATTGCGCCGCGGGTTGAACCGACAAGGGCTCTTACGGCAATGCTATTGTTGCATGGCCTACCTCATTGTGCATGGCTAATCAGGCATGCCCACCCTTCGCTCCTTGTTATGCGCAAACACTGCAACAACCACCATCACCACAACCACCATCACGAACGCAGACCTGCTGCTGTTGCTGCTGCTTCATGTCAACATTTACAAATGCAACTTATGGGCGCGCGCGGGTATTATATGTGGGAATAATTGTGCAGGTATAAAATGCCCAGCCAATCTTGTGCAAAAAAACTGGATGGTTGGCTTATACTTATACGCGGGGATATTCGTTTTGTAATTGTTCCTATAATCCACAGCTCTTTTGAATATACACAGCACCACTTATACGATCTTCAGAGACTACGTATCACTTTTATGGATAGTTTTGGATCAAAACAAAAATAACGATTACATACAATATATGAAAGAAAAAACTAAAATCGTAGTTTTTACTAAAACTCATTCAAATCTTGATCGTTATAGACATGATTTTTTGATTAAGTTAGGTGTATGATCAGTAGGTATAATGTGTGTTTGTTATAGATATATAGGATGGCATATTGTATGCGATACGATGAGTGTTTGGTATAGAATGAGGAGTAGAAGTTGCTGCTGTGCGTTCAGAGCACGGCGGGCAGCAGGAAATTAAAATCCTGGAACCGCAACAACCATCATCTCACTACCACTCAACGAAGGCTCAATGGCTTTTGGTTGAGTTCAAGTTGCGGTTTATTCTAGGTCGAGTATCAGCTGCAAACTGTAATATGAAAATCCAATAAAAACAAAATAAAAAAACGGGCCACTAATCTCGAGATTTCAGGCTTATGTGTTCTCATCTCCTTGTTAGCTATATATAAGTACGTGTGGTACACAATGAATGACTTTTGGGAACCAACCAACTCGTTTTTATTATCACAACTGAACTCAAATTAAAAAAAAAAAAGTACAAAAAGTATGTTTTCGTAACGTAATTTTTTCGACAAGAAAAGAATGATTCAACGAAGCGTCCTGTTTCCGTTGAAAATTTAATAATAATAATTAAAACCAAAAGTCATTCTAAATTTGTACTCGGGTGTCTATATATACATATATTGTCCATGATATACAATACCTCCTCCGCCATAGATATCGTCATGATTTTATATGGCGGCGGCGTTGGAGTGCGCGCCTATTGTTTAGTGTGTAATCAGAAAATTGCGCGAAAGTGTGACGTCAGGTCTTTTAAAAACACTCTTTAATCTCGGTAATAAGAAGTCTGGGCAATAAATGAAACTCAAATCTCCAAGGAATAAGAAGAAAAAACAAAATAAACTACTTTTTCGATGATATATTTTAGGGTTTATTTACCGAGTAAATATGTAAAGAAAAATTAGAGAAATATTATAACACAATACATAAACCTGTTTGGTAAAAATGGACGTATCATTGCAGCGAGGCGCAGGGCGCGCAATAATCCTTATCCACTCTTTGAAAAAACTGTGATAAAAATAAACAAACTAAAAAAATATATAGTATTTGACTGCCTGGTGTTTGCTCTGTTGATTTCTTCAATTTTTTTTTTTCTTTACCACGAATTATTACCGAAGTCCTCGAAATCTCCACCCTCTCTAATCATGACTCATTTATTGGGTAAAAATTTGAGAATATATATAAGATCTACGATTTTTTAGAGTATTGATCTCCTGCGTCCAAACCGCAACTTGCGAACTGGCGGTTAAATTATCGTTGTTCGGTTTTATGTATGGCCATTTCAGCACCGAAGCGAAAAGCGCATAAATCAAAATTTCAATCATCGCGCTGAGAGTACAGAAAGCATTGCAGGAAGCGGCAAACCCGAACCAAGGTGAGGTATTATAATTATTCGAAATAGGGGTCAACTAATTTGCTTTTTTACCACACGCTATTTCCAGTTTGCAATAAGTGGCGCGCGTGACAAATTTTTTTACACTCTGATAACCGTAAACTAAATTCATAGGAATCGAAAAACTCCCAAGCTATTTCTCCCAAGGAGAAATCCTCTCTGTTTTTCGATGCTAGAATTGGGGGGTCAGAAAAAATGTTGATTTTCAACATAAATACGTCTGGCAACAGCACCGAGTCTGTTGCGCACTGCTCATGCAATCCAATAAATTAATTTTCCAAAGTGTTTTGTACCGTATTCTGTCGTTCTTTGAACTACGGTACAAGTTTATTGGGGCATCCATATCAGTGCCATCTGTGAACGAATAACCGTACCCCAGAATGTCTTCGTAAGGAGTGTTAGGTTCACATCGGACTGGGTTATCAGAACCGAAAATTTACTCATCCTCAGAAATTTATTTCAGATGTTTTCCTCTATATTTCTTGCTTGCCAATTAAGATCTGCTAGTTTGCGAATGCCGATACATATATCTACAATACTTTACGTACAAAAGAACAAGTCCTTTCATCAGTTCCCATCACAGAAGGAGTATTTATATTTTAGCATATCATAGTTTTTCATATAATTATCGTCAACAATCTATTACGTAATGGCTTTCAGAAGCCACACTCGTATTAACTTCACACCACCTCTGCATTCAATGAAGTAAAGAGTTAATGATTTAAAACCTCTGAGGTACATTTTGCTAGAAAATCTCATTCTCAGTATTCCCATGACAAATGGAATTTTTCAACACCATTGGCGCACACAGAAACTCCTTACAAGCTAACTCTTTGATCTCTTGTTCATTTTTACAAATTATACAAGCTTCTGTTTAATTTTCAATTGGAATTCTATTTCAGTCCATATTATCAACTTACGACCAGTCGTACGGTCAGATTGCCATTGGTTCAGCCTGGCGTTGTGAAGGATTATGGTACAGACCAGCCATGGCTTCTTGCAAGGCTCTAAGACATGCGATGTTTGATTTAAAACCTCCAGCCCTATCTGCCTGAGTTTCGGTTCTAACGTGAGCGACGTAGCCTCGAGATTCCATTTCTTGCCAACTCGGAGGCCGAGGACCTTCCATTTCTTGTTCGATACACTGATAAACAAACACTGGTCCCTCCTCAACTTTTGGCACAGGTAAAAAAGTCTGTTGACCTTGCCTTCCAAATTTAATACCAGAACTAAATTGTGTCACTTTTGTGACAGGAACAACTTTGGCTTCTTCCCTGGTTGCATGTATGGTAGAGGCAAATGTGTCGACGATATTTTTGGCATTGGCTTCTGAGAACATAAGTTCATCTATCAGCGCTTCTTTTTCGCGGATTCTCTTCTTCTTCAATTCAGCTTCTTGTTTTATAAGATCCAGCTTTCGTTCTTCTTCTTGTTGTTTCTCTAGTTCAAGTAATTCTTCAAGCTCGTATTCCTCCCTGCCAATCTTAGATTTACTTTTCAATATTTGTTCTTTATTTGCCTTTTTGTATTGGTCAATCCTCTTATTTGTCTCTATAATATCAATATTATTGACAAGATTGTAAATCAGGCTTTCAATTTCTTCGAGATAATCGTTGTACTCTCGTAGAGTAGCAAAGTCTTCTTCTTTCTTGTTAAAATCCCGCAGAACCTTCTTGCGTATATCAACTTCCTTTTCCACCATAGAATCCTCGAAAAGTTGGACTCTGAAATTGGTTCTGCGCAATGGTATTTGACATTCCGGACAAGCACCAGAACCTGTGGAATAATTCAATTGTTGGGAACAACCTCTTGGAAAATAATATCCAGTTGAGCAAACTGCCCAGGCTATTCTCGTGCAACCACAAAAATGATACGAGAAAGCATTGGGGGTACCATGAACAGTTCATTGATTAGCATTGATAATATAACTGTGCTTACCTTTCAAAAATAATAGATCAACGCAGCTTTCGCACAAAGCGTGACCGCAGACATTAACCATCAATTTCAACGACGGATTTCGATATTTTGTCGTTTTGCAACGGGGACATATTTGGTCGTCCATTATGTTCAAGAATTACTTAAGTTTACTTGTAAAATATAAGGTCAGCTTAACGTAATCTAACCTAACTTAATTCAACCCTCGTGATGGTTTTACTGCACATTGCAATAAACAGAATATTTCACTTTATCGTATCTGACAGACTTTCGAGAACCACGTCGAACACAATTGGATTTTCTATTTATCAAACGATGTAAGAGATCAGAGATTAATTATTTATTAGCACGTAATATAAGAAATTGGGCAACAAAACCGTGAAGAAGCTCCTCACAATTCAACATCGTCGTCACACGAAACGTCATGCACTTTTGAAATGCAGCTTCGAGCAGTTTCGAGCTCTAGCCGATATATATCGAGACGTCGAGTGTTGGAAACATTCCTGACAGAATTATAAGTTGTACCAGAAGCGCTCTGACGTCAGTGCACGGTCGAGCCAGAAAATGTTGCGTTCAATCGTATTAAATCGTGAGTTTGATAACAAATAATTATTTTCATTGGCAATATGCTCTCTCTAGTCGATTTTGCTGAATTTTCGTGTACATAATGTTTCATCTCCATCCACTAGGATCGGCTTAAAACAGTTAACAATTCATCGGTAGATCTGTGCCAATAGAGGATATTTTACCTTTTCGTTAGTTCCTATCTAGTCAAAAAGCAATTCTGTAAATTACATAACAAAATCGGTTGTATACAATTTACAGTACAAATATAACGTCGTTTGTTGCTCACTTATACTACGCATAAAAATCATTACAACGTACTAACCTAACCTCAGTGCTTGCTGCAAACTATTCTACCACTATCGCCAATACGAAAAGTTTTATCATTCTTTCTCGATTGCTGCTCTTGATCCTTCTCGCTAATTACCGTAATTGACAAATCATTACAGGTGGAACCCAACAAGGCCTTGTAGCCTTTGTACGTCAAAATGCCTTGACTCAAGGATCATTTGCACCAGCAGCAACACAAATTAGATCAGTGCAAACTGCGGCAGAGAAAGTCGAAGATTCAGGATCAGCTTTAACAATCAAGAAAGCTAGTAGTCAACCGTACAGCCCGTTCCAGGAGACGAGTAACTGGGCAGAATATGCTTTGGCTCGTTTGGATGACCTATTGAATTGGGGTCGTAAGGGTTCGATATGGCCGCTTACTTTTGGTTTGGCTTGTTGCGCCGTCGAAATGATGCACATTGCTGCCCCTCGATATGATATGGACAGATTTGGAGTAGTATTCAGAGCCTCACCAAGACAGGCTGATGTTATGATTGTAGCAGGAACAGTAACAAACAAAATGGCGCCGGCGTTGAGGAAAGTTTACGACCAAATGCTAGAACCTCGATGGGTTATATCCATGGGTAGCTGCGCTAACGGAGGTGGATATTATCACTACAGTTATGCCGTAGTAAGAGGTTGCGACAGATTAGTTCCAGTTGACATATACGTACCTGGTGAGTTAATGAGACATTTTATTCTATTAGTTGTTTTGTGACTTAGAAAACTTGGGTTGATTAAATTATGGTCTTCAAATTTTCCAGGATGTCCCCCAACGGCAGAGGCTCTGTTATACGGCATTCTGCAATTACAGAAGAAAGTAAAGCGTATGAAGACTCTGCAAGTCTGGTACAGGAAGTAAATTTATGTGACTCAGATGATAATGCATAGTAAAAAATATACTGTAAATAAATTATTATGAAATAAACTGGAAATAAGATTAAACAACAGTCGTAGATGCTACTATATAATCCTGTTAAAGTTTGCAAATTGAAATTGGTTGTATACAGCTTTGAGGTAAACACTAATTGAATTCCTCATGTTAGAAAAAAAAACAAGTGGAACATAAAATAAAAACTATATTCCAAAATAACTAGAATTGGTTTTATTGAAAAAATAAATATCTGTTATCAATATACGTACGCGGGAAGTGAGCTGCGCAAAATTAGCATATGTGTGAAATGAAATACAAAGCAAAGACAGAGTGCAGAAGAGAATATACATCGGTAATTGTTGGTCCCCGTCCAGCGCGACCATATCTAGTGGGTACATAGGCGAAGAGCGGCACAGAACTTTTTCGCCTACAACTGGGACTTGATATTTACATGAACAACTGAATTCACCAAAACAAGACCATTGACAAGGAAGGACAAACTCTGAGTAAAACGAACTCTTTCGAGTAGTGTGTTACCTTTTTTTCTGATATTTAAAAAATACATACATTTGTGGTAAAACAGCCTGTACAAGATTTTAAGAGTTTCTGGTATTGCAATCTCTCTAACTTTCCAGTCTCTCCCGCACACTCGTTAATTACATTAGCCTATGTGTAATCTAAACCCAAGCATCTTTCGTCCAGCTTGATTCGAGATTACAAGAACTACATTTTTATATACAAGCGCATCCTAAACAACCATAACTTCAATATATGATCTTTCATACTCCCCAGATTTTGTATCGATTTATCTCTCTCACATAGATTCTCTATACATGTACAATAGCACACTCCCGGGATGCTTACAAGTATCTTAAGTTTAATATTCCATACGGCCAATTCTAAGAGTACGATCAGAGATAGAGTGTCCGAATACCTCTTAACACAGGACATAATTCCAATTAAAATATTTGAGAATATTCACCATTATTAGTATGGCAGCATTACCGAGTAAAGCTATCAATTAAGAAATCATCCACTAGTTTAATCTCTGGAAATAGTCCATTGATCCTTTAACAATATCCACATCTTGATCTCGCAAGTATTTTTCATCAGATCTTATCTGAGATATAAAGACAGATGAAGAATACAGTCCGGTAGAGATGCTACAACGATTAGCTATAGAGAGAAAAATCAATTTTGATTGAATCATGAAACATAGGCAATGATAAGACGATATCACGTGAATAAATTTGTGAAATTTCAGTCCCAGGTTTATTTATTCTAGGCAGCACTCTTCCTCTCACGACACACTTAGTCAATGCTTATAAATACTACTCGATATAATAATTCTTTGAAATTATTATTTTACGTCTCCTCGCTTCATTGTATCTTGTAAATTTAATAATTAAATTATGTACAAGACGCTGGGGTAACTTAAACTGTAAAAAAATTGACGTTACTGCCATTAATAAGTTTAAGTTACCGAGCGCTAAGGCCCCTGCAGCTCTATATATGTCATGTTAATTCTTCATAACTTTTAATATTTATATTACCTTTACGATCCTTATAATTAAATTATGTAATTATTATTATTTTTTTTTTGCGTTTTACTCTGATATTACGATACAAGGTGTACCAAAAAAGAAAACCAACCCATAATTATGTTTAGTAATTAAAATCATACATTATTTATTCAATTTAAATATATATATATGTAAAATACTTTCGATCACTTTTTTGGCATACCCTGTATTTTGTTTTACGCACAACTTTATTACTACTGTACACCGTTGTATGTCGCGTCGCTTGCCTATACCCCGTCGCTTATTACCTTACTTCTTTTAATTAACTTTAATTAAATTTGTACGTTTTACACACACACCCACCAGTTCCACACACTTCCGTGCAATTAAAATAGCTTGTATCCATCAAATGCATTTGTTGTCGAATGTCGAATTTCTATAATCACCAAAGAATGATCACTAGTCTTCTGGACAGCAAGGAAAGCCAATGATGAGCGCCAAGTTACCATTCGAAATGCTCATTGTTCCAAGAGTTAATAAATTATCAATGAGATTTGAAGAATCAAAATGTACTAGTAGAGCTACATCGAAGGTGCTGGTTTTCTTTTTCCTTCTAGAAACTAGAATACGTTTTACATGGATACAAGTAATCGCCAAGAAGATATCATGCTGAAACCAATGCTAATCGTTTAAAGCAATGAAATTATTCAAATCAGTCGAGGGCATATAATCGTAGAGTTTGATCATACCAGCATATAATTTCAAATTAAAAACCGTTCAATTAGAATGAAAAAAAAAGAAAGAGAATACCTAAGTTATACTATATATATATGAATTCTGATATACTTGACCTCTTACAATACTGGAAAAGCAATGACGAATAAAGATTACTTTCAAGAGGTAATGTCAAGATAATGTGAAAAAATTCTAACAATGTCGACAATAAAGTTATGGATAATCAAAATACACAGCAAGAGCAATCTAGTTAAGACTTCAACGTTTAAAAGTGCGCGTACAGCCTGAGTAACTTCAAGATTAACTCATGGATGAATGGCATCCAGTTTCGTCGAAAGTAACCTTTGGAAGGGTGCTTACGCAGCTTTGAGTTTAATCTTAAAAGTAAACTTGATTTCTCTGTGTCTTCACATACGTATTTTACCTTGGGCCTATTTTCTTTTTTTGTTCGTTCGATAACCGCATCACAATTTAACGCACCTCGAAAATAGGTTTCTCAATCACTTCAAAAGTCTCGGGGCAATTAAGGCCAGCGATCATAGCAAATTAAGTAAATCGTGTTTAGTTTTGTAGGTTTGGTTAGAGAACACCCTGCGACGTAGATGGAGGTGGATTGCTTGGTAGCTGGGGAATAGGTCCTTCGGTCCACTGAATGAGCGTATGCTCACCCATTTGTGTACTTTGAAAATGGTCTTTTAAAAGCATTTGTGAAAAGTTGCAGTGCATTTGATATGCTTCACTTTCACGATTTGGGTCACCGCATATTCTGTAGAGATCTGTAAGATTAATAATTTCTAATTAGAAGTGAATGAATGAATGAACCAACAAAATTATCTGCAAATATCGAGAGACGAAATAGGATTTCAATTTTGGAGAGGAAATATGAATTTTGAATATATTTTTCAGGCTATTTACCTTTAAGAATTGCACTCGCCCAGAGTTGCACGTGTACATCTGGTATCTTTGAAGCCAGTTGCATAGCGGGTGTAACCATATTCATAGATTCTCGACTATTTCCAAGAGAGAGAAATATGTGACCCAGGAGTACTAAGCTACACGACGTTAATCGATTTAGATCTTCCGAGTTTGCCATTTTCAACGTCTCTCGAAGATATCTTCTAACGGAGTAAAACGTATATCCGGTGATAAGTAAGGCGTTAGGCAAAGACAACTAATGATCACTAAGACTTTTCATATTTCAAACAATGCTTACTTGGCCTCATTATATCTCGCACCGAAAAAGGCTTGGAGTCCTTGAACATAGTACGCCGCCGCTCGTAACGAGTGGGAATGTGACGGTAAAGATTCTGGGTTTATCCTTTCGAGAAGGGCTCCTAATTCGGCATCCCTTTTGGTTCTGAGATAAACTATTGCTAAATTTAAATTTGCAAAGGTCCACAGTTCACTTTCTTGCGAGGTCTGTAAAGATCATCAAAATAATTAATCTATAACAGTAACGATACTTATTTTCATAGAAAGAATCTTGTACGAACCATTAAACGATAACTAGGAGATGATTCACAGTTATAACAGAGAGTATTCGGAAACAAAAAAAATAAATAGTCTATTTTTGTCACTCACTCTAAGAGCAGCGGTGAATTGGGCCTCTGCAGCTTCCATGCAATTCATGGACATAGCATAGAGTCCTAAGAGTGCGTGTAACTGCGGCTTATGACTCTGTAAAAGACGTGGCTGTCGCCTGCAGAGTTGACAAGCTTGAGATATTTCTGCAAGGGCTAAGCTTTTATTACCCATTACGAGTCGACACATTACTATGTGTTCCAGTAGCATCAGTTGGAACACAGATAGAATTGGCTTGTTATCAACAACTGTAAAACGAAATCGTATGAAAAAAATGAGTAAATTCAGTTATTGGAAGAAGTCAATCAATTAATAAAAGTTTTGAATACTTGCACAAGCGAACCACTTACTTTTGAGTTTTTCAATCTGCGTAAGAGCTTTGTCAGTGTATTTTTGTGCCTTATCCATATACCCAGCTTGCATCGAGTGCATCACCGTCACCAGGTAAACCAAAACGTATAAGTGTTCTTTGGGCATCCATACAAACATGTCTCCAAGGTTAGAACCGGTAACTATTTCATCAGAAGGCCAACTTGGTGACATTATTGTTTGTATACTTTGTTGTAACTGCTTTAGGCAAGGTTTCACACTTTTCACCTGTTGAAAATAAAAGCCAAAATATATTAATCAACTTGAGAGATTAATGTGATTGGCTTTACAGAGGACACTGAAGATTTGCGTCAATTATCGTTCTTTTATTGCCATTGGAAGATAAAACCTATTTTAAATAAAATCAAGCATTTCGTTTTTCGGTTCTGTACACATACCTGGCCAGCCATGAGAAAATGACAGACTTGAAGCACTAGAAAGTATACTTTGAGGTATTCTTTTTGGTGCGGACTACCCTGCCAAGTTTCAACAAGATGTCCAGCTTGATTGAGAAGTGGATGAACCTCGGTGAATTTTTTGTCTATTAATAAAAGCATCCCCCGACTCAATATAAACAAAACACGTGTGTAACTAGCTTTACTCATGTGAGAATAGTCAACTCCGACGCCAAGCAAACTGCTTGCGACATCAAAGTCTTTTTCAGATGCGTGGATTTGCTAGAAAATTAAATCAATATCGTTACATTTAAACATCTTTGATACTTTTGGTTTTTTACAAATTATTTATTCATTTTCTTCACTCACGGCGAGCTGAAAGATGAGCCTACAATGCCAGTAGACATTGTGCTGTGATAGTTCTATAGCTTTCCTTAAAATTGGTTGGCTCAGATTTGGTTGTTGCTGCTGTTCATACAATTCGGCAACCACACTTGCTGCTTCAAATCTAACGTCGTCAAAAGCATTGATATTCTGGCTTAACATCCACTGAAAATAAACAAAGAAACCAATCATTGATACCTAGCACGAAAGAGAAATTGTGATGATCAAGTAATTTATGAATGAGATGGCCTCCTAAGTCGAATTAGATTCGATAACAGCGTCAAACATTTTTGTCAAAAGACGCATGTATTTGATGCAAATCTTGAGATTTATTACAACAATAAAAATGCTATAATTGTATTGTAAACAAATACCAGATTTCATACGTCAAAATGATTCATCTTTGAGCGTCAATACCTAGGGAATGATGTTACGCATACAGAAACCAATTTGTAGATGATAGCTTTTACAGCTGCTTTCATTTCATGTGAAAGTGTTTTAATTAGGGGGTGTGCCTTTGAAAATGGAGACAGGTTAGGATAGTTAAAAAGAGCGAACAAAAAAAGAAGCGTTGAGATAGTTTGGGAAGTGCAATAAACGAATGTATGAAGAAAGGTAGAGGAATGATATAGGTGAAATGTCATAAAATCGAATACGTACCGCTTGTTCGAGGTGGGTTCGCGCCAGGTCAATGTTTTTGGTGTACGTGAGTAGGATGTTGCCCAGTTGTAAATGTGTCCTAGCTTCAACCCTGGGCGGTGGTTTGAAGTTAAAAACAGCCTGCAGACACTGAATGCACGATTTTATGTTCGGCGGGCTGGAAGTACGAAAGTTTTCGGCTAAACCCAACAACGAAAGATACCAAGCGTCCTGCGGAGACGCCATTTTGACATTTCTCCGAGAGCGCCCAGGTTATAAAACAACGAGTTTTCAGACTGTTTCACTATTTTTCACAGAAGATGTTACATCTACGACTTTAGCTTTACTTAAAACACAACAATTAGTCACATTTATATTCCTCGATTCATTACTTCAACGTTAAAATCGCTGTATTGCGTAATATTTACGTTCCGTGTTAGACGCATAGTTTCCTGGTGGAGACGCCACTGCATACTCGTCAGTTTTCCCAACATATAACATTTCTCTAGGGAAGGCGTCGGGAATTTCATTACCATACCGGCAAGTAAGTACTGCTGAGACAAATTCAAATATGAAATGAATCAGGTACGCTGAAAAATATGTGCTATTGCTTAAAAAGTATGAATAACATAAATAAATCCAATCATTTTTATTTGCTAAGTTGTACAAAAAATGTAACGTATAAAATTGTTCGATCCGTTGTGCAAATTTTTGTACTGATAGATTTCTCCAAAGTTTCGAATACCGATTTGAGAGACCCTTCACATTCGACAAGAGAAATTCAATTCTAAATCTTCGAATTTGATTAATTCCAGGAGCACTTCACCCGCATTGCACCCAAATGCACTTAGGCTTGGTTACCTGAGCGAATAGTAATTTACGAGCAAGATATTCTTCTTGTGAATTTGGAAATTTGAAATCAAAGGATTCGCGAGGATTTGTAATCACTCTATCAACCAAACTTCCTACTATTCCAGGTCTTGAAGAATTTCTAGCAAACAAATAATTTACAACGCCAGAAGGAAACCCAGACGATGTTAACATATCACAATATCCTACAAATACAGAGTCACATCCAGTATCTGATGCAACGATAACAGTGTTGCCTGTTACAGCTGCAATGATTAATTTTGTGAATAACATCGTTTGACTGGCTGAAAAAATAAAAACAACACCTGAAGGCTCCTGCGTAGTCAAAATCTCGGCATCGCCATCTCGAACAATTGATATTGAGTGTCCAAATTCGTTGGGCAGACTAAGTAATTCTAACACCAGATCTGCAAGTTCCAATTCCCTAAAAAAATTATTAATTTTTGTACTATTGTATTTCATTGAGCACATAAAAAATATTTGTATGTGTATTGCAAAGACGTTATGAGGTCTGAGTGTAATTATTGATGGATAGCAATTTTAATAACTTAGCCTCACCCATTAGCACGAAGTCTTTGCGCGAAACATCTGATAACTTTCACTCTTTTGCTCAATTTCATAGATTGCCAAGATTTTAAACCCTCACGTGCTGCCCTGACACAGCGGGTAAAATCTCTCCTAGAAATACAAACGCAAAGATAACAATACATGCATAACTACTCATAATGGCTTTGATCTAAGTCCAGTATTCATTACTCAGTAGCTTCAGCATGTGTGACTCCAGCTTTATTAGTCCAATATGTTCTTTTAACCGGATCATGCCACTTCCCTCCATAAAAGAGATCGAACGTTTTAGTTGCCATTGGACATTCGTCATTAATATTATCATACTCCAGATCCCACGTCCACTGTCTTCCAGCGTCATACGGAGGTAGAACATAAAATATCGAATGTAATCCAGGACTGAGTTGCCCATGAGTGTTTATCCAAACCGTTTCTTGCTATAATTCAAATAGTAAAGACAGACATAATGTATCTGGAAGATAATTAGCGTGATTAATGTGATACCAAGTTCTTGCGTAACCACATTTGTACCTCTATATTTGCAGCTAATTTTTTAGCAGCAATAAGGTTCTCAGACCACACCGAAACAGTCCTCAGTTTATGTTTTTGACCATTCAAATTTCC
This sequence comes from Athalia circularis, assembly GCA_963978495.1. Lineage (NCBI taxonomy): Eukaryota > Metazoa > Arthropoda > Insecta > Hymenoptera > Athaliidae > Athalia > Athalia circularis. The sequence continues at coordinate 24,259,853 of OZ021702.1, forward strand.
TATCACTTCTGCAATGGTACGAAACAAGTACAGGCTGGATAGTACCATATCTAGAGGCGGAGTATGTTTTTGGAAGTCATGCTTTTGCAACGTGGAAAGAAACTGTTCCTTAATTGCTTCCTGGACCAAAAACTTGGTCACTCTGAAGTGATTGTTACAGTGAAATCTTATAATTGCGTCGACAGCTGCGTCTAAGTCAGAGTCTGCCATGATAACGATCGCAGAATGCTTATCTATCATTGATATATTACATTAGTTTTCATAGGATGATCCTGCATTATTCGGTAAGAAAAAAAAGACGCACCATGAGCAGGAATGTTAATAACAAACGACTCTGCAGAAGATGATGAATTGTTTTTTGGATACCTATATCGGATGAAATATATTGATCGTCAAAAATTCCTCAACTCTGGAAAAATGTTGTAAAAGGACAGGTCTTTTCACAACTTTTTTTATAATGAGTAGCTACCCAATTTGGTCCTGTAGCATGAACCAAACATTTTGCCAGGTATCACACTTACTAGTTGTCTCAGTTCGGGCAATTAGTCCAAATATTTGATAAAACATTTGTCCTGGATCTACTGGCAAAACCACTGTAATGGGATAAAACATTGCATTCATAGTCATTAATACATAATAATGAGTTCTATTATCTTCTCCAACAAGTTGCTCGATGCAAACATCAAACGTGTATTCAATTGAATTTATTCTAGATCACCCCAAAGTATCTTGACATAATTCTCAATCGCTCTACAAGCCATTAGTTTAGTTTGGTCGATTACAATGATCTGTGAAGAGTTTACCCTCTCATTCTATGTACTTACCAGGAATGTGATTTGGTTTATGCTCATAATAAGATCTATAATAATCACAATATGCCAACAGTGTATCGACGCCGGACAGATCATTGGTGAAGCTGAATAGCTTTGTTAAGATTGATCGATGACACTCTATTAGATGCCTAAATGATGAAATCCTGTAACCCAAATAAAAATTACTATGACGTCTGTATGATGAATAGCTATCGTGTGTGGAAAATATGTGGTAACCATGTAGAATAACTCAAATAGCCAGTAGATCCATCCTCAGGCCGCCATTTAAGAACAGATATCTTCTCGTTCCTTGCCTGAAAATGCAACACATGTTGATCATAGTTGCATATAATGGTGGATTAGAATTGTTTAGATAAATTGTAAATTTACATTATTAGCTCTCACAATCTTAAGATCATCCCTAAATTGTTCAAAGGTGTACTCGCAGTGATACTCCATTTCTTCATAGAGCGAAGAAACTTTTTGGCCGATCGTTTTCCAATCAAAACTAAGGTGAGACTCCATTTATGCCAAAGACGTACACGTCCCGTGCAGTACTGGGTTCTACCAGTCCTTATCAGTCCTTATTCTGTGGTACTGGTCCCGCAGAGATTAGGGTAATCTCTGGGTCCCGTGTTAAATTTTTGGCCTATGTTTTGCGCGCCACCTACGCTAGATCCCACTCTTTTTCGAACTAAACTGCCAAATGGCGACGATAGATTACCCGCTAACATTTGAATTCTACTAAGCGCATGGTCTGTTTGTTGTAAAGTATTTAAAATTACCGTAGACGGATGAAGAAAAAATTACAAGTGAAATTTTTATCAAATGTGCAAGTTTATTGAAATTTTTGTAAGCCGATCGACGTTTACAAGTGTAATCTAATATACATGATTGTGTAATTATACATCAGCTAAATGATATGTCATCTCAGAATGTTCATCAGTACATTCAATCCTTAGCAATGATCAATCAATATTTTTTTAATTCTTCACAATATTGCATGTGTACACTTTTTTGCCAGCAAACTGCGGTCAATATATAATTCCAATATTTTCTATAATTATTACGCGTACATTAAACAGCTCCAATGTAATTCAAGACGCCACATTCGAACTGCACGACAAGTTACAGCACTCTGTACAACAAAATCATTGTGCATGTATTTTCTTTGGCGAGTCTCATATCTGAGCACTTCATAAATTTTTTAGCTGTCTGTTTCTTAGATCGATACATCTGAAACTCAAAATGGAATATTTATGGATGTAATATTCTTCTCCGCTACATAGACAGAATACATACCAAACTCTGGGATTTATGATTTAAATCTTGAACCATCAAATAATGTTCCATTCCTGGACAGGCACAGCGCAAGCCTGATCTTTCGTCATTACAAACTAACAAACTTAATCTATGTAATAATGCTAATTGAACTATATTCGCTTAGTCACTGAATAATAAAGTATTAATAATCACTTAAAGTACTTTATGTTAGGTATCTTCTATATTATTTTCTAAAGAGTTAGTTCAGTTAATCTAAGTACTATATAATGTTACACAAACTACTGACTTACTAGTAGACTAACTTATAAACTGAAATTCAAGATTCTTGCTCTAATTTTACAATCGCTTACAAATAATTTAATGCTATTTACTGGTCAAGATTATATATTAATTATAAATGTAATGTACTCACAAAGATGTTTTCTGAAGTTGCTAAGAATTCACCAAATTCAGTAACAAAAATCCGCACCTTTCACATTGAGAGTTTGGATGGGAAGAACGAAATATGGCAGCGCAAGCGAAGGCGTCGGTGTCATGGCGGATCTCCCACTCCGCCGACCAGCCGAATTTCAGCGCCACCAACCTTAAATCCCACTTTCAGTAGGAACTAAAACGTAGGTACAAGCCGCCCATAAGAACGTTTACGCCTCTGATTTATGCGTCGTCATTGACCAAAGATCCTTTGAAATCTTCAGTCAACTGCGTCGTTCTGCGGCGAATAGCTGCGGTAGCAGCTGCGCAGCAGCCGCACATAGCCGCAGCAGTCGCAGCCACTGATATATTATCATTGAGAATAGAATTATATATCAGTGGTCGCAGCTGATCACCGAAACAAACGCGCCTTGCTTACGATTGGTCAATGCATGCTACCGCAGCTATTCGCCGCGTTGAGTGTAGATAGGGTATCGCCGCAGAACGACGCATAAATGGAGTCTTACCTGAAATCTGTAGCGGCGTAAATACATAATGCGTGCATTTCACTTCCCCCCTCTCTTCACCCAGAGGTGAAATGTCTGATCCCGATGAGCAGCTGTATGAAATCGCGCCCTGTCGCAAACAGGTTTGCCGGTTTTTTAAATCCGACGAATCGCTCGCCGCGCACCTGACAGTCGCCGTTTACATTTGCTGACGAACTGACCTGCATTTAAACAAGTTGAATTGCACTACCTGCACATTCAAAATTATAAAAATGATGTACAAATTTGCTATTTTTTCATTTTGTTTCTGTGTCACGTTACAAAATATAAGTTCGTTGGCGGAAATGAAATCGGAACAAACCACTACAAATACTGCACTCGCAAAATTAGTAAAAATGTTTTCTAAACCAGGCGCATTCAAACAGGTAAGTGATTAGGAAATATTACAAGAGCACCAGCTGTTTGAAATACTGCAATCTGATTAGTTCTTGTTCAGTCTTTGCAAAATTAATTAATGATCCTTTTTGAAACACTTTGAGAGTTGATTGTTCATATAAGCGACTGAATATAGCTTGAAAATAAAAACATTCAGACTCATCTGTTTTAATGATTTGAATTTCAATAAATAGATTTTACAATTTTTTTACTGATCCAACAGCTGTAATAATTATGTTTAGATGAATACACTCCTTGGTGAGAGTTCCAGCGAGGAGACTTCCACATCTTGTCCACCGGGTGAAGATGGTCTAGAATGTCGAAGAGCCGAGGCACGAAGATCTGTGGATTGTCCCCATGGTAAGATAAAACTTACATCACACAATCATCACACTTGCAATCGAAAAGCATTTTGAGCATCCATATCTGTAACAATATCTCTAATGAAAAATAGGTTTCGGAAGCCAGAAACGTTGAAAATACTGCAAAAAAAAAATCAGGAAGTTGACAAAATTCTACATAGTTCAAACAAGTGAACACGCTCTCTTGTTCTCTCTATCTATTAATGAGTTGAACGAAATTATTATTTAATGAAATCTGTAGGCACACATGGAATGAAACATCAGGTGAATGAAACCTGCAGTGAAGGGGGTTATTGCATAAGTTTATGAAGAGCAGCAATTAAATCTTCACGGCTCTCGCACCTAGTCGCGTTACCTATTGGGTTGTGTATGAAATGCATTCTATAACTTTGGAGTCAACAATGGCCCGACCTTGACAATAGCCACTCCCACACGAGTGCAACATTAACCACAGTAACAAAAATAGCGTATGGAATTACATACATGTATGTTACGGAGATCGTGTACAATATACATTTGCGAGTAGATGAAACAATAACAAAAATATTTGTTTTCAATAACAAATGACAATATTTAGAATTGATGATCATTGACACATCGCTAATGATTTTTAAATAGTTTAAATATTTAATCAGTCTAACACTTTTGGTGTAAAATGACTAAATAAACAGAACTTTTATCCATGAGATTGTCTGACTAAATGTTCTAAGAAAATCTGTTTCAAGATTTGAACCAATCTTGCTGCATTATGTCACAGGATAACACGACAAAAGATTTGGAGTCAGAACGAACTAATATATAACATCCAAGTGAATTCCATTGAATCATTAAATGCCATAGGGTATAATGTTTTAAGAAAGCTGGAAGTTTTCGGTACTTGGAGAAAGTTGAAAAATTCATAATATTAAATCTGTAAGTGAAACACTCCATTGTGACAAATTTAATTTCCATAAAAGAAGTATAAGGTGTACCTCGATTTACGGTGTCGCTAAAATATTATACTCATACCTACGATCAGAGGATGCTAATGTGCATTTTTTATTTTTACTATTATTTTTATCACTTACTTATTGATTCTAAACATGTATTCAATTTCTGTTGCAGGAGATTGTTACTGTGGTAATTGCGCAATTGCTGGGCCTCATATGTGGTCTACATGCTGCCGCGAAAGTTTGAAATGCTGTTCTCATTTGGCAGCAGCATGTAGGACCTGTGATCATCCCTCTCTGTACCCGTTCTGTGCCAAACATTTCAAAAAGTGTATAAATCACATGAATGAAAAAAAACAGAAGTAAATCTGACAATCGATCATTCAGTTTTACTATAGTTCGCATTTGAATTGCATTCGGTTCAAGAATGTGTATTACAATTCAGAAACAGACATGATCTTTGGATGTATCGTGAAGTTGGTTTACCTATATGAAGTTGAGAAAATAGAATTCCTTGCCATATTTGACACTCCATATTACATTACTAACTTTGGGTTCAACCACTTTGTAATTGCCCAAGTAGGCGTTTACTAAATTAGAAGTTAAACTGGTTACGACTATAAACATTGCCCTGTAGAGAAGTTTGTACGATTGAACCAGGTGATCAACATTTTCTACTTTAGTATACGTGATATCATAGCCAGCATATGATTGGCTTAGAAAAAAAAGTACCATCAGTTTTATTTTGGGTTATGATGATTATTATTTTCTAATAAATAAAATACGTTGGGTTTTCAAAGGGGATGACCATAGGGAACTTGTTCATAGGCTGTCCAAATACCTAACTATAAGTAATAAAAGAAATGTTCTGATCTATGGGTAGTAAACTGTAGACATTGTACCTTGTGTAATATTATAAATATGCATAGTTATGAATAATATATTAAACTAAAAAAAGAAGTAAAAGTTTATAAATAAATACCAATGTTTAAATACAATCATTGACAAGCTTTATTTGTTTACCTTTCGTAATAATTAGTTAATTAACTGTTAATTCTATTGACGGGGTAAAATGGGTTCGTGTTGATGAAGAAGCTGAGCACAAATTTACAAAATACAGTCAGATGTAATCCCAATGGGTGTAATGATGGAATTCTCCTCCAGCAAATCTTTCATTTTTCAAAAGTGCCTTACGCAAAAAGAATATCTACAATTTGTTGTTACACAGCTAGCGAGGAAATTTGAAATTTCACACTAACTGTAATTTGTACAATGGCCAAAACACAGGTATAAATACTAAAACATTTAGTCCCTTGAAGTCTGTTCACTTAACTGCTTGATTGTAGACTTAATAGACTTAATCCATAATTTATCAAGAATTTGTCAATTCACCTAACGTTCATTTTCCAATAAATTTTGGCGTAAAAAAATTTCAGCCCTAGCAGATTTAGCACCATATACAGACCCAATGGACGATAATATCTAATAATAGTTATTGGATACAGAATAAATGAATGAATTGGAAAAGTTTTGCTCCGTTAGTTTGTAGCGGCACAATATTTTACTGTCGGACTAATTAAGTCATTGGCGTTCATAATTTTGTGTTCACTAAAGAAAGTAGGTAAAATAATACCGACTCCATATTTATTAACTCTACACTTTGGATGAGACATTTCTGCTAAAAAAACAAAATGGTAAAATAAAGATAATTGAAAATTTGTTAAAGAACGAGTAAAGCTCGACAGTTGAATCTGTTAGCCATCTAGGAGCGCAATTGAAATGTTAAAAATTCTTGCTACGCTTCTTACATTACGAAAAGCAACATATATATTATGATCCATAAAAAAGTGAGCAACCATCTCGCGGAAAATTTATTCCTCTATTTACTTTTATATATATATGTATATATATATTTTTTTTCTTGTTTTCAGAGCGTCAAAAGCTTTTGTAGGAATATGAAAAGTAAAGATAAAAATCGATAGATATGAAATTAAAAAAAAAAAGATTTCAGAGAAAAAAAAACATCTCGACATGTCAGTTTATTATACAAAACACAGAGATCTATTATGCGATCATAGATTATGGTGTATATTTACTTATGAGTTGAAATCTATTGTGTATTACAAAGAGGGACAATTACGCTATTTTATTTATTATATACCAAGAAATATGGAGACTATAGTATATTTATTTACTGAATCGGACATGAACGGCTATTATCAAATGATGAATGAGTGTCGATGAACTCAGGTTTAAAACAGAGGCCAAGGCTATAATACAGGGAAAATGCCGGTCTGTTTTAAATGACGATGATTACAATACCAATAAAAAAAAAGCCAAATTGTGTCGAGCTTTAATGAATTACACTAATTTTGAAACAAAAAAAAGGTCTTACATAAAATAGTGGAATCCCAAATTATGCTAAAGAGTAATGGTCAATTTCATCTCCGAATATGATTTTAATGATTTTCAGTTCACGAGCAGTAAACACAGTTTCCAGCAATCTCCCCAAGTATTATTTTTTGAATTTCAGATATTCAACTAGGAATTACCGGTATTATTAGAATTGCTTACTTTGTGCACGCGCAAACAATATCACTTTTGAAAACCTGTTAATGTAAAAAATGATCTTAATGATCCAATAATAGAGCTGGCCTTCTCGAAAGTAATGAATTTTTATCTAGAATTCAAAGATGTTAAGTTTTGTTTAAAAATACTCACAGTTTGGAGGAAACAATAGATATACACAGAGTACAGGTACCGCCGCTGACGTAACTGAAACCAGCGACCAAGACTGTCTTAATCCTAAAAGTCTAGAAAGATTTTTGTTTGCTTATTCAGTTACTCGATTGTTTTTAATTATTATATAACACTTATTACTGCCTTAAGACCTTTACAAATGTTCATTATAGCTATCAATTATTATATTCACTCGAGCGCTCATATTATGCACTCCCGAATCTTTTAGTTAGTTTTTGTCTTGATTAGTTCATTTTCGTTTTTTTTTTGTTTTTTTTTAGTATTTTTTATTTATTTTTTTGTTCGAATTTATATTCCACATTGAAGGTAAATAAGGAGAAAAAACAGAAGAAATTACCGATGGCGTTTATCAAAAAACCTGGTTCTTGGTGTTCGTCAAAACATTCATACATGTTTGCCGATTGTTACGAATTAGAATGTACAATTCCACGAATTATTTGATATCTCACATCAAAATAGCAAAGAATGACAAAAATTAGGTAAATTCAATTTTTGCAACAATCACCAACGATACCGATTTAATTATTTTACAAAAATTTATCAGATTCATTCTTAAACTACAATATGTTTATTATCTTTCATTCAATTGTATCATATATCTGTGTTAACGTTTGTCGATCATCAATATGAAGTCAAATATCAATATTCAATATTGAATTATACTGGACTATGATACGACACTTGTAATGACAAAAAAACATAATAATAATAATAATAATAATAATAATAATAATAATATATCTACACTTTCTCGAACCAATAATTATTGGATTGATTATTGTGTTTATTCAATGACCACTTAGTAACGTAAAGTTTCCATGCTTGAAGATTCAGTTTTGTTAATGACGATAATCCATGTTACAATAAATAAACAGATATATTCATGTCAAATGAGAGAACATTTATGGATTGATTGTTTGGATCATTAAACTTTTTGATATTTTTAATCCATTAAACATTACCAACTGTAACATTTTCATGTTTTCATTCTTGTTCCTTTCTTCTGTTGCTTTGTTTTTTGTTTTTTTTTTTTTTTTTAACGATACATTGATTTCTTTTAATTAATTATACTTTATGAAACACTGCAATGTCGATTGGTTATCAATATTCAGTATTGACTATAATATTTGTACGATCCAGTTATCTTTAATTTAAAAGAAGTCACGTACATATTTATCATTCATCATCGTTTTTATTCCTTTAATTATTATTCATTAGTTTCATTTTTTTAGACTATTTATTTTCATTTAGCTTTTCACTGGTTGCGTTTAAACGCGTTCGGTTACGTTTTCCAGTTATGTGGGTGAGCCCGTGGCGGAGCCTGACTACTTTGAGCCTGAGATGCTTGAGATGGGATCATATCCAGTAAATATTGACGTTGAAGATCAGCTGCCTGTCTTTGGAGTTCGACAAGCCCTTTACCACCCGTTGCCTGTGCCATTGCCAACTGATAAGGGTACAGTATAGGGTTAAAAGCCGGCAACAAATGAGCAGGCAACGGCTGATGAGGAGGCAGTCCAGGGACTTGATTTTTTGTAAGTTCTGTAGAAAATAAAATTCATTGAGCAAAGGGGAATCGAAGTTCAAGCACGACAATTAAAAATAGGATCGAGAAAGTACGATGAGAAAAATCACTACAAACCGAATTGATAGAGAGAAATTACCTGTGACATAGAGAGTGAAATACGAAAAAGAAAAGAAAATTATAGAAAACTCACCTCTGAGTAGTTGCTGGTGCAACGCAGCTGCCGCTGCTGCGTGATGTGGACTGAATTTCCCACTCTCCGCTAGTTTTGCTAGTGGGTGTTCTTGTAGTTTAGGTGTCGGAGGTGTTGGCGCCGGTGCCGGAGCTTGCGGTACTGGCTGAGGTGCCGGAGGAGTAGCCACTCTCCTTGTGGGTGTCGATGCCTTTGGAACTGGCTTTGGAGGAGGATCCGGACTTGGACACGCTGCTTGTGCCAATCGTTGCTCTATCTCCTGCTCCTGTTGTAATGCTTTCACAAATGCTGTTTTTAATCTGTCGATCAAAAATTTCACAATAAAAATAACGCTCCTAAAAGATTCCTTGAATAACATATGACTGGGGTCACTGTTTCTAGTACACACCGGTTAGTATGTTCAGCTTTAAGGGCTTTCTTCACATTAGTCGTTACGCAATGTTCGCATATGACTCGAGGATCGCGACCAGCCGGAGGTCGTTGAAACGTTGCATGTTGACCCCTTGGTCCTTCTTTTTTGCCACCACCCGCAGATTTTTCCCACTTCCAAACAGGTGTGAAATCAGTCTTGCATTGAGTACACTCGAATGGTTCTGGAGGTGGAGGTATAGCTGGTTCTTTTGTTATAAAGTCGACTACATGTTCCAAACCAACCAGATAAATAAATTCTGTATTGGAGGGGTTCGGCACAAAATGCATTTCTGGTGGTGGCGGCTTTGGCGGTGGAATTTGTAGAAGAGTCTTTTCTAACTGCTTACGCAAAGCCAATTTAGCAGCTGCTTGGCGCTGAGCAGGAGTTTGATTATCTTCTCGTGTTCTTTCCTAATTATAACAGAAATACAAAGAATATTTAACGACTAGATTATACTATTATAACCAATCAATTAACTACGTTCACAACGCACGACATTATCAATTTGGTTTACACGTTACTAACTAAAAAGGTATAGCAATTTGATAACTCAATAATTTACCACTACAGTTGGAAGATTTTGGTTATCAAACTCATCGATTATCAATAAAAGGGATGAATCAAATGGTTTTCTGCTCATCTTAAATATGAACTATACCAAGTTATTAAAGAAACAATTACGTAAAAGTGAAATACAATTCGATGAATCGAAAAGTACCTGCTCAGGAGGCGCAGGGGTGCTTATTGACGTGCTGGGTTTATTTTCCTGAGTTCCGATAAGCTGCTTTGTAATAATGACAAAGAAAAAATAGTTATTGTGCTTATTGCTCATTAATGACAATCAATATCAATCAAATATAATTAATCGTGATGATTTCAAATTCTCTTATAACCCTAGTTTCTAATTAAATGTATAAATTAACCACAAACCTGATGAGCGATTGCAGGTGTTGGATCTTTGGTAGATCTTTCGGTTCTGTCCGCCGGTGCATGATAACTTGGAACATTTGGTGCTACGCTCGAAGGTCTACCTCTAGGATGAGGAGGTTGTGGTATAACCATGTTTGGTGGCATACCGGTACTGGAAGTAGCATTTCTGCCTATCGTTGGTGGTAACAGTATACCTGGTGGTGGCCCGTGTAAACTAATGTTTCTACTCGGAGGCAACTGACCTCTCAATAAGGGCGGTGGGGCTTTGCTGGCCCTATGACTGTGGTAAAATCATAAGTATGATAGTAACAATCATAAAAAAAAAATATATAATACGAAGAGAAAAATGGAGTTCTGAGGTTTGGATTTGATCGAACAAAGTAAGTTACTATTAATGTGGAATCTAAGTCAATTACCTGTGTGCCACTGGTTGTACTGTGACTGGTGGGGGTAATTTACTGGGTACTTTTGGAACTGCCGCAATGTTTTCTTTGAGCTGCTGCGACTGTCTCAACTTTTTAAGCAATACTAGTTTCATTTCTTCAGATCTCAGGTCTTCCCTTAACTTCCTAAGATTTCTTTCACGTTCTGCTAATTCGTCTGAGCTTAGTTCTTTGATCGGTAATAACGGCGGCATTTCACCTAAAAATAAATCAAAATAATATTTGATTACGAGTCGGCAATTTAAGCCATACAAAATTAGAAAACCTAAGACTATGACGATATAGCAGGTGAAGCCTTTGTGATAATTATAATTGCAGTAAGTGGAGTACGATATATTACCTTCCTCACTATCTGAAGCATTTCCGTTTACGTAACCGTTGATTCTTGGTTCGTCAGGACTTTCTGCATAACTTCTTTCGGTTCTAGGTCTCAAGTTACGACGGGGTCTTCTATCCTCGCCTGACTTAGCACCCAGTATACCTCGGGTTGCGTTTTGAATATTTCTAGCCTCTGGTATATTGTTTTCTATTCCAGGACTAGCTGCAAAATGTGCACCTAGATCCAGTGGAACACCCAAATCACTGGAATTTGTAGGGACGGACGGGGAGTCCCTTCTACTGCTACTGCTATAACAAAATTGAAAGTTTTCCATATCAGATTCATTCTTCTGTACATTTCTCAGGTTATCTATGCAAAGAAGCTTGTTTTTATTCAATTCTGTGGGATGTTTTGTAAATCAGACCACTGAAGTTTAAGTTGATTATTTATCTAAGACTGAAGTATGTATAATTTAATCAGAAGTTATTGTATCTGTGGTTAACCGCTGTACTGGAATATGAGTCAAGTACTGATAATTATTGCAAGTATAAAGACCAAAAATAAAACAAAGGGTTCGATGGAGAAAATTAATATCTGTATAAAAATTGTAAAACAGGATTTTAAGTTAAAACATCGAATGAGGATAATCAATATTTATTTTGATAAGTTAATTCTATGGTAAGTTATGATAAGAAACGAGTTCTTTTACATAACTAAATAATTCTTTAGAACTTCAACACAGACGTACTACAATGATACAACCGACAAACTTCTGTGCAATATTTTATCAACTGCGTGTTGAATAAACGAAATGGCGATATCAGTAGAACGGAATGAAATAATTGTTATTTGTCCAATAGTTACATAAAGCCACATTTACCAACACCACAGTAGTTAGTAGAAATAAGAAAAAACTGCTCAGACAATAATTACTTTCCCAATTTTGGTATTAAATGAGGAGTTTTGTAGTCCCAGTTTACCCACATTGAGAATTCTACACAAAATTTTATAGCATCAATGCCTAAGGAACATAAATTAATAGTCTTGTGATAAGAGAAAGAAAAAAAATCTTGGCTCAATTGAAACAGAACAAGAGTGACAAGTTGCAAAGATTAACATGAGTTACAAATACTTAATTCTCACCTGACGCTAAGGTCAACCACAGTATCCCCGTCCAAATCCATCGCCTCCATCCTCCCCAGTGCTACGACCCTGTAAAATAAGAAGAGTAACAGTTCTCAATATTTGTAACAAATAGATCCATTGTTATTGCTATATAATGTGAGACCTAAACAATCATTCGATGAAGAAGCAAAAAGTTAAACAAACTGCAACAGGAATATGAAAAGACAACATTCATAACATAAAACCGGCAATAAGATCATTGTTTTTTTAGTATTACACGAAGTTGGTCAAAGATTAATCAATAAGTAAAAAGTAAATCAATGGAAATGGTCTTCTACATAAATGAGACACTCTGAAATCAGAAGATCAACAAAATGTTTTCTTGCGATGCACTGTCTGAAAAAGGAAAAATGTAGGGTGAAAATACTAAGAAAAATTAATTAGGCAAAAGACTGTTTTTGTCTATTAATCAAGTGTTACAAAAAAAAAATTAAAAAAGAAATAGGTAATGTTTGTTAGGATATTATTGCGAAACGGACTGTTTTAAAGTGAAGTAACATTTACAAAGTTCAATGATTAGTACTACGGTATTTCAGCATATCAGGAATACAGCATTCCATTCGTTGACTAAAATATCACAAAATACGAGATCTGAAGAGAAAGCTAGATGGAAGGCAGCAGCAACAGCAGCAGCAGCAGAGAGGCAGTAATGAGAACTGCAGTACATCAAATACAGAAAAACCTTATTAAATAATAATAATAACAACAACAATAATAATAGTAATAATGATATCGATAGAAGAGAAAAAATTGTGAAACTAGATGAACCATGGTAAAAAAAACAAAAAAAAAAAATAATTTGATGTTACATCCCAAAGTGAAAAGAGAGAGAATACACACACACGCACACAAAAGAGGAATTCACGACAGAAAAGTCGACACGACGCGACGATGACGACGACGACGAATCGACGAATACACAGAAATACGTCACATATAATAAAAACATATATACATCGGGACGCGTACGCGCATCACATACATGCCACCACATTCTCACAACCGACGACGAACGAACGAAACTCAGGAAGTAATATTCTAACCTCTAGCTGAGTTGAACCCGGCTAAACACACATCAAAATCCAATCATGAGATTCATCTCCCAATAGCAATGATGAAATAATTGAAGAAATAAAGAACATAATAAACGCGAGACAATCACATCACCGATATGTATTACACATATATCTGAATTTTAATACAAGCCGAATATCCAAAACCCAAATCAACAAATTAAATTTGATGCTTCGGAAGTAGCGTCTCTACACAATGGCAGCTAACCGTAGCAAGCAAAGGGGCCAGGGGGCAAAAAGGGTGGCAGCGGGGGGAAGGAAGGAGGCAACTCGCCGCGACGGCAGGCGGGAGTCGAGGGGAGAGAGGGAATGGGGCGGCCGGGGGAAGAGAGGGGGGGAGGGACTGTCGCACATTAATTACTTCTCTCTCCGCTTGCTCGCCTCTTTTCCCCTCCCGGCAGAGACCCCGTACACCTCATTTCCCCCCTGAAAGACCACCTCCACCTCCTTTTACTCCCTACCGACTGCCGCACACACGAAATATAATCTTCACTCGACAGATTTTAACAAATTCAACGTTAAATAATATACTGTACTTGTCACGTACTTTATTCGTCAAAGAACCCAGAGATACTTTCGGAGAGAATTGTTTTTCCGAAACAACCCCCGAACGGGTCCGAGAAGGAAGGACTATATTTATTGTTGTATTTTTATTTATTTAAAAAATCCTGTCCTATCTTTTTTTCCAATAGTCGTAATTGTTCATCACATTTACAGGTTGTGGAAAAATATTTGGTAGTTCGCTGTCAACTGATCGTACAGCTTAGGTATACCTATTATGTATGTATAGATATATTTGATAGGGTATTGTGTAATTATTTCGGGCTGACAGTTGTAGACGAGATATGATACGTGGCCATTTTCGTTATCTTGGAATCTTGATCTAAGCGTTCACATAGAGAGAAGAGGAGAGGATTCGTTTTTTTTTCACTTTTTTTTTCTACGACTGACGGGAAAAACATCGATGTACTATTCATCTATTTCCTCGTAATTATAATTTGTTACTAATGTTTCTGTGTTTGGATAGTTTTTTAGAGTTGGGAATAGATTAAATAGATGTGGAATATTTAATAGGAGCCAACAACTATTCCTCCCGCCTTTTTACTTGAGCAGAGGGAGAAAATATTTGATTATATATTACGTATATACAGAGAAGTAATAGTTTTGTGGTTAGTTGGAAGATTGGAAAATTGATGGAAGGAAAAGGTGGATAGTTGGATAATGTGAGATTCTACTTTTGAATCACCGTTATCTTATTATACGGCAAATTTAACGTTGAAATTTAAGAATCTCATAGTATATAGTTAATGATCAGCGACGTGGAAGTATTTACGACGTATGCAAGAATTTGTAACGACAGAGGAGGATTATCGTGGTCGTCTGGCGTTTGATATTATTGGCAATTAGAATTTAGTGGAATTCCGAAAATTAATGAAATCAATTTCATCGGGATTGAAGCTACATAATGGATACTATACGGGATTAGGAGGGTGAAGGTATCGTCTCATGATATCGATGGTGAATAATTTGCTTGAATTAGTGACTCATAGGTTAATTTTGTGAAGATCGTTGAATTCGTTTCTTAATTCTGAGAATTTTGATACCCAACACGAGGTTATTTAGTGGACGTGAATTTTGAAGATCGGGAGGTCAACCGATGCGTATGACGGGGTCGCTTGCTTCAAGATTTCCCTATATTTCTTGTTAATAACCGGGAGTTCGTTATCATAGATTATGAAAACGCAATTGCCAATCATTCACGAGTATTTTGACACCCAACATGCCCACATTCTTTGCACAGCGAAGACATACCTGGGGGTCAATCAAGGTTGGTCCAAATTTGTGTAAACCGCTTGACACACAAATCGATTACACAAAGCAGCCGCTCTCCACACACTCGTACGTACTAGTAGGGAATTCGCCGCACTTCACCGCATTATATCCAATAAGATATTACACTTTTCTGATATTAGTCTACACACACGATCCCACATCTTTTATTGATACGATATTTTAAACACCTTTTAAACACTTTATCAACCCTCAAACGTACCTAGCTCTCCCGCAGAGGGGTAAAAGATTAACACCGCCTTCGCGCAAAAATTAACGAGAGTGATTCAATATGGCGGCCTTGTTCTACTGCTGCTGTTCTTTCCCCCCACTTTCGTATTTCTCCCCTCTTCCCGCTCCTGCCCCGGGAAGCGCCGCTAGCTACGGGGCTCACCGGAAGGGCACCACGGACTCCGCAAATACGAGTGACAATCATCCAAACAAATCCACGTGCTTCTGCGCACCCTCATTTGAGCGGCGAAACTCAAGAAACTTAAGGGCTCAGCGTCAAAAAGATTAACACAAGATCTGCTTTCCTTTCTTCCAGGATACCAGCTCTCTAATATTTCAATACATTCCACAATCTGGGAATTGTAAAAAAAAGAATTTATACGTAATGTAAAACTGTATTAAAAAATTTTGGATCTTTGCGGCAATAATCACTAGATTTTTTGGAACTGAATTCCAAAATTTCAATGAAGGGACTTAGCGAATTACCAGCGTTCTTCATTTTGACTATGCCAACTTTTACAAATATCAATTCGTTTCACAGTCTGAAATTGTATTATAAGAATTAATCTTCAAATCGTGAAACAAGAGAGTTATTTTCTTCTCTCTTCGCAACAATGATTTTCTGATATTTATTGAAACTGAAATTTTTCAAACTTCTATTGATGATGAATGAAATTATTATGCGAATTCAATCTTGTCCTAACGAATGAATATCGCAGAGAAGTATTTACTCGGATGCTTAATATGTCATACATAATTTATTTATCGATACATTTCTTAACTTGATTTTTTTACATGTATGTGAAATTTGTTTTTATGCACCAGTAATCGTAAAATTACCCATAAATGTATACACATAATACAATAGAAATTCAAATGATAATATCTTTTGATAAATAATCTGGTTGTACGTATAAATAAAAATTATCGGGATTTATTCAGGTTTTTTTGCGGAAGAAAAAGATGTTTTTTTTTTCATTAAATAATTTTCAATTACATGATTATAAACATACTGTGTAATATAGATATTTGACACGAGACATTCAATCGACGCACATGTCTGTTTTGGATACTCTACGACTTTGTTTGGCATCAATTAAATAATCACCGTGACATGTTTACCATACCGCAAGGATTATTGAAAAATACACGGCTAGATCTTACATTTTGGCGTTCGGAGACTTGAAAAAAAAATAAAACATTTGAAGTAATGATAGCACAATAATTATAATGAATCAAATCGAAGCTTGAAATAATAGGTATAAGTATGCGGGCTGGTAATTGTTGTAAATCGGCATTGCGTTAACCGTTTATATTGCAAAGGTTTATATCTTGCAAGTTTAACAGGTATTTGCAAGTTTCCATAATAATCGGATATTTTATAGCCGTCTCTCAATTACACTTTCCAACTAACTGCAAGAGTGTTGTTTCAAAATTTTCTTACACTGGAATGAACCGACAATTCAAAGGTCTAGTGATACAACATACAAGAACATGTGTTCTATTTCAAACACACATTGTTATTTTCTTCTCGTTTTTTTTTATCATTTAGATCGAGTAGAGTCTTTAGGAACTTATAATACTGTTTACAGAGGCCCTCCAGTTTGTGCCTAGATGCTCAAACCTGATTAAAGGTTCCTGCATTTTCCTAGCTCTTATAGTTACCGGATAAATTCTCGGAGTGACAATCAAAACCCATTCTCATGTAATATTTGAATGGTTGATGTGAATCTGAGACATGGTTAATGTGAATGATTCAACTTACAATATTTTTATTTCGATGCAAGGTAATTTCCATTTGGAAATATCAAAGTTTAGCTAACCACGTATAATTCATGTTCTATCAATTCATGGCACTACTTTTCATTGATTAGCCACAGTATTGTTTAAATTTGTCAGCAACTATAACATCATGTTAATGTAAGCAAGAACAGAGAGGTTTTCAATTCAAATATAACTCTCGTATGATAGTTTATGGAATGGGTTGAATTGAATTGACCTCTCTTTTGACTGAATTACTCTTTACTGCTGACTACCAATCGAGATTTGAGTAATCGCCTCATCAACTGACTCAACTACATTCAAATATTGAGATACAGATATTTGAATTCGAGAGAGCCTAGCTGTTTGAAAAAAATATGACAAGATGATATTTTAAGTAGGTTTCACCCTCTAAATTCCAGTGTGTCGATAATATACATAGCATTGTCTCATCTAGCAATCATTGAACTTAAACTTGATGCGATTCATGCGTAAGGAGCCTCTCAAGTATCTCTCTACGATTTTATTTTGTATCACAGATGTTGAAAATATTAGCTCATTTCGCATAGCTCACTCGAGACCTGTATTTTACAAGGTTTACATTCCTTCTTCGCTTAGTTGTTAATAACGATCACAGTTGTTATCTTGCCATTATGTACAAGAAGATACCTTACTAAGGCCTGCCTTAGTAAAAAAAATATACATCAGTTTTTTTCAAAAAATAGATCTTAGCACGTTTTGTATTCTCTACAATTTGAGATTCGTACATTACAGCGATTTGATATGGGCAGGCTGTTTATATTATTAATTATCCAGGAGCTTTCGAGCGAGCTTTGGGCATATTCAGATCT
This sequence comes from Athalia circularis, assembly GCA_963978495.1. NCBI lineage: Eukaryota > Metazoa > Arthropoda > Insecta > Hymenoptera > Athaliidae > Athalia > Athalia circularis. The sequence goes on from OZ021702.1 coordinate 24,278,105, forward strand.
AAACTACCTTGCGCACCATCTCCGATACACATATTCATAGAATGATAATCAGTCGCTTACTCAATCAGAGAAAAAATTGACACAGAAAATTCAAAACCAATTGGTTTCAATCTTTTGTTTTGTGTACTTCGACAAACTCAAACCAAGATAGTTTGGGAGTATAATATATATATATTGATTTTAGTAATTCTAGAAAATTAACATTTGTGCTTATATGCTTTGAATGTTACGAATTTTGTAAATGAAAATACATTTATAGTTTTCTGTCAATTTCTATGAATATGAGATTATCCCAGCACGGTCTTTTACTTATATACCTTTTCATAGGCTCAGTCTTATGATTTTGTCTCAAGTTAGTAATAGATTAATATTTTACTATTGGTAAAAGGCCGTGCGAGCTTTGGAAGTTTTGTACAATATTCAGAGACGGTGCAATATCACGTTATTCACCTACGCGCGGGTATCCCTGCATATTTTTAAAATCTTATTATTTGTTTTTATATCTTTCGTTCCGTTCTCACCAACTTTATGAGACTTTTTTTAGACGCCGCGTCCGTCAAATAAACTTGTTAGGACCTCGCTTTAAATTTAAGAAGTAAATAACAAATCAAATTCAACAAAATAATACAGCACCAACGATTAACAAACAACAATTTTTATACCACTCCATACTTAACATTACACTTTATATTTTATTCACTTCTGATTAGAATCAAACTGTCAAGTCTCGATGCTTTATTCTGTACTTCATTCTTATGATAACATTCGCAACGAGACATTAGAGAATGCGCGTGCTATTATCAAAGTCAACAGGAGCAAGCCTGGAGATAGACTTCATCACACGCATACGCTTAACGGACTTAGAATTATTCTTGTTGGGCGTCGCGAGTCAAATTTTTGTTTAAAATTATTCTTACCGCGACTCAGGTACATGTTGAGGTCCGTTTCAACAGCTCAATTACACATGCGAGGAAAGTTTTTTTTTGGTTTTCCTTGTCACATCTATTACTGTCACTAAATCCTTTCAAACAAACAAACATACACTGCGATTTGAAAATAAGAGCAACATTCCATTACATTCGTACGCGACGTTTAAACGAAAGACGTATAGGATTACACATAAAATGAATCAAGATGTACGTAGTTATAAGAATAATACAAGATAATAAAATAAATATACAAGGATTCGAAAAGTAAATAGCTCCTCAGAACAAAACGGTATATCATTGGCGTTTTTAGCATCTGTCGGTTTCTGACGGGTATCTTTTGCAAACATCCAAAATCTCGCTAGAATCACACGACAGAAATAGATGCATGTCGATGCACTTCTTCAATATTTACTTTTCAATATTTTTTAGTTAAATCTATAGACGTGGTATAACGTTAACAGCTAATTTTTATACTTAGCTGGTACTGAACACTAGGAGCGCGATAAGAGGAAGATTGTTATACCAATAAAGAAATTCTATATGAAAAACACTCAATTTGTAGTGCTAGGTTGGTCACACTTGCTATCGAAAATACCTCTTTGCTGCTCGAATATTGGCTCAATTAACAGTCGTAAATTATTCAATACAAATCGATCGCGCAGCTTTGATATCAACATTCTTCCAGTTATAGCGCTCTTAGTTATCACGAACGTATTGTGTTCGTGACAAAATCATCCGATTGGTCTTGGTATTAAAAATAACCTCGGATGGCGATTTGATTTTCTTATCAAACGATGCTTCGTTTGTTTTTAAGTTCTCATTAAAATATTCCGTATCTTATTGTAGTTACGGTTTTTCTTGCGCTCTTTTATACACTAAATTCTCAGTGAAATGGAAAAATATTTATAATGTTCCTAACTATGAATGGAATATCGGGACCTGCTTCTGGAAGATTTTTGGTTCGGATTTATTACCACCCCGTAAGGCCAGTGCGAGCTCATCATCAAATTTTATGTTAAGTTTAATTAACTACCCTGTGTCGTGGGTCCAAGTCACGGAAGGCTGTATCGAAGCCTCGCTGTCTAAGGTGTTCAATGCTAACGATTTTCATTGTAATTCATTCAAAAAATATTTCGTTCCGTCGCATCATTGGCCTCACGGTCATGAGATCTTATCATTTTCGAAATCCTACCTACGAAATTTAATACAACATGCGTTTATGCTGGTACTGATAACCGATTAACACTTGTAGAAGTTTTTGTTCGATTAAAAATAAATTATCATCAAGTTGCAGATCGCTCACACCATAAAGAATTCAATATAACAAAACACATCTACATCTGCAACTGTATCAAGGATCAAAATTAGTTTCCATACCAATTATTGCAAATAATCTAGTAATTTTTTTAAAAGTTACCAATTATATAATCATGTTCATGTTCAATAAATTATATAGGTAAATAGATTCACGCGATGATTATTCGCAAGTGCAATAATCTCAGTATGGGGCTGATAAAATTTAAAGCTTTAAACCAACCCCGAACAATAAACATCACCAAAAGGTAAAAGCTGCCCAGATACCGCTTCAAGTTTAAATCATACCGAGTAGGTGGTTCGAAGAACACTATTTTCAAATAATGTTATTCACGAATCGATAAGACGTAAACGCATGCCGACCGAAAGTTTTTGAAAATCGCGTGTCTTCCTTAAAAATAAATCGATAGAAAAATAAAGGATATAACTTTGCGTCCGCACTTCTAAGAACGCATCCCCAGAAATGGCTACTACTGACAGGTGAAGCTAATAAGATATTTTCTTCAATTTTGAATCCATGTTACTTTTGATCCCGAAGAACCATTGGCATTATAACTTCAATACTGTCACCAACAACCGGATCCATGACTACGAGCGGTAGATCGATATCGCTCAACGGCTCCCAGCTACCACCCATTATTTCATTAATTTCCTGCAAGATATATCGGATTTAAGACCTCTGAACTCTATGAAGCCCATTTCCCAACAAAAAAAAATAGCTCAATTTGATTTTGAGTATAGAAAGTGGTAATCCGAAACTCTTGAGAGTTTTGTACACTAGAAAAACTTAGAAATCGAGTTGTAGATAATTTTTAAACAAAAACCAATTCAAAAACTGCATTGATTATCGACTGCCCAGAACAAAAAGAGCTTAAGATTGAATGGAGGGTCAAAAATTCAGTAGAGTAGAGAAAAATGCTCACGTTTGTTATATCTTCAGCCGAAGAAATATCGGTCAAAATATCTCGCTCAGCAAACTCAAGTCGCTTCAATGTCAAGCCTCTTAGACGAGCGATTGCCAAGAGTTCTTCTTGGAAATATTTGTATCCGAGAAACACAATCTCAGTAAGCTTGGTGCAGGTCCAGGCAAGAAGTACCAAGGGGTCAGGCCTAATGTAAGAAATATTTCACAAAACTACTAACGAACCATCGAAGTAATGAATCTTATTTATTAAATTTGTCGAACGTCTCTCGAGTATGAGGCACCAGCAACACTGACACAAACACAACTTTGAGGAAAATTAGGACTCACAATTATTGATTCAATGTGTAGAAATATTCTTACCTATCTGGTTCAGAAGTGGCAGGCATGCACTGCGATGAGTCCACAGAATCGATCCATATCACGGACTTCAAGATGTGAGGATACCAGCCCGACAGTAGATCCAGGGCTCTAACGTTGACTGACTCACAAAACAATACTTTGAGATATGCAAGAGGCATTGCTGGTTTCAGAATATCAGTGTCCAGAACGGTGACTGCGTCATACGAATGAAGGAGGTTTAGGCGAAGCTCGCAGCGGGGGCTGTAATCAAAGTCAATGGAATGAGGCATGAATTAGATGAGAGGAATCATATCGTGATTTCTTGAAACTCAGAAGTAGATGTAATTATCTGAAGTAATAGGTTGTAACATTACTTTTTATCAACAAAGGATAGCCAGCAATCGTTTGTGGTTCCCGGATGATTCTCTTCGAGGCCATGAACGTGAATAACTAATCTTTCCATCAAACCATTGTCAAGTGCCTTGAGCAGATTATCGTTTACGTAATCGTAATCAATGGTCAGTATCGATAATCTGAGAAAAGACCTAAACACCGAAGTGTCTAGTTCTGTTAGAATGTAATCGTCAGGATCATATTTTACAGAAGCCAGACTCAAATGAGTCAAATGGTTGGCTTGGTGTTGTTTGAGCGGCGATAAAATCAACCCTGCACTGGCTGCTAATTCCTCCGCACATCCTAAACTCAGAGCTTGTAGAGAAAGCGCATTTTTTACAATTTTAAGCAATGGTCCCATCAGAGGTGTGCATATTGCACGTCTAGAACAACAATCTATTGTCAATTGATACTTGCAATATATTGAACAATTGAAAAATTAATATTCATTAAATAATTGTACCCCTCGTCTTTTGGACTGGTCCATCGAGCGGGCCATTCGAAGAGACAACTGCTTGGCTCTAAAAAAAGTTTGCGTAGATGTATGTTAAAGCTCAATTTAGTAAGAAGTTTTGATGTCTTGTTGACGCAGTATCCGGCAGTATCCCATTTTATCGTAGCCTCACGAACGCTACGACCGAAGCAGTTGGCCAAGAACCTGCGGATACAATGAACTCAACTCTTCTGGCTCTCATGGTAATACTACAGCGGTTTTTTGTTTTTGGAATTTCTGAGTGTTTGTAATAGCAGATAAATTTCAACTAGATCAGAATTGTATCCATTTTTGGTTTTATATCTAGAAAATTTATCTGTTATATGCTCATCATTTAACTATTATACTGTACAATGAAGGTAAATACTTGTCAAATTTGGAATAAAATTTATGTCAATACGCACTGTACATTAATGATAATACTCACCGAGCTTTCGTCTTACCCTCCTCTTTGATTTGGAACGTGAAAGTCATTTTTTTCCAAAAGCATGGATGAAAAAGAGCATACCTCCAATTTCTGCATACCTGATAAAATAATCATAAAAATCTTGCTGTTACTCGATATAATAGAGATTTGGCAAACATGATGAGAAAAATAACTAATCCTGCATACACAGAGAATAGAATTCTGAATATTGATCTTGATAACTAAATACTAGACAATATTACTCTGACAGTCTATAAACATTGTTCGCTTTTTGAGCATGTACTCTCCGGAAGAAACATTTCCATGATATGCATTTTGTGAGAATAATAATTATTTGTTTTTAAATGATTCTGAAGGACAAAGACGTTCCATAACTACCGTAATCGAAAATAGATTTATGTTATAGATGTGATGTGAAACAAAAATATGTATATAAGAAGAAACGAATATACGTCAAACGTGATTCTGTGGTGAAGTGATAATTTAAACGACATATATTGTACAAATACGCATGATAATGCAGGTGACTAATAAAATTATTCGTAGGTTCACCTGTGAGGCCGCTATTTTTTCATCGTGAGGTAAATAAGAAAATATCTCGAGTAGAATGACGCTGGGTAAATTATTCCAGCAGGGACTGTTGTCTTCTTGCGCCATTTCTGTGGTACGATTTACACTTTTACAGGACGACGAACAGCTGTTTGCCGTCTCTGATGACAGCTGCTGCCCTTCGCCTTCGCCTGTTTTCCTTTCTAATAGAGGAAAACCTTGAACCAAGGGTTCTAAGGTAGTATTATCAGGAACTTGTGAATCTGAGTTAAGTAAACACTGACTACGCACCATCTCCAGCTACCCCAACTGGTCAAGTTTTAACGTCCCAACACTTTAAATACGATATTATTACTCTGACCATCCACAACTATAGTCGTTATTGCGCAGCATATGCGTAATGTGCGTAATTTATACTCTTCTGATTGGCCTCCATCGTATCGCGCCCACATTCACCAACGTTAAAAAAAAAGCGTAAAAAAAACTCACCGCACAAAACTTCGTGCAGCTGTGCTCGGTATTTTCCGAAGACAGAAATATATTTACACGTGCGAATAACGATAATAGTTGATTATTAATCAAAGTCCGACTACGAAAAATGGGCTTGTTTCTCACCTTATTTCACCTGTTTCTAAATTTGAATTAAGCTTTGGATTTTACTCGCGCGAATTTACGGTCTACAGAAATATTCCAATGTCCGAAAAAATAGTTCTCTCTACGGCAAATAGAGGAAATTTTACATATCCTGCGAGATTTGAAATTTTTTGGACGCGAATTAAAATGCGATAAATGTTCGGAGAATTTGTTATTGTCATCTGTACGTAGGATGTTTGGCATTTTGTGCATGAACAAGAAATGGTGGGACTGAACCATACCTTGGTGGTAGCTCTGGTCGTAGTAACGTTGTGATGATTTTCCATATGTAACAACTTGATTTTTGGGAGGTGTCAACTGTAAGTCTGAATTCCGTTGGTGTCAACCAACACCGTCGATCGTAGATCACTCCATAACGGCAAGACGTCTCGTCATAATTATTTTGGTATAAAATCTAACATCCGTTTAAATGTCAGGAGAGAATGAATCGTGTAACCGGTCAAAAAATGAAACCTGCATTAATTATATGGTGTTGCTTATGTATAACGATAATAAATTGTGATAGAAACTTTATTATAAAACGGAGCGTCCTTGGAGCCAATGCGATCGAAAAACCGGTTGCAGCGCAACCAGAAGCAGTGCGATCTCCGGATAACCGCGATCCGATAAAACACGATTCGGATCTCGCAGATACAGAAGGAGAAGATAAAAATCATGACAAAACTTCTAAAAGTACTCTAAACAAGAGCAAAGAGAATGACATTGATAATCTAACCATGAAAAATTCTGGAAACAGCAAAGTAGTTTCTGATGTGAAGAAGAACTTGATCACCACATCGACATCAACTCCAGTTGTACGCTTCATACTTATTAAATACCAAATATCATGGGAATGAGGAAAACCTTTTCCTAAATGGACTTATTTTTATAGCTATCGAAACTTCCATCAAACACCTCCATGCAGTCCGTAAACACCGGAGCTCTGTTACGTGGTGTTTCAGTCTTCTTTGGACTTAGCGTCATCGTAATGGCTTACATTATCTTCCGATGCATGAGGTTAGCTGCGAGCACTACGACAAACCTATCGAAAAAGATTTTAATTAGCAAAATAAACTATTAGTTGTGAAGATTTCTATCGAGTTGTCAAAAAACAGCTGAATTTTGTCATGAATAATGCTTAGTAATTTGTATATTCATCTCTTCACAGGCTCAATAAAAATCGCACACAAATGGTTCGAAAGTATGGGGTTCTCGCGCACCGACAAGACGTCGAAATGAGGCCGTTACCACTGGATGATGATGAAGAAGATGACACAACGGTATTTGATGCTAGTGAAGTTGTAGCTGTCCATAATGAACAACGGAGAGGCACATAACAGTAAACTCTGTTATAATTTTGAGCATGTTCTGACATTAGGAATATTGTATTAACATCGCTGATCACTGAATCTGCATTATATACAAACATATAGCGATACATGTGTGCATATATATACTTATATGTACAAGTGAGTTACCTATAAATATATATTGATACATGTGTCTATATATACTTATATGTACAAGTGAAGAAGCGGATGAGACTGAATTTGTAGTCATGTAATTGACAAAGTGATTTGTGGAGATGTTGCAATATTATAAACGTATTTTGATGTACTGTTGGCAAAGTTATGCTTCTTTGTAGAACTAGATTTTGAGTTTTTGATTATTCAGTAAAGACAAAATATTTTACGAATTAGTCATCACATATCCTCCACTATTTTTATCAAAAACTGAAAACTGCCCACAAAAAAGCATTTCTCATTGATTTTTCATTTTGATATCTAGTTTGATCAACAATGATTAGTGTTTTGTATACTACTCTTCCTCGGTCATTATGACTAAAAGTTGTATTATAAGTAATTAGTTGAGAAGATCTATATTTTATTTAATGCAATGGGTTCAATAAAAATTTAACTACAAAGATTACTATTCGTTAAAACTATTTTCTATATTTCATAGTTAGGTATGGCCTTTGTCACAATTTTCATAAATAATTAGAATACAAATGTGCGTTAACGGATATATTCCTACAATATATCAGTACAATGCAAACCATAAGTTGCAGCTTTCACTTAAAAAGTTGAAAAAATTTGATGATAGACTTGAAAATTCAGTAAGATCCTGCCTAAAACTTATGTTAGTATAGCTTACAACGAGGGGCGAATGGAGACTAGTTTCCTAGTGTATTAGTTACCCTGTATGCTGATATATTTAGTCTAGACCTTTTTCATTTCAAATACGTCAAAAACGAGGACATGAATTTCATAAATAATTCATTTCAACTGCATGCGCAATAACATCTGCGATCCGGCGCCTTCCTTCTTTTGTTTTGATTCTCTCCGTATACCAGATATCACCTATGTCTACTGGCTGGTCTCCTTGAAGAAGATCCAAATCATAGGCCTCCGAAGGATCTAGGACTGCCCCTGGTATAGCTTCCAGGGCACAATTTATGCCATGTACACTTTGTTCTTTGACCTAAAGAAAGGAATGCACATTGGTTATGTTTTCAGAATTCATTTTAATTTGAAACTGAGGACTTGGGGCTTTAAAAACTTTCGGGACTTTGATACCATAGCAAGAGTCACAACTTAGATAGTAAATCAAAATAATAGCCTTTGATTGTTAGTTGTAGTCTAAAATATTTTTAATTTATGATCCCTCACCTCTTTCATAAAGACATCCCATGGGTAAAGCTTTTTCGGGTCTGATCCTAGAGTGCTGATAGATTCAGTGAGTTCATCGTGATATATTTTAAGCAGGGTTTCATAATGTTCGTTGCGTAATGATTTATCAGTACAAGTGTAAATAAAAAAAGACACGTCTAATACTGGGCTAGCACATCGGGCTAACTGAAAATCAAGCGCAAGTGCAATTTCTTTTCCATCTGCTTCTCTTTTCATCAAATAGTTTGGTGCCCAACAATCGCCCTGACTCACCACCGAACTTGGGGTATTGGTACGAGAACAATACTCAATGCTTTTATCGTACATTTCTCTAGGTGACAAATTAGCAAAGACTGCTTCTGCTTTGCTGCCTGGATATTCTTCAGCAAAACTGTCTTTGGCTACACGGAAAATAACGGACTGTGAAATAAAAAGCTTTAATTGAGTGAACACTTCTCTATCCACAGAATGCGATTGTTAAAACTTACAATTATTTGTTGGACATTTTATTGATTCTCTATTATTGTCTCCAAAGTTTAAATTAATTGTAAAGCCGTGGGATAAGATTAAGATATCAACAATAAAGATAAGTAATCATCCAGATAAGATACATACTGACCTGAAATTTTTTATACCAATCGTACAATCGGGGCAGAAAATAAACCTCCTGTAACTTTGATGCAAGGACCTGATACTCTTCCAAATTTTGATCTTTGTAGGCAAATGAAATCGCATGGAATCTGGCTAATCCTCTTAGAATCGAGGTACACTCAGACAAATTCAAAGTACTCTGACGTGTTACAGGACCAAACCCACGGGCATTGACGTCTTCCAAGGCAATAAAATCATTTACCCCATCACATACGGCTGCCCAACAGCCAGGTACAACAAGGGCATCGCTACGACCCTTTGCCTCCAAGAATTCTTTGAACTTGGGGAATATCTGAAAAAACAATTTCAGTTATTTGAAAGAAATGATGTTGCAATTTTATGAAAAGTAAAATAGAAAAAATTTTGCTTACGTCGACATAACACGCAATTTCATTGCGGAAAAATTCTTCACTCCTAAAGGTTTTTCTCCGGGCGATATTTCTTGGCAATGATTTAACAACCAGTGATATCTCGACTGGTTTACCACCTGCCTCCCCCTCAACTTTGACCCTATTAACTACGGACAAGTAGCCATCTCCCTTCTTGCTTGCTTCTCCAAAGTCCCAACTTGATACTTTCACATTTTCTTCTCCAAAAGCTTTGCGTAGAATTTCTGCTAGCGTCTCTTCAGTAAACAGATCACTGACACCCCATAGTAATCCCTCGTCCTTTGACATATCGAAGCTTATCGTTAATTCTGAAATGAATGAAAGTCAATTACTTACAGCTTCAAGTTTATGTAGTCACATGAAACGGTACATTGTCAATATCTTTCTATCAGCTGTGGCAACACTGTTGGTGGAGTTATATGTATGTAATTTCCTACAAATTGGGCTAATAAGTAGAACAGTTTACTCTTCTGTGGCTGGTCGATTAGTGGTATACAAATTGACTTATAGAAGAAACTCTCTTACTAACAATAAAACGATACATTACGTCTCTGTAATATTAGGGTCATTGGGTGCCAACAAATTAAAATTTCCAGATTCATATTGATGAGAATGCAGAAAACGTTTTATACGCTTATTGTTACGCTTTTCAATAGCGTTTTTATATTTTCATCAGCATTCATTCGAAATTTTAGACAGGGAAACTAGATGCGGTAGAAAAAAATTATATACGATAATCTCTAATGACCTCTGTCTATATTTTGATTTCTTTCAAGTAATTGGAAACTTTTAGAGATTAGTAGAGGTTTTTATTTAAATTTTTCAGTTTTTGTTCGAAAGTTCAATAAGATTTGCGGGAAGAACTTTTTTTTCTCAACATTTCAAAATCATTTCTAAAAAAATGTCCAAAAGTTTTCATTGTTATTGCTTTTTCTCTCAAAGGTAATCAGATGTTGTCATATACTTTCACAAATTCTTCCGAAGTACTCCCTAAGAAACAATTAGAGATATTTTACCATCAGGTAACTTATCCGTGACATTGTCAATTCTTTGTGATCACGGTACTTACATCATATATGAAAATGAGAATTCTCTGTGACTATTTCACCAAAAGATTATGTAATCGCCATTCTAGATTCATATAATACCCTTTTTCCTATTATGCTGATTCAATTTGTAATGAATAGGAAGTTAAATGTTTGAAAATTCTTTCGCGCTATCCGCCTGGCAAAGAATCATTTGAAAAGGGCAATGACAAATTTTCAAAATGTCAGTGCACTCAAAATCTATTTGATGTTTCCTGTTTGATCAAATTTTTCGGTCCCCTAGATGGAAAAATAAAATACTAATATAATAAAAATCAAATAAATCTTTAAGGATAAAATGAAAGAAGAATGTTTTTCTATGCAATTCAGCGCGGTAATTACGCTGTTCAAAATATCGAATATGTTGGAAAAACAAAAATTTCAAACCAATTTGGAAATTTTATTATGTGTTTTTTATGGATGAATTCGGGATAGGTTGGCGAGTGTGAAACTGTAACTCCTATGTCATTGTCAGGGTCTGAAAATATGAAACAGCAAAATAAATACTGTGAGTGTGATAATGTGTATTATTGATCTAGAGAATAAGCAGCATATGGCATTCTAGCAATTTCGTTGAGTTACAAGTATTGGACGGACAGAATAGAAAGTTGGAATGTCCGAAGCTCGCATTTCGCAACATACCTTATTTTTGTTATCCTGAGGTTTGGTTCACAGCTGATAACACAATGGTTTACCACTCGCTCCGTAGACAGGGTCTTTACTGGAGCTCAGAATTAACAAAACTGCTATTTCAATCCTATTTAATTTTATACCCGTATCAAAAGACAAATAGTATTAGTAAATTGGACACAACGCCCCGCATTTTCAATCTAAGAGATAGGAAGAATTGTTGATACCATGGTTGATGAGAGCGACGAGGACTGCCGACTTAGTGGGCCATCGTCTCTCCCACCATTTTTCATAAGCTTGGTCCCTTTCTCTTCTCTACACTACACCGTATTAACCACTGATCTCTATTATTCTATAGAGATCAGTGGTATTAACCTATACTACTTAAGGAAGTTAATCACTAACCCTGGAAAGAGATGTATAAATTTGATGCAAAATTGATTATAATGTCTTGTAGTGTATATGTATAGTTTCTAGCGCTTTAGGAGGCTTGTCCCAGAGCGCCGAATAAAAATAACACTGACTCTAACTCTCGAATCTCCCTCCATCAATTACCCGAATGAAGGAAGACGAATAATCATAAAATGTTCGTTTCTTTTCAACAATATCAAGCGAATCAAATCATGGCCTCATCGAAACAAAAATGCTTTATCAGATTTCGGCGAAAGGAATACTTTCTCAAATTGTATTCGAAAAGTATGCTTTTCCGGAATCCAAATTTTATTATTTTAAGATTTGAACTTGATGCCACCTTAGTTTTTAAACAGCATAATTAGCGAAATACTGTAGGTTTACATTATACATTATTAGAAATAATCTTATACGCGGCTGGGAGGCACATACATTCTTATAAATTGATCAAAGTAGATAGATTGATTTATTGCATTAAGCTTACCTTTCCTATGTTATCTCTCCTGGCTTTTATTTTAATAGCCTAATATACCAATAAATACCTTTGTAGATTATTTCTTACAGGTATGATATCGCACGTGCGTTGTCACATCGATCGAAATCTTTTACATATACCTATAAGTATATAAATTACGATTAATGAAGATATGTTGGATTCAGGTGATAACTAAACTTTCGACTAGACTGTAACAATCTCTACTGATACTGAATAAATATTCTTCTGTTACTCATTCGTTGATCACTGAGTTTATTCACTGCATTACCCGTAAAAGTTGACCTAGTAATTCAGTCATTGATTTTTCATTACCAAAAATCAGATACTTCGATTGGCCAGGCGTACGTATGATGTCATCGATGACGCATAAACATAGAAAGAGGTCGAATATGATTTAATGCTGGTGCGTCGTGTGAAAAGTCTATGAAAGTGTCCGGCATTTTTCTAAGTATTCTTATTTTCCAATGTTTCAAAAGTTCAAGTTCTTGATCCGGCACGTGACGAGCTTTTTCTCAATCTTTGTTTCCTGCGCTTAGAGCTGCGAAGGTTTTGAATCACGCTGCTATTCGACACCGGATCGGCAAAGTTCGATCGGTTCAATAAGGCCCATCGTTGCCGCCCATCTGACGTCTCACCGCGCTCTTTTTTACAACGATATTTTTTTTGTGGCCGTGACTAACATATTCTTTCGCTTCACGATTTTCGGGAATTCAAAATTGAATTATAAAATTATTTACGAAAATGCTCCTATTTTGGAGATAGAAAATTGATGACAGGCTTCAGGTGACAATGATTTTTTATTCGGATCGAATGTTTGACAAAAGTATTTCAGGAAATTAACCCATACAGGCCTACCGTATGCTATGTGCTACAGTAACTTTGTAAAATTATGTTGACGTACTCACAAATTGATCAGTATTTTGTTTAATTGTAATTATCGGTCGAAAAATAATTATCGATCTAAATGGGTTAATAAGGCAAAAGGTTATTATTTTTTTTCCAAATTTCGCCGAATTTTATTCTACCATGACAAGTATTTAAAATACTGCTCATATTTCGTTCTTCAAAGTATACTGTAAATATAACGTAAACAATTGAGTAGAGAAAATACATATGCATGTGTACATCATCATTCAGAAATACAGATGACCGTTCTGTAAAAATTATGTCTAAGGGTGGGAACCAGAAGGCCGTAACTGAGATAAACTATACTGACTATGCTATCAAATGCAATCAAAAAAAAAAAAAAACCTCGAAATCATCGAAGTTTAAGTGGAATATGGCTGGCAAAAAAAAAACTTTTGCAAGCCCGTCTTTTGAACTACATTCTACTCTTCTGGTTTTCAGCCTTTGATATGTAAAGAGTAGCTTTGAGCTGCTTTTTGGCTACATTATAGTTTCTATTACGTCATGTTAGTTGTGTCAATCATTATAACTAAGATTACACAAGTGAGAATACTTACAATATACTTTTAGTACCATTACCCGTTAGTATTGTTCGAAAGAACGGTTTAATCTAGTCGTTTTCCATAGTTCAGCAAAGATACTATAAAATGAATTGCACTTAAACTATAATACTTTGTTTCGAACGATATCCTGTCAGATGTAGTATGATGATAATTTGGAATCATGATCAATGCTGGTGTGATGGTGTCTAGTACCCTGATGCAACCCAATTTTACTATTTCAACTATATTGACGTGGTGGGAGTAAAATTTCAAAAAAAATTTCTTTCAACACCATGTGCGATAACGTCAGCAAGCCGAAGTCGTCCTTCTTTTGACTTAATATTTCCAATAGGCCATGCCACCGAAATGTTGACCTTCTCATCTCCTTTAATTAGGTCTAAGTCGAACGCCTCTGAAGAATCTAGCAGTGCGAATGGAATAGCTTCTAGTGCGAAATTTAGACCCAGCAGACTTTGTTCCTGGACCTAGAGCACAATGTGTGTTAATTTAAGTATTTATTGGTGGACTCATAATAGCCTGAATATCATTTTTCGATTTATATCTTGGGCATTTTTTTCGGCATATCTTTATATCTTTTTACTTTGTCTTAATCTTCCATGAGTTTTGGATCAAATTATAGAAAATGCTCACCTCCTTCATGAAGACATCCCATGGGTAGAGTTTCTGAGGGTCCGATCCCAGTAAGGATATAGTGTCGCTAAGTTCTTTGTGGTAGATTCTTAGAAGGTCGTCGTAATGTTCGTCACGTAGTGATTTTTCGGTACAACTGTAAATACAGAAGGAAACGTCCAATACAGGGCTAGAGCATCGTGCTAATTGAAAATCTAGGGCAAGAGCTACATCTTTTCCATCCTTTCCTCGCTGAATCAAGAAATTTGGAGCCCAGGCATCACCCTGAGTGATTACAGATGTTGGAGCATCTTTGCGAGCACAGAATTCTGAAATGGCATGGAACATGCCTTTGCGCGATTGTGCATTGAAGACCTCTTCCACTTTAGTACCACCATATTCTTGAGCTAAGGCATCTCTGGCAATACGGAATAAAGAGCCCTGTAAGATGATTCAGATTCAGTTATTGGTAGTTTCATAATGACTAGCATGAGATTGTTCAAGTAAGCTTTTTTTTAATCTAGTATCTTTGTGATCCAATAAAAAGTACTATTCGACAGTGATAAAGTATATAGTACAAGAAACGGCACTGATCAGCTAAATAAATAGATAAGATAAATACTGACCTGGAATACTTCATACCAATCGTAGTGTGCAGGGGAATAATAAGTCTCATTGACTTTGTCGGCTAGAGATTTAAAATCGTCCCGCTGATCTTTGTACGCAAATGAAACGGCATGGAATCTGGCTAAGGCTTTTAGAATTACGCCATTTTCGTCAAAGGTTAACGTACTTTGACGAGTGACGGGACCAAATCCGTAAACACTGACATCTTCCAAGGCGATAAAATCGTTTTCTCCATCCGATACAGCTGCCAAACAACGAGGTACGTTAAGCACCTCATTGTGCCCCTTTGACTTCAAAAATTCCCTAAATTTTGGATATACCTAAAATGACAATTATTTTTAGATGGTCTAGCAACAGAAGGGATGCGATAGAATTTGGTATTTGAAGTCTCAGTAACGAATACATGGAACTTCAACTTATATTGTCATTGCAAATGAGAAAGAAAGTTTACTCACATCAACATAGAAAGCTATTTCATTACGGAAGAATTCGCAGCTCCTGAAGGATTTTCTCCTGGCTAAATTTCTAGGTAGTGATTTAACCACGAGAGATGTTTCTATGGGCTTGCCATTAGCCTCGCCCTTTACTTTGACCCTATTGACTGTCGACAAATAGCTGTCTCCTTTGTTGCTTGCCTCACCAAAATCCCAACTCAGAACCTTCACATCTTTTTCCTTAGAAACCTTGCACAGAATATCTTTCAATGTTTCTTCGGTAAACAAATCACTAACTCCCCACAGTAAACTTTTATCCTTTGACATATTGGAGTTTACAACTGGAATAAAAGAAAAGAATTGAATGAAAAACTGAATTTTAGAGGAGTAACAAAAGAACATTGAATCACTGGTGTTCAACAATGCAACAAGACTTGTGGTTTCATTAACTTTCTTTGGATTAAATGAAACTAATCAGTATCAAAAATTGGTTGATTCTACATATTAGATGAGTATTCCTTGTGGTACCATATGTTTATTTGTTCACGACTGGGCATATGTTTGCTATTAAAATCAATATATCATTATTGTTATTCAATCCTACACTAATAACAGCTTCTTCTCTGATCACTGTTGATAAAATACCTTACATTTCATTCAAGGCACAATCTTTTTTATCACTAATAAAGTGTCTTCAATGAGAAAGGGAAATATATATTCGATGTTTTATTCATGTCAAGTTAAGTTGCCCAAAAAATTAGGAACAACAAATAATAACAAAAAAAAGTTAAAAACCAAAACTTCAAAAGGATTTAATACTAGTAAAATTATCTTACAAACAAGGGATAAAGGCGATTGTCGATTGGTCGACCAATGACGATATTAGTTATGAAATGGAATTTATGATGAGAAAACTCAATGAACAGTACACGAATGCTGCTGCACACGTAAGCAGTGGAAACTTTGTGACTTGTATCGTTAAACAGCAGATGTGTATGAACTTTCCACTCTGACAATTGTCATAAGTGACAATCGCCGCGCTGGTTCTCTTCAAACACACACGTACTACTGAAGGGGGCGTATGCTCGAGGTATACTATCTAGCAATGCAATATCCTTTTCTATTCTACCCTACACGAGTAGAGATTAGACTACATTGGCGCAAGAGAGGCAACTGATTACGTTGATCCCAACTTTCAGCTATCATCCAATTGGCCGATGGCTCTCCCACTTATACATTTTATTCATCGCAGTACCGTATTCGGAACAGATGATCCTTTGCCAGAGACATTCTTCGTCAGGTCAGTCACTATTGGACCCTATAAATTCAAAGGATCTAGTTGAGAAGTAACTTAGATTTTTTTGCTTCGGTATACTTGTTCGACCAATTGCCGGTTTCTTACATTGACTCAATTCAGCACGATCAAATAAACTGGCTAAGTCAACGAAGAATTGTCACCCTTGGCTCTGGGATTTGTTGTTACGATACTTTCAATTTTGCACCCACAAACGAAGGTTTTCCTGTCTTCGTCTGATTACTTTGATAATAATCACGAGATCGTTCTCTTCTCCGTGACCCTTTAATACAACCAACCAATGGGCTGTGGCCACGATGGAGGAAATTATTTTTCTTCCTTTTACACGATCGCGTGAATGTGAAAAGAGAAATCCGCGTCCAATAAGCTGTATCATCGATACATACGTAGTGGCACTTTGCCACTTTCCTCGTATTACGTGTACAATGTACATACGAAGGGGCTATATCTGAAGAAGGAAAAAGAAGATGATAAATATCTACCTATATAATTCAGAATCTGTCTATTTGATCATGATAGTCACGGGCGCAAACTGGAATGGATTGGAATTTTCTCGAGTATTCACCGATAACATAATTTGTTTAACTTCTCGGAGATTGCAGTATTTTTGTTTAACAGATAATCGTGAATTTGAAAAAAAAACCTATCACGTTACCTAAATACTCAACGAATGTTATCAGCCGATATCAATAACAAGTTGCATATTGTATTTATAGTTATCACAGTAATTTTATAGACTTGATTAAAGAATGCAGAGACAATGGCTAGAAATTTTTTTACAAGGTAACACATTTTTATGTATTATCTATGCTCAGGTCAAGGTTTGCGTTAGCAAGTGAAATGTTGACTGAAGATACAATCTTCTGTCAACGAGTGAAATGAGAACACAATTTTCGGGGTTATTTATAACTCAAACAATATGCAGACAAATTTGTTCAATGAATATTCATATTTCTTATCCCATTCCGCACGTAAAATATAAATTAGATAATTGGCTTATCTTGAGTTCATGGAATCATTCGAAGTGATGACCGTTGACTAAAGATCAATCTTTAGTCACGGTCAACGTGATGACATAGATTTTAGGACTTTTAAAATTCGCGGTATGACGCTTCGAGCGTCATTTGTTAGATCTTGTTTATTTTTTCGCCATGTTTACACATCGCTTTATTTGTGATGTGCGCACATCGCCACGCGCGTAGTGTATTGAAACGTGATGTTTGGTTTGATCCGTATTCGCGTGGCGGTTGTTTCACCGGTCATTATCACCTGATCGAATAACGAATTACCCCAATAATAGCTTGAAAGTAATAAATAGTAGTCCGTCAGCGGTAAAAGGTAGGTTTTATTGGTTGAAATTGCCAAATTGAACGTTCAACGAATACTTTCGCCCCACAGTTTTGTGTGTGCTTTCAACTGACTGTATTGCGTCCCATCGGCGTGACTAGTGTTGTCTGTATAACAAAGCAAGTGCTAACGGTTCACAGACGAGTAAAGAAATATCTTTAAATATTTGCAACTGTTTATTAATACTTGTCAAATATGGTTAGAACAGTTAGAACTAGAGCAGTGGAGGGTGGCACTCGAGGTAAGCGATCGTTGCGATAATTATGGTTTACAAGGTGGTGGATCGTTTGTGGACGTCTTTCTTTGTGTTTAAAATCTATAACATGCCCTTCGGTAACCTATACTATTTTACTTATTTTTTATTTTTTTTCCTGCTATTTAAAGTTGGGGCCAAAGCACCGCGGAAAATTGGAATAATCGGGCCTTCAATGGCTGCCAGACCTAACAGTGAAAAAAAAGGTAAAAAGATAAATTATTTGATAATGAGGGTACTTGGATCAGGGTCCAACTCATTGATCTCTATACAACTAGCTACTAGAGATCAGTGGTCCAACTATGAAAGTTGTTAGATCACGTGGTTTGATATCAAGTAAATGCCTGTGTTGATTCCTATTGCAAGAAATCCAGAGAGTCTGCTTGAATCGGTAATTTTTTGGAAGTCGAAAATAATGGTTGGTCATATCCATTTTTGATTAGGTCGAGAACATGGGGGAGGAAATTCTTACTATCCCAGAGAAACGCCAAGCTGGCAAAAGCCGATAACATCATTTTTTAACTGTCAACAACCTGAATGTGGAGAAAGTTCTGGGAGTAATCAGCAACCGGTGAATCACGTAACTATAAAGTCATTTGACGCATAGCTAGGGTTCTTTTATGGAAGATTAATTCATCTTATTCTGAGGTAATGGGTGTGCTTTATTTGCCTTTTCAAGTTTTGATAGCTGACAATGGAGAAATTAAAATGAAAAGTTCTAACTAGCTGTTCTTGTTTGACAAAGGATTTTGAATAAACAGTTGGATGAAATGAAGTTGATTTTTCCATCATTTGACTATTGCTTTATCATTGCACTATCCAACCTCTGTTATCATCAATATTGTCTCGCAAGACCAAGTGCCAAATGAAACACACCCAATAAAGATTAATGAGAAGCTACGGTCTGACAAATTGGCTGTGATGAATATTAGAGAACTAATTATTATTATCGCTCACTTGTTAGCAAACTGAGTAAGGTAGAGTTTCTTCAACAACTGTTTTTAGGATATTGTTACAACTGATTTGACGGATGAGGATGATTCTCAGGCGAGTGCTGGTCCGTCAACTGCAACAAGTGATTAGGTTCCACCTAAGCTGTTCAAAAGATATCTATCAGTATTTGAAGTATGATAATCATTAAGTTTCAACCTATGGACTGTCGACACTTGTAGCTGTATGTATACATGAATATCTTTTACGAATAAGGGTTTGATAAGTTATCTTTATGAACTTCATTGAAGTCTTCTTAACACTAATTTTCTCAAGTTATACTAGCATTTAATTATTCCAATTACCCTTAACAATCTGGAATATTTCATTTTACATAATTATTTCAAGTTCATTAATTACCTTATGAGTTGATTCGTTAAATAATATTTATAACTGTTGTATGTATTGAAGTCAGATGAAACCGAAGGTCACATATTACGACACTAAACATTACGACGAGTATTTTTTCGAGTACTAAAAAATGTGCCATTTAGAATAAGTTGTTGCGTAGTATACATATAATATTTTTGTATCGTGATGTTATTTGACCACAATTAGTGGAGATGTCCAATTAGTTAAGTGTTATATGTACGTATATGTATTTGTATTTCTTTTATTTTGATGTAAGAGATGGATAACTGGTTTTATCATTTGATATCTATTAATGTTTAAGGAGTACTAACAAACCAGAAATAGGATTCAAAGTTCAATAAATATTTAGCGAGTATTTTTGTACAATCTCTATTCAATAAATTATCTTTGCACGTTTTGCATTCACTCATTCATTCATTTATTTATTCATGTTTATACAAAGCGCATCTATACTCACTTGCTGGTTTCGAGGTGCAAAAAAGTAGTTACACTAAAGTACACTTGCTGGTTTAATATCATGAGTATGAGCACAACATAACTATTGCTGAACTATTTGTATTCATTTGGGATGGCTGGAAGGAGGGGGGGGAGGCTGATGTAACAAATTCCGATACTTCGATTTTGATGCTTTTCTATGTACTGAATCAATTACGGTCATTGAGATGCAACTATTTTGCCATCATTGAAATATGACTACATCAACTTTTGTTGATTATTTGATTAGTTTGAGTAGAGTTACTTGTTTTTGTCTTACTTCTAAAACCGACCTCGTTCAACAAATAAATGGAACATTATTACAACATTCTCTCTTCCAATTACCGAGCAGTAAGTTGGAAAAAAATATATGTCATGGGTGGTTAAATCGAGCGTTGGATAGCAAATCGTATATTTCTGAATTTCTCAAGCTTTACTTTTAACTAATCAGACATCTAAATGTAAGTGGAAACAGCGCGACAAAGATATATTTCGAGCAAAAATTTGCTAACGGATTTCTGACCAGCCACATAAACTTATATTAATGAATACAACTGAGCATTAATTTTTGGATTCACTCTATCGCCAACAATTACCACGTGGTTAAGAAAATCAACGACAATTACTTTGGATTAAACTTATTTGCGATTGACGTCCGGTAACTTCAAATTAGGCGATGTTGAAATACTTCCACAAAATTCACTGATGTCGGCTCAAACTCCGATCTGCTCTGCACTCATTTAATTTCGTAGTACAGGTAAATGTAAAATTTATTTGTCCTACAACCGCACAAACGAATATTGAGATATATAAGTCAACGTGTTCCGCATGTACAACAAAAACTTATTTACTCAATAAGAGAAAGTTTATAAGAGCGACTTCGTTCCAACGAATAAGTTTTACAGAAAATAAATTCTGAAGGACCGTACACCGCAGCATGCTAGTAGGGTTTTCTTTTTTCTTTCTATTTTTTTCTTCACTAGTATAACGCCGTTATATCACCCGGATGCTATTTATAACACATAACGTAGTACAGCAGAGATATGTTTACTATGCCCGCGTAGATGAAGTTATAGTAAAAGTAATATACATCTGGTTTAAGCTGTGATTCTGCTTTCGTTTTTAATGATTATTAACCTGAGTTTTCCTAAATTATTATGTATATTATACACAGTAGTTTACTACATAGTTTATTGTGATTATACCGATACTACTCATTTACGGAATACATTATTACTTATCTCTTTCGCTATGGGTGGGAAATTATCTTCGACTGTTTTCTTGGTATTTTATGTTATTTTGTTTTGTATTGTTTTTTTTTCCGCTTCGGAACCACGGACCAATGGAAAAACTTATATGCCATTGGTCGTGTACTGATTCAAAATAAACCTTACCAGGCTTACATTCGTACGTACAGGTCTATCTTTCGAGCATAAAATCACGTGGTTATCGGTCGCGCCGCAATCTGTCGACATACTTTTAGTACAGCTGCTAGTACAATTTAAATATTCCCAATGACGTTCATAACGTTCATATATGTACATGTTTACGCGTTATTTATTCGTGAAAAAGGGACCTATATTATTATACTTACGCCCTTAGGTGATTATTTCGAAATAGGAGAAGGAAAATAATTTTTGAAAGTCCTTGAATACGTTACTCATATACTGAACGTTATAAGTTCTGTTCCAATCTATATATGCATGTACTCGGTATTGCGGCCCGATTCTTGAAACTACTCACCGTTGCTTACGACGTAGATAAAAATTCATCGCTCGCCTTGTATCATCTGTGACTATACCCTATTTCGTTCACATACGTGATTCTCGATCGGTTTCACAGTTTGAACAATTTCTCGCCTGGTATCGGGCGTGGGAACCTTTTCATTGTTGAAGTTATTTCGTAATCGGTAGTTTACAAGTTGCATATTTATCTGGGGCATCGCGTTGATTCGATTATAATTAACTATCGAAAGCGACAAACGAATGACTTTTTATTTAATGTAATGCGTAATTGGGATGAGATAAAGACAAGTATTTGTTTTCCCCCTTCGTTACTGTATCGCGTTTTATGCCCGAGAAACCTTGAGCAGAAATACAATTTCAATTACAATCAGAGGAAGTGCTTGAAAAGCAAAGATAATCTAACCGCACGTGCTTAAAAATGTAGCTGCATATCAACTTGACATTTTATTTAGATGGTAAATGTGTATTTACGTAAGCTGCAATGATTTCTTGAGTTCTAGGTGAACTATTATTATTTCATATTTTTTTTACATCGCAAATGTAACCAATAAGCCTTGAGAAATATACGCTATTACGAAACTTTTGATTGTCACCGCAGAAGATCTAACAAAATTTCTCCTCCATTTCACATACCAAACCTGGTCTTAAAATTATAGAGCTCATTTTTTCATTAGGCCTTTTCTGCTCGTAATTAGGTACCCTGTTCTACTTGATTCTAACGTTCTGAAGTGATTGGCATGCCCTGAAATATTTGGTAATAAACTAATAAGTTTCATTGCAGTGATTGACTCAAGTCAATTTATTTAATCAAACCAATGAGTAACTAACATTAGCGATACTATAGCTTCTTATAGCTGCATAGTGCATAACTTTATATTTGACGTAAACATAGGCAGATTCGATAGTGAAAGGTTTGTGAAAGTTACTGGCAAATGTAAAAAAGGTTCTAAGAACCGTTGAGTCAATCAAATGAAATACAGACACGTATTTATTATAATCTCCACTTATCATTCAGTCTCATAAATCGGAAGAGTTATTTTCGTTCGCAGTTGGTCTATAGAATTAGATTCATGTTTTGGATACATCGCAGGTTTATGATCATGCAAAGGTTTGGCTATATCGTAAGCACATTTTATTTCTAATTTCGTAGTGACTGAAGGGGGGGCTAACTTCACGGAGGTGTCGATTTGGCCATTAAGCTTGGGAGCTCGTATTATCATGCACAACCGAGTTCAGGAAAGTGTTAATATTTCTTCGACGTATACCAGACAAAAAAAAAGAGACATGAACGGTAACAATAACCAATAAATTAAGTTGATGGGTTGACGAAGAATTCCTCATATAAGTGCAGCAATTACAGCTAAATCAGAACAATTGCTAATAATCTTATCAATTATTGACAGAGAATATAATTACAGGTAATACAGACGATAAGCGATAAGTATCCTACTAGGTGTAAACTTGAAGATAAGTATCCTACTAGGTGCGATATATTTTGAAAGATTAAGGTGGGATAAGCAGTTCAACGTATCTGGATTGATTGTGAGACCTTGAATAATCACGCCCCGTTGAGCTAGAGATTTGGTCAATAGTTTTCTTTGCTAAAAACAAGAAAAAAAAATGTTTTGATAAACTTGGTGTATGATTTTTTATTATTTTATTAGATCATCCTATAGTTTTGTCAATTGTTACAGCTATAAGTAGATCACAGATGTGCGCATATTGAATTATCATTATATGGCCAATACGAGTTCGTAAAATTTGATCCAAGATTGGATTTAGGTGCTTCGATAATGCGGCGATGATAATTCAATGGTCACTGTGTCCGAACAACAATATGTTTTAATATTCCTATCGATGAGGTATGATTTTAATCCGAGAGGTACGCGACATTTTCAATTCTTATCTGTAATTGCTACCCTGATGCATCTCAATTGTACTATACCTCAATTATGAGTAATTTCAGAATTCATTGGATAAATTTTGAAAATAATTCCTTTCTACTGCGTGCGCGATGGCGTCTGCAAGCCGGAGTCGACCTTCTTTTGATTTAATATTTTTAACTGGCCATGCTTCGTAGATGTTGATTTTTTCGTCTCCTTTAATTTGGTCCAAATCAAACGCCTCCGAAGAATCTAGTAATGACAACGGAATAGCTTCCAGAGCGAAATTCAAGCCAAAGATACATTGTTCCTGTACCTGAAGCCAAAACATCGTGTACATTACTTTACGCTATCATTTGCTGATCATTCATAGAAAAGTTGAATATTATATACGTATATAATATTTGTATTTTTTTTTTTTAGAAAAAACATGAATACACAACACTTAATGTTGTGATATTTTTCTGTATTTTAATCGCAATCTATTTTAAAATTCACTGGAAGTTTGTGGTCAAATTATAATTATGAAAAATTACCTCTTTCATGAAGACATCCCATGGGTAGAGTTTCTGCGGGTCTGATCCCAGCAAGGATATAGTGTCGCTAAGTTCTTTGTGGTAGATTCTTAGAAGGTCGTCGTAATGTTTGTCACGTAGTGATTTTTCGGTACAACTGTAAATATAGAAGGAAACGTCCAATACAGGGCTAGAGCATCGTGCTAATTGAAAATCCAGGGCAAGAGCTACATCTTTTCCATCCTTTCCTCGCTGAATCAAGAAATTTGGAGCCCAGGCATCACCCTGAGTGATTACAGATGTTGGAGCATCTTTGCGAGCACAGAATTCTGAAATGGCATGGAACATGCCTTTGCGCGATTGTGCATTGAAGACCTCTTCCACTTTAGTACCACCATATTCTTTAGCCAAGGCATCACTGGCAATACGGAATAATGCACCCTATGAAATAATTCAGATTTCTGATTAGGATAATCTTTGGCATTCGAGGTGTTACTATGTGGAGCCCAAGATTCTTTGGCCAGAATTTTGGCATTTTAGCACTCCATGATCCAATACAAAAGTACTTATTGATATCGCCGGTATTCAATTACCAGAGAGACGACACTGATAACCTAAATAAATAGATAAGATAAATACTGACCTGGAACACTTCGTACCAATCGTAATGTGCAGGGGAGTAATAAGTCTCATTGAGTTTGTCGGCTAGAGATTTAAAATCATCCCGCTGATCTTTGTACGCAAATGAAACGGCATGGAATCTGGCTAAGGCTTTTAGAATTACGCCATTTTCGGCAAAGGTTAACGTACTTTGACGAGTGACGGGACCAAATCCGTAAACACTGACATCTTCCAAGGCGATAAAATCGTTTTCTCCATCCGATACAGCTGCCAAACAACGAGGTACGTTAAGCACCTCATTGTGCCCCTTTGACTTCAAAAATTCCCTAAATTTTGGATATACCTAAAATGACAATTATTTTTAGATGGTCTAGCAACAGAAGGGATGCGATAGAATTTGGTATTTGAAGTCTCAGTAACGAATACATGGAACTTCAACTTATATTATCATTGCAAATGAGAAAGAAAGTTTACTCACATCAACATAGAAAGCTATTTCATTACGGAAGAATTCGCAGCTCCTGAAGGATTTTCTCCTGGCTAAATTTCTAGGTAGTGATTTAACCACGAGAGATGTTTCTATGGGCTTGCCATTAGCCTCGCCCTTTACTTTGACCCTATTGACTGTCGACAAATAGCTGTCTCCTTTGTTGCTTGCCTCACCAAAATCCCAACTCAGAACCTTCACATCTTTTTCCTTAGAAACCTTGCACAGAATATCTTTCAATGTTTCTTCGGTAAACAAATCACTAACTCCCCACAGTAAATTTTTATCCTCCGACATATCTGAGTATGAAAATTAGAATGTAACAAAGAAAAAAAACAAAGACAAAAACCCGTTTTCACTTAGCTCTGGTGCTAGCCGGCTAACGTTGCAGTTTGAAATCAATGAAAACTCATGCGTCCGAACTAGCATCTGCCAATACAAGGCAGAATCTCGCGCCTCGAGCTTTAGCACTAATCTGGAGAGATTAGATTTATGTGAGATCGAACTCACATCAGAGCTAGATATGATGGAAGAATCTTGGCCCCTGACTCTGCTGCTGATCTGCGACAGATCTGTAGTTCTTAACTCTACATCTCGATTTGTTGCGAATGAAAGATGAACATATGAGTGGGATTATTATATGATAGAATTATTCAACCGTTTGAAATTCTGTTCTCGTGAATAGGTGCATGTTACATTTGCAGCTAAACGTCATATGTGGCTTGACGTCTTTCTTGTCAATGACCCCGATTTTTGAGGTCGCGAACCTTTCGTTTTGCAATTCGCAGGACTTCTTATCATTCGCCAATTGGTATATTCTATACTCACGCGGATTTGAACATTGCGGATACGGGTCACGCACGAATAATAATTTTCATTGAGTATAGTGAGTACCAGATAGAAATAACAGAAGAAAGACAAAACTGTAATATACGAACACTAAGAAATGAGGATACGCATCATGAAAAAACTTGTTATTTGAACAAATTACATGGGTCACTTCACTCGCCATCAACCTGAATAAAACTCTGACCCTCTCAGAATCGGATTAAAGTTCCTAAATTTTTTAGAGATTTTGTAACTACGATATTGGTTCATGGTACTACATTAATGATGTAGCCATTCTGGTTAGAAAAAAAGGTATGCAAAAAGTTCACCTTGATTTGACCTCAATGTGGTGACTCTATTAAATTTTCGATAACATTATTTCCATCTTTCTATAAACTTGTAAAAATAGAATTATCCCTGTTCAAATGATCATGTCACAAACAAAATATATTTAAATGACACATATCTCGTAGATTGTTTTATCTTTTATTTCTCATGATAATTTTCGACTAACCTTCAAAACATGTGAACCGTCCAATCACAAGTGAACTCGTGCGCGATTCGTTTTGCTCGATCTACTCGTGCCGATTTCGCGCAAAGGATTGCAAAATATACCGATGATGAATATCCGGCAAATTCATAATTGGCGTTTTCCGCCTACCCGGAAAAGCGCGCTCGAGCTTTCTGTCGCTGATGGTCAGACTTTCAGTTATTTAAAGAGATATACCACTCAAATAACGCCAAATCTACTGCAGAATCGGCTAAGATCCATTTATTACTCTCCGGTTTTGCGACATGAGATGTCGCTATCCTTATTAAAATTTACTCAACAAACACCACAAGAAGCTGACGGATTACTTGAGACCATTTATACAATTGTTACTGGCGTAGATTGAAGTGAAAATTTTAAAAATTTTGAATGTGCGATCAAACTCTAATATTCTTGTCCACGTAATGAAATGTTATAAATTGTTCTTAGTTAATGCAACGTATGGTTGATTTCGGCCCAATTTTACACCAACTCGTTTTTGTTTGTACTTACAAACAATAAATGAATGCAGGTTTTAGCCCCTATCAATGGTCCAGAAACGTGACTTATCGCTTAGTTGACACACAGACACCTTGAGTTACGTACGTACGATCATTATTCAGTCAATTATTTGATTTTTTTTATTTAATCATTCAATCATTTTTTTTTTCATACAAAACATCTACACACAGCTGCTGTCGGAGTAAGGTCTTTCATTTCAAAATACAGATGCACTGAACAATAATATTTTGCATCACTAGTACGAACTTTACATAACTATAATGCAAGCTATTGGCGATTACTATTGGGGGAGAGGGGGGACGCGCACGCTGTTAGGCTTTCAAGCCATTATTATTAACTTCTAATTTTTGATGGTTTTTCTATATAGGTATGTACACAACTGATGACCGAACTGATGACAGTATTAAAAAGCTGTGATCTGTCTTCTGTTATTAAAATATTGTCAACATCAGCTTTTGTTAAGCACTTGATTGCAACAACAATACTTCATGTCATTTATAAACATTTTTTTTTTTCTTCAATTAGCGAGTACTGAGTTTGCAACTACATTGCATCATGAATATAGTTCAATCGAGCATAACATAGCTCACCATGTCGCTGAATTATATCAAATCTACGGGCAGCTAGAGATAAAATGAAATTTTAATTTCAACATATAGTGTAAAAAGAAATGAATATAAAAACAGCATGATTAGGACCTTTGTTTGGCAAACATGTATCAAATGATTAATAACCAGCTATATTAAGTAACAACTTGCTATTGTTTTTTTTTTGTTTTACTTTATCAATAACAACAACAACAACAACAACAACAACAACAACAACATCAACAACAACAATATCAACAACAATTACTTCGGGTGAGACTTGGTTGTGGTTGACGTTTGATATCTTCAAAGGTAATGTTGAGATACTTCCAAAAAATTTACTGAAATAAATGTACCTGACTCTGATTTGCTCGTTTGTTGAATTTCGTTGCCTCGATAAAATATTATTTCGAATTTTCGTGTAACCGCGCGAGCGAATATCATACGATAAACGGTGAGATCTTATAACAACATTTTCGATGTGAAGACAGCTTATTGCGCGATAATGGAGATTTTATTATACAACGGACCATATAATTTCAAAAAATGAGTTCCACTAAAAACAAAACAAAAAAGATGAATATAGTAATTAATAATCAAGAACTGTACAACGCAGCACGCTTCTGGTATATTCCAAGTACTTTTTTCGGTTTCATTTATTGATATTATTATAAATTTTACTCTCTAGTTCAACGTCATTATAGCTCACCCGGGTGCTATTTATATATACATAACGTAGTAACCTATATAGAAAAAAAATATACTAAGCGCGTTGAGGAAATTAGCAATAACTACCTACAACTGCAGGTTTTGAGCTACTTCTGCTTTCATTTCAATAATTTCTATGCATTTTCTTTTCTTTTTTTTTTATTACACTATACTAGGCTGTGTATACTATTGTTCATTACGGCTACTGGTATTTTTTACCTACGGCATACACTATATGGCTAACATCTATCGATGTTTCATCTCATTGTGCGCTCGTGTGGATCATCATCATCATTCTCATTATCATCATTATTATCATCATCATCATCACCATCGCCGTCGTCGTCGTCATCGTCTTCGGCGTCGTCGTCGCTACTATCATTAATAGTTGATACTGATCATAACCTGATTGGTGCGTGTTAGTCGTATCTTTTTATCTAAAGTAGTTATTTTAGGCGAAATTACATGGGACATTATAATCACTAACCTAGACTTCCTATTATTATTATTATTATTATTATTATTATTATTATTATTATTATTATTATTATTTATGGAACATTGTTAAAATGAAACCAGAATTTCAAATTTAGAATGTTTTCTCTTTTCTTACTTCTTCGTCTATGAAATATGTACATATTTATTCTCCGAACGTAAAAACTACTGTACACGCGTGGTTGCCAGTCTCGCCACGATCAGTCGATATACCATTAGCATAGAATGCTATTAGCTTAGCACTGTAATAATCTGAATCTCTGCAATCTTCAACATTCACATGAACTATTGCAAAAGTTTGATATCCGTTATTTGTTTGTAGAAATTAGGGACTTACCTCATAGTCAGGCCCTTAGGTAATAGTTTCATAAACAAAAACGAACAAAAAATGAAACAAAATACATAAGTAATGTGAGGGAAAGTTTTTTCTTCGTTGTTTTTTTTGTGAACGGTGAAACGTGACATGTCGAAACGGCTTTACCAACTTCCAAATGGGTTCAGCGCTGGAAATATTGCCTTCAGACGTACGTTCATGTTTCCGCTATTTGCGTTTGACTGGTGATTTGAAAATTTGAAATTAGTTTCGGTTTAGAAAAATAATATCAATATGGATCTAGAGATCGAGAATTTGCCAGAATCGTATCAGCTCTAGCTCAGTCGCGAATGATTGCAGATTGATAATATTTCTGCTCCAACAGCGACGACTTGTAAAAATATCCACATATATAATCGCGTCATTATCGTCATTATCGTTGCTGCTGCTGCACCGCCATGTAATAAAAAGATAACATTTTCAAAAGTATAATTATATTTTATCATATAGTAATTAATTTTTAAACTAATGATTCTTTCTGCGCATATCCATTGACGCGATATCGTCAACAGATATAAGTTTTTCGATAGGAATGCACGACAATTCTCCACCGACGCATGACTGAGGTTGTTGCCATCTAGCTTCTCTTTCCGCTTCTTTGGCCTTTATCTCAGCCTCCTTCGCCCTTCGTTCTTTTAATTTCAATGAAAATATTGCAACTGAACGTGCCCTTTTCATCAGGCTCTGTTTAACCCTAGTTTTCTTAGCCTCACGTTCCTCCTTTGATGGTTTTTCATCCTCTTGACTCGAAACAGTTCTACTAGAGTCCGATAACGCCCCTCCGTCCCGTTCTTTTTCATGATGCATATGCTGAGAGTGACGTTCTCGATGGTCTCGAATTTCCCTATTCTCCTTATCTCTCTGCTCTTTCTGCTCCCGTTGCTCTTTTTGTTCCCTTTGTTCTCGTTGCTCTCGACGCATTTCCATCTGATGTTGATGCTCCCTTAATTGTTTTTCCGCCATAGCTAGCTCACGCTCTTTTTCAGGTGAAAATCGGAACTTTTGAACTCTGTGTGCTGTCGCCCAGGGCGGTGCCGATCTGTTTCATGATAAACAAGTTCCAGGAAACATATATCTCCCAATTACATGTTTTAAAAATTTTTAAACTGAAAGTAAGTTCACCTTAGTAAATCGCTATCCGAAGAGGAAGCCAGCTCCTTTGAAACTATGCAATCTGTCGAACGACGCAAGGCCAAATCATCGCCACTTCCGTTTCCGGCTCCGGTTCCGCTGATTTCAGAATCACTTGTTTTCCGGCCACCAGATTCTAGACCTAATCTTCGGACCCAGTCAACGCCTCCGTGGGGTCCGATTGTCAAGTGATGACTGTAATGGTCACTTCCAGGGGTCGAAGCTGGTTCACCCGTCAGCCAGTCTCGAGATCTTCTTCCTGAAGGCGTGAAAATCGATGAAATTTCTCAAGCGGTTCGACTCTGCAGTTGATTAGTTTTCATTCAACGATAAACTTACCTCGTTCTCCACCGGGAATGGAAGCCCTCGGTGTGTTATGGGCTTCGCGGTGCAAACTTCCGTTATTTCCAGAACCCATGGGACTTCTTTCTCCAGTACTTCCTGGAGTTCCGGGAGTTTCTAGCGCGGGTGGCGTTTCCGCGATTCTTGGAACAAACGTGGCACTTGGCGTTTGAGGATTACTCGGAGTTTGAGCAGATGATCCCATTCCGGGTGTTCCTGGTTGGCTAGAACAAACTGAGTCCTCGTCGTTTCTTGAAATGTCAAGGGATTCCTGGTCTTCCTCACCGTCCGCTGGACTAACCACGAAACGCCCTGTGAAAAAGAAAAAAAAAATCATTCGAATGGGTCGTTGAACCGAGAAAAATATTAAGTGTTTGTCCTCTATATTTATCGCAGTTTTTCGCCCCTTTTTCTAAGAGGTAATTAAAACTTAGCTTGTAATCAGTCAGAGGAAGTACTTGACAATTAGTAAAGATAAATAATCGTGCGTTGTTGTCGTAAAGAAGAAGTTGACAGCAGAATATATCAATAACGATTCAAGGTCGTTAGCACTGCATTATATCGTGCAAGTAAAAATAATCCGAAGGTTCAGTGTATACCAATTAAGACATAATTATAGGTATACATGATTTTTAGTTGGATTTTTAATGTTTAGGAATAATTATTCATACCTATAACGGTTTGGGGCTGTTGCTCTGGTGAGGGTGTCGAAGAAAGTCGCCTGACCGCCTCCCGTCTGAGAAATTCGACCTTGGCCATTTCGGTGGCAACCCAACTTGGGATATCGGGAATTACACAAACGATTACGAATCTAATAGCTAGCATTATGTGCTCCAAAGCGACGATAAGAAGAATAGTTTGTGTCGCTGACATCTCGGGAAACATTCTTTGCACTTGACCGCTTAAACTGATCAGCGCACAGTTTACAAGAATCGCTACGAGGCCCATCGCCTCCATTGCGTTCTGCGGGGTGAAATAAAATTAGAAAAAACTTTTACTCCTACACATAATCATAAATATCAAAAGTTCTACTGTGCATTTTCAACTCCCTCATGACACATAAACATTCCTTCAAATATCAAAAGTTCGACGTTGAATTATTATTATTATTATTATTATTTTTTCTTTTCTCTTACCTGCCAAGTCCCGATGTTTGAAACTCTCCTACCAAAAGGTCGTTGAAGAACGAAACAGAGTTTGAACGCATCTCCCCGAAGTTCAAGTAAGTTTCCAAGTAGAGCGGCCACAGCGGCAAGTGGAAACGCCGATGAAAATAGGCAGACGTAACCGAGCTGCGATAGCATTTCCAGGTGCTCCGAAAAGGCACCGTCATACTAAATGAACGAGAAAAAAAAATTACTTAGCGGCTTAATTTTTTAGACTAAAACTTTCTTCTCTAACTAAATTCTCTAATATGCTTTTGTTTCTTTCTTATTTTTTTCTGGAAGCGCGAATAACTATATAGTGCAGGTAATTTGTGCGCCAATAAGGGTAGTAAATAAAACAGTAGGTGTACATATTGTATGTGAAAAAAATAGCTGGCCATTGTATAGACGATAATTACCGCAATGATATTTTTGTATTAGTTATTTATTAAGCGTAAATAATTAATGAGATGGAAAATTACCTTTTTGGGGGAGACCTGCGTGTCGGTGAACGATGAAAAATGCAAAAATCATTAAAATGAATAGCGCAAAATAACAGCTGGCAAACGAACACGAGACAATTGTACATTGAAAATATTTAGAATGATCAGCGCGAAAATTGTATCGTAAGTAGATGAAAAATATTTAAACTAAAAAATCATAGAGATCATGGGATCGTATTGCGAGAGAGAAAAAGTATTATTCATTTGTACCTAATATGCAACCAAAATATAAAACTGTGGATAGTTTCGCCTGCAGCATGGGAATGTGTATCTAAATATATACTTCACGACTTCCCCCTCTATATCATGCACTCGTGCTTTTTCTATGCAACTTTTCACTGGTGAATTATCAGGAGTTGGACGAATTCGATTCTTTAGAAATAAGAAAAATTCACATCCATTTACCACTTTTGCTCGGTGAATCATTGCTTCAATTTTCAAGTGAACAAGTCGTAAATAATAATAACGATAAAAATAAATTTAACAATCATCTAACAAGTCTACAGATCAAACCTTCAAGGCAATGTCACTAAGTAGGAAATTTGAGGGGTGTCCTACTCTATACAGTGAGCTCTCCAGCTCTGCTTGGCTGACGTTTCGTTTTCCCTTGTTTCGATTTTCCTCCACAGAACCATCCTCTGTAGCGTTTTTTTTCTGTTCTTTTGTTTCCCTCGCGGCACCATCAGAACCTGAACTTGGGATTTCTTCTCCCGGTGGTGGTCTAGCTTCACTCGGACTTAGGGCTCCAAATAATTCAAAACTTAGACGGGCGAGGCGTAATTGTTCGACTAGATAGGGAACTGCCGATTCTTTTAGGTTGCCAATAATTTGACGTGCGATTAAGAGAGCAGCTAATTGCTGAAAAGAAATACAAAGTTTTATTAATTTTTTATTTCTTCTTTTTTTCTCGTATTTTTTTTTTATTCCAATTAGGTAATTTACAATTAACGCTAATTACCTCCTTTAATCTTTCTTGATCTTGTAGATAAAATGCGATGTAGAACAGCGATAAGAAGGAGTTGACGAACTGAAACTAAAAAAAAATATGTCAGAGAAGCATGAAAAATAAAAAAGATTGGACGTTGATGTTGAGAATTATCGATAATAATATGGTGCGATGTGTGTTTTTTTTTTCAATTTTCCTGTTAATTATTTACACGACTTAATTATCGTGTGTGATATCATCTGAGCTCTCATCATACAATTATTATTGGCACTAGAGGAAAAAAAAGAAATTTCACGTGCAGTGACACAGGCAGCCAGACTTTGATAAGTGTACGCTATAGCTACATTAATTATTGTAGGAAAAAATAATTTCAGATCATACAAACGACAACGAAGACACATGGATAATAATAATTATACTAGGTAAGTTCTAAAAATTTTAACGTTAAATTACGACGCTGATTAATTATACAATTTTTTATGTGTTTCTATATGAGCAGAAAATTTTTTTTAACCCTTCAGTACTAACTTGTAGAGAGATTCTCTCACACTCATTTCAAAACTTTTATTTCTTCAAAATTTCAAATGGAATGACCACTTGAAAATTTTTTTACCTTCAAAAAATTTGATGCTTTCTAGGATACTGAAGATCAAATTTTTAAAGAATGAGGGGAAAAAATAAATTATTTACAGCTGTGAGCGTTTTTATCATCATGCGAGTAATGATTGTGATACAGGCGACCTGTGTACTGAAGAGTTAAGAATTGAAAGGTTTGATTGAAACAAAATGAAAAAATATAACACACAATATCGGTGATAAAAAATTTTCACGTAACATTTACAAAGATATATGAAAAAAAAAATGTATATATTTTTTGATTTTTTTATCAAGCTAAGATTATTTCTCATTTACCAGTGCCACTTTGCAGATCAGATGATTCTCATATTCGGTGTCGAGCCGATAGTTTTCTGCGTCCAAAACATACAAAAATAATAAATACTATCTAACAATAGGCATATCATATAATAGCTTGAAATCTAGCTTTTTTGCTTTCTTTAAACTCTGACTTTTATAGGGTTAAAAAAGGGATATGATGTGCATTTATCACGTTCAACATTTTCTAAAATAAATTTCAAATATATTTTGTTAATTGTAATGCAAATAGATATAGGTAACATAGGTACGTATGAAGAAAAGGGGGGGTAGTTTTGGCCGGAAGAATATAAATTTCCAGAAAAAAATCAACGCGTACGAATGAATTTAATGTACCCTCCTTTTCCCCTCAGTTTTGGAAAACACCAGCAACTTTAAATATGTACAAAAAACCACGCAATTTGTATAATTGATCTGGAGCTAGTTATAAATGCTCACCTACCTATACCTACAATATATCATGATAAATGATTTGTATCAAATAAGACTACGTATTAAGAATAATCCAGGCAGTAAAAGTGTTATATCTGTACAATAAAACGGTTACCTTAATTTCTATTTCAGTTCTAATTTCAATAGATCGTGCAATCGACTCAATAATATCGGCTGTTATTTATGTTCAGGGTATAGGATTGGACGTTGGGTCCAAACCTTAGATTTTTGTCGATTTTGGGCTCAAAAATCAACATTTTTGTTTTTCGAGTTTGCTACGATATTCTTATGTGTTTTGATCTGAGGAACTCGAATCTGCAGGCCAAATTGGTCTACCTATAAAATTGATCGAGTTATCGCCAATTTTTCTCTTTTCGGAGCAAAAAAATTGCGATATCTCGATGGGATTAATTCGTAGCTCAATTTACTCAACGGATTCGTGTTTCTCAGGTCAAAATACGTTGGAAACGCGTCATAAAATCGATTTTAAAAATACTTCATTTTTGGCCCAAAAATCGAAAAAATCCAAAGACCTTAGATTTTTGTCAATTTTTGGGTCAAAAATCGACATTTTTTTTATTGAGTTTCCTATGGTATTCTTATGTATTTTGATCTCAGGAATCCGAATCTGGGAGCCAAATTGATCTATCTATAAAATTGATAGAGTTGTCGCCAATTTATCGTTCTAAAAAGTGATAAAATTGAGATATCTCGATGGGATCTATTCGTGGCTCCATTTAGTCAACGGATTCATGTTCCTGAGGTCAAAATACATAAGAAAAGTGTCCTACGATCGATTTTAAAAATTCTTCATTTTTGACCCCAAAATCGACAAAAATCTAAGGTATACCCCTTCGGATTTTTTCGATTTTTGGGCCAAAAATAAAGAATTTTTAAAATCGATCGTAGTAAACTTTTCTTATGCATTTTGATCTCAGGAATCCGAGTCTACAAGTTAAATTATCCCATCTATAAAATTGATCGAGTTATCGCCAATTTTTCGTTTTTTGGAGTGGAAAAATCGAGATATCTCGATAGGATTAATTCGTAACTCAATTTACTTAACAGATTCATGTTTCTCAGGTCAAAATACGTCAGAAAAGCGTCATAAGATCGATTTGAAAAATACTTCATTTTTGGCCCAAAAATCGAAAAAATCCAAAGGGGTATACCTTAGGTTTTTGTCGATTTTGGGCTCAAAAATCAACATTTTTTTTTTCGAGTTTGCTATGATATTCTTATGTGTTTTGATCTCAGGAACTCGAATCTGCAAGCCAAATTGGTCAAAATATACAATGCGATTTGAAGTCAGGCGATTAGGCTCGGAGTAAATGAACGAGAAAGAAGAAAAATAAAAAAAAATCTTTTTAAAGTTATTATTTAGTATATAATTATACGTACCCATGTCATTGAGAAATACAGCGACCTTGAAATAAGCTTCGTCCATGAGGGTGATAACCACTGCAAGAAGAACCTTCGGAACATAACTCAACCAGAAACCATAACCAGCAGATTCAAGTCCTGCGTCCCACCAGTCCTGGAGTAAAAAAAAAGAAATGCGAGTATCGAGTATGGAAGTATTGAACATAAATATGACGATGGTGACAGAAATTGGTGTTTATTTGGTTCTAAAAAGATAGATATCACCGCGTGAACTACTAACTGAGAATTGTCAGCGGAAAACATTTAACAATCTCTCGAAACAGATGCGATGCTGTTCATCTAATAGTTCGATAGCTCACCTGAATTTGGAAGCTTAGTATCATGACTACGAAGACAAAAAATAGGCACATAGCGACGACTGGGACGCTAACGAAGTATCGAAAAACATTGCGTCTCCATGTTGGATAGGTTGGTTCCAGTCGTCCGGTAACCGGCGATCTCTCCAATGTACCCTATAGGACAAAAGGGGTGGAAAAATCGTTCTTCGATTTTCGATCTGAATTTGGTGATAAAAGATGGCGAATATTTACAGTGAAGAGCGGCCGAGGTTCTACCAATAAATCGTCACGTTGGTCGAGAGTTCCCCAACGGTAGGCGAGCTCAGCACCTCGTCTTTTCCACGTTTCAAGATAAACCGTAGCCCAGATGACGTTGAAAATCGAAAATAAAACGTAGGCCACATCCTCCACCGCCTGGTTCCGCCCGATGATGCCGACCTAGTCGAACGAAAGAGCAGGAAAATGCAAATGAATTATCAACGAGAAAATGGACATCGGAATGATGCGGTAATGTATACCACTTGTTCACAAAGAGTGCAGAAAAAAAAGGAATTCAGATTAGGAGAAAAACTAAAGCTGATTACCCAGTATATGACACCCACAGCAGCCGGAACTATAAGGGCGGTGGTGTAATGGCCAAGCCAAGCAAAATACATGGTAATCTTAACGCCAAAGTAACGACAAATGTCGTCCAGTGGTTGAGGACTCAGGAAAGCCCGCACCCATGTTCTCTGGAGTTTTTCTAAAGCTGGTAATTCGTGAAGTGGAAAAACCTGCGAATCATAATTTATATCAGGGTGACGGTTATGAAAGAATAATAATCTTTCATTATTTTCAAAATAGAATATTATATATGTATATATTTTTTTCATCTCTTCTTTAGTGTCCTACTCAGTATTTTTTTAAACACCCGCATAGTAATTTTACGTTTTTCGATCACATGAAAAATGTTCGGCAACAAATTGAACACAGTAAAAAAAAAATCACAAATTTATTCGATGGAATTTGTAAAATGAAGCCAATAGAATATCGTGACAGCAAATTTAAATTCGACGTATAATAATTCATACTTGTGAAATAACCCCCGCCGATATACATTTTGGAACGATGGCCTGTCCCTCGATAAGTGTTACTCCGGGTAAACTGTGAAGATCTTGCTGTCCCGCTCTCAGAGTATGAAGTAGATGAAGTACGAGGGACTGTCGTTCCTGGGTGGTAAAGAAGCATGATTCGTCGTCACTACCCTCAAAAAAACTCGCTTCGGTACCAACGAATTCTTTAAGACCACCGCCAAACTCCTGACGTAGCGTTTTTGGTAAGTGGACTTCTTCCGCTGCCTTCAGGAGTCTATCATCGATAAAATAATGTAGAAAAAAAGAACGGAACAAAAAAATGAAGAAAAAATCTCCGGTTAGCTTCGCAAGGGATTTTATAGATTTTTCATTCATTACATCATCGCTTTTTATATCCACACGAAAATTCAATTCCCACAATTTTTTTAGACTAACAGCTGTACCTACGTTCTACTGGTTCGAATTTTACAAAACAGTTCGATTTCATCTGCCAGAAGGGCGAACCCTAAAAAATCAAAACAACCGAGTAGTAATTATTAACAAAGTTCAATGACAAATCACCCAGCTTCCATGTTTTGTGATTCTGTTAATTTTTTTTCTTTTATTTGTGGGTTACACTTTTCCGGTTGTTAATCTTTGACATGGTACATACCTATGTTGGGGCTGATTAGATGGAAATTAAATGCCTATATAGGTAAAGGTGCTCAGAAAAGTTGAGAGCGTGCAAATTACTAATTAGTAAAATAAGCCTAGTGGTAAAGGAGTGTGTGAATATACGGTATACAAATTTTGTATATTTACACCGGGAACGGAGCGGTTAGATAAAAACCGTAGCTGTCAGATGAGGTGTGATGTCGTACGTGGACAACGAGTCCCGGAGTTCCAGCTCTTAGTCGCCCTAAAAGCCACATTAAAGTCTCGTCCCGGGCGCCGTTAGGGAACATCACCACCACGTCGCATTCCTACGGAAAAAAAATAACAAAAAAATAAAACTTAGGAAGAAGAGAATTCCTGAAGATGATTACTCTGCATTCATACCTTTTTTTCTTTATTGATCGTTATATTCAATGCGGAATCTACAGTCCTAGCAAATTATAGGTGAATTAGGTAGAGGCAACCGTGTCAATTTGATTATAGCTGATAGGCAATAGCGATGGTTCTTTTTGTTTTAAATATTTGTCGAGCGATAGCGGCGCTGCGAAAAAAGACTTTTTTTCAAATTGAAAAATACATTTTTGTAATAAATAAATCTTTGACTATTTGTTGGATAGGTTCAAAAAATGCAAAAAAAAAAAAAAAAAAAAAACATTATTAGGAATAATTGAATCTTGACGTTTCGAATGTTGGCTACATCGAGTTTCGATCAATGATGGTGTAATTGCAGTATATACAGATGTAGGGTCAGTAGTTAATGAACAAAGGAAGTTGAAGAATATAATGGATCAAATCAAACGAATGCAGCAAGTTCTCTGCATCAATTAGACGTAACAGAAACTCTCCAGGTTCAATACCAGGTTTTGAATCCTGGCACGCCCGAGATAACGTTGTCTTGGCAGACTCCCAAATTCGTGGAACATAGCTATACAGCATATACATACATATATGTATTACATACTTAGGCATCTACATATACACACATAGAACAAACGTGGCTGTTTATATACATCGGTATGTACTCATATGTATATTACGTTGGTTACTCTGGATTCTCTGGATCGACCAATCTTATTATACAAAGAGAGAAATTGGCAACCAAAATTATGCCCAATGACTTGCGACCCCCTACGTAGTTTCCGTATTACGAATATTCCGTGTTATAGAATATTCCGTGTAAATTATTCGGCCAGGTTGTAATCATTTCCTTTTTGTTTTCTTCTAATTTTTTCATTAATTGACATTTTTTTTTACACTAGATTTCAAAATATCATTCAAGTTTACAACATATGCGAAATAAATGAAATCTCTTCATTCCAATCCCGCATTGATAATTGATTTATAAAATTTTTTGGGTAAATTAAATTCCAATGTGATTTCGAAATACAGAAATTCAGAATATCGAATCTCATATTACAGTATAGAAAAATTGAAAAAAAAAATAAAAATAAAATAAGCATGAATTTTGCAATTCTAATATCACACGTATATATTCAGATTCCGCGACCTCGCAAAAACCAGCAGACCATATAACGTGTTATAGTTTCATGGAAATTCATCGTAATATATATATATTACGATGAATATCGTATATATATTGGTAAAATATACGTAGGTTATTAATTTTTCATATTTCTATATTTTTTTTAATTAATTTTCCGCTGATTCCAATTTTTCGAAATTTCAATTAATGACATAGTAACTTTCAAAGTTCTCACTAGTCTCTCACTAGTTTTACACGAAAAGTTGTAGAAGGAAAAAAAATTACGAGGAAAAAAAATTAATAACATGTCCAATGTGTTTAATTCTCGCGTAAGATCAGCCGCGTGAATTTAGTACGTCTTATAGTAAATTAGCAATGTTAATTGTTCATCTGGATGATTTTCGCGTGCTTCGCATGAGAAATCTTTCAATCACTTTCACTCTCGTTCTGTCGCAATTTGAGATTGCAAGAATTATACATTTCCTAATAATGATTAAGAAAAACGTGTAATTTCTCTCTCAATTGTCGGTACTCTATACACGATAATAAAATCAAGGATTTTTCTTCAAGTTTCAAAAATACCAGATCGATCCGATTTGGAAGCCGTTTATTCGCGCTTTCCGCAAATGTATCCGCAAGAATTATGCCTTCAAAAAATCGTATCAGCGCGAGTGGAAGAAAAAAAAATGAAGAAAATTTTTTTTTGTTACCTACACGAAATTATACATCTATCAGATTATTATTCGATATTCGAATACAAATTCTACCGCGTATATTTTTCATCGTTGACGATTGTTACGAGGCCGCAGGCACAGCTCGTACGGAGTGACACACTCTGATCGATACCACGTTTCCGCTTAACGAACTCGAGATTCGTCATGACACAAAGCTGTACTATACATATCTATTTCTACCTATGTATACATTAACTACAGGAAAGTTTGCGGGATAAACGCGAGAATATCGGAGATCGGTAATCGATTTTTACTATTATTCGCGGAATTCCCTGGTTTCACGCTTTCGCCGCAAAAGCGCGCGCTATACGATATTATACCTTATACATATACCTCATGTGTACAGTATAGTATACGATACATCCATAATAGAATGAATCATAAGAGATAAATCAGAAAAAACTCTGAAAGTGAATTTCGAAAAAAAGAGAAAAAAAATTAACAAAGTACACATGTGAAAGCCCATGGTACATTTTATTGTGAGACTTATGAGAACTTTACGGTGCAACCGTTATCTTTCGTTTCTTTTAGTTTTAGCTGTTTTCCCGTCAATGTTTGCTTGGTATAAATGTTGATAATAAAAGGTAAATAGATATAAGGTATTACGAAGGTAGGTATGACATATAATACAAACAGTGGTGCCTAAATTTTTAATTCAGGTATAATTAAATAATTTTCAAAATATCCAAAATTTGTTTTTTTTTTAAATTCTCTCCACTAGCTAAAACGCTCTTAGAAATTTGAGGAATAGATATGGATGTTGTGTAGCTATTATTACTATCTATTTAGTCTAGACTCTGTACGTTAGTCGTATCTATATATTATCGCATAGAAATTGATATAGTTAATTGGAGGCAAAAAAAACAAAACACTTCGTAAAAATTGATAAACAAAAATCTACAGATAACACATTAATAGCGAGGAAATTTTGTCGAAAAGATTCTACACGTTGCGAATTTCGGGTGATTTTTCATATAAATTGAACATTATGAAGCAAAAAAAAAATGAAGAAATTATTTATTGAAGTTTATAAATCTTATTAAACCGTATAAACGAACCTGCGTTGGCACTTTTTGTATCCATAGGCGGCGGGGGGTCATCAGATGACCCGTACATGGTATTTTGCGTCTCAAGAGACGCGAGGCTGAAATCAATTCAGAGAACATTGATTAGACGGGTCGTAGTTATTCCATCCCCGCGATATAATGCTTGTTGTAATTCGGCTACCGGCTGAAGGAATTATTATACAAGTCGTGATATGGTTACGTAAGAATTTTATGAATTTTTCTTTTCCTTTTTTTCTAACAGTTATATTACACAACAATTTTCATCAGCTCAATTCGTTCTTTCATAAGCATTGCGTTTCCGAGATGGTTAGAACGAAACGAAAATATAAATAAATGAATAAAATAGGTTTCAAAAAAAACGACCGAATCAAGATTCGGAATATCGTTTGCTTGAGATAATTTTCTTGAAAAACTTTGTTGAAAAGTACAAATTTCGAAATAAATTGGAGAACCATATAGACGAATTTTTAACGATTTGGATAACGATGAAACTGGTTATTGATATTTCTTTTTCAAAGTTCTACAATTTTGTTTCTTGAGAATTCGAACTTCTGTTTATGTTATATGTATACAGCATCGCTTTAAGATCATGATTGCCAACATCAATTTCGAATGTTTTATACCTCGCGAACTTTAACCCGCGCAGTGCTATACAGATTGGAGCGTAGAATGTACTGCCAATAATTCTTGACCTCCTTGCACTGCAGTTACTTCCGACAAAACATGATTAGATTCTTGGTTTCTTTATTTCGTTGTTTCTTTTGTGTTTTCTCTTCTCTTTTTCCTAAATTTTTTGTTCTTGAATATCGATTCTGTGCTCACATTCTTTATTCACTTTTTATTGTTTTCGAAAATAAAAAGATAATTGCGATTATACGCTGTACCACCTTCAACGTTATAAATTGTGTGATGCGAAAATTTCACGAGGTTTCTTGGTA
The DNA here is from genome assembly GCA_963978495.1 of Athalia circularis. Classification (NCBI taxonomy): domain Eukaryota; kingdom Metazoa; phylum Arthropoda; class Insecta; order Hymenoptera; family Athaliidae; genus Athalia; species Athalia circularis. Next base: position 24,320,723 of record OZ021702.1, read on the forward strand.
ATTTGATCATTTCGCATCAGATATTCCAATTATATCTAAATTGTGATATTCCATCTGCAGGCTGGCGATATGATAAAAAAAAATATACAATTTTTTTAAATTTAGAACGTTCATGTACAGTAACAACGATAAAATTGAACTTAAATAAGTTACGACTGAATTTCAAGTAAACTCCGATGCAGGCAACCTGAAACGGCCACATAAAATATACATCTATGGATATATAAAATAGATTCTGCAGCAGACTTTCGAGTCTTGCGTAACTTTTACCTTTATATTACAACCTGTTATATTTTCGAAATTTCGTGCAACGTATATACAAAAGTATTGTATATACCATAACAGGAAGTTAGAAGTTGATTGGGTTCGGGAAAAAGTGAAAAAAATAAAATAATTATAACCCAACCTTACCTAAATAAATGTAACAGTGATCGATGCAGAAAAAAAAAAATATTCTCAAAAACTTTTGAAAGTTGACGAATTGAGTTAGAGGAACAATTAAGAGACGCAAGAAACAAAAAAAAAAAAAGTACAGCTATTTCAATCTTGAAAAGTTTACATTTGAAAAAAAGAAAAATGGCGGTAAACGGGCAAACTTTCAGCACTGAGGAACCATTAACTATTCCTCAGCGATTCATTTTTTTCTGTGTTTTTCGTTTTTCTTTTTTGCTCGTTATTAATGAACCAGGCTTATTAGAAGCTCTCTTTAAAGTCAAAGGGCAGCACACGCTGTCGGCCGTGTCCGGAGCAAGTGATGAAGGAAAGGAGGTTTTTGCCCATCAGATATTCATGTGGTGAAGCTCGCATGTTTCGAGGTAGAATTCTACCTATACTGCGTATATAGTTTGACATGACAGGGCGCGTATTTTCGTAACGCACGAAACCAGCCTCGGCGTTGCCGAATTTGTCTAGTTATACTAGAAAAAAAAGCTGAGAAAAAAGAAATAAATAAAAAAGAAGCAAGAATACACAAAAAAAGGCACGCATACCTTCACGAAATACGAATTTCAACCTTTCGGTCTATAATCGTAAAAGTTCTAAAGTTTTCTCGCTCACGTTTATGCTGGGGTCCACTTTTTTCTTGTCATCGAATTCAAATTCAAAGATGGAATTTTCGAATTTTACTTATCGTGTACACGGTAGAAAATATATATTCTTATGCCCTGTATTTCGCGATTGATAAGATCTATCAAATACATGAGAAAAAAAAACAAATTAAAAAATTGGGGCTATAAAATAATTCTGCCAAATACTTATTAGTGTGCAGAAAAAAGTGCCTAAATCGTCGTTATGATGTTGATTTGATAGTTTAGTAGAAAAATCAAAACATTAACTCTATATTTATAATGATAATGGTATGTACAGTGATTTTGCAAATAAAAATTCACTGTTGCTAATTTCTTTTTTTTGTACATGATATTCTACGCACTAAGGATTTTAAAAAAACAACAGAAAACAGAGAAAAAACGAAAACGTCATTCTTTGAACAGAATTGTTAACAACAGAATAACGCTGACGATGAGTGACGATTTTCCGTTTATTTCACGTTTGTCCGTGAAGAAAAGAGTGTAAAATATTGTAACACCAAGAGGCACGTCGTCATTAATAAATGATCACATGTAAAATTAATCTGGTTATATCTAACTAGTTGTGAAATGCTTCCGAAAAATAAAACGATTTATGTATACCGCGTCGTAACCGCCCTGAAGTTATAGTATGTACAGGTATACATGAATGTCCGAAGATTAAATGTACGAGGATTGAACGAACGTAAAAAGTAAGAAACAAATGGATAAAGAAAACCTTGATCCTAATTTAAATACGTTCAAAGTATATTTATTATTATTAATTATTATTATTGTTATTTTATGAACCGACTCCTCACCTTTGTCAAGAGTCTCTTTAGCGGCGTGAATCACTTTTCTTCTTCTTAAACCTCCTGATTCGGTTGACGAAGATGTTAAATTATTTGCTGCGTCACCGGAAATATTATCGCACTCATTTTTAAAATCTGTACCGTGATTTAGTTTTATTGGGGTTGACCCCTCGCCGCCTGACATGCTGCTGTCCTGATAAACAGGACAACTTAAGGTCCTTCTTTTAGGACCTTAAAGTTTATACTGAAACCATAACGCTTCAGGAAATACAAGCAGAGCTGTACCACTAGTGCAAGGGTTGCGCGTATCATCATCTGAGCATCATCAAAAAATCTTACTCAAACGCCATCTAACGGAGGGTGAACTAAACCAAACCAGCGATCAATGAACGCACTTCGATATACCCAACTCTCTTGTCCCTCTCTTGTTTGAAATGAACGTATTATAACTACCTATGGGGTGAACCACTTACATTTTTTTTCAACACAGATAATACCCTTTAAGATGGCTTTCTTTTTTTTCCGAATTATCTTTTAATTTTTAATTAGAAATTTGGTCGTTCATAGGTATTCCTACTGTTTCGAAGATTTTTGATACGTTCTTCGTTCTAGAATGTTCTCATCTGTTTTATTTTTTCCAAGATATTTTTTGAACGAATTCATAATTATTTGTTATCTTGATATTCATCGCTGTAAAAATTATACGACAGTTTTATCTTTCTGACTGTAACGTGGCCGAATTTAATCTTTTTATTTTCATCATTTTTTTTTTATATTGACAGGTGAGATATGAATTGAAATATAATTTTTTTCAATCGAGTCGAATGTGGGAGAAGAAATTCGCTGATTGAAGAAAATCTTCGAAAAATGAATATTGTAACTAGGAAAAAAAAGTGAAAATGAATCGTACGAGTACGTCATTATCACAGAAATTGTTTAATTTCTTTCAAGCTATCGATTGCTGCATATGTATCCCACGTGTCGGTTTTAGATCTCCAGACGTTTTGATCGACGAGGACCTTGCGCAACTATGTTAAATGTACGAGAGAATTTAATGAATTGAAGAATTTATTCTACAATGAGTTTATTGTTGGCCTAATTATCAGCTGGAATTCAACGCTTGAGCCAACGACAGATACATGAGCCTCGGGCCACAGACGAGTGAACGTCTGTACATACATATAATATTTGCATAAATATGTATAAGACATTTCGCGTGAAAACAGGCGCTAAAATTTCAGGTTATTTTTTTACTAGCATTTTCTTATTCACGCTAGAGATCGTGGTGTGTTTCATTTGAAATTTTTGACTGATCCATATGGAATACGTTTTTGTTTATTTTTCAGAAATCAACTCCGATACTCTATTATGGAGCTAGAAGATGCGAGGCGAATTGTTTACCATTCCCAAAATTGGCCGACATAAATTTCTTTCAAAATGAAAAAACCAGCAATGATAAAGTGAATTTGAAACAAGGCGCATGCAAACAAATTCTACTTTTATTCTTCTTCTTCTTCTCATTTCTCTTTCTATTTTTTTTTACCTCGCACGCCCATTATCGAGCGCCTGCAGGATTTAAACTATCCGGCTTAGAATTACCGTTTTTATTGTGAAACTTTTTTTTGCTCGCATATAAATCCTTATACAGCCGCGAGTTTATCGCTTTCAGCTACACGTGTAAAAAAAAGACTCTAGGATTGAGGATTTTTTTTTCTAATTTTGATTACTACGTTACTACCGTCGATTCCTTTTTTCTAGTTTTCTTACGGGCACTTTCTTCTTGTAAATCCCAGGCGAGAAAATTTTACACGATCTTTTTTTCTGTACATGTATACGGGGTGGGATTGAAAAATTCAAAGAGGTCGGCAGATATCGAGTTGTGTGTATGAGTATATTCTGGGTATATAGGAATGAGTATAATGTTTTACAAGTTTTACAGGGGCACTTCGCTCGATTGATGGATATTCCCGTCATGTATATGTACGAAGTGCGACACGTGCGCGGTGGTCCGATATAATATACTTACTGAGGGAGTAGGTATATATACATACGGTGAATGAATGAATTACTTGAAATTGAAATTGAAATTGGAAACATGCTTTTATATTATAGACACGTATAAAAATGCGTGACAGATTCTAGTTCTTCAGCACGTAAGCTCAACTTATAAATTGTTAGTAAAAACGCCAATTAATCGATTTATTGATCGCTATACATTGTACGACAGAAAAATTTATTTTTAGCACTCAAAAATTCTTTTCACAGCCTTATCGTTATAAGCATCGTGATATGCGGGACGGCGTGCAGAATATTTGTAATGTTGAGGGATTTTTTTTGTAAGATGGAAATTTAAGAGAAGAGTTAACACGAAGGGAAATATTGCTATACGTACTAACGTAACATGAGCTGTATAAAAATGATAAAAGTAAACCGAGGTTCCGAATAACCTGTATATTGACATACCTATCTGTGTCAATATTATACGAGGCATCGATCCACAAAGAGTTTTAGACGCAACGGGTTTTTTTTTTTTTTTTTTTTTATCTAATTTTTGTATAGCCATACATCCGCGATTTTTCAATTTCACGGTGCAACCGCTAAAAGTACGGTATAATAAAAACGAGGAAATTCTCATGAAAAAGATAAATGCGAGGATATGTGAAACACTACCTATAACATTAAAGTATAAAATGTTTAATTTATTTATTTTTTTTTGCTTTTATTTTTTCGTATTTACTCTTCACACTTGGTATTTTTTTTTCTTCTTTCTTCTTTTTTTTTTATAATAAAACATACTCAGATATTGAAAATGATAATTATAGATATACATTTATTGAATTAAATAATTTTTTAATTAATAATGTCACGTTATTGAGTTAGTAATTATATATGTATGGTTTTTGTCATTAAATAGAAGATGAGCAGTTAAACTGAATTTCTGACATTTTTTTTTTGTTTTATTATTTTTGCTTTAAATATATGCCACTATTTAAATATAATGTAATATATAAATAATATATAACATATATGTAACTGATATTCATGTATGTTATATACTCAATAATTTAATTTTTCATGATGTGATGATTCACCTAATTACTATGATATTAGGTCGCCCTGTCAAATCCAGCAAAAAATTCATTCTGCGAATTCGAGAAAAAAAAGAACAAATCAATTTCGAGACTAGTAACCATGAGAGTTTTTTTTAACGGTATTTTTCTGTCCGAGAGCCTCGAGGAACCCCATCGTATTGCAGTTCAGTGGTGACGATATAGTTGTAGTTTATATCATTACTCTTATCATATTGTTTTTTTTTTTTTTTTTCGTTTTTCTTGTACTTTTGGGCGAGAAAACAGTAAATTTCCCATACGATATGATTTATTTTCGACGAACTTCCTTCCGTGATTTTGTCTTCACACATCGCCCTCTGTAGCATATTTCAGTCATGTGAGAAATTTCCGTAGTTGTCGAGGTTCTTAAGACTTTCGAAAGATCGTTTGTCGTGCTAGGATTTGTCTTAATCGAAGTGGATGGCGACGTCGTTGTAGTAGATGGAATTACCGTCGTAGTCAATTCTTCAGGGGAAAATGGGACTTCCTGTGTCGTATGAAGAACCGAATAAGACGTTACTTCCGGTACTGATGTCGTTTGTAATGTTGTCTCTTCTACTCTCGGTGGTATTGTGATTGATTCTTTAACTTCAGGAAGCGGATTCGCCTTTTTCATTTCATCAACAACTTTTCCAACGCTGTAGACAGTCGTAGATTCATCCGACTTGAAGTTGGCGATAGTTTCTTCTTCAGTTTTTAAAGTTGACATCGGTGACCCTTCGGTAGTATGCAGCGATTCCTTGGCATTTTCTTCATCTTGATCTTCGTGGCTCTCGAAACTTTTAAAGAATGCGTTTACGTAGTCAGACATACTTTGGGACGAAGTTGAAGCCTGTTCGGGCGATTCGGTCGTAATTGTGGTTACTTCAGTTGTAACTTTCGGATAATTCGTAACAAACTTTGGTATGAATGGCTTCGATTTTTCTTCTGTTAAAGACTCCTGATCACGGAACCACCAATTTTTTTGCGAGTGTTTGGGATGGAAACGATGGTTTTCCAAATTTGTTGATTCGGTAGTTTTATATTTTTCAAGATTGATCGAAGGTCGAATTTTCCTCTCGTGTGACTTTGGAGAAAAATTATGATGTTCGGTAGTAACTTGCGTTACCAACTTTTCATCTGGTGAGATGGTTTGAAGGTCACTGTTTGTGGTAGTTGGGTCAGGATTTGTGGAAAGAGTCTGGGAAGATGTCGTCGTCGTTCCCAATGTCGTAGTGGTCGTTTCAGTCGTTGTCTCTTCATAATGCTTCGTAGAATCTCGTATCGAAGGTTCCAGATCATCAGGAACGATTGTCGTACTAGAAATAGCCGCATCTTGAGTCTCTTCGTTATTTTTCGACATTTCATCGAAGAGTTCATCAAGGAATGACCTTGTTGTCGGATATTCGGTAGTCGAAGAAGTCGGGATATACGTCGTCGGTTTAGGCTCTTCAAAGCGTGAATTTTTATCAAACCCATCCTTCTCCTGGATTAGATGATTCCAGGCCGATCCAACGTGCTGGGATTCAGCGCTTACAAAATCGTCGGCTGGTCTGACACGGATGCGAACGCGTCTACGTCTATGTCCGGTCTGAAAAATTAGAACAAATGAATATCGCAACTTTTGAAGTCGAGGACAATTCAAATACTCACTCTCTTCGTGGTCTTTGTTTCTCCGGTTGGCTCGGAAGACGTATTCTTTCGCAGATCAGAAGTAGCAGACTTTGGAAGGATTGTAGTTATCGGTGCAGTCGTCTCCTCCGGGTCGTCCTGGGGGATCTTCAAGGTCGTAGGGACTTCATTTGGTAGGTTCTTCGGTGTGTTTGAATTTCCACTGAATACATTGTCCGCTCCATTATTCCAGAACTCAAGCCCATCTGAATTCGCATTCACAGCTTTTTCAACTTGATCCTCATTCTTTTCTTCTATGGTCGATCTCAGTTGGAGTATTGGCGGTTCTTGTGCTTCTTCCTTCTTATCGTTTCCAAAATAACTAGTGTTGACGACGACGTCTCTAGGTGCATTTGAAATGCTACTAGTCACGAGAACTTCAGCGGACGAAAGATCCGGTCCGGCGGTTATGATGTCGAACGAATCGTCGCTTTTCTCTTGTCTCTCGCTATTTTTCTCTTCGGATTGAACTCGATTTGGTAAAGAGCTCGGCTGAAAGGAGGCATGGGTCAACTTAGTTGACCATTGGCTTTCGGCGCCTTCGACGTCAGGGACATCTTCATTTTCAGGACGCGTTTTAAGGGCACTTTTTCGATTCACGTAACTGTATTTCCGAGGAAGTGAACTGGCAAGTTGCGTCTGATCGTAGTCTTCCTGACTTTCCTGATGGCTCGGACCGTTACCAAAATTCAGGACAAAGTCTTGCCGGGGAAGCTGAGCCTGGAAACATCATATTTGCATTTAAATTAAATATTTATTCAACTCTAGAAAACTATTCGACGCTCATTTTTCACTGTCGCTCGAGAGTATTTTTATGGTATCCTTTTCTAAACTTTTGACAACATTTGCGAAGACTAAATCAACAATACAGAGATCTCTGTGGACGTTTATTAATCATAATGCATATAAGTCGAAAGATTTACGCCTTATAAATTTTACTCGAAGAAGACTACCAGGTGTCTTATCAGTCGCGTTATTCACATGCATTATTGCTGTCATATTCTTAACAGATAATACATATTTACTCACGTTTTCTTGCTGCCGGAAGGTGTCGAGCTGTCCAGTTCGAAGTAGTGCTTCAGCCTGTGGAAGGTTTTCCAAATGAGATGATTTCAATTCCTCATCAAAAAGGGTTTGCTGAGCTCCTTCGGCTGAGGACGAAACTCCCTGAATTATTTGTGGATAATTTTCGTCGAGAGGTAATTCGTTGCTAGAATCTAAGATGGACTCGGTAGTGGTTGTGGTGGTAGTCGTGGTCGTTGAGGTCGTTGTGGTTCTCCTTTTTCCTGGTCTGCGAGTCCGGCCACGAGTCTTGCCGACCTTCCACTCTTCATTCTGTATTTTTGGTCTCAAAGTGTAAACTTCTTCTTCCGAAATTTCAGCTGTTATTGTGGTCGGCGACGACGTCGTCGACCTTGTCAAAGGTCGTCGGTTCATCACCTGGTACTTCTGGCGGTTTTTCTGCAAAATTTGGGACTGGGGACTGTCCACTTCTACGGGGGCATTGTTCGAAGACTCTTCCGATTGGACCTAAAAAAGAGGAGTAAGAAAAAAAAAAACCGTTAGCAACAGTTTCTGGCTCAAACACCCACTGAGCGAATGATTTTCGCGTGGAAAAATATGTGAGTGGCATAGATTCTTTCTTTCCGGCATTTTCAATTATCTCGAGGGTGGTGAAATACGCAGGCGCACAGGGAAAATTCTATATGGGCATAAGAACATGCTTGGGTGGTTTCCCGGGGGAGTGAACCCGAATTATTACCATCTCAGTAGGTTTTCTCTTGTATAAGGTTTTCGAAATATATCTTACAGGTATACTTTTGACTGGGCGGTGGAGGCTGATCGTTTTTTCAATAATAAATCACCTAACCTTGCACCCACTTTCCCCTTTTTGGCGTTTTGCGCAGAAACGAGAAACGTTATTTGACACGTTTACGATCCGAACTTAATTTCCGCGTGGGAATTATCGTTGACTTCTTTCAGATTGTTCAGAAATAAGTTCAGAACTCGTTAACCCAGATTTTATTGAAATTCTCCGACCCGTGCTTGATCAGGGGCATCGTTACGAAAAAGAAAAACGGCATCTTCGACGCCCCCTCATCATTATCTCCAATGATCACATAGAAATTCGATGAAAAATTCTCACCTGTTCGTATTTCGGCTTATATGTCGCTGCTAAATTTGCAGTATTGAGTTTTTCGTTAACCGGATAGATTGGTTTGAAGCTCGGGGGTCTGATGAACCCGTATTCTACTTCCTCTTCCGATTCCTTGGCATAACTTTCCGGTGCCGGAGTCGTTGTGGTTGTAGTAGTTGCGGTGGGTCTTTGGTAAGGTGTTTGAATTCTCACGTAATCATCCCCTTCCGTTTGTACATTCGGCTGGTTACCTTGCACGCGATTCCTCAGCCTAGGGCGCGTTGCATGCTGATTTCTCGCCGATGAGGATGAGGAAGACTGCTGCCTGGAATCGTGGTTAACCGCGTTGAACCGAACAAATTCATCTCGAGATCCAGTCGGGCGTGTTTGGATCGGAGAATCAGCGTGCTGAACACGCTGAGCATTTGAGTTCAAACGGCTGCGCAGCCTTTGTCGAATAATTACGGGAGCTGGAGTCAAAGTTGGACGAGGTGTCGTCACCTGGAAGAATAAGATGAAGATGGTTATCGCAACAACTTCGAAAGCGGATCCGTGCTGAGCAGATGTGGAAAAAACGCACCTCAGGAGCCTCAGTTGTTGTCGTTGTCGTTGTCGTTGTTGTTATCGGTGGTTGCTGGAAATTATCTTTGTTTACGTCAGAATTAGAGTGGTCATATACAGGTGCAGATTTTGGGTATTGAGTTTCCTGGTTTGCGGGTCTAACGGGCTTTTGAGGAGGCGAAACGTAGATTTGATCACTTTCAAAATTAACGTTTTCCTTCCCCGAGGATTCCACTATGCCTTGATTCTCATAGAAATTATAAATATCCGCAGGATATTGTTGAGGTGTAGATCCCGGGGTAGCTTGGGGGGTGTTTTCGAGCTTGTGGTCGTTCTGAGCCTGGTAATTGAATCCGTTTACCGGATTTTGCTCAAAATTCGAGTGTCCAAAATTCGAGGTTTCGAATCCCGATTGATAATTGATTCCCTGGATCTCCGAGATGTCATGTTGTTGGAAGGAGGGCTTAACAACGTCCTGTGCGAGGGCCGATTCTTGTGGATTTCCCTGAAGTGGAAGTGCGTTTGGTCGCGAAATTTCGTCGCCTGTGGGATTTGCAGCCTCACCGTTTCCGCCACGAAGTGAATGCGCCGAGTTTGGAATATTGGGGAAGTTCTGGTTTTCCTGATTTCGGGATCCGACCTCTGCCTGCGAGAGCGCAGCTTCCGGACGAGCCTGAGATAAGAAATGATTTGTAGCGCCATCGTAACCGATAGTGAGGCGCTCGTTATACATCCAAATAGTAGGTAAATACGTATAAATTACGGAATACGAATTTTTCTTTTTTTCTTCTATTAAAAAAAGGGTAACATTGAACCGCATATTACGAACGGGTTCTTGTTTTATATACATCGCAAGATTCGATTCCATGCGAACGACACACCGAGCTACCAATTACCTCGCAGAGACAAACTGGAGCGAGTTAATTATTCACTGTAGTAAAATCCGAGCCGTCTTATCAGCATAAATTTAATTTTCTCGGACGAAAGCGAGAACTGATTTATCACAATTTGTCTAATTCTAGCTTTACAGACTTCTTCCGTCTGCCATAAATGCCGGTATAATGGTATGCGTTATCTGATTTAATTTTGTGAAAAGATAAGTACCGCTAAAAAAAGAGAGAGAGTTAAATCGAATACCACTCTGCCTCAGCCGTCTGCGATTACTAGCCTTGTTCAACGTTGAAAAAAAAAAAAAAATTATAGCCAGACTATCCCGAGCGAACAAATTTTCACTAGTAATCTAACTAAGCCATAATAACGGACAGATCAAAAGGCGTTCTTCGTCTACCTCCGGTTGAACCGCATTCCTATCGCTGCCTTTTCCTCGGTATCTTTGACTTCTCGCTGACGGTCTTCTCTGCGGTTCGGGAATGCTACTGGAGAATTGATGATGAGTTTTCTCTTGTGTCGCTGCAGAGAACTTGGATTTTGTTGGATTGTAGGTTGCATCTGGATAGTTTTCAGTCGTAGTCTGGTATCCATGTCGGATTCTTGACCTGCTATACGGTCTACGCTGTCTGTCGACTCCATGTGACCTAGTCGGTGTAGATTCAGTCGTTGTTGGAGCTCTGGTAGGAACGACTCTGCCCCCGCAAAGGAGAAGAAAGAAAATTCAAAATTCAAAAAATATCTCATCAAGAACAAACACCAAACTTAGCAGTTTTATTTTCCTGATCCACAATGTTCTATAACGACATTGCCAACCCGGTAAAAGTTTATTTGTTGTTTTAAGGTAGAAAAAAAAAAAAACGACAAACTTTTTACCACAAGTTTGAAGATCCGCGTTATCGACTTTCTTTCGTTCTTACTTAACAGAAACTTTTTTTTTACCTCTGTCTCCCTCGGGATCTGTAGGTCGTGGTCGGAGCTTCGGTAGTCGTGGTTGTTGTTGTCGTTGTTGTAACAACATTTTCCGACGATTCTGGATGATCGAGTAAAGAATTCACAAGGCTGGGTAGTTGAGGAGATATATTCGGAAGTTCCGAGTGTATCGAATACTGCGTTGGCCCCGGAGATGCTCTGACTTGGTCACCAGGATCACCTTGACTCTCCTGAGTTTTAGAGCTCAAAAATTCGGGCGTGTCACTTTCTTCCGAAGGATTTGTCTGGAAAGGATTCGAGGCAACTTGCTGATCGAAATTGTAGCGATTTCCAGCATCCCCATTCTGGTTCGATTCACGATTAATTAGAGGCAACCTTGCAGCGATGCTTCCCTCGGGATTCTGTGTTTCGAAATTCGTCTCAGCGTTCGCTTGGTACGCGGTATCCGGTGATGAGGTGGTCGCTGAATTGTAGATCGGAGTTACTTGACCTTGAAGATCGTCATTATAATACTGTCTGAACTTCGTTCTAGTTATACTTCCCGATTCGTTCACCGGCTGTTCTTCATATCGCGCGCTAGATGGACTATTAATTGGTAGTCTATCGACATGAAATTGTCTGTGCCTATACCGCGTCCCTGAAGTAGGAGTAGGCGAATAAATAGCTTCATATTTTGGAGTAGTCGTAGCGATAAGTGCCTCCTGAACGTAATCAGGAGTGATTTGTGGGTTGTATGAGAATCTGGGAGGAAGCAAAGTACCTTCGACGTATGAATTAGATTCGATTAGCGGGTTAAGGTTTGGACGTTGTTCTTCATCGGTTTTCAGAATCCCTCCAGGTGGTCCATCAAGGCCATCTGGTTCGTTGTCAATGTTATTAACGACTACAGAACCGATATGTGGAGCTGGGAAAGGAATCTTCGAGTATCCAGGTGGTGGTTTGAAACTGAGAGGAGCGACAAAAAACGGTAATTTATCAACCTTTCTCTCAACTCTGTTGTTATCAATCGACGACAAATACGGCAGATCAAATTTAGCGTAACCGTTTGGAGGTTCGAGATTCGTGGGGCCGACAAAAACCTGAGGAGCGTCTGGTCCGACGGAATCGAGAACAGAAATTGTTTTGGCGTTTTTCAGAATCGTCAGGACATCGGAAACTTTGAGATCATCCGGGTTACCGGCGGGATCGTGGCCACCCATATAAACCGAAAGAGGTGGTTGGTTCGGAGACGGTGTCGTAGATTGATTTTCCTGTCTATTTCTATGTCTAGGTCTTCCCTTGATTCTCGAACTCTTCGGCTTCGTTGTTTCCGTGAGGTGCTGTTGTTGCGCTTGATTTTGAGCACGATTTCGAGCGTCGATTTTAGCAGCATCAATTTGCGCTTGTCTCTGAGTCTCGATGGCTTCTTGATGTGCTTGGCGATGTGCTTCGAGTTGAGCATTTGCCTGAGCTAAACGTTGATTTTCAATTATTGCTCTAGCTCTGGCTTCGTCTTCAGCCTGTAGTCGTTCTAGTTCTTGTTGCTGTTCCAATGACCTTTGAATTTCCAATTCTTTCTGTCGTTCTAGGGCAGCTAACTTATCGATTTCCGCTTGTCTTGCCTCCGCTTCTTTCTGCTTTCTATCCTGCGCTCGGAGTTCTGTAATTTTTTGTCTCTCTAGTAACTCCTGTCTTTCAAATTCTTTTTTACGTGCCGCTTCTTCCTCAGCCAATTTTCGTTGCTTCAATTCTCGAAGTTTCTGCAATTCCTTCTGACGAGCCTCTTCTTCCTTTCTTTCAAGTTCCTTTCGCAGCTCCAACTCTTTTTGTCGCTTCAATTCCTGTTCCTTGATCACAAACTCCTGATGATGTTTCGCTCGTCTGTCCAGTTCCTTTTGCTCCTCCTGTAATCGAACTAATTCTTTTTCTCGTTCTTCCTTCTGAATTCGATCTCTTTCCGCTTGCTCTTGTTGCAGCTGGTACAAAACTTGGTGAGCGAATGCTTGCTGCGCTGCAGATGGCCTAGTGCCTTCTAATCCCTGATTATTTACTACTTCTTGCTGTTGAAATTGGTTTTGTTGTTGCGTTTGTTGTTGTTGCTGTTGTTGTTGTTGGTGCGACGTATACTGTTTACGATTTCTCACTCTCTGTGCAGGTTTTATTTGCTGACTATCACGTTGCGCTAAAGTTTCTGCAGGGACGTAGAGAAGTTGTACCTAAAAAAAAAATTACAGTGTTGAAAAAAACGTCGTTAGTTGAAAAATTTCTTTTGAATTAAAACATCCGAGTTTTTATATCACTTACTTCCTCCTCGCCGTCATTTTGGGCATCCAGAGAGCCAGGCGTAACAGTTTGCGCAGCGAATCGATCACCATTTTTATTATCCCTCAACAACTTCGTGTTTTTATAATGTCCCCCTTGTCTAGTGGAATGATCTTTCGACTTTTCCTCACTTCCCGAATAGTTTTCTTCGCTCACTTCATCGCGTTTCGTGTTCTCGTTACTTCCAGACGCTGTTTCTTGATGTCTCAAATTACCAACATTCTGGTGTGCCGTTAATCTCTGGGCATTTGAAACCAAAAACTCTTGGGCAGGGAATTCCGGGGGTTGCGGCTGGTCTCCCGGAGGAGGCGGAAGCAGGGCGTCTGGGGCAAGATGTGGAAGAGTTTGGAGATTTGCAATTGTGCTTTGGTGCAATGCAGCCTTCCTAGCTTCATCGGTTGCAAATCCCTCAGGAATATAGGACTGCGCCTGTCGTGAAAATTCCAATCATCAGAATGATCAAAAGCACAATTTATTTTATTTCTAGCCGGTTAGATCATCGGGAACTTTTTTATATTCTAGTTACCCGTTAAGTAATCGGTGCGCATTTTGTCCGTTTTCTTCCGCGTTTTTTTTTTTTCTTCTACTTCTCGCAGTGCAGTTAGTTTCTACTAGACATTTTATTAAGGAAGGATTTTGCGCGTATTAAAAAAATTGTACGTGTTCTAAAACCTGCGTACTGTACCATGACAATTTAACATTCGGAGTTATATGTATGTGTAAGTATATAGTATATAAAATGTGAAAAGTGGTGCTCTTGACGTCTGCTCGGCAACGAGCGAAACTCTGAAAACTTACCTGAAGTAGTTGCTGTTGAGCTCTGAGCTGTTGCTGAAGTAGCAACAATTTCTGTATGCTCTCCTGGGTTTCTTGAAGTTGGTACAGCTGATGTTGATATTGCTGACGTAGGGCCGGCGGTAAAGCTAAAGGTTGAATTTGTGCCGGATTTCCTGTAACTCCCGAAGGTCCGATTCCAGATAAACTACCTCCTGTGTGCTCCTGAAGGGATCTGGGATTTGTCAAAGGGATCCATTCGCTGTTTAAAACTTGACGAGACCATCTTTCGCCTTTCGTCGAACCGGAATTAACAAAAATCGCTAGTAGGATCGTTACCGCCAAAATTGAACGGCGCCGAATGATCTGAAATTACAACGAAAAGAGAACCATCAATCTAAATCTGATTAGAAAAAATTAGCGTTCAGTTTTCAAGCTGATTGTTGGAGGGCTTTGATTATAATTAGTTAATAAATTAATTGATAAAATTAATGAGAGTAGTTACCGCTAGAAAATCTCAAACATTAAATCATAACTTATAACCAAACATTTTCGTTATGCAAATTGAGCGGTAAGGATTTAATTATACATCACTTTGAAGAATTAAGATGTTTCCTTAATAGGCAATTTGGATAGAGATGACGGTAAATTTCTTCCACTTAAATATATTATACACCTTTATCATTGTTGAAAATTTTTCCCCATAATTATATTTAAACCTTCACTTTGTATTCGTTTTAATAAAATACAATTTCACGTAGTTGCTGGAGTTGGGGGAAAGTGCAAAATTTATCGTATTAGCATATATACCCATCAAATATATTATAATAAATAATAGCACATTTGAATTCAATGAAAACCGCAGATAACAATCGCGCGAATCACGAATCAAAGCAAATTATATCGTTGAAAAATATGTAATCACACGTATTATACACAAACGGGTGCTAATAAATATCCTATTGTTCAGGAACAGAAAATCTTGTGGTCAGATTTCTAATACTTTGCGGTTTTTCCCCAACGAACAATAACTATACATGTATCATACAATACTCGAATAATTATTTTCTGCAAAATGTTCTTTGTAACAAAAACGAACGGATAAACAATAAAAATGGCTAAGATATTCAATTACGACAACGATATGCTCTTGAAAAAAATAAATAAATAAATCAAACCAAAAATCGGTTATAAAGAATATACTCGCAACAAAACACTCGATCGTGATCGTTTAAAATTACTAAAAGAACTGATATTGCCGAGCGTTTTTCTTTTTTTTCCAGTATCATTTGTTCATTTTATTTAGCTTCTTTCATTATACTTCTGGTTATTTTAGTTCGTAGTTTCTAGTTTTTATTTTTCATTTTTTGTTTATATTTGTGTGTCGATATGATTTTGTACCGATATGATTCAATACCGTTGAGTTACATAGTTTTATGGTTCGTCCGTTTGATTCTCGCGGGTTAATTGGCATGGCTTATATTCGATCGGTCTGAGCGAATGTAGTCGGCCTTCTAAAATCCCGGACCGGAACAACGGGAGTAGTTATACCTATGATATTATTATCACATGTTCAACCTATACTGTAGGTACAATAATTCGTGATAATTAGAATCTTTGAATTACGATTTACAACATGCATAATAAAAGGCGTTGTGGGTTATCTATTCTTTGCGTGTGCTATAGCTGTATACTTTACACCATTCAGTATACGTCTAGGTACATTTAAAAACTTAAAGAAACATTATTATATCGTGAAGCCTGCGATATGTAGAGTGAGACTCTGCCTAACGAACTGTAGTAAAATAAATCTCATAGTAAATATGATTTCTAATAAATAATTTCAGCACAGAAACACAGATAATCGTAACATGAATATAACAATGCGAAAGATCCGGAAAACCGAAGATATCTGCACGCATTATTTTCTTTCTATTTTTCCTCTATGACTCCTGAAATTATCTAGTGGATATGAAAAACATAGATGAGAAAAAATGTAAGGAAATTTTTCGTCACAAAAATTATTTTCACAGATATTATATATGTGTATTAAAACTCGTTTTTTGAAAGTGTACGTCGTGCGCCGCGGTCCGGACATAATATACTAGTGAAATTTCATCTACAGAATTAGATGCAAAAATAAAAATGAACAATATTCATCAGATCGTTTGAAAAGTAAAAAGTATGCATATATTAAATTTATTATTCATTTTTTTCTATCTTTCTTTTTCAAAAGACCTTGCCAGTTGTATTCAGGACGTATCTCAATTTCTGACGTGGCGGAGAAAGTATATACTTATAATACCATGAACCTATATATTTACATGATTTAGTGTACAAATATGTATACATATATATACCCCATTCGATGTCAATGATTCGAGGCGAAGAATGTACTAAAGCGGTCAAACATATTTGCGATTAAAGAATTTTTTCTTTTTCGTTTATTTTGACATTTTTTTTTTACCCCTTTTTTTGTAAGAGCGTTATTTTGGTCATTTTAAAATATCTACCATGTAATTATTTAATGGACCGTCGTTCGTAGAGCGAATAATTTATTAAAAGGAGGTCAACACCTTTCTCTGTTTGCAAGAACCTGCACGCGGCATCATCCGCGACGCAAAGTTAGGTGCGGTTCTTATGCCGCTCTATACTGCTACCGTTGCCGTCGATCGTTCTCTCCGCAGCCTTGCTTCAGTTCTAATTAAATGATCGCGTCTATTTTATTTCATTTATTTTTGCTTATAGATTTTATTTTATTTTCTACTTTATAATGCTTTCCAAAATGAACCACACTGTTTTAATATCCTCCGCACGTAGGTATAACATTAATAAATTGCGCTCTCATTTCTCCGGGTTCTTTTTCCGCCCTCTCATATCGAGATGATTTATGATAATATAATTGTTATATTTATCATAGATATCCTATACACGACTATTTCGTCACTTTCTTTCTTTTTTTTCTTTCGGGCCCGAAAATTACGAGCGTTTACAAATTATATGTAAATATTAGAAATTTGTTCCTTCTTTAAATTCAGCATTTATACATTTATATGTATTAAAAATCGTATCGGGGTATATAATTATTAATAATGAGAAATTGTAAGAAAAAAAAAGAAATGAAAATCGGTTATTATTATTGTTATCGCTATTAAATTATCTCGTTGTTTTTCCGTTTAAGATAATTTTCAGTGCGAATCTAACAATGATTTTAATCCTTCGGTTTAACCCGTGCGCGTGCCGCTCACGCTGCGTCGATTAATTTCTCTCTGTATAAAATTAATTAATTGTTATATTAACATATGCGAATATGATATAAAATTAATTATACGTATAACGCGTATATGCAACATTTTCAGATTTTCATCTGAAGAATCTTTATTTTATAATTTTTCATTTTATACTCGTTCAATTACCTATTTATTTTACTTTCTTTCTGGATCTATAACGAGGATCTCATGGATATTGTAGATAAAAATTTGTCGTGTCCAACAAGCGTGAAACTGAGCACTTCCTGGTGTACCTATATACCTATATACCTAATACATACCATATATAGTATACTTCTTATGCAATTTCGTCTGCTACAGCTTTAGATCTATACTTAGATATATAAATGTTATAAATTCTTATGACAGACTTAAAAGTATGTTATCCATCTGTCATTTATAAACCCAACAAATCATTTCAAAATCTAGTTGTGCAAAACAGAAAAAAAAATAGGAAAATTATGAAATCTAACAAATTTTTCAGAGATATGAAGAAAATTTTTAATAAAAATTGTACGAAACGTAGTACATAAGAGTGATTTTTTATTTTTTGCCATCTTTCATAGTATTATTGAAAGAGAATAATTATTAACCAAACGATAATAAATAAATAATCAAATAGAACAAATTAAATGAAAATACTTCGTTCGAATTAAAAATTACGAAAGTGTAATGCATGTGTGATTCGCGCAGGTGAGAAAAGAAATTATTAAACACAAAATTTTGATGCATATAAAAAAAGAAAACAAAATTCGCGAAAACTGTAACACATATATACATGTATGCATACTTAATTACAGAATTGCGAATCGATTGTATGGGAAGCGGGCGACGTTGTTTAAAAAAGAAAAAAGAAAAATATCTCCGCCATAGCTATCGGTCGACGAGTCGAAGCTATATACATGCATATATGTATATATGCGGTATATCTACCTCACCAATACCTTGAAAATGCAAGATCACTGACCCTGTGAAGTGAGCTGCTCACACACTGACCCCCATTTGGTAGACCGCGGCGAGATCAGCGGCGACAGCATCCGCGTGAATTGGTTTGAATTTTTTACATTTAATTTTGTTACTTTGCTTTTTCTTTCTATCTTACATTTCGAACTCAACATTGACAGGGATCGTTTTTTAATCAATGCATACGAATATCTGCTGCGATGAGTCTTGAAATATTGGTAAAATTACTTTACATTACATAATAATTCGTACACATGTAGCTCTGTCGGAATTATAATTAATTTAAATATTATGCTAATGTGAAATAATATAAAAAATTTACTTTCCGAAAAGGAAATTCTTGTTGATTATCATGAACATAAATATAATATTTGGTATCAGATACCTAAAAATTATTCATTTCATTTTGATTTCATTTTTTACGGTAAATACCAGCAACGAATAATCATCCTATAAATGTAGTACACGTTAATTGTCATTATTACAAAAATAATAAAATTCTATTCATAAGATTCGAACAATTTTTTTTTCATATCCTAGTTCTGGAGGTTTTAATTCTCAGAATTTGTACCATCACGGATGTGAAGCTGCAATATGGACCTGCGCAACTTCTGTAAAACTTGTTAAACGCGAAAAAAGTCGTCTATATAGGATTTTATCTGCAGTGGGTCAGTGTGTGAGCAAGGTGCAGCAGCTGGACGAATTCCTTTTTCAGAAAACGGTGTGGTACAGATACCATAAGACAAGATTTTTTTTTTCTCCATTTTCTCAATTTTTTTATTTTCTCTCTTTTCAAAAAAAAAAAGAGCGAAATATAACTATGTATAATTATTACCTTATAAAGTTGAAATATAAAATTGGAAAATATTTTAACGTTGACCAATAACAAATTAAAAAAGGATTTTAGAATTGAGAGAAAGAAATTGACCAAAAAGAAAAAATCAAGATTTAAAATAGAAAATTGAACAAAAAATTAAGGGTCTGAAAGATGAACACAGTAACAATTCTGATGTCGCGGAATCTTAACGAATTCGATAAAAATTTGTCTGTCAATATTAAACATTATTTGAAGTTGGAAAACACTTTGTGAAGATTCGAAAAAATCAATCGGTCCTCGGTAGGTGGAATGATCTTTCTTATGCAGGAGATTTCAACGCTGCGCGCCTTTCGATGCGGTATTGTAGAATTCAACTCATATCGAAGAACTAATTTAATAATCAGAAACGAGAAAAAAACCTAGAACTCACCATCTTGTATGTATCGGTACGTTCCAATCCTTAACTGATGTAATTCGATGTATTGAAATTATTGCACTTGGATAAAAATTAAGAAAAAAAAAAGAACTTCTTTTAATGGAGGGGGGACAAAATTAATGAATTCAAAAGAGACAAAAAAGTCAACCCCAATTTCGGCTTCACCAAATCACTTTATACACTGTCCCGTGTCCATTTCCACAATTATTTTGGATAACTTTTTTCTAATGTTTTCCCGAATGCCGCAAACTTTGTAGAAAAAAAGAAATTCTTTGAAAATTAAAAACACGTCGAAAGTGACGTTTTCTTATACGACCGTCCCGAGTTGTTAGCCTGTCTTCAAAAGTTTGAGAGGATGTGGTCGCAGTGGACAGTCTATATACTCTCCCCACCATAAGATTCAGGTGGATATGTTATACCTGCAAGAAATAACTCCTCCTAGGAGCTCCTTCTTAGTTTCTTCAAAGTTATTTCTCCTTCCGTTCTTTCGCGGGTGCATGACGTGCTACAGGAGAAAGACTTTCTTTCCATTGGCCTCCCCCTGTACGCTGAACCGAAACTGGTCCAACGATAAGATGAAAAAAAAAACAAACAAGCGGGGGCTAATTGGAGACACTCGAATATTTGCATCGTCATATGATTTCGTGGGCGAAGAAAAAAAAGTACACGGACGTTGCCATTTTCTGAAAAAAAAGTTCAACCGATACAAAATTCAAAAATTGTTTTTCTTTTTTTTTAAATTACTGGCTGTTGGATTTTAATTATCATCATTACTATACCGTATTTCAATCGATCACTGTTAAGAGTGAGTGTTAATGTTTAGTTAACATTTGAAAAACTTTTCGTATGTTGAAAAAATCGTTGGCGATTCAAAATCGCGTAGATAATAACGACTTACATGTGAAATATAAAGAGAAATATGGATACATGCCTACATCTAGGTCTCTCTCGAAGCAAATACTTATATAGCTCTGTCTTTCCTTTCACTGGAGCTGCAAGCGTATAAAAATGATCTATAAGTATTTGCGTTATACATTGTACAAGGTGTCCCGAAAAAGCAACAAAAGCAAAAGATAATAAATAATCATAATGATGATAAGACTGCTGTTTCTTGCAAAATGTGGGAATAAAAACTGAATGCATTCGCTCATGTGCAAAGTTTTATTCAAAAAAGAATTTTTCGTTTTTTTCCAAAGCACCCGACATATTTAATGTTTTTCAGATTCAGTCATGCTTTTCACACATCAGTAGCGATTCAACATTTAAATTTCGATTCAATTAATCTCTTGAGATAATAATTAAGAAGAATGTATAATACATGTTTTAGTGAGTGAAATTAAGCCGCTTATATGCAGCAGCAGTTACGTGCAGAATGAAAATACTTTGACGTAATTATGTATTTTTTTTTTTTCTCTTCGTTCCCGGTCAATTTTCTTCGTGGTATGACTTACACCGCAGGAAGATGCAGTCGGCGTATTTCCGGTCATTCTATTATTCGATCCGATCCCTGTTGCGTATTTTGCAAGTTATGTAGTTATATGTATTGTAGATTGTATCAACAATTTAGGTACCAATTAACTCTCGATCGCAAAAAGCGAAGCGAGGGTCGTCGTGGTATCCTTACACCTTCGTAACATCTACATAATTATCGTATAGGTTATTAGGAATATTAGTAAGCGATGTCTGGAAATAATCGAACACGTACGAAAGCGGGAAACTGATATATATTTACACGATGTGTATTAAAATCTTTTCCTGCATGCGAGGCGATAATTATGATGATAACCTGCTCCCGAGTATTCAACTTCCGCGGTTCCCTCATACGTGTGAAGCAAATGAAATAAACGAATATTATTACGTAGTGAGATGATTTTTTTCACAACTAAGTATTCACGACTTCGAATGTACGAAAAAATCGACGGCAGATTACGAAATATTTTAACGGTAAAAAATAACGTTTACCCTAATTACTCGCCTAATTGCGTTTATATCATTCCACAAGAATTTCTTTCACTCGCGGACGATGTAATTTATTGGGTGATGGATTATCCGATCGTCTGCAATTACGACGCATGAGAATTAACGAACGTTCCCATTTGAATTACGATGACGTGTGTCGATCATTATACGTTATCGATTACGGTATTGTATACATATACACCTCTCTTTATTTTACATTCTTATTTCTGATTTCTAGGTCTAGCTAGGTCAGCAGTAGAATTTTACACATTGACGTGTCGTTATTCCTATATATCTTATGTATGGAAAACTTCATGGTACAGTCTTACATCTTTCTTCCAACATCCTCCAGCTTCCTCTCATGGTAAGAAGTTGTAAGATTCGAGACTTCCATCCCATCCGCAGCAGCAAGGACTCGAGAGAAAGTGGTCGCGCCCCGCCCAAAAGTAAAATGCATTCCATTCCGAGACGCAGTACCTACCTATTTCTCAGTAACATTATACCTATATGTGTATTAATACTTGGATTATATCTTAAGGCTGTGATTAAGGCACGTAGTCCGAAGCTTGAAGAAAATATTATACAGCTGCAGTGTATAATGACCTATAAATATAATGGCTGTTGTGATTTGTAATTATTGTTCCAGCTTTTCTTCCCCTTGATGTTGAGGACAAAAAAAACAAGAGAAAAAAATCAACTCACCTCAAAGGAAAGGAGTATCCTATGATGCGAAAAATTCTCTTCGAGGATTGCGGCTCTCGGAATTATTCAACTTTCACCCCCTTCATTCGGATCAGAAGTTTCCGGTACGAGCCTTAGAAGCTCAAATCGTATCGGATAATACTCTTCCATATTCATCAATTCAACTTTGCTTCCTCTGGAGTCGGGGATCTGGAAGACAACACACATAATACGTCCTAAAACAACTGACAGCTGTGCAGACGACGTGCGATTGAAAAGCTCGGATAATTTAAGTTCGTGAAAATCATCTTCTAATTATTTATTTACAGTACATTAAATTATAATTATAATCGTTTGATAATCTGAATCAAATTTTCAGAAAAATCTCGCACTGCATGCGAAGAATTATTACTCGCGAAAAGTTAGGAAAATGCAACACTTTTTCCAAAAATCGACATATAAAAAGACGTAAGAAATAATTAAATTCAGTCTGAATTCATCCCGTAGAGGCTGTAAGACAGAGGATAGATATAATAAGTAAGAAATTTATCGCCTTTATTTTTCAGGTTATTATATTCAACTCGCTATCATGTCGCGCTCTGAAAGCGAGCGGTGCGATAAAAATTTCACTATTGACACGTAAAGCTCTCGGCGCACTTGACGCGCCAAGTGCACTTCTGGTAGTCCCACATTAATTAATATCACATGTACAGACAGTGGCAACAAGTAAATAAACATATACTATTTATGTATTAAAGTGGAGTAGAAAAAAAAGTTTAGTTTTCTCATCATCTAATCGTAATAAGTCCTGCACTCAAAAGTTGCGCTGTTTTACGATCAGAGAAAAAAAAACTAATCCAAAATACAATGAGATTATATTAAGAAATTAGAAGAAAAATTCTCTATTATTGCTATTGATTTTCCTAAATTTTCCGATTTTGCTTTTCTAAATGCTTTTCGACTTTGTTCTGATTATGAGACAAAAACTTGAAAAATAATACTGCGAGTAGATTGCAAAAAAAAATAATTAAACTTTTTTGGGTCCATAGTAATATGCCTACGTGCTTACACCTGTACAAACTCAGCACCAAACACGTCATCATCAGACAGATGAGCAATGAACTTGCGTCTTGACCGGAAGTAGGTCACGTCCAAGGATCACTTCAGGCGAAGATTCTCATTGCGAAACATTTTCTGCTGTGGGCTACAGCGTTCGTCTTGCTCTAGCAGAAGAAGAAGAAAAAGAAGAAGCAGCTCATGCAGCTCTCAGATCTTCGTATCGTATATATTATAGTCAAAGTATTGTGCAGTAGTTACTATAACCTTTGGATATACACATTGCATACCTACACGTAATAATAAGCAGGGGAGGGTTAAGGTCTTAAGAATATTCTACGAAACAACCGCAACTTGTTCATTAAAACTAAGCTCGCAATTTCTAGCGTTGCCGTCGTTATTCAGACTTCAGCGCAAACGATTTTCCGCAGCATGTCAAGATAAAGAAAGATGGATTCTTTTTTTTGTGTTCCTTCATTTTGTCGAGTTCAATCCCACCGCCTCTCATATACCGGAGTCAGATTAGATACGTTGGAAATTCCCTAATTTTTTTTTGCTACCGTTTTCTTTTTTTCAAAGGTTTTTTCGCAATCGAATATAATTGGCAGTATGGCCTAAAACCCCTCATCGAAATTGCAAGAGACTTTCAATCAGCCTGTTATAAGAAGTATAATACACTTAATTCCATTGGTGCTATGTTTATAGAAAGAAAAAAAAACGAAGAAAAAACAAGAATATCATAATAATCATAGTGTTGATAATAATAATAATATGTACGTTGTACGTGGTCTCGTTATTACGAAATCACTTTCAGACACGTACCATACTTATGTATCTACTTTACGTCCCAGGCATGCCCCGTTGTCTTTTTGTTATTACATAGGAGCTTATACCACTGCACGTGCGTATTGTACATACTAAACTAAACTACTAACTTGTATGAACACCTCATATAACCCGAGAGGGCGGATACAAAAAAAAAAGTAGTAGATATATACCTATAAATGAATAAAAAAGAGAATTGTCCTCGCTCTTTGGCATTTCAAATGAGGTTGGTATCAGATTTCGCATTTCCGCCACCGGTTTTTATTTTATTTTATTTTTTTGTTGTTGTTGAAACTTCTTTCGCAGACTTTTTAGCATTTTTTGTTGGATTGAATTTTCAGAATCGGACGTAAAAATGTGAAATCGCGCGCATCAAAAATGCACACTAATGGTAGATGAAACCAACGTTAGAAATATGGTCGCACGTAATACGTCGTTAGATTTCACTACTACTGCATTTTCAGCATACAAATTCTATGTAAATATAGAACACATACAACAATGCATTTGTGTACGTATAGTACATGTTACGGATAAAAAGATTTAACAGAGCGTGGGCAGCAACAGAGTTTAGAGTTTGGTATAATGTGCTATATGGTGTCTTAAGTATGCAGCCTTGCAACTCTACTGGACGCGGTTACGTAAGTTATGCTGGAGTTGAACGCGTGACGAATCTTTATAGGTAATATATTGTATAGATTATAGATATAACTGTATAGGTATACTCAGTCCGATGGCGATCTGAAGCCAGCTTTGGGTCTTTCAACTTTCAACCCGAACTGGATTTTCCTTTTCTACGTTTTTACTCTTTCGTAATAGCCCGCTGCATATTCACGTTATTTCATTATACTCATTTCCAGAGACAATCTGCAGCTTCTGCACGCTGCGGAATATAGAATCACTATAAATTTAAATCTTTATTAGACTTAATCGAAACAATAAATAAAGGAATTAGTTTATTACGCCTAATAGTATTTTACCTTTTATTTTCTTTTAGTTTTCTTTTATTTTTTATTGTTCTCCATAACGATGAGTTTGATGCTCGAGGATGGCGATGATGATGATAATGATCCGGACAATAATTGTACAGATTATTAATTTCACTACGCGCCTTTTTCATCGTTCGCATTATGGTATAGATCCTAAACAATCAATGCAATATTATTTCCTATATAATTTTCACGGTTTATGCCCGTAAAAATTTAATTGTATTTGAACATTTGCTTACGAAAAACGGATTTTTTTTTTTTAAGAATTTATTTTGTTGGTAACAACTGAGCGTTGATTTCCGGGGTATGAGTTGATCAACGTTCAAAAAATAGGCCTCAAACAATGCTAGCTGCAGAAATGTTACAAAAATTAAAAAAATAAACTCCCCGCACAATCCTCTACATCTTGTATAGCTTGTACATTTGTTATGCGATATACGATACTAAACTCCCGATAAAACCGCCCACATTATCGACCATGTATACGTATAAGTTATAACTACGATAACGATTATCATTATTGTTCGATATTCTCGGTATGGGAATAACGGATCTACAATTGTACATATTTTACACAAAGTTTGCTTACATATTGCATACTTGAGTACACCCCAAAGGCGATGGCATTGAGTCGTTTCCAGAGCCCTTGTGACGTCATTTGTGTACATTACAACGACGTTCAAATAAGGCAGCCCTTTGGCTGTTGAAAACTTCTATACTCTCTTCTTCTTTCTCTCTCTCTCTCTCTCTCTCTCTCTTTCTGTACGTGAGTCAACCACCCGTATAAACAGAATATTTTAAGGTCACGACTCTCGCGCGACACGCGCCCCTAATTCAACTCTGCACGCAGGAATGAGCAAGAACTTAAATTTTATTTACCTTTTATACTATTCAGCGAATCCAATTCAAAAATTTATAATTTTGCGCACAAGGTTTCATTCCGAAATTAATTAACATATGAAACGAATGAAATATTGCAATAGGGGACGCTTTCATGAAGTACTTTTTTTTATGAATAAAATACAAGATCTCAACGACGGAACGTGTTTAATCGAATTGATCTGTATGAGGATGCAATAATTACCGCGGAAAAGAAAGTTTTTATGGTTGACTTTTGTCATTGTTGATTCTGTTATTAACAATTGAATCAGTGAACGGAAAACCTTATCAGAATTTTAAGCTCAAAGATGATCTGAAATTCCACCCCCGATTAGTTTGGAGTTTGGAAAGAAAGAGCACAGCACAGATCGCGATATGTTATACTGTGCCGACTGAATTAACACATTAATGTTTATAGAATTACTATAAGCTAATGCAAAGCATATAATAAAATGCGTGAATAGAGAGAGTTCGGAAATCTTACTTTCACATTCACCGTGCAGGTTTTCAGTCGTCCGCTGGACCAAGTCTCTTCAGATCCCAGAGTTCAATGCCAGAGCTATATTTTTTAAACGTGCTCCGGTTACGGCCGTTGATCTGCTAAGAGGTTCGACATACAACAAATTTCAAGTACCAATGTATGTATGGGGCATTACATATCAAATCGACCAGATTTCGACCCTCACTGATTTTCTTTTCTTCTTTCTTTTCTTCCTCCCCAAGTTTTTCAGATGATAGCAACGCCTCAAGAGAATTCTTTCTCACAGGAAATACTGTGACTAAAATTATTTTTTTTATCGAAATATCCAGGAAGTTATCTGGCAATGAGCGTAATTCATGTTGAGCTATCTTAAAAACGGTAAATTATATCAAATCTGAAAATTCTTCATTTGATTTCGGTTGTTGGAAAAAAAAAAAATGATAAACGATTACATGATACTGTTATTTTTGGAAATCAAGAGAAAAGAAATAGGGATGGTCAGAATCTGGTCAAGTTGACGCGAAATGCCCCATACAATGTGTTTTAAACATCAGGCGAAATTTTACGCGTGCTGGTATGTTATATACAAACCACCTGCAGCAAAGACTGGTTTACACCGAGTTCTAAGATCAACGTAAACTTGACCTCGATTTTTCATACACCCAATACTTAAACCTGTAAGGATGTATACCCCATACGTATAGAATTCATCTGCACGTGTAAAATAATTTTGTGAAAGGAAAGCAAATTGTCAATCACATGGCCAAACAATTATATCGGTGAGCGACCTATGTGGATCAAATAGAAGAAAAAAGAAGCGATAACATTGGCGATAGATTCTAACGATATGAGTGAAATGATTGAAAAAAAGTTTCTCTGTTTTCTCGGCGATCTGACGATATATGTATACACTTGCGATGAATTATTTCAATAGTAAGATGCATACATACGTATGTTATATTCCATCATTAGATCATTAAGGATTTTATTTCCATTTCATTTTCTTCATTTTCCGAAGGTATATCTACGTTCGAATTGACTGTATAGAGTCACTTTCTCCTCTTACTGCCCGTATCTATCGTTTAAAAAATCAGTATAGCAGTAATATAGTTTACATGATGGTTCAATGCTCCAAACGAAAAGTTTTTTCACATTTTTCCAAGTATTCATTTTTTTTTGCACTTTCTTAGCTCAACGAGGTAATGTCGATTTGTATTATTAAAAATATAGCCACATGTATGTAATCATATGGCTTCCCATTGAGAAAAGAGAATTCAATTTTCTTCTTCCAAGATATCGATGGATTGAAATATAAAAGGGATAGCGAGAGAAGGGATAATATATATAGGTTATTATCTTTTTCTTAACGATTGTTGTTGGAATAAATTGTACACAGTTTGCTACAAGCTGCGCATTTTTGGATATTAAAATTTTTATTTA
This sequence comes from Athalia circularis, assembly GCA_963978495.1. Lineage (NCBI taxonomy): Eukaryota > Metazoa > Arthropoda > Insecta > Hymenoptera > Athaliidae > Athalia > Athalia circularis. The sequence goes on from OZ021702.1 coordinate 24,348,748, forward strand.
TTTCAATAGTGTTTTTTCTGTATTTGTTTTTTTTCTGTTTTGTTTTCAATATATATATATATATTATATAATATGAATATAATAACCATTTTATCACTTTCCTAATGTACATGTTCTTTCCTTTTTTTTTTTTAATAGAGGTTCGTTTAATTCCGATCGTTAAGTATCATATTTGTACGATATTATTACAGGCATCGAAGTGAATCGCAAGATTTGTTGCGGAAGTTCTTTTAAAATATTATTCTAATGCACAAATTTACATAAATCGTTCGGAACTAAACGAACTTTTAATTTTAACGCTTTTAATTATTCAAAGTGAACAAATGTATATCATCGGGATAAAGCACCCTTCGTTAACATTTGAAAATTAGAACAAAACTATATAGATTGCTCTATTTGTTTGTTTGAGAACTGTTTATTAATTAACTGTATTAGTATTTTAAGGATCAATAATTTTTTAATGTATAGTATGTAACATACGATGTGTATTTTTTTTTTGGTTTTTGCTTTATTTATTTATTTTTTCAATGCTATCAGAGAGACAATCAATTGTGCTGAATTTTAATTTTTTTTTTTCTAATCTACCAATAATCTGTGTTATCCATTTTTATAGATGTATACAATATTTTTTTCGAAAATTTATGATATTACTTATTTAAATAGCACACAGAGAAAATGGAAGTATGATAATTTGTAAAGACTTTTCTTTATATATAGGTATTAGTTTTTTTTTTCTTCGTTTTTTGTTATTCTGTATAGATATATTTTTAAATATCATTTTACTGCTAAAAATTTAAACAATGGTTGTTCCAATATCGCTATATCATCGTATTACTGCAATCTTCGAATCAATCGAAATGCTGGAGTGGTCAGAAATTAAACAAAAATATATATATATGTATTCACTTATCTATAATATACAGTATATAAAGTATGGAAGTACAAAATGGCAGAAAAAGGAAAAAAAAGAACTATGTTATGTAACGAAATATATTTTTTGTTATCCAAATTTACGAACAGTCAGTGAGCGATCAATCAACGAATACCTGGTACAATTTTTTCCGTCCAATACTGATGAATAAAATCATTTCCTTTTTTTTTCTTTCCGAATCATAAACGGTCTCTTAGGTCGTTTTTGAGTTTCGTTTTTAGTTTTGTGCGTCTTGGGCACACGTGAGTCGTAGCTTACGTATAATCATCTCAAAATTGAATCAATTTGATTTATAATTTTTATGGAAAACAGACATAATTTTTTAGTGACGGGATTTTGTTAAGATTTCGGGTGTGAACAATAATAATAATTCTAATTTTAATAATAATGATGAAAATTTTGAGGAAGAATTGTTTACAGGGCTTAGGAATATTTCGATTATTATAACACATCACGGAATGTGTGTATTCAATATTTGTTCATATAATAAGATAACAAATACAGTAAAAAAATAAATATAGAGAGGAAGTTTTGTTGGTTTCTTTTTTTTCCCTGTATAGAAATAAGAAATTAAACGTACCAGGGAAAGACATTCTGCGAACGTTTGGGATAAAGCGTTTTTTTTTGTATGAATATTAAATGTATATAAGTATAGTTGTATATATGTATTATGTATCCATTATGTTGATAATGTTATGGATATTTTCCCCCCGTAGTTGAACTCTTTCATCGGTTAATATCAAACTAACGACTAGACTTTACAAAACTCACGCGTGGCATAGGCCCATCAGTCATAAAAAAAAAAAGAAAAAAATTTACAGCCAACGTAAAAAAAAGAAACCGTAATTAATTCGGTAGTGATAATATTATAGATAAATTTACCGCGATTATCTAGAGAATGCATTTTCTCGTACACGATGATAGTAGCCAATAAGTTTTGAAGTATGATTTATGATACTCTTAGAAAAACAATTTCACATTTATATTCATAGAAGCGCACTGAAACATTTATGAATATTATTTGTGAAATAATTATATCAATATTTAATATGTAATAATATATATAGATATCATTGCGATAACAATAACAACACGCGAATTTTATACTCCCATAATGAAAGCGAATTGAATATAGGTACTTATGTAAAATAGTGTGAAAGCGTATTAAACTGGTTTTATGTATGATCGACTAGCTGAACGGGATGCTGAGGCTAAAATATACGTAGAAAGTGATTTGAAAAAAGAAAAAACGAACTTCATTCCTAAAATCCCAATACACGCAAGCTTCAACAAATATAACGATGAAAGCTCAACACTGAGCTTGTTCTTTCAACTATGTAGGTACCAGGAATCTACTGAGATTTTCACCGGGCCCTAAAAAACGCTGCGAACTTTTGAGATGGAGATTCTTACTATTTCTTTCAGTTTTTTTTGTTTAATACTATTGATATTGTTTTTATACGAAGATGATTTGTTGCTAGCTAAACATCAATGGACGAAATGCTTTGCGGCTCATCGTTCCGAATGGCCCGCCCTCAAATTATGTAATATGTCATTAGGTACTAAATATTAACATAATCTATATATTTTATGTATATTTTTAAATTCTATCAATTTCTTCGATATGCTATTATATTTATACATACACATAGTGTTGGTGTTACCTGTTTCGTTCTTAAAAAATCTCACTTTTTCTTCCTTCAAAAATTAATTGATAGATTTCTATTAATATTCAATAGCCCAACCTCATTTCTCCAGGAACTTAATCGTGTTTTGTTTATTATTTTTTCTGTCGTTCGATATCATTAGATATTTTTGCTTGTTTTTCGTCACTTGGTTTTATTCCAAATCTTTAAGAACGCTCGCTATGTGCACTTGCAAGACAGATCAACATATCATAGCGGGTAAAAAATCCATCAGTCTATTCTGCCAACTTCCGGTTTTGAAAATCTCTTGGCGCGATTCCGTAGAGATAAGAGTTTTCGGCGAGGTAAAACGGTCTTAAGAACGCTATTAGTCATCGATAACCTTGGTCCTGTAACTTCTGGTTGGACAACTGACGAACAAGACCGTTGAACACTTTGTTACGCAGCTTTTTTACGACGCTGCTCCTTGCGACCTGCGTTACCAGTAGTGCCAGAGGCCACCCCACTTCTCTCGCAATCTGGCGTTGGAACTGGTTTCAACTCTCTGAGGAAGAAATTTGATGATTACATTATTTCCAACGAACCACCGTTCGTCCGCTAGCCAGAAAGTTTTCCAAAATTTATGTCCCTGCGTTTCGAACGTTAATTTATTCCCAATTTGCTCACCTATAGGAAATGAGATCCTCGTCATCCGGCACTCTGGACAGCAGATCCAAGAGTTCATTGTTGGGTACTGTATGAGGCCTGAGGATTTTTCTGAAAAATTTGTTGATGCCCCAGGCCATGATGAGGTAACGTATTGGCACAAAATATAAAACTATAACTCCAATGAAGGCCAGGACCATCGCCAAGTAGCTGAGGTAGGGCACCGTGAAGTTGAACGTGTTTTTAATGCTCTCACCCAGGCTCGCTATGTACCCTATTGAATTTTGAACCGTCTGTGTAACCTCTTGAATTGCGTGGAGTCGTTCCTTCAATGATTTTTTCTCTTCCTATGAAAACAAATAGAGTTAATGACGAATTATTGAACTTTACATATACAGGTGATACTTTTATTGGTTCGTTTGAATCACTGAGGAAAACAGATTTATATCAAGTATTGAACTTACCTTGTCTTTGTCATCGTCGTCGTCGTCATCGTCGATTGCTGCAGGGGTCGAGGGTGCCTCATCTGCACTGTGATCATTTAAATCGCTAGGTGATAAAGAATTTGACGAAGAGTGATAAGCTGGCCATCCTGTCACGAGTGCCACCTGTTTTGCAATCGATTGATAATAAATTTTCAGACTCGTTAGAGCTCTTTATAAGATTATAGTTTAGAGATAGAAACAATTAAATGGCAGTTTGATTTTTTAGGACATACTTACAATGTAGTATTTGAGAAAGACCAGCAGGGCTGCTGTCGGGATCATATACGGTTCGAAGTAATAGCATAGAAAGATGAAGAGAGCAAAAGCGACAATGCTTCGCGGTGTGCTTTCCCATTCAAAGCAGCTTCTGTAAATATCACCATTATATTTTTAGCTCAACCCTAAAACTTAGGTTCTTCTCAACCCGCTTTTTTTTTCTTCTGTCCGCAAGCTACTTACATTGCTATGAAATTATAAACGTGTTTCACTTACTGAATGTATTTGCTGTGATCGATGAAGAAAACGATGATTGCTTTCAGCCTGAGAACATTTCTGAGGAAGACTTGTCGCTTGAATTTCACTTCTGGTTCCATGTATTTCCTTTCTTTGGGATTCAGAGTCCTCACACATGCTCTCAAAGGATTCCACACCACCGTCATCTCAAGCAAAATTTGTGGCGAATTCCCCTTTGCGCGTCCTCGAAGCTTCTTGTCTTTCAAAGCGTACCAACGTTTCTCGCCATTGCGTATCCTCAACAATGGAATTGCCACCCGTCCTAAAAATTCTACCTTGTGGTCCCTGTCCTCGTCGTAGACTGTCGCCTCGAGCACGGAGTTGATATCTTTAACGTTGCTGGTTATTGAAAAAATAAAAATTCTAGAAGTCTTAAATTTGTAACAATTAAATGCTAAAGAAGAAGCATCTTTTAAACTTACAAGGTAAAAATTTTCTGCCAATTTGGCGCTAGAGTTTTGTACTCAGTCTGGGTCTGAAGCCGAGCATTAACTAGTTCCAAGACGCAGAAGGGATCACTTTTGCCACCAAGGTCAGCTGCTGCTAAGCCTTGAGCTCTGAAAACCTAAAAATAAATACAGAAAAATTAGTATCATCGATTATATCAAGTGGGGTGTAGGTCCTAAAGGGTGACGTCCTCCGACAAAATTCTTCCAAAAGAGTAAAGTGACCTACTTTGACAGTAAGATGACCTACGTCCTGCGGCCTCTGCAGAGTCTTGATAAAAGAATACCGTTGAAGAAGCAGAGCACGTTCCTGTGGGGTTTCTTCATGAGCTGCTAAATCGCTTATAGTTTCACTAGCAGTGGTCCCACTAATTGTTAATAACAAAAAAACGCTTCCCGCTCCATCTTCAAGGTCACGCCACAGTCTGTGAGTCTTTTCCCGCTCCATAGTTGCTAGATTTATGACAGTCCTCCCCATGAGATCATCTCTCGCTTTATCCCGGTCCCATATCGTCACTTCAAGCTCCTGCCCAAATCCTATGTCTTCATATAAATGGAGGTCAAATTGTTCCAGCCAAACGGGACTTAACGTCTTGTGAACCACCTTCGACTTGTATTTTTCTGTGCCAAGTCTACGGAAACAATTTTATTTTTCACCAAGATATTAAAACAAAAAAAATCTACAGCTACTTTGGAATAAAAGCCTACGGATTTTTTTACCGAAATTTGACGTATGGGTCTGAGAGGCCATCGATGTCCATCGGTAGCAGATTTTTTGCTTCAACCAGTACGATAGTGACCACAGAACTCCATATTTGAGATTTTAGTTTCCTGTTAACATCCACTAGGCGGGTGTTTCTTTGGAAATACTGAAACAAATAATTTAATATCGTTAATTAGAGCGAACATTCTGTCATTCAAATTCCTGTATTCCTAAACGGCTGCTATAAATTTCTCAAGTACGCTTGAGCAATTAGTGATAATTAGAGCCCTACTCGTTACAAGATCATTCTCGCCATAACCATGATAGAGAGTAATTAAAATTCTGACATCAATTAGGTAAACACATGGAAATATTTACGAGTCTATTGATTGGGAGGCAGAACTGATAAGTGACAAATAATTCTCGACGGTATCAGTTACACTGACGATCGATGCTCGGTTTATAAATAGCTAATATTATTCCGCATCGTTTTATTCGTATCTTTCGACAGGTCGTCGATTGTTACAAGTTCAAACATATTATCTATATTTTTTTCTTTTACCTACTGGTGAAAGCTATTCTTTCAATTATATTATGTAAAGGATCTAATTTCATAATACTGTACGGCGCACCCTGTAAAGTTCCTCGCTCTTTTCTTTGAATCCCTCCTTGATTTTGTAGATGAAATCTTGATGAGTGTGAATTTTATTCTCCCCCGTATTAGTTTCCTGATGATCTACAGCGATCTCGATCACATTGGGCGGTGGAGTAACGGAGTGTTTGAATTTATTCGTTAATTTCGGCGACCCCGACGAGGGTTCTGGAATGGTATTTGACCTAGGCAGAAGAGATTCTTTCGAACTTGAGTGCAAAAAACTAGGATTTTTGCTTCTGTGTGGGAGATCATTGGGGTCACTTGAAGAATTTTCTGTACCGTCACCCGTTTTTCCCGCCGTTTTATCCTGCATTATTCTATTACGTTTAGGAGCAACTGGAGAACTTCCTCCACTCTTACTAATGCCTTTAAAATTTTCCAAAACCTTTTTTTCAAACAAACGATGATCGGAGTTACTCTCCCTGATTTTAAACCCTCGATCCTCTTTCGGCGTTGATGTCGGTGAGACTTTTGGCGAAGACTTTGATTCCTGCATTTTACTTTGTATCTTTTCATGCTTTGCTCGGAGATTTTTAAAGTGTTCTATAATCGTTCTTTCGATTTTTTGATCATCAGAACTTGTTTTCAACCTTTCTGGTCCTGCAGGCTCCGGACTTCCGGTAAAACTTTCTCTATATTCACCGTCAAAATCATTGTAATCCTTCGTTCCGTCTTCGGCGAACAAATCCGCGGTCGGTGATGGCACTCTACACTTTTCATTTATCCAAGTCTCAATCGGTTGTAACCAAGGATGTTTTTCTATGTTTTCTTCTAAAACCCTCTCCACGTGATTTTCTAGCATTTTTTCCATCTGCTCAACTCGTCGCTCCAGCACAGATCTGATCGAAGGCTTTTTACTCTTGGATTTTGGACCTTGATGATTTTCGAATTTTTCTCCTCCGGTAGCTCCAACTTCTTCTTCTCCTGGCATTATAACTTCTTTCACAAATTCTACTCCGGTTGTCTTTTTGTAAACGATTTCAGCTCGCCTCATTGCATTTTTTATTTTATGCCAGCCAGTCTCCTCGCTTGTTAAATCCTCTTCGGGATCTAAATTCCATCGTAAATCTTCCGGAAATTCCCGCACTTCTCCATTTAAGGATCCTTCAATCTCATCCGCGGTGATTTTGGTTGAGATTTTGTGCGTTTCTCTTAGAATTCTGAGAGTATGTCCTATTTCGGCTTGAAGAAACTCATTGTTAGCGATCGATAGATCCCTCAGCGATGCAGCAGAAGCTGAATTATTATGATCGAGTTTACTGGATTTTTTGGCAGTACTAATCCGCAGATTTTTTTGAGCCGCTGTGTTTCCGTTCGACGCGCCTTCCTCGTACTGTTCGATCGCACTTTGGCAACCGTTTTCGTCGCGTAATTCTCCTTCCATTTCACGAGATCGGTATATTTTTAATGATATATTTGCAAATTTTCAGAAAAATATCGACGTGCATTTATTTTATACCACTTTGTTTAAGGTCTCGTGTCTTTCTTTCAACATCTTGCATCTGTTGAACATTAAATATTTGCTTTATAAACGATATTCGTTTGTTTTTACGTCATATACAGCTAATTTCGAAACATTCGCGACGTTCTATAACTCTACTTTGTTAGTTGGTTTAACTTTACTCTAAAAAAAAGAATCACAACATTTTTACGCGCGCTTGATATTCGAGGGGTTCATTCCCACAGAAATCATATGAGTAACTAGTTTTTACCGTCGCGTTTTTTATCAGACTTAGTTTTATTTTTCAAGTGGAGATAAATATCTGCATTGTGTATTGTTGAAGTTTAGAGGAACTCGTCGAATAGTTCGAACGATAGAATCGCTACTTCGAATCCAAAGCAAAAAAAGTCGCACACAAATCGTACCAGCTTTCCAATATGTCTGATTAAGGGTTTCGAAAACGATTTTTTCATGTTTTCAATAGGAATAATAAAAATTCTGACGGTTTAAGGCCAATGATCGGTCGCTTATTAACTCTTCGAATAATTAAAACATACGATAAATAAATAAGTTTGATAAGAATTGACCAGATTTGCAAAGTTCTCGCGTCTCGTCAGATGATCTCGCGATAGAAGATCGGGCAAAACTGTACGAAAGTCGGTGAAGTATTTCCATTTTATTGAATACGAGAAAATCTTTTTTACCCGGACGGCGAAATGATGGTTCTGAAAATTCAAACCGCAGCATACGCGAGTCCCCAGCTGTGGCTTATTTATCCATGCTACGCATTGCCGAACTTCTGGTAAAACACTAATTTTCCATTTTCCCGTGAATTCTGGTGTGGTTAACCAATATTTTGGCTAAAGCCATGTGGCGAAGACAGTGCAAGATATACATATCATGAAGATTGAAGATCTTCAAACTTTAAATATACTTCGATTCCATGAATATCATTCGAATCGCTAAATTTTCTATCCGAATTGTACAATAACGTGATATGGAATCGACTGTTGAATAAACAAACGTATTATACATGAGCCGTAGTCGATCTCAATTCTTAATTTATAAAATACTGATGTGCAAAGATTTTATCACATTCTTCGAAATTAGGAGTATAATCTTTTAATGATTGTAGTTTCTCGAAATATTTATACACTTGGCAGAACTTTTTAGAAAAATAAATCACTAGTTTAAGCAATATCATTTTTTCCCCGAAACAATTGATTCTTTGAAAATAATTTATGCGATGTCCACCTTCCGTGAATGCTATATAATTATTTTAATCTTTTTCCTTTAATAAATGACGAAGCCGCAAGATGGTAATTTCTTGATGTATAATACGTTGCTCTTGTTAATTTGTGCCCATAAAATAGTTTGCAATAAAAAATTCACATCCAGCCTGGGGTGTCCTACCCAAATTTTCCTACCCCTGATTCGTCTCTGGGGATTTTTGTTACTGGCCGCTGGCTTCGGCATTATACATATCATGCGCGAGACGTCTGCACTAATTGCCGAGTTATATACGTATAATACTGGATTAATTATAACATTCTCGTTAATTAACAGGTGCAAGTTACGTCTGTCAAGTTTTGAATCGGGCCATAAACTGCATCGTCTGCAGATTTCGTTGCCAGCAAAATCTCAACATCCGAACGACGCTAGATTCGCCAAAATACCGCGTTCAACTTAAAATCAAATAAAGCACGATTCATTTATTTAAAGATTGAACTGATTGATAATCGAAGAAGAATTTTATATATTTATTACGCACAAAAGTTAATCCTTCAGCTCAGCTGATAAGATATACAAATTATAATATACACTTCGCCTCCTCTAGATATATATACCTTTGTCGTACTTGTGGTAGAAAAAAGAAAGAATAAATAAATGAACATGCCGGCTTATTTACACGACAAACAAATACAAGCGCACTGCAATATAATACACAGGCTAATATGCAGCGCAAAAGTCAATGTTTACTGTAATTTTCACGGATCAAAAAACTTAGTCCAAATCAGTCTTCTAATTTTCAGTTCAAACATCCCTTATGTATGCAGACATTCATTATTATTATTATTATTTCTATTACTATTGATATTATAGAAAGAAGCTGTGAGCTTCTGAATGAAATCCTATAATGTACTTTGAACAATTCTATGATTCCATGTTTACTCCAATTTCTACTAGACTTAGAGAAATAAGGAAAAAAGATCTCTTTCTTTCGAAAGATAGCAATCATTCTCATCCTATCGTTCAACCACAAGAATAAATATATCTTTTTTATCTTTACGGATGAATCCGATCCTAGTCGACTTTCTGCACTTCCGGTATTCTTCGTTTCTCTATTTTTTTTTCTTTTTTTTTTACGAAATTGTTACACGACCAAATAACAATGCGATTCGGAGTTTGAACACCGGTTAGCCAATACATTACATATGTGCCGCCTTGGAGTTGTTCATAAAAGTTTGGGCAAGAACAGAAAAAAAATTTCCCGTTACATAAAAATATATAACAAGATAACATTTCAGACATTGACAACGCTGGGAAAATACGATCGTACGTGGATGACGTCGCTTCTGCGACCGGATATCCAAATCAAGGTGTGGGTAAAAAAAAAGAAGAAAAAAAACAAAACATATACGCTTGATTATCGTACTTATTATCACGTTCGTAACAATTACATCATACATATAATTTTATCCCCGCATGATTAGCGCATCGTTATCGGCAAGGCCCTTTAATGTACTTTATGGTTTTGTTTATGAATTGTTAATTTTTGACAATCAGTCGAAATCAGGCGCATTTATCATTGTTGATAAACACCGAGACTTGTCATCATCAAATGGAAGTTGCGATGCTCTGTAACAACGCGGAATGTGATTCACAATCAGATTACATGCTTCCAAATGACTGGTAGAGCAAATGAAAAACTACGGACTTACGTAATTTTAATGGTAAAAAAAAGATCGGAAAGAAACATCATAAAGAACAAGAAGGGAAGAAAGGATTATAATATAGTTATTCCACAGAATCAGTCGCATGATATAAGGCTTCTGAATAAAAAAAAAGTTTTCAAAAACATTAACCTACTTTATCATATAGGTTATTATAATTAAGAATGCTTGTTTTAAAATCTAGTGCAGGTTATCACTTTTTTGTTTTCAGAGGAGATAATTTAAAACTAAACTTCACACACTTTAACGATATCGTTATTGCGTCACGATTTTCACACATGATTATTTCACACAATTTTTAAAGTTAAAACTTATTCTGAAGTAGCGCGTGTCAATTCTTAATTAGATATTATGATTAAAACCGGCTGCAGAGGTTTGATTGCCGGGCTTCGTATTTACGACTCGAAAGACTGGACAGTATTGAAACTTGTACGCCAGCTGGCTGCTTACTTTCTGCGGCCCGCCAATTCCCCTCTCCTGACTCTACACGCTCTGGTGTTAGGTATACATACTCACGAATTTATATAACGGGTGTCCGATGTCTCATCAGTTTTTTTCACCGACAACGTTCCCACAAATTGTATAGATATATTTTTTCTCTTCTTTCAGCGTCAGCGCTTAGGTTCACCGGAAACGTTCCAGTTCTTTTTTTTTTAGATACGTTGATCTGTATATTCAGACGTTGAAATTTAGCAGCTCTAAAAGCCTTGTGAAAACAAAAAAAATTCTTCTTTTGTTTCAACTTGACCTCCAAAACGTAACAAAAGAGAGTCGCCCAATAATAATCTGTAATATGGATATTTTTTCCTGGCGAATACGTAACGTGTGTACACACGTAGTAGGTATACATTATTAGTCCGTGCTAGACTATTTTTTTGATTGGATTTTCATTTCCTTTTTTATTCTTTGCGGAGTTTCAGGTTTTAAAACACGTTTGACCACTTGCTTTTATCCACACTTGCATAAAAGCGGTCTATCCACTTTATAATATTTCCTTGAAGACTTGCGACTATCATTTGTTGTATTTTTCTTTTTCTTTTCATCTTCTTCCTCGTGTTTCAGGAGATGTTCTTACGTATCATAATTTCTCTGTATCAATATACTGAAGATAATCGGTTGTAAAACCACAAATTCGTTAATTTACATAATTAATTGGTCTTGCGATTTTCCTGTTGAGCGCTCCTTTTTTTATATCGTCTGCCTGTCGCCACTAGGATGAAATACAGATATTCATGTTATAGAAGAATCTAAATTGGGATTCACGTATGAGTCAGTCGGGTTTATGAAGGTATATATGTGTGCAGGCAAAAGGTTTACCTACAACTCAATCAAACTTGAGTCGTGAGTCTCGCCTGCGCCTTATAACAGAATCAATATTATGGCTGCTCTGTTAATGCTGCACTCGGTGGAGCGTAAAACGACAGTGATAAAATTGTTGATAGGGGTCTCACCTATATAATAAATGTCATTGTTGTTATATACACATAAGTATGGATAATTTTATCTATGGACTATATCGAAAAATTATCCTGCCACTCCGAATGTATATACTACGTATATTTTATGTTACTACACAATAGATATATTTGCGTTGGAAAACGTGCGTGTGTGATTTCTTTTTTTTCCGCTCTAATTTTAACAATAATACGCTGATTGATTTGTAAAATAATATAAGAAACGTGACGCGTCAGAATTAAAATTCGTAGATCAAAGCAAATGGAAAGGCGCTTACGATTTTCTATTGAAAAAGACTCAGGTAAATTTTACTAATTCCTTACGGTTGAAAATTGGCTCGAATCTATGCTGGCATAACCTTTCGACACAAAATCGGAGAAATTGGTTACACCATGAGAATGAATTTAAACAATGTAAAATTATCGCCAGCAAAGTTTATCCAATTGTACGAAAAATGTACATAAAAATTCATGAGTTTTTTTCACGGTTTCTCTTTTGTGCCGTAACGCAATTATTGCAATGAAAAAAAAATTATTTTTCTTTCATACTTTAGAATAAATTTCTCTCATGGATTCATGGGCGAGTGAGTCATCTTATCATCATATATATATATATGTGTATAATGTACTATAGGTGATAGGTTTAACATTCCTCGCATTATATCGTAGTTTTATTATACCTCTAATTCTCGCATGGCGTAGTTATACTATTTCTAGAGTATTTCAAACCTCTGATATCAGATCACGGATTCACGGACTGTTTAAGTAAATGAACTCCATCGCTCGGAATTCTCAGGGTCAGGAAACAAATCTAATCACCAAATAATGTCCCGGTGTTCGTGAACCTCAGCAATGAATGGCGACGAAAAACCTTCACAATTTCTTTATCGGATATCCAGCAGGGACTGAAGTTTCCCAATAAAGTTGATCGGATTAGATGATCATTGATTAATTTCCCTTATGTTATCAACCGACCTGTTCCTTGTCCTGTTGATTCCTTGGCCACAAAGTTGCGGTGATAAATATATTTCCCAAGTGTTGTTTTGGCCTCGCCGGATCGTTTAATTCAAGAATGACATCCTGTGCGTGACCTAATTCTAGTTGTGTCAAATCCAGTAGAGCGGAGCCCATGAAATCATCTTGAAGACCCCAGTCGTAGTCAAAGACCTACACCAATCAGATCGGATATAATCAACAACGATAACAATAATAATCATGATACAAAAAAAATTAATCTCGGCTATATGTATGTTATTGTACTTTGCCAAGATGGCAGTTCAACCCACGTTGATCAACGTGATAAACAACGTCCAACTACTCTCTATAAACCCTCAACGATGAGATGAAAGAAATATTATATTTTATACATCAAGTTGAGTAGTTGCGCTGCCGTCTACAGCTAGAAGATACATGAATATTTTTCGATTAGATATTTATCATTTTAATTTCTTTCAGTTTATTTTACTTTCATTTTGCATCTCTTGTAGTTTTCCTAGTAAAGTTCTAGTTTTGCTATAACGCAGCTAGGGCGGTGGTGTCCATACGAAAGTTATTCGATAATCGATTGATTCAATCATCGAAACCGCAGGGAACTTTTGTGGTGAGGTAATAGGCACTTACTTTAATAGTTAAAGGTTTAAACGGATCTTCTATTGGCAGAGTAACACTTTCGTCCCAGATTGGATTCAGATCTCTATGAACTGTTCGAGATTTGTGTAGCAGACGACCGCAGGATTTTATTTTCACGTAAGGATCGCTCGAGCCTAAAACATGTTAATCAAATTAATCAAACCAACAGACAAATTTCACGCGGTTTAAAATTCAAAAAAACATCTGTCATTTTAGTCAGCTCGTTTGTGATGTAGAAAAAAAATTTTTGATTTCCATACTGCTATTGAACTGCGAACGGAATATTCTGCGTTCTGAGATAAAAAGAAAAAAGGAGAAAAATAATGAAGAAGTCGTACGCTTGTTCCGGTCCATTGATTTTGCTCTTCAATTTCACCTAGGGATCATTATTTTAGTATTACAAAGCGAGTATCCAAAATTGAGGGTATCGATTAGAATAAAACGATCATTTCCAACCGCCGCGACTCAGAATAATACGAAATTTGTCGCCGCGGTATTTCAAGTGTCTTCTTTTCACCGAAGCATAACAAAACACGATCCGATAGACGCGTATAGTGATTACTGAAAATGGAACGAAAATGGCGTACGAAAATAGAAAATAATTAAAATAGAACGCGCTTCCAACAATATCATACTAGTATAAGGTCATTGTGACTTTGACCTCTGACAACTCACCCCCTCTGTCCATTGCCACGAGGTTAGCACCTCTCCTCAGGTGCAATCGAAGTTGGAAAAAGGCATGTTGGCGTAACGCCAATTCCCTTCGTCTCAACGGCTCGTCTTGCCCTTGCAGAATAACCGACGTTGTGTCGGAGGTCGTGCAGGCTGTCGTAGAAGGTTGAGGTCGTTCATCCTGCAACTGCTGCTGCTGCTGCTGTACCGAGAGTTTAGAATCTGCGCCCTGATTAGGTTGCGAACTTTGTCTAGCAAAACGATTTGAACCGTTGCTACATTTGCCAGGGCTATCTTCGTGCGATGGAACGCGATCTCGACTGCCTCGAGCCAGCGGTGAATCTGAACGAAAAATAGTAATTCAAATATCGTAAATGCATTGAGAATATATTCTATACAATTTTCATAACCGTATAATATTTTGCACACTATTACATTAGAGCGAATATAATGAATTTTAGTGAAATTTTTATCAAATTTTATCAGCAGGTCACCGTTTGTGTCGAAATATTTTGCTGACCTAAATACCGCACGTGAATGTTCTTTTTTTTTAATTTGTTTTCCTCAAACACGGAGACTATGTACACGTAAATAAATGATCATTTGAGTTTGCAATGAATTATTGAGGACAATATTATATTCCAATCAACATTATCGTACTTCTATTTCCATGTTTAATTATTTAAAAAGAAAAATTTGTTTCTAAGCACTGAAAAAAAAAAAAACTTTATATGAATATCTGCAGAGTTAAACACGCACTCCAACGATGATAAAAATCTACCAGTGCAGGGGCGTGTATATTCACCCTAGTTAATATGGCCAGATCAGTTACTTTTTGATAAAATCGTACGCACTTGGGTCACCGATTTGGTTGCCGTTTTTTTCTTAGAAAATAGGTTAAGAAAAAGACTGCTGCTCCTAATTTGAGCTCAATCCGATCAAATCCGGTGGCTGTAGAATTTTTTGAAGTTTTAAAAAAGTCAACTTCAAGAGGTCATGTATCAAAAGGAAAAAGGTAGGTAGAAATCAATAAAATATACCCAGAGGCGAAATATATGAGACGTCAGCGAGCGATCTAGACTTCAATAACTGTTAATCTGAGAGCGTTTCAAATTTACGGTAAATTTCGCTGACAAGGAGACATCACGAACTTCCCTTTACCGATTTGCTTCATATTTATAGGGTATGTAGGGCATGACTAGGAGTTCAACATAAGTAAACAAGAAAATGCAATTCTCAGTGCGCTTATTACTGTAATTCAAGCAGCCCGGAGCCGAGCGGGTAAGCGCGTAGTTG
This sequence comes from Athalia circularis, assembly GCA_963978495.1. Lineage (NCBI taxonomy): Eukaryota > Metazoa > Arthropoda > Insecta > Hymenoptera > Athaliidae > Athalia > Athalia circularis. The sequence continues at coordinate 24,364,218 of OZ021702.1, forward strand.
GGCAAGGTCGCAGAATCGAATCTCTCGCCGTTGTTACTTTTTTTTTCTTTCATTTTTGCGTAATTCTAGCAACGAATTTATTATGATCGTGCAAGTAATTAATATTGTTATTTTCAAAATCTCTATCCTGGAACAAAAAATAAAGATTTTTTGCAAGTGCATGTTTTTTTCAATATGTCTACTGCAAAGCAAACTTGTTTGACATTCATAAACGGTTTTCGGTCATCGCACAATTTCGCGGCATACCACCCATATCACCGAATATTCGTGCAGACAACTGATGGTGTACAATTCATTGAATTTTGATGCAATCTTCTCTGGAATTTATCTTCCTATACTGTTCAATGATGTATACGCGCAATTTTCTAGTCGTTTTATAAGAGTAGCATTGCGAGATTTTTTTTTTCGAGTTTGCTATGATATTCTTATGTGTTTTGATCTCAGGAATTCGAGTCTGCAAGCCAAATTGGTCTACCTATAAAATTGATCGAGTTATCGCTGATTTTTCGCTTTTCGGAGCAGAAAAATTGCGATATCTCGATGGGATTAATTCGTGGCTCGAGTTACTCAACGGATTCGTGTTTCTCAGGTCAAAATACGTCGGAAAAGCGTCATACGATCGATTTTAAAAATACTTCATTTTTGGCCCAAAAATCGAAAAAATCCAAAGGGATATACCTTAGATTTTTGTCGATTTTGGGGTAAAAAATGAAGTATTTTTAAAATCGATCGCTGCACACTTTGCTAACATATTTTGACCTCAGGAACACAAAACCGTCGAGCAAATCAAGCTATAATCAACTTTTTAGAATAGGATTCTTCACCTGCGTGTAGAGAAAATTTAACACAATCATAATAAATTTGTTGTTAAAATTACACAAGAAGGAAAAAACAAAAATCAATAACATCGGTGAGATTCGATCCGGCGACGTTATGCGCTTACGAGACTAATATGCGCTCAATTCCGGTGCAAAGCGCGGCTTTTTGACCGATCATATTTTTGGAACGGTGCTTCGAAGACCACATAAATTTACTCGACCGCCCCCTACTGTCACCCCTCGAAAAATTTGCACTTTGTTCTGAGACACCCTGTATAATAGGCATATCGATAGGTCAACATGGGCATGTTACATGTCGATATACTATAAAGAGGAAAGATCCCTGACGCTGCAGTTGATGACGGGCCAACAAACAGCGATGAATATGAGTTTCAGGTCAGGTTAGGTTGGATTAGTAAGTATAATAGCCCTTGACGAGGTGATAATAATAAAAAGGTGCAGTGTAATTTGAAATTCCCATCGTTCTTCTACACGTATTTATCACGTGACATTTTCAGCAGATATGGGGCGATATACGTGCAGGTTATTATTATAAAGAAAGGAACAATGAAAAAGAAAAAGGAAAATGAAAATCACCTACCTACAGATAGGTCCTATGCAATAATATAATGTAACCCTGAGCATATGCGTGTTGGCGTGCGTAAAAGTTGTTAGAGAACACGCTCCACGCGATGATGCGATCCTGCAGGTTCGGTGTGGAGGAAAAATTTTAATTTTTGACGCTCGTCGATTACAGAGCGTTGACTTTCGTGGCTGCTGAATTTTTTACTGCACTTCATATTTTTTTACTGATTAACAATGGCGGTCATCATCGATATATTTTTTGAGACTGGGTTTTTTTTTGTCGAATTCAGCAATTCCAGAATGACGATTATTAAAAATTCAAATTTTTCTACAGTCGCGATCGGGACGCTTCGTATTTCTAGAGAAAAATTCAAGATGGCGGATCCAATTACTAGGGCGGCGGTATTCTCGTAAAATGAATATGTATACGATATGTTTATATATCTCGTTAATTTTTTATGGATTCTAGATCTAGACGATCATAAATATTGCGAATTTAAATGACAAATTATCCCTGGAACAAATTTATCCGCAGCAATCCGCAGGCTTCCCTTAATTTTCGATCGTCATTTAATTGCGGTCATTATTCAACCGCGGTAGTCTTTCGATGGACTCGAGCTTCCGGAACTGTCAACGACGGTGCTGGAGAACCGGAAATTGAGGCATCAGAATAATAACAATAATACAACCTAACCGTACCTGGATGATTGTGATACTGTCGTGCCGGGCTTTGTGTTGCAGAAGAACTATGGCTGTGTTCAGATGAATAATCAGCAGCATAGTCCGATTCCATTCCGGCGGCATTATTTTTATTGACATCCTGCGAGGCTGCTATGTGATCCCTAGATTTTTTACGTTCCTTACTCCTACCGCGAGACCAGCGACTTTTTAATGTGGCAAAAAAAGTATGCGTCCTCTGTGCTACTGATATGTGATGACGATGGCTGTGGTGAACAACCGAGGGATTATGTCCTTGCAAATTATGACTCGGAGATCCGTTCTTCGGTCTTAATTCCGTGGCACTTCGAGACAGCTGACGACTTCCGTTCAAATTTAATCTCGATCTGTCATCCGGGTGAGGTGCGTCTGAAACAAAATCTGGTTCACAATTTCATTTTGTAATCGGAAATGGAATTAAACATAATTAGGTATACTTTTTGCCAAATTTTCGTCGTGAACACCCAGCTATTGTACACGCGCGATAGTAAAAATAATTCTGTGAGAAAATGTGCAGACTGCTTCTATTCTGCGACGCAAAAACGCAAGGTGAAGCAATTTGTCACCGCGGCTAACCCGCAGAATACCCTCTTACCAAAAGTAGTATTATATGTTATAATAACACGAGATCACCAAAAACACATTTCAGCCCTTATTTGGTTTCAAAAGCTCACCGCAAATCAACCTCTGCCTTTTTTTTCATTCTCCCCCCTTCTACAAACTGAAGGTATTGCAACCTTTGTCTATTACAATATTTCTCCACTTCTCTTATCTTATAATCCTCGCAATATTTGTAACTCGATATTAAGAACTCACCCTTATGGGCAGCGTTGTCTTACACGATTGACAGCTTAACTTATATAGGGAAACATCAATAGACAAATACAAGCCCGTCCATAAATACGTGTTCATCGAAAAATAGAATCGTTCCGCTTTTCCCATGTAATTAGGTATGTTATATTCGTATCCACCTATTACTTCCGGGTCACGTGAAACAAATATAATAATCTCTATGTAAATTCGATATAAATTGGGAGCTATAAAGCTTCGTTAATTGGGAAGATGGATTATCGCATACCTTATATATACCTATATACATTTCACCGCGACTAATTTTATGTATATATGTATAATCAAAGAACCCTTGTCAATGAGCGCGTCCTCTATGTAATACACATTACACATATACTCATACGGGTCCTTAAAATTTTATCGGGACGACGTACTACGTACGTAAAAGTGTACGTGCACATTTTTTTCAGTTATTCAATTTATTTTTAATGAAAATTTTCAGAATCACGAATGACGGATCCGGATTAAATTCTTTCTATATGCGTGTCCAAAGATTTCTCTATTTTTTTGTTTCTTTACCTCAATTTTGGTTCGAGATGACGCGTTAAAAGAAAATAAGTCCTTTTCACGGGTTTATCTTTGATGTGCATAGAAAATATATAATAGGATGTATACATATACTGTGCATATATGTAGGTATGAGATGAAAAGGGTAAACTACTATAAAATAACACAGGATCAGCTCAGCTTGTGTATAGTGTACAAATTAGTTTTTCTTTGACAAACACTATGCGCGTTTCACGTAATCATCGTTTGCCTTGGGCAAATCTTTGGATTTAGGAATTTTACAACGTGATTATTGAAAAGCTGATTTTTCTATTAGTTTGGTATACGCGAACAGCTATATATTCCAATGCCGAAAACTTTTTTGTTTTCGCAAAAAAATGTAATTTTTTTTTTAAATTCATCAACATAATGCGTAGAGATATTTGAACAACTTTTATAGCGTGAAAACGTAAGAGAACGAAAAACGATAAAGGACTAAACAAAAAACAAATGATAATTTTCAAAGATTTCTCAGGCCTACTCATCACGAGATTTTAATTTTTAATTTTCGTTTATAAATTATATGTTAGCACATCAAATATTTTCCGTTTCATAAATCGTATAGAGAGCTAATTGTGAGAAAAAAATAAACACTATTATTATTTTAATTTTTTTTTTGGTTTCTATCAGGATGTGTAAGGCGAATAAGAGTTTACGAACGTTAATTGGGGGGACGGATGTTATAACTGTGTGGAATATGTTTGTTTTTGAATTTTCATTAAATTTTTTCTTCTTTATTTTTACTTTCTTTTCATTTTTGCGAATACAAAAGACGACCCTTTTGCTCCCTCGTTATACTATATATTTTTTTTCTCCTACTCTGTACAAGCCTCGACTTACCGTTGGGCACTTCTCCGTCCTCTGACCCGGACGCTAGTAGTTCGACACTTTTGCTCATTTTATTTTATGATAAAATATAGAAAATCCTTTTTATTAACAATCCACTTATACGTTGATTTTTTTTAATTTGACCGAGAGATTTTAATCTTTTTTTGAAGTGCATTAATTGAAACAGACCACTTTTGTCATTCGATAACATTTTATCCAGGTAATGTAATGCGTTATTTATATTTATATAAAGTTATTTTCATTTATTGTTAGAAATCATTTTTTTCCAATTTCTTGGAAAAATTTAATCTGCTTTGATGTAAAAATACACGCATATTATTATTATTATTATTATTATTAATATAATTAATAGCAATAATAATAATAATTTTATATAGTATATTTAGCCATAAACAATTTTGGAAATTAACAACGTATGATAACAATAATTAATCAATTAAAGGGCTGAGCACCGTAAAATTATGACAAAACTATTTTAAAACTATATTTTCACGACCTTCTTTCCCTTCGTTTCCTTTACTCGTCTTTATCTTTCGAATTAAATCGGGAATTAGTTGAAATCAACAAGAAAATTTACTGACAATTTATGATTTACAATAAGAATAATTCAGTCTCATCAATATTAGTTTATCAATTATTAAAAACTTTGATTCTAAAGTACAACTATCGTCAAAAATTGAGCCAAAAATGAAAAATTCGATTCGCGAAAATTTGTAATAAAAAACGCCGTTCACTTATTTATTTGCTTTCCGTATACGACGAGGTGTTTTTTTTGGTTCTTTTCTTTTTTATTTCTGGGCTCTAAGGATAAGAAATAAAATCGTTTTTTTCAAATGTTATTGAGACACCATCGAGCCGGGGCTCGAAAGGTGAAAATTGAAAAAAAAAAAGAAAAATAAAAGGATGCGAAGGATTTGGAGGCTCCAGAATCTTTGACTATAAAGGAGCCATTGAGACGTTTCACATGGTCGTGATATACATTGACAGGTTAAACGTAGTACAAGAGATCAATATGGTTGGTGTTATGTAGAAAAATATGTGAAAATTGAGTGCAACTTGGAAGGCATGTTTCATACATATTTATGAAGGATATAAGTATAAGTTTAGTAATATGAAGTATGCGTTTTTAGTGCATAGCGTGCAACATTTCGAGAATATTACAGGTTGCTCCTGAGATAAATTGAGATCTAGTGAACTCGATTTTTTTTATTCTATATGAGTTTTAATTTATTACATCGCAATTAGCCTGCACTTTACAAAAAAAAAAAAAAAAGAACCCCCGAGAGAACAACGAAGTCTACCCAGTAATAGATCGGCCCGGTTTTTTTTCTTCTTCGTCTCACATTATTTGTTCGTTACGTCGATAGCACTAGAAACATTCTGAGAAGAGGTTAAAATTGGTTACGAAAATAATGAGTTGATAATTTTATCCATGGCCGGGGCATAATTAGAGTATTTAAAAAATTAATCTAAACATGCAACCGTAAATTATTATCGTTATCGCCGGATAGGTATGCGGCGTATAAGCAGCTAAGTCTGATTAATTTTTCTATTTATAATTATTTTTACAGGATTTGAATGTTATTAATTAAAACTTCACTGTTGTACCGCAGATTAACCCTTTATCACTTTATTACACTCTAATTATAATCCACTCAATAAAAATTCACGTACATATCATATTTATTAAACACATTTTTTGTTGCCGTTCTTTTTTTTTTCGCTCACCCCTAGCGTCGTTTATTTTGAAACGACGTTCGATTCTCTTTTCAATTTGTTTCAGAATGTTTTGTTGTTTTACTTTCTTCCGTTTTTGCGGAACCAACTGGAAATTCTTGGCAGCCCTTCCTGGCTCGGCACGGTTTACGGGAGCCACTGACTCTGGATTCTCTGATAGGAAAACGCGGTCGCATGCCGAGGATTCGTCTGGAGGGGGGCTTTATCGACCCATAGTCCCACCACTTTCCGTTAAATTCACGTGCTCGACATACCCAGCATAGGGTTTTTGCTGCACTTACTCATAATCACCAACATGTACAGGAACACCATGGATTTAATTTATAGAAATATATGCGCAGGTAACGGATTCGAGGTGTTTTGTTTCTTTTATTCCCATTTATTAACAGCCATTGACAATATAGCTCGTCGATTTTCAGGTTGGATTATAAACAATGATCAATAACAACCTAATTACAGTCATTGTTGTTGCTTTTTTCCCCGGAGTTCAGAAGGGATTCGAAGAAGAATGAGAAGAAGGATCGTTGAGAATTGGTACTCGAGAAAATGAGTGGACGTGTAACGAAAAGCGTGGAGGTTATTTGGAGCGGAGACAAGAGTGCTTCGAAGGTAGAGAAATTTTTTTTTAGTTACATACTTATATTATACACAAGTTTTTCTTCTGCTTGGAAAATTATAACAAAAAAAAAAAGAAGAGAAACCCTTTCAAGTTAGATAGTACAATTCACATGGCTACCATTATCGTGTATCAGTTTGAAAACCGGCCTCCAGCGGAGCAGTCGACGCGAACTAAAAGAACGAGGGCTTTTTACGGATGTATAGGTATAAATAATTTTACTCGGCCGATATATCCTATTGAAGGTATTACGTATATCTCATTTGCTTCATGCGTGATACTAGGTGTATTATGTTTTTGCAGAGCTGATCCAGCAGACGATCTTTACCCTACAAGGTAATTCTTGAATTCAGGCGGGAACGGCCGATATGAAAAAATGTCTACTTTACTGTTGAGGAACCATGTTTGAAATAAGAATTTGCGAAATAAAATTTTAATATAGTAATAGAAATAAGCGCTAACTCCCTATTCGTTGAAGATTATTATAACGTTGACTGATATAAATCTTCAGCCAACTCTTATATTAGCTTGCATTTTTTAATTACGTTACATACACCGCAAATAGTTGAAATGAAAAAATTCGGCTTCTTCAGGATATACACATACAATACACTACATGACGGAGAATTATAGTGCTTTATTTTGGCTATTAGAACTTGATTCTGAAAATTCTATTTAAAAATTTTTTTCCAAAAAGTTTCAGCTTGTCGTAGCCTCTAATAGATACATATGTGTAATATTTGAGGTCAAATTGTTTTTTTCGTTTGAAGTTAGATTTTTATTTCCACGCCTCGCGTGCGCCGAGGTGTGGTCCTGCGGATGTTAATTTCACGGTTGACAATTATTCTAGGTAATTAACAATAGGTCATATAATTAGACGTAGGTCAGCAATTACCTACTACTCATTTGCTAAGTTACAATTTTTCTTTAATTAACAGACATATATAAACTAACGCGAGGATATCGCGTTTTTCAGTGACTTTTCAACCGAAACAACACCTCATGTCTATTTTACGACCTTGACATTACGCGGCGGTTCAAAAAAATTGAATGAAAAAAAGAAAAAAAAAACAAGAAAAAAGAAAAAAGAGAAAGGCGACCAACATGACCACGTGTGATGTAATAATGAACCAAAGTATACTGTGTATTCTTATACTACAAATATACCAAAATGGATTGTAGAACTAAACGAAGCTAGGGCGGGGCATTGTATAAGTATTAAACTTGTACGTCGGATCTTTACAAGTCTTTAATGTATTTTAGTGATCGCTTGACTCGGCATGGCGCCAGTCTACATATCGCATGCTGAACGTGTTTCATTTTATGCATATGATTAAAAATCACTGTCTAAAAATCAAAACTTTCTAAATATATGAGATGAGGGTTGATGAATATTAATCGTATTTATTTTGTTGAATAGATTTTTCTTTTTTTCTTTTTTGGAATAAATCTGCATTTGGTGACGCATTTTCCAATCATCAAAGAGCTCTGAATCTCGGGAAGATCATTGACCTTGTAATTACCATACTTATATTTCATTGGTCGCGCTAAGAACAATACCGAAAATTGGAAAACCATGATCGTTACAATTTGGACTAAATAATTTGTCAGATCTTCGTAACGAAAATTTTGGCTGAAGAATGTATATGAAATGTGCAGTAATATATATCTACATTCCGTACCCTCACAACAATCCCAATTTCCACGTGACAAAAGATTTTATATATTGCAATAAAGTTGCAAAGAATATAAGCTAAAACTTTTCCAATCATCTTTGTGTTTATAAGATTAATAAAAGCTGCGCGCGCGTCGCATAAAAAACGCGGGTAAGTTACAAGTCAAACTCTTGGTAAAGTATAGGAAGAAAAGAAACAACAATCAAGCAAAAAAAAAAACTATAAACCCATTGCAAACAGCTGACGGAAGGAAAAGTTTCTTCCCGTACATTCCGCTGCACCTTTTCATTTTATTTTTTACAATAAAATTTGGCTAATCAGAGGAGAAAAGTAGCAAAAGTTTATGTATTTAAATTTATCGAAATATGATTCGATCGTACGAATCGACAAGAAGCAGAACAGAAGTTGATTGGAGGACCATGAGAATGAATGTAATTATTTAAAATAAAGAACAACGAGTAATTGTAAAAAATAAATAAAATAGAAACAATGCAAAAGGCAACCCGATAAGAAATTAAACAAAAATGTAATTCTCGCTCACCTGAGTTATTAAGACACTTCTCAATCAAAACACAATCGTTTGGCTTCAGCATTTGATTATCTCTGTAAATTTTGTAGGTATATGTAGATAAAAATTAGAATGCAAATTCGATAATAATAATAATAATAATAATAGTAATAATAATGATAATAATAATGATAATAATAATAATAATAATAATAATAGTAGTAATAATAATGATAATAATAATGATAATAATAATAATAACAACGATAATAATAATAATTATACTAATAATTTTTGGGAAAAAGGAAAAGTATTTTGGTATAAATTTGAAGCTGTAAAAAACTGACCTTGTATTCTACTATCGGTACAACAATTATGGCAGCAAAACATTTCCGTAGCTGCCTCATTCCTACGTCCTAATATGTAACAAGCTACAGGTGAAAATAACACAACCGTTATTATAATTGTTACGTCATTATTTTATTTTTTAACAACAACACGAATACAGGCGTGGCGCGGTGGGCGTTCTTTTGCAGTTTATAAACTTTTCGGTAATTTTTTACCCCGAAATTCTCGCTCTCATGAAGGCTCCGCCAACCGGCAGATACAGACACGTTCTGTTCCTGTATCTACTGTCAAATGTCAACTAGCTACTAGGACATCATCTGCGTGAAATGTCGAAGTTCTCCGAAGTTCCCCCCACTTTATTATACCGAAGTTCTTCTCACAATCTGCGGTTCTTCGTGTCTTCGCCAGAAAAGGTCGCATCGGATGAAATGACGGCTTCTTTCCTACCTTGAATTCCAAATTTTTGATCTGACCCAAAAAAAGATTTAGAACTTGTATTATATAAGCAACTAAAATTCTGGCACGGTTAAACAATTTTTAGAGGTAGCTCAAGAATTTTATACAAATTTTTGGAAAGAATTGTATGGATATTTCGGAGTTGCCTACAAGAATTTGAGTAAAGATTTGGAAATTTTCTTTTTTTCAAGATTTCGATCGACTTTTTATAATGAAAGGAAATAAAATGGTGTAAGGTTTGAAATATTTTATTTTCGTTACATACTCTCTGTATTTGTTCATAATTCGACACACCTATATATGTAAAAAAACGGAGATTTTGTTGTTGAGACCAAAAATCAAAGAATCAAAAATCAAAAGGTTGACACCCTCATAGTGTCTACCGATACGTAACGAAATGTATAACTCATTTTTCAAAAGATTTCCCACCCAACTTGGTTTTTGCCTTGAATAAAATAGAGTCGAGCTTCAATCAACATTATTTTTTAACGTCTCCGCAATGTCTTATATACCTTACATTTGCTTCAATTTTTTATCCGCCTACTTCTCCTTTTATCTCAGGATGAAACTACTGCGGGCTACAGCAGTGCTCGAGAAAAAGAAGAAGCTTTTCTGCAAAACGCTGTCAAATATCCTTAAAGTTTAACAATGACATGCCATATCTGCACTTTCATCCCAACGACTGAAAATAAAAATGAACCGCGACAGTAAAAATTCGATTTTTTTTATTGACGCCACCTCGGACGGTATTCGAATTTGAATAAATGAAAAAATCAATTCATTCGTATACTTTCGAACACGTTCAAATTATTTGCGCATGTTTTGGTTTATTTTATTATATTTATCTGACAAATTTTTATTATATCAATCATAACTAACGTCATGGATAAGTATATCGTTATGCATTTAAATGTTATATTTTGAGCTTTGCAATGTGGTTTGTGCAAAAATGTATATTATAAATGAACACGCAAAAAAATTACCTAAATATATTTATAGTTTCAGCGGAAAAAGACTGCCACCAGCATCCCATAAAACGGAATATCATATGCGATAGAGAATGGGAAAAGAAAGACAGAAAAAAAAGGGTTGAGAAAACGGTGTGCCTCTCATTTCTCAGTGATAAGTATGGGGTTGAAATGGCGACAGTCTGGAGCCGTGACGTCACGTTATAATGTAATGGGCGTCGTCCTGGCAACGAACATAATACGGAAACTACAGGACGTTGGTTTTTTTTTTTCTATTTTTCGTCTTCTACCTTTTTCTTCAATACTCGCTGTTGGTTTTTCCTTATCAAATTCCCTGAATTACCGATTCTCGCGCGCCCATATAGTATAGGCTTATACGTCACCCTCCACCTACCCTCGTACAGATAAACATGAGAAAAAAGAAATAATCGATTACTCAATTATAAGCGAGAATTATTGCCATTCAAAATACCTGTAAATACTCATAATATAATTGGATCGAAAATTGATTTATGAAATAAAAGTACAATAATTTTTATAGGTAGATATTATTATTGTCATCTTTTTCAAATTATATTCACGTCTTTATTTTATTCATACTCTATATGTATGATGTATACAATTTTTTTTTGCTTTCTATATACATATATGTATAAGCATACATGGTACGCAATTAAAATGTACAATATTTATAATACAACAAATTAGCTATTTGTCATAATATAATAACAATTATTATTATTATTATGTATATTTTTCTTTTAATACATTCATAAAAGTAACAAAAAAAAAAAAAAACAGATGCAAAATTCATTACAATAAAAAAAGAAATTGCCAGTTTTTTCAATCGATATTCTTTTTCTCTCTCTCTCTCTCTCTCCCTCTCTCACCAATGTATAGTGCCAGCTTTGCGTCGTTTAAGAATATGTGGACGGTTCTTTCATAGAGATAAATGATAAACGACGAAAAAAGACAATATACAATTTGTTTGGGTTTTCTTCCAAATTAGAACGATAGTCACTAGACATGGGCTAAACCTATGTACTATACATACACCTATCTATTAAAGACTTAATTAATACTGAATAATATTTGCGCGCGTGCTTCTAAAAGCTTTATTTTATAATTAAGTAATTGATCGCCAAGGCATAAAGTATAATTAACTAAATTAATTTCTTTACTTTATTTATTATTACCATTATTTTTATTTACTTTGGTATAAATAGGGAAACAAAAACTATGTAGACTGTAGGATTCGTTATTTCCTAAATATTTACAATTATAACACAAAATATCATACAGGTATGAATAAGTATCTTTGGAAGTATATGATTACTTAATTATAAATAGTACGATAGTCACATACAGTAGTAGTTAATCAATTGTGTTTTTTCTTTTTCAATTTTTGTATTTGTTCATTTCATTTATAAACAGAAATCTGATATAGACATTTCATTATATTGCTGCTGTGTAGTTTAAAAGTCAAATTGAATTCAATTTTGTTACATGTAAATGTAATCATTACGTGAAAAATAAAATTAAACAAAAAAAAAATATACATTCATCTAAAATTGTATTTTACAGCTCATAATGATATCAATGTGAGTGTTAATTGACGATCATCCACTAATATGCACGTATGTTGTACCTTTGAATGGGTTAAGAATTTATGTTATCAAAAATTCGTCACACTGATGGAATATCTATATCATATTTTCACATATAATATATAATAATAATAATAATTATCACAGATATTTCCAAGTCTCTTTGTGGGTAATTTTTTTTGTTGCTTTTTTTGCTTTTTGTAATTTTCGAATACCTAAAAAATATACGCAAAAATAAATAGATAAATAAACGAATAAATATGTATAAATAAATTTTGGAAATGCAACAACGGTACTGAAATTAGAAAAAAAAAACTACAACAAAAGCAGCCAGATAGTTCGAGATAGCAAAAAAATCACATGCCTACAATTATGGTATAAGAGATGACAAATAAATCAGATGAAAAATATAATAATAAAAAAGAAGAAAACATTTGTTTTTTACAAAAGTTTATAATAAACTGGAGTTGTGGGTAAAGCAATGCACTGTAGTCGTCTTGATCATAATATTTTTTTTATACATTTCCTTTGTCTTATTTCGTATGCAAATCTACATATATGTACCAATATATTATTTACTTATTCATTTATTTATTTATCTACGAATAACACAGCAATTCCGTTAAGATTCTTATTTTTTTCAACTCGTATTCCCCCCTTTCTCTCACTCCACTTAGTGTAACTAGAAGTATTTTTGGACTAGAATTGAGTAACAAAATTTATAGACGATTTTTTCTCCTTTTTTTTTTGTATATATACAGATATATAATTTATGTTGTGCATCCGAAAAATGTGCATAGAATGATCTTTTGACTGATCATCTTGAAACTGATGAAAAATTTACGTAAAGAAAGATGAATGAGTAGAATTAATAAAAAAAAAACGAAATTATCAAAGCCTACATAATTTTCTACGGGGGCTTATTTTATGTAGGACGTGCGTAAGGGACTACAGTTAATTGCTGCAATTCGGGTCTGGCAAGGATATTTTTTGGTTTTTTTTTCAAATTTTATTAAACAACTTATTAAATCTAAAAGTTTCTCATATTCATATATGTATAGATATATGGTACATAGGGGGGAGAAGGGAGAATCTTAATATATTTTCTAAGATCTGAATTTTAATACCTACAAATAAACACATAAATAAAATTCCGTCGCTTGTCGAAAAAAATGTTTCTTTTTCCCCTAATAATAATAATAATAATAATATAACACACACGGGCGGAATCAGGACTGACTGCACGAATTAGAAATAGAAAAAAAAGAGAACAATTATATCGCATATCTAATTTTCCTATACATTCAAAGTTCATTCCGACCTCTATATAGCATTTTCTTCGATGAATATCATGATATATCTTTGACTTTTGCTTTTTTTTTTGTAAAATACGCTTCGAAATTTTGCGATGAAAATTCAATTTTACCTCAAAATTTATTTAATCGAACAAGCGACAAATCTTATTTTTATCACAAAATGTAAAGAAAATCAGTAAAAAAAAACTCAGAAAAAATAATTTTGAATTTAAACTAAACGTTAAAATCCGATGATAAAGTTTAGACCGAATACACGGTGCAGGAGTAAAGCCGCATGCGCGGTACGAAAGCGACCGGGTTTCGAACGTTTTCAAATTTATTTATTCATTATTTTTTTTTTTAGGTAAGATTTTGTTTTTCATATTTGGGAAATGGTCTCCTATCACACTCACTCCCTATCGTAAATGAACGTTGACAAAATATTCATCATTTATTCAATTTTTGATATTGGGTTTCCGTTTTTTCTTTTTTTTTTTTGTAGATGTATATATTTTAATGCATTTCAGAGAAGCAGGGGAAATGCACATGTGAAATGGTGAAAACGTAAATGTTGTATTTATTAATACATGAAATTATATATATGTATGTATATATATATATATTTATATAACATGTTTCGAGATTGAAATGGGTAAGATAAAATTCATACTTTATAAATGTATAAGAATTTCATCACTCATATTCAATGATTTGCCTAAGCGATTGACTGCTGTTGAAACACATTGATATAGAAACAATGTAAGTCTCTATTACAAGGTAAACCGTAAATTAACTTTTTATTTTAAGTTTCTTTTTTTTGTTTTTAATTCTAATTCTGCAATAAATTTGCTACAAGATTTTTCGTAAGCGATAATCTACATGCTATCGAGTGATTTTAATTCGTTTAACTAAAAAATTTTTTTCCAGGAGCTCCTGCCCGTCATATTTCTTTATCTCTCATTAAAAATTATTACTATTAATCCGTTAAGATTGAAGAACGCCAGACTTTTCAGACACAAGCCCAACTAGCTACCCACATATAACCTCTCGTTATTATTTTCTTTTTTATGTATCCAAGAAATAGTTTGTTAAACTAGTGCGAAATAACTAGCCGATAACCGCGTTGCAAGACTACCTCGGTCTCCCATATCATTTTCAGTTTCGAACGATTTCTCGTAGAATAAGTTCAACGATACTATAATCTTCATAGAGAAAAAGTTTCTTGCAGCACGGCGTTTATACACATCAAACATACGACATAGGAAATAAATCAATACACGGTATGATAAATATTAATAATTAAATATGTACAATAAACACCCAGTAGTATGTCAGTTACACGACCCATAAGACTATATCAGCAGATGATACCAAGAACAATTTAGTTCTTTTCTTTCTTGTTTTTCTACCTTGATTTCATTTTTTTTAACAGTTTCTTTCCAAAAAATAAAAGAAGATACATATCATCACACACTTTTTATCGACCCTTTCAATAAATCACCTAAAGTTTCTTCTCAACTCCGTCTATCCTAAATAAAAAAAAAAAAAGGAAAGGAAATAAGAGCCTGAATAGTTTTTACCTACTTTTACCAAATCGACGATCGAGTCAAAACCTTATCTCACTAGTTCTTGTCATTGAAATAGTGATAGCGATCGTAATCCTACCAATTATTACCCCGACCTCGACCCCTAAATCCTCCTCGAAACTGACCACCTCCTCGTTTTGTACCTCGTAGACCTCCGCCTCTGGCCCCCCTGTCAGTCCATGCAGGTCGGGGACCTCCTCTGAATCCACCCCTACCTCTTGGAGGTCCGCTCCCTCGCCACGGTGGAAAAGAAGATCCTTGTAGGCCACCGTTGCCGCCACCACGTGGCCTAAATCCTGAATTTGCGTTATCGTACTCATAAACAACAACAGGATGAAGCTCGATAGGAGTACTAGATGTCATCAGAGTTCCATTTGGTCCTAGTAGAGGAGCATTAGGTATAAGTGGTCCTCCGGTAAGGTGGCTTATAGGTGGACCGTTGGGTAGAAGTGTCCGTTTTTTAATAGGCATACCTTCTTCTTGTTGATCGAGATAGTTACCATTTTCCGATTGTCGTTTCAGATTGTTATTAGTTTGTTTATTATTAGAGTTCATTAGCGCTTCTAACTGTTCCGATAACTGTCTAGGTTGTTCGACATTTTGGGTTGGCAGTTCTTTTAAAGGTTCATCTTGATCAGATTTTTCTGTTTCCTGCTGCGGTGGCTGCAGGACTTCGGTAGTAGTTATTTCAGAGGATAGTGTTTCTTGTGCCGCATCTTCTTCTTTTTGCTCATCGTTTGGAGAAACACTATTTTTTGGTTCGGGAATTAATTCCTGTTCTGCGACCTGATCTGAATTTTTCTCAGGTGACTCTTCTTCGTCTGGAATCGGCGCAGGTGTTTCGCTATCCTGAATAGACCGAATCTCTTGATTTGGGTTCGGGTCTTCGTGCTGTTTTTCTTGGGAGTTAGATGACACTTGATCATTTTCATTATCCGTTGGTATGGAAATTGGGGTTCCATCATCATCTAAGACGACTATAGTGTCCGGGGGTCTTAAAAGCAACGGTCGATTATTGGGGAGCAGTTCCGTCGGTGATTTTTGATTCTCTAAATGTCTGGGTCTTCGGTTATTGATTTGATTGAGGTTTCTCTGCTGGTTATGATCCTCGGAGAACCTGTCTCTCCTGTTCCGAGGAAAGCCACGACCCCTGCCTCGTTCGTTTCTTAGAAAATTCGGAGATTCTCGTTGATGATGATCCACGGGAATGGGAAATCTTGGACACTGAGGTGGCTCGCCCTGAAATTCTTGACTAATCCGCCGCCTGGCATTTTGATTCTCTTGAAATTCAAATTCTGGCTGTTGCTGTTGATTCTGGCGAAATTCTTGCTGCTGCTGTTGTCGTTGTTGTTGCTGATTTTGGCGAAACTCTTGTTGCTGATTTTGGTAGAATTCCTGCTGATTTTGGTTAAAATTTGGCTGATTAGGACGAACATTAAGCTCATTATGGCGAAACTCTACTGGAGGATTTTGATGGAAATTTTGTTGATTTGGATGGAAATCTGGATGATTTTGTCGGAAATTCATTTGATGATTTCCTCGAAAATCTGGCTGATTGTGATGAAACTGCGACTGATTTTGATGGATACCATGAGAATTGGGGGTTTGAAGTAACGGGCTTTGCGGTGGCAACTGTCCACCAGGAAGGGGAATCCTACGCATATCCAAATCCAGATGATGGCTTGGCGGCGGCAACAAGCCTCGGGAATCCCTGTCCTGCTGTCGCAGATCCACTAGAACTCTGCCGCCTTTTGGCTTTCCATCTACTTCGTCGTCAGACATTTCCATGTCAACGCTCTCGACAATATCCCCTGGCTGCATCTGTTGCCTAACGGACACACAACATTTTGTTTTTATTGATTCGTTACAACAGTTTTTCGAATGAAAACCTACATTTCACCAACCGATATTTTAGAAAATAAATAAATGTCATTTTTTTCAGCTTACAGTATCAGATGTTGCGTAGATAAAATTTGTGTAAATCGAACGGTCAAGTCAAAAGTTACTCCACATTTAAAATAAGATGATAGAGTCAGTCGCACCTGTAATCCTGGTCAGTTGGTGGCCAATTCGGGTTGCCTGTCACAGATAGGGCTTGATCAGCAGGATTGTTGTGATTGGCAGGACTGCCAGTGAGGCTGATGAGATTACGGTGATCAACATCTGCGGTTTTCATGAGGCGATGCGGCAACTGGTTTTCCACAACCATTGGCATAGGTATAACCCTAAGATGGCAGGTGTATCCGGTTTGTATGAATTCGAAATGCGTGACATATTTGCATCGACTGTAAGTGGCTTGTGTGTTACCTGTGATCTACGTCTCCCGAGCTGCTGAGTAGAGGCTCTTGAGGCTGTGAGTCGTCATATTCTATAGGATCTATGAAACCCGCCTTTTCAAACAGTGGCGGAGATTCTGGTGTCTCTAACATAATGTCGTTTTTCGATCTTGCGTTGGGCCAAACATCGTTACCAGAATCCCAATGGTCGTTTCCAAGATCCTCTAGCCATCCTGCTTTTGATTTAGATCGATTGTCACCGTTGTCTGCTGGCCAAATTGGATTCATGCTATTATTGTCTGAAGCATTTAAAGCAGTATCATCTTCATAAAATCCTGAAGATGCCATGCAACAATTCAACAAATAATTACAAGACAAGCGTAAAGAAAGTTAAAAGTGACTTTTGAGTGTTACAGAATTTCGTATAAGTAGTCAGACTGATGCAAATGATTTTGATATAAAAAATCCAAAAGTCACTTTGGCTTTTTTCGGTAAGCAGTAATGAGCTTTAAACTTGGATTTATCGAGTTACAACTATGAAATATGAAATTTAGTGGCATGCGTTTTATTGAGTACCAAATATGTCTCACCTTTGTCATCCCAACCCGATGGCTCCTTGTTTAATTCATTCCCGGATGACCATGTCGGAAATTTAGGAGGTAGTTTATTGTAGCAGTTTTCATCGTCTAGAAAAATAGGGGGCGGCATTGGTGGAGGCGGTAAAGGATTGACAGAGTTTCCGGTGTTGTCAAAAGCCAAATTCATACTGGTATTGTTCCCTTGACTATTTTGGCTCGAGTATGGCGAAGGGGTGTGCGAATCAATGGTCAAACTTCTCACTCCAGATAAGGGCGTACTGTGTGGCAGCTGACAGTTACTTAAATTGCCAAGGGGTGTATTTTGCAAATTAATTTGTCTCGAGTTTACTGGAGTGCCCAAGTGCTGACGAAGGGGTGATGAATGTCTGTAGTCCCCAGGCGGAGGGGATTTCATTGGTGGACCTGAACCGTCTAAGCCGAGACCAGGAATGTTGGAATTATTAGCAGCTATCTCTGATGAAGGGAGAACCGATTTTAAAAAACTTGAAATGTTGAATCCATCACCCTTCCCTTCAGTCTTTGAAGGACGCATATTTATCACTTCAATTGGTTTTGCCTAAACACAAAGCCAAACAATGTGTAAAATTTAGAAAAATTCCTAAATTATATAAAACCTTTAATTACAAACAGTCATAAGACATATGTATACCTCTAGAGAATCATTGTACTGGCTCATTCCAGTTGGAGTTGCCGATCGGTCATTAAATATATTGCGCTGAAACACGTTCAAAAAGAATTGGTTAGCAATTGATTTTTCCCAGCTGTCAGCTTTGAATAACTAATTCTCTTATAACGACTAATACTAACTACTGAAAGCAACCCAGCACACCGCTTTTACCCTATGTTGAACGTCATTAGAATTTCATTATTGAAATTAGCAGTGAATTGTGTGTGAGAAGTATGGAACTTACCATATCAAACTCGACATTTCCTCCCATAAAAGAACTGAAATTGCCAGTAAAATCACCCGGCATATTTCCATGAGATTGGTCAGGTGCTGGTACCGGCATAGGCTCGTAATCTTGTCTGTAGGAGCCATACATCGATGGCGGTGGAATATCTATAATAGACGATTGATTCATACCAAGATGATCATCACCTGGAAGCTCAATGTCGCTGTCTGGACTCGGACTTGGAGCATTGATGTCTGGTGATGGAATCGGGGAAACTAGCGTTGGTAGTAATTCATCCAACTTCTTTTTAAGATTTTTAACTCGGCTACCAAAATTTCTGTACGCCTGGTGTGAACATAAAAGCACATATTAGTGCATGTTCAATATCAATTTAGTAACTAGTTGATCATTGTTGATAAATTATGTACACTACTGAAAGTCAGTGACTAATTTCGTAAGTAGTGTATACTTTTTCAGTAGAAATGTTGACGTAAGTTTAACTCACATTAGTAACAATTTTGACTTCCCCACGTTGAGTTTCGTAGAACTGATCAGCCTGTTCAAGTAGGTCTAAAACCTGTGTTCTTTCCCGAATTTCAGCCTCTAATGCTGACACGTAATTCTCGATATTCCTCACTGCGATATCTACATCCTTCTCGGCATCTTCAACGTGCCTTCTATCTTTTAATGATGCACACAATTCTTCCGCATTATCAATATCCGTGTTGCTGTCTCTCAAATCTTGTAATCTTTTGGATAAATGCCAAAACAATAAAATCAGTCAATTAAATTCAATACCACATTATCAAACGATATGAATTACCAGCAAATTTTCATACAAGGGGCAAAACTTCTCGAATCATGTCTAACAAATTCTGTGGCATTTTTGCTCTACTAATAGTAAATTGATCTTGCTTACCTAGCATCTGTAGCTTGCTCAAGAGTAGCACAGGATCTCATAGTCGAGATTAAGAGGCTAGCCTGAAATTCATCACTGGCAATAGTGGGCTGAGGATCTGGTTTCTTTTTAGGTGCGGCAGATAGCAGACCAGACAAATCAGCTAGGAATTCTTCATCGTAAACTTGACGTTGGTCCCATATTTTGAAGATTCTTAAAATCCTGTGTTTTACTTTCTCATCTCTAACCATTGTGGTAGCTCGTTGTAGCGTTGTACCCCAAGACTCAACAAACTCGTAATTTTTACGCTTTGAATATTGAATCACGTCGTTTGCTAGGTAGAATAACGTTAAACGATGTTCGACCTTAACTGTTGAGCAGAAAATGTTTCGAAATGACAAAAAATAATTGAGAGTAATATTAGAATTTATGCCATCCTTAATTATTTAAATGTATGGGTCCTTACCTTTTTTTAGAACTTGCAACCAGGTAGCTACAATTTTTTTGTGATGAGGCCGCCTCTCGAGGCACCATGAGGAAAGAGCTTGTATCGACTCCTGTGAATCTTTGAGAGACTGTAGCCTCTTTTCAAATAATTCCACATCGAATTCTGGGGTCGCCATTGTTTTATTTTTTCTTAGATTTAATCAAGAGTTTATTAAACTGTTTATGGAGCACATTTCGGTAAAATTAGCCCCGAATAATACGGGGAAAATGATTTTAGCGTCATACCAATCACTGAACACACCAACTTAACCTAACCTAACCACGTAACGAGACTGAAACTTTGGTTACTGATTTAGAAAGGTGAAACTAATTACTAAAGCACAAAATATCGTATCCGCTATTATGAGATGGTAATTATTGTGTTTGAAAGCGTTTTACAATTGATCGAACGTAGAACGGATTCATTGCAATTGATCGAAGTTTGAGAAAACTTTAGGTAAACCCAGCACGCCAAGGGGAGTTTGCAAACAAGCAAAATTTAGCAACTTCGTTGAACATTAACCACGATTTTAACACTTCGTCACTATGTTGGGGTCACAAATATTTATTTTCAATACAAAATACACCGATTTTCTATGTATTCATTGTGAAATACCACATTTTTAAGAGGTAATCGCAAAAACAAATGTCGGCCATCTTTTTGGTGGCAATACGACCGTACAATGGCCGGCGTGGCGCCACAAGATGCCAAAAATTCAAAAAATCATTCAAATGAGTTCAAAAATTTGAATCTTCTGATCGACCATGATCGTTTGATCCGGTTTGATGCACTGTTTGATCGCACTATGAACGGCTGTAGAATTCGTTCCAATAAGATTCTTCGTTCTTTGCTTACATGACGGTACACTGAGGACATTTTGGTTTTGGTTGCTAACAACTTTTTTAGTTGTGTGTATTCATCAGTCACGTGTGCATCTTTCCCAAGTAACATCATGACGTCTGTAAAGGCCAATGAAATGCACGACAGCCCTCGAGAGTCTCTACCATAGGCCAATCAAAATTAAGATTACAATATCAGAGTTTATCCTGTCATCCTCATTGGAGAAAGGCGATATATGCGACGCCATTTTCTCTTGTAACATATACAGATATCTCCGGTCTCCGGCATTACCGCAAGGATTGAAGGACGATCGAGCAAAAGTTTCATGAGAAAAACTCGCACAACCTTTTGCAATTTTATCTCATATTTTTACGAACGTTACATACGGTGCATCATGACCTAATCGGTGGATTGTTTGATGTTCAGTGAGAAATCGCAGCCACCGATGCGGCAACAAAAAAATAAATCTCGAATCCAAACAACACCTCATCTTGATCCAAATGACGTGTGGTAAGTTTTAAATGTCCAACCGTCGACGGTAAAATCTTTTCCCTCTGCCAATCATTCATTTCTTTGTTTCGCCATCATTCTAATGGATATTAATTTCGACAGAATCTTGATCTACTTGTTTACAGTCAGTATGTATGACGGAATTTTCGACGACGTTGAACACGTGAAGAAAGTCTTAGCCTCTCGTGGTCACGAATTTGTTGACGAAACATTGGTTTTTGAGCTTCTAGAAGACTTGAAGCAAACCAGTACCGTCGTTCAGATACTTCTGGGAAAACGTGTACGTCCTCCAGGCATAGATTCGTTTGATTCCCAATTAATGTCGGATCGGGACTGTTCTTTGGAAATGGTAACAGGGGACGGAACCCTTGATTTATTGAATTCAAACGATTCGAATTCGAGTGACTGTTTGGCGATCCTTGAACACAATGAAGAGAACAAAACCAGTCCTGGTAAGCAAAGCTTTGATTCTGTAGATTTAATGATAGTTGATACGATAGCTGCATTATAGTATCATAACTCGATCTACCTAAACTCTAATGAAAATACAATGGCTCGTAATAAGATTGAAACAAAAAAGCTTGATATCACTGCAGATTCTGGCAAGGGACTTGTGGACCTTACTGACGAACGAGAGACTCTAATAGAACCCAAGGAAGATATTTGTGGCAATGTTCATTGCAGCGATACCGTTGAAAACAAGCCTGATGATGCGGATGCCAATAATTCTGCTACGGATTCCGATAATGATGGAGAAATGGACGGTTACTACATGCAACCATACCTGGAATCTGAGGAATCTGAAGGGTTCGGAGAGTCTGATGTAAGACCTGTTCTTAGTCCGATTTTGAGGTTGCCAGAAGAACAACGGTCGCCAATCTTTGAGAACCAAAATAACTATACATCAAATCTTGAGTCAGCTGAAAATCGAATGGATGAGATGCTGGAAGAAAATAACAATGACCCAAATAACAATCTGGAAGATATTCAAGTCCTTGAAGAAAACAGCGACACTTCTGCGATGTCAGAAAATTTGGAAATGGAGACTGAACCGGCTTGTCCTTCCCCACCTATTTTGGAACCAAACATTGCCAAATGCAACAGCCCAAAACCTGGTTGTAGCAAAGACTCGTACTATGCGGATTCGGATTTTTGTATACTTGAAAAAACTCAAAGGCGTGAAACTGGTATCTTGGAGATTTCTGCAAGTGATGAAATACGCCGCAGTCCAAAGCCAGAGATAATCGCAATACAAGATGAAGAAACTTACAATGCATTGAGCAGCAAACAAGCCTTATATCGTAAAATTGAACGCGACGCTATTAGGATCCGAAAACTTCTACCAGATATTACTTTAGAAGAAATTACATCTAAGTTGGAGGAAAACGCGCACGCTACCAACAGAGTCGAACTAACTTTGTGGGATCTGTTGCCCACCCGAAGACCGTTGCCGATTTTGAATGTGAAGCGTAAGCTGAATAAGGATAACTGCCCATCGCCAAATAAAAAGCAATTTATACCTGAGGAGTCATGTTACATCGTGGAACATGTGAATACATCTTCAGCTGGAGGATTAACTAACAAAAATTCTCCAAGTTTGAAAAGAAACAATATATTGACTCCTGCAAAACTGAAACTTAGTGATACACGAAACAAAAACATAATTCATCCCCCTAAACTAGTATATTCCACAACATCTTTGGCAAAGCGTTCTTCGATATTGAAACCTAGCAAGCTCCAACATTTGGATAACGGAAACGGGTGTATGAAGAGCCAAGGTATTGTAAATGACGTGCCAAAGAATATCTCTGATGATTCAAAATCTTACAACTCACATCGTGCTAATAGGGACCACGGCGGAGCAGTAGCTCCATATCCCAAGATGATCAGTATCCCGTATATTCCTCCAAAACTGGTAGACAAACCAAGAAATTCAAGACTGCTGAACGCACAAACGACCGATGTTGTATCCAAGAAACCTCAGGAAACAGATAAATCCAGCATTGCTTCGAAAGTAGCAAAGATGGAAACCCTTTTAAACCCTGTGACCTACACTGCACTCGCAAGTTTTTTCGAAAAAACCGATAATGCTGCAGAATGTAACAGTCAGAATTCAAGTCATTCAAAAACTCAGTCTCGGGATATCAATCCAATTTCAACAACAGTAAAAAGTCAAGGTAAAGTTGTGGAGCCCAATATTGCATCTACTCGGACTTCAACCATTCCTAATATCGATCAATCTGATTTAGAAGACATACTTGTCCTCAATGGATCAGTGCAAGAAATAGACAATCAAAATGAGGAGAACGAAGGAAAGCCAATTACTCGTGAGGATATACAATTGTCAAGGCCATCAGGGAATGTCAAAGTTATCGAAGTAAAGCAGAAGATCTTAGTACTACCCAAGGTGTCGCCTGGCAAGTCAGTTGCTAATCCTAGTAATGATATTGCCTTGTCAATAGTTGTACCAAAAGAAATAGTCCTACCAAGTGAAGCCAAAACTGGCAAACAGGATAGCGTACCACCAAAAGAATTGTTTAATCCCTTGATAAACATGTTTCCCGCCGTGGATCCAACATACATCGGGGAATTGTGTTGCAACGCGAAGTTAGATAATCAAACGTTGGAATCGCTCGTGGAAATTTTATTACATGACGGTGTCTTTCATCCACGTATAATCAACCTTGAACCAGAGCCACTGGAGCTGAATCCGGACTCTCAATACGAAAATCTCCGTGGAATATTTCCCGATGCTTATCCAGAGTACTTGCGTGGAATCGCTGAGCGTTACTACAAGGATCCTGAGGCTATGAAGACTTTCGTTCAATCCAAATTAGAACACCATGATTATCCCACGATGGCAGATTACTTGAAGAAAATGAAGATTACAGAACAAATACGACAGTATACCATTGATTTCAGCGCCGAAAAGTTTTTGGAAATATTTCCTGATCCATTTAAGCACTTTGAAAATCCTAACCGAAAGTATACCTACAACGTCATTGCATTTGAGTTCTTGAAATGTCACTTCAGATCAAATAAGGTTCGATATCATTGGGAGGTATTTAGATCGTAGATAACACAAATTCACACTTTAATCACTTGTTTCATATTACTCTTATTCAGGTTGTCACAATACAAAGGGAATACAGATATGGAGCACATCTGTATCACATAAGTTTGGCAGCAAAAAAATTGGAAGCTATAGGTCCAGATATGAAAAGCAAAAGATCCGACAAGACACCTCCAACGGAAGACATACCACTGTTACAAGAATTTGCTTTCATACAGCACAAGGCAGAATTACGAGAGTATCTAAAAGCCCAGCGACGTTTAGAGAATCAAGAATTCAAGATGTTAAAGGTAGGTATAAAACTATACCTACCTGATAATGAATGTTTCTAATATACATATGTAAACATCTGATCCATCCACAGGAAAGAAACGAGCTCTTGGAATGTCAATGCTGTTTTGACACAGAGTGCATGCCTTCAAAATGCTTGTCATGCAGTGAGGGTCACTTGTTTTGTAAATCTTGTATTAAGCTTGGAACAGCGACTAAAATCGGTGATGGACGAACGCAGTTTCCTTGCTTCGTGGAATGTAACGGCGAATTCACGTTGCCGGTTCTGCAAAAAGTCTTGGAACCTACCACGTTTAGTATCTTGCTTAGAAAAAGACAGGAAGAGGAAGTGAAGGCCGCAGGGTTGGAAGGTCTGGTATCCTGCCCGTTCTGTCACTTTGCTTCCATTCCACCACCCGAAGACAAAGTATTCAAATGTTTAAACGTTGAGTGTATGAAAGAAACTTGTCGGTAAGTAATCGATTCATTCGACAAATACTAGCTGCTAACAAATCTAATCATTTTTACAATGCTATTCCGAATTTCTTCTGATCAGACTTTGCAAAGAGCTGAATCATGTCCCTCTACGCTGCGACGAAGTGGTGAAAGGTGAAGAAGCCAGACATTATTTGGAAGAGAAAATGACTGAAGCTCTTGTGCGCAAGTGTTATAAATGTTCTCGTCCGTTTTTCAAAGAGGAAGGTTGTAACAAAATGAGTTGCGTCTGTGGCGCAATGACCTGTTACATCTGCGGGGAACCCGTTACTGATTATAAACACTTTAACGGTCAAGGTTCTGAACGCACGGACTTGTAAGTATCTTTTGTTGCGAACTTGAGTGGACTCGGAAATATATTTCCTGAAGTCTATGCGACATCATGCACCACACAGACCAACTGTTTCCAATCGTTTTCATGTTGTGCAGATGCCCGTTGTGGAGTGACAATAATCTACTGAACGCGCAGACGGTGAGAGTAGTCGCTGAAGCTGCGGAAAAAGAAATTCTTAAAAAGAATCCAAACCTAAAACTCGATGCAAAAGCATTGATGCCTTCCCTACCTCAAGCAACGAAGGGGCCTCATCAAGACATACCTAATGCTCATATATTGCCGGTGAGTTTTGATGGTAATCACTACAAAATACTGTGACCGAACAGTACTTCAATGACATTTGAAGCAGAAATTTATTAGTATCAGTGGAAATGAATTTTTCCTAGATTAGTATTTTATGCTGCTTGTACCCTTCCGATGCTCAATCTAGCAATATTCATACACTTGTAACTCGTTGCTCAATCATTGAAATTTATTTCTATTATCTTGATAGGTTCACACTCGAAGGGCGTGATCACACAATTGGCCAACGACAAGAATACGGTTTATTTCCAGATTTTTAAAACACACTACTTAAAATACTTTATCATTATATCACAAAATTCATTTTTTATTTATTGCCTTTTTTATATCAGTAATAAGTATTAATGGAAGAGGAAGGAGATATATATATATATATAAAAAGAAACGAAAAAATACTATGTACCATTGTTCCATGTTTCAAAATATATTAATATTGTTACGAGAACCATCAAAATTTGCTACTTTAAAATTATCAAATATCTAAAAAATCATTCATCATGCTCCAGTATGCATGAAGTAGTGATATATAATTGTTGTCCTTCGGAAATGATCTTACCTTGAGCAAATTCTGTATTATAATCATCTCAAAAGTTTTGGAGCCCAACAAGCATCACTTGATTTACCCGTTACAGTTCAACAAGTCATGAACTGAAACAAATAATCACTATTGGTACGAATACTACTCGCTTCTTAAATTGCCATTTTTCTACAACTTCTGGATCAATTTCATACTACCCATGATTATTTACTTGGTGTTTCCGTTATCCTGATTTTGATTTTCATAATATCATCATTATTATCATCATTTTAAATTTGTGTAATTATTTACTAGTTACTACAGTGTATAAGTATTACCTTTATCATTATATGATTAAAAAAACGAGTCTTTGTTTAAATACATGACTTTGAATGTTAAAGTCACATTTCTTATGGTTGCAAAGTGAAAGTGGTGTGAAATTATTGGATTTATGAAGATAATGTTACCTCTGTAAACCTTTGAATCATCTCATCTTCGATGATTCTAATTTTCTGCTGGCAGTATTGATCATCCAAAACAACCATAGTGCACAAATTACGTATTTCAAAGAACTAACTCATTAAATTAAACACTGCTTCATAATTCTTTTCATTACGCTAAAAAAGTACAATTATAATTATTACTAGTGACATTATAGTGATTAGTGTGAAGTTGAAGTACCTGATGAAATTTTTGTTTAAATCATTTATATGAAAAAAAAAAAAAAAATCTCAAGAAAAAAAATATTGAACTATTTCAATTACTTCCTTAAATATTGACCACAAACTCTCTATAAAGTTTCACTAGTTCGTAAAGAATCTGCGTGCCTTACGTTTGCTCAAGAAGTTTGAATGGTTAACACTTTGAGAGATCCAGGCTTCGTTAAAACTACTGTTTTGTGTAATACATCAGTGGTTAAAACTGAGCAGACTGACCTAAACATCACTTTTCAACAAGGAGAACGTGCCAAATGACCGTCTGGTTGAGTTAACTTATGCAACTTTTGTATCCATTTCTCATCAGGCTGTGAGATGAATCATAACTTCATTAGTATGGAAGACAATTCATAAGGTCTGCATGGCAGGGTTCGATTGGTTTCCGAAAACAAGTACGATTAGCCTTTTAGTCGTTGATAAATAGGATCTGTAAAACTTGATCAATCATAAACTTCACTTCATAGAATATATGAGCTGTGACACTTGTGCTGGCGCTCTCGTCTCTTCAGTTTACAATTACGTCACATCGGCAAATTCAGCGGAGAAGACGATTTTTTAATTGTTGAAAGAAAGGAAAAAAAACAATACCCAGGGTAACTTTCTGGTGTACAGATTTTTTAACTCAATGAGAGAAGTGATGCAATAATTTCCTATGTACTGTGATTCTTAAAGAAACTGATTTATATTTTTCTGAATAAAAAATTGTTGATTAAACTTACATATTGTCTATGTAAATTCGTTTATTCGCTAGTTTAAGTACGCGTTTTCAATATCGAATACAAAACAGGATAGGTCATGTTATTCTCCGAAAGAAAACAAGTTTTTTTTGCATCTCTCAAGATGAAATTTTCGGGTTTCCTAGTTGAGAAGGTTGTAGATGGTCTGACAGTGGAATACCAATCATAGATTTGTTTACTTCAGAATACCCAACTTCTTCAACTGTATTACGACAAAGACTGAAGGACGAGCAAACATCGATTGATGAGAGGCGATCGTCCGTGCACAGCATTAATAACTTTTCGCGATTATGTTTCATATTTATTCCAATGTTATTTACGGTATATCATTAATAAATCAGTAGATCGGAAAGATCGCAGTGACTAATGCGCCAACAAGCAATTGGAGCATTTTAAATAATTATTCATCTTGATCTTGGTAAGTTTGAAATGGCTAACGCAACCGTCATCAGCGAAAGCTTTTCCTTTTTTATACCTGTTCACTTTGTTGTTTCGCTATCAATCTCGTGAAAATCATCTCTTGCAACAGAACCGTGGTCTACTTGTCTGCAGCCAACATGTGTGATGGAATATTCGACGATGTTGAATTTGTGAAGAAAGCTCCAGCTAGTGGTGTCTACCCAGTGAGGCAACAAGCTAGTAGACAGACCAGAAGTGTTACTGATGCTGGACAACAAACCACTGTCAGTATGTCTACAAAAGTAAAAAAAACTGATGATGTATTCAGCGTTGTGTCAAAAACAGCAAAAACCGGAACCGGTCCCAGCAGTATGCCTTTTAGAGCACTTGTGAATGAATTCAAGAAAACCAAGGATATTGTAAAAAACAAAAATCAAAATCCACGTTCTTCAAATATGCAGTCGAGGTACATTAATCTCATGTCAACTGAATCTAGAAACAAAGGCAAAGCTGAGAAATCACATATTGCATCTACTCGAAATTTAACAATTCCCAACATTGAACAATCTTATTCAAAAACCAGTATTGTCCGTAATGAATCAGTAGAAGAAATACATGATCAAAGTAGACAAAACGAAGCTGGGTCAATCACTCGTGAGTCTGCAAAACTAAAACTTGGTGATACACGAAGCAAAAATATAATTCATCCCCCTAAACTGGTATATTCCACAACATATTTGGCAAAGCGTTCTTCGATATTGAAACCTAGCAAGCTCCAACATTTGTCCAACGGAAGCGGGTGTATGAAGAGCCAAGGTATTGTAAATGACGTGCCAAAGAATATCTCTGATGATTCAAAATCTTACAACTCACATCGTGCTAATAGGGACCACGGCGGAGCGGTAGCTCCATATCCCAAGATGATCGGTATCCCGTATATTCCTCCAAAACTGGTAGATAAACCAAGAAATTCAAGACTGCTGAACGCACAAACTACCGATGTTGTATCAAAGAAACCTCAGGAAACAGATAAATCCAGCATTGCTTCAAAAGTAGCAAAGATGGAAACCTTTTTAAATGCTGTGAACCACACTGCAGTTGCAAGTTTTTTCGAAAAGACCAACAATGCTGCAGGATGTAACAGTCAGAATTCAAGTCATTCAAGAACTCAGTCTCGGGATATCAATCCAATTTCAACAACAGTAAGAAGTCAAGGTAAAGTTGTGGAGCCCAATATTGCATCTACTCGGACTTCAACCATTCCTAATATTGATCAATCCGATTTAGAAGACATACTTGTCCTCAATGGATCAGTGCAAGAAATAGACAATCAAAATGAGGAGAACGAAGGAAAGCCAATTACTCGTGAGGATATACAATTTTCAAGGCCATCAGGGAATGTCAAAGTTATCGAAGTAAAGCAGAAGATCTTAGTACTACCCAAGGTGTCGCCTGGCAAGTCAGTTGCTAATCCTAGTAATGATATTGCCTTGTCAATAGTTGTACCAAAAGAAATAGTCCTACCAAGTGAAGCCAAAACTCGCAAACAGGATAGCGTACCACCAAAAGAATTGTTTAATCCCTTGATAAACATGTTTCCCGGCGTGGATCCAACATACATCGGGGAATTGTGTTGCAACGCGAAGTTAGATAATGTAACGTTGGAATCGCTTGTGGAAATTCTATTGCATGACGGTGTCTTCCATCCACGTATAATCAATCTAGAACCAGAGCCACTGGAGCTGAATCCGGACTCTCAATACGAAAATCTTCGTGGAATATTTCCCGATGCTTATCCAGAGTACTTGCGTGGAATCGCTGAGCGTTACTACAAGGATCCTGAGGCTATGAAGACTTTCGTTCAATCCAAATTAGAACACCATGATTATCCCACGATGGCAGATTACTTGAAGAAAATGAAGATTACAGAACAAATACGACAGTATACCGTTGATTTCAGCGCCGAAAAGTTTTTGGAAATATTTCCTGATCCATTTAAGCACTTTGAAAATCCTAACCGAAAGTATACCTACAACGTCATTGCATTTGAGTTCTTGAAATGTCACTTCAGATCAAATAAGGTTCGATATCATTGGGAGGTATTTAGATCGTAGATAACACAAATTCACACTTTAATCACTTGTTTCATATTACTCTTATTCAGGTTGTCACAATACAGAGGGAATACAGATATGGAGCACATCTGTATCACATAAGTTTGGCAGCAAAAAAATTGGAAGCTATAGGTCCAGATATGAAAAGCAAAAGATCCGACAAGACACCTCCAACGGAAGACATACCACTGTTACAAGAATTTGCTTTCATACAGCACAAGGCAGAATTACGAGAGTATCTAAAAGCCCAGCGACGTTTAGAGAATCAAGAATTCAAGATGTTAAAGGTAGGTATAAAACTATACCTACCTGATAATGAATGTTTCTAATATACATATGTAAACATCTGATCCATCCACAGGAAAGAAACGAGCTCTTGGAATGTCAATGCTGTTTTGACACAGAGTGCATGCCTTCAAAATGCTTGTCATGCAGTGAGGGTCACTTGTTTTGTAAATCTTGTATTAAGCTTGGAACAGCGACTAAAATCGGTGATGGACGAACGCAGTTTCCTTGCTTCGTGGAATGTAACGGCGAATTCACGTTGCCGGTTCTGCAAAAAGTCTTGGAACCTACCACGTTTAGTATCTTGCTTAGAAAAAGACAGGAAGAGGAAGTGAAGGCCGCAGGGTTGGAAGGTCTGGTATCCTGCCCGTTCTGTCACTTTGCTTCCATTCCACCACCCGAAGACAAAGTATTCAAATGTTTAAACGCTGAGTGTATGAAAGAAACTTGTCGGTGAGTGATCGATTCATTCGACAAATACTAGCTGCTAACAAATCTAATCATTTTTACAATGCTATTCCGAATTTCTTCTGATCAGACTTTGCAAAGAGCTGAATCATGTTCCTCTACGCTGCGACGAAGTGGTGAAAGGTGAAGAAGCCAGACATTATTTGGAAGAGAAAATGACTGAAGCTCTTGTGCGCAAGTGTTATAAATGTTCTCGTCCGTTTTTCAAAGAGGAAGGTTGTAACAAAATGAGTTGCGTCTGTGGCGCAATGACCTGTTACATCTGCGGGGAACCCGTTACTGATTATAAACACTTTAACGGTCAAGGTTCTGAACGCACGGACTTGTAAGTATCTTTTGTTGCGAACTTGAGTGGACTCGGAAATATATTTCCTGAAGTCTATGCGACATCATGCACCACACAGACCAACTGTTTCCAATCGTTTCCATGTTGTGCAGATGCCCGTTGTGGAGTGACAATAATCTACTGAACGCGCAGACGGTGAGAGTAGTCGCTGAAGCTGCGGAAAAAGAAATTCTTAAAAAGAATCCAAACTTAAAGCTCGATGCAAAAGCATTGATGCCTTCCCTACCTCAAGCAACGAAGGGGCCTCATCAAGACATACCTAATGCTCATATATTGCCGGTTAGTTTTCATGGTAATCACTGCAAAATACTGAGACCGAACAGTACTTTTATGATATTTGAAGCAATATTCATACATTTATAACTTGTTGCTCAATTTTTGTAATTCATTTCTATCATTTTTATAGGTTCATACTAGAAGGGGGTGATCACACAATTGGCCAACGACAAGGATTCGGTTCATTTTCACATGTTTAAAACACACTACTCAAAATACTTCATCACTACGTCAAAGATTTCATATTTTATTCATCATATTTTATTCATCATATTTCATATTTATATCAGCAATGCGTACGAAACAGTTTATTTACCATTACTTTATGTTATTTACCATTATCCATGCTCTGGTAAGCATGTGTTAGTGATATATTATTTCACACTTCAATTTTCTGCTGGCAGTATTGAAAATCAAAAGTAACCATAGTGCACTAATGAAGTATTCTCAGGAACTCCCTCCTATAATGTTAAATTAAATAGTGCATTATCGTTCACTCTCCATCACTCCTAACAAGTTCAATTATAATTACTACCAGTAAACACTGTAGTGATTGGTGTATATTTGAATTGCCTGTTAACATTTTCTGTAAAACCATATGTACATATATAATAAAAAAAAATGTTGATGAACTTCAACTAATTCCTCAAATATCTATCAAAAATTCTTCACGGAGTCTTCCTAGTTTGTAACAAGTTCGCACGCTTTCCATTTGCGTAAGAAATTAGAATAGTTAACACTTTGAGCTTTGGACTTTATTAAAACTGAGCTGGCACACCAGAAAATCACTTTTCGAAAAAGATATAGTGCCAAGCGATCATCTCGTTGATTTGACTTTTGCAACTTTTCTGTACGTCTTTCGTCAGGCTGCGAAAAAAATGAATTTCAAAATGGTGAGTTGCGCCACACAAAGTTTTTCTGATCAGTTTATCTTTGATTAAAATTTTAGTTGGTTCTTTCGTTTCTCTATAAAAAGTATGTGTGAGACCTGATCAAACATGATTCCGTTTTACAGATTATCTGGGTTGTAATACTCATGTTTGGGCTTTCAACTCTTCAGTCAACAAATGCACAAAAACGACAAAATCAGCGGAGAAAACAATCCTCGAATCGTTTCACAAAATCTCAACGCCCAGGGTATTTTTCTGGTGTGCGAATTCATTTGAATCAATGAAAGAAGTGATATTGTAACAATTTCTGTTATGCTTAACATTTTTTTCAATAAAAATCGTTGAATCAACTCCAACATCTTGTATTGTAAACTTTTTTCTGTTTGTTTACTTTATGTCTCACCAAAACTCAAACATAAATTACTATATCTATGTTGTTTGACGAAAAAAAAACCGTTCTTTTTATATTCCTTTTTATGGTATTTCCGCATGTCTCGCCGATGGAAATCCCGGGTGTGCCAATAAGAAGTTCGTAGATGGTCTGAGAGTATTCCAATAGATTTGTTTATCGTGCAAATTATAGACATTACTTCATAGGTTGGTACTATATATTGTGATGGTTATACGCCGTTCGTTCATCAGTCGCTAAGAAGCATCAGCGAATGATCCTCATCTGATTGATAGGTTTATACCAACAAGCTTCTCTTCACAGAGTCAATTCTCTACCGTTGTTTAAAAATGAATCGATTAATTCTCGTACGTGTTCAATTTATTTTACAAGCAATGACTTATCAATATTAAACTGATCTAATTACATTGTGTTTATTTTCAGTCACTCATCTTCTGTATCCTGGTTATTCACTCCGTATCTGCACAATTTGGATACGGTGGATTTGGACGTCCAGGTCCAGTTGGCATTGGTGGAGGATTTGGTGGAGTGGCTGTTATCGCCGTACCTTATCGTCCTCCTTTTCATCCCCTACCACGACCACCACCACGGCCAGTGTATAATTGTTCACCATTTTATCGAGGCATTGGGTACGGAGGATATCGTCATTGTTAGAAATCACTACCGCCACATTGTGTTCGAGGGACCTGCTGTGGCCTACGATATAAGTTACACATTTTACACCGAAAATAAAGAATTACAAAAATAATCTAACGTCCTTTAACAATGCCTAAGAACTAATATTGTTACTTAATTAGATATTCGTAGTTAGCATATTGATTTTATACATGTAAAATATCATGTAAATTATTTTAAATATAAGCGAATCAAAGAATATTGTGAAAGAATGTATTTTTTTGATATAATTCTGTATTTCTAGGGAGTTACATCTCAAACAGTCGTGATAATCATCCTTCAAAATACAAAATGTCACGGGCAACTTAGTTCTCGGGTAACACATTCAATGAGGTACAATTAGTACCTTTTCCTCAGGTCAAGACGAAGTGCGCGCGGGGGGTAATTTACTACACGAGTGTTAATCATTTGGGTCTAATAAATCTTCCGCGTATCCCAGAGTTGGCATACGTCAGTGAAAAACAGCGTAGAAATTTCATCAAATTTTTATTTTTTGCTGAATTGTATCTTTTCGAACTTTTGGAATCACATCGATTACTGCACAGTTGAGTGCGGAAATTCTTGAAAAATAGAGACTAATTAAGATTTAATAAACTTAGCGTGTCGTACAGAATTACACTTACATGCATGTACCGCCCAGCATTAATTTTTCGTATTTCTCGTTAAGCATGCGGCTGCGGACTTTGGGTCCGCTATAAATGGTACGGATTATTTACAACATTTTCATCATTTGCAGATCCAATTAACAAATATTAGGCTGGGATTTAGGTACGACGCTACGACAGACGTCCATCCATCTATAGGTATATAATTAGAACAGAATATTCAGCCTCACATTCAGTGGCATTCGGTCAGCAGCGAGAAGAAGCCAGACTCAACCCCGAATCTCGTTTTTGGTTTATTTCAGTTATTTGTACGGCGTGACAGTGACCTTTGAAGTATTTCAAACGTGTGTTAAACAATATGCGACCAAATTTAGTGACCGTGAGTACCTACTTATAATTATCACGACAACAATCAGGGTTTACATCAATTGTTTGTTATCACAAAATCTGAATCTAGATCGGTGCCGTTTGTTTATAATTTTCAGGTGATCCTTTGCTGCGCCTTAATTCTCACTACAGCACCTAGTTTAATATCCTGTCGTGGTATTGGTCGCGGGGGTGGATTTGGTCGCGGGGGTGGATTTGGTCGCGGGGGTGGATTTGGTCGATTCGGTGGATTTGGTCGTTTTGGTGGATTTGGCCGACCTGGTTTTGGAAGACCTGGATTCGTCGGACTTGGTGGAGGCATCGGGTTGGTAGGGTTGAGTTTGTACGGAAGGCCAGGCTGCGGATATTACTACGGTGGTTTCAATCCAGCCTGCTACCCTTATTATTATTAGTAATGATGATGTAATTTTGAACAAATCAATTATGCTGCGTTTTACAATAAATCATAAATTATTTTAAAAAGCTACGAATGATCAACGTTGAATTTTATCAACTAATTCAACTATTCAAGTATATATCATCTTATTGCAGCGGATATCCAAAGATTTTATTGGTTCCGATTGACCTCTATAACTTCTGAATCAAAATGTCAGCCTAGAAATTTGGAATTCTAGTTCGTCCGACAATTGTTCTCCAAGCAATGAGATTCCGTTCCACGAATCTCGCCATAGGATCTTAGAAATTGCGATCAAATCTCTGTAAAATTCAATCCCGGTACGAAGTACTTTTAATTTTTGCTCCTTGCTCGACGGTGCAGCATGCGAAGTATAATTTTTTGCTTGTAACATCAAATCCGAATAATTTTCAGCAGGTTCTAAGTAATTTGTTATTTCTTTTGCAAAATTTGCAGCTCTCTAAAAATATAGAAATAGGAATTCTAAGAAAAGCAGGTTTTGATCACCATAAAACATGAGTTATATATCGATCACCTTTGTAAAAACGTAAACAGCCGCTGAATAGTTGTCACAGCCCCATACGGAAGTTGGTCTTCTTGGGAGGGTCACAGAATTTAACGGGAAATTCGTTGTGTTTGTTCTCATCAGATATTCGCCGTCAATCTTTATAGTTTCCGTATTCCAATTGTGGCTAAATGTTGCTTGTATAATTGACACCTGAAAAAAAAAACTGATTAATTCTGATATTATGCAAATTAAATGTCAAATTTATTGATTTTGCAGAGAAATCATAACTACCTGGAAATATACTGATAAAACTTGAAGTAATAAAGACCACATTTCTGTTAAACATAAGAACAGGTACTCGAGTCTTTGCCTCTAATTTCCCGAATGAACTCATGATGCCGTTTTTTCGGACTACGCTGCGGCGTAGGCGGAATCGAAATGCTTCGTTGGCGAAATACAAAGGCAAAAATCAGATGCAGGTCATATTACTTGACTTGTATGGTCTTTATGGGATTATTATTCGACATTTATGAATAGGTTTCACATGGGGCTGCTTTAAAATATTTTTAAAAGTGTATAGCATTTCTAACTCTCTTTTCCGAATCCCACTTTAATGAATAAATAATATATGACCTTTTTGAATCTTAAATTCTTGACTCCTGAATAAATTTTACCCGTAAAGTTTATTCCCATGGAAGAATAATGGTTCTCATAATGACGCATGTATACATGTATATCAACTAGCGATAAGAGCTTGGAGAATTCAACGCCAAGTTTAACTACAAATGAAAAATGAAATTACGTTCGTCCACTAAATCCACCAAGAATCAAACTCCAATTTGAACTCACAATTAGATATCAAAAGTCTTTTGTGGAGGTTTGATTGATTCTGACTAAGAAATATTAACAACCAGCGGTCGCATTTACGATGACGTTCTTTTTCTTTCTCTTACTTCATGTGAGTTTTTATGAGAATTTTGTCTTTCAAATTCAATAAATTCCCATGTAATATGAAACAAAAATATATGTAAACTGTGTAATCATTTTAAATTTACAGATTTTTTGCTCCACTGTCATGGAGGTTCGTTCATCAGCGTTGAATTTGAGCGATAATTATCATTTCCGACTAAAACAATCATGTACCGTTTACGAAGATGCGTTTCCAACTTTATTCGACGATATTCTAACCTTATTTAAGGATGTTTCGTATTATTCTTTTGTCAGATGGCCTGAAGAATCGCCACTACAGCGAGCATCAGGTAAGTTTCAGATAACAAACAAATTCAATAGTTAAAAAAAAAAGACAAATAAAAAAATATATACCTATGTTCATTTTTGAGGATCGGAACAATTACTGGAAAACGTATATGGGGGTATTTTGTCGAAGGGAAGTCTAAAGTTGGAGAAAACGATCCTCAGGATTCAATCTTCTCTAGTTAAAGACATCGGTCAAGTACTCGACGAAGTTGCTCATGCAATTAATCTTACATCTCTTCTAAAAAAGGTCAAAGCAACCGGCTTCAAACTCCACATTATTTAATCTCCAACTGTCCAGAGTTCAGTAGCTGAATTTCGTTTAAATATAAACCCAACTTATCAGAATAAAGTACCTGCAATAAACATCATTATTCTCATTTAAAAAAAAAAAAATTCACTCGACTGTATTATTATTTACAAAGTTCCATCACAATTTTGCAAATGTTTATTCTATATTTTTTTTTCTCTTTCACACTTCGATAAAAAGAAGGTCTTGAATTATAAAAGTTAAAAACGAAAATATGAAATCATAAGCTACAAATTGTATCATAATTAATATTAATTATATATATTAGCCTCTTAAGTTTAGATATCCGAGGCCGTAAAGACCGGGTGTGTAACCAGGGAATGTTGGGCTCTGAGAATAGGATCCAACATAAACTGTAGGAGAAGATCCTGGAGCGTATCCATAACTACCGTAGGGATTTGCTATAGCTGGATAAAGTCCTCCTGTAGCAGCAGCAGCAACAGCGTTATCACTCCATCCCGGACCTCTGGGGGGTCCTAAACTTAAGCCCCAAGTTGGAATTGCTCGAGAATAGCCGACGCAGAAAAACGCGATCATCTATTTAATGAAGAAAGTACAAAAATCTTAATGAACAGATAAAATCACCAATTTTGCGAATTCGATAATTCTTCATTTGCTATTTGCCCGATTCTTTATTATGATAAGTTAAAGTGTTCCAGTTTGAGATTATTTTTTTTTTTTAATTATTTACTCACCAGAGTTAATATCTTCATCTGCATGACTTGAATATAGTTTTTTTTTTTTTTTCACGTTTATATTTTAATACAATAGTTTTGATATTCTGTATCTTGAAAATTCTTCTTGGCACACACTCCTCCGGTACTGCCGCGGTGTGTAGTAACTTGAAGAAGGTCAGAATAAGATTTGAAGGGCAGGATCACTTCGCTGCAACTTATATACGCGGCAAGAGACGCTTTTGGCCCTACGGCTCGCACAGTTAAGCAAAGTTGGGCAATCACATTCTTCTAATTGGCTTCAAAGCGCGCATTGCAACAAGGTATGCATAATACATGTGAATACGTGTATCCAAACCTATCAATTACAGCATCATATCACACCTGTACATCATGTCCTTTCAAGTGAACTTCATTATCGTAAAAATTAAAAGGAACATTATTACCAATAATAATAACGACAACAACACTGATTTTGAATATTTCTGAAGATCGAATGCACGAAAACCATTGAAAAAAAAATCATTTTCATTTGCTTATGTTGGTTCTTTCACAAAATAATCAAGTGCAAATTTTTTTTTCCAATTTTTGCTGATATTCAAAAATATTCGCTTTTGAGACAGCAATGATAAAAAGAAAAAACGATAGCCCCTATGTATATTATACCAGTTGACCCGTGCGAATTGTCAAAAAATGATTTTTAGTCACCGAATGTTGCAAATCTGAACCATGATAACATAATAGTAATGATAATAATTCGAATGGTGCGGGTGAATAACTCGAGCGTTATAATTTTCATAATTTTTTTCCTCCTCAATCTTTTTTTTTATGTTTTGTTTTACTGCACCTGTGGACGCCGACGTAGCGGTTCACTGCCCACCAGATTGTGCAATAATTATCGGTTCGGACGATGACCGTAGTGGTTCAAATCTATTACCATTTTAATTATCCTTCTTTGCGGTTGTGAAACATGCGTCGTATGTATTTCTGTACCCTAAGGCTATACGAGGTCTCAGGCCGAAAGCAACCTAACTGTTGATCATATATTGCTGCATCCGTGCATTCTTGGCAAGGCCTTTATTCCGTGGGTGTATAATTAGGAAAATAAGTGAAATAGAACAAACAAACAGAAAAAGAAACAAAATGAAAGAGATGAAGAAAAAAAAGGAAAGGATTGGAGGCTGCTGACCTCCGTGAAAACTAACGGTATAAAATGTACATGCTATATTGTATGCTTATATCCAAATTATTAACCGTCTTCAAATCATTCTAATCTAAAGAATGTATTGTATAGGAAATAAAAGCTATGATGCGCCATTATCAAAAATCTTCGCCTCATTAAGATTTGGTATACTTCGATTTCAACTTGAACTTCGATTTGATCAATATTCAGATAAATGTTGTCAAATGCAATTCGTACATGCACACGGTTAGCTGCTTTGTGTCAGTCTGATCGGTCGCATATTCTATCTCCGTACGATGCCATCCACGTCGTAGGTTTGCCAAACGATCAGCTTACAGTGGGCTTTGATGGGTAATTCGCACTGTTACTATATCGCTCATATATTATACCTGTATGAGTTGTGATTCGGTATCTTATTTCCAAAATAGTGCGCATTTCGTACTAATGTGCTATTGTGGCTCGTGTCCATGTACACATGTTCCGAGTTGGTGTTGATGACAATCGTTGGTAGCCTCGCTTGAAATGTATATGGCTGTGTTCGAACAGACGTCACAGAAGTAGGCTGTAGACAAGTAGCGGACAAAGCAGAAGAAAAAGAAGAAGCAGCAGCAGAAGACACCACAGAGGTCATGGTAAAATTAAATTAGAAGTTGTGGTGGTCGCTGGGACAGCATATCCAATGCAAGTAACACAAATTTCTACATTACAATATCTATGTATTTTTAATTATTTTAATCATCGCCACATGGAAATTATGCCTTGACCTATGACGTTTTTGATTATTGTTTGGTAATTTTCTTGTTATATTTTAATATTGATCAGCATTGCACGCGCGCTTTTTAAAATTTTTGTCTACTATTTTTTTCCAATTTCATATCATTACATTTCAGACGCATCACATGTTAAGAGTTTTTTTTTTACAAATCGAAATTATTGTTACCGAAATTTGAATTTTACGTTCAGGGTATGGGATTGGACGTTGGGTCCAAACCTTAGATTTTTTCCGATTTTGGGGTAAAAAATGAAGTATTGCCAAAATTGATTGCAGGACACTTTTCCAACGTATTTTGACCTCAGAAACACGAATCCGTCAATTAAATTGAGCTAGGAATAAATCCCATCGAGATATCCTCATTTTTTCACTTTTTGAAGCGATAAATTGGCGATACCTCGATCAATTTTATAGATAGATCAATTTAGCTCGTGGATTCGTGTTCCTGAGGTCAAAGTACGTTAGAAAAGTGTTCTGCAATCGATTTTGAAAACACTTCATTTTTGGCCCAAAAATCGAAAAAATCCAAAGGGGTATGCCTTAGATTTTTGTCGATTTTGGGGTCAAAAATCAACATTTTTGATTTTTGAGTTTGCTATGATAATCTTATGTGTTTTGATCTCAGGAATTCGAATCTGCAAGCTAAATTGGTCTACCTGTAAAATTGATCGAGTTATCGCTAACTTTTCGCTTTTCGGAGCAGAAAAATTGCGATATTTCGATGGAATTGATTCGTGGCTCAATTTACTTAATGGATTCGTGTTTCTCAGGTCAAAATACTTAAAAAAAAGTGTCCTACGATCGATTTTAAAATTTTTTCATTTTTGGCCCAAAAATCGAAAATATCCGAAGGGGTATACCTTAGATTTTAGTCGATTTTAGGCTCAAAAATGAAGTACTTCTAGAATCGACGCCCTCATAAGTGGCATCAACAAGACCCTCTAACGATTGGCTATGCAATCGGCTTGTAATACAACGATAAAAACTAAACTGCCTTCCTTTTCTTACACTAGTGAAGAACCGAGAATATGAATTTTTTTTTTTCGTTGTTTCTCTCGTCATTTTTCTCGTAAATTTTGACGGCTGATATTTTGGCGACATTTCCAAGCCGATAGACATCAATTATTGAATATAAAAATCGATAAAACTGACGCAAACTTCTGTAATTCGCAGAAGATGAAAAAAAGTGAATAAACAAATATGGTAACATTCATTTCGATCTTTTTACCTGTTGAAAATCATGCGTACAAATATAAAACTTCTCGTTCACATTTATTTAATATGGATTTGGTTTTCTTCGGCCATACCCTGTATTTATTTACAAATCGAAAAATCGAAAAATCGAAATATTGACTTATGTAAATTTCATTTACAAAGATTACATGAAAACTCAGATGAAAACTCACATACTACCTATATCGTTATTATACAATTACGTTTATATTTATGTGTAAAACTTTGGTAACTACTGTAGCCAAAAAATAACTGAAACAAAAAAGAAAGAAGCTCGATTTCTTATGAAAAAGCGCCTCTAACATCGATCGATCCGATACCACCAGTATTATCAGGTGACGCTCCGATAAAATAATTGTTCCAATCAAACTGCGTCGTAGTTGAGACCGGACTATCCGTAACGACAACTGGATCATCTTCAGTTGTTGGGTTGGTTGGAACGAAATAATTATTCCAATCAAATTCTGTCGTCGATTTGATTGCGCTGCCATTAATTGAATCACTCTGTTGAGTTGTCGCTTCACTTAAATCTTCCGCTGCAGATTTCTCGGCTGGTTCTGTTGGAACGAAGTAATTGTTCCAATCGAACTCAGTCGTGGAGGTTTCAGAAGTTGTGACTGGCGTACTCGGGGTCACGTCAACGGTTCCAGATCCTCCCAATTTCGATCCTTGATCCGCAAAGCCTGGAATAATCATATCTCCTGAGTCGGTGTTATCTTGGCAAAGTTCTAGTTTGTATTTATTACCGCCATGAGGATGATGCGTCGGGGCCGGCGGTAGTGGACGTGGAAATGGTTTGGGATGTTGACCATGATGTGGTGGATGCGGGAAAGGTTGTGGTTGCTGATTCGGGCCTTCATATGGCAATGGATATTCTGAATCTGTTTGTTGATCTATATGTACATGTGGTTTTGAATGATGATTTGGATGAGGAGGATGTTGATCTGGGTGTGGATGTGAAAATGGCTTATTATGTTGACCTGGATGTGGATGTGGATGTGGATGTGGATGTGGATGTGGGTGCGGATGCGGGAAGGGTTGTGGATGTTGAACTTGACCCGGTGGTACAAATGGGTAATGTAATTCTGGGTATCGATCTAGATTCGGATTATGGTAATTTCCATGATGATGTGAAGGTAGGGGATGCATTGTCCAAGGATTTTTACGGTGGTTGCGACCAGGAGGATTGGAAGGGCCATAGTCGAAGTATTGTTGTCGCATGTCATCGCCATTATATTCTTCTCGTTGTTCTTGACGTGGATATCCAAGAGGTCTGGCACGCATCATTCGCCAATCATTCGGCGACTGGTTTACAACGGCCAAACACTGGCTTACAGGAACCATGTAATCTTGATTCAGTTGTCGACCCTGAAACAACAATTGTAATGCTACTTGAATAGAAATAAAATTATCGAATTGGTTATCCAGATTCTTTTCAGGCAACCAAATTCGATCTACATAATTGTATAAACAAAGATCATGCTATTCCCAAAACGATTCTATGTCCAGTCCAGTGTCCGTTGCGCTTGTTTGAAATATCTGTAAATCTTATTATATGAATCTCTACTTATAGATCCCAGACAAAGTCGTTGAAATATGCGAAAATATCGACTACTGGAATAACGTGATAGGCATACCCATACCTACAGGCTACAAGCTCCATGAATGAGGAATTTGCTGATCAAAGAATTAACGGTTTCTCAATCTTACCTGACTGGAAATGTAAAATCGAGTTGTCGTCGCATTATTTCCTAAATTCCATAAAAAATTTACATTTTCTCCACTACACTTACGAGTGTAGTTCCATACCAAGGAAAAAAAGCAACGAGAAACTGAAAAATTAAAAAGTAATTAACTAACAAACATTATACGTACGTAATTGCTTCTTCCACGAGTTTGCTCCAATTCTAATTCGTCATTGTCATTAGTTATTGTTGGGTACACATGTGGTGGGCCGTTATTTTCATCCCATGAACGATCATGCCCGACATGAATTTGATCTTGGAAGGTACGATCAACCGGCCACGAACTTCTGAGACCAAGTCCAGAAAATATGGGAGCAGCCTGAATATTGCTACAGACGGTGAGAGCCGCAGCTGATAAGATGAGATTAATCATGAACATGATTGTCCTCTGCCAAAACGAAGAAAATTGTAAACGATGTTAGTGTAGTTACTATGGAATCCACTTATATGATTGTTGCAACAATCATGTTAACTTTCACTTTGTGATTTCTTCTTCTATTTTTTTTTGCTTTACTCGAGACAAAATACCACTCTGACGTCACCGCTATCTGTGAGCCGACCGCGCCGATAGTAAAAGAATACGTCACAGATATCTATCAACGACTAGCAATGATTCTTAACTGAATCGGGGAAAGGCTCGCGGACTTCTTATATGTTTAACATTAACTCACGTTTATATGTATAATGTCATTACAAGTTTAGCTGTGGTCGCTTTTGTAGTTTGTAGTACTACATGAATATGTATGCATTTCATAGACTTCAGTGACGCGACTTTTTGAGCATTGACTTCCATGTCGTTGCAACACCAGCTGCAGACAAAGTACCATTTTTTTAAATTCACGTTAAAATAGCAGCAAAAGCTAGAAATCAAGGCCAAAGACCCTTAGCAGGGACTTATTTATATCCAAAAATATAAACTGCTCAGTGCTTCTTCGCAATGGCTGATCATCACATTATCTTTAAAAATAAAATTACGGGTGGCGAATATGATAATAAAATAAATTGAAGGTCAACTGGCTTCGAAGGACTTGGGAATCAAACAATTGTGTTTGGAGTAAGAGTCATGAATTTGCAGAATAATAGCCCGCCAGTCTGGAAAAAATTTATCTTGCACGAGTGGATATAATTTGACTGATCGTGACTGACCGCCGTTTATGAGCAGAGAAAAAAAAAGTTGATTGCAGCGATACGTCCGACACAACCTGCATGCGAAGAACAATCGACAAATTGTGCTGCTAACTAATGAATGATCAATACAGCATTGTCACGCTTTAGGCTATACATAATGTAACGTATCAGCAGACACGCGATGACCACCTGATCATTTAAAGGTCAATCATGTCGAACAAGTCGTTTCGATTTGCGTTATTGGACGGAATGCTAAATTAATTCGTTCATTCGATCTCACCGATGTTACTGGAAAATATTTGGGTAATGTAACACTTACAATTAG
Organism: Athalia circularis; assembly: GCA_963978495.1. Classification (NCBI taxonomy): domain Eukaryota; kingdom Metazoa; phylum Arthropoda; class Insecta; order Hymenoptera; family Athaliidae; genus Athalia; species Athalia circularis. Next base: position 24,408,710 of record OZ021702.1, read on the forward strand.
AATGTTGGATACGGCATTAAACATTATACACATCAAGTTGATGATAATCGATTTAATTGAAGTTCATGAGTAAATTTCATAACATAAAAAAAATTATCGAGCGTCGGTCTTCACAATAGATATGACAGATAAAAAATTGAATGCATCTTAGACCTTCGTAATCGTGTTTATATACAGATTTATAAAACACCGCAATTATGAAAAACCTTGTCCACTCTATCAAATAAAAGATGGAAGCGGCATTATTCGGATATGTACCAGTTACATTATTTCTACCCTATTTCTACAGGTATGAACTAATTCTTAAATTTCTGAATTTAAAGAGGTGTTCGACGCTAATTGTGGAAAATATTAATCTGGTTCGTTGGTGAAAATTACTTGAGTGATCGTTAAAAGGTTGGTTTTAGGAGACTTTGGTCTATTTATCAGTGTTGAAATACCGTGAAAAAATGATATGGTGAGTGAACTCTTCAAGTATATTTGAGCATGTTTTATTAACCCTAGCGTTGTCCACCATGTTTTTTATCATTATCTAAAATCCTCCCCATCCTCCAAATGAACCTCCACTCATCACACCTCTTGCACCACCGGCTTTTCCTCTTGCATTTACATCAAATCCTCTTTCTGTACCGAAATTTTTCTTCAATTCAGTGCCTGCACTCGTAACTATATTTTTCCCCCATCTGAATCCATCACTTGCACCTGTGGCTATTTTTTTCCCCCATCCCCAGCCAGTACTTAGACCTCCACCCGCCCCTGCACCGGCGTTTCCATCCCAAGTACCTCCCATTTCACCTCCGATATGTCCTCCGGTATTTGTTCCCGATGACCAGCTACTTCCAGTACCGCTATTCATGCCCCAACCACCTCCAATTGTACCTCCAATATTTTTTCCCATTTCACCTCCGAAATGTCCTCCGGTATTTGTTCCCGATGACCAGCTACTTCCAGTACCGCTATTCATGCCCCAACCACCTCCAATTGTACCTCCAATATTTTCGCCGGTATTTTTTCCCCATGTCCAGCCCGTTCCTGCACCACCCCAATCAACTCCCATTCCACCTCCGATCTTTCCACCCATATTTCCATCTGCAGTTCCGCCGAATCTTCCACCACCTTTGCCTCCCACGTTTCCACCTGCACCTGTAGTTCCGCCGAATCTTCCACCAACTTTGCCTCCCACGTTTCCACCTGCACCTGCGTCCATTCCTCCTCCAACATTCCCTCCTACATCTCCACCTGCAGTTCCGCCAATTCTTCCGTCAACTTTTCCTCCTACGTTTCCACCTGCACCTGCGTCGATTCCTCCTCCAACCTTCCCTCCCACATTTCCATCTGCAGTTCCGCCGATTCCTCCGTCAACTTTTCCTCCTACGTTTCCACCTGCACCTGCGTCGATTCCTCCTCCAACCTTCCCTCCCACATTTCCATCAGCAGTTCCGCCGATTCTTCCGTCAACTTTTCCTCCTACGTTTCCACCTGCACCTGCGTCGATTCCTCCTCCAACCTTCCCTCCCACATTTCCATCTGCAGTTCCGCCGATTCCTCCGTCAACTTTTCCTCCTACGTTTCCACCTGCACCTGCGTCGATTCCTCCTCCAACCTTCCCTCCCACATTTCCATCTGCAGTTCCGCCGATTCCTCCGTCAACTTTTCCTCCTACGTTTCCACCTGCACCTGCGTCGATTCCTCCTCCAACCTTCCCTCCCACATTTCCATCAGCAGTTCCACCGATTCCTCCGTCAACTTTTCCTCCTACGTTTCCACCTGCACCTGCGTCGATTTCTCCTCCAACCTTCCCTCCCACATTTCCATCTGCAGTTCCGCCGATTCCTCCGTCAACTTTTCCTCCTACGTTTCCACCTGCACCTGCGTCGATTCCTCCTCCAACCTTCCCTCCTACATTTCCATCAGCAGTTCCGCCGATTCTTCCTTCAACTTTTCCTCCTACGTTTCCACCTGCACCTGCGTCGATTCCTCCTCCAACCTTCCCTCCCACATCTCCATCAGCAGTTCCGCCGATTCTTCCTTCAACTTTTCCTCCTACGTTTCCACCTGCACCTGCGTCGATTCCTCCTCCAACCTTCCCTCCCACATTTCCATCAGCAGTTCCGCCGATTCTTCCTTCAACTTTTCCTCCTACGTTTCCACCTGCACCTGCGTCGATTCCTCCTCCAACCTTCCCTCCCACATTTCCATCAGCAGTTCCGCCGATTCTTCCTTCAACTTTTCCTCCTACGTTTCCACCTGCACCTGCGTCGATTCCTCCTCCAACCTTCCCTCCCACATTTCCATCAGCAGTTCCGCCGATTCTTCCTTCAACTTTTCCTCCTACGTTTCCACCTGCACCTGCGTCGATTCCTCCTCCAACCTTCCCTCCCACATTTCCATCAGCAGTTCCGCCGATTCTTCCTTCAACTTTTCCTCCTACGTTTCCACCTGCACCTGCGTCGATTCCTCCTCCAACCTTCCCTCCCACATTTCCATCAGCAGTTCCGCCGATTCTTCCTTCAACTTTTCCTCCTACGTTTCCACCTGCACCTGCGTCGATTCCTCCTCCAACCTTCCCTCCCACATTTCCATTTGCACTTCCGCCGATTCTTCCATCGACTTTTCCTCCTGAACTTGCATCATTATCATCTGCATCTACATATGTGACTTCAATGCGATAGACTTTAGGCTTCTTGTTTTGTCCTAAGCCTCCTGATTGAACTGAGCTTTCAGCAGAGGGTTCTGATGGAATGCTATCGAAAACATTGCCGTCCTCATCAATGTACTTGTATACGGCGCGAAGGGTTTTGGTAATTATTGTTATTGGTTTTTTTGATTCACCTTCCTCGGTTCCCGGTTGACCTATACTTCCATCTCTATGGTTCTCTGGATTTTTTTTTAGAACAATCGCTCCATGAGGCTTTTTATCTGCGACAACAGATCCTGGTTGGCTCGAACTGTCATCAGAGGCCCCCATTTGATCAAGGCTATCGAAAACATGACCATCTTCATCTACATACTTGATTACAATACGATAGACTTTGGTTCTTCGCTTACGTTCTGGTATATTTTCTGGACTTTCTGGTTGTACCCGGCTTTTATCGGAGATTACTGGTTGCCAAAGGCTATTGAAAACACTGCCGTTTTCATCGACGTACTCGTATATAATTTGATAGGTTTTATCACCAATTTTTATCGGTTGTTCAGAACTTCCTATTGAACTTTCATGTTGTCCCGGTTGTTCATCAGAACTTTTAGGTCGACTAGGCCCCTCGACGATATTTCCATACTCATCAACATACGTGATAAGGATATAATAAGGTTTGCCACGTGGTCTTTTTTTGAAACTTTCAGGTTGGTCTGGGCGACCACTCGAACTTTCTGGATGATCCGAATTCTCAACAACTTTGTCATCATCATATACATATGTAACTAGAGCGTAATGTGGTCTTCGACCTGGTATTATTTGCAGATTTCCTGGCTGCGATGGATCGAATTGTGGACTTTCTGATTGACGTGGAAGACTGCTGGTGTTTTTTGGTTGATCAGGAGTAGCAATAATATTTCCCGAGTCATCTACGTACGTGACTACGATACGATATGGTTTGCCACCAGGTCGTTCCTCTGGTCGATCAGGGCTTTCTATAATATGACCGTCGTAATCAACATACGTAACGATGAAATGATAGGACTTTCTGCTTGGTCCTTCATTCGGGCTTTCTGACTGTTTTTCACCTCCAATTGGGCTTCCAGGTTGACGGGATATCACGTGCGGTTTACCCACAGTTCCATTGGGGCCGTCCGGTTGAACGAGGCTGTCGAAGACATGACCATTCTCGTCTACGTACTTAATCACAATGCGATAGATTTTAGGCCTTTTCCTGCGTCCTGGAATTTCTTCCGAACTTCCTGGTTGTACACGGTTTTTGTCAAAGGTATCTGGTTGCAAGGGGCTATCGAAAACATTGCCGTATTCATCGACGTACTCGTATATAACATAATACGTTTTATTACCAATTTTTATCGGTTGTCCAGGACTTCCTATTGAACTTTCCGTTTCACCCGGAAGTCCATCAGAACCTGTAGGTTGACTTGGATTTGTGACGATATTGCCATCACCATCAATATACGTGATCTTGACACGATAACGTTTACCATTTGGCCCCTCTTTAAAACTTCCTGGTTGACGCGGTTGACCACTCGAACCTTCTAGATGGTCAAGGTTCTCGACAACTTTGTCATCTTCATCTAGATACGTAACTAAAACGTGATAGGGTTTTCTACTAGGTCTTCCATCTGGGCTTCCCGACTGTCCGTTTCCTACAGTCGGAAGTCCAGGTTGGCCTGGAGTGAGGTTTGGTTCACTCACAGTTCCATCGGGACCTTCTGATTGATCGGGGTTGTCCACAATATTGTCATTCTCATCGTAATATTTAACTACGACACGGATATGCTTTTTCCTTGGTTTTCCTTTGGAATGTTCTGGTTGTTTTGGGTCTCCTTCCAAGGTATCCTGTTGTTTTGGCTGTTCGTTGTTATCTCCTAGATCACTTCGGCTTAAAATCAAGTTTTCTAATTCATCAGGGTTGTCAATAATCCTACCGTCTTCATCGTGATATTCGACTACAACTCGAAGAGGTCTTTTGCGTCGTTTTTCAGTGTAACTACCTGATTGTTTTGTATTACTAGTGTTATCTCCTGTCTGATGTGAGTTTTCCTGACGATCTGCATCTTCGTTGTCATCCCGTATATGGCCATTTGGTTCGATTAAGCCTCCGTCAGGATTAGTTGGCTGTAGCAGCGTTCCTGGTTTATTTGATGGTTCTGGAGATTCAGAATTGTCGACAACATTGCCGTCCTCATCATAATATTTGACTACGACTCCATGGGGTGTTTTTTGTTGCTTGTCATGCGGTTCTTCAGGTCGTCTTGAATCTTCTTCAACGTATTTTGGCTGTGCTGGTCTTCCTTCGGTAGAGTTTTCACCGAAATCATCTGGCTGTCCCGTAGTTTTTGGCTTGTTCGGCCTCGATATCGGATGTTCATCGTCTTCAGGTTCGGTATCATTGGAGCGCTGGTAAACCGGAACTTCGGATGTACCTGGTTTGCCTCTTGGATACGTAGGTCGACCTGGCCTTCCCTTGTCGCCCGCTGACTCGGTTTCGGTTTCATCATAGCCTTCTGGATATTCCGGGTTGTCGACAACATTGCCATCTTCGTCGTAATATTTGACTACGCCTCCATGGGGTATTTTTGGTTGCTTGTTATGCGGACGTCCAGGTCGTCTTGGATCTTCTTCAGGGTATCTTGGCTGTGCTGGTCTTTCTTCGGTAGAGTTTTCACCGAAATCATCTGGCTGTCCCGTAGTTTTTGTCTTGTTCGGCCTCGATATCGGATGTTCATCGTCTTCAGGTTCGGTATCATTGGAGCGCTGGTAAACCGGAACTTCGGATGTACCTGGTTTGCCTCTTGGATACGTAGGTCGACCTGGCCTTCCCTTGTCGCCCGCTAACTCGGTTTCGGTTTCATCATAGCCTTCTGGATATTCCGGGTTGTCAACAACATTGCCATCCTCGTCGTAATATTTGACTACGCCTCCATGGGGTGTTTTTGGTTGCTTGTTATGCGGACGTCCAGGTCGTTTTGGATCTTCTTCAGGGTATCTTGGCTGTGCTGGTCTTTCTTCGGCAGAGTTTTTACCGAAATCATCTGGCTGTCCCGTAGTTTTTGTCTTGTTCGGCCTCGATATCGGATGTTCATCGTCTTCAGGTTCGGTATCATTGGAGCGCTGGTAAACCGGAACTTCAGATGTACCTGGTTTGCCTCTTGGATACGTAGGTCGACCTGGCCTTCCCTTGTCGCCCGCTGACTCGGTTTCGGTTTCATCATAGCCTTCTGGATATTCCGGGTTGTCGACAACATTGCCGTCTTCGTCGTAATATTTGACTACGCCTCCATGGGGTGTTTTTGGTTGCTTGTTATGCGGACGTCCAGGTCGTCTTGGATCTTCTTCAGGGTATCTTGGCTGTGCTGGTCTTTCTTCGGTAGAGTTTTCACCGAAATCATCTGGCTGTTCCGTAGTTTTTGACTTATTCGGCCTCGATATCGGATGTTCATCGTCTTCAGGTTCGGTATCATTGGAGCGCTGGTAAACCGGAACTTCGGATGTACCTGGTTTGCCTCTTGGATACGTAGGTCGACCTGGCCTTCCCTTGTCGCCCGCTGACTCGGTTTCGGTTTCATCATAGCCTTCTGGATATTCCGGGTTGTCGACAACATTGCCATCTTCGTCGTAATATTTGACTACGCCTCCATGGGGTGTTTTTGGTTGCTTGTTATGCGGACGTCCAGGTCGTCTTGGATCTTCTTCAGGGTATCTTGGCTGTGCTGGTCTTTCTTCGGTAGAGTTTTCACCGAAATCATCTGGCTGTCCCGTAGTTTTTGTCTTGTTCGGCCTCGATATCGGATGTTCATCGTCTTCAGGTTCGGTATCATTGGAGCGCTGGTAAACCGGAACTTCAGATGTACCTGGTTTGCCTCTTGGATACGTAGGTCGACCTGGCCTTCCCTTGTCGCCCGCTGACTCGGTTTCGGTTTCATCATAGCCTTCTGGATATTCCGGGTTGTCGACAACATTGCCGTCTTCGTCGTAATATTTGACTACGCCTCCATGGGGTGTTTTTGGTTGCTTGTTATGCGGACGTCCAGGTCGTCTTGGATCTTCTTCAGGGTATCTTGGCTGTGCTGGTCTTTCTTCGGTAGAGTTTTCACCGAAATCATCTGGCTGTTCCGTAGTTTTTGACTTATTCGGCCTCGATATCGGATGTTCATCGTCTTCAGGTTCGGTATCATTGGAGCGCTGGTAAACCGGAACTTCGGATGTACCTGGTTTGCCTCTTGGATACGTAGGTCGACCTGGCCTTCCCTTGTCGCCCGCTGACTCGGTTTCGGTTTCATCATAGCCTTCTGGATATTCCGGGTTGTCGACAACATTGCCATCTTCGTCGTAATATTTGACTACGCCTCCATGGGGTGTTTTTGGTTGCTTGTTATGCGGACGTCCAGGTCGTCTTGGATCTTCTTCAGGGTATCTTGGCTGTGCTGGTCTTTCTTCGGTAGAGTTTTCACCGAAATCATCTGGCTGTCCCGTAGTTTTTGTCTTGTTCGGCCTCGATATCGGATGTTCATCGTCTTCAGGTTCGGTATCATTGGAGCGCTGGTAAACCGGAACTTCAGATGTACCTGGTTTGCCTCTTGGATACGTAGGTCGACCTGGCCTTCCCTTGTCGCCCGCTGACTCGGTTTCGGTTTCATCATAGCCTTCTGGATATTCCGGGTTGTCGACAACATTGCCGTCTTCGTCGTAATATTTGACTACGCCTCCATGGGGTGTTTTTGGTTGCTTGTTATGCGGACGTCCAGGTCGTCTTGGATCTTCTTCAGGGTATCTTGGCTGTGCTGGTCTTTCTTCGGCAGAGTTTTCACCGAAATCATCTGGCTGTCCCGTAGTTTTTGGCTTGTTCGGCCTCGATATCGGATGTTCATCGTCTTCAGGTTCGGTATCACCGAAGCGCTGGTAAACCGGAACTTCGGATGTACCTGGTTTGCCTCTTGGATACGTAGGTCGACCTGGCCTTCCCTTGTCGCCCGCTGACTCGGTTTCGGTTTCATCATAGCCTTCTGGATATTCCGGGTTGTCGACAACATTGCCGTCTTCGTCGTAATATTTGACTACGCCTCCATGGGGTGTTTTTGGTTGCTTGTTATGCGGACGTCCAGGTCGTCTTGGATCTTCTTCAGGGTATCTTGGCTGTGCTGGTCTTTCTTCGGCAGAGTTTTCACCGAAATCATCTGGCTGTCCCGTAGTTTTTGGCTTGTTCGGCCTCGATATCGGATGTTCATCGTCTTCAGGTTCGGTATCACCGAAGCGCTGGTAAACCGGAACTTCGGATGTACCTGGTTTGCCTCTTGGATACGTAGGTCGACCTGGCCTTCCCTTGTCGCCCGCTGACTCGGTTTCGGTTTCATCATAGCCTTCTGGATATTCCGGGTTGTCGACAACATTGCCGTCTTCGTCGTAATATTTGACTACGCCTCCATGGGGTGTTTTTGGTTGCTTGTTATGCGGACGTCCAGGTCGTCTTGGATCTTCTTCAGGGTATCTTGGCTGTGCTGGTCTTTCTTCGGTAGAGTTTTCATCGAAATCATCTGGCTGTCCCGTAGTATTTGGCTTGTTTCCTGCTCGATACGCAGGTCGTCCTGGCCCTTCGTTGTTGCTCTTGGGCTCGGCCTTGGTTTCATCAAAGCTTTCTGGTTGATCAGGAGTAGCAATAATTTTTCCCGAGTCATCTACGTACGTGACTACGATGCGGTATGGTTTGCCACCAGGTCGTTCCTCTGGTCGATCAGGGCTCTCGATAATGTAACCGTCGTAATCAACATACGTGATGAAGAAATGATAGGACTTTCTATTTTGTTTTCCATTCGGACTTCCTGACGGTCTTTCACCTCCGATTGGGTTTCCAGGTTGATGGGATACAGTATGCGGTTTACCCGCAGTTCCACTAGGACCGCCCGAGTGAACGAGGCTGTCGAAGACGTTGCCGTCCTCATCTACGTATTCGACTACAATGCGGTAGATCCCTGGTCTTCTCTTACGGTCTAAAAGTTTTCCTGGACTTTCTTGTTGTACCGGGCTTTTATTGGAGATTTCCGGTTGCAAAGGGCTATCGAAAACATTGCCATCTTCATCGACGAACTTGTATATAATGTAATAGGTTTTATTACCAATTTTTATTGGTTGTTCAGGACTTCCCATTGAATTTTCCATTTGCCCAGGATATCTGATGGAACCTTTGAGTGGACTAGGACCTGTGAAGACGTTTCCATCCTCATCAAAATACGTGATTATGATACGATAATGTTTACCCCGTGGTCCCTTTTTAGAACCTCCAGCTTGGCCCGGGTGATTATTCGAAATTTCTGGCTCACCAGGGTTCTCGACAACTTTGTAATTTTCATGTACATACGTAACTATAACGTAATAGGGTATTTTTCTATTAGGTGTACTCCCACCTTCATTGAGTGCTTCTAGTTGCACAGGATCTTCGATAACGTTGCCGTCCATATCATAATATATGGTTACGATACGATGGGGCTTCCTACCATGTTTTCTACTCCATTGTCCTGGATGTCGCATCGCTCCTCCGTTAAATCTTTCTGGTAGCTCAGGGTTTTCTATGATGTTGCCGTTCGCGTCGTAATATTTCCTCACAATACGAAAACGTTTTCTGCCAGCTGCTCTTCCACCCGTATATCCCGATCGTCGCATTTCTTTTTCAGAATTTCCCGGTTGTCTTGATTTTCCAGAATTATGCTTCGGGTCTGCAATAACATTGCCGTACTGATCATAATATGTGATTGTTATACGACTTCGCTTTTCACCCGGTCTTTCACGTGAATGTCCGAATTGTTTTGATCCTGTTTGCAGACTTTCCGGTTGCCCTGCTTCTCTTGTTACACTTCCTGGATATGCTTGGTACTCTACTGGATTTCTCGGCCGACCTTGTTGCTCTTCAGATCCTACTACTTGATTAGTGCTTTCCACAACATTACCGTTTTCATCGATATATTGAACAATGCGCTGATGCTGATGACCATGTTTTCCTGGATGATTCGCTCTTTCATCAAAGCCTTGCCATTGTCGCGTGCGTCCATATGGACCTCCAGATCGATTAGGAATCTTGACACGATTGCCATATTCGTCCATGTAATATTCATTCTCGTTTTGATAATGCGGTCGATTTTGACCCTCTGACTGTTCCGCATTTTCATAATCAGACACTCGGCGATTTGGATCACCTTCAGCTCCATGCTGATTATAATGTTTATACGAAGTTCTTGTCTGAGCCGGAGTTCCTCGACCCCAATCGGAGCTGCTTGAGTCATCGGAACTTCCAACAACGTTCCCATACTTATCAACGTGTTGAACGAAGCGACTTCGATTACGACTCTGATTTGATGTCTGTTTTGAAGCCGCTTCGCGGCCATTATTATCACCATATTGCTCATCCCAGTTACTTGGGTAAGACACTGGCGGTACCCGTCTCCTTGAAGTTTCGGTACCGTCCTCTTGATAGAAGCGACGATTTTCTCTCCTAACCTGATCAACTGGAGTTCCAAAGGATTTATCGTTACCTTCATTATATACACGTCTTCCAAATGGGACAGCATAAGTTAGACAGGCCACCGTCAACAATGCTAATAGAATCTGCAAAAAAGTTCCTAAAATAAAAACTCTCAGCTACTTGATATTAAATTCTGAACAAATGATGTTATGTTTCGTTTAATGTGAAATTTTAACATTTCATCACTTCAAGGTACGATAATATTTGGCCTGGAGTCCGTGGGGCGGTCGTAAAAAGACAGATGATCAGATCTTTTTCAAGGTTAATTTTCATTCTAACAACACAAAAAAATCCGGCAGAGAACCTTATTAATAATTATAGGATCATAGAGAAAATTTTACGTACCATTGACTTGACCATTTTGAGCTAACTAAAATCCTGCCTTGATAGGCGGTAAAGCTAAGCGAACTATTTGAAACTGACGATTATAACAGCGTCCCTCTGGACTTTATAAATCTCCAACAGGGATCAAGAGTCGCCAAAATTATCTATGACCCCCGTATCGTGACATGTATCACAATCACATTTACTTAAAGTTAAATAATCTGGAGACCGGCTATTAAACAAAATAAACGAATAAAAAAAACAAAAACAAATGTCGACCTAATATGTGGACCATCAATACAACACTCGAAATACTGGGTTGCAGCTATTATCGGTCTTTAATATTCAGATAATGGAGCTAAAAATGAATTAAACATCCGAACGTAATTCGAATCATCTTATGATCAAGTGACACCCGCGATAGGGAGGATGGTTGATTGAATATCCAGCAATCGAAATTAACAAGATGGTAAAAAAGAAATTTCGAGAATGCACACTTCATTGCGTTACTAGTGGAAATGGAAGAGATGGAACTTATTTGTACATGATTTTGTATGTAACGTCGAGATTATGAAATAGCATCGGCTATTATTTTTTTTACTGAAAATAAAAGCTTAATTGATTTTTTTATCTTCATCATTTTTCCGGACCATACTGCTCAGGTACCCGTGTACGTGTTGCGTTAGATATGGATTGGATCTTACTCATCAATAATGGGGGAAAAATGGAGACTGGTCGATCGCGAATACACACCACCCCTGTGATTTCCGAATATTTCATACTTTAATGCGCCTTGATCAATCACGAACAAAGATTGATTTTTCATGGATTTCCGGTATCATGAAAATGGCGGCCAAATGTCTCATCCCTCACTAGAGGATCCCCATTCGGGTTCGAGCCCAGTTCCGGCAGCAGCACTGCATTGAATTTAAATCTACTGGAAACAACAGCAGTCGCAGCTGCACCGGTAAAGACGCAAGATCAAAAATATTTACTACACCGTTAGTTAATTCGTTGAGAGTAGATATTCTCATGTATCCTGGATATCCTATGGTCGTGTATCCTTTTGATACATGACCTCTTAAAAGTCTATCAATTCTCGAAAAACTGCTGTTTTCAAATAGCTGTCATTTTTGTCTATCGATTCGAAATTGCGGTTCGATTGAAGACTGGTAGCCAAGCCGTGGAACAAATAAATATTTTTTGTCAAAAATAGATAAAGGGAGAAAATGGTGTTTTACTCGAGTTTCTAAGTTGAAGAGATAAAAAATCGTGAAAATTACTAGAACATTGACTTTTTAAAAATTTCGAATAATTCTACAGCCGCCGCATTTTATCGGATTGAGCTCAAATTTGAAGGATCATGTTTTGGCTTCATCTACTTTCGAATAAAAATTCGGCAGCCAAATCGTTGACCCAAGTGCGCACGATTTTGGCGAAAAGTAACAGATCTGCTCATAAATAACCTAATGGCTCGATGCATCTTTGGATAACGACTGTTCGTTCATAAAATTGTGAAACATTATACAGCCTACAAAAGAAAACAATTTGAAAAAAGATGACGATGTAAATTCTGAAATATTAGTTGTTCTCTTCATTTGAAGAAGAAAGACCTTGAAATTGGGTTTTAAACTTGCGGTGCCGCGATTACGAGCAGCCTACTCATCTCTGCGAGCAGCATAAGCATTGCCGAATTGCACCAATCGTTCGCCTTCGTTCGGCAGTCACACGATAGGCGCACACAGCCTTAACACCCCCACACTTTCATCCGCTCACAATACGTGTGAAACGTCAGTCTCGTCTGGAAAAAAAAAACTAGTAACGCCGTCTGATTGTCAGCTGCCGAAGCTCGAATTTCCCCCCGTAACTCACAATCAACAGCTATACCCCTCGCTATCCGCTTCTCCTCTGTACAATTATCTACTCTCATATATTATGTACCATTTATCTACTCTCAACCGTCTGAAAATTTGAAAAATTGACTGATGGCGGACAACAGCATGCAATTATCCACGCATGAATGTGTTCTGTTTTTTAGCTTCACTATCCCCAACAAATTAATACTTGTTTCTCGCGTCATTGTCAATTTTTGTATAAAAAAAATAGGGCAGTTTTTTCATCTAACAAACATCATTCACCGTCGTAAGTGACCGAAATTCATGAGAAGTTTATAGAATCATATAAGCCTTACGCAAAATTACGAGTTGATGTGGTAGTTAAAATAAGCCCAAAAACAAGAAAAAATACTATACACAGTTAATACTTACAATGAATTTTGCCATTTTCGTAGATTTGAGAATCAAAGTGGTCTTTTTGACTAAAAGACGACTAAACGAATGGGTAACAACCAACGGGATTTTACAGTAACTTTCTGAGGGTCGAATGTTGCCGGAATCGTCTTCAAACTTCATGTAATATATCTTGACAACTACTGCAGTGTTATGCAAAACATAACTAAAAAAAACGTGGTAATCAGTTCCGAGAAAACTAATCTTCAGCATTCTACGCCATCAAATCAAGTTGTTGCAAAATAGCCTCGATCAGTGCAAGATGAAAAAGAACAAATTAAAAAGAAGGACAGAAGTGCCGCTGTCCACATGAAGAAAATGAGCCGTAAAACACAGTGTTCTCCTCGGTATTCTCATCGTCTCACAAATCAATTCAATTAAATTGCCATGTTAGATATGACATCAAATATAATTGAAATCTCCGATGAGCAATAAGTTATTTTCCTCATGATACAGCGCTACACCTAGCCGAGATAAGTTTTTTGAATTCGGTCCACGATTCTCAATTTTGAAATAGATTTTTAATCACCGACCCTGAAAACCCACATTCACCAACTGACATATTAATAATGCGATTTCTTGCGATTTCGATTCGCCATTTTAAATTATTTTCAACAGAACTATAATTTGGAAAAGATCGGAAGGTGACAATTCTTCATGCCCATCACTAATAAATAAAAAATCCGGTTCGTGAAGGCTATTGCAGATCGATATTTTCTAAAAAAAGCTGCGTTATGGATGATTTGAGATCCGAAATCGTAGTGTATCAATGAAATTGGAAAAATTTTCATATTCGACCGTCAAAAAACCAATACTTTTCTTATCTCATCAAAGATTATGAAAAGTAGTAAAGCGAATTGCACGGATGTAATACGTGTTGTAGCCAATTAGGCGCAAGCGCATATCTTGAATCTGGCTTTTTAACGCAAAGTCCATGTTCGAAAGGCCTTATTCCGTTTACTGGTCAGAAAATGAGGTTGGTGAAGATTCAAGATAAGAATACCCAGATCAAAAAAATTGCTGAGCTATCACGGCAGATCAAAAATAAGGTCATCTATCAAGATCAGTTGATCCTTATACAGAATAAAGAAGGTAAGTTTGCGATGGATAGTTTCAAAATTATTGCACTATGACGTAAAAAAATCCACACTGTTTCCGAACGGCCTAAATTGCGCGCAATCTAGCAAAAATGTGACTTACGAAAAAAGTTATTTCGCTCACACTAATATATCATTGATGATCCCACGCATAAAGGGGTACCGCATAGAAATTGACCCCTTTTCTCACAGTAACCATTTCATTTATGAATTTTAGAAATTGAAATTTTGGAAAACTGTGGATGTATTCTTCTACGAATGATTGATTTACCTTGATGACGGATATTTTGGAGTTATTTGACATAGTTTTTTTTTTAAAAAAGCATCGATATTTAAGGGTTGAACTTTTTTCGCATCGAGATATTCATATGTCATTTAATAAATTGTTCAACTTCAGAGATGTAACAGGTTGTAGTCTGGAACCTTTCGGATATGAAAATAACTCTTGTACTTTTTGAAAAAAATTATCTGATGCGCTACTAGCAGCCACCCTTGTGTCGACAAATTTTTGATGTGGCTAAACGTGTGATCTCGTCTGCAGAAAATAAAGCAGTATCAACCGAGGACTCAACAGTATGATATGTTATGATAGATGATAAATCGGTAAAAATAATTTTTTATTTTAATTTATCTATTTTTGATCTCTGAGTTCCCATATCGAATTGCAACCCCGTAACTTGAGAATTCCCACATATCACTATCAAAATGAGCTTCTGAAATTTCCGAGTTCTATTTTATTGCATTCTGAAATTGCAACTTCAAATTCAAAATCAGCGACCCTACAGGTAACGAATTTCAGGCAACCAAGATGAGTTTCTAAGATTTTCGAATTCCGTTTTCGATCAGTTATTTTAAATTTTCGAATTTTGACTCCGAATTACAAATCAGCGACCCATAAAACTTTATCGAACACTTTGATCTTTCCAAATTCTACCCCATGAAACTAATGACAGTCAATTCTGCGCGCCTTCTAGGCCGTTTAGAAACAATGTACGATCGCGCGTTGTAAGTAGCCCATTTTATCGAATTATCTCCAACCTGACCTAACCACCAGGCCTGTATTTTCGATAATTATTGTCTAGGCGTACGAAACAAGAACAAAAAAATTGAACAGTCCAGCAAACAGTTGTTATATTCATTCGTTTCGGCCAAAAGTATGGTTTGTATTATACTTTGCTATGCAATACTGTTTGTATCAACAGTAAGCAAACAAGTTTCAATTTCAAACCGATTTTTCATTCTTCTTTGTCATGGCATAAAGCAGATAGAAATCCAAAAAAGAGTCTTGAATTTAGCAACTATCGGTTAAAACAAATGGTCCGATAACGCAGATTATTTTCTCTATTATTCAGCCAACCGTCTAACAAAAGTATATACCATTCATTATTCGGCGATCGATTTGTATGAAATTATGGGAAGGTAATTATTTAGTTATTTAAATAATTTTTTTTTATCTTAACGATAAAAACGACAAAAAAAATAAAAAACAAAACGTAATGCACAAGTATGTTGGTTGTATGAGATTATATTTCAAACAATTGAAAAAGTGTTTGGCCATGAAAGATTGTACAATGTTTGACGGGTTGATAAATGATGTTATTCAACAGTGTAATTAATCCAGAAGTCAGTACAGTTTATCAGGTTTCAACGATAATAATAGAGAAAAACTGTATTCAGTCATCCGCCAGACGATGTACGTTTGATTGGAGATTTTTTTTAAATTCATGGAAATCCACCTGCTTGAGCTCGAGCGAGTGCTTCAGCTTGAGCTTGAGCTTGAGCTTGAGCTTTGGCTGCGGCCGAAGCGTCAAGATGACCGCCAATGCTGAGACCAGCATTACCTGCACCAGCCAGACTGAGTAAACCTCCTGCTTTTCCTGCAATAGCAGTAGCAGCTTGTCCGGCGCCCTCGGCTAGGTCCAGGATTGGGCTACCCTGGCTAAGTGCCACCATGGCGACGACGAGAACGAAAGCGAACTGAAAATTTGAACGTTTTGTAAACATACCGCATGGAGTTATCCACGTTAGAATATTATTGTTTTCAATCTGAACCTGTCTAACAAATATGAAACTTGTTTTTTTATTACTGAATGATAAAGAATTGAGAAATTTTTTCAAGTGACCCCAGCGGAGCAAGAATTTGTCACAACAGCTGTATAGCATTTTATGGCATCGAAATTTTAACTCTTCGTTCTAACTGCTTTTTTTAAACCAGTTGGAACACAGAGTCATTGACATACAATCTCATCGATTGGACCAGTAACATATTATTTTATAAGTTTGGTCATTCAAATTTGATACAGCGATTAGAATAAGGAATAAACAGAATAGACTAAAAATTAAACAACACAATACTTACGACGAGCTTTGCCATTTCGAGAGAGTTGCGAAGTTGTTCCTTTGAACTTAGAAGACGTCTGAACGAATAAAGCTCGTAGAAGACTGATGTCTTACCCCAGCATTCCCTGGGATTTTATACTAAGTTTTCGGGGTTCAAATGTCGCCTAGATTATCACCAAATTCCGTACAACTTGATAACTGCTATGTTCAACTAAACGTGAATATGAAACCAAAAAAACAAACAAAACGCTGTATTTAGTTACGAAAACTGTAATCTCTAATATATTGCGTAATCGAATGAAGTTATTTCGAAATTTCTTTTAATTAGAGATTATGTAAAAATTTCTGATATTCTATAAGGGATCTAAAATACTAACGTCATATTCTGCCTAGTACAAGATATGAATATTATCTGTGTAATTTTTTCGAGTTTCGTTAGCAGAAATGACTTTTTCTTTGATGATCAAGAATATGAACAGCTCCATTTCTCAACTATCGGTGAAAAGGAATCAGACCATGGATATAACAATCTACAACCTACCTGATCGGAAAAAAAATAAAAATCACCATAAAAAAAAATCGGTTTTCGAACCCTTTCTTTCATTCAGTAGCACAGAAAATCCGTTGTGAAAAATACACCAAACTGCTGCTGAATTTTATGTCGCATAATATGCCATAATGTTCACTCAATATATTTCTTGAAATTGTGTAAACCATGTGATACTTTGGTTAAATAAAATTACCATAATTTTACCATACTGCAGTTTCCTGTATCCCAAAAAATCAATTGGATTCATTAGAAAAAACACGTAGTTTATTTATTTATTTTGCCCTATTATCTAATTTTAAAATGTATAAAGAGATTACGTAAGCCAAAACGAGGTTCATTATCATTAATTACTCACACGTTCATAGCAACGAATTATATTATAATATAAACGATCCGTATCTTGTACTGTCGTAAAAAAAAAATGCCACTGCTCGTATCACAATTCTTTCAAAACTAAATGAATACAAAAAAGGAACATAATATCTAAAGTAATTTCAATGTTATATTCTTGGAGCCAGACATAACTTGGCGCAGATCAAGGACAAGGCAAATTTTTTTTTTGTTTATCGAGATTAGGATCTAATTACAGCAAACATCTATACAGGGCGATTTATTTCAATCGATGAGGCCCGATTTTTCATCAATTGAAATGAATCGCCCTATATAATAATACTGACAATGAGGCGAACGATGCAATGTGGAGTGCTGAAGAACGCGCAAAGATTGATAACGAAATTGAAACGCCAAAGGAAAAAAAGCAATTTCGGAAAATATAGAAGACAATTAATTGGCCAATGCTCATCTAGGAGAGGGCGGAAAAAAAATTTCGGGTTTAACGATTTGGTTGGAAAAAAAATATTTTATAAATTATATAATAATAAATAAAAAAATCACTAATAATAATGATAATAATAATAATAATAATAATAATAATAATAATAATAATAATAATAATAATAATAATAATAATAATAATAATAATAATAATAATAATAATAATAATAATAATAATAATAATAATAATAATAATAATAATAATAATAATAATAACAACAACAATATCATTAACTTCATGGATCATCAGTTTTTGTTTATTCCGTAACTTTGCAGTCCATTACTAACTCTTCTGTTTGTTTATTTTTTTTTTTTTACTCTTACTTCAATCATATTTAGGTATAATATATTTCTTAGCACACGCGTAATTTTGAAAAAATTCATATGGAAAATTTAAAAATGCTCGTATTATTGGCGTGCCAATATCAAGATATGAAAAAAAAAACCAATTGACCGTTGTGGAGAGAACAGGAAAAAAATAAAAATAAAATGACAAAAGGAAGAAAAGAATAGAGCAGAATCCTAAAATCCCATTATAGAACCAAAAATAACATCAGACGATATTCAATCTCATGTTAAATAGACTTTATTTACAAAACGCGTGGCAATAGCGCTCTAGGAGGGAGAAGGTAAGGGAGACAAAACTAATTCTAATATTGTGGGACTCCGTAACTTGTGGCAGGTGGTCCGTAATAAGGCACAGGAACTCCGTAGCTTGTTACAGGTGGTGGAGGTGGTAAGTAAGATTGAATCGGTGGGTTGACCTGATAAGTTTGAATGTTGATATTTGGCTTTCCAGGCTGAGGTATCAATGCTGAAAGTCCTCCTACGTTGCCAAGGAGACCGCCAAGGTCAAGTTTTTGGTTATTTTCTTGCGCTGCCGTTATTCCTCCGAGTACCAAATTGCCGAGAGAGCCAAGAGGGTTGGCATTGTTTCCGCCACCGAGGAGAAGAGGTGAGGCTGCTCCGATGAGTCCAGTAACTCCATCGAGAATTGGATTTCCAGATTCTTTTTTCAAGATTGGTAATTCTACTTTTTTAAGAAGTCCTCCACCAACGGCGGCACCTTTTCCGATCACTGCACCCGCAGCTAATTTCTTAGCTACGAACGGCGCTAATTTGACCGCTGCCAAGGTCTTGACGAAGGCGAGTTTACCGGCTTTAATTGCTGCGAGTTTTGCCAATTTCGCGGCTGCTATACCCCCCAAAACTTTCAACTTTGCCGCTTTAATCCCGCCGACTATTCCCAATTTTGCTTTTCCAATTGCCTTAAAACCACCAAGAATTGCATCCTTTTTCAAAGCTGCTCCGGCCTTGAATTTCAGTGCTGCTGCTTTTACATCAGCTAAAAAACCGACTTTAACTGCTGCAGCTTTCTTCAGAAGAAGTTTCTTCACGAACAGACCTTCCGATGCCCCAACGAGTATCACCACCTGAAAAAAAAAAGTCGTCAATCAAATTCATAATCGTTCAGATCACAATTTTTAATAGGCGACACGAGGCTCACTTGATGAAAATTTATTTACTACTCATAAAAATGAATTCCGGAAGATGAATAAAAAAAATACCAATAATAATAATTGATCAGGTGATAATTATGAGGAGAACTTTAATTCCTGTGTTGTGGAATTTTTGAAACCGTTATTATTACACAACGAAATATCGAAGCACTCGTTAAATAGAAGAATAGAAAATGATTCTAAAAGCAAAAACCAAAAGTATACGAATCATAGGAATGAAAAAATGATTGAACCAAAAAAAAAACTATGGAACTCACCACAAGTAGGAATGCCCTGAACGCGTGCATGTTGACGAATTCAAAATGTTCCTCGAAAGTAAACGACTCCCGAATGATGTTAAAAGATGCAGTTTTCCACTTTATATATGCTCACCAGGATACCCCTACGAAGTTACTTTCCCGGCGTTTTCTAACCTTCAGGCGTTTATTATTTCTCGGCGTTATATTGAGAGGTATTCGCAAAATTCGTGAAAATTCAAAAGCCCACAAATAATCACATCATATAGTCACGCATGTCACAAACAGGGTGGCAAAATTTCACTGACACTTTCACTGTTCTACTAGGTTTAATTCTTACGATCATTATGATTATTGTTGTTATTATTATTATTATAACGATTCGTTTCGAATTCCTGCAACATGCGAAATATTTTATACCTCACAATGTAACCCCGCATATGATTTACCGCAATGCTAAAACAATTAATTCATAAAATCGATTCGAAAAATCTTTAATCTCATGTATATTATAATCGTCTTGGAGCGAGAAAAAAATAATCAATTGAAGATATACACATAAAAATTATCAAGACGAAAGACTGTTTAATTATAAATGTACAGGTAATACTTATGAAAAAAGAAAAAGTGATGTAGGTATGTTTTCTTATTTAATACGTATTTCGTTGTATTTGTGGTTTCTTTGCTTTTTGTTTTATCTGTCCATCCATCCTTTCCCATGTGCTGGCGTATGTCTTGGGCTCTCCCGAAGCGCGGGTTTGTAGAATGAAAAGTTCACACAATCTTCCTTACCCTGAATGAAATTGTTTTTCAAGAAACAATAAAAAAACAAAAAAAAATTGACGAAGAGATTGTGCTTTAACGACTTTGATTCTTAGCGATAACGTAATTACGATAAAATGATTTATAAAATAATACCTCGAAAGCAAAGTTCGCCTTCTTTCCAATATCTTTATCCGCTAGTCGGGCCATATTTTTACAATATGAATTGTAAGAAAGCCATTGGCTGTCATTACTGTCGTTTTTTGGTTCGATGTACTGCACAGTTTTCCCTACAGCGGATTCTGGATGAAAAAGAATAAAACAGAGAAAAAAACAATCGCGACTTTATGGGGCAGCGCAACATTTTCGAGCACAAATCCACTAACTCTCTTTTTTGTTATCTGAAAAATCGGAATGATTGTTGATTTTCTCATCACTTCTGATAGCCGCTGAAGGTTGTTGATAATTTCTAGTTTCTTGCTCTTCTGCGCATTGTCCACGGTTTTTTACCAATCTTCTGTAACCCTCAGAACCAGTTGATTTTCCACAGTAAAGATCGTCAAAGATTAGAGCAGCTGAAGTAATAATGGAAACTCCGGCGAGCACGAGCCACATCGTCAATTCCAGACCAACCTGATCGGACGACGTTTGAGGTAGAAAATAATTGAAAAAAATTTTTTTTCTTCATAACAGCCATATTGCTTTTTGATGGGCTATCGAGCAGTGTTTCGTAAGTACATATGATGACACATTGGGCGTCTGTTTTTCGTTCCTTTTTTCTTATTCACTGATCAAATATTTTTATTTATAATTTTTTTTTTCGACCTACCTCAAATATGACTCGCAGCATGACCATTAAATGATCGTTTTCATAAATGCGACGACAAGTTGTAAATGGTAATAATATTACCATTAGAATAAAATCCAGAACATTTATTATCATTTCTCCAAAAAAATTCGTCGAATTATCGTTGATCGAATCGACCGAACTGAAATAAAATTTTGTTAACAAAAATATTTTCACGTACGTTTCGTTCACTATTTTTAGTTTTTGTAATAATATCTTTGTATGTATATGTGTGTGTACGAATACTTGTCTTGGAGCGTAGACAATTCTTCGGAAAAACCTAAATTATATTCCGGATTACTCATATCGCCGATAATTTCACCGTGACCGATAAAATTAGGATGAAAATCCGGCATCGTGTAATTTTAAAACACCTATTTCGATTTCACGGTCTACATCAGCTGATATTTTCAGGTTATTTATAGATGCACGCGTTAATAACCTAATTAGTCGTCGATTACCGACCTCAAAATTCATGAGCACACCTCAGATACATATAACCGTTGAATTCACGGGACAATTACTGAAATTTTAAAATTCGATTTTTCTTTTTTTGTTGTCTCAAACGGATACCGAAGAGATAAATTTTTATTTATTTTAACGAGTCAATTCTGACACAATAACATACATACAATTTTTTTTCGGTATTTATTAATAACGCTCTGGAGCTGAAATTGTCAACAAAATACGATCGCGAATTTACCAGCAAATGAATATAGGTATACGTATAGTACGAATGTACAGCAATGTACCTGGTGAAAAATCGAAACTTACAAAAAAAAATGTATTTCAAATTTTGTATTATTAATTAGTCGATGTGAAAACCGTTAAACTTTATTATTAATTACAGAGATATGTATGTACTTATACATTGTAAATATTCTAAAACTAAATTTTTATTTATGTACTTTTTCTGACCTAAACAGAAATGTACTTAATTTTTGGTAAGAATAAACTTTTAAAATCGTATCATATGTAATATAAGGTATAAAATTCCCATAATTTTTGTTTTTAATTTATTTTTTTTCTTTCGATGTTTTTTTTTCCCCCTTCTTTTAATAATCTTCAGACGCGCTTTATATTATCGCATTTTTTACAAACTCTGACCAAAAACGCGCGAGGGGTCAAAAGTTTGGAAGATCGAATTATTTATGTAAATCAAAAGGCGCATGTCATAATAACTTACAAGAATTCATCATAATTATGAAAATATAATATTATCTCACGGGTATATCATATGTGATTAATTTTGGTTTATCCGGGCAGTCGCTTATCTATTTTCGTGTGCGTTTCATCATCTTTTATTTATAATTATAGGTTATCACAACTGCACTTGTCTTACTAATTTGCTCTGTAAAATTATATAAAAATAAAAACAACTTGAGCATAAATCGAATTATTCCTTAATTTTTACGTTTTTTTTCCCTCTTGTTTCTCAGGAGCTGATAAAAATTATCTGGTGGTAAATGCCACAATCCGATTCTCAATCCATCTTACATTTCAATAGTTTTCTCGACCTGCAGCAACCGCGCATCTGCTCTGCACCTTTAGTCGCAATATTATTCGTAACTGAAATTAATAATAATATTTACGTGATCTATTGTAGCCGGTGGATTTTTTTCTGTTAATGTTAGGGCCGTACTGATACGCCCCATAGATCGGATTTTCTCTTGGTTTTGATCTGTACCTATCAGCGATTTGTTGTCTGTAGACAAAAAGTGGTCTGAACACCTTCGCTTCCTGACGCTCAAGGTCATATAGATCATTTTTAATACTTCCATCGATCGATCTGGATCCACGAACTTTTGGCCTTAGATGAGCTACTTTATTTTCATCAGTATTACGAGAAATCATTTCGACGGAACCGCCGTTTTCTGAACTTGCACTACTTCTGACCACTCCGTAGGCCTGAATTCCAGACTGATCTCCATTAGGATTATTTTTATCAGCTGCAGATCCTGACTCAGAGGAGGTAACGGAAATTCTTTCGATTTCTCCGCTACTTCGAAGGAATTTTTTCGGCAGTCCGTATGCTTGAATACCCGGCTCTCTCGTACTGGTCTGCACTTGAACTTCTGGAAGATGCGCGAATCTCCTGTGCGTTGTTTTCACTTTAGAATCAATCAATTCCCGTTCGATGACAGGATTATCACCGAAATTTAGGTCCAACCATGACTTTGGTAGCCCGTAAGCTTGGAGCGAAGGTTCTCGTAATTTCCCTTTTACACCACCGGCGATCGATGAACTTTTTGTATTTGTAAAACGATCAACATTTTCCGATTTCCCGCCACTGCACATCGCAACACCGGCGAACGTCAAAATCAGTAAATATCGCGCCTGAAAAATCGGATATAAAATTAATCAGTATATGTTTAAAATTTTCGACATCGTGATCACGGGTATTTTTGATTGATATACGTAATATATAAATAAATAAATAGATAAATAATATTCGTCACCATTTCTACGGTCGATCTTATCTCGTGATGATCGTTTTGTACCTAATGAAGTTAATTAAATTATAAATCACGTCCGAGTTAGTTATTAACAGTACAACAGCACCTTACTGTCTGAATGTATCTGCGAGTACGAACAATGCTTATATATATTCCCAAGGCAATCTAAAGACTAGTATTAAAAGAGCACGTTTAAACCAGTTTGCAGATTCCACCGTAACGGGTGATGAAGTTCGTTCCACGTATGTCCCCTTTACGATTCCTGATTGGTTTAAGCTATATTTAATAAACGTAAGATCTGAGCTGTACTGCAGCAGCAAAAGGGGAAACCGCGAACCTACGAACATATAGTAAACGTAAATTTTGATTGTGAGCTCACCGTGATTCATTGCGTATTATGTTTTATAAGTAGTATAATGATCTTCCGTTCTTCGAAAGAGAAAACTTTTTATATTATTACAATCGGCGTCATTCTGTCTGCAATGTTAATTCACTCGTTATAAATAAGACAACTACAAAACGATTAAACGTTACGTGAACTCGTGTTCCCATAATGAAACACGCATTAATTACATTCTAATGTAAACATAAGTGTGATTATACGATCAAACCAAAAAAAAAAAGATTACTCGAAATTTGCTTTCAAATGCCAACCTATAGATGTAATTCATAATCCAATGCATCGGACTGAGTATTGTTGTTCGAAAGATTCATATTCAAATACGTCTTCCTATATTAAAAGTTAAGACGACTCGAACACGAACGTTTATTTTTTTCTTTTTCTCTTTCTTTTTTTTCTATGTCCTATTGGCAATAATTTGGAGAAAGCATTTCTCACGAAATATCTTTCATGCGCTAAGTAGCAATAATGAGGCACATACCGAGGGGGAGGGGGAAGATTATGCGTATACATATACTTCTTTTCCTACAGTGTTAATCATGGGTGCTAATTGTTTATTCCTGGATTATCAATCCGTTGTACTGGGTAACAAAAAAAAAATTTTCAACAATGAATGACTAACTACGCGTGCAGACAGCTCACAATTCTAAGCTTTCATTAACACGGGTTTGCTAACGTTCGATATGCGAGAACAAAAAAAAAGCGAAAATGGAAAAAAACATTGAACCTGTTGCTACCATTCTTGGTAGAAATAATAGAAAAAAAAAAGAAAAAAACACTCGATGAAAAAATAATCCTGACAAAGGCTCCTCGCAGGTTGCAGTTTATTTTCACTGGAAGTTCCCATGTTCTATGTGCATGCTTAATCACTGATCTGCACTTCGTGATTTATCTATAAGTATGTAGTATAATAATTGGTTGTTTGAAAACGTTGGAAGTTAGAAAAAGAAAAAAAAAGTGAGGAAAAAAGGAACAGTTATTTTCCGCTTCTCAACGACGCGTCGGTCGTACATCTGTAATGTAAACGTTTGGCATTTGCGAATACATTCAAAATATATTTGAATAATAATCTATTGGCGGATCTCGTCTAAAAGGTTCTTTCATAAATAATTTAACAATGAAATGAGATAAACATTTGTATTTCAGTTTGTGTAGAATATTATAACACGATAAATGATATAAATGTATAACAATATTTTCTGCAATTAACAAATTATCACCGCAGCAGTAAACGGTTCCGTTTCTTTCCCCTCCATTCTATTGTATGTGTAAATCAAAGTTCTTCGCATTTAATTCTTTCTCTTAGAACCATTTGATTACAGTAATTTGTTGATATTCCATGAGAGAGCAAAATCGCGCGAAACTATTATCCTCGTCACTTCCTCATATCACATAAACAATAACCATTGAT
Source organism: Athalia circularis (assembly GCA_963978495.1). Classification (NCBI taxonomy): domain Eukaryota; kingdom Metazoa; phylum Arthropoda; class Insecta; order Hymenoptera; family Athaliidae; genus Athalia; species Athalia circularis. Next base: position 24,433,953 of record OZ021702.1, read on the forward strand.
TACGTATGCATATGATCTGTTTCATCTAAACATACATATAGCATGTATATTTCACTCTTCATTATTCTCCGTACTACTAAAAGACGCACATTGCATCGAATCGCGAACGTTTAGTGGTGATTTTCTATTATTCACTCGCGCTCTTTTTTTTTCTCGTTTTTATAATCCCACAATATTATTAATTTTACGAGGTAACTTCTGATCTGAAAAATTTTAGTACTAGTATTAACGATCCGTCAAACTTCTAAACCATAAGGAAAATCATTTGCGCCTAATATTTTTTTCTCTGTATAATAAATCAAAAGATTGAGTACAGAATTTTGGGGAATGTCTGAATTTATTTGTTTGATTTAATTAGATTTTTAGCTTTTAGAAAATTGCTGGTAATTCATTGGGAAGTGTTGAAAAAACAACGATCAAAAAATTAAGGGAAAAAAATTGTTTGATTCGCAGAACCTCGTCGACTTGACATGAAATAGCCCAGATATTGCGAAATCACTAGCCGATCTTCGGCTAACTGTGCCACCTCGTGAATTAATTTCTGATTGTTTGTTATTTGTTTTTGTTTTTTTCCTAGGAATCGCAATTATTCGTGGCTGATGTATTAACCACATGGAATTTCCGCTACCTAAATTTGGTTAAAGGAAAGAACTCAATCCGTGAATAATTTTTCTGGCCTATGAAGACCGTGATATTGAAAGCTATGTGCAATTCGAATTCTTGAAGTTTACGATTAGTTTTGTGGCACATCAAGGGATAGCTGGAAAATTTTTATAGTATTCTGCCAATATCGCAATAACTCGATTATTTTCACTATCAATATTTGTACTTTCCTGTTACCCTGGAAGTGCTTTGAAAATGTTGGAAATTATGTAATAATGTGTAATTAGTTTGAGAACGAATATTTTCGAATGGAAACATGATTACGTGTGTATGTATGTGTGTGTAGGGGGGGAGGGGAGGGAGGTATAACAGAAAAGACCCCAAATATTGAAATTTATTTGATTATGCCGATATTATTTAGGCAACCTATAATTTTCACCTGTTTTTTCATGCACCTCTTGGCCTCGTTATAAGTTGTTGCGAAAGTAAGCAAAGTATGTTAGCGGTTATAGATGAAATTCTGAGAATATTTACATCTGCATATCACTCGACAACGGTAAGTGTTTTTCTGCTTATTGGATTAGGAGGATAATGACTCAGAAGGTGGTGTACGATGATTTGCATATATTATGATGATACATACTAACATAGCCACATATATACAATATTTTTTCATCTCTGTAACGTACAATAAATAATAATCAATATTTAATCTAAACATGACGCCACTCTATGTGAATGATTAATTGCAAAAAAACAAATAAAAATAAAAAAAGAAACGAATAATTCGACAAGCCTAGTTCTATAATCTAAGTTGATAAGCAGTCTTTGAAATTATTTTTTGAAAAATATGAATTCCACATGAGAAAATTAAGAGCTTTTGTTTACATCATTTCTCCGCATGCATGCAGTCTTAATTGGTACGCGTTATACAGACTTTAAAATTTACAGTCTTTAATCTAATCTCCCGAATAAAAAACTTAATAATCGTCGTAGTATCTCGGTCTTTTGTATGGGTTATAATTATTATTGCGCCCAAAAGAACCACCGGAATAGGGAGGTCTGTATCGTCTATAATTAGTTTTTCGGTAGGCCCTTTCTTCAAGAATTCTTGTTCGTTCGTTCTCCTGCTGACGATACCGAAAAAGGGGCCTGAATATTATATCTTCGGCAGGCACCATGTCATTCTCATTATTCTCGTAGTATAGACTCTCATCAGCAAGCGCGAAAACTGCTACTAAATCTTTCGAAGGCTGCACCTGCAACGCAGCGTTGACATTTTGAAATTCCAGTGCACTCTGATCCTGGAATAAAAAAAAGTAAGTATTGAATCACCGATCCAATTTGCAAAGCATGAAAAGACACTTTTTTTCACTCGCCGAAAATTCCAATTTCATAATTCTTTAATCGATTATTTTTAAAGCTGTTTTGAGATTTTCGCATCTTTAAGACGAGTTATTTTTATTGTATAACAGGAAAGATGGGCATTGATGATAGAATAATAAAACATAAATAGCGAATTTTTGCAAAGCAGAAATTGTTTTTATTCAAATGATTTTTTTTCTACGACGAAACTATCATATTTTTAGTATTTTCACCATATTAATTTCCAACTACTGGCCAACACCATATGTATTGATATATGTATTTTACACTACCATCGATAGCTAACAATATTTATACAACAATTGTAATTAATAAAATAAATGTTTTTTTTTTTCTCGCAAGAACAGCTTATCATTTATATCAAATCATACGAATAATTTCACTTGCTGCGCCTCATTAATTCCTTAATAGTTTACCTCGATTCTAACCGTTGGATGTTCCTCTTTCTCCTTTTTTATTACTTCCACAGGAATCCTGGCCCCATATTCGACGATTTCCTCATCCTGATGCACGTCGGAAATCTTTTCTGTCGAAACCGGTAGCAGGGCGATAATCGATCCATTATGAAAATCTGCAGTTACGTTTTTCGGGTGCAAAACCGCGACTAATGGCGCTGATATTTTATCTCCAATTACACCAGGCAGGCTTATGGTGGGGGGGACTACACCTTCCGGTAGCTTTATATCGCTCTGTTCTATACCAGGTACTTTCCACTTTTTTCCATCAGACGACAACGGGGATATCTGGGGAAGCTCGTGAGTAGGAATTGACTTCGAATCTGAAAGCACTTTCTCATCGACTAAATTTTCCGCCAAATCTTCGGGAAAGTTCTCGAATGCCTGGAATTTCGATTCGGTTCCATAAGATTGTGTATTTTTCATGCTTGATTTTGAATAAGTGCGTTTTGTTTGCCAACTGATCTTCCAACATTTCGAAATATGCAAGATTTGCTTCCTGCAAATGCGTCACATTTCCGAATTTTGAAAGCATCAAAAGAAAAGGTTATCATTATAATAATGAGCATTGAAAGATGGCGAATAAAACGCACTTCTTTAATTATGAATTTCAAAAACTGATCGTCACTTTATCTGGGGTCGTATTGCTGCCCCGTGCATCATCGATAGGGATGACTTCTGCTAATGAAATTTCTTCGACGGCAGTAATATCAGCGTTATCATTTTCAGCTGCGACGGTAGCTGCTTCCGTAATATTTTTCCTGATGTCTTCCAGATGATCAACCGGGGCCGTTAGAATTTGTTCATTCTGAGTTAATATCTGAAGCAATTGTAAAAAATTCGAAATATTTGTAGTATTAAAATAAATTAGCTGAATTGATTTTGCGGATAGTTACCACATCCGGTTCGCTGGCAGGTAAAATGACGGTATTCTTCTTAATCACAAGTCCAGAAAGTGTTCCATTTCCTACAATTGACTGCACAGCGTCCTGCACAACAACATCCTGTACAATTGCTGCTAAAGTTTCGTTTGTTGTTTTCGGAATTTCTGGCAACAAACTGACAACATCCTCTTCGCTTAATGGCTGCGCGTCAATATCAGAAACAGATAATAGGAGAGCCAATAACACACAGATGGCCAGTTGGGTGAAATCGGCCTAATGGTAAAATGAAAGAAAAAAAATTAAATCAAATACTCCAATTTACTGACTCGGAAAGGCCGAGATAAGTTAAAAAAAATGATTCTTTATACTTCTTAGGTACTCACCATAATGTGCAGACTGGTATTAAAACAATGGATTGAAGAGATATCTGTATCTGCTGTTAGCTCGGGTAGAAGATGCTGCTCTCTGGTAAAACTATAACGGGTCGTTCCGGTTTTATACGAGGTGACCAAAAAATTATCGATGATGTGCTAAACGAAATGTGTATTACCCTTGCGGTACTTACTGTGATTATTACATTTCAATATATTCAACTCATATCTATTCGAAATTGCAACGATTTATGCTGCAACCAAGCATTATTGTCAATGAGCTTTATAATTTCAATGTCAGGGTCACATCTATAGTGCGCTGTAGTTCAATGCTGAATGAAATCACCAAAAAATGAATAAAAATACCAAGCGCTTTCACTGAAGGAAAAAAAAAAGATTGGCAACCAATGATCAATACGATCAAATATTCTAAAGTAATATTTACCTGCACCTCAATCCCGCCTTGAAACTAAATTTCAAAAAGTCATTCGATGTCCATCATTCGTTTGTTTTACCACCAGTTTTCCAACACTTGTCAAAGAAATTTTTTTTTTTCAAATCTTTCCATCAGCGTAATTCTTTTTATTTCGCGAACTGTCGAAGTTATTCCTATGAGATTGTGTCCGCGATAAGACTCCTCTTCTTACACTTTGACGAAGTGAAATGAACGATAAACGACCAGTATATTTTGCATCACGCCATCGAAAAAGCATCACATAAAATGGTATTTCACAAAGTGGCTAAACTATTTGCAAAAGTGACCAATGGTCGTATAGTTTACAGATCTCGTTATCGCCGTCGCACCTTCTGACTTACCAGATGAAGCCGATTCCCACTATATTGGTTATTACAACCCAACTATAAACTTCGCTCTTCAATAAGCGTGGAAAATTTCGGAGTTTGAAGTCACGAGGTTTAGCAAGGGTCGTTGTTAATCGAAATAGTTTCCAATTAAGAATTTCAATTTAAACGTACAAAAAACAGAAAATAATAAAAAAACACAGTTACTGAATATTCAAGTATAAAATTTCATATCCGAAGAGACAATGATTTATACACATACTGAATAATATACACATACTGAATAATATACACAGAAAAGGCTCAAAAACAAAAGAACTGACAATCGTGACAATGAACCGATGTCGATGCTGATTGAAGGGAAGTTCGTAGAATTATATAATTATGAAACACCAATTCAAACAATTAAATGTTCAGAAAATTCGCAAATTCAGAGGAAAAAAAGACCAATAAAAAGACCAACAAACAGGTGTGTTTATTAGAAGAGGAGGTTGGCGTTACTTAGCGAGCAATTAGTTTTGAGTTTGTTGACGGTTGTGGATATTTAGCAGGAGGGTTTTGTTTGCTGGTCATTCAGCAGCAGTCGTATAAAAGAGTTCCAGCAAGCATTCTATCCCAGTAACGAAAACACAGGACTTTCAGCCACAAGTTCAATCGTAGTGAATCAAATTCATTAAATTACTTTCTTGAATTTTCCAACAAAACTAAATTTTATTGAGACAAAATAACAATCAAGGGAATTTTTCTTGCTCATCACGTGACCCAAAAATGAAGTTCTACGTACTATTAATTATCGGAATAATAAAATCAATCGAAGGAAAAGCTACAGCAACGCCAGAAACAATTATTACCACTGGAATTACGTCAGCAGCTGGAACTGAGTCTCCGAATTTTACAACTGAGTCATCGTCGAGTCTGCATACGGAATCATCATCATTGTCGGCAAAAGTCGTTTATACGACTGAAGAAATAATTACTAAGATGATGGAAAGCCCTTCGAAAGATAATGATTCTCCAGCGGAGTTGCCTGCCCTCGGCCCGGATCTTTTGACGGGTGATATTTTGTTAGATCCTAGCGTTCTTTTGGCACGTGCTACGAGGGACGCCGGAAATTTCAAAAGCGTTAATGATCTGCCCAAATCAATAGTCGACTCCCTAGATCTTCGTTTTGATGACAAAATTCCAACCTTTTATTTCCTGAAATTTATAAGGGTGCCCAGATCGGCGAACCAAAAATTGGTACCAGAAAAAATTCATGTGCATTTTAAGATGCCTGAAGATTCAGATAAGACCCTGAGGAGAATCGCGCGGAGCGTTGATCAGGTGGGTGCAGAAAAGAAATCAGCTGATGAAAGTGGAGATCTAGAAGGCGCTGAAGACGGTTTCATCATCAGACCATTTTTCAAATATCGTCATGAACAGCGAAAAAAAGCTGACAGAGGAGGATTCAGAAACAGGGATACTTATAGCTATTATTATCCCAGATATCCAGTATTCCCTGGTAAATAATTGGCAAGGAAAATTTAGAGTTATTATGCGACGCAATCAACGATTATTTTGAAATGTATAATTTGCCTCGTGATTATAACGTAATTTTCTTGTAAATATTGTAAATATATTTTTTATTTGTGTATCAATATAATTTCAAAATTAGACAAATGTAATTATTAGAAACTAAAATAGACAAGGAATTTTGAGAATCGGACTTAATCTTGACAATTAAGTTATTAACACCTCTTCTGCCCAAAACAAATGTCAAGTCCGACGTCTGGTTTTTTAACGTGCCGTTTCATTTAAATTTATTTTCTTGCTCGTATGTTATGTAATGGAAAATGTAAATGTATCATAACATTTTTCAATCGATTAATAATAAAATAACGTCCACTAAATAGTAAATTTCAGTTGTTCACTGATCATCAATACCCGGCTCAATCCACAATCACAAAAATTGAACAATACAAAAATAAGATTAATCTCTTGTTGCATAAACTAGTAATATACCTACGTGCAACGTTGACTTTTAAACGCACGTTAAGTTGCCAGCTCGGAGGCGCAAAACGACGAAGATTAATCAGTCATCTACACGGTCTGACCATAAATATCTATGGTCCGACGCACTTCGACAGAAGTCAAGTAACTAAATATGTTGCGAAAGTTCACACCATCAGCGATTAGAAACCAGGTGACAAAATGATATACATCTTCCGAAATAGCATAGATGTTGATTTAAGATACGAAATTCGACTATTAGTTTGCAACAACTGATTTTGATTGGTATTTTAATCGATTGTAAATTTTCGTTACTGTAAATCATCATTCTAAGTATCTGTTCACTCGAAAAGGACGAACTCAGTCTTTTTGCCTCCCTTTTTTCTAATGATATAAAATGATAAAGCAAATTCAAATATGTCACAGCATTGTAAGACGAGAATGGAATAATATTATCATTGATAAATTCATGGAATAATTATGGTCGATTTCTTAATAACTTTGATTTATTATCACAAATATCAATGTAATTATTACAACTTGAATTCCTATGATATCTTATAAAGACTGTTACAACATTATTTATAACTAATTATTGGGCTTACGAGATTACTTTGGTGCGTAGCTTTTGTGGGCTAAACAAATATCTAAATCTAACCAGCTACTCACTACCAGATAAAGCGAATTGAGATTTAATTTATATGCAATCTATCCTGCATTAATTCTACGAGAGATCTTTATCAGCATGTTCAATGTTTTTGAGTTGTTGATTTTTGTTCAACGTTATCAAAAGCATATCATGACTTCATATTTTATACTGCTGTTTGACTAACGGTAAACTAGCCAATACAATTTGGTAAGATACTAAATGGAAGAGGGACTCCAATCCTTCTGCATCAAAGCGTTGAGAGCTTATCAGCATTGAAAAAGAATCCCGCACCATATAACGAATTAACCATAGCAAGAGAGCTCCTGTGATAGCTATTGGGTTTTCTACTCCGTAGTAGTCTTTCAATGAGTCTTGAACAACTGCATGGTTACGCCTTTATTCAGCCTTCAAAGATAGTCTTGCTGTTCCATGAGGGGTGAGATCCAAGAAGTCTTCCGACATAATTTTTTTCAACTTCCTCTCCTCGTAGGGCTACTACGACTTTTTCTTGACTGCAGTATCATCCGCAGTCTTGACAGCAAGCAACTTCCCATGTAATTGTTCTCGAGTGTTTTTTGATATCGCCAAAGACATAAAAGTCTTCGTTTGAGTGAAGATTTACGACCGACATCCACCTCACAACTTGACCATGTCTCTGCTGTGAGTCCCTGTAGTCGATGGTCTATCCAGAGAGTAATATTGTTCCTTGGTTCATGGATTGATCGGGATAGCTTAAGTCACTTCAAAATCTGCGGTTTCCACGACGGTTTCCATTCTTGATGCGTTGGCGGTAAGCTACTTGTTGACGGTAAACAAAGAGTGGCCGGAGAACGTTGGTTCCAGCAGCGGTCTCGAGATCATCAGAGCTGGCATCTTGAGCATCAGCGCTGCGCTTGAACAGATCCTGATGACCGACTTCCTCGGAGACTGTGGTTGTCGCTACAGAATCACTGACTGTTGATTTGTCTTCAGTTGTAGCTGGTTCAGTCGTCTCCTCTGCAACGATAGCTTGTTCGGTTGTAGTATCCTCCGCCATAAGATCAACAGTTGATCCAGCTTCCTTGAAAGATTTTATGTCATCGACAATCTGAACAGGCATAGCCATAGCGCAAGCAGCGAGGGCCAGGATGATGAATACTTTGTTGAAAGCCTGAAGCAAAAGAAAAAACAATATGTTAGAACCAGGTTTGGATCAAGAGTATTGAAAAACGGATGAATTCCCTTTGAATTCGATGTACTATTAATTCTATGACCACAAAAGATGCTTACCATTTTATTAATTGAGTTTTGTTGAAGTGTTTGAGATATGAATTCACAAATGTTGAAATCTGCTAATATCCTTTTTGGAATTTGATAAGATATGCTGATTTGTTTTGTAGAGTTGTATATATTCACTTTTGCAAAGCTGATAAGAAGATTTTGTGTATCTGCTTGAGTTGCTCAGAGTTGAGTATGCTCTGAATCTGTAGTCCCGGAGCATTTATACTCCGACATGACGTCAAATGGGACCCGCTAAATGTTCAATGACGTTTTGCGGAAGGTGATAACTGTCCCAGTAAACTCTAGTTATTGATTTTTATATGCCTTCTGACGCACTACATCTCTCCATACTCTAGAATTACATCGTATTACTCTTCGATCCATAAATGATCTGTTGGATTTATCAACACGTACACATATATGTGACTTTTACCTTTTTCGAGGAAACCAATGTGATTCATGTCTCTCTCCACTACTTCCTAGTCATGCATTGTCCAGAAATCCCTGAGCTGAGATGGCAATGCAAATCGTTGATGCAATGGCTCAGTACCAAACAAAGCTGCCATCACGGACAATATAGTGCATATACTGTGGTACAGTCTATCAAGTGACAGTTAGTCACTTGTTTTGGATCATTGACATTTTTAGATATCGAATAAATCATCTACTCCTTTCGAATTTTTATGCGCACTAGCAAGCTGAAATCATTGTAAGACAAACTGCTCATTGATCATCTTAACAAGGTCGTCCTGCGACCCTCGAAGGTATTACTAATAAAAAACAAGTTCCTTCGACTTACTATCGTCATGCGCTAATCAAATTGTTTTTCCTCGACACTCATGCAGAGAACTCCAGGTGAAACTACATACCTCATATTCGTCATTTGTCACATAACCAGAACTTCGATAATTGTTAATTGAAAAGTACAATCGTTGTTATTATAAACCTCGTGATTCAGCTGGCCATATTGTACTGATTGTTTCGCGTGAAAATTGACCCAGCTTCTGGGTTAAAATTACTGTGATGATCCATGGAAACAAAAAACGAGCGCCTGAAAGTAAGTCAGTTTCAAGTTCAAGAGTTGACGAGGTCATGTCGTCAAAACAGGGTGAATTTTAGATTTAATCATAATTTGTTTCCAATTCAAGGTTAAACACCAAAATCTGTAATAATAGTAGAACTATAGAAGCTTGAGTAGGAGAAGACTGTATATTTACTATTTGCTAGTCCTAAAATCTCTTGCTCAAACAAGAGACGCAATCCGTTGACGCATTTCACGTCCATCGACGTCAGCTGTGTGTGTACCGTTTAGCTCTATATAAGAGCTGAAGACGGTTGCCCGATTCCACATCTCCGGCACGATACGAACTCTAAACAACTCCCAGGTTTCAAGAATCAAAATCATAATTGATGAGTCGTCGATTGTTTTTAAGAATTATGGGAATGATGAGGAAAATTTGAGGAAATATCTGTTGTGTAATAGACAATAATTTTATTTACAAAATGTAATGAAAATTTATTCATCATATTCGGGCTGGGAAGTGATCGGGATGTTACGTACAACAGATGTACAAATTCTAGTTTGTTATACAATGAATGGTACTTTTAATTATAATATTTATGTAATAGTTAGAATTATTTTTTGATGATGAAAACAACGTAAATACTGTTATCCCAACCGAAAATGTTGTTGCTAAAAAACGCCAGAATCGATTGTTGAATCAATAACGAAAAATAATGTTGGAACTTCTCGGGAATTCGATAGCAAAACTTTGTTAAATAAACAATTGAGTTGATTGTAATTAATGAAACATAGTTGCTTTTTTTTCTGTCAAGTGATCGATATGGTGATCGTTGCTTCAGATGCATACGTCGTCCTCGAGTTCCTTGACTCCATGAAGTTATGTAATTGGCGCCAAATCCGCATGTTTAGTACCAATAACGGGAGCCCCACCCACCCCATCCGCCACCCCAAGATCCGTAACCTCTACCACCCCATCCGTATCCTCTGCCACCCCATCCTCCGTGATAACCGCCCCATCTCGGTCTGTAGTATCCGTAGTGACTAAAATTCACAGAATTTGCACAAATCAGTTGATCTGCTTTCTGGATTTCTTTAAATCAATTAATAACAGTGGAAAGAGTTTTTTGAAGCCAAAAAGAATATTCCATTTTTTAAGGCAATTTTTTTTGTACTTATAAGTAGTGAGCTTGGAAAATTTTGAACTACTTATACCCCCAGTGCGAAGCTTCGGCTTCCAGGTCACTTTTTTCCCCAATACTCGGGTCTGCGCCTTCAGGACCGGGAATAGGCTGTTCCGGTGACGGCCCAACTTCCGGTGCTATTTGAGACCCCTTATCAATCGCAGGTCCTGCGGATGCGCAGACGAAAACTGCGAAAAGCAATACCTAAAACCGCAGAATAATTTAAAAATATATGCAGATAAATATGATCCACGCACGGTGGTCAAGTGTATATCTATAATTAGTAAAATAACGGCTTATAAGTCAAATAACAAATTATTCATTACGCAAAATATGCTTATCAGTAAAAGATTTTTACATATAGGTACGACATGGCCGAGTCTTAACGCAAAAGATTTCAACGCCTGGGTAATAACGACGTTAAGTGTCTCCAAAATTTGATAACGCCGGCCGCTGTAAGCAGTTATAATTCTGAAATATATATCATCACGTTTTCAAAATAAAGCAAATATATGGCCACGAAGAAACGAAAAGAAATTCTGACGATGGGCTGCACATTATTGCTGAGATGAGAATTCATTAATGTTCTAAACGTTTCACAATTATTCACAATTACCTGCAATGTCCCAAAATAACAAATCAAGATTACCTAGTTGATAACAGAACTATTACAACTCATATGATGAAATTCGACATTTTTTCTCGAAAATTCGATAAATAATCCGATTTTCTATAGTATCTATTCATCCTTAACTGAGAACTTCTGATAATTCAAGTTCGACAAATATAATATAGACTTTAAAAAACAAAAGAAAAAAAAAATGAAAATAGCAATTGGCATGCGACAATCAAAAAGGTTAGAAAAATTAATGCAGTCCCGAATTATGTAATAATAATAAAACCGTGCTGCACTCACAAAATACGTCGGTCGTATCATGATGAAAAGTTGAGACTGATTCCTCTTCTGATGCTCGATCGCAGCTTTATATCGGTCTCATCCTGATGTGCAAATCCCCCTCTTCCAAGGATTCATGGGACTTGGGGGATTCCATAAAGCCCCCGCAACGATCAGAATACTCTGAGGGCGCAGTGTCAGGGACAAAAACGTGTACGGCTAAGTGAGTAAGATACTTTATACATATTATCGTACAGCTGGTTAAGGTAGGTAAAGCGGTAAAGACATCTCATTTCGCTGCAGATATAAAGTGCGTAAAACAAGGATATAGGTATAATACGTATAGGTATATGTTGCGGCATATACGTATCTACTGTTTTTTTTATTTATTCATTTTTTTTTCTTTCAAGCTGCACGTATAGCAAACTATTCAGCATAGCAAACTGTATGGCAGACTCCTGCAGCAGTATAAATTCAAACAAAGAGGAAATCAATATTCAACTGCAGGAAACAGATGAAAAATTCTTTTTGCAAAAAACAAATATCATCTCCCCAAGTCGCCCAGGTAACGAAAAAAGGAAAAATTATGGCAAATAAAACCAAAAGAAACAATGCAATTTATCATCGATGAGAGAATTAATCGATCTGTTATTGGCTTTTGTAATTTGAATTTGAGTTCAACCATATTCGACGTCGTTCTACACTCAATGGTAGAATCTGTATGCTTTAAATAAAATACATCAGGGTTTTTTTGGTTCCAATGCATAATTCTTTCGTGATTTAAAATTTTTTACTCCGAACAATAGGTTCTATAATTTGGAAGAGTAATTTTTAATGATGTCATACACAAATTCTACGATCGATTACCATAGCAAGATTTTTTTGATTTGTCGGATGCTCGATTTACTATAAATAATAAGATCGCCTCAATGCGGATAGTGTAATTGTTATGCAATCAGTTGCGATTGATTTCGCGGTGAGTAGGATAGAATTTTGGGATACACACACTTGTAGATATAGTATTGAAAATAATGACACATTGTAAATCGGGTATCACTTACGACACTATTATCTCGAAATAAACATTGAGGATCGTTCACCTTTCCGCATCTTGACCGCTCAAGGACAACTTTTTTTCTGCATTGTAAAATCCCCCGTCGCTTGGAAAGGAAACAAGAGAAACGCGTGAAGATCATATACAAGGATAGGGAAACGAGTTTTATTTAATTCCGCGCAAGTCCGGAAAATTGGAAATAAAATATTTCCTCGTCAAGTGCTTCTCGAATGCAATTCATTAATGAAATTATTAAAGAGTTTTTAGTTTTGCGACTCTGCAAATTTTTGTTTATATTATGAATTCGAAGTTTGATCATTCTCATTTGAGTTTTGCAAAAAAATGACAGTACGCATAATAATGGCATACATTATTAAAATTGGATGTTTGATGTCAAATCAATTACGTTCAAATTAAACTTTTTTTTACCTGCAACGAACACTTCGACCATCAGTATTTTAATTTATTACCTCTGCCAGTTGGCAATAACTACCACCGCAATAAGTATGATAATAATCAATTATTCAAAATGTCTCAAAGTTCAAATGGTTCAAGACTAGATTTTTTTGCGCATCGTATAGGTATGAGCAAAATTTAAGCTTCACGAATTACAGATAATTGAAATGCGTCACATGTCGTTTAAAGTTACTTGCGGGGATTTTCCCAAGATTTGAATGATAAACGATGAAATAATTTCTCTTCCAAACCTGCCACGACTATCAAAGCCGAGTTGATTCTTTTCATCTACTGCTAATCATATCCGACATTGTTTGTCATATTCACAGGGCGTAACTCGTACGAAATTAAAAAGGTTGTGTACAAAATGATACGTATAAATGTATAATGGCTAAACGGGATTTGAATTATTTTTTTTCTCACATAACTGTTTGCGTACGAATATCTAATTGCAGGTATGGAACGCATCCAGAATGATGCATAAGTTGTTGAGACAGGTCAAGAGATTGTATCGCGTCAAGTATGCGAATCGTATTCCAATCGCAAAAGATTTCAAGTACTCTTACCCCAACGGGCATATCACTCGAGAAGATGTAAGAAATTAAAATTAATGACTTCGTGCCAAAATTATTGGTATGGTTATAAATATTCCCTGTCTACTAGATGTAATAGACTTCTTACTCGCATCGGAGGAACGTAATTGTAACTCTTGTGCTTAAATAGAAAAAAAGAATTAATAAAGCAATGTGATCAAAAATTCCCGGTACGAAGAAAATAAAAAATATAAATAAATACACCTGTTTTCGTCAATCAACGGCAATTACAGAGCAGGTATAAAAGTAATAAAGAAAAATAGACACGTATATTTTTAAGAAATTTTTAAGTTATCTTACCAGAACCTTGATGAACCTTGAATCATTTTGAAAACAATGAGTCAAAACGACTGCATGATGCAATAGTATTATGCAAAATACTTCCCGATTCACGCAGAACGTGGAATATTTAAGAAACAATAAGAGTATGAGGACAATCTTAGCAGGAGAAAAAATTAAATGTTGGAAATAGTACATTTTTTATTATTGTCATACGGATAAATATAGTTTGTAGTTAAAAATAAACATTCTTTCTTTTTCATTTGATTACTGGTTTTAAGGAAAAGTACAATAAGCACGTCTCACCTTATCGATAGAAAAGAAAAGATGTACACTTGGCGAGGACATAACTGGCGTAGTTAGACAGAACGCGATGAGCTGTAGGTTGGTATCAAATATCCTAGTCTAGGCAGCCAGTGCTTTTTAGGTCCACATTTTTCAGCAGTCTCGGAAAAATATGAACGAGGTGTCATTCGATTCGGGACAGCATGTAAAAGTTTTTTGGAAAAAATCAAGTTCCGCTCGCAAAAATTCCAAAAGTTATAAACAATTTAGTGAAAAAAAACGGGGGTTTGGTTTCTTCGCAAATATCTCAAGAACTAATTGAGATTTTCGAAATTCAAAAAAAGATTCGAAAAGAGGAGAGAATTTCCTTGAGAAAAGTCTCGACTCCCGGAACTGTAGGACCATTATTTATAATTTTTCCAGAGGCGTAAAAATACGGCCGAAAATGGGTAGTCTGGTTTGTGGGCCGTTTCATTGCGTGACGCGCGCAAGCCAGACTATCTGTTTTCGACCATATTTTCACCCCTCTGGGAAAATTATAAATAATGGTCCTATAGCTTCGGGAGTCGAAACTGTTTTAATGAAATTTCGTCCTCTTTTCGAATCTTTTTTTAAATTTCGAAAATCTCAATTAGTTTTTGAGATATTAGCGAAAAACCAAACCCCCGTTTTTGCACTTGCTGCCTAGACTAGGATTCAATACCAACCTAAATCTCATCGCGTTCTGTCTAACTACGCCAGTTATGTCCTCGCCAAGTGTACATTACATTCGGTCGAAAACGTCGTCATTACAAATATAAACATGAATGATAATTCAAATCAAATAATACATTTTAATACATTTATAATTTCCGAATAGTTTGGTAGAATATAATTTTTCCGTAAAGCATATACTGTAAGTAGATCTTGAATAAGAAAATTTGTGCGTGCCATTTTCTAGGAGGCACATTATCTTGCGGTTGATGAATCACCAATGATCGACGCCTTTAGTCAAATGCCTGACAGAAGCCCCATCCGTGCCACTCGCCAGGGCTGGTAAAATCTCCACAAGCTAGACAATAGTGGCTCTCGCGCTAAATTTGTGGAAAGTCAAAAGACTGTCATTGGAGTTCCAAACATGCTTCGACGTGTTCCTGTAGAGGTCTTATAGCTTTGAAAGACAGGCTGCACTTTGGACATGAGAATGCTGTGATTACGGGGGTTGCTACAGACTCTTCCGATTCCTAAAATGAAATCGTTCCTATCGATGGAAAATATCCGTTTGACTTATAAACTAATGGTTTTAAACTGATTGAAACACGAAGAAACATTCTTTTGGTGCCAAAATATAACTGGTCATAATTAATGTTAATATAGGTTTAGGTCAAAGAGTTACTGCTAGCAGTGTAGAGATGATAGTCCAGGTAATCTTAACGGGCACCAAGAAAATTTTAATCAAGGATTACCAAAAAGTAAAAACACAAAAACGGCCTGCATGCCAATTTAAAATTTTTAGATAACGTTACAAGAACTAATGTAACTTCTGCTCTGAAATTCTGTTAATTGTGAGAATTGGTAAGCGTTGTTTAAATTCACGTGAATTCAAGGACGTGAATGTCATTTCATATTTTTACTTCTCCATCACGATTCTAATGTAAACTGACAAACTGGGATAATGACTAGGAACATAGGACTATGTCTGGGTCGTCCACTAGATTAGACAATGTGTTAGTATGAAGAAATCATTAATGAATCCAAAATACAGTCTGCTTTTTATGCAACTAGGAAAGACCTACACCAATATTAGTAACATTGAAATAATTACCCTTCCACTTGGTAAATCCGGATCGGCAAATGATTGCCACTGGCTTTGCCGTTGTTGGGACTGCTGTTGTAGTTGTGGTGCAGATGCTTGTTGTCCTTGAAGAGTAGCTACTAAATTCATGTGTAGTTTTTGTAGGTTTTGGAGTTCATTCAGAAGCTTCTGTTTCTCCTGTACGACTCTTTGCCTGGCTTCTTTTTCCTCTTTGAAATCTTCCTCGTAGACCTTTACTTGAGCTTCTATGTGTGGAAGTCTTTCACTCTGCGATAAAAAAAGTAATATCAATAAATAAAAGAACGAGCATTTTATTCAATCAATTATTCCACGGTAAGATCACACCTGAACACTTACTTGTTTCTTTAAGGAATTGATATCTCCTTGCAAACGATCAACTACTTCGGCATTCAGTTTTAAACTTTCTTCCAAGTTTTTGTTCTTGGCTTCTAGTTGTTGAACAACATGTTGTAAATTTCTCTTTTCTGCCAAGAATTTTTGCTGTTCTACTTCTTTTGCTAATTTTAACTGAGTAAGAGTCTGCCCAAGACTGCTGCACTTAGTTTGTAATGCATTTTTGGCATCTATTTCGTTAGCAAGAGCAATTTTTTCTGACGAGATATTAGTGCTAGCTTCTTTTAGCAATTTTTTATTACTAGCTGAATCTTCGATTTTATTTATAGGTGATTTTTGTAGAAGATCTTCTTCTGGAGACACTTCAATCTGCGATGAGAATTAACAATAGATTAGCAGAAAGCAAAAAATGTGACAATGTTAAAGTGACTTACATTTTTGTTTTGGGAACGACTCAGCTTTGCATTTTCTTGGTGCATGATTTCCAGCTCGTAAAGAACAGAATTATAGTCAGAAAAAACTTTTTGAAATTGGCTCTGAGCTTTTATCATTTCTTGCCTTTCATTCATCATTTGTAGTCGCTCATCATTCAATCTGACTTTACACGCTGCTAACTTATTTTGCTTTTCAACAAAAACCTGTTCGTTGCTAGAAAAACACATCAAGGTCAATATAAAATGAAAAAGAGTAATCAACTATTGAAGTTTGATCTTAAGAAACAAACCCTCTCGCTTTTTCTAAATCTTGCAGTATAACCATAGCTTCCTGCAGACATTCTTGTACAGTGATGTGACGCGTGCCTTGCTGGCCCCAACATTCTGATAATCTCTGCAATATATCGTTATATTGCCTAACATTCTGAAGAAACTGAAGATGATCTTCCGATAGTGACTGATTGCAAGGATCAGCCGTCTGAATTTCAATTGGTGGCAAAGACTGAAAATCAAGTCATTTCGTTATAATAAAATATCGATAATACTAAAAGCCTTAATTTATTTTAACAAATAATATTAATATTGGCTAATATTTAAGGAATTTTTGATAACTTACGGTTTGACGGGTGACATTTAATTGTTGTTCTAACGAATAAATTAATTCTCTGAGATGTTTATTTTCTTCTTCATGTTCCTGAATTTTTTCCTTGCCTATATCTGAGGCTTGTGTTTGCTTTGATGGCATAGCGATTAAACTGAAATCTGCAAGGCTGCTTACTTCTTCTTTTTCTTTCAAGTTTAACTCCAGTTTTTCCACATCCAGTTTCAATCCTTCAATGGTCACATCAGCCTGCTTCAGTTGCTGATAAAGACGAGTTGATAAAGCTATATGATGCTGTACATCAGCGGTTAGGGTTCCACAAGTCAATTTTGAATCAGCCAGCTCCTTCGATAGCTTCAAATTCAGCTCTTCAAGGTCATGTTCTCGTGCTGATTGCGCTAAGTTTTGAGCATCTACTGATTCTGTCAATTTGGCCTCTAAATTTCTCACCTATCATGCAGTGAGATAATACTCAGGTAATTAATCATTATTCTTACGCTGTTCAATTAAATTGAACAGGTGAAAGTTATAGTGAAAATTGAAGTTCACCTTTAAATCAAGGTCAGTGCTGACTACTGAACCTTGAGAAGCCCTCGTTTTCAGATCCGAGTTTTCTTTTTTCAATTGGTTGATTAGCTCCTTAGTTTCATTGAATTTTTGCTTGTGGCTATGATGAACTTTAGATATTTCTTCTTGCCAGGCAGCGATGGTATTGAATTGTTGTTTCATAGCCAAATTGTTCTGTTGTAGAGTTTCCTTAAGCTTGATATTTTCTTGTAACAGTTCTTTGAGCTTTTTCTCAGTTTCCCCAGCAGTCAAAGAAGAAATTACTGAATTATAGTCCTGAAGTAGATAAAATCGAATTAGAAGAAGCTAGATTACAAAAAAAACTTATATCGCATCATCTCTTGGGGTCTGGAAATGATGACACAAGAAACGGCAGGTTTACGTTAATGACTTACAGCTGACGAGCTTTTTTGTTGAATCTGGGCAAGCGATGCTAGAGATAAGGCTTGAATCGAGCTGAGCGAATCTTTACCCAATACAACAAAGGATTCGTCATCTGGGTCTATAGAATTTGGAGTTAATCGCATTGCATTAAACCCAGATCCTAGAGTATTCAAACTCACTCCGTTGCCTACAGGGTCATCTATCTTGAATCTTGGCCTACCATTATTCATAATGAAGCCAAGACTTTGAAGATGACTTTCATTGGTTATCCCAGCTCTGATATTGGCCTCCAACAAACTTGCAGGTTCAATGGAATCCATTGATGCCGTGCTTTGTGATGCTGAAATCCAAACATTACTTCTTGGAAAAGAATCGTTTAAAAATAATCTGAAACTTGAAAGCAAATAAGAAAAATTACAACTATTCATGAAAGCAATGAAGGCAGGTTCTCAGATTATAACGCGATTTTCATTGTGCATGTTAGTCAGATAATGAATGAGTCATGGATAGATTAAAGGTTAACAGTTTAGTTTCGCTAGATTGTGTTTATTGATACGAAAGCTATTAGATTTTAAAGCTATCATTAGGTTTTAATTCACTGGTAAGTTAATTTACAGTTATTTGACGTCAGTATTTTCAAATTTTTCTCCAGAAGACAGCTGTTGTTTGCGTGTTCGACACGCAACATCGATAGTTAAAAAAATAAAAAAATAATGAAACTGAAAGCAACGTCAGTTGAAGAGTTGAAGATTTGTATTGAATGTAAAAAATGAAGAACTTACGTTCACAGTGTTGCTGAAAACTTTCCATCTTCTGACGCGGCGACCGATGTCAGGATTTATTTATAAAACTCTCATTCAAAGACAATATTTCACATGCATAAGCTCTTTCGCCACTCAAATAATACTCAACGTGTCAACGTATTCCACACGTACAGTTGCTAGCGAATTTTATTTAAACCTACAGTGTGCTATGGTGCTTATTTACTTGTGATCGAGTGTTTCGAAAGTGCGCAGTGAACGTGACAGTAGTAGTCTCTGAAGTATGGGCTCTTGCTGGGCTCGAACCAACTCGAACCATTGAGTATAGAATCTATTCTCTCAATGCTCGAACCACTATAGCACAAAATATCGTTGATACAAGAGACCCTTTCCATAGGGAATCCAAGGAGGGGGGGAATCTATAATGCTGTGGTACTTACCCCGTAACTGTTACATAGTACCTCCCAAAAGGCACCTACTGTGCAAAAAAGTTCGCCAAGTACATTAAATGTTTAGGAATAACTACTACCCAAATATCTGAAATGAAAAAAAAACAAAAATTCATCAATAATAAGAAAAAAAGGATCCAAATCAATTATCGTGCCAAGTACATGTAACTGCATCATGTAAGAATATAGAATTGGAAAATATATCAATGAGAATCAGTTCGAAGAATCAAAAAAATTAAATTAGATTAAATTTAAAAAAAAATCAAAAAAACAAATTGGACTACATGGTTCTTGGCGAGCTAATGTTATATTGCCATACAAGAATTCAGGATTTTTTTTCCGAAAAAGCCCGCCAAGTCCCACTACCTCCAACTTATTTTATTGTTTTTTTTTTCTGTCAATTTCATTTAATTTATTATTTTGATTTTTTTGATCCTTTGAATTGATTTTTATTGATTTACTTTCCAATTCTATATTCTTACATAATGCAAAGTTACATTTAGGTATTTGGCACAATAATTGATTTCGATCCTTTATTAATTGATTTTTTTTTTTTTTTTCATTCAAGATATTTGGGTAGTAGTTATTCCTGAACATTTAATGTACTTAGCGAATATAGATATATCAGAGCGTGCTAAACAGCATATTCAAAAAATGAGAATGCTACAATTGAGACTGCGCAAATGCACTCCGTGCGGTCATCGTTTAAACGGTAGTGATCACATGACATGGCTGCACGACCGTTTATCAAAATTGTATACTTTTTTCATGAACAGCTGATACAGAATGCCGAGTGATGTCCTTATTCTGTGGCGATGCCGATCGACTGCTGCACTGGTCTTGTGACAAGTTGACGACTCGTTGAAAAGAGCCCACAGCAATTTTGGAACAGATGATCATTTCGGACAATTTTCTTCCTCATTGAAACGTGCTAATTGAAGTCAGGAGGATTTACCAAAGGCGCAGTACCATCAACGTGTTAAACGATATTTGTTCTGAAATGTTGGATGATTCGTGGATTTAATGTTTATCTTATCAAATACTTCTCTACACCTAAGTCCGCAATTACAACTTTACAATTTGCCTTGATACGAATACGAGATAAGAAAAGGTCCGAATATTTCATTGCCTTGCCGTAAGAAAATAAAATTCTGTGCGATCATGTAGAAAACATTATCATAGCTCAATATGCAAGTGGAGACTGCCTTTTCGAATACAATAGATGGATATAAAAAAGGGAAAGTTTTCATCATATTTTGTTTGTGTTTTTACCTCACCATGTATATACGTGCAACTTATTATTTTGATAACGACTCGTCACAAGACTAGCTTGATACCACTGCCTCCTAAGGTATAATCAATTTCAACCACTTATATGGCACCAACATCACAGGATTCGAATAAAGTTATTCCAAAGATAAATAGTGACTCATTGATATAATTTCATTCACACCTGATTTGATTCAGTTTGTACGGCATAACAGCTGCAACAAGAATCCATCGGAGCTTCTGAAAACGAAAATATACTGGAATTATTTAAGACCGGCAACATTACTTCGTAAGATAAGTTCGCACGTTAAGAAGAGTAATCTATATCACAAGACAATAAGAATAAATTTTGAAGAGCAACATATTATCACATGGTTTACCCTATGGTATGAGCCATACTATTCCATTGTATTGTATGTTGCTTTTGGATTGAATAAACACGATAACAACCTCCTAAAATTTCACAGAGCACGGCAAAATGCATGGGATCACGAGAGTTCTCATGTTCTGTTCACTCATCACGGTCCTACCAACAATTCTACTAGTCATACCATTGTATCTGCGTCACATTTTGTACGCCAGTGTTGCATACACCGTAGCGGAATCTGATATCATGGAAATAGATGATGGGATTTCTACAATATTTTGCTCTGTATGATGAAAGGATTTATTGTAACAGTAAACTAAAGATGATACTCTCGGTTCTTTGCACATTTCAAGCTTTCCTTCACCTCTAGGAACAAACTTTGAAGATGGGTACTCCGTTCAATGCTTTCAAGGTGCTTCAGCCACCAGAAATCACCAACTCTCGGAAGTATATCAGATTGAAAAAAAGCATGACATTGCCCGATGATACTATTGAATATTGGGGATTCTATCTTCTCAAAGGGGCAACGGTTACTCTTTCATTTTGCTCCAGGTACTGAGAAAAAAACCAAACAATATATAATAAATCATAGCTTGAAGGTAGATCAGTTTTGTTTTTATTATAGATTCAAAGGTGCGTCGATGCTTGTTGTTAAAGGAGAGAGAAATTTGCAGACATGTGGTATAATGGAGCCGAATGAAAATAGAAAGCAGTATAAGAAAAACCATAAACCAATTTCCAAACAGCAAGTTGAAGTCACTCTTCAATCCAATGCTAAAAATATACATTCTCCAGAAACTATCATGCCATCGAATTATCAGAACAAGCAGTTGATTTCAACCAAGAAAAATTTGGCAGTCTTAAACGCAGCGGTATCTGCAAATGATTATGATGAGAATAGAAGTCCAAAAATTAAGATACAAAATCAGTCAATCTATAATAATCATCCAGAAACAGTTGATGTAGTAAGATCAACAATTTCAAATGTGATAGATCATCGGTTGGAAATTTCTAAGGATACTGTGGACAGGCCTACAGAAAAACTATCAAATGTGACAACTAATTTGTCCACAAAGCTTAGACACATGAGAAAAAAATTATACACAATGATAACTGATAAAGAGAACAATTACGATCATGGAACAGAAAAGTCAATGAGAGCTCAGAATTTTGATGACACCAGTGCAGAAAGCGATGAAGGACCCAATGATAAACAAAAATTAATTATGGAGAGGAAGAAACGTATACTCAAACTTGAACAGGAGCTGACATCTGATCCACTACAAGTTGACGATGATAATGAGTATGGCAACAGGTATTCCAGATTGCGACGGAGCCAGAATGGTATTGAACCACCTTTGCTCCTGGACAGAGGAATAGAGCATGGTGGAAATGCTCTGTATCCTACTAATATAGAAGATTCATCAGATTCTAGTTTTGAAAATGATTTGTTGACATGTTATAACGATCAGATATTGTTGGCCCAGCAATTTGAATCTTCAGATTTGTGTACAAATATCAGTTTTCTGTTAAACGGTGATTTGAAGCCTACTCCAATCCAACACGACATCGTAGAAAGTGGGTACTATTATTATGTATTCTACAGCGATCATGACGATGTTTCAAATGATGTGCATGTCGTATTTGATATCCAGAAGCCTACTTTTCGTTACAAAAACGTCACTCAGTCTTGTGTAAACACAACTGAATGCTCTTTTTCTATTGGTTTTCTATCTGAGGATCGTGTTATTGTTGAAATACCATTGAGAAATGGTACCGGGAACCACCAAGAAAATACTACAATACTCACTTCAACTTGCGATCCGAGAATGGGAATCTATACCATATTCCCCATCACTGTATTACTGCTAGTACTGGGCTGTGCATTTTTATAGGAAGTTACAACACTCTGAGTCAAAATCTGTAAAACGAAATTGTTAGACGTCATGTAATAACAGTACAAGGAAGGTTTTGATAAAAAAAAAATATCGAAGTCAAGTGTTAATATCTAATGATAAGATTCTGAATAAACGTACTATTTTGTTACATAGGACTTTACTTTTACAATTAAAACCAATCAGATTTACCGAAGCGTACTCAAAGTTCTATCCTCTCCAAGAGACATGAAACAAAGGCAGCTGTGGTATAGCGTTGACATAAATTTTTTCAAATGTTAACGGCAGCACAATTGTATAAACAAAAGTGTATCTGTTGCCAAAGGCTGCTGTGCCTAGTTTGCAGTCCCTCCACAGAATTTCTGTCCTACGATAAGGACAAACAAATATCCATTACATATTATTTCTGGCAAAGTATTTACAACGTGAGATAAATATTGAACCCTTTCGTGGTAATAAAACCGTGAATACATGAGAATAGAATTCATACATTTATGACATAACACAAGAAGTAACATAACATTAACCCTATAGTCGAACTTAATCATGAACACTTCAAGTGAGATAAAATTCTTTACTGTGATATAACAATGGATTGATAATATCGACTGACGGTTGAATAAAATGGGAGTGAAAATTTAAGACGTAATAAAAAAGTAAAGAAAAAATTTGGTTGAAATTTCAAGAGTTTTGCGCCATTTGATGTTGCCCCTTGTCCTATAGCACGCAGAGAATTTTGGGTAATTACGTAGCTTCCTCTTATGCGCAGTAACATCAATGAGTTATAAAAATTATTTAAACTAATCGCAGGAGTTGAACGAAGTGAAAGAAACAAAATTGGGTAAAAGTTCTTCACGCTAATTTTAATAGAACCTACTTACATCCTTTTTATCGTCTTTGGGATAATTTCTTTTTTAAAGTATCCTTAACAGTCCGCAGCGCCGTTTAGTCGGCAGACGGCGTGCGTAGGAATATTCACCGTGACGCAATAAGAATTCGTCCTTTCCGTCGCGCTACTGTGAGTGGAACATGTCGTATACCTCTGAAAAAAGGTAAGTTATCATTTAACAAGGTTTTAAACCCCTCGAATTCCTTCCGGAGATATCAACCGGATGGAAGTAACTATAACCACTAAAATCCGCTATAGTTAAATGCCATTCTAACCATATTAACCGTCGTTTAAATTTTTGCAAAAATGAATCTGCGGCAACGGTGATGATGATGCACGAGCGCAGGCTGACAACATGGCGTGCGATCAAACTTTGTCATGTTATAATTTACGCTGCATCACCTGCTCTTGCTAAACATAGCTTCGTCTATCATTGCCGATACATTTCCTCTTTTTCGTATTTCAATTGCTGCCCCATATCAAATTCATCAATTCTACTAATCTTATCACGCCAACCGTCGATCCCTGACGTTATATTCACCGCGTTCAGAGCACACTTGTCGTCCCGTACTCACGTGTCAATTTCTAATTTTTAACCAGTCTTCGAATATTCGAGGCGTACAAGTTCAGCACAGTTATGCCAAGAGACAGGTACACGGCAGTTTTACACCTGATGATTTTTCTGTATTAATCTGTTCGGGATATTTCTTTAGCATATAACTGCCCTTTTGTTCCTATTTGTTGCATGATTTTATCTCCTTGTTGCATGATTCATCCATAATGTCAGCCACTCATGTCATGCTTCTGAATCATGACTCGTCTGGGCATAAGGCCCCATGGCTTATGTCGAGTTGCTTCAAAGTCAACAAACAACTTACAATAATTTTCCACCTAGTAAAACCAGCAATTATTTTATAGAAACGACGATCAATGGTCGGGCGACTCTAAAAATGGTCCGAGCGAGAGCGAACAGCCTGCCTATGACGGACCTCCAGGAATGGACCCCGATGGCGTCATCGAGTCCAACTGGGAAGTCGTAAGTTCAAATACATTCATAAATTTCGATTTTAACAAGATTTTTCATCACTCATCTTTGGACCACCTAACATTTCTGTAAATTAGATCTGATTCTTACTTTACAAAAATATGCAATACAAGTGATTTCATAGTATCGAACCCGCAAGTCATTTTGATAACGTGTATCACCATGATCCCAATACCATCTCTATGATCTGCTTGTTCCAACTGTTACGAAGAAAGAATTTGGATCATAAATTTTCCTTTGCTAATTTGAAAGATGCCCTAGCTATTTCTCTTGTTCTTCTGCTATTCGATTTTTAGTTCGGTCTTGCTTGTGATGAAGTCAATTACTATTGTTTGTAAATATTTCAGGTCATTGACAACTTCGATGACATGAACTTGAAAGAAGAGCTTTTGCGTGGTATTTATGCATATGGTTTTGAGAAGCCATCAGCTATCCAACAACGTGCTATCCTTCCTTGTGTCAAAGGCCACGATGTTATTGCTCAAGCCCAGTCTGGTAAGAAAAAACAATCTAACCGCTTTCCATACCAACAAATCATCAGAAATGCAAAATTCTTTTTTTTCACAAATTATCAATACCTTTACTTTGTCTGTTACTTTTCGTTTGGCCTTTGTGATGTTTGACCGGTTTTAAATTTCTCATCGTTCGACAGGTACTGGTAAAACAGCAACATTCTCTATTTCTATCCTACAACAGATAGACACCAGTATTCGTGAATGCCAGGCTTTGATTTTGGCACCAACTCGTGAGCTTGCCCAACAGGTACGTAAACGATAGATATTTGCACCGATTACTGCTGCACGATGTACCGATTCAAATGTAGACGAAATTTAAAAAATTCATATTAAATTAGTTTAACGGTTCTTGATTTTTCTTATAGATTCAAAAGGTAGTTATTGCCCTGGGAGATTTCATGCAGGCACAATGCCACGCTTGTATTGGAGGAACAAACGTTCGCGAAGACATGCGAAAACTGGAGGCGGGCATACACGTTGTTGTTGGTACTCCTGGCCGCGTTTACGACATGATCAGTCGACATTCATTACGTGCAACCAGCATCAAGCTTTTCGTATTGGATGAAGCCGACGAGATGCTTTCCCGTGGTTTCAAAGATCAAATTCACGATGTATTCAAACTACTCCCTGCCGAAGTTCAGGTAAATTAATAAGCAGATAAGATTTTAACGAAGCGTGTTTCTTGCGCATCACACGTTCAACAATAAAACATAATTATAGGTGATATTGCTTTCGGCCACGATGCCTGCTGATGTGCTTGATGTGTCAAAATGTTTCATGAGAAATCCAATTCGTATTTTGGTAAAGAAAGAGGAGTTGACCCTTGAGGGTATAAAGCAGTTCTTCGTTTACGTTGAACGAGAGGATTGGAAATTGGAAACTCTTTGTGACTTGTACGACACGTTGAGTATCACTCAAGCAGTTATTTTCTGCAACACGCGGCGCAAGGTAGATTGGCTTACCGACAACATGCATCACCGTGATTTCACTGTATCAGCTATGCACGGAGATATGGAACAAAAGGAACGTGATGTCATTATGAGACAATTCCGCACTGGTTCTTCCAGAGTTCTCATCACCACCGATTTACTAGCTCGTGGTATTGACGTCCAGCAAGTTTCACTTGTCATTAACTACGATCTACCTTCCAACCGAGAAAACTATATTCACAGGTAACCTTCATAAATTAGCTATGATTTTTTTTTATCAGGTCAAATTTGAACAGCATTTTATTAATGTTCGTGTTCTGAACAACCGCTTCGAATAACGATTGTTGAATCAGAATAATGATTTCTCTTTCTTTACTTTTTTTCTAATTACAGAATTGGACGCGGTGGACGATTTGGTCGTAAGGGAGTAGCCATTAACTTTGTCACTGAGGATGACAAGCGTACCCTCAAGGATATCGAGCAATTCTACAACACCCGCATTGATGAGATGCCAATGAACGTTGCAGATTTGATCTAATCAACAAAAAAATCCAGAACAAAAAACAGACAAAAAAAAATCTGAATCTATTGGCTATAATAATAATTCATTATAATAACAAATAAAAAGTGGCAAAATAAGAGCTCTCAACTAACTGATCTCTCATGGTGTGAGTATACGCAGAATCAAGCGCTTGTCCACCCTGTTCGTTACAGGTTGTCAAGTGATTTTTCACATACATACTGGTATTAAGATTGATAACATTGTCGGATTTCATCGGCATTGAAAATCAATTTAAAGTACTATTGATAATAATATAATAATAGAAATAATAATAATATCAAGAACATCGGTTTACCGGCATCTCGCGAGTTGTTTTCTTCTTGCGCCTTAGGATAAATAATAATAATAAATAAATTAGTAAATAGATCAAAGTTCGTTTCTTTGATAAAGTTGTAGAATCGTTCTCGTGTAACTAGAGTAGCTCTGCCTGTAGTCTTTACGTTTTTGTCTATATTGGTGAGAATATTGGTAACGATTATTGACGTAATATTGTTCAGTGTACACTTTTAACAAAGAAAAAGAAGAGAAAAATCAGCGTATATTCCAGATTTTTTAGATCCTATATCGGATTTCCGAATTATTAAAAAATAATACTAAATTAAACAGGCTTGGTGAGCAAATTAATTGTAGATGTAAACAACTAGTATTATAATATTCGGTTAGCTGTTATACACATACGCTATACTTCGGTCACCGATAATAGTCGGCAACCATCAGAGCTCCAAAGTTTTTTATTGTGGGCATAAAATTTTCAACTCGGACAACAGAAAATAATAGTAATAACGGTAAAAAAAAAGTCGGGCTCTTCGCCACCGCTTGACGGCGTTGTCGCAAGGGCTTCGAATCTGCGGGGTCGTTCGAGTTTCCATAGTTTTCATACTTCGAAAATCCAAATGTTTTCTCAGTCTCGTGATTTCAGTGCTGCCGTTTGTCATCCGAAAAAACGATTTCTTATTCTGCCGATATTTATGAAAGCTATAACGCGAATCGTTAATAAGAAGTGGTACGTTCGTTTCAATTGCGGCGAGATATTCTCCCATTATTCCGTTCTTCCGAAGATCCTTATTCCGCGTCTTTTACTTGTTTGTCTGGGCAGGGGTTTAGTTGGGTATTGGAAGGGCTATTTTAATCATAAACGATGCAGAAGGAGACCTCTTTTTTCAGACAATAGATCACATTACGAATTTTGTATATCTTATCTTTTAGCAATACGATAAAATGATTAATAAAATATTCCTTAAAATCAATTAAACCCGGTCTTTTCTTAATCATTTTTATCGTTTCGTACATACAGCCGAATATTATTTTTCCAATCATTCAATTGTAAACCCCTGTATTGGACGAACTGAAACTGCTAGGAATTTCATTTACTGAATCGATCACGTTCAATTTTTTTTTCTTCTAAAGAAATAGAATTATATACAAAACCGAACAAATGGAGCTTACACAATTCTCACGATTTTTTTAATCCTTTGTACTTCCAGGCATTTTCGGACAGTCCACCAGTGGGAAGATTATTGTTGGAAATAAAGACCAAATTTCCTATTCAAAAATTTTCTTCGTAAATGTATTCGTGATTCCTCCTTATCTCCTACCGCATCTCATCGCTATGATCGATTATATTTTGACATGACGTTATTATCCACATACAAATGCCTCCTTTTATTTTTTATTCTATATTTAAATATATCGGCAAGTTTACATTTATTTTTCTCTGTATATTAACTTTTAATTTTATCACTCCTTTTGACTATGTTTGACTTTCTCTGGACCATTATTTATATTTTGTCAATAAAAAAGAATGGAATTTATTTTTACTCTTCAATGATTCGTTCGATCCTTTTTATCAACCAACAATCTACGAATAATTTGACAAAACCCTCCGAGTAAAATATTGGAGCTAAATAATGTTTCTCTTTCAAACATATTTCTGAATGCGCCTTTCCCAGTGATAGATCGCTAAGGGTGTTTTCCGCCAATGGGAAGGCTCCCTAGCGAAACGTCGATTTCACCGAGGAAATTCGTCCGTACGTATAAAATAAACTCTGTACATTGTGCATACCTATATATTTTATACTATACCGAGCTTTCGATCCCCGATACCTGGCGCCACCTTTCGAGTAGACACAACGTGTCGCACCTGACGGGAAGATAATCCGCAAAAGAAATCCAGTCCCAAATTTCAGCCTGGCTATATTGAACCTCGGATAGAACCTGCGTATGATCCCCCGCGAATGCAAAGTGAAATTTTTAGCTCGACAACAGAGATTAATGCTGAATTTTAAATCCATGATCTGCTCTGCGGAAATT
The DNA here is from genome assembly GCA_963978495.1 of Athalia circularis. NCBI lineage: Eukaryota > Metazoa > Arthropoda > Insecta > Hymenoptera > Athaliidae > Athalia > Athalia circularis. Next base: position 24,463,244 of record OZ021702.1, read on the forward strand.
AATTTTTATAATAATAGTTGATCGGCGTATTAAGACGAGGCTTGGTTTAGGCGTCGCGGCGCCGTCAGGCGGGAGGTGGATGGAAGGGAAGGGCGTGAACGCGGTTGTGTGCGCGCAGCGGATTCGAGTTGAGTCTAAAAGTGTGAGTCACAGAGAGTCCGCGTATCGCGACAAAGGTAGGGGAGGGCCGTCGCCGCAGCCGTATTTCGCATCCGAGTGTCCCTCGCAACTCTCAACTCTCGACTCGTCGCACTCGAACGTCAGTCGTATAAAGTAATACAGTCCTACTGGTTTATTCAGTAAGTGGACCGGGAATTTGTGTCTCCTAGTGTTCGTAGCTAATAGTTAATTTTTTCAAAAAACCGTTGTGCTACAAAAATGAGCTGGCAGGATTACGTTGACAAGCAATTGCTCGCTTCGAGATGTGTTACCAAAGCAGCTATAGCTGGACACGACGGAAACCTATGGGCCAAATCCGAAGGTTTCGAAGTAAGTAACCACAAATCATCAAAAATATTCATATACCCCTCTCGGCCCAATTCCTCCCGTGTATTTCTCGCCGCTGCTGCAACGCCGTATTTTATCAATTACGGCCGCTACACTAGAATAATCGTTTTTCAAATTATAAATTTTATCAACAATAAAATTCTTACTCCTCTTGCCTCGTACGAGAAATCCTCTCGAAAGATGTAAAATAAATGCGATTACACTCAACGCCCGGCACCCGGTAGACCCAAGGGGTGTGGACTCTGTAATTCAAGAATAGTATTACCTGGCGTTGAGTGAATTATCTTGCTAAAATTTTGTTTATGGGGATGAATCGCACGGACCGTTTGAATGGTTTTCAACCGACGGCCGAAATCTCGAGGCGACCATGGTCAGTTTTTATTCCGAAGTTTGCGACTGCTGCTGCTGCTGCTGCACTTTCCGGTTACGAATGTCAAAATGGCGACCGCCGGCTACGTGGGAATCCGTTTGTGCACGGGCCGAATTGCGAATTTCCTTTTATACACACCCCTTACTCGTTCCAAAGATCGATCGAACCCCAAATCGCGCTTAATCATTATTATTACACACTAGATAACCAGATCTTAGGAGTTGATTAAACTCTTGAGGATTTAAGAAACAAATTACATTTCGAAGCGATAACCCCAATGCCTAATTAATTTGGGGTATTTAAACAGTTCCATAAACATCATCACGCTTATCGTAGTCATTTTCACCAAAACCTTGGTCCCTATCATCTGCGGTCATTTCTGGTCGGTTCATCATCCTCGGTGTTCGAATACCTCTCCCCCCTCCCCCGGTAACCACGTGGATTTCGGTGCTTACCTTTCTGAATAATCTCAACGTAAAATCGCTGTAATTAGTCATATCCATTTTTCCGTTGTATGAAATTTTGCCAAAATGATATTATCGGTAAAAATACCGGGATCCCTTCCCCCCTACTTTGGCAAAGAATATGTTTCTCCATTATCTTATCTCCACCGATCGATCCAATCTACGTGTAAACTTTTCTACAGAAAAATCCCCAGGATGTCTCCCAAGAGTTAATGAGAGATACGGCCGTGGTTAAAGAGTTTGGCATGGCGACAGGCCACAGGGCGTTTTGCTCGAGCGCCGCGCCGGCCGGCCGGCTAGCGAGCCGGTACGAGTTCTTTGATTTTCGACGTCACGGCAGCCCCACGGCTGAGGTTCCGGGAGCAGCTTAATGGCACTCATTGTCAGCTGCCTGCAGCTACACGAACTGTAAAGTAGAATGAAAAATTAGAAGAAAATATTAATTAAAAAAAAAATCAGTCAAAGCAGAGTAGAGTAAGCCCGTCAGGGCGGGAGATTAGGGCGACTGACTGACAATGAGTGCGTGATTCATGCGACAACGGTCACCGTTTCCACACTTTGACATACGGCACCGAATGACGACGGCGGACGCAGCACGTCACGGATTGCCAGTGGCGAGTTTTGGTGTCGCGACTCGACTCGACTCGACTCGACTCTTTCGTCCTTTGGATGACTCAGCGTCGTCGCTGGCACATTCACGTTCTTTTCCAAGTGGATGTGATCTCTTCGATTAATCTTTTTCCCGAATGAAAAGGGACTAGTTTTTGTCCCATCTTCGCAAAAATCCCAACGGATCGATAGAAACCGGAACTATAACACGACAAAGAAGTAAAGAAAAATACCTGCGACGTTCAGATGGCACCTCGCGATAAATTATACACCATTACACACTATATTTTGACCCTGAGAATCGCGTATCATACCTATTATAGACGCTATGGATAAGAATAAAAGATAAAAATGAAAAATAAATAAATAACTAATCAATCAATCGCCGTTATTTTCACCGTGTTTATAGGCGCTGTTGCATTGGGATTATATGAACAATAAGATCGTTCAATAATCGGCCTTGAACCGTTAGTAGTAAAACTAACACAATTTAGAAACTAGATCTGAACACGATATAGATAGAACTAGTTGGTTGTACGTATGCCACCGATAAAATCAGAGATTATAAGACTAAATCGACGTGTGTACGTCAAATTTTGCACAGCTATTTTATTTTATTTTTTCTTTTTACTATTTTTCGTTTATTTTTCTTTCCTCGTCATCGTACGCATTTCTCGTTGCCGTATTCGTCAGGCAGCGATAATAAACTTGTGTTATGTTCTATTCATTTTTAATACCAGTGTATAATAAAGTCTGTCTTTTAAATCCTTCAGCGGTACAAACACGCCATGTAGTTATATGTATACTATTAAAAGTCTTTGTGCCGAGAGAAATGATACGATTGATAATTCTTTGAGTACATATTATTTTTACCGACGTATGTATGTACGTGCATTACGTACCCCTTGCCGTAGGGTATATACTTGAAAATTATATAACGACTGTAAAATTATTATAATTTTATATGGTAGATATTGCAAAAAATCTGCGGCGGCAAATTCGAATGCATCCGCCAACTTATCTCAAATATTACTTTTTCCATATCCGCGACTCGGCGTATAACTCAATATAACTAAGAATTCGAACTGAACTTTTTATCATTCAAAATTTTGGTCGAAACGGAAATTACAGAAATCTACGAATCTATCAGTAATTGCATTGTATAATTTTTATCCATCATTCTCATGCGAAAATTGTTTCGTCGAAATTATATCGTCAAAAATTCTTTAATTCTCGTTTTAAATTTATTATACCTTCTGCCATTAAGGATGATGCAATGCTTATACGCTGCTAACGAGTAAGTAGTAACGGTCCTTTGAAAGCAATCAATTATTGTTGTCATTATCATTATTATTATTATCTATGTATACTTATACAACTATATTTAATTTATTTACTTTCGACAAAGCTGCGTTCTTTGTAGGTCCTTTTTACATTTTTTTTTTATATTTATAATTAATTTGTTTTTAATTGCGTAGTAATTAGATATAATTAAAAGATGATAGTATTAACAATGATAATAATAATAAAAATAAGAATAAAATAATAATAAGAACAACATCGATGCCGATAGTGATAGTTTCAATTATGATAATGATAATACGTAATAATAATGATAATAATGAAAATAATAGCAATGAGCAAAATCTAGGCCACTTTCATATTTTATTACAAGTATAGGTATATACTGATATATATTTATATATTTTATGGTTTGAAATGAAAATTTGACACGTATAATTAAACACGGCGTTTAATCTATTAATTTGATATTTTTTTATTCATTATTCGCACTTTGGTGTGAATATTAGTGTAGGTATAACTGCAGCATTTAGAGTCGTATATAAATTATGTACGCGGTCCAATTAACACTTGTTGATTTTTCTTCCCCCCCCCCCCCCCCCACAAGCATGTAGAGAGAAAAGAAAAGAAAATAGAAAAGAGGAGGAAGAAAAAAAAGAAATAAGTGAATCAGGTGAATCTTATCGTTATAATAATACTTTTATTCGTGATCACCTGTTTCGTGGACTTTTTCTTTAGTATATAGCTATTATGACTTCTGAGTACGAACATTTCACTTCACCTCCTTCAATAATTAGTGAACGAATCGGAGCGTTGTTCCAATCGTTCGTTTCTCGCTGAAGTTGAGTTATGAAAATCATGATAATCTTAGTTCGATTGTGAAGTCTGGGAAAGGGTCCGTTTGAAAAAAAATCCTCAAAATGTATATATTCAAATATATGAGCTGAGTTAAATCGCATATGAAATTGAGCACCGAGTGATTGTTATTGTATAATTCGTTCGTTGACCTTATTCCCCGCGTGTTCGACACGTTATTCTACTTATACACATATATAATGCTTCATTAATTAATCTCTCGAATTTGGACTTCCCTTTGTTTCAGGTGAGTAAAGAGGAGCTGGCAAAGTTGGTGCAAGGCTTTGACAAACAAGACATTCTGACGTCATCGGGCGTGACCTTGGCGGGCAACAGATATATCTATTTGTCGGGTACAGATCGTGTGATAAGGGCGAAATTGAACAAGGTCGGTGTGCACTGCATGAAGACGACGCAAGCGGTTGTAGTTTCCCTATACGAGGATCCAATCCAGCCGCAACAAGCAGCTTCAGTTGTTGAAAAACTTGGAGACTACCTTGTGTCCTGTGGATATTAGGTATGTTCAAACTTCGTTATAGATATTCAAAGTTATAGGAAAACAAAAATATGAAAGTGCGTTGAATAGTTACCGGGAATTTTTATATCTAATATTCCGCAGGAAAATCCAACTGCTATATATAGCGTCAGCTGTTCGCGTGGGATTCTAAAATTCTGCAGCAATTACCGCTGAATCGGCAAAAGAGCAAGACTTCCTGAGCGTTAATAGAGGCGCACTAGATTCCACGGGGTGGGAAAGAAGGGGCTTTCGATTAAAAGCGGACGTTGCAGGAAAACGGCCTAGAATTTTCAAAGCTTGCATCACTTTTCTTTTTTTTTTCTTTTTTTTTTCACTTTTGTCTTCAAAATCTATCAAGCCTCGTTGTATACATTGAACTGGGAATTGAATATCCGTGCGGGGACTGACAATGAGTTTGATTTCGTTGATTCAACAAATTCTCTAAACGTATGATTGACCGTTGGTCATTTATTCGGTGTGTTGTGTCTTGCTTATAAAAAGATAGCGTTCTTTTTAATTTTTTTTTCTTTTTTTCTCTTACATATTGTATTTCCTTTTTTTTCAGAGTTCGATGCATCGCGAATGTAATAAAAACTTTATACGAATATAGCGACGTTATTATACAGTATAAAAAAAACAACAATCATTTCCTCGTATACATATATATAAATTCAATTCTATGGAAAAAAAAAAATTTTTGCTGAGTTTGTTTTTTTGTTTTTTCTGTGTTTCAGTAACCTGCGGAAACCCTCTCCCCCCGCCCCCGCCCCTCGATACACAAATATCTAATATTAATGATAATGATACGGTCGATTATTTTAATGACAGCGAATGAGATGCGCCAAAAGCCGCATGGGTCGCCCCGCGAGACTGCAGCAGCTGCCCAGCCTGCCTCTTCATATTCTTCTACTTCTTTTTCTTAACCCTTCATTTCCACCTTTCCTTATCTTCCCTATCGTTCTTTTTATTATTTTTAACATTACTCTTCTTCTTCTTCTACTTCTGTTTCTTCTTCTTCTTCTTCTTCTTCTTCCTATCAACGTTGATGGCGATGATGTCACGAACAGACCAGCAGAGGAAATCAGCAAGATATATGACAATTATAAAAAAACAACAAAAATAATTACAAATTACATCTCGTATTTTATATAGATATACATCCGACACGATAACTTGAAAAAATTCGATTCAATCAACGAATTCACACACACAGCCACACACGTATATCTACACATATGTGCATACGTGTGTGTGTGTGTATATATATGTATACATTACACCTATGTATTATACGTGTGTCCATATTTTATGTATAGGAAGAAGAAATCAATCACACCCACCCACACTCGCTCATTCGAACACACAAAGTTACACACAACACACACATACACTTATACATATACCTAATAATTAATTAATGAATGAATGATGCAATTAATTAATTTTTCGATTAATTGATGATTAATATTATCATAGCGGAATTTAACAAAAGAAAGAAAGAAAAAAAAAGAAAGAAAAAAAATGAAAAAAAATGAAAAAAAAAATTGAAACACAATTAGCTCGCCATTTTTACTATTATATACAAACGTCTGTAAAACAATATGTGTAGCATTATATACTCTGAATGGCATCGTGTGCAATTGCAGAGTCAGCAAAAGTATGCATGTTGTAAAAAAAAGGATTAAAAAAAAAATAAAAATAAAATGAAATGAAATATGAAAAATGAAATGATAATAATACCATTGATATACTGTAACAACAATATAACGATAATGCAGACTCAAAAGGTACGGTATTGCGTCAGTTTAAAAAACAGTGGAAAAAAAAATTCTATTTTTTTTTCGCTATTCGATAGAAATCATTGAGATGAGGGATTATTCATTTTCAACCTCAGCAAATTCACGTCGATATTCTTCTGATTTTAGAAATAAGCGATCTGAACTTGACAAACAGAGACATTCATACCACAATGCGTACACTCGATGATAAATTAAAATAAAATAAAATAAAATAAAACACCGAGAACTGATAGGGAACAAAAGCGAAGAGTTGAGAAAATAGTTCAGAAGGCAATGCACGCGCGCTGCTTAAAACGATAAGATTAACTATAAGTGAACAATCTTTTGACGCGACAAATACAAATGTACATCATAATAATACGATTTATATACGTACACGTATACAAATTCTTCTCTGCGTTATTTCAATTCATTTCTTCATTCGTCATTCATATTTTTTTTCTCCTTTTTTCCGTAGACACAAGAAAAGAATTAAAAAATCAAATAAAAAATTATACTGACCACCTGCGAAAGACAACAATTGCAGCATCAATTTCCCGCCTTGCTATAACTGATATTTTTCAAAACATTAATAGTAATAATAATAATAATACAAATTAAAAAGATAATAATAATAAATTAAAAACAAAAAAACAAGAATGAAAAAAACTGTTTGTATACTTTTTTTAGTATAGGTATAAAGTAATTATTATTATTATTATTATCAATATTACGTAGATTAAAAAAAAAACAAACAAAAAGAAGAAATTAGAAAAAAATGATGTGCAGGAACGCAGTGCCGATTATCGTACCCCCTCCTTCCTCCTCCCCATCCTTCTTTCTTTCTCCTCGTTTTTCACATCTTAATCATCATGCGTGTAATTACCGTGTATTACCCACTTATCATTTTGATATCGAAAACAAACGGAAAAGAGAAAAACATTCGAAGACTCGAAGATAATGTAATAGAAAGTAAATATGAATTTTATACATTAATATTCCGTGATTATATTATACACACGCCTATGAAAAAGCAGCAGCAGCAAAAATATAATAACGATAACAATAATAATAATGATAATGATAATTGTAATGGTAATTGTAATAATTGTAATGATAAACAATGCATATAAGGTGTAATAATGACAACGGCGACAGAAAAAAAAAATCATCACCGAAATAATACCAACAATAATAATAATAATAATTTGAACGAAAGAAATGACAATAATGATGATGATAACAATAATGAATAATTTTCAGTAATTTTCAGCCAACGCGCGCACCTGGCGCAGAATATTTGCGAGGAGGAAATTGAGCTAAGTATATGAAATGAAAAAATGAGACAAAAAAGAAAAGAAAATAATTGGGTCGTTCCACGTGAATAATTCTTGAGATCGAATTTCATATCATTACTGTTATTGTCATTATTATTATTATCATCATCACTAAACTTGACTGTATCCCACTTGTACACACGCGCTTCCGAATATTGACAGAAATAGGGGTAGCAAGCAGAAAGAGAGAAAAAGAAAGCGAGAAAGACGGGAAAAAATGCTTTTTAGGTGCTCAAAAATCTGGCGGTGAGTCCTGAGTTGTTGATTATCGTTATCATTATTATTATCATTATTATAATTATATCACAGTTAACGTCGTTGCTGATATATCTGATCATTATGATTATGATTATGATTATTATTTGTATAATATTAAAAAAGAAAAAAAATTGGAACACGTTTCTTTTCTCTCATTAATTTTCAATTCATTTATTTCATTTTATTTTCTTTCATTCATTTTTCATTTAAATTAAAAAGAGTAGGGACATTATCTATATGCTGGGTGGTTGGAAGGGCGATGAAAAAAGAAAATCAAAAACTTTGCAGGGGTTAGAAAAAAGAAGAAAAAAGAAACGGTAAAAGGGAAAAATAGGTAGAAGTTATAGGAAAATCTTTGAATGAAGGGGTGCGTGTGTGTGTGTTTTGTCTACGTAATATTTGCGGTGAGCGCGTGTATTATTTTGTGCGTACGTGTGCGTGTGTGATAATGAAAATGTATAGGGAAAGCTGAAGAAAAAAAACAGAAAAATCTCCAGAAAAGCGCCAGTGCGGATATAATATTATAACGTCGTATTGTAAGAAAATTATAATAGTGGAAAAAAATAAGGAACAAAGAAGAAAAAAAAACAAGATAGCTAATATTAAAGCTTGTGAGGAGAGGTAAGAATCATCGTAAGGAAAGTAGGTACATATATAGATGATGACAGTGCAAAATTGCAAGAGAGAAATTTTGAAAAAATAAGGGGAAAAAATTGAGACGTTGGAGTTGGGAGAATTTTTTACAATTCATTTTTAATTTTTTTTGATTTTATCCTTAATTTTATTTCATTTTAATCGGTCCGACGGAAAAAATGAGAGTGAAATTAATCGATGGAGAATTAGTTGAAATTTTCACTACCTACGGTTAATAAAATTGTTATTTTTTTTTGTACTCAGTTTTTCGTATGGGGTTTCGACCCACTTGCGAATGCTTTCCATCTCAACAATCTCTTTCTTTTTCTCACTTTATGTCCTGATAATCGTGAAGCGAAAATATCATTTTATAGGGTTGGGTATTTCATATGTACCCGCGAACATGATAACGAATAATTGATTGATTGTTTGATAATATATATTAGACTGATTCAAAAAAATCGACTATTTTTTTTTCTTAAATATATCAAAAATATTGTTTAAAATGATGAAGAAAAAATCCTGTGACAGCCACAGCTCTTAATATTAATATTCAGATAACCCGCATGATAAATTTCAATGTCCCATTTGATTAACATGGGAAAGCTTGTTTTTTTGAGTTTAGAATTTTGTAACTCTTTAATGGTTCATCAAAAAGGTTAGATCAAATCATTTTCTCGTATAAAATTGAACGCTCTACAAAAAAGCTCTCCTATAATTTTTCGATAAACCGACGGGGTTCGAAGTTATTCAACTTTAAAATATAATTTATAATATTTTCTCGTATTTTCCAATTTTTTGACGAAACTATCAAGTTTTACAAAAAATGTAGAACAATTGCAATACTTATTACTTGTTATCAGTGAATATAGGAAAAAATTTCAGAATTGTAATAAAACTACTCTAATGTCACAAAGTTATGGAAGAAAAAATAAATAAAAATAATTTTTAGTTGAAAAAAAATAATTTGAACTCATTGAAAAATTAAGATACGATAGTATTAGAAATTTGACAGTTAAATAATAGCATCTGTGAAACCCAAAAACTTTTAAATACAAAAAATTCGACAAAATTTTTTGATAAACCTCGTAGTTTCGTCAAAAAATTGGAAAAAATGAGAAAATATTATAAATTATATTTTAAAGTTGAATAAATTCGAAACCCGTCGGTTTATCGAAAAATTATAGGAGAGCTTTTTTATAGAACGTTCAATTTTATACGAGAAAATGATTTGGTCTAGCCTTTTTGATGAACCATTAAAGAATTACAAAATTCTAAACTCAAAAAAACAAGCTTTCCCATGTTAATCAAATGGGACATTGAAATTTATCATGCGGGTTATCTGAATATTAATATTAAGAGCTGTGGCTGTCACAGGATTTTTTCTTCATCATTTTAAACAATATTTTTGATATATTTGAGAAAAAAAAAAAAGTTGATTTTTTTGAATCAGTCTAATATATATATTGTATATTACATACTATTGTTATACATAGTATATTATATACGTATATATTGACGCGCACTGTTTGTTTGGTCTTATACATGAGTAATATTGTCATAACTTTATTATAAAACGGTACACAAGATAAATGAAAAAAATTAATTAAAAAAAATTAAAAAGAAAACTCGAAAAAAAAAACTGCTAAAGCGAAAAACGTTAGATAAGCAGAATAAACCGCAGCAGCAGCAGCAGCAGGAGGAGCAGGAGCACTAGCACCTCAACTATTATGTAACAATTTTTATCGATAATCGATATAATTGATAACAAGATGATGATGATTGATATAAGGAGAATAAAATTCAAGTAATTGTGTAACTCTCATTGTCGAATTTTTCTTTCTATAAACAATCGTTTTATTATAATTTTAATCCTCGCGAAAACATATGCATATTGATTGAAATTCTAAAAGCGTGATTTCCGTTTCCTCTGCTGAATTCCTTCGGAATTCATGTTCACATTATATTCTCCTCATCCTATTCTGATGACGACGATGATGATGATGATGATGATTACGATGGTAATAATAATGATAATAATAATAACGATCAAATTTAGTATGAGTGGTTGAATGAAAACTTAATCCTATCGATTCGGTCCACCGCATTGCCTGCACGTTCGAAGGTGAATCTTTGGTAAGTATAATTGTTCTTGAAAACGACGGCGACGGCGACGCTTTCTGCAGCGCGGACGTGCGGATCGTCAGAGTGAGGTAAGTGATCGATATTTTTTTGCATAAATCGATTACCAAATTACTCCATCTACTCGGCTTTAGCTTTATATAAAACAGACACAGAATTCACATCTATACCTGATATAATGTTTCGAAAACATTCCGCATCCCCCGGTGGTATAGTTTCGTATCAAGCCCTCATTTTACGATCGTTCATACGCTAGAGATCATTGACCGATTTTCGTTGATGCGAGAAAACCGGTTAACATTTTGTCCAGCCACTTTGATATATCTGGACGCCTTTTGCCAAGTAACTGGATACAACCAAAAGTAATAATAAAATACAAATAAACCCTACGCGGCGTTCAGCGACTACATTTTTGTAATTTCTATTAAAAACAATTATTCTACCAATGAAACTTCATAAACTCTAATTTCAGAATTATACCTAGAAACGATTTCGACACTTCATTTTTTTCTTCGTTCAAATATCAAGTAGTTCGCTTTATTTTAAATTCTTTTTAAATTTTTTATTTCATTTCATTCATTTTTTCTCTTTCACTTCTTAATTTATTTAATTTTTTTCGTAATCATTCTTATAAAATATCTATGCAGCGCATCATTATCATCATCATTATATATGGCTCTACGTTTACAAAATTGCGAATGTGCGTATAACGAAATATACGTATAGTATAATATAGTAATAGTAGTAGTAATAGTAATAGTAGTAGTAGTAGTGAATCTATAATATCGTGTGATTGTGTGCTTGCAGTATGTTTTTGGGTTTTTCTTCTTTTTTTTTTTTGGTTTTCGTTTCTTTCTTTTTTTTTCTCTAACAATTAGTTATATAAAGTATATACCCATATATTAGATTGTGTATAACTATCTAGTTCTGTTTTTCGTTTTTTTTTTTCTTTTCTTCAATGTTAAAAATTACGTTGTTATATCATTATTATTTGTGAATTTGTCCCTAAAACACCGAATATACATGCAAAAAAAATCTAATTGATAAATTTCTAAGACGTTGTTACACTATATGTATTTATAGATATATGTATATATGTATACTAGATGTAACAATTAATCAAGTTTTTTTTTTTTTTTTAACAATAATTATTGTTAATATCATTAATATTATTATAATCAGCAAGTAGTAGGTATATAGAATTATTATTATTATTATTGTTATGACAGTAAAACAAAAAACAAATAAAAATTCTATCTACAAACTCGAGTTATAATTTAAGATGTGATAATTATTAGCTCAACGTCGACAAATCCATTTTGGCAGTATAATATAACAAAAAAAAATATTTTTATTATACATACGCCGAAATTCTAATACCATGTACCTATGTGTTAGTGAGGATTGTTATCAATTTTTCTTATCTCTTATTTTTTGATAGTGCATACCATTTATATGCAAATGAAGAAAAAGGAATAAATGAATGAATAAATAATAACATAGAAAATTTATTTTGGAAAGTATGTGTGAAATAAATAAAATAAATATACACATTTATGCACGTGAATCAAACCGCGAGCCCGAATTCGAGAATCTGATTTCTAAGAGCGCGGTGACGTAACATTTATCTGTGTGTATAAGCAAAAAAACAAAAAAAGATGTGATTAACTACCGTTATGCATCGGTTATTATAATAAATATTTTCAACTTCCTTTTTTTTCCATTCGTACAACGGCCGTAATAAAGCTATTGATTTTGTACTAAATTTTAATTGTCGATACAACTAACAATTATAAATCCGACTGATTAATATAATTATAATCGAATATGATTATATTTAATTATATTAAAGTCGCGATATTAGGGTAAAACATTTTTCGACTACTCGTACCATCTTTAATGTTTTTTCTAATTTATTGCTTGGATCTGTATGGGTACTGTTTCAGATAATTCTCTCTCTAGATTGTTCTACTTCCGGTACACGGAAATATAAATGCGATTTTTACCGCTCATATATCTCATCAGATCAATAATGAAAGATAGAAATTTTACCTTATCGGTTCGTCGGATAAGGGCGCGCGGTTTTTTTTTGTGTTCTTCTTTTCCTTTCTTTTTTTTCATAGTTGACTATGTGATTATATTATGTATATACTATACGATGATTCTCATTAATACGTCAATATACGATTATTATTATTATTATTATTATTATTATTATTATTATTATTATTATTATTATTATTATTATTATTATTATTATTATTATTATTGTACAGATGTTAAAATGTACAATTTACTTTAATACTGTTAATCAAAATGTGTAACAGAGGACAATTGAATAGAGAAAAAAATTATGAGATAACAAAAAAACATAAATAAGTAAATAAAAATAAAAACGGTTAATTATTACAGCTTATCAACCCTGAGCTTAAATATATTAAGTTTGATGTGACGTTTGATAATACATGGGTAAGTGTACTTTTTATTTATAAGGCATGTAGTGAAGGTATGAGATTTCGATTTTGCTACTATATATGTATATTTATAATAATTATTCGAGTTGTTTATTTATTTATTTTTTTTTCTTCTTATTTATTCATTTTTTTTATTTCTGTAATGTCGGCGAAATGGCAATGGGAATGGACATGGAAATGGAAATAGAAATAGGAATGATGATGAGAAAATTGCATTTTACCATCGCGTACTTAATTAATGCCCATGGCGAAAATCCTGCACCAAAACGAAACCACACGAAAGGTACATATGTACGTACATACATACCTGTGATGTAGAAACATACGTATATATAAATACGTATATATATATATATATATTATAAAAGTTTATAAAGAGATTTAAAATGCGAACGAATATAAAACTACGTTAGTGGTACAAGAGTTTAAAATGATAATTGAATACAATATGGAGAAAGCGTGGATCTTGCTTGATACCGAACTAAAATACCTCGAGTAAAAGTAATTAGTATAACATATATATCCATACGGATACGCGTGGCATTGGAATGAAACGACGCAGGTGAAATTTGAAAGTTATACTACTCCCCTGACTGACCAGGTGAACGCGGTCGAAAATAAAGGAAGATATGAAAAAAAATAATTAAATAAATAAATAAATAAAAATACATATCTTCCATTCTATGTACCACATAATATGAATATAGGTAATACGATACGAAAAGATCCGCTCGCTGCATCGAAGCGAAAATATTAGTTTGATTTGTTTCTTACTTTCTTTCTTTTTTTTTCACTTCTTTTTTCTTGCTTTATCTTCTCGTCATCGAATCATTTTATAATTGCTCGAAATCTCGTGCGCGTAAAACGTCTCGTATAAATTATTTAATATACAACAGATTCGAGCTGACGACGACGCGAAATTGATAAACAGAATTAGAAAATGCTTTGGTAATGTGCAGTACGTAGCGAACGATGATGAATAAATAAATAAATAAATAAATAAATGAATAAGTAAATAAATAAATAAAAAAAATATCGGATACATCGATCTTCCAACTTACCTCCTATATTCAATGTATGTACGTACGTTACAGAGGGGTATTCTATAAATCAGTAATAGAAATAAATGGACAAACTTTTGTTCACCCTCAAAGTCGGAATCATATTTTAACCGAAGTAATATCTTCTCCTCGGCACCACCACGGCTACGAATATTATATCGAGGCACAAGTAACATATCTTTGACTTTTTTATACATATAGGTATACCTCTGAATATGCATACCTTTATGCTTTCGACTTCACACGCGTTATTTTCATTACTATTCACCCTGACAATACCGATTTGATATTAATTTTTTATCAATCGTCATTACCTAATTGGTTTTCATTCATAAATATTATATTTATGTTTAAAAAAAATTGTTTAATTGTTTTTTAATCGGCCAATTTCGAAAGCTAAGTAAAATTTGAACGCGCTGAAAAAGCATCCTATCAAATTAATATCTTTATTTTCAACGGAAACTGGAAAAATTAAGTCTTCATAATTTAGTTTTTTGATAAATAATACGTACGTATACTAGCCTCGAATCTATTATTATTATTATTATTATTATTATTACTACTGTTCTAATTTATTTCCATTTTTTTTATTCATGTTTCTTTCAGTGCGGTGCAGTGTATCTATAGGTATTATCCGTTTCACATCACGTATGATGTGTATATCCACTAGTTTTTCTACGATTGTGTGCGCTTCAGTTTTGTCTTTTTTTTTTTATTCTTTTTTTTACAAACACAACACATCGTCATCAGCACTTTTTTCGTCAGCTAGGTAGGTATGTGTATGTATATTTTGTACGTATTAATGTCCTCTTCAAGTGTCTGGAAAAAAATAAATAAACAAATAAATAAAAAACAACATATAATTAGTGACTCGATTAAATTGTTCTTTTAATAATTTATGAGTTATCTCTTATCGAATTATGTTTTTGTGTCGTTATTGAGGGTGATGAATCTTGTAAATTATATATTAAACATATGTATAATACAATAGTTATAATAATTATAACGTACCGATAACTATTTAACCTCGTCAATATATATTATATTATATTATATTATATTATAATTATATTATATCATATAATATTATAGCTATATATATATGCGTTTACGTATAACTATTTATAATAATAATTGTTTATGTATATATTATATGAATTCTTCTTATCATCATTATTCAGCATATATATTATAATATTTTGTTAGTAATATTACAAGATACCGCGTTCGAATTTTCATCTGATACACAATATATATTCCAACCAACCTCTTCATTCGTTTGTTTCTTTTTTTCTTTTGTTTGTTTCTTTAATGTTTTTATTAATTTTTAACTTCACATCTTAAAAAAGAGGATCTTTGAATGACATCGGCTATAACGCACTGTCGGTTCAATAACTGTAGAATATTATAAGAAATATTCGCGTACGAATTAAAGACACGAGTCACTAACTTAAATGATCAACGTCCTCAGTCAGTCAGTCCATCGGAGATCGATTGATTTTTTCAATAATTCTTCAAAATCGATGTGCTCTCGGACACTCGCGTGACCGGATGTACATAAGAGGGGGATGTACATAAGAAAGAAAAAAAATCAACAGAAAATTCGAAAATTCGAAGACTGAAATAAAATTGCTAAATTAACCCGACGGTCTTCTACACGCGCGGTATTGTGACTCATATAATACGAGGAAAATCTCTCCCAACATTAAGCAACAGTCCCGGCGATATTTGATATACACGTGATATACATATATGTATAGTATATTTTGCACATCTTCTTACATTTATACCTATAAGGCATGCTTTTATACCTAAGAAAAGTGCGCTCTTTCTAATCACGGGCGAATGAACCTATTTGAATTTGAATTTTTTTTTCTTGAATTCTTGTCGTTCGGTTTGTTGAGTATATAAATACGTATGTGTATATTATTTATGTATAATTGTATATGGGCGATAATGATTATTATTATAATTTTTTTTTTCGTCTATACATGTAACACTTTTTTATCAATTCATTTAATATCTATATATATAATATTTATACTTTTGGCAAACCTTGTTCATGATAATGATGATTATTTTATTTTCTTTTATTTCATTTTTTTTTAATCTCTTATAAAGTTGTCCAATTAAAAAAATTACTAAAATTTGTATTTATTTAATTCATTATTAATTTACTGCACTATACAGCAGCACGGATTTGACAACGAGGTTGTCGTGTGATCTAAAACTGATCCTGAAGTATACTGCGTATTGTTGTGATAATTGGTTTGACGGCCAGTCAACCGGGCGCACCTGGGCTATTGGTTTTCAAGAGAGTAATGCCTCGAACGTTTCCAGAAAGTCTTGAAAAATCCTTTCTTTTTCGGTGCATCGCTGCTCTCTCCTCCTAAAACATACGAAACGGAAGAAAAAAAAAAGAAAAAAAAAAACAAACGTTCAGATGTACAAAAATATCATAACTGAATTTTCAGATCGGTCAGATTTGAAAGAGAGACGAAAAACAAAAATGATAAAAGAGATGAAATCAAATAAAACAAAATAAAATGGCGTACATTGATGAGGGCAAAGAAGGGGCTGGTTCGCACGGAGCGGAGAGAGGCGGTATAGGCGTGCGGCCAGGTGACTATATGCCACAGAGGACTACACAGGGAAATATACCATACATACGATATTGGATCAATACACCTACAACCGAGCACCGCGTGTGGACATTCGAATGTCTCTTTTCAAGAGCATGCAGAGCTGCCTCCGCCCTTCGCCCTGTGCCCTTCAAATTTCAATATTCTTTTTCACCAGATTCATCCCACAACACTACGAAGTCTCGACCCCCTATATACAGACCTGATTCAACATTTTTATCATTTAATTACTATGGTAATTATAATTATTATAATAATCGTCCAGGGAATGGGGTACGCAGAGATGTGAATACAGACGTTGGAAGAAAATTTTTATTACCTCGATGCCGTAATATCTTCATCTCGATCTTTATTCAGCAGCAGCTGACCGACCGCACAGGACGTCTCGACGTGAACCGCGATATCGTCGAAAACCGCGAGTTTGCCTGTCTGTTTGCGGACTCGGTACTTTTCTTTTCGTTTGGAACACGAGGAAAACCAACCGAAGAAACTAGACTCTTTCACAATTTTTACTGTCCCATATTTATCAAAATGATAAAATGACCGCAAGAAAGAACGGAAGCAGAAAATCCTTTGGAAATGGGGTTGGTGTGAAAAGAACAACAAAAAAGAAAGTTTTTAACGTTGTTACTAGGATGACGAATTGTATAAAAGATTTGTCGCATTGGGGATGATGCATTCGTGTAGATATACGGAGAAGGCGCGAAAAAATATAACGTAGGTAATAAGCTTTTCCTAGTGAGAGGTCCGAAACTAAAATAACTTTGTAATATTAATAGTTGGGAGGAATTCGAGGAGGCAACGCTGCAAAGACGACATAGGCCAAGAGTTGGAGAGAAAATACAACACAGGGAGGCGTCGTTCAAAGATATTTTCGAACGCCCGAACCCCTCTGACCCGGTCGACGCTATCTTCCATACGAAAACTCAATTCTTCTCAAATTCTGTTCAACTGAAATTCGAGTTCCGAGAAGATTAAAGAAAAAAAAACGAAAAAAATAGAAATTGGCAAGAGTGATTGAGAATTACCGCATAATAAATCCCTCGAGACGATATGAGAACAAGTTATATTAATTCCTGTCTGGTGTATGAACATCTATAAGAACCGTCGGATGATAATTTCATGTAAATAAATTTAGATCATCTAATTTTGGAAACGAGGAGAATGATCTAATTTTAACAGACTCATTTTTCGAGATATTTAAACGAACTATGTGTGGAGGAAACTAAAGACTTCTAGCTTCGCATGAATGTATAACCAACTAAACTATGCTGTTGCAAGATGACTAAAAATATATAATATTATCGTAGGAAATTCTCGAGGTACAGTCATATCTGGTTGTGGAGAAGGGAGTCATTATTTTGGGATTTTCCAAAGTACGAGATAAAACGTATAATTTTGGGGGAAAGAAAACAAAAAAAAATCAATTTCTTTCAAGTGTCAGAGAAAATAAGCTTACCCGGATAATGACCCGAGGGAGAAATGTCCTTTGTCACCTTGCTGTCCTTGCTGTTGCTCCCTGAAACATTACCGTAAACGTAAAGAAATTTTAGACCTTAAATTAAAGAAGATCGATACAATTTTTTTTTCTTTTTCTTTTTTTATGCACAGATTTTTTCATTACACTTTTCCTGTTCGTGTATAAGTTTTACGATACGAGACTGCGTTTTTCGAGGTAGCGAAAAAAGTCCATTTCAAAATTAGTACGATTTCAAAGTTACCCAATTAGCATATAAGCTGCATTTAAACATTGAGTGCTAAAATCGACGTAGTCTACGAAACCGAACAAGTAAAAAAATACATAAAAGCTATCGACTGAATCTAACCACAGTAACCGCAATATCTAATCTTAACTTATTCCACCTGTTTCGTCTTTTAGCATTATCTAAAGCAAAAACAATCAGTTCTCGAATGACGTTTGTGAAGTTTCTAGAATTCTACCGCAACGCGACATACGCATATTTCTTGGGGTTGACGACAATCGAGATTTAACAAATTAATGTACAAATATTATGTAGTAAACGTGTAGTCATTTTTCTTTGGTCTAATATACATAAAATGTAAGACTGCAATATGTAGGTACACGTATATTGCGTTTATCGACGCAACAACGAATGACTTTTTTTTTCTTTATCATATCAACAGTCGAGTAATGTGACAGAAGCATATATATATATATATATTTCCACATTTCACGGAAGCTGCTCGAGCCGCATACGCCGATAGCAGTCGGCAGGCTACGTTCCGAAGCGACAGTTTACAACTGATAAGAAAAAGCATAACGTTCATTACCTATATATATATGCTATATACGGAGCGTGCGTAATATCAAAGAAAGATTAATAACAGACGACGAGGCGTCGCCACGAATAAACGATTATGAATATCACCCCTTCCTTCCTCGCCATCATTTTTTCCAAATTTCCTGTACAGTCGATCGGCAGTTGATAGAACGACCTTGTAATATTTGATTAGTTTATTGAACGTTGATGAACGATACACAACAATAATCGCGACTTATATACAATACTGATATCGATAATGAATATATCTATGAAATAAATATCCAACTCTTGTTAATCCGAAAAGGTTTGAAGTTTATCGTCAAATGTGTGAGATTCCTTTCGTCAAATTTTCTTTCAAAATTTCGAGATATTTTCGGTATCGCGAAGCTTACGGATTAAAGTAAAATTCAAAATGTAAAATAACGATGCGGTAATGGCGTAGTGCTGATGGTAAAATATGGCGGTATTCATGCGCGGTTAACTCGTTGAAATACCGGTCTACCTAATTCCCTAGATAACTATTTAAGGAAGTAACAGAAACACGGTGCAGCGTAGCATCAATTCGACGACTGTATATGGAATTATATGAAGGCATATACGACGTAACGTACATATATACCCATAAAAACTTAGCGTATCTTTGCCTGAAAATCGCTAAGAACCGTACACATGTGCACTACCACCATTTTCGTAATAAGCAATTAGCTGAGTTAGCTTGAAGTATATTTCATTTTTCATTGGTCTTCCGTTGCGAGTCAACGTCAGATGTAGCTATAGGTATAGGTATATCTATAATCGTTCAAAATTCTAAAACAAATCAAAGGAAAAAAATCAAAAATTTAAACTCGATTGATAAAAACGAGACAGAATCTAAATGATCTTATAAAATCGATGGTTGATGTAGGTACAACGAGAAAACATGTGGCACCTACTCCGCCGCAGCGTCGATATATTTTTAGTTTAGAGAGCACGAGATGAAGTTCCCATTACGCGACTCGGCCCACAACCCTATTCATAGATTTCCAACCACACTACCCGTGAAATGCGGCGAAGGCTTTGAGAAGAGGAATAAAGTTTCCGACACTCGATGACAAGCCCACTTCATTACAGTTGCACGATGCAGAATCCAAATTAGATGAAAAGATATCATCGGATCGAATCGAATCGGTAAAAAACAAAAAAGAGGCATTAAAATTGATAGCAAAGTGAAAAAGAAAAGGATAAAAACGAAAAAAGACTGTTCAAGTCGAGTGGCCGCTACATCACCCAAGGGCTGCTGGGGCTCCTGCAGCCCTCGACGCAAATCAATAAGATTTAACCCGGCAGCTCGCCCACCAGAGGGTGTGGTTCGCCCTTAGACTACGGGGTACACACTCGAAACGCAGGGATGAAATAAGAGGACTTTACGAGCCCTCTCTGTATTCATTCGTATACGACTGGGCTCATCGCGTCATATGTGCGTACATATACTTTCGTCATACCATAGATATAAATATATCTATGGCCATACCGCGGAACTCTGCAACATCGATAAGCAGTCGTATAAGCGGTACGTCAAATATGAAATTTCGCAGGCCGCAAGAATGACGGTAGCAGATTCCAAATCTCTCGATTTTCCTCGCACGCACGACTAAGTAGCATACGTCGGAATCTAATCTGATCCGTGAAGGTTCATGATTTTTTTTTCTTTCCCCCGAAAGGATTGCTTGCAATTTACAAATATGGAGCACGTGGTAGGTACACGACGATATTTACGGTTATATGCGCGTGGTAAAATCGCTTGGTTGTGTACAGTGAATATATCCGCGTGACTGGTTTACCGTCACGGTTTTCAGAAGGAGGGCAAGGTCGACGAAGAGTCTAACGTACGGTATTTTACTTGCAACTGTTATAACTTCAATTTAAAGAATCCTTTCCGAGTACCTTTCCAATCCTATATTGTGTCTAATTGAAAGAAAATATAATAATATAAATAATTGGCTAGATTGATTGTTCGCACGCGGTTCGCCTTGTGTATGGTAGGTACGTACATGCGCGGTCTTCGGTATAACAACGTTCGTTTAACCATGACGAACATAAATAAATAAGTAAATGAAAGTAAATTGCGTGTGCAACTCATGACGATGTATAAGAAAATGACGATGCGAAATGAAAATAAAACCAGACGCGAGACCGAGACTGGAACTGAGATTGAGATGGGGATGAGAGAATACGAATACACATCTATGATAGGTGGTACGGGGGCGACGTGACGTCAGAGGTCATTGCTCGTGACCCGAGATTTCCTCTTAGTTGTCTCTTTGTAAGTTCGCCAGACTATAATCTGCCGACTTCAGACTGCGGCGACGGTATATGCAATATGTGCATACATAGGTATGGGTATATACGTGTATAATAACTCGTTGCAGTATTAATATGGGAATTTAAATCTTCAGTTCGATTAAAAAACTCCCGTCACTCATCGTCGACAGACAAGAAGGGGTGGCGGCGGTGGCTTTGCGCTTTAGTTTTATCAGTCTCAACGGTCATTATCAGGGATTTGTTCAACTTGACCCCAACAAATTATACACGATTATAATATATACCTATAATACATGGATTTCAAGAAGGTAGGAAAATTTTATAAACCGAATGATCCAAGGATTTGCGCATAGCTCAAAGAATGAATGAATACAAAAATTCAAATTCACATTTTCGATTTCGCTGGAGAGGAAAAAGTTTCGTAGCAATCACCAGGTGTAACAGGGTAGAAAGCGATTCGCGTGCCAAATTCGCGATTGCATGTGTAAAAAGAAAAGCCTGTAATTCTAAGATCTTTGAAGAATGAAATCCTCAGGGATTAATTGGCGATCAAGCTGCGAAATGGTAACGAACACACGTATAAGGGTAACCCATGAAGAGCGTAGGGATTGAAGTTGGTCTCTGTTGCAATTCGCCTGTACATTTCCAGAGAGAGAGATAGTTGCGCGCCTATATCTGACTTTTGAGAATCGATAGGAACACGCGAGAGGGCCCAGCCCGACATTCAACACCGGAGGCGTCGCGACGCCGATATACAAGCATAGGTATAGTATCACTAGTAGGCGACGCTGTCACCTGTTGTCGCTGAACGGAAGTCCCGTTTTACTCCCGCAGCGTTTAATGACTGTACGCATCTCCTTGTTTATTATTTATTTATTTTGCAAATAGATAAAAGAAATTTATATTTTTTAAATCGAACCCTTCCATGCTTCTCTTATAATTATCATAGCAACAGCAACGCGGTAACGAGTATAAAACAGATATCATTGTGTTACAGCTATAAATAAAATATTGATAAGACAAGACAAACGCATTCTAGTTCAACAATATTATTTATTCCCGTCGAGAGACGTTCAGTTATGTGTTTGTCAGTAGGATACATAGATGTGCCCATATTACTTCTGTAGTTATACTACACGTTCTCATCATGCACACGACGATAGTTGGAACGCTTTTAGCCACCGGTAGCAGCAGCAGAAGCAGCAACAGTTATTGTTACGCGAAACCGCTATTTAATAAACCAGCTGCAATGACGGCAGATTAAAAGAAAGAAAGAAAGATATAATAATAATTAAATAATAGGCAAAACAAAAAAATATGTCATTTACTGCGCGCACGTGTTTATCTACTTAAATATACCTGCATTATGCAAAGTACAGTCTTGCAAGTTTGCAGCAACCAATGGACGAACAATAGAATACATAATACGACGATTTTGATTTCGAGGGATTTTTTGTGTTTTGTTTTTTTTTTCCGGTATTACACGCAAGTGTTAATTATTGTTGATTATACAAGTAAATTGAAATGTAATTTATGTATGTACCAGAATTTTGACAAGTCAGAATTTCGGGAACATAGGATGTGTAATTACTGAGAAATTCAGCCACTCTATATATCATACTGTACCAACACTACCAACAACTCCGGAGGATCGATATGGGCGGGCGCAGTCACCTACCGCCAATCAGAAATTAGTCCCGAAAATTCGCGAAACAAAGACAGACTGACGAGCAGACAGGGAGTTTACAGGGGGGTGCAGATCGACGCGTTCTCGTAAACGAACCGTATTTGAATTAAATAAATAAATAAATAAAAGAAAAACGAACCCATAACATTTGTAAAAGCGATAGCTTTTTCTCGACCAAAAAACAGCAAATAAAACAAATCAAAAACCGAGTACAAGCAGCCTTTGTGCCTGTTATACCTGATGTACCTTTGTTCGGAACTTAGAAAGTCATTGTACCGAGTGATTTGTTTTTACCCCTTTTTCTTTCTTCCTCGTTATTTTAAACGGATGTTTTTCTTATTAAGAATACCGGTCTGTCAACTAGCTGTCGCTATTCGCCGAAGCAAAGTGCAAAGGAGTGATAGCTGCACGTTGCGAGTAGTTGATTATCAATCCGTTAACATAAACTAGACAGTTGGCGTGATACCTGTATTGGTAATCTGGATACTTGTAACGAACGATTTGGAAAATATGCAAACGAAAATGACAAAAAAAAAAGAAAAAAGGTTTGTCGAGTATTATTGTCAAGATTATAGATTTTCGGCGAAATAATTTATGGATATTCAAAAAGCATGAGGTAAAATAATGATGGATTGATTTCAAATCATCCATTCTGCGCGAACAATGAGAATTAGCATCGTGTAGTCGTAGCGGAATCATAAGTCGCGTTGAAGGCAACTAACAAAGTCCTTGTCCCCTGTCACGATTTCAAGGTCGCTCATGGTCAGATATCAGGTTCAAAGTTCTGCCGAAGATGCCGCTACCTACCGACTGACTGACTGTCTGCCATAAAACGCGATAAACAAGCGGGATAGTAAAATGAAGTGAAAACCGGTCATCAGCTATGAACTGATGGGGCAAAAAATTACCAAAAAAAAAAACTACTGAGATACAAATTCCCGCTCGAAAATTTATCGAGGTTGTAGAAATCGGATGTGTTCTTTATAAAATTCAAGCTACTGCTCTTCCATCGTTCAGTATAAAAATCACTCGAGACTTATATCGCAAAGCTAATAAAAGTTCGATAGACTAAAAATGGGTTGCAGGATTCTGAGTTATCTTCCGAGATGGGCGCTAGGTTTACCTTTCGCTAGCGTTGAAAATCCAGTTTGCGGTGTTCATTTTATCGACTTGGTTATTCGCGTTGAACAGAGTGCCGTTGCTCTTAACCGCCGGTAAAACGTACCGTCGGTAAAGATAATCTTAGAAATGGTTGAAATTATTTGATATTGTAAAAATATTGATCTTGTCTAAAATCCGTGCAAACAGGTATTTTCCAGATAGATTAGAACCACCAATAATTGTCATGCAAAGAATATACATCAAGAATAGATTGTGTCGTAAATGCGTGCATGGATAAGCGTACCCCACGAAAGGTCACGTAGAAGACAGAGAAAGATAGTTTTTTTGGTTTCTAATTCGTTTACGAATGATTTTGAATAATCATTGACTCACAGAATCATAGTGCGATTAGAAGATTACTCAAAGAAAGAGGGGTGGGATAGTATTGTATTGAAACACCACCCCTCAGACATCATTTGCAGCACTTTTGAACTTGATGGAGCGCTCAAATAATCAGCGCTTACCTTTCTTGATGAGCAAGCTAGTGACCCTCCGCAAAGCTTCGCGGGTGCTGGAGGCAGAGCTGTGCTTACTTTGGCCGAAATATTTGTTTGGAGTAATGTTAGTAGGTAGAGTAAGTGGCTTCCTCTGCTGCTCTCCACTTCCCGGTAGACGTGCGTCGTAGACGTTATTTAGACGTTCAAGGTGTTCAATCGACGCTGGTCTCGGCTGATTTCCTTTTCTAGTCGGATACCAGCCTCTGTTTGGTCCACCAGCGAGCCGCAGGAGTTCGGTACCGATTATCGCTTGTTCCAAACCAAGGTTGTTTCTTCTATAACTGAACGGGGCGAAAGGAACCCACAACGAGGCGTGATAAAACCAAGTTTCTCGAATATATTTGATCACTTTATCGAGCGTTAAATGAGACCAACTTACCCTGTGGTAGCGGTTGTGGGCGCGTACCATCCAGGTTGACGTCTGGTTTGACCCGGATTTCCGGCGTGTTGAGGTGTTCTGGGTATATCGCTACCCCTCGCAAAAACCGGAGTTTCCGGTAACGAACACGAGGTCTGCATACCGGAAACCGTGGTCCCCGCGGTACTCGATGGACAAGAAGGTTCCGCGGATGGCGAATGCCACTTTGCGAAAGGTCTCCGTCTCGATGGACCCGGCAAATCGGTTGGCAAAGTTCTTCGTTCGACGGGAACCTGAAAAAAAAGAAAAGAAAAAATACAAAAATTATTTAATCAGCCGAATGAATATTTGTAGTATTTATAATTGTCATTCAAATTAAATGAGCGTAAAATAAAGTCTGCGTTAATGTTGGAGTAATTTCTGTTTCTATTGTTTCTTTTTTTTTTTTATTACGATCAAATAAAAAGGTATTTCCGCTTTCACGTTCCTATCCAACTTCAAATCCTGGACGAGAGTCCAAGAAGGGTGGGTTTCTCGAGTTGATTTTCCGAGTGAAAGAATTCACTACCTACCCCCTGTGCTTGAACTATCGATAAACTAAACTACGTCCGTGAGCCAACAAGCTCTCCCTTCTGAGCTGAAACGCTACCACCAATAGCAGTTGATGCAACCTCCCTCAATTTAAACTATTCGTGTTTGAGTTGAGATTCCCACTCGGGTTGTTTATTCATTCGTGCCGTTTTACCACCTGAAGGGTGAACCTTGATAGAACTATTTACTTAAAATCAGTTTCGATTTTCTATTAGCAGTAAAAAGTAATTCAACACTAACAAAAAAGGTGGATTCCGTGCCGCTCTAATTCACAAATAGCTCATTCATCAATTTTCCTACAAAAGCACACAATTGATTATTCTCCATTACGAAATTGAAAAATAAAATTCTGCACCTCTTACGCTGGATGGGGCATAAATAGACATGAGATCTCGACGGTATTCAACAATAAAGAATAGTCAAGAACAAGAGGATTAACTTTGCAAACTCACTCCTGGAGCAGCAGTCGTCAAATGGCGTACAGGGCACGTCCTACCCTTGCGCTTTTCTCTACCTAGCATTACCTAGGCATTATTGTTGCTTGCTCTCGAGTACTGCACATTTTTTTTTAGTTTTATTTTTTTTAAAGAGAATTGTTTTATTCCAACTCGATGTAATCCCCCAAGGCATATATTTTTCCGAAGTTACAGGATAGGAAGGTGAATATGCTATGAGATAATGGTAAGCTAGTCCCGGAAATTATCATGACTTTTTCCGCTTGAGAGTAGGAGAGCCGAGCCTCACCTTTGTCAGAAACTTCCATTATTAGATTAAAAATGAAAGCCGCAAAACCTCTCCGGTATATTAAGAATTATGAATATCGCGAACGCGAAATAAGTTGAAATTTCTACCATTCCTGATGAAATCGGAGTTACATGCTACGGAAGGTGAAGATATTTGAGAGGGAGAAGGGGAGAGGTTGCATCGATCAAAGTAGCTCTATGAAGTTGCGGTCACAGACTTTTCTCTGACATTAAAAGAAATAAAATAAAAATGAAGAATAATAATTGTGTCTTTTTTTACTTGTCTTTTTTAATTCCAGCGATTGTGGGCATCATATTTGCCAGGATAAATAACCGATGATTAAATTCTGAAAATGTCCAATGCTAATTTATCCAATGAATAATTTATGCTTATTATGATATCGATTTAAAAGCAGCTGTAGGTACTTCATCCGAATCGTTATAACGGATATCTTACCGAGGTAAAATTAAATCGGTAGTTAATTAACTATTGAAAAGTCAGCAAAACTTTTGAGGACCTTTTAATACAAATCTTTGTGCATTTATCGAACGTGCATATAAAAGTCTCGATATAAATTCAGTTTGTAACAGAGGAGAGTGGTGTAATAAAAGTTTAAAAGCAGAACTTGAGGAAGTCGGTACTCCGTATTATACGATGTCTTTATAGCTTACTTTTTATTTATAGTTTGTTTTTTTTTATTTTTTTTTATAGGTATCGAGAATACTAAATTTAATCTACTCGAATCGTGGTAGGTATAACCTTTACGAGAATCAAATTGTCATTTGACACTCTATGCCCGTAAATCGATTTTATTGTATCAATTTAAAATGTTGAAAAAAAAGAACCCACTATACGTAAAGCGCAATGGTACTACGTAAATTTTTGCAGTTCAGCGTGAATACAATGAAATGAAAGAAATGAAATAGGCTATATTTATTACCATTCACTTCCTGTATATTCTGAATTAGGCCCAGGAGGGAGACTTACGGATATAAAACTGGGAGCAGCCCGTTCTCATGTCCCGCGTAGTAGGATGAGGCTGGTCTAACACATATTGTGGTAATATACCTATACGTATGTATTATGTAGAAGGTGGCGTGCAGACGTAGGCAATGTTTTATTTATCAGAATAGGCTGCTTACCACCCTCTCCGACTCCCTCAACTCTCTTTTCCCTCACTCTTCTGGCAGACCAGGAGGGCTTCGACCCCTTTCCTCCAAACAATGGGACGAGGAACGCCATCCACTTTCGACTGCGGGTGGGGGGGGAGCAGAGGGAGATGGGGGGATGGAACGACGACACAGGTTTTTAGAGGGAAGAGCAAACACGGTTTTGAAACGGGTGGGTGGGCCAGTAGCGAGACTCGTCTCGTAAGTACATTCGTTGGTGACACGGTTTGCGAATGATATTTTTTGCACGTGTTTTCTTTCCCCTCACCCGAAACTCTGTGCAATTCCTTTGAACGACGTCCCTACTTCACTCGCGACTTTGTTCAGACTGCACCGTGCCACCTTCGTGTGTTACACTTTCACTTCGTTCTCATTGTGCATCGTCGCTCTTTCTTCTACTTCCTTTCCTTATGCCCTGCACCCTCTTGTCTGAATGCCAGTAGATCGGGAGATTGGATGGTCCTATTTTGTCGTACGATATCTTGATACGGGGACCGGGAATCTCCCTCCGTAGAGCCGCACACAAGGGATATTTTATATCACAGGTAACACGATGGGAAAAGGATCTTTTTACATTTTATTTCACCCCTACCTCAAATATATTATCATTACTTGGCGAAACATCGACCATCTTTCTATCGGAGGGTCGGGGTTTGATTATAGAGTCGAGTCAGAAACTATAAGAAATGAGTTTTGCGAAGAAATTCCTCTCGACATTTCAAACATTTTTAATTGGCTTTGCCACGAAACTAACCCGACTGTGACGCTTTGGTGGAAGCATAAGTTGGATCGGTCTCCTAGACCTCAATATTTTATCGGGAATGAAAGAACTTTAAATTAAAATAAAAAAGAAAAAGAATATATTTCTCACATCTCTCCTCGAGCTGCTTCCTGCGGCGGTTCGTCTACCCCTTGAAAATCCCGCGTCCATGGAGTGAGTGTTGAGAGAAGATACGTGGCCATCCCTAGCGTCGATTGCTGCACGATGAGGAGGAACCCTCGGTCGGTAGTCGATGGTTTTAGTAGCATGACTCTTAGTCTTGCTGCCATTATTGCTGATTCCATTGCCGAGTGTTTTGCTCGACTTTTTTTGAACAGAAACAGTGCCGATACCGACATCCGAACTCTCTTCATCTGCCTCCTCGACAGGTGAAGGAGGTAGTGGTGGAAATTCTAAAACTTCGACACTCACCTGCGAATTAAAGGAACACAAATATGAAGACTGTACATAGAAAAAAAAGATGTTTCAAGAGAAATCCAAAGACACACTATCTGTAGCCGTCAAATGTTTTTTTTGGCAATCGAGTATAATATACCTGGAAATCTGGATTTTTTGAGTCTTCGAGTATAGCATCGATAACGTTCTCGATCTGTTTTTGATCATTTCCATTTTGCCTAATTCTTCTTCCTCCCGAGTATACTTCCGTACCACTGGGTTTCCGACGGTCATATTCTGCATCAGAGGAGCTGGTCTTTGAAGTTTCTGAATCTGAGCTATTCTGTTTTCTCGGTCTATTATCAAATGGATTATCTATGACCTTTTTGTCATCACATTCGTAGCTGTTTCTTTTAGAGCCCGTATTTTTGGACTCTCCGTTTCTGCGTCTTTTCTCGTAAGATTCGCTGTTTCTGACGCTTTCAATTTCCTTTATAGCATCGCTGACCTTCTCTAATTGTCTTCTGTTTTCATTTAATGCTTTCTTAACAATTTGATCTTCGATCAGTAGATTAACAGGTATCTTAGCATCCATACTTTTCGACATAGATATGGAGACGGGGCCGTTGCAAATCGCCAAGGCATCCAAATTTAATCCCGTCCTGGTTTCTTCTCCTGAAACTACGTCTCCTGACCTAGCCTCTGCTTTGTCTTTATCCGATACATCTGAAATCTCCTCTTCTTCGACGGTAATCTCTAATTGTGCTCTATTACCAGCTTCGTCATTTATCACAGGCAGCGATACAACCCTAACTAATTCAGGTGGAAGTGGCGGCGTAAAATCTGGCGGAGGTTCATCCAGACCTTCGAGTCTTCCTTCTTCAATAGAAAAACATGAGAAACAGTTTTATAATTATTCAAATTATTTTAGCAGAGATTAATTATTGCAAGTAGGTAGTACGAAAAACTCATGAAAAATCAACAAAAGGTAGACATTTGAAAATAATGAAAAATACCTTTTAGAAGGCTCTTGATATTATCGAAGGTACTGGAGTATCTTTTGCCGTCAGCTAGTCTTGTTTCTTCGCATCCATCGAAGGACAGACTTTTGGTTTTTGTAGGAGTTTTGGGTAACATTTTTCTTTCTTTTTTGCGGCCGCGTCTTATAACGTAAGTTCCATTTTTGGTCAGATCTTGGGGTTTTATTTGGTCCAGATCGTTAGTTGAAGAGTCCGAGTACGGCGAGACCAAGTCATCTTCCGTCGCTGAAAGCGGAGGGTCAGGCCAGTCGTCAAAATCTCGCATCTTAGAAGCGGATCCGACACCTGAAATTAGGTTTGCTTTTTTACTAAAAATTTCCCAAATAAACAACATATTTCAAAAAAACGAAGAACAATTGTAATTTTGACTCACTGGAGACATCACTGCTTTTTCTTCGTCTTCTTCCAACGACCTTGGTGCTTCCTGGTGCATACAGTGGGTCATCTTCAAGTGAGACTTCCCACGCGATCGAATGTCTTTTCCCGATCGCAGGTGGGGGAGGTAAAAGTTCTTCTAATGAATCGTCGGAAAAATGTTCCTCTTCGGATTGTGTCCTGAAATCTGTAGAGTTTCTAGTCGAAAAATCCGAGTTTCGTGTGGAAAACATATCCGAGTATCTCTCTTCGGAACATCGATCGGACGTTCTTGCGGAAAATCTTTCCTCCCCAGAATCAGCTCTGGGTAATGAGAATGAGAAATCTAAATTGCGTATTGAAAATGGATCAGACGTTGGTACAGAAACATGATCGTTGGAGCTGACGCTGGCAACGGCGATAGAAAAATCCGAGTGAAATCTCTCGTTGGACGTAGAATTAGCTCTGGAGAAATCCGAAGAGTCGCAATTAGCCCTAACTGAAAATCTTTCGACGCTAACAGAGCTGGACCTAGGTATGGATGATCTCTCAGATTCTGAATTCCTGGAGAATCTACCTTCGCTAGAGTCAGAATTGTTTCTACGTCTTGCTTCGCTCTCCGATCTATTTCGATTCATCAATAGCCTATCCTCAACGCTACTCGATTTCACGATCTCATTTTGTCTTTGTTTTCTAAGCAAAGATGCTCGGTCCTTGTCCACCGAGGTATGGCAATGCTGGTTGTGGTGATATTGGTCGAGTATCGCTTCGGAAGAACGTCGCCTCACTTCCCTGTGTTTTTCAACAGCGGCAGGATTCGTACGAGGTGGAATCCAATTGAAAGACAATTTTCCGTTGTAAGGTAGACTCGCGAATTTGCTAGGCGGACTCGCAGGATCTGCGAAACGAAATGGTTCCACGATACCATTTTCCCATCCGTACGGTCGCTGGTGGCGAGTTTTTGGCTGCAAATAATTAATAAATCACTGTACAATAATCATATTGATATCGATAGAAAGCGACACAGGATACGGTAAGAGCGAGTAGATATTCGGCAACCATTTCATTATCCTCACCCCTCAAATGATAAAAAAAAAAAATTGTCAATTCAACGGGGTGAATTTTGATCAAGTTACAATTTATCATAATAAACGAAGAAAATACATCGATCGTCTATCCATTCCGGGTAATATCTCAATTCCAATAATACGTACAAGGGTTGTTTGCGTGGTAGCGACATGTCCATGTCGCTTATGATCCTCCATAGCAGCAATCCATTGCTGTCTTCCGCTTCTCCGCGAAGACGAAGACTGCGAACTTCTCTTTGTCGAGTTACCCGGAGATACCCTGGAAAAAAATATAAAAAAAAAAAAAAAAAAAAAAGATGAAAATCTAAAGTTTAATTTTTCCCTGAATACAAGGAATTCAATTCTCGCACAGCCATTATTATCAATGCTCTCAAGATCCTCGCGGTACGTGTACCTAGAGCGAGTTCAGAGATCTGAGTAAAGATAGTCGGTCGGTCGTATAAGTCAAGAGCTGTAGTATAGAGTAAATCTTATGGACTTTAAAGCTCCTTCAGGACTTCCGGTGTTCGGATAAAAATTCGAGGATGGTTATACCTGTGTATACGATGGTTCAATATTTCCTCGTATATCGACATAATATACTTTGTGTGTCGGTGGAAATGCCTACTATCTGATTATACGTCCGTTGGGATCGATGAATAGCCCATGAAGATCAATAATTGACATATGCTGACCACATGATATCCGCGGGTAAACGTAAATAATAAATCGTAAGTTTCTAGAGGAACCACAACGGTGGAGAGACACTACCGCAGCCAGAAATAATCGATACACCTCCGCCACAAGTATTATGATAGAAAATCAAACTTACATTGGTAACAGCGTGGATATAAGACGTTCCGCTTCTTCTGGTGGCGGTGGAAATTCCGCGACGAATGATTCGGCATTATTATCCTGTGGTTCTGGGCAGTCGGGGACCGGACGTAACGCTACAAGTGCCATTTTTGCTTTTCGTCCATTCATGCTCATGTACCCGTCGTCTTCGGACTGATGCCCTGTTCGATTAAAATGATTAATTGAAGACCGGCAGAATATTATAACTTTCTTCACAACAAATCGACGTTCATTCTTTTGGTTATCAGGATACTCTACGTAGGCGTGGGGTTTCCCCATATTCGACGTACAAAAATGATGAAATAGATGAATGCAAGTAAAACGATTTGTTGTTCTTATAAAAATGCCTTTTCCGAACCTAAAGAGGGGCTTTCGTCTTCAGGTGTAATTCCAATACTGGGTTCGGTACTGCTACCACAATTTTCACCCCCGGCGCCTCCGTCGCCCTCAACCTCGTTCTCGTCGTACTCTGAGAGTACCTTGTCCAGTAGTTCGATTGACCGTTGAACATCGTCACCTCTGGAACAAACGCATTGTTCAATTCTATAGAGATCGTTAAACTTTATTTTAATAATTATACAAAGTCAATTAAAAAATCAAACTTATGATGATTTTAACTAAGTACGACAAACAATATCCTTTTTTTTGGTGTGTCGTAATGTAATTTGAGCTCAGGAATCCGAATCTGCTAACTAAATTGATCTGTATATGGAGAGAATAGAATTATCGACAATTTTTTGCTGTCCGGAGTGAAAAAATTGAGATATCTCGATGGGATTGATTCGTAGCTTGATTTAGTCGACGGATTAGTGTTCCTGAGGTCAAAATACGTTGGAAAAGTGGCCTACAATCAATTTTAAAAATTCTTCATTTTTGGCCCAAAAATTGACAAAAATCTAAGGTATACCCCTTTGGATTTTTTCGATTTTTGGGCCAAAAATGAAGTATTTTTAAAATCGATCGTATAACGCTTTTCCAACGTATTTTGACCTGAGAAACACGAATCCGTTGAGTAAATTGAGCTACGAATTAATCCCATCGAAATATCGCAATTTTTCTGCTCCGAAATGCGAAAAATTGTCGATAACTCGATCAATTTTATTGGTAGACCAATTTGGCTTGCAGATTCGAATTCCTGAGATCAAAGCACATGAAAATATCATAGCAAAGTCGAAAAAAAAAATTGTTGATTTTTGACCCCAAAATCGACAAAAATCTAAGGTATACCCCTTTGGATTTTTTCGATTTTTGGGCCAAAAATGAAGAATTTTTAAAATTGATTGTAGGACACTTTTCTTACGTATTTTGACCTCAGGAATTCGAATCCGAAAGCCAAATTGATCTATCCTTCGAATTCGCCGAGTTATCGCCAATTTATCGCTTTTCGGCGCAGAAAAATCCAAATATTTCGGCTGATTTTAGTTGTGGCCTAATCTAGTCGACGGATCCGTGTTTCCGATATCACAATGCATAAGAATACGCATGAAAATATCTCGAAAAAAAAAGTGTTGGATTTTGACCAAAAATCCCAGAAATCTAAAGTCGTGTTACCTTTTCATCAACTTTTTAGAATAGGATACGCCAGGTGTACATTGAAAGAAGAAAAATAATAATAAAAAAAAAAAAATAATAAATATATATCTATGTGCTTCTTATATAAGGCTTCTGTCAGTTGATACACCATAGGTACAAGCTGGGCTGGGTACAACGTATAAACCATTCAATTCGAAGATCAATAATTCGTTATTGGTTTTCGTCCAATTTCTTTTGGATTAAAATGAAATTGATTCGTTATACCATAGGTATAGGTGTGCACAGCTGTGATACATACATATACAATATACATAGGTATACAGGCGCGTGTTCTATATTTGCTACAAGAGTGATCTAAATTTCGTCAACCCACATTTACCTCTTCGTTCGTACTGCATTGTGAGTATCAAACAAACTTTTTCCCGACAAAACACAATCTCCCAATTTTCTTTGTTTCTCTTTTATTCTGTTTCTCTTCGCGGGGTCCAAATGACTTTTATACACATGCAGCATATAAATTATCGCGTTGTAAATGAACCGGGCATCAAATGACGACGTGTATTAAATCAACCCTCGAAATGATAAGAGCTGAAACACCTAGTTATTGACCCAACATATATACCTACATATAAACGTGTATCGGGGGCATGGGAATCGTCGGTCTATGTATACATTATACATACCTATATAACTACATATATATATTCAGATCAATGCAGGTATGCATACGATGTGTACCAACTTTACGCCCACAGCGCGAATAAATTGATGCGAGCGACTAGAGCAGCAGCAGCAGCTTTGAGTTGGTTGGTTTGGTATACAATGGTACATACCTATGTATTCATGTACATCGATGTAGCAATACACATGGATCTACTATGTACTATATACTATACACTATATACCATATAACATACATGAGTTAACTTGGTTATTCTACATCGGCCTACACCTAGTCCTAGGTTAATTTTAGATTTAATATAAAGTCTGATGCCATCCGCCGGGACGCGCCCGCAGCCTGCAGGTAGGCCTATGCGGCATCGGTATATATATGTTACAGGTATCTATACATATAGATAACCATATAGGTGTGCGTAGAAAGATCGTCCGTTCCATTACAATTAACCCGTAGATATTCGTATTTACCTAACAGGCGCACACCGTCGAGTTTGATATTAGATTTCACTCGTCAACTTTTACTCGGGTCGACTGAATCTATCTCGAAGGTATCAACCAGGTGAGGTTGATTGCGACGACCTACTCGAACGCAAAAAAATTGAATTGAAACGTTTTTTTTTTTTTTTTCTTTTTTTTTGGCAGTACTTTTTTATCGTTCTACAAATCGTTAGGAAAATGTAATTATAATCAATGTTGAATTTAATCAGATTAAAAGTACTAAAACGTTTGGCCAATTTGAAGTGAAATCGCTAATATTTATAGGGATTTGAAAAAAGTCAATCAAGTCATAAAATTTTTGTTTTTTTCGCCGCCAAATTTTATGAAAATGTAAAAAAAATTGGTAAAAGCGTTGTGCCGAAATTCGTGTTTTTCCGATGCTTTTTGATACTAGGCAAATAAAGTATCGGATAATTTTAGTGAAATGAGCTGTTTTGTAAGTATAACGAAGGGGAGAAGTTATAGAAATTTCGGGGGCGGGGGCGGTTCGTTCTTTACACTACTTTCTATTACCCTTGGGGGGTGTAGTGTAATAAGTAACGTACAACGCGTACACAATTTTCTTTACAGGCAGTTTTCAAGCCAAGTTTTCAAGGGGGGGTGGGGAAGAAGAAGACGAAGAACAAGAAGAAGAGGAACAAGAAAAAGAGGGTGAAGATCCCGGAAGACGAGGGGTTTTGTAAGAGAGAGAGAAAGAGAGAGAAAGGAATGTGATTTATCATTAGGGTAGAAACTTTACTTTACTTTACTTTGTTAAGACCCTGTTTCCCACAAGTGAAAGAACAAGAAGAAAAAATATAGACGACTTAGGACTAAGAAAATTTCCCATCGTTATCACTTTATAATACCAAAATTAAGTACCTATATAGTAATCCTCGTAAAACGGTACGCGGAACATAAAAAATAATAATAATAATAATAATAATAAAAGCAACGAATAGGAGATGAAACATCGCGACGTTGTTACGTAACGACGAAAGAATAATTATTATCAGTTTGTTAAAAAATTATTACGCTACATACCGCTGCGCGCATAGGTTATGAGTGGATAATTGGGGGTGGATAGGTAGGTAGATATGGACGTAGACGACTGCGTCGGTTTAGGTTTTACTTGATAATCAATGTTGCAGTAACTCCAGTGCAGGCAGCGCATTGAGAATAGGAGTGTATAAATAGTCGGAGCTACAGCTACAGTGTAGCGCAGTAGATAATTACCGTACCGGCTCTTCTATATCTCCTGTACAAATTAACTCATCCTCGCTAATTATTCTTCTTCCCCCAACCCCGTTATACACCCACTATACTTAAGGACAATAGTAAAACGCGCGACGCGTCTATACCCGGTTTGCTGGCGATGCTGATGGTGCTGGTGCTTTTAGCGGCGTTCTTGCAGTTACGTTATCATTAGCGTTCCATTAATACACCTTTTATATACCGAATAGCTAGTATGGCTGGTTATGAAAGGGAGACAGATAGGCCAGGTAGCACGTAAGAGTTACGGTGTACCTACATGTCTGGAGTGATTTTCTCTTCACTCTTCGTTTCTCTCGCGGTGGCGGAGCGATACAGCTGTACGTACACCCGGTCACGTTGATTCTGGATCGCTCCGCGGCCAAGCGCGCGTTTGGACAACTTTTTCGTGCAGTTGTCCAAACGAGTTTGGCCACGAAGCGATTCAGTATCAATCTAACCGGGTGTACACTGCAAGCGATAGATTCTCCTTCTCCATACATACTTATGGGTACAGTGGATTTTTCCCGATTTCTCATCGCCAAACTTCTCCTTCTAGTTTCTCCGTCGCTACTTCAAATATGATATTCGTAATTAGCGCGACAATTACACGTGCGGTATTACGTAAGTTTGACGGGTACAAGTTTTCGTCAAATGAACGAACTAACGAACGGACGGACGAGTGAGTGAATGAATGAATGAATGAACGGACGAACAAATGAACGAACGAACGAACGAACCTACCCTTATAATTTGCATTGTTTACCTGCCCATTGAAACGAGTCGGAGCGTGGAATGTACTCTGTGTCTAATCACATCTCATCATCCTGCACTCTCCAAACAACAGCGTCATCATCAAGGCGAAGGTGAAGTGGGAGGAGAAGAAGAAGAAGTAGGAGGAGGAGATGACGAAGATGAAGACGAATAAGAGATGGTATGACGTGCGAGGTAGATTACACGCTCTGATATTAGGATTAGGATTACTCCGGGAAGTGTCAACGATCCTCGAATACGTTGTGCATACATGCCATCAGCTAGTTAGCGCTTCCAACCATTCATTCGACATAGTTTCTTCGCCGAGAGTGGCGTCATGGCGGGTACGTCCCTTTCCACCCCATTCCTACATTGTATTAACTAATGCCACCCGGTACTATTCACTTTGGGTTATATTTACTTTTCCCCGCCCCGCACCGCGCCGCACCGCACCGCCCCCGGGTTTAACGAAGCTCGAATGTTTAGTCCTTTCCGCACTAATGACCATACATTAGCAATATTTGTCGAAAAATTTCTATCTCAACGATGAACGTTATGATCCGATATACTATAACTTTGCCTAGTTAGTTGTGCCTAATATAGGTATACACATGTTATATCTACGTACATACGTATGCGAACAAACAGTTCGTTAAACTAACGTCCAAACAACACGAGATATATAATTTTCCATGCGGCCATATGTTCGTTTATACATGAAATTTGAATCGAGGGGATGAATCACTGTTTTTTTTTGTTTTTTTTTTTTTTCTTCCTTTCTCTTACCTTTTCCTCATCATTTCATGCGGCTATTTGCAAGTCATATACATAGTTTAAAACTTGTACAAGTTCTCCGCAAAGTTTCACGTCGTATGCGTATTATAATATAAAATTCGAGGAGGGTATACTGCATTATTTTATTAATTAAAGACATCTATACTCCGATGTACAAAAAAAAAAAAAGAAAAAAAAAAAGCTTTTCAAAAGTTTTCAACAAAGTTTTCTCCCGCACCCCAATGGCCAGCATAAGCAGCAGTTGTGGCATACCAAGACCCGCTATAGGGTAGAGCCCGCGCCGAACGAAATTACAATTCGTACAAGACATCGAAAAAAAAAAACACAAAACACAAAAAACACAAAAATAATATAAATAAAAAATTAATTAATTAATTACAGAAAAAAAAAATATAAATAAATAATGTCCATATCTTGTGTGTGCTAATAAATTGGATTATTCGATCAAATTTTAACGATCATTATGTGAAGGAACCTTCGCATGAACCGCTGTCGTAAATTTTTGTTTCGTTTTTTATGATCGCTTTTTAATCTCGTTAAATTTTATAGACATGTTTTTCTGATTTTTTTGTTTTGCTTTTTTTCTATGTGAATAAATGGTATATATATATGTATAAGATCAAAGTGTGTAATCAGTATTTACGAGAGCGAGAGAAGTTTCATTTAAACATATAAAAAAGTCTGGATCAACGCACCGCTATAGACGTTCATGTATAAGGTACAGGTACGCGCGAGCAGAGGGAGATGAATGGTATATGAGGTATTTCAAAGCTTTTCATCGTTCGCATACCTATACCAATGTACGATATATATAGTGTGTATGAACTTGAGCGCGCATACGTTTCGATCAAATTTGTTTGATTTATTCATTTATTTGTTAATTTATTTTATTTTATTTTATTTAATTTTATTTTATTTTATTCATCAACAACTTTTTGCCAATCCAAATTAACGCCGAAACGAATTCCAGATTCGTATATTATCAAAAGAGATATACGTATACACTGGAAAATAAAATATTTAAACGTGGTGAAGAGAAAAAAAAAAGAAAACACCCTGTATAGATGAAAAAGGCAAAAAAGGTTTTCGCGTTCAGCATTTGGAGCGGGAAAAGAGTGAAAAAATCAAAAAAATACGGGATTTACCTAAACGAGCGAATCTCTATTAAATAAACCGTAGTAACCAAGGAAACGCGATTATCTCTCTAAGCTGCTGGTCGAGGTCGGTCGCTCCTAGACTTGGGCGAAACGTACGTTTTAACCCGTCCCGCAACTCGCTACTCGGATTTTTTTAATGGGAAATCTTCACTCGCATGTATTTCCACAAAGCCATGTCCTTATCTCTGTGCAGAGTACGTTTTCACTTCGTTAAATGCCAACACTGCGGGCGTTCCGTAAACGCGTATGTTATACGCGTAGATATGGGGGGGGTATATAGGAATATGTCCTTTGGCAGCAAGAAAATTTGGAATTTCGATGGTTATAAACATAAAAATACGGGTGACAGAGGACGCGCAAATATTATACTATAAAGCGTATGATTTATAGAAGGTTAAATAAATTGAATAAATTACGCAATTTTTAAAAATCCAGCCGTTGAACAACAACGTATATATGATCACGATAAGGAGCAAGGAATACAGGAGTTTGCGTGCAACGATATCCTTCGTGATCAGATTTTTTGTCGAAATAGAGAAAGATGAAAAAATCGCTGTACGAGTTTACCAAGCGAAGAAGAAAAAGAAAAAGTAGAGGAAAACGAGGAACCACTTCGTGACGTTC
The DNA here is from genome assembly GCA_963978495.1 of Athalia circularis. Taxonomy (NCBI): domain Eukaryota; kingdom Metazoa; phylum Arthropoda; class Insecta; order Hymenoptera; family Athaliidae; genus Athalia; species Athalia circularis. The sequence goes on from OZ021702.1 coordinate 24,502,726, forward strand.
AGTTAAACTGTTAAAATAGCTGACTGACGACTCACGGTGTTCACTTTGTTATCTCGTTGAGTGTCGACCTCCTCCCCCCCCTCAGCCGCCAAAGCCTTCGCACTTTCGGCAAAAGTAGCAGCAGCAGCAGCTCTTATCGAGGAAAAGCTCTTCTAAACTTATCGAGAAGACTTTTCGGACGAATTTACTCGCTTCCAAAGAAACCGAACGCGCCACCAAAACGACTTCGGAGACTTTATATTCCCTTTCCCCTTCTTTTCGTTCGTTCTTTCACTTCTTTTTACACGATAAAAGGATTTTCCAAAAATTTTCACCCATTCGACGCCACTTCATCGCTATCGTATACATATACACCTACGTATACCGAGTCGGCACACTGCAAATGTGTATAAATAAATAAATAATAATAATAATGATGATGATGATAAAGAATCGCTCAAGTGGTGCACGATATAAAAATCTATATGTATGAGTAAATAAATAGGGTTTTTGGTTTACGCAAAAAGAAGGTAAGTATCGCGAAGTTTCATCGTCAGTATTAATAATATTAGCAACAACAAATTGTGTCAAGGTTGTCCGGGACTCGTGTCCAGGGATTTACCAAGGTGATGCACAAAACGCGCGGTCGCAGTGGACTCGCGAAGGACACGGCGGAGAGGGTGTGGGGGGGGGGGGGGGGGGGAAGGACTCGTTATCCGGCTGATCTATGTGCGCATGCAGAGAATGGAGGCAAAGGAGGAAGGAAGGTCGAAAGGAAGGATGGAAGGAAGGAAGTAGAGAAGAAGAGGAGAAGGAGAAGAGGAGAGAGTAGTGATGGGATAAAACCGGGATCTAGGTCACGGGAACCAGGAGCACGACCTGCCAACCCATTTTAATCGCAAGTGACTCTCTGCAGGGTTTAATTTTTTAACAGACACAACAAGCTACTCTCGGCGAATCGCGAACAAACGACAAACAGAGAAATAAAAAAAAAATGTTTTAAATTTGAAAAAGAGAGAAAAAAAAATCACAAAAATGGAAAAGAAAAAGAAAGTGGAAAAAAATGGCTCCCCATACACCAGTGCGGAAATGTCGGTGAAAAGCCCGGGTTATAATTCCATATGCTTTTGTTTACGCCGCCCCGTGGTCGAGAAGACTCCTGTATACCTGTACATATAGTACATTACATGGGATATCATTATATATATGTACCTATACAGCACTATACGCCACCGCCATAGCCATATATGCGGTATGTATGTGTGATCATGTATACGCAAAGGTTGAGAGTTGAGAGAGCCAGCCGCCCCGCGCTAGTGCGAGCCAGTGAATTTAAACACAGCTTCTCATTCCCTGAATTTCCCTGAATTTCCCTGAATTCCCCTGAATTCCCCTGAATTTTCGCGGAGGTCTGATTACGAGCTGAGTAATGGAGTTTCGTGGTCCGTTGGGTACCTACCCCAGTATAGAGCAGCAGCAACGATAGCAGATGCCTGCGATATATTATAACAACGAATGACACTACTATACTTTTATAATAAAACTGCGGTACGCATTTTCAAAACAATAAAATAAAAACTGTAGTCTTTTCGTTTCCATTCAAAATCTATATATATACGATTTTATAATCTCATTGCGGTTTAATAACGTGGAAAACAATTTGATGCGATTTAATCGATTGATTGCCCCCCCCCCCCCCCGCCCTCACCTCTCCTCAACCCCCGTCGCTCATTTTTACACATCAACATCGATTCGATTACACCTGCAGGTAAATTAATTTCACCGACCGTTCGAGCAGACGGCAAATTTAAAATTCACTTACAAATACATGCGGTTCAAGTGTATAACATCACGTGATCATGGTAACAAATAAGGTTGTACATAGGACGTTATGTACATAAAAGAGAGAAAAACGTACGCGGTTAAAAAACTCACGTTAGTAAAACTGTGAAAACGTTAAACCAGAATGTGGACCACACACACGCCTTTTCTTGACCCTTCCCCCCCTCTGCCTCATGGAGAAAGAGGTATACATATATACCTATATAGATAGCAAAATCCGCAGGAGTGAAAAATTTTCAAGAAAAAAAAATATTACTTAATATATATACAATTATGGTTCGAATATGAAGGAGAAGATAATCGTGGGCGAAGAAAATTCGGGGAGAAAAAGAATAAGAGGAAAACGGGGGGGAAAAAAATAATTTGGTTTATAAAAAATATATTTACACCCACATCACGTAGCAGGTAATCCTGCGGCGGTAATAATATCGTTCGTTCGTTGCAGGTTGTATTCCATTATAATTGGAAATAATAAATTTTCTTACCCTAATATATTAATTAAAAGGACGTTTATCCGCGTAACACGAAAACACGCGCGGGAACGACATTATATACGTGTATAAGAAGAGCGTGGCGTGCGTGTTAAATTAAAGACGTTAATTTATATACAACCTATAACCGCACGTGTATCGATCGATTTGAATTATTTTTCGCCGTCTATCTTGATCGTTGATATCCTTTTTACCTTTCGAGGTCTCCCTCTTCCTTCTTTTTTGTTGTTTCCCTTATACCATTTGCAGCGGTTTTAGTCACGATTGCGAAATTCGGGGGAAGATCAAAAAAAAATTCAAGACAAAAAGCTTCACAAACACTGTTACGATCGTTTGAAGAAGGGGGAAAAAAAAAAAAAAAACGTAAAAATATTATCAGATTTTCGGTATCGAACGTTCGTAATCGTCTTTCATGTGTAGCACCCCCCGTAGTCGTGGTATTTAGAGTTAGGCGGGGGCCGCGGTACGACCCCATCGTATATAAAACCGAGTGTTTGGAGTTCTCGGTTTAATGAGTCATTTTCGTATTCTTTAACATTTTTAACGAGAGTAAGAGTAGAGTAGAGTAGAGTGGACGGGTGGGTTCAACATTCAGAAAAATCACAAAACCGGTATATTTAATTTTAATGACACGGGTAGGTGCAGAAAGAAGGGTACGTATCGTACCACCACGGGTAAATTGGACCGCTCCGTACGAAAATAAATTCTAAAGGTATAAAAGTAAACGAATTTCCGAAACGAATAACCTATGAATTCGGAAATTTGCTTATCGTGAAATAATTGCGTAAAAGGATGTATAAAATTTCATCTATATAACGATGTTCAATTCGAATGAAAAACCATAAATAAAACGATAAACTATAAATTAAAATTTTTCGACGTTTTTTCCAAATCGTCGCGAAAAGAAAATAGTCGTTTACTATCTACGTCGGGAGCATGCATATGTACCAAAAATTGAAGAAAACAATATTTTGGCCGGGAATCAAATTTAAAAAAAAAAAAAATGAACAGAAAAAAATTGCTATTATTTCTATCATTATACTCACTCCGAAGCGGGATTTCTCCAACGCTGTGTTCCCGCACGCGCCATGAGGCATCGACAACCCCGATCTGTAACATTTCAGAAAAAGAAAAAAAATAATTAATACACGTGGAAAAAAAGATTAATAAATGAATAACGAATGAAATAATAATTCTGGGTGACGAACTAACGACCTCGTGCCGATATACCCGAATCTCGTAAAATGGAAATAAAAGCTGTATATAAAAACAAATAAAAATATCGAATAACCGATAATATAAAGAAAAAAAATTATTAATTTCGGCACTTTCCCACCCCACGAATTTGACAGATTGAGAGATTCGAGTTATATGTACACGCAAGTCGTTGAGATGTTGAAAAATTAAATCAAAGTACACGCGCCGCTGCCAAGGGATGAAAAAAACAACAAAAAAATGAAGAAAAACGACGGAGGCTTGAAGAAGAGGAGCGAGGAGAGGAAACGAGAAGAGATGAAAAAAGAAGAGCAGAGAAGGCAACGCTGGGGTGGGGTGGGGTGGAGAAGAAAAATAATAATCAAATGATCATGAAAGTCGCCGAGCACGCTAGGTGCATACAGACTGGTTAACCGCTTATAATAATTCACGCCAACGTAAGCGATCGGTACGTTACCCACCTATGCAATTACACTTACATATTTTTAATTACACGCATGTAGGTATTTTATTCATTTTACGTATGCACAATACACCTGTATCTATATCGAGAAGAAAAAAAAAAAAGCCACATAGATTCAACCTCGAAGTATATAAATTAAACCTGCAGCGCCATGCGTTAATAAAGCTTCTCACCGTATAAACTTTATCACTCTATGGATTTCTGCGAAAACTTATACCTACATCGAGTATTTTATAAATCCCCACAAATCCCCCCGGGTATTAATACGCATTCCGATTCAATAGCCGCGGATGTAACGTGAAACTAAAACGTAAATATATAATAACACTGAATGGATGTAGCACGCATGTAGCAGAGGAGATACACATGTGTAAATATTTTTTCAATTCAGATAATTAATAATGTGCTTTGTTTTGGTTTATTTTTTTTGTCTTTTGTTTTTTTGCTCTTGCTCTAACAAATCTTAATTCCAATCGAAGGGGTTGTGGATGCAGCAGCGGCACTGGGTAGATAGGTAGTATAGATATAGTAGTCCCTTCGCAAGACAAGAATAAGCGAGTTGCCGGGGAAAGGGGATGGGGAAAAGCACTTTGATTTCAAATTCCGGCTATGCATAGATATACGTTAGTCGCTCATAAAATATGCGGATGGCAATCACGTCTGTTGAATGACGAGAGCTTGAAAAAGGGGGTATTGCGGGCCGCGAAAACCGCGAGGCCCGGCGGGGAGGGGCAACGACGAATAATATGCTGAATAGACATCACGGGGAGGAGGAGAGAGTCGGGTGGGTTTGCTGAATTAGCAAAAAAAAAAAAAAGGAAAAGAAAAAAAAACGAGAGAAGGAAAAAGAACTCGACGATAACTTGCAACAGGCGCGAGAGTTTTCATTTATTTATAATAACTCACATACGCGAAAATGTGGGATAATTGAAACCAAAAAAAAATGAACAAAAAAAGTACGGCAAACATTATCAAACAAATATATAGTGTATATATTGTAAAACGTACGGAGGGTAACTTGTATACAATAATATCTGATAAGTAAAGTTTGAAAACGAGAAAAAAAAACGAAAAAAAAAAGATAGAGACGAAATTAAACAAGAAATAATTAATTACTCCGGTTGTTATTTACATATAAGTGTGTATAGACGTGCTATAACGAGAGCCTGTAGATAAGTATATGTTGTGTTGAAAAAAAAAAGAAAAAAAAAGAAAAAAAAATTGTTGAGGAGCAAAATTATTAAAATGAGTATAGATAATGAGAGAGAGAGACTAGAAAGAAAGTTGAGAAAAATTATTATCTCGTTATCAGTCGCTCTTCCTTCGTTTATTTTTTTTTTGCCATCCTGCACGAACCAATTCGCCGTGGTATAATTCCAGTTGAAAGTTGAAAACTTTATTATTATACACAGAGCGAGGGGGGGTAGAAAGAAGAAGATAATAATGATTTTCTTTTGGGAATTGGTTCGACGATCCGCATGAGGGTAGACCGATAATATACTTTACCTATTTGCTATATCTCGCGTACTGCACATCGACACCGCGTAATTCGGTGCCCCGCCGTCGCCAATCGCTAGAGGGCGGCGCGGAGCGTCGTATGGAATCACCTAATCGCCGGGGTAAAAAACAAGGCAATATCTTAAATTAAACTTCCGAGTCGTCGATTTCATCGCGTCGAACGAACGTCTGCCCCTGGCATGGACGGTGGGAGCCGGACAGACGGAAGGACGTCGGGATGCGACGCAGGAAAGAGAGAAAAAGAAAAGAAACTTTTGTACGAATTAGACGCGCGCTTTGTACTAAATTTTTGTACAACTCGATTTACGTGTACGATAAAAAAAGTAAAAAAATGAAGACTGACACAAATCAATCGAAGAAAAAGGATAGATCAGGTGGAAGTAAGAGGGAAAGAGAAGAAGAGCGAGGATCGAGGGTGCAAAAGAGGGAGGCATAGTTATAAGGACGAAGGTGGTTGGTTTCCAGCGGCATTCGCATAAATCCATAGTAGCTGCAGACGACTTAAATTTGCCGTCTCCCTAAATCCCGTCGTCCGCCTCATCTGCTCGTCTCCTTATATCCCTGCCATGCCATGCCATACCCGACTCCTCTTATGTCTCCTGAACATTTCCCTAGACCGAGCTATGCCACCCCTCTAAGAGAATTCGTATATAAGCTCTTCGTTCTCCTACCTATATCCTTTTCTCCCCTATACTTCCTACTGCCAACGCGGCGATAACATTTAGCCGGTGATCTGTCTGTGTGTTTATAGGATCAGTTCTATTTTCATCCATCTCTTGCACCCCTGCAGCAGCGGCAGGAGACCGACACTGATATCCCCACCGCCCGGCCCTCGTATACACACATCCTTATGTCTCGCTGTGCCGCACGACGTATAGCTGTATATGCGCCTATTTTCGTATAAAAATTCGTCACGATGGAATATGAGAAGGGGGATGATTGTGGCCATCGGCCATAAAAAATCATGCGTTATTTTCGAAGATAAAATATAGGTGTAAGCGTACGTAGGGAGCTGTTACCCCGACGTACCCGCGACTATGTATTCTCGCTCCCCGCGGCGCAGTGAGCGCGCAAATAAAGGACAATCGATTATCACGCGCACCACCTTGAAGGTGAGCGACTATACAACGGTAAAGTCGACGATGACGTCAGAGTCGCTAAACAAAGCAGAATAGTCCGGAGGAAAGATGATTCAATTTCTTATTCCTGTGTGTCTCGAAATTTAATACCCTAATCTTGTCTCTTTTACACGTTATATAAGTGGAACGCGAATTGAGATGCGAAAAAAACTGAGGTTTCGATTCGACAGGATATTGCCGGGTTTTCGTAAACCTCGTAAAAACCATCACTGTAATCCATTCGTTCAATGGAAGCTACGGCGACTTTTTTTTCGAAATTATCAAAAAAACCGATCGTCGGATAAATTGCGTTAAGGATCTAGGTTAAGCTTTGGTGAATGTTCCTGCAGGATCTAGGGCACAAAGTAAGGTATGTAATTACGAACGTAACGATCAGCGACGGTTATAACTTGTCCATAAAATATGTAATTATTAACGAACATCCCCTGCATATACACACGATATCTCTGTAAGCTTCGCAATTATATCTTAATTTCCATCATCGCGTGTAAATCCAACGCGCAAGTACGTTACGTGTGATAGCTCTAATATATCGGTACTGGAGGTGAAATACCGATAATTGCATGCGATGCGATGTGATGTGATGTGACGTCACGATGTAGAATGGGATGGGATGGGATGGGATAGGTCAAGCACGAAATTGTCTAACGGTAATGTTCGAGTTAATCACGTACCGTAAAACTCGTAGAAAGTATCATCAACTACACCGGAAAACGAACCTCCTCTGCAGGGGTAAAAGAGTTGATCCGGTCGGGTCAGATACACGAAGTGCATAATAAAAATAAAAGACGATCCCGACGCGCCCAAAGTTTAACAGATACAAAATGAAAATAAATAAATATTATATTCCGCATCGCATTATAACCGAGTCATTAACGGCGAGCGACGCTATAATTTCAAACTAGGTATATGGTGTGAATAAAAATACGTAAAACTATACGTATGAATATATTTTTTTTTCCCAAGATGCGAGCAGAAATAGGATAAAATACTTATGTGTATAATATGTGTGTGTGTGTGTGCGAAGTAGTTTGCCCGTTTCGTTTAGTTGTCGACGGGTGCAGATCATCTGTATAGAGAATGATTATGCCGCACGAGTAGGGGCAAAAAAAAAGAGAGAGAAAAAAAGAAGTCTGCGAGAAGAGATGAGAAGAGCGCGGCGAGCGGTGTGGCGAAGGAAGGAGCAGCAGCTAAGCGGTACCACCGAGGCAAAATAATGGAGCGAAATGAAAATAGAGAGCACCGCGTTCTCACAAAACTCGTCGTCACGGCACCCACAGTCAGTAATAGTAGCAACAGCAAGAGCAAGAGCAAGAGCAAGAGCACCGTGAGGAGCAACATCCGCATTTCACCAAGTGATCGTTGCTACGGTTATGCCTACCCACCTTGTATACGAACCGCCTACCCGCTACTACGACACAGTCATCATCATCAGTTGACTCGGGGTCACATTTTACGTTAAAGTTGCGTTATAACTGCAGCAGCGGTAAATTTTAGCAAATTCGAAATACATACGAGCGAATTAACCGCGCGTACAAACAAACCAAATTCTACGTATATACCTATACGTAAAATTTTTCTAACGCACGAACAAAACGCTATAGCGTACCAATTTATTGATTAAATGCAGCATGGCAAATTTATCGCCCCAGGTCAGTTTAATTTACACAACGAATATATAGGTTGAGTTATAAAATATTCTATAAATATAATCGAGGTGTTATTGAAAAATTCCACAGCTGTACGGGCTGGATGCGCCCGGTCGATGTTATACCCCAACTTCAAAACCTCGGTGAAAATATTTCACGGAATTTCTAGATTAAATATACAGTTAATAAAGACAAAATATATCATCGGGCTAGATTTTTCGAAGTAAAACAACAACAGTTTACATTATCTCGCCTATATTCAACCTACTAACTTCATTCCGCAAGAATTTTGCATATCATTATTTATTCATCTCATACATACATATATATCTTTTCTTTCTATCTCATTTTTTCGTATTATTTTCATTATTATTATTATGTTATTATCATTATCGTTACTTTTTTTTTTTAATTTTTCTTCCCTCTCGTTCCGTCGCTTGAGCTTGGCGAAGAGTAAAAAAAATTTTTTCCCACCGCGCAATTCGCCTAAGAATATTATAAATTTTCGCTCCGTATACATAAATTTATTTATTCCTCTATATTGGCCGTCTCTCGTTTATGCTCTGCATTCAAGAATTTCACTTCCTGGTTATAAACACCATGAGAAAGGGAATCTGAATTCTTCTTCGAGAAATGGGAATGTGAAAGAATATGTAGAGAGAATAAAAGGAGAATAAGAAATGGGTAAGGAAAAGAGAAAAAAAAAGAAGACGAAATAAATGAGAGAAAAAAAGGCGTTCGGAAGAGGCAAAAGTAGGTATACAGAGAGCCGCATATAAATTGGACCACTCGAGTTGAAATTTTGCAGAGAAGGCGAGCGCGCGCGTTTGCAGCAGCGTAAACCGAAGCCGGAGGTATAGGGTCGAGTGTAAAGCCTAGAACAAACCTAAAATCTCGAGTCTAGACGCACTAAAGTCTAGACAACGAAAAAGAGAGCATTGGGCATAAGTTGTCTTTTCAACTACATTTTATTCACCGTTCCAAATTCGTGTGAATTTCAGTTCCAAAATATGACTTCCTGAAACGTCAAATAGCTTCCGATCTCGTACACGTGAATCGTACGAATATCGTTGAAAGTTGAAATGTTTTTTTTTTTTTTTCTTTCAACCAATTGCACGCCGGTTCGAAGATGAAGTAAATTCGAACGAATATGACACGGTATTTGAACACTCACCTTCAACTGTTGAGCGTGCGACGAGGTGCTGCGATCGCGAGACCAAAATCCATGACTAGTAATTGCAGGTTTTTACTTCCTCTCCTGTAAGAATAAATAAGAGGTAATTATTATTATTATTATTGTTTTCTTTGTTTTTTGCTTTCAAAAATTACATCGATCCTGTAAAGAGGTGTAGAAATTTATTTCCAACTACACATATAGACGATGTGTTACACACGTTATCGATTGGCGGTGGTAAATTCTGTTTGTATATATATCAGTATAAACCAGACCACCACCGCCATGGATCCGCGACCTAAATCTCGAACCTCCACATGCAACGTTTCTTTCATATTTATTTATTCGTTTTGTTTTGTTTTGTTTTTTTTTTATTTTCATCTTTTCTTTTTCATTCTATTTTCTATTGCGTGAGCCATCAATCCGTATAGCGTTGCGTACATTATTCATACAGATTACGCAATATCATCAACATAAACGTATAGGTATATACAGTCTGCCAAGCCGCGCGGTTGCTGCACCGCAATGTCTGTGTATAGTAAGCTGCATCAGCTATGACGTGGATGAAAGAGAAGAACGAAAAAAAAAAAACACAACACAACATCCGTCGAAAAAAAAAACATTTCAATTAATGATCAATTATAGTTTTCCTACACATGTGCATCGCATATACGTGTGACTATGAGAAATGGCGTGTAATTTTGAATCGAAAGAGAAGGTGAGGAAAAATGGAGAGATCTGATATAGAAAAAAGGGATGTGGTGTGCCGGAAATTTCGCACGTCCGCCTCGGTTCCGTTTCGTTCGATTCTCCTCAGTTTTTCTTAAAAATTTCTCGGTTTGCGTTTCATATGCGTTCGATCATATTATATCTGTGCTCCCGGTGTTTACACACTTCGCATGTATGCCAGAGAATTTTTGGTTAAAAATACCCAAAGTGAACGCTAACGACGATGACGAGAGTATATGCAAAGAACCCTGGAACACTCGAATATTCCGACTGTACATTCGTTACATATACCGGGCGAACAACGGAGGGGCAAAAAAATACGAAGAAGAATAAGAACGAGCAAACTTGGTACTCGGTTCTCTCCGTTCACCGTTCACCTATTATGCTCGAGTTGGTTTCGAGCTGCGGGGTCACGGCAGGCTGAGCAACAAAATGAAATTTAGAGATTCGCATCGGTCGCTCCGTCGTTTGTCCTCGTCGTGGAGAAGAAAATTATTATTTTGTTTTTTTCTTTGTTTTTTGTTCTCTCGCCATTTCACGTGCACCTTTAATCATAATTTCTGACCGTCTCCGCAGCGGCTTTTAATTCATTATTATTATCCTCTTGCGGATTAAAACGCGCGCTGCAGACGTTAGTGAACTTTAACCTATACGGGGCATACGCAAGTTTATCTCTACATTTATTTCATTTGAAAGAATTTCTTTAGAACCAACTTTTCGTCAATCTACGGAAAATGAACGGGCAACGGAGGTAATAAAAATATTACCGTGAGAATCTGCAGATCCGCAGCGACGTGCAGCGTAATAATAATAATAATAATAATAATGGCGATGATAAATTGGCGATATCGATTATACAGTTTTTTTATATCGTCCTCGCCGTCTCATTAAAGTGCGACTGTCGTCTGATTAAATTGAAAGCAAGATCTTAAGTCGTCGCTTCTTACCTTGATAACTTCTCATCTTTTCGAACTATTGTATTTGTTCCGGGAACAATCTCATTATAATTACATAAAGTCGCTACCTGTGCCATAATATATTCTATAGAATCGAGAGCATAAACCGTCGAAGACGACACAAATAATGAGATTAAAAATAAAAGTAGAACAAAAACTGAAGGTGTAGGTGCAGGGCAACGATCTTCGGATCCCTCGGTCTACTCGCGCCCGTATAGTGATCCGTTCGAACGTGAAATGTAAGGAAAACGCTCAACTGCGAAGAATAGAAAATGAAAGAGTTGTTAATTCATTCTGTTCGTAGGCGTATCGCGGAGCCGCCGGCGCGGAGATGAGTGTAGGTCGTATGAAATCATTTAAAAGTCAATACGAGTGTCGTGTAAATTTCGTGTATTCCTGTCGACGTGTCAGAGATTCTCGATCGTTCTCACGAGCATTTCATCATGCATCGTGATAATTGAGACGTTTTGACCTGAAAAATATCAGCCTTCAAAATTATTCCGTAACTACACGACGACGCACGGTGCGTCGTGACATTATTCATCCGCGATGCGTATTATTCCGGGTGAGATGCGGTAATCCAATATGGCGGCGTACACACATGTCAAAACAAAACACTACGCTGCTATAGGTAAGACTCCATATAAGCCGACCCGCCGACGCATTTATACCCGATTGGGCTACCTTCGGAGTGCAAAGCAGTGGCGGAATAGTAAGCTGTACGTATGTTACACACAGAATAACACACGAACTGTTGTTTTTTTTTACCCGTTGGATAAAAGCGCAGGCGCGATCGCCAGGCTCAATTCAACCTGAATAACAACCCCTTTTACGTAAACTAGATGCTACATACGCATTATCAACACCGTATATGATACGTCAACAAAAAGGAGGAGCGTAAGAATTGTTCCGATTATATTCTAAATTTAGACATTCTAAATCGAATCACCTACGATCATTGTTGTCATCCTCTCTTCGATCCGCGTCGTTTATCCTTTTCTTCTCCAAACACAACACCAACCCATACAATTCGATTAATCCAATCTGCGTTCACTGTAGTTGAAGAAGTGGAGAGAGAGAGAGATAAAGAGATAAAGAGAGAAAAAAAAAGAACGTTATGGACGCCGACGGCTTTAGTCTCACACCACCACGATCAGAGATTTTATGGATGTAATAATGCCCCTTGTGCACATACTTGGGCATCTACATTATTGCACGTCTACTACAGCGAAACAGAAAGAAAAAAACCAACAAAAACGAGAAAAAAAACCAAAAGCGCACTTGAGCACAGATCCAACGACGAACGGTGTTGAACTACACAACAATAACAATAACACACACTAAAACTGCGCAGCTCGACTAGAAGCAGACGCGAGGGCGAGAGAACTAACTGGAATCGTGAGACCGAACGAGTGAAATAAATGATTCGGATAACGAAAAAAGTAGCGATGTCGTCACCGCGAGATCTGTTCGCAGACTGCCGAATGCCGCGACGGCCGTCGCTTGTTCTCTGTCTGCCCCGCTCTTGTGTTCCCCACTTCCCCGCTAGGCGCACTACGCGCAGCGGTGAATCGTCGCGTCAGTGATGCTCAAATATTTCGGATTCAAAATTATACGGGGCATTCTTTGCCAAGTCGATCCGAATTATGGGAAGATATTTTTACTGGCTTTCCGTCCGATTATTTACGCGTAGCAGTTCCAAGGCATGGCATCTGCAAGGACGTTGCGAAACGAATTGACGGGTTTATAATTAATTCATTAGATTAATTCAATTGATCGCGAAATCGACGCGCGTTCGACGTTTGAGACGAAAATCAGTAAAAAATGTCTCCGAGTTTCGCAGCAATTTATTTTCACTGTACCGAAATCCAGCGTACTCGTCATTCGACGACATTTTTGTCGTCACGTACGTTGCTTAGATGATCCAAGGATAGTTTGACTCCGGACAGGTTTTTCACGCCGAAAACGAGTAGATTTGCGAGAGAGAGGCGTACCGATAAAGCGCGTAAAAGAGTAATCCGAAATGTTATAGGTAAGCATAGAAATGAACGATAATGAAACGAGTCGGCTGCAGCTGCTCCGGAATTATTATATACCCAGTTTAATTCTGTAACGAGAAAATTATAAGAAGTATATATACGATGTGAGTTGTAACAGTTGGTGGGATACGCTCTCTAATTGTCAAGATCAAAAGTTCGGAGTCTAGACTCGTTTGAACTGGTTATTAGCAAGAATATCGTTCGTTATAGACTTTGGTTGGTTAGTGAAAGGATCATTGCAACCTAAGCTGCCTGCACCTTATGCGGCAACGTTCATACCTATCCACGTTGTTACTGGCACTGCAGGTCCATGGGAAAGTCCGTAAAATGATGAGAATTATGAATACACATATACAGGAGTTTACGCACGATTTATACTACGGATATTTGATGTATACAACTTTACATAGGTATATGCCACGCTTCTACGCTTTCTCACAATCATTTGACCGTCCAAAGCGAAGCCCCGACTGCTGCTACAAAATAGATATACATATGTACTTAGGTATATAAGAGGGTATATTCCGAGTCTGCAGAGGTCTACGAACGAATATGTATATATGTGTCAGTCACACTCGCGGTGCGTTAGCTTTATACTTTAAAACGTCGATATTTTCATCAACGCCACTCGCTTCGCAGGACGAGCTGCTCGCCTCGCGTGGATTAAGAAAGAAGGGCAAGGGGATGAAAAGGGAGACAAGGGAGAGACGAGAGAAAAGGATGACTGAGATTGGGAGAGAGAGAGAGAGAGGGAGAGAGAACAGTGCCAGCCAGACAGAGTATATCTTACAAGTAAGTACTGTATACGTATAATGTATATACGTGTAGGTGTTGGTACCTATGCGCCTATGTTCACGAGATATACGTATACATATATACATATAGCGCTGTGCTACGTACTACACGTATAGAGCCCACTACAAACGCACCAACAAAGTTTAAGGGTGATTTTAGCTGCCACGCGATTCGCAGACGCCAGGGGTTTGGGGGTTCGGTGGGTCGGTTTAGGTTTGGCTTGAATTTCGCTTCGTTGGCTTTAGTTCAGAGCTTCGTGCCCGTGTATAGCTTCGTCTCGATGCGGTATATAATCTGTTGCTTTTCATATAGATAGAAATATTAGTAGACATGATACACGTACGCATAACACATATCTATATATATAATTATTTCATTGACGGTTACTCACATTATTTATATGATAACTTTGACCGCTCGCTTTTTTCTGGCCAGTTACCGGCCATATGGGTAGGGTACGTATAACCATAACCATGGATCTATGGTATAACGTTTTGACGAGCGTTCGAAATGAAAAATGAACCAATGCGGCGGCACGTCCCGCAACTCTCTTCACGCGGCGCAAGCAATGCATGCTGGCTAGGCGAACGTTGTAGCTCCGCAGAGTTCAAGCAGTCTGCGATGAAATGAAATCCAAACGCGAAGCGATTCTACATGGGATGCGATGAAATGAAATGAAATAAAATCAAATCAAATCAAATGAAATGAAATGCAGCAGAACGCGGTGCGGTGCGGCGAGGTGCGTTTTGCTAGAGGCAAATTTACGATAACCCCGCGCGCGCTTATAGTGCTGCAATAATATCTACAAGTTTTCAAAACTCGTGTCGTCGGTTTATATCATTTCATCGTCCGACCTCTTTACCTCTCATCCAAATGAAAATGACAAATCAGATGAGGAAAACAACGTAATAAATTTCATGATTTTATCACATCATTATACGTATATCACAGATTATAAACTGTATACTATTGGATTTTGCAACTCCGATTTGGTATAACTATACATACAATACGCACGCACTGTATGTACGAGTGAATTATCACGCCCAATACGTCCGCGCTGATCGTTCCATTATAAACTTTGATTTGAATTTCGATTGATTAATCATGAAATTCGAATGCTTTGCGGCGAGGGGAATCAAAGGGTGGTTTCCACGAAGCAATATAACCGACACGCCTGTGGTGTCGGCTGTTTAATGCAGGCTAAGCGCACCGGGCTTACAATATACGTTTTAACTTATGAAATATATTATTCTCGTATGCCTCGACAAGGGCCCTGATGGGCCGGTAATTATAATAATAATAATGACAACAATAATAATAATTCTTAAATAACAATAAATTACGTATACATATATATGTATACGACCAAGCATGAGAAATATTCGAACAAACGAATCTAAAAACAAAAGAAATCCACATCTATATGCATACCATGTGCGTGTAACGTGTAAACTAAATTAATTTGTAAGCACCAATTCTCCGTGTACCACGGTATAGGTATTATAATCCCCCGCGGGTTGTAACCTCACAATTTATATAATACACTTATATATCCACATGTATATATGTATATAAGTATGTATTTGAGTGTAAAAGAAATACGCATACGTGTAAGCAATGTATTGTTCAAAATGGCGAATCGCAGGCATATAATATATGGTGCACAACGTACTATATAAATTGTCGAGTATAAAATAATATTATTTCGAATAGAAATCGATGAACATAAATAAAAGAAAGAAACAAAAAAAAAAGAAGAAAAAAAAAAAGGTGAAAAGGTATTGAAAAAAATATAAATGTCTTCATCAGCTAGCGGTAACAATAGGGAAAAATAAAGTTATATATATGGATTCACTTTTACCCCGCGCATATAATATACGCGTTTGAAACTGACAATGAAATATCGTCAATATTGACGTGTAGATCGCGATTTGGTTCAGCGAAAAAACCTGCCAGTCGTATATAGTTTCGAAATGGATCGTTTGATGCAGTCCGTATCTATATGGATGAAAAAAAATGCGTTGTAAGTACGAGACGCGTGCACGTACCTAAATGTATTTCCAAAGTATGGGTGCACGTGGTTTATGGAATTGTTATTGGTCACACGTGACCAGATGTCGGTCGTATGGCATGGGTCGAAATCTCTCGCGACGACGGAGCATGCGACATATGCGCTTTCGTACACGAGGGACTACGGTGTACGTAATATATTTATGTATAAATGTACACCCGGTAAAGCTGATTCTGAATCGCTTCGCGGCCGAGCGCGCGTTTGGACAAATTTTCGCAGCCGCGGCCCAGCTACGCGTAAAAGTTGTCCAAACGCGCGCTTGGCCGCGGAGCGATTCACGATCGATCTAACCGGGTGTACAAATGCGTATACCTATGTATAATAAGGCGAGCACAACACAACCTCCGCAAGCCCACGGCAGATAAAATTTTTATAATAACGTTGTACTTGTGATGTGTTACATATATATTCCCGGGTGTACAGGCATAACTTATGCGAGGTCATGTCACGTCATATGCGTGAAAGAGAAAAATAATTTCTTTTCTACGACGCGACGGTGACGACGACGAGCATCGGTGTGTTTGTACGATAGATACTGGCGTATTGGCAGGCGCTTTATTTCACGTTCCGTCATACACATTTACCTTCGTATACTAGTCGTATTTATTGAGGTATGAAAAAAAGCTAGGCTGCAGGTAGGGTCGATAACGTATTACCTTCTGGATATACGGATATGGGAATCATCAGCGAGTCGTCGTTGCGAGTTGCAGTTTTCCCTATAGTCTCAATGATTCCGAGTACCGCAGCTGCAGCAAGAGTAACACAGGTATAAGCATAGATTATGGATACATATATACGAGATTGTGGATCGAGGGTATATATCCGCAGTACCTATCCGCGGTTATATCCTATTTTATACGACTCATCAGCGTGCACCCGGTTAAAGGGTGAGTGATCGTAACGAGGAGGGAAATAAATGTGAAGATAGTTACAGTTAGGTGCGTCGCGACGCGTATAAAAAAAAAATTTTCCTCTTCAATTCCGGGCAGCCGTATATGATCTCCAAAAATGAATACATATATTCGGCAGATTCGACAACGGAGAACGGTAAAAAAAAAAAAGAAGAACAACTGAAAATCAGTGTTCCAAAGCACAGCGCGGAATGGCAACTGAAACACCTAACCGCCGTAACGGTCGTCTCTCCGGTCTTTTCTCGTTCGCCTTAAACCTTGACCGCAAAATGGCGAAATTTCGTAGATTCCCGAATATAGAAGTTAAGTGAAGCGGTAAAAGGAAGTGAGGTGAGGTGAAGTGAAGTGCGTCACTGTACACCGAATTTTCAAACTTCCCGTACATCCGACGATGTATCATAAACACAGGCTCCGCCATTCACCGTGTGGATCGTCTATATAGGAATCATTTCCTTTCATAATCCCTTCCCTTTTCGCGTAATCATATTGCATACGATCCTCACTATATACGTTTGCCATAGATACAGACGTCGAGGGTCGGAGTTGGGGATCGATGCGCGATAGTCGAGGCGAAAGTGAGGAATACGCCACCGCGTACGTACTCGAGGTCTGCCAAGTATCGTGTAGGTACGCCTATACCTATACATACCTACCTACCTACCCGTTCCTCCGTATCATTGCGGGAATTAAGAAGTCTGGCTGTACACAGGTCCAAACCGCAACTACTGTATAGTATGGCGGAAAACCGCTAGCGAGTCCGCAAACCTGCGGTTTTCGAGCCGTATAAGAGGCTCGGCAGGAGCGCAACAACCTTTCGCCACAATCTCTCGTATACTTCGCCTTTCCCCGAATTATTGTCATCTGCATTACCTCCCTATACACCCACTTATATTACCGATGCCACAATGAGTAGCCATAAACTACGCGAAGCGAAACTGCACCCCCCGGACTATGTTTTTTTTTACTATTATCATGAGCTAAAAAATGAGATAACATGTAAAATCAGAACGATTAAAACTGATACGATGTCACATTACACTGTATAGTGCAAGTCCGGAAATGTAAAGATTATGAAAAGTGACACTCCTGGCAGCTGACGTTCGGGGTGGTGTAGGTCAAAGGTTGAACAAAGGTGGGTGTGGGTGAGAGGGAAGGGGGGAGGGGGAGGGGGGAGGGGGGGATGGGTGGACGTACCTGAGTGAATTGTGTACACCGTACGTATAATAGTTATACCCTAGGCGGTAAAGGTGTGCTGTATAAGATTAGAGTAGCAAACTTGAAACCCTCGAATGAAAATTCGACTTGACGGTATTTCAATTATAAGCTCCGAGAGAGCACTTACAATTAATTGACACTTGTACTCCGCGTATATATAGGTATAGCTGCGATGCTATAGCTACGCAAAGACCGATATATTGTAAGATTGATTTTATCACGTTACTACCGGTACACACGAGATATTGGAAAGAAATTTTTCGATCGTATCGAATTATAAATTTTTTTCTTATTTCTTCCCTCTATAGGTATAGTTTCGATCGGTCTTTTAACCCGCCATTCTCGTCAAAGGTATAAGGTACACGTATAAAGTCATCGATACACGCTATACATACAGCTATGCACAGAAAGATCAGAGGCAGAAAGTAAACAAAAAAAAATAAAAAAAGAAGAAGAAAAAAAAATCCCGAAGAGAAGAAAACTCTCCACTTGCGGTGGCTGCTGCGAGTATTGATTGTCGACAGATATATGTATCTCTGTCCCCCCTCCCCCCCCCCTCCCCCCTCCCCCTCCCCGCCCCCCTCCTCTCGCGTTCGCTCTCCGAAATCCAGGATTCAGAATGTCCCCGTATCTATGTAGTACATACATATATATATACATACACGAAAGAAAAAATAGAGAAAAAAAAAGGAAAAATAAAGAAAAACCAAGGCGACCATCGCAAGGACATGATCGAGGAGACGACGAACGATCTTGTATGTACACTCGATGAATGAAAAAATAAAAAATAAAATGAAAAATAAAAATAAATCAAAATATTAATAAAAATAAAAGTAAAAACAAAAAATGAAGAAATATACTCTGCTTGACAAGTTGTTTTTTTTTTTTTTTACCATATCATGATACACGGTATATATGGTTCGGAGCGAAAAATTATAATTTTCACCGTGACTACTTATCCGGCATATACATATACTTATGAGTGTTGAATATATAATAATGTACACCCAAGTTATATGGTATCAGGTATAGTTTTCTTTTTTCTATTTTTTTTTTTACTATTATTATAAATATTTCGTTTTTTTTTTTCATTTCTTCACTCCCGTGATATCGTCGGCGCATGTTTCACCACCCCTTCTAGCAATTAACGAGACCTACCGGTTATGAGTTATACCTGCCCCCGTTTCGCGTTTCGCCCTGATCCCCCCCCCTCCCCTGTTCCCCCATTCCCCCGTTCCCGTCCTCGTTCCCGCGGCGTTTGTGCTTGCGGAGCTGCCGTCTTTATTTTCACGTTTTTGTTTTTACTGTTTCAGCTCGCACACGGCGTTAATCGGGGCGTAAAAAAGTGGATTAAATTCAGCTGAAATCTCGCGTGCTGCTTCGGTTTCTGCGATTCTCCACTCGCTTCAACCTCCACATCGCCCCCCCCTCTCACCAACTACCCACCTTCATCGTCGCTTCCATCCTCCTTTCTCCGTTTCGCGTAATGCTGTTTGCTGTTGCCGCTATAGGTATACAGCGCTGCTGCGGCTGTACAGCACGCGCGTTTCGCTCTTACTTTTTAGCTACCGACTCTCCTCGCGTTTCTCTCGCGGGGGTGATGGTGAGATTTTTGTTTCCTTTTTTCTCTCCTTTATTCATCTTCTCTCTCTCTCTCTTTCTCTCTCTTCCCCCCTCCACGCTACTTTTCCTCTCTCTCTCTCGCCCCTTCAGAAACAGTCATATCGACCCGCCTCTCGTTCGTTGCCCGACGCAGTCTCTGCGCTCCTATATAGCTATACTTTCCACCTTCTAGCTATTACTCTCGTCACACATCGCGGATACGTGTATATCTTGCAACTAGTCGTCCTTAAACAGATAGAGGGAGAGAAACGAAGAAAAGAAACGAGAGGAGAGTAAAGAAAGAAAGAAAAAAAAAACACAACGTAGGAAAGGAAAAGCTTCCCCCGCCAGCGGACTTCATCTCCATCTTTAATACATCCGCAGATATGAAAAATTCTCCTCGCCTACGACACGAAGAATTTAAGTGAGGTGGTATAATAAGTTTGTACAATTTGCATTACATACAACCTATGCAAGGAGACGTATAGTAGTCCAATTCACATTCGTCTATACGTTTGCATAGATGGTGAATATAAAACTAGACGAACTTTGGCTAAAAGAGTTTCGAAATTTTTCTTCGTTCCCACAGCTGTGCCGAGCTTTTTCCATCCCCTGGCTGATAGGCAAATGGGGATAGTGAATCGAAAGAACTCGAAAAGGTCTCGGATAAATATTGCCGTCGGAAATCTTTGTCGAACGATGAATTCAAGAATAATGTAAACTTTGTAAACTTTCACTGAACCAGCTCCTAGTATTTACAGAGCGTTGATATCGCGAGTATTTCTTAAATTTGTATGGCACTCTGTTCGATGATTTTCTATTTTCATTACAATAGTAACAATAATATAAGGATAAGAAAATCGATAAATTTTTCGGAGCGGAAGAGAACGCGTAGGGTTTGATGATAGCTGGTGGCTAGGCCGACTCGCAATCACTTGTTAGTTTAATTAGTATGAATAACTAATCGAGTTCACTAGTTCAACACGTCGGTTTTATAGCTCGGTCGCGTTTGCACGCCGTCGTTTCTCGTCATTATTAACCAAACGTCGTCTAATTTATGTAGGCCTTGTTATCATTATCCGAGGATCCTATAGTTCACTCCTGATGCACGGGCTATACGGATATAACTCTGCGGAAGCACCACCTTAGATGATAATATATACATACGTATATAATCTGTATAAATATAACACACCGCGCTTAGTTCCTTCGTTAAACTTTCTCAAAGTTAAACATCTATACTAAACGTATATATAGGTATACGCTCAAAAGTTTTCACTGGCCGCATTATATTTTATTTCTTTTATACGGTGTAAATTTATACGGACGATCGTTTATCTCGTGTCATCCCACGCCTCGATGTACAGGTATACATATGTATACATGTGTATATATACACGGGGGAAAACTGGAAACAATCGAGTATAATATAAACAATAGTAGGTCAAAATCTATCCTAGAAATCTAGGCGAAATTGTTCCGTTCGTAGAAACTTAATGGGATGATGGAAAAAAAAAAATTAAAAAAATTCAAAGCTAGTCGTTTACTTTGTCATGGAATGCGTCTAACCCCCTGCGCGCACTACTATACTGTGCGATCTTCGAGACTGTTAAGGCGATCGGATGATTTTCTTATACTTTTTTTGCTTGCCGCATCAACGTCAAAACTAGGCTATATACTCTATATATATACGTAGACTATAAATGACACACCATAAGTTACGCGTATATGTGTGCTTTGTACATCTAGGTATAGCTAAGGTCGCCACATTTCGAAAACCACGTAGTATACCCGCGGCACCTTTTCTCACCCAGCAGGGGATTGAATGGCGTGTAAATAGCGAATGGCAAATGGTAAAATAAATGGCGGATATACAGTGTGGATGTTGAGACTCGTACACATAAACGACGACCGTCGGTTGTCACGCTTTGACGATTTATTCAGGGGGGAAAAAAAAAGAACCCGGGAGCAAAGAAGTTAAGACTGTAGGCTACCTACTGCCACGCACGTCGCACGATTCTTCCGGAAAGATTTTATCGGTGTAGAGCACATGAAAAAAAATTGTACGATTTTCGGAATTGCGAGAGAAATGTCGACGACGCTCTAAAAAAAGATCACGATCAGCAATGCATGGTATGTGTATGATTTGAGACAAGTATATAGTTAACAATCCATGCTAATTATTGTCGTTGGTCGTTGCTCTCCATAATTATCGTTTCGCTCTAGTTTTTCTTTTTTTGCCGTTGAACATGGGATGAAACAATTATTTAAAAAAAAAAAAGATAAACAAAGTTAAACATGCAACTCATCGTATCGAACGACGCGCGCGCGAACAGGGAGCGTTTGCTATGATTTTAAACTAAAAAGTTTGTACCTAATTCGTTGTGTGCCATCGTTACGGCCGGTGCCTAATTGTCTCACTAGTTAATTAGCCGGCGACACGCGGGACGCAATTAATAAGGAAATGCTAACTCGTCACGAGCGCACCGTATAGTTTTTCCCATCACGATGCTATCTCTTTACAGCTGTTTATAAACGCGTTCATATTCGTTCGTTTGCGAGCGGTTTAAAAATTTCAATTACCTCTATATTGTGTTTTTCTCAAGATCGAAACATGCCGTATAGTATATCGATACGTGTATGTAATTCGCATGCTGTTACATACATATGGCGTAATTAATAGAGTTCTGCTTGGCGCCACACGAATAAATCGCCCATCAAAAGTGTGCATTATTCATTACGCCAATTCCGGATCCGAGTACGCCGCCGCTGCAATGCTGAGTAATATTCTATATACTATTACTTTCTATTTCTGTAGATGGTTTTATTTTTTTTGTTCTTCCATAGCGAAGTATAATAGTACACCGTATAAGTAATATTTGGAGCAAATACCTTATGGCGTGTAGTATAGAAAATAGTATTTCCACTTCTATATATAAACTCGACTGTTCAACGCTCAAATAGATATAACTGTATAGCTAAATGATAAATGAACTCTCGCTATACCGTGCAGAGCGAATATCGCAAAGATTATACACTTCCAACTTAAAGTTTTCACTCACCTCGCTGTATTATTAAATATCCCGACAGCCGTGAGAAATAAACGAACTATAAATACAATCGACATTATATAATTGACGATTTATACCGAAGTTATTGTAAATTAATACTCGTTAACTCGTATGATACATCATGGAAAAGAAATCTGAGACAGCGTCCGTATCGACGCTAGTTCACCTGATAATTCATCTCATGTAATTCTGCGAGAGAAAAGTAAGATCACAAGTATTTCGCAACCCGCTGTTTAGTTTGTATCTGCGAAGTACCTACCTACTCGTGTCCCTATGACGTACGAAACGTGTATAGACGGACGACGGGCACGCGATTGCGGTCCGCCGAAGGCAGCGCCCCCCTCGGGGAAAGTCGTCCTAACATAAGTCGCGTCGTGGTACGACAGCGACGGTACATTCCTCGATGAAAAAAAACTACGTTCAACTCGTTTTACATTTATTGTTGGACCCGGACCCCTGTGCAGAGTTTGACGTGAGTCTCGAGTAATTCTCGATGGACTCTACTTCGCGTCGTCCTATCGCTGCGAGGCAGGAAGAATGAAGAAGCGCAGAGTCAACGGTGGGTGTGGGTAACCTTTGCATGTACGACGAACCAGAGTTCCCTATAAAACGACGAACGTGTGCAGAAGTGCAGAGTGCACGTAAGCGGCAGCCTGCGTCGCGACGCGAGCGTCGCTGGGACATGCGGACTATTGGGGTGCGACGAGAGATGAGAGAGGTATTAAGAGAAACTCGCATGTCTCGTCTCTAGTTTTTTCTCCATGTGACTCTAATGCATGCCTACGTACATCTATATGCATACGTGTATGGCTCATGGTTTGAAACGCGTACATTGTACGTACGACGCAGTATGCAGGGGCGGTATGTATATGTCTGTATATTACGCACGTCGAGTTTCTAATAATTTTGCTTCAGTCCCCGCTCCTGCTATCCGAGATTGCCGCATACGCGGGGACAGCTGACTGGTCTACGCGATTGTGCGTCGCTTCGTGGCTGCAGGTACTGAAATTTTTCTTTTTCCGTCCTTTCGTTTTCATATTTTTTTTCCAGGACTAGATGCCTTCGGTTTCATCCACGGCTTTATTCTCGTCAAAAGTCCATTCTCATGATTAGTCTGTCCAGCTACGACGACTAATCGTAAGCGTACGACAGAATTGAAAGCATCAACAGGTATCGTATGTAATTCTTATGCCATATTTTTTGGTATGCAGAACTTGAAATTTTCCGCGGTCAGTGAATTACAATTTTCTTTACGCTCAACCATTAATCTTGTTCTTACACTTTGTATGTGGGTCAAATAAAACGGAATAATTTTTGATCGCACATATATATAAACCCTTGACACGCGTCCGTATCCGCGGATGAAAATTAAAAGTTTGAAAAAGAAAAAAAATTATTTCTTCACCTACTCCCCAATTCCCTCCAGCAATTCGGTTCGTGGAAATTAAAAACAATAAATAACACGCACGTCCCATACGTGATATAATTTAGCCAACTGGGAGAGTAGTGCGAAGTGCTCCAAATATATTTACATAGTCGATAAAAACGTCACCTCAGCTGACACGCGATTAGGTAAATACGTATATATACGAATATGTGGATATATGAATGCTATGTACTTGAATTTCGGACAGAAACGGAAGAAAAATATTAACAAAAAATATTGAATAAAAAAAATACAAAGAATTACAGGAACTGGGTGGCAAAAGTGAACGGAAAACGAAACAACAAAACTTCCGCAGTCGTGACGCTACGCTACTGCAGGAAGTCAAAAGATCTAATAATGGGCACGTATCTCAGTCAGTCAGTTCCTCGGTGATTCACCTGTAGGTAAACTCATCTCTATATAAATTTATCTTTCGTATGCCAGATATGACACATATCCGCGTCATGCGTCAATCTATAGATATAGGATACAGTATGTGTGTACCTATAGATATTCGAGTTTCGTGCAGCTACATTTACATGTACGTTTGCACCCACGCAAATCTCATATATACATAGACATCGTATACACGTACTTACAAGTGACGAGGGCGTGCGGGACACGAGTTTCGCATGCCTTCCGAGTATAATCGGTGGATAATTAAAAATATTCTGATACCCCCCCCCCCCCCCCCCCCATATATGTACAAAACATTCTTTGGACAAAAATGTCCAAAAAAGTTTTGTTGGGCAGTTTGTTGACTTAATTTCTTGAAAACAAACTCTGATGTAATTTTTTTTTTAAATTTCAATTCAGATATGACTTTTTTGCATTTGAATCCCAAAAAAAAAGAAAATAGTCACGATGGAGTAAAATAGAGAAGAAAAAAAAAACAACGACGAATGTATCGATATTTGACAGGATTTAACTTCGTGCGTGTTTTTTTATTCATTCTTTTTTTCTTCGAAACTTCTCTCTCGTTCGTTTCTCCCTATCAGTTAATTGCGGTAAATATAACCCCGAGTTTAATTAGAGGTCAAGAGTTACGCCGCACGGTATGCGGCGTTCGTTCTATCGCAGCGATTGTATAATAAGACGAAACGCGAAAGATATGAGGATTAATTAATTTCAACGTTCGTACGATAATTAACCGATAATAATAATTAATAATCATTGACCCGAGGTATAATCTTCGCACGACAAAACAGCAGAGGGATCGATGCGTTCAGAGGTATAAATGCAGATGTAGCAGCGGGTATAGTATATAGAAAATCTTTTGTTCAATGTTCGAGCGCGAATTTACATTTAAATTAGATACGTATATAAGCTTTTGTCTAGTAGCAAATGGCGCTGTTCCATTTACCAGAGATTTTCCTGCACCTTAAATTACACCTTCAAACAATTGAAATCCAACTTTCCGCATATTTATTGCAGGCGATATTAAGGCGACATTGCGATAGCGTTTATTATAAATAATCTTCGACTAGATTCGAGTAACCCATCGTCACTGTCTTATACTCTGATTGCATCGCGTCGTCGGTAATCGTCGTTGAAGTTGAGAAAAGACACATTTCCTTCGATTTATTCATCAGTATAGTATATAACGGGCCACTGCCGTACGTCAGACTCTCAATCGCATCCAGAACTTATTCTTGTCGTATACATATTACCGGAACGGAATAAACGTGCGGACGCAGAAGGCTGGAGCGGAATATTTGCAATAAACCCGGCGGCAGGAGCAGCGTGGGTACCTTGTACGTACTGTACATACGTGGCGTAGGAATAGTAATTTTTCAAGCCTACACGCATTTGAGAGAAAACAAAGGAGTTATTGTCTGGTACTCGAGGCACGACTTTTGCATCGCGAGTCGCGACTCCACCTACGTTATATACTTGCAACTCCAGCGACCTGCTCGGGACCATCCGCACGGGGATTTTACGCTTTTACTCCCTGAACTCCCAGGGTGACTCCGCAGTCGACGACTTGAGCTAGTCGAACCGGTAAAAATTTATACACATTTCCATATCTCAACCGACCGGTACTCGTACCTCATGCAAGGTGGTCCTCGATCGGATCATAAACTCGAATTTTTTTACGTCCGTCCGAGGGATCAGTGTCGGGATTTCGTTCAATAGGTTAAAGTAACGCAGGTCTGATGCGGGGAGCGATCATAAGCGCACGAGACTATAAGGAAAACTAATCAGTGTATGCGGTGAAACAGGAAGAAAGAAAGGATGGAAGAAAGGATGAAAGAAATGCTTGAGGTTGCACGCGAAGATCTAACGAGAGCGGCCCTTTGGAGTAACCATGACGACGACCCACATTCTCGGAAAACTTATCAAGTTCGTGTCCCATTATTGGTCCATGGGGTTCACGTCAAGTTACTAAAATCGTTACTCACGTCTGCAAAGTTCGCTCGACACACGCGAGGCTCCACATACTATATACCTGTTGGTATATGACCCGTTATATTGCGATACCCGCATTATTATGCTATGGGGAATATAATCGTCGATTAATAATGAACGCGCATATTTACCGTTTTTTTTTTTTTTTGTTTTTTTTTTCTTGTTTAAATATCTCTCGAGATCTCCCGAGATTTGATATCGATCGGGTATATTCTTTATTTTATGTATGAAGAAAAAAAGAAGAAGAAGGATCGTTCGATCACGTTTGGGAGGTTGGAGAAAAAAAAATCTATAAATATGTATAAACGAATGGGCTTTCGAATATATATCGAAGCGTACGAGCGCATATAGTTGACGTGTGTATACGTGCGAATGTTGCAGAGCTGTGTGTAAGAATTCTGAATGCTGTAGATACTCGAGAAGGACAAGACTGCTTACTGAGTAAAACTCGAGGGGATCCTCGTTGGTTCGGCCTCCTAGGTATAGAGGTAGGCTGCACCGTTTCGTCGTTGCGAAGTTGGCGGAAGAAAAAGCTAACGCTGAAAAGAAAAAGAAGAAGGAGAAGAAAAAGAAAGGACGAAAGTCTGGGGGTGAAAGGACGGGGGGTTGAAACGAGGCTGAAAAATAGGAACAGGAGGAAAAGAAGAAGCAGAAGAAGAGGAGAGAAAAGGAAGAAAGGACAGTCGGTCGGTGCCAAGGCTACAACACTGCGGATGGCGAATCGCCTCGAAGATACGGAGAGCCAGAAAATATCGACCCTCTTTCACCCGGTCGGTGCGTCGCGCTGGATACGTCCACCCCTGATCTCATCCGCCGCCTGGAATACGGAGTCGGAGTCTCGGCCAAAGGCCGCGGTGGAATAGGCGAAAAAATGGAACGAATTTTGCTAATCTACCGCCTCCCTCGTCGCGGCATCGCGTTTTCTGAATAAGAAACAAATGAAAAGAAGAAGAAAAAAAAAAAATCGAACGGCGCGGCGAGCTTTCCATGTGAATTTTGATACGCCTAGTCAACATATCCCCGTTCGTACGAGCAGAAGGGGAAGAGCGTGTCTACCACCCTTCGTTCCGCAATCCCAAACTATTCCAGGATCCTTTACTTCAACCCTGGCGCCCGTTCTGCCATAAGGGAGAAAGGCGAGGGTGTTTTCTGCTTTCGCGAATTTCCCTTTGTCGCCCATTACGCCGTTAACAACGGGTCCAGCGACAACAGCAGCACCACCAGCGGCGGAGGCTGAGCGGCGGCTCCCGGCGCGACTCCAAACTTTACTTAGTTTCAAGCGAAATATGTGAAAAACGTAAATCCTGCCATCCTGTCGCTGCTCCTGGCAGTCCTGGCGCCTCTACAATGTACAAGGTATACCCTTCTTGCGTATTGTATTTCACGTAAAGTACAAGCTGCGCAGCTGGCGATATGAAATACAAGAATATTCTGTAGTTTCAATTGATCCTGCAAGGATGGGAGTCGATATAAAAGTTGAGTGCTCGAGTGCTCGAGTGCTCGAGTGCTGGCGCATGGACGAGTTTCAATCTCTTGTTGTACAATGTTATATACATATTGCAAAATGTATAGACGAAAAACTAAATGTATCGTTTCTCCTCGATTCTCATATACATATAATCCCATAGATCGAATCCCATATATTTCGACCAACTGGGTATCGGAAATTCACGTTCCACCGCCGACATAACTTTGTGGCCCCCCTTCAAAATCCTGACGATGTTCACGCGAGCCCTCGGCTTAGGGGGAATCGTCGATATCGGCTATTAGTTATCGAGTTTCCACGTGATAAACTAGCGTGAAATGAGCTGAGGATTGATGGACCACAAAACTCCGAAATCCTGGGCATCAATCCGGCTGCAGCGTGGAACTGCAACATCGTCGTGCGCATCTCGTGTAATACCTCGACGGTAAGATTTTTAAATTGAATAAAAATTTCTACAATTCAGTAACCGATTCTTGCCTCATTCATACTTTATTTTCTCCCTTTGACTGCGTCGTCTAGCCAATTAGGTGGGTATGCACCCCCTTCTCCCGAGGCCACGGTACTGCAGGCGACTCTTCTAGTGCCGAATATAAAGAGCTCAAGATCCAAGAAACCCGTGAATAACATCTAATTGTAAGACTCGTACTAGTTTGCCCGGCCTCCACCCCGTCAAGGTATAAGAAGTTGGTGTAGGTCTGTGTAGGTGAATCTGTGACTAAAACGTGTCTCGAGTAGTCGTGAGAAAAAGTGTTTGCAATTTCCGAGGTGAAAACTTCATCCGACGCTCAAGAATTAACAGCAGAAGGCATAATAATAAGAGTCTGGAGAATTGAGGAAAGTCTCTAAATGAAAATAATCTAAGAAATAAAAGAATAAAAGAGTGGGAGAAGAGAGAAGAGAGAAAAAAACGAAAACGAACAAATGAGTAAAATAATTCGAGTGCAGATGTGAATCGTGATGAAATTCAATGAAATGAAATAAAATAGAATACCTTCAACGGGGATGACGCGATTCTTCGCGGTGTCGAAATAAGAAAGAGAAAGAAAGAAAAAAAGTATATATGTATATTATAAGGTAAAATTTGGTACGCCTCAGAAATCGTTCCCATGCGGGTGCCATGTTAGGGTCAAAGTTCACGGTGGTGGGCGCGTAGACGTTACCTTACTACGACCTCGGTTTGCTGCTTGGGTCGCGACACGTGGAGCCCAAAAGCCGCAATTTATGATTTGGTGTTATTACAAAAATGTCTGGGAGCAACAAGACCGTCATGCCTGTCCTAGGAGTCCCTTAACCCCCTCGGAATAGTTATGATATCACCGAGGTGATCCCTTACTTTTATTTATCACACAACACCGCACCCACCTAGAGTAAACCCACTCTAACAGAGATGTTATACTTTTTTATTGTGATTCTCATCTCATTTTTTCCCTCGCAACAATAGCGATAACAAAGAAAGGAACACGCGAGCAACGCGTTTGTTTCATTTGGGAGGGCACATACCATATCTAGTCGCCTGCACGATATCGTGAAGAAAATGAAGAGGAAAAGCTGCTGACAAATTTCTCGTCTATCGATCTCTTAATTGTCCTCGTGAGTGGCGCTGTCGAACGTTGGCGTTGATTAAACTTGGCATAAGGATTTACCTGGAAGTATTGCAGGCAGGGATTAGAAAGCCGTCATTATCGGTCTTATTGTCATCAGGGGACGTTGAATTTACCAACAATCAAACCGTTGTTAGAGAATTGATCCCGGTGGGATGTAATCCCATAGAAGATTCGATATCCTATTCCGAGAATCACGCATGCGAATAGGTCTTCCGAAACAATTGTCGTGTATGCAGAATCTGTTCAATGATTAACATATGATAATTCCTCACCGTTGGGTTCATCGTCCTATTGTTCCTGAAAACTATATACGTTATTGAAATATTCAGAGCGCGGTCAAACTTCTCGCACCGATATCATGAATTTTACGTACTTTAATTTTGACAAATATCATTTCAACCCTGCGGACGGAATAGTGCGGAGCGTTTTAGCTGCAGGCAGTCAGAGAGAGAGAGCATTATGGAGAATCCTCCGGAGTGGCGCGGGCGTAGAGTTGGATAGACGTCGACGACGGTTGACAGTCTGGCGCTCGGTGCCGCTCGGTAACGCCGTTAACGTAATGGAATTGCGTAGCGCTCGCTGATTGGTCCGGGTCAGATGGAGCGCGTAATAAGGACGCGGGCGCTTCCGGCACTTCCTGTTTGTCTCCCCGTCAACCCCCGTTCGCTCGATCCCTCTCTCTCTTCATCTCCCTTCCCACGATCTACGCTTCCCAGAAATCTGCAACAAACTACCACCCCTCCCCCCCCGCCCCTGCCGCTCGTCCTGCGGCCCCTAACTTCGCTCATCCCTGAGGACACCGTGTAATAGGCGTACATATACCTGAGTAACTCGAAGGAGTAAAAAAGTCGACGGAGGTCAGGGATGAACTGACAGATGATGAAAAAAATGTGGGCATTTATCGAGGTAGTTTATCAGACGTGCAGGTGGCATCAGGATCAGGATTTACTTTCCATGTGTATACATCTTAGGAGAAAAAAAATCAAGGAATTACTCGTCAGAATAATATGGTAATGGCCGGAAGCTCGTTAAGCATGAAAATCGAGATCGGATGTTATGAAAAATTTGTGAAGGATAATATTTCGACATCGGAGTAGACGATCGACGTGCAGAGCGAGAACGAGGTGTACGAGTGAAGGACGAGGAGAGAGAGATGATTCGAGGACAACCCCAAGCTGTCGTTATCTGGTCTTGATTCAGGAAGCAATCTCACCCTCTACGCTACACGCATATTGCTTCCCACCTCATTGCACCCTAATTACCTCTTTCCGCCCTCCCTTCGATCCACCGCTCCCCCCTCCCCCCTCCCCCTGACACCCAGTTATTACGTAACCGAAAATGTTATTACCTCCCCGAGTTAGGTTGCGGCGTTCGCCGGTAATCCCCCCGATGAATTATCCTGATAATATACGCGTTAATGTTGTTGACTATGATTCGGAGAACGCCGATGCGTTGCTTTTTTTTTCCATGAAAAAGTGAAAGGAAGTCAATCGAACCGATTGAGATTTTTCTTTTCGAACTAACGGAGTATTGCCGTTAAAAGCTAGTCGCGTCACGTGACCGACGTGCGTCTCCTGGGTATCCCTCCGTTGCAGGTATTGGAGGTGGAGTGTGAGGTGGGCCAATATTTCTTTTCCCAATAGTCGTCGTTCTAAGCGTATCGGATTCTTAAGCGTTTCGTTCGATCGACTAAATCTTCAGCTCTAGACTCGGTGGCAGCTCGTCGAAGTGAACCACAGAACGGCTCTTCCATACGAAAATCAGTGAGCTAGTAAATCTATTTTATCGCGTGTAGCCGATCAATTGATTGCGTTCGATCAACCCCACCTGCCAAAAGTATATAAACCATCCCTCTATATCTGTATAAATTCCGTACGAAGATGCGTATAATTGAATATCGTGTACCGTCATTAGTATAAGTCAGTATTATGGGATAATTTTTCCAATTATCCATAACACCGTTAAAATCGATCGATTTCAATTCTATTTTTGAAAACAGGATATGCTGAACGAAACACAATTGGCGGCGTGAAAAGAATTGGGCCATTGGAGTTACTGGTTTATGTATTATAATCACAATTGATTTCACGCCCATGCCGATATCTGTAATGCAGTTTATAATTATTATGTATCCATCGATTGCTCGTACACTACAGATGCATGCCGTACATAAAACAAGGTGCAACGTCGAACCTAACTTGACGTTTTAATGACCCTTTTGAATTTCTCCGCCGCCGCGATGACGCGTCTATCGAGACGGTGCATCGCCAGAGTACCCTCGACACCTCCGACCTCGTATAATTTACATCTTTCGCCTATAGGATCGAAGAGGAAAACAGTCCTTGGAAAAATTTAAACGCAGTCACTGTAATCGAGAGGATTTTTCCATCACCCATCCGTGCGTCGTCGAGGTTATATTTTCAAGAAGAAATCGCAGGTAGGTAAATATCGGAAAGAAATCTTGAAATTCGGCTGCTGGTTCAATGAGCCGTTGCCGAGCTAGATGTGGTAATTGAGGAGGGTGCTATTAAATACAAAGATCTTGGCAACGAGTCGCGGCCCCAACGCTTTTCCCGACCCCGTCTGCGTCTACGGCTCAAATCCGTCGCCCCCCCCTACTATGCATAGACCATTCCGTGCCAATTCGACCCAAGTTTCAACTCCGACCCCTCGAATGGGGCAAATAATTATTATATTCTTTTTGCGAATATTTCTAATTCTAACCGATTCGGAGCAGCGATCATTTTCTGAAAACGAGATAGCTGATGGCAAGAACGTTCTTTTTATCCAAATTCTTCCCGCGAGGCTTCCGAGCAGCATTCGTCGGATGTGGAATCAAATCCTGCAATTTTTCCGTGAATAAAACTCGGTGGCTCACCTTCGTCACACAGAAGGTTGATCGGCAAGCAGGTGCAGGGGCGTACCTACCCCTCCATGCTCGATCTCAACGTCAAGTTGGAGGTGAAATATTTAATCGTTGCCTCAGAGGCGAGATACGGGTCGACCTGAAAACCCTTTCAAACAAAAAATCAAACCCTGCACCTGTCCATTGGTGTCTGTCAACGTTGCCAAAGTGGGGACACGTAGATATTCACATATGTACTAATGAGCGGAACAGACACAATAGACAAGTTATGCAACCTTGTCCAATTTTCATGCGAAAAGCTGCGTCCTGAAATTATTATATGAATTATTATAAACCCGTATACCTATAACCTGTACCCGAATTATATAATCGTCAAACTTGGAGGATCAGGACGAGGATGAGTCGGGGAATGGAGGGGGAGGTAAATTAGATTCTCTGCAACTTTATAGTCTCAAATCCCGCAACTCTCCAGCTCAAGTTTTATCACTTCATCGTTTTCACCCCCTTCTGGCCAGACGCTTGTTATGAAGAAGAAATGTTCACCGCAGATCTCCGCTTCCATTCTTTCAATTGAAGAAAGTTTAAATAAATTATGAAAACTGAGCCTTTTAATTGTTTTCAGGTTTCGAATAAGACTACTTGCTGTATTCTGTAACACGCGTGCGACCACTTTGCTCGATCATTATATAGCTTCAGTTGGGTATTATAATTAAACAATCGGAAAAAAGTTTCTCGAAATGCACAATAAGCCAGCTGTGCGCTTGTGTTTGAACTTTAGCATATAGCTTTGAAACAACATCTGCCTGCGACATTTCGCTACTGCGAGAATCTAATGGGAGGAAGAAAGGAAACTACGGAAAGGGGGAATTATGAACGTGTAAGGGTTCGGAAATTATTTGAGTTTAAGATCTGAATTGAAACAGAATTCTACGCAAGGCTGCGCCGCGGGTTGAGGTTGCCAAGACTTTCTAAAATTAATCCTTACTGTTTTTGAGCTCTCGCAAGTTAAATCAAACAAGAATTAATTCGTATGATATCGCCGATAAAGAAAATGATTTATTATTAATGATTTGATATTTTTGAAAAAATAAGATACCTGCGAAGATTTTCAGAAAATTAAAGAAACGAAGGAAGAAAACTCTGACCATAGTCACGTCACGATGAATTGAAATCCATACTTAAGTTTTTTTCTCGCGGGTAAAGGGTATGTGTGTGTATATTTAAGGCATTTATGCCGAGGCCCGCGTCCTTTTGTCGCTATGGCAACCTGAGCAACGGAAAGGAAGCTACACTCGGCTTGGAAATTGCTCGAGGGTTCATAACTGGATACATAGCTTCCATCCTTCAAGAATTGAAAAAGCGCTGTAAAACTATCTTTCGGTTTTCAACCAAGATATCTGAATTTTTCTGCTCCAAAAAGCGAAAAATTGGCAATAACTCGATCAATTTTATAGATACAGCAATTTAGCTTGCAGATGTGGATTTCTGAGCTCAAATTACATAAAAATAGCCTATAAAGCCCCATGAAGAAAAATGTTGATTTGTGACCCTCGAATTGAAAAAATCCAAAGGGGTATACCTTAGATTTTTTTCGATTTTGGGGCCAAAAATGAAGAATTTTTGAAATCGACTGTAGGACACTTTTCTCCCGTATTTTGACCTCAGGAATACGAATCCGTTGACTAAGTTGAGCTAGAAATAAATCTCATCGAGATATCTTAATTTTTTCACTTTTCCGAGCGATAAATTGATTATAACTCGATCAATTTTATAGATAGATCAATTTACCTTGCAGATTCGGACTCCTGAGCTCCAAATTTATACAACTTACGATTAGAAACGCTGGACGGCTGCAGTCAATTTTTGCGAAGGTCGCGAGTTTCACGGACAACAATAAAAGCGGAAAAATCTATTTGCAATATTAAAGAAAGTAAAAGTACACAGAGACGTACGAGATAAAAGAATGAAAAAAAAACTCCAGAGATCAAGTCATGCAAAAGAGAGTGGTGGAGAAAGGAGAGTCGGGAATAAGAGACTGCGTGGAACAAAAGCCGTTCTTATCACCGCGACAAAAAAAAGAAAAAAATCAAGGTACATCATAGTCGCGACGGACAAATGAAAAGAGAAGCAGAAGTTGAAAAATTCACCCCAAGCTATGGGGTGCAGGGGAATATAGCGCGTGGTATTCATCATCTCCGATTGATTTTCATGGAATTTTTTTCCCCGTCATTTTTAGTATTTTTATTATTTACAATTATCATAGAACGACGTCATAAAGGTCGCAGACCCTCAGGTTTCACCGCGACAAATAATCTCATTCGGATGATCACGCGGAAGCGAGTGTCTCAGATGACATCCGATCGGTAAAGATAAAAATATTGAATAATTTTTATTTTTCAATTCCTTTTCGAATATCTAAACTTTATCCCGCTCTCCGCAAACGTGACATTGTTTTATGTTCACGAGATAGCTGCCGGGGTGTTTAACGTGGAAAAGATTTATCGGATAGACTGCAAGGACGCAGCGTCTAATTCCGAGTGGAAGAAGAAGCAATAAATAACCAATCAGAATCCTAATCTCACATTTCTAGTCTCCTTTCCGACACTCGCCGGCGCCATTCCACGACCCTGCAACAGAAAACAGCGCAAAGTAAGGCGCCGCCGTATTCGACCCCCCAACTGCTGGAAATGCCACAACTATAAACGCGACTTTTCCCTCTGGGTCGGAGAAGTTATCCCAGAGATTTTTCTTTACTATTCACGGTGCCGTATATTCTTCTCGCATATTCCAATACCTACGCTCGAATTTTCCAGTTCAATTTTGGAAATTTGAAACTATTGCAAAAGCATGACCGAGCCTCGA
The DNA here is from genome assembly GCA_963978495.1 of Athalia circularis. Classification (NCBI taxonomy): domain Eukaryota; kingdom Metazoa; phylum Arthropoda; class Insecta; order Hymenoptera; family Athaliidae; genus Athalia; species Athalia circularis. The sequence continues at coordinate 24,538,241 of OZ021702.1, forward strand.
CCGAGTCCGACCTTGGGAAAGGTCGATAGTACTCGCGCGAGGTGCTTGTACGGGATACGTGAACACCTATAGAATAAAAGCTCTCTCGGCAAAAGGTTCACGCGAATCGCGGTGTACGCAAAGTATCCTCAAACGTCTCTTGAGAATTTAAGAGCGAAGAACACTTCGGTTAGCTCTTGGTTTCCTGGCCACGATATACGATATACAGGGGCTGTGGATGATGTGAATAATTTCTCGGACGGTTCTCAAAGAAAAAAAAAATAATAACATAAAAACAGCCTTGGTTTCAGAAGCATTTTGTTTTCACCGGTTGTTCCTAGGATTCGTCAACATTCGCATTGGATTCTGCTAGGACAAGAGAAACAAAAAGATCGGGCGACAGCCGGTAGAGGTACGAAGAGAGTCGGAGACGCGACTTCGAAGAGAAAAAGAATGAGGTGGATCGGTGCGTGGTCTCGACGGTTTGAACGCATCCCAAAGTAGTTCATGGTCTATCACTGCCTGGAGGTCTGGTAATATCCGAGGGTGATAAGTGGGAATGAACGAGGTAAGAGGAAGGTAGCTGTGCCTATGTGCGCATGCACGTATAATGATGTATGAATTCACACGTATGAGTAATGCAGGCGTACGTGTGACAAGCCGAGCGGAACTCTCGAGGTACTCGGGGGGTGTCCCCCGCCGGCATCTCGTTACTCAAATACTTCCTCCGTGCCCCTCTGGAGAGTGGAGAGTTTCTCGCCCCCTTTGCTACTACAGTGTTCCACCCTCCCTGTGTACCGTACTTCGTAAGGCTTCGATATAAGGATGGAATTACTCGTTAGGTCACCACTGTTTTTGACTGCTTTCCCGACTGCTGCCTTCCCCTCTCCCTCTTCGCCTTCTTCCCCCACGCCAGCAGCCCTTGTTTCTCGCCCTTATTCGCTCGCCCCAACACGGTACACCGACATCGTAGCAGCGACGAGGGGTCACAGGAATTGGTTGGAACCAGAAAACTTGTTGAAAAAAAATTATTAAAACAGACTCGGTGCTCAACATTCGCCTAATTATGAATTCGCGTATACCCCGGTGGTCGACGGCTAGCGAACGAATGAACGAACAAACGTAGGATAGGCACGATGAGAGTATATAATGTTTACTCATACCGATTTAATAATTCATCAAGCGCCGTATTTGTGGACCGTCTGGCCCTCGTCGTCGCCCCTTTTGCAACTATAACCGTCGATATGACGATATGACTATTAAAACGCAAAATAACGCCTGTATTAGATATGTAAATATTCGGCTGAAACGTTGCGTCCATGTGCATGAGGGGGGCGGGCTGCTCCAATTAGTTGGAAAATAAGTTCGAAAGTTCTGCACGTATGGATGTGCGGTATACGTATACCATAAACCTCTGAATTGACGTTACGCGAGGCTTCTCTGACGTCTGCAACGCCTGTCAGTTATACACATACCTATGAAGTTGGCAAGATTTGCGAGTAAGTAAAACGGACAAGTCGCGAGTAGCGAGGCAAACGGCCTGACAGGAGCTCTGCACGTAAAAGAAGGTAAAGCTGAAGCCGAGTAGGACCATTATCTACTCCCTTAACGCGCACGAGTATCGAGTATCTGTCACTCTCTATACAAATTGAATTTTTATGCCCCAAAAAATCGTTTCCCCGAAACCTATTTCGCCCGGCAAACACGAAAAAGAATAAGACCATAAAGAAGTCGAAGAGGAGGGTAAATAAAACAAAACGCAGTTTGAGGAAATACAGGAGAAGAAAAAAAAAAACAGTTTCGCCAGACTATTTGGACCCCCAGGTCTGGCAGCACCTACTAAATTCCCATGTAGGTGCGATTGCGTATAACCTATTTCGTTTTTCGTATTTCGCTATCCGTCGGTCTGCTTCTCTTCCCGTCTTATAATTGGTCGGGATGGTTCTTCTTCGAATCGATCCTCTCTACTGTAACTTACTTGCAGGTTGGTTGCTCAGGTTTGGTTAGGGCTTCCCTTTAGTTCGGGGTCGGGGTTTTGGTCTGCTTGGTTTCACCCTTGCACGTACATATCTCACGAATTCACACCGGGTGTACGAATTCCGAAATCAAATGCTCGGATCGGACATCGATACAATAATCTGCAGTTCAACGACCAACGATAGAATAACGCTAAGTAATACAAGATTGCGTATCAAGGGCGGAAAGTAGGCCGTTTCCGATGGGTGCGGAGTATCGCAGCGAGAGCCGAACGCTATGTGTCTGTAATCGCACTGGTGAGGAACGGCCGTCTACCCGAGGCACTTATACGATTATTTATTTTTTTTGTTTTGTCACACGTGTGCGAAAAGGTTTGATTTTTCGTGGCTACAGCGAAGAGAAAATTTATTTTCCGTTCGCTAAAGAGGCTCGGAAAGTAAAACTTTTGGTGCAGATGTGACGAAAAATAAAAAAATCACACATCGCAGATGTTCGCCAAACTACTTGAATGGGGATTAATTGGCCACCCTGTACAAGGGAATAGGGAGAGCGTCGAGGGAGGTGGCTCTTTATAGCTGATCAATTATTTATCAAGTTTTACTCAGACGTCGGAAAAGCTAGAAGTAGCTATGCACGGGGGCTTTGCACCTGGCTAAAAAGCGAACCGTCGAAGATAGGGAAGGAACAGCCGAGAACGACGACGCCACCAGGTGGTTTTCCGCGCTCGCTTTTACGTAGAGACAAGTGTTCGCGATTGCCGCTCGCGCTCTATACGCTCGGTCGAACCTTTCCACTCTCCTGTAATCGCACGTCAGCCGTAATAATGGAATAAGAAACTTGACGAAACTAAGCTAAACGTAACCCAACAACGCCCATCTGTAACAGAGTAAAATTGGATCACTGACGCGAAATCTCTTGGGGGAAAAAACACCATGTTGTTCCTACTGGATAATTAAACATTTTGGCAACTGTACGATTGGATGTAATTATCGCGCAATAGCGGCGTGACGTCATTTACCAGCTAGTTACCTGCATATATGTATGTTATACCTATGTGCACAGATCATGGATAAATCCATGGCTAGGTGAAGTATAAAGTACATAACGGGGGATAAATATCTGCAGACGGTGGGTGGATGGAGGTGTGATACAGGAATATATATAGCAGTCGCCCAGATGTCGGAGGGGAAGGAGGCGTACCGGTTTCTATCGGTTAGAAATCAATGATAGAGTTCGTTAACCCTAAATCCACTTGTCGAAACCGCTGACAATGACTGGTATAATAATGGCTAGTGAACAGGTAATACCGCAGGTATAATCCGCGATTAGAAACGAACTGCTAACGCTGCATTCATCGACTCTTACTTACGATACGATTATGAGAGGTAAGAGAAACTTGGAGAAACCTAGAACTGGAATATCCGAAGAATTACGCTCGAATGTAAGGCGCGGTTTATCTAATAGTTTTAATATTCGACACGTCAATTACCATCCCACTTCTCCTCTACGCGCCGACGTTCGATCTTCCAAATATGATTTAGGAAAGCGGGGGATCGCGAGAGGAAAGTCTAGAGGCACATTTCTTGCACGTAAATTCAGAAGCGAGAACACGGCATATGTTAAAAGTGGTACATGGGTAGGTATGAACGAATAACGTGTCGCATCTTCTGCGACATTTTCGTACAATATCGTAGTAGGTGTTCCAGATGATCTTCACTTACTCGAGGATCATTGCCAAGAGTCCAAGTGTTTACGATGCTACAAAATTCCGAGGTCACCGACCTTGATACTGTGCGCTCCGGAATAAAAGTTACGACGAACAGAAATTCAAGTTTAGTATTCGAAAGAAACTAACAACTCTGCACCCATTTTTTTTAAACTGCGAGGTGAATAGATCACCCTCCAATTTGTTAAGGTGGCTCGATTCTTCCCTTCATTTTTTATTCTTCTTTTTCTCTGTTTTCTACCGTTACTTCTTTCACTCGAGTCAACGGCACGCGCATCCCAGTTGAAAGCTCGTTTTCCGTTTTCCGCTTCTCTCTTCTTTTCTCAACCCTCGTCATTTCCCTGCTCTAACTGTTTTTACAACACTGATTCCTTTCAATTAACGACAAACCCCTGCGCTCCGCAGTCGCCACACACAAATTCATTGTAATTACGTTATACACACTCATATTATACGCGTCGTATACGTGCATGCCTATTATGCTTATTGTTTCTAAATTCAACAGATAAAATTAAAGAAGTTCTACCTACCATTTTAATTATCGATTGTTGATTACCTATCGCCTTGTTCCGCAATTCCGGGACTTCACTCTTCGGTCAAGATCGGACGTTCGTAGAGGTAATCATATTCCAATTTGGAGCAAATAAGTAACCAAGGACCGTGGCGGCTGTAAGAAAATGCGGAACAGCTCCTGTGTCGATTAAACTGGCATGACAAGCGCTGCACGAATTTTATTCCATAAATCTGTATCGTTATAATACAATGCAATATTTATACGAGTTCCGATCACGTCCCGCGAATAAAACTGTCCCGCATTTATACGATGAAGATGTGAAAAATAATGACGGAAAATTGAAGAACATTCCTCTCCTCACCGTTTCAGATCTGACCGCGTTCAACGAATTTTTATCGTTATCTTCCTCGTCTTTATTACCCCGTTTACGTACGTAGCCGGTACGTACATAGCCAGGGGCACTTCCGACCGCGGCAAAGACCCTTCGCTGACTGAATGTCGCGAGGGGTTTTGAATCAAGGCAAAGAGATTCGGGGTGGCAGGGGGATGAGGGCAGAAATCGAGCGCGCGCAGTCTTTCAAACGGCTATATTTGCGGAGAGGTACCAACTGCCTTCGGAGATTAGACCTTCCGCAGGGGCCAATCAATACGTACCTATTGCTGATCGGATTAATTGCCCATGCTTCGACTAGCCCTCGCAATTTTTATTTTTCCATACATTCCGTTCCATGTTTACTTATTTATTTCCATCCATCCAGCTAAAATCGCAGTGAAGAATTGCGTTGAAAACTTTTCTACATGCGAAGCTATGTTTCCCATCACACATGAAATTCGATTTTGGAACAACACCTGCGAAATAACTTTTTGTAATATTGCACCACACACATGTGACGAAAAAAATGATCTTGAAGAAACGAGAAACCCACGCTGTACGATTTATTACGATGTCCCATCTACGTAAAATCTTTTTTCAATTCTCAAGTTCAGCCTCCTCAACGACACATCGATCAACTCGCTACGAACGGAACTCAGATGGTGGAGTTTCACACGCGTTTGTTTCCAAGTGTAATTTTTTCGTAGAAAAAATATTTCATGAGTTGATTATACTCCCTTTCTTCCACGCCGTGTGATGAATTTATAGAAAATGAAACGAGGAATAATTACGTCGTGTCGCCCCGATCTCTGTTCCATTTCCTCTGAAACACGACGTTGGCGTTGAAATCATCGAGTCTTGTGCTCGTTTTCTTAATGGGAAAAGTTTTTTGATTCTTGGACCCAATTATATACAGCAGCATGACGTTAACGACCGACACCACCCCCCGTCACCGGCGCTATAAGGTGGTGGATGTTTTATTTTTTTTCCGAAAATGAATTAGTATGAAATAAAATTGAATAGATTTTGTAACAAAAATGCGAATCTTCCTTCGGCGGAAGTAATCGATAGAAGGTGGTGAGGACGTCGGAATGATAAATATAGAACCTTGAATATTTCTCGAGTAAAAAGACGACGTAGTGGGCAGGAATTATTCAATATCTTAAGAATTCCTTGAAGCTTCAACCACGCCGTCGTAAGCGATCGTTTCTACAGCAGTGAGCAACGGCAGCCATAACCCCCATCTCACTTTGAGTCTTGGCTGAGGTATGATTCCTTTTATTTTTGGCATACCGTCGACGTTGTGCGAGGCTTGAATATGATTTCATAATCTAACAGAGGTAGGTATAAGCGAGGAAAAGTTATTAGGATTCGACTGCAATTTCAAACGGTGACCAAAGGATTGTCTCTACCCGCACTTGCAAAAATATACATTTCCATAACCAAGTCGTGCAATAAAATTGAATAGTATTCGTGTATTCATCATGAATGAGTCGCCTACGGGTATAACGACGGATATCGATCTTTGGAATGAATTCATTTTTCTTTTTTTATCATAATCTAAATCCTCGCTATTCTTGTATTTTTCTCGAATTTTGACAGCCGTTAGGTACGGCACCGAGTCTTTGTTCTAATTCAGGCAAAGTCCTCCGGGTTATTTGATACTGTAATCTCCGATCCACGGAACGAGTATAAAAAAAAAGTGCGATGGAAATGTTTAGTGATAGAAAAACTCGCTGACGATAAGCAATAGATACAAGACAGGGATTATTGACGTCAAAAATTAACCTACAAAACCGAAAACTGTTCAGAAATTCCGTCGCCTAAATGGAATCTGAAAGAAGAATTACGTCAGACGATGAAGTAACCACTCCGGAAACGAAGGTTGAACTAAACGATGGCGACGCATCGGAAAATCTAAACCCCGATCCCCTTAACTCCGACAGTCAAGTCGCTTCAACTTTTGTCCCCGAGGTAGAGGCGACGTGCTGCGATAAGGTCATGTACTGCTTGCGAAATATTTCGGTGACATCTCCAATCCTGGGTGTCCGTCACCCAAATTTCACCTGGCTAACGATATTCCACTGGGTGACGAACGTCGCTTCTGGTCTGCTCTCGTGGGCCCTGCTCTACTTTTTATTCGGGGATTTGGCTGCGCCAAGGGGTGCAATTTTCACCCTACTTCTTCTGATCGTCGCCGCATACTGCCTCGGCTGGGGTTTGACTCACGTTCCGTACCTTCATCTGCCTCCCGTTTTCGGTATGCTGGTAGCGGGGGTGATTGCGAGGAATTCGGGCCTCTACAATATCCGAGACACCATGAGTCCGAAGGCCATGGGTGCCATAAGAAACTTTTGCCTGACCTTCGTCATGGTGAGATCGGGCATACAACTGAACACAACGCCGCTACGTAGCCACCCCATGTTCCTCATGGTCTTGGCCCTCGTACCCTGCACCCTAGAAATGTTTGTCGTGACATTTTGCTTCAAGGGACTACTCGGCTTCCCATGGGACTGGGCATTCCTCGGGGGGTAACCTAAGATTTCTTCTTTTTTTTTTCGTTCATCCGAATTGTAGAACTTGCAAAGGAAACCCTTTTGAATATCGATCGAAAAAATTTGATTAAATTTATCATTTTCAGCTGCGTTATAGCCTGCATGTCTCCGGTGGTTACCGTCAACTGTCTTCTGGCCCTTGCGGATCAAGGATACGGCGAGGACAAAGATATTTCCGGGCTCTTATGTGCGGCGTGCTCGATCGACGGAGTTCACATAATGGCTGTATTTTCGATAGCTTTTTCCGTGGTATTCGATGGTTTGTTGAAAAAAAAAGAAAAATAAGCAAACACCTCCATAATCGGTTGGTAAATTCCCATCTTTCCGTTTTTAGATTCCGCAACGAACCAGTGGTGGGCTTACCTCCCTCGTGGTCTTCGTGATCTGGTATTCGGTATCATTTTGGGGACCAGTTTAGGACTGTTTTTCGTATTTTTTCCGCATCAGAGTTCGGTGAGTATACAACCAGCTTCGATAATTTATTCTCTTTCCCATGGAATCATCTGTTCTTCGTTTACGCGAAATTTTGTTTTTCCGCAGAAATACGCTACGTGGTATCGCACGATTAATTTATTCCTGGGCGCACTCTGTTTCAGTCTCGGAGCTAGCACATTTTTGATAACCGGTGGTGGTTTTCTGGCCACGGTATTCATGGGTTTTGTCGCCTGCACGGGGTGGAAAGTGCTCGTCGAAAAATTCGACGTGAGTTTCTGCACTAATTTTCATTCTAGTTTTAAAATGCAAGTCAAGTTATCATCCAGAATGATTATAATTTTTATAACGAAAGTTCAGGTCACTCCGATTCGTAGAGTGACTGGTATCATATGGCACCTACTTCAGCCGGTTTTATGCGGTGTGATCGGGGCTGACGTTAATTTTTCGCACTGGACTCTCCCTCGTACAGCTCTTTACGCGTTCTGCATTTTAATCGGACTCGCAGTAAGTCGCTCGCACAGTTCGAACAAAGTAAAAATCACCCTCGTAAACGAAACGAATATCTACAAGTATATTCGCAAAGAAAAAAAAAAAAAAAAAACAAGTAAAATAGAAGCGGAATCCCAGCGATGATGCTGCGGCTTTTTACAGGTTCGACTTGGTTCAGCGTTCTTGTCGACGTTGAAAATGCCCTTTACAATCGGTGAGAGAATTTTCGTCGCCCTTTCCTGGTTGCCGAAGGGCACCGTGCAGGTGAGACTAAACGACCTACTTTTAATCGTCGATATTCAAAGACGTGGATCGCCCGTAAGAATTCTATTTTCCGCTGTACGTTTCTGTTATGAAATCAGGCTGCGCTGGCCCCGATGGCGTACGAACACGCCCTGGCGAAGAATAATACCGCTGAAATTGACCTGGCGGAAGACGTTGTGAAAATATCGGTAATGGCTATCGTGATCTTAGCCCCTTTCGGGGCAATGATAATGATGGTAACCGGTCCCCGTTTACTCAATCGGATATCCTTCGACGCTATGGAGGAAAGGAGGCTTCAGAGCTTGAGGGTATTGACCATGAAAGTCAAAAGTCCTCGCAAAAGGAAAAACCCACCCGATCAAATCGACGAAACTCAAGAGTAAAATTATACCCCGAAATGACTCGCTAGCGTTCGTTCTCCCCGATACCACAGCAGCCACCCGGTAGCACCGCAGAGCTCTCGAGGTAACGAGACTCGCATATCGTACGTATACCGCGTGCTTCTCTTCAAAAACCCTACTCTCGTAGTAGGCATGAGCGTTAAGAATAGTCTCGGCACTGAGCTTTCATGTTTCAAGCTTCTTTCTTGCAAGATTTCTTGGTATTTCCGACGTAATATTACATAAGCGTGCTTGCGCGGTTGAAGTCAGTCGCGCTGTGGTGGGTCGGGGTCGGTGGCTATCCCTCGGAATACCCTGTCCACGATACGATGCGATGCGATGCGACGTTTTCGTCATACTTTCGGATCTCTGCTCGACATTTCAAAGGAAATCCTCAACCCCCACTCTTGCGAACGACTCTCGACCACTTTTCAGTCGGAAGAAATCGGTACAAGTGTTGAGGTTTTTACCGTATTATATTCCCCCGTTCGTCTCATGGTACGCAAATTCTCGTGATGTAAAGAAGGGACTTTCTTCATCAAAAAACATCGACCAATAAATGGAAGAACCGGGAATCGACTGTTTCCTTTTTTGTTACACCAAGCGATAGACGAACGGAACCGGAGGGAAAAGTTGGCCGAGATAGGCGAGGGTGCTCTCAAACTTGGAGGCTATACATGCGGTGGGAAACGCGAGTCACGAGATTGGTGTGTGAAATAATCATTGGTAAACCGAAACTGGGGCATTAATTATACGAACGCGGTCGGGTGTTGGATAGGAGTGAGGTATTGTCCTAAAATTGAATCGACACCGAGGAACATTTATACGACGAAGATAAGGAGCGAAATTATATCGTCTTTGCCGATCTGCAGCGACTGTTCGCAGACTATTCGCTGCACTGCACAACTCACTTTACACTTATATTATATACTCTGCGAGAAACAATTTCAAGGAATTCCTATCACATCGGATACGTCACAGGTATATACGCATACTTGTGCTCGTTACATGATGACTCGAATCTGCGAATTTTCGAATAAAACAACTATACTTACGAAACTGACAGAGTAGGTGAAGGCAGTTGTCAAAGAAACATAATATACTCCGAACCTGAGATATCCGGTAAAAATTCTATAAGCAGTGAAGGATAACAAAAAAATTAGAGAAAAGCACCGCTCGTCAAATTTGATTTCTCCGTTCGATTCAGCGCGGTTGAGTTGACGCTCCGAGGGACAATATTTGCAAACATATACATGTATCGTATATCTATAATGTTTATGCCGCGTCAGGCGCAGCAACAGCAAAGGCCTCGTGTCCCGGTCTACATACGTATCCATATAGGTATGATATTTTATTAATCATCTAGACGGCAGTGTTGATAGACACAAGGTTATAAAAAGATGACGAGGTATAGCGTGTAACTTGGGTCAAAGAACAAAGCATCCCCGCTTGGACTGGAACCCGGCAAGTTGCAGCAGCTAGTTAAGAACGGCGGTTCACAAAGGATTGGTAAGAGGTTCTCGCTGGTTGGCCCTCACGTTTGTTTCGCGTTGAGCTTTAGCCCTAACTAGTAGACTGCTGTGCGGTGCATGTGTGCGGAGGTCTCGTTCCCCGCATGGTCTCATGGCCCGAAGCCATCCTGTATACGTGCAAATGTCTGATACCTATACCCATGCAAGGAAAGCTTGCCCCACGACCCCCGCCATTTTCTGTTCGCTGTTTTGCTAAAAGTGCACCGCTTCAGAAGGTGAACATGACGCCGAAGCCCCTGTATCCAGGTACTGATTTTCGTCGGACAATGAAAGTCCTGAGTCAAAGCTCATAGATTGCTACGTAGATAAAGACCAGAGCTCGTCCCGAGATTAGTAGGTACTATAGAGCACGCCCAATGAAAATACTCTAAACATTCTTAAGATAAATCCCCGCTAATTTTTTACCTCCATTATATTTTGTTGCAAAAATTAATAATGGAAACGCCACCGATATTTTATCTCATGTTTTTGCAATGTGATAACACCGATTCTCGAACTGGTGTCCGGAAGTACTCGGTTGTCATTCGTATCATCGACTTTCAGAAAACAGATCGTGAAATCTCTGGGCATAACATTTATTCGCGATTCTCAGCCCCGAACGATTTATTCAATCCTTGCAGTTTATCGCCTGTATTTGATTCGCCTATGCTGAGACGCGGATGTTGAAGCAGGGGTGGAGGTGGAGGGTGCGCCCGCCCTCGGTAAACGCGCTAGACCCATACGATTTGACGTAGGAAAATACCTAAGTATTCCCATTCGTATACTGTTATATTTCGTTTTTGTACTGGTGTACCTGGTATGCGCGCGGTTTCCGAGCCGTTGGAAAATATCCAACTCTGAAATCCCAACTATCCAGAACCGGTCGACGATGTACTCGACTAAAAATTTCCCTCAGGCGAAAAAAAATCTTCGAGGCTATGAGGTGGATTTATGCGATACTACCGGAATCAGATCAAAAACGCAGCAAGGGCAAACAATCAGACGAGCTTGATTTTCGCAAGGACATCATGATTTGTTTCCCAATCGTAACGATTGAATGAAATTAGACTACAGCATTTTGTTACGATAGTCTCGCATTTACAATATATGAGAAATAAATCGAATAAACTAAACGTACCGCGGTGAATTATCGGCTGTCTGCGCGTCTGTATGTCTTATAACATATCCAGAACAACTTTTCTGCCAGGACGATTTTCAATTTCAGAAAATGAGATCCGGTTAAGCTCTTCCACGTAAATGCTCTGCGTATCGCGCTTACGATGCAGAAAACCTGTACCCCCATACTCCCTTTACCCTTCGCTCGTGGGATAAACATCGCGCACGAATAAATTCCAACTGACCAGGAAGTAGTTTTCCGAATTCACCTGGATCACGATCAGCAGCTTCGATATTAATAATAATTAGACCGAACGATCGATGCTAGCGATACATTTTATACCATTACTTTCCCCATCGACGTATATGGGGGGATGATTTCTTGCAACTGTAAGATCTGATTGTCGCGTAGAATAAAAAAGTTTGTCGAACGACAAGCCGTAAACCATATAAAATCACATACCTATATTACTGCGTTATAGGTACAGTTTAGGTCGATAAGTTGGCGTGCTGCCAGCCAGACGCCTGGTCTGAGTTTCCTTTTAACAATATCACGACGAGCGCAGTGGGCTCATATAGCACTGTGTGAATAGAAGATAAACAAAGCAGCACCCCCGTTCGTTGAGTTTATAGAAAAGAAGATATCCACTTTTTATTGTCAGCCGAACTCTTACACTGGGACATATAAAATGGCAAAATACCTCACATACCTTTGCAGCATTTCAGAGCATAATCGTTATATCTGTGCAACACATCATGTCTCATTGATGGACTTTACCCTCACTCATTCAATTATCATATTTATCTAGTCTCACTATTATATTGTAGAATGTTCAGCATGGAACTACATCGGATTCGGTACACAGACACAAGTGGCAAATACCCAGCAAAATATGACTCAGAAATCGATATGGAAATTGAATACTTACAGGTTCGAATTTGAATCTACCGGAAATTGCGCTGCATACGTGGGTGCAATTCTTTACAGTCAACGGTTTTCACCTCAGCAAACACTGAGCGATTTGAATTTTTACCTATACCACAAAAATTCTCACAAAAATTGAGATAAACTAAAAATCACGAATACCAGGCCTGATGCATCAATTTTATATCTACTTACATTAACTGAATTTTAAAATGTTGATCAGTCACCAGTTCCAGTTTTTCTCAATATCATCAGGGTCTGTCACCGAATTGGTAGCAGACTGTTCCGTGAGCTTGGAGACCTACATCATTTTGGCACACCCGATGACAAAAGAAACTCCGCCTGTACAATAATTGATAACCACTTACTACTTTTACTAATACATAAACACTATGAATTCGATTTGATATTTGTTTCATTAATAAAAATCAGTTGCGCTAATGATTACGAGAAGGTCGAATTTTTCCGGTCATAAATCGAGTAATATCCGAAACTAGCCCTGAACTTTTTTTCGGCCCAATCAATATTTTTCTGAATACTCACTGCGGTTCAATTTTTCAACATAACTTTTGAACAACAAATTGTATGAAACGATTTTCTTTCACCAACTTAAGACCCGTTGAACTTGATATTCAACAATCTTTTGAACTATCGCAATTATTTTTCTACTTGTTGTCAACAAATTCGGTTTACAGACATTCGAATATCGTGTTCAGTCGTCGTCACTGAATATGATACTCCCTGCGCACTCTAACGTCACTCAAGACATACTTCGATCCCATGTTTGATTTGAAATTTCTTCTTGTTTTTCGCAGGCTTACCCGGTAGCTGTCGGCAATGCCGTACTGGTAGAACGTTGAACGGACGTTGGTAAAAAATAGTATTATGTGCAATATCTTGCACCGTCATCTGGCCGATGTTCTAGGTACTGATTACTACGGAATACGAATAGATTTCCGTTGCCTGGCTGGTCCGTGCTTTGGCCCCAACGTGCTGCTTTGCTGCGGGGCTCGAGTCTCGTCGTGGCTCTCCTGCAAGTCTCCGACTCTCCACCCTCTGCTCCTGTCGCTGCAACCCTTGCTTCCCTGCAATGCCATGTCAAACAGAACAAAACTGACCTGCCGGCTGTGCGCTGGACCCGATCGTGTTTAAATCCAAATCCGTAGGTCTCCTCACGACTCTTCTCTCCCGAGTAGAGCTCCGCTGTGTGTCGTGTGGGCGCGTTGGTAAGTTGTTGGTAGTGGTGGTTGAGTGTGGTGTAACGTGAGGACAGTCAAGTAACCAATATAACGAATAACGAGTAAAATAACGAGCGACGAGGCGGCGAGACCCGCTCCACACTCCACAGCGGGAATCTCACTGAACGAAGGGGCTGTTCGCAGCCGCAGCCCACTGCTGACTGCATAGTGCAGAGCTCCGAAGGCGATCGGGTGATCCTCGTCACCTCCTTGTGCGATCATGGTTCTAGTGGTTCTTCCACATCAAAAAAACGTAACCCGAATAAGTATAATAATTTGTAATGAAGAATTGTAATCACTGGGTGCTGATCGAACGTCTCTACGATATCACCTTGACCCGAAGACGAACCAGGTAAAAGAGCGAATAGCGCCTGGTGGCTGTAGATCGATCAGTTGAGTTTTTTCTCCTATTATTATATCTTAAAAAATTTGCTTATTCCCCTAGTCGTCTCCTAATATCAAGTGAAATGTAAAATGATATCCCGTCGTGCACCTATCTACCTATGCAGTGCATTGTCTCAAATCAGTTGTTATGAAATCACAATCAACTCCCTCTTCCCTGTGAGAAATTAATAACGTCGGAGCTACAGAATCTTTTCGACAACCGCGACTGCTCTTGTGTTGATAAAAAGTTTGGTGGTCAGTACTAACTCGAAATGTCAAATTCTATCAATGTTAGTACATGCGACGAATACGGACCGTCTTAATGTATCTTTATCATCAGTTTAGCCTCGAACCAAATCAGTCGTAGTATGTACTCTATTTGTGTGTTGTATGATTGTAGTAGACCGAATTTTAAATCCACTTTCGATTTGTAAAAACAATACGAGAAATGTGAAGACCCCCCATGATTTTTTTCTCATTATCCCAACCTCTTGACACCAGCTGGAATTTTTATGGATTAGGGTAACTTCTTTATGATTTTCGACTCATGCACATGATCTCTGCATTGTAGGACCTACGGCAACGAGGTTATTTATCGCGCTACGCAATGACTCGCACGCGAATTATTATAAACTTTTGTTAACCTTTCAAGTACTACTACGTATCACTGCTTATCGCGTTATTTTTTTTTCTCGTCTATTATTAGATTGAAACTTTCCTGATAAGTTATGTCATGGCTGAACCTTAAAAGTTCTTTCTTTTTCTTTTTTTTTTTCTTGGCTCAGGTGGCTTGATAGAGCATTAATATTTGTTTTTCTTCCATCATCTACGCTACCAACAAAATCACTTATCCTTGACCCATGGAAAACTGCGCATCTTTCTGGTGTAAAAATCTTTCCATCACCATAGTTGGTAGCTGCTGCAACACATAGTTCCATCACAACCTGCTATTCAATTACAATTCAGCTCTTCACTTGATAAAATTCTAAATACTTGAAAGGTTTCAATTCGAAGCTTCTTTTCCATCTCCCGCAGGTAGCCACATAAATGGGGAAGATCCGGAAGAAACCTGACCTAGTCCATTGCAGTCGATCTCAAAATGTCCTCAGAAATCTTATGTTGCGAGAGCTTGGTCTTCGCACGAACCATAAAACTAGTACTAAGGAGTTGGAGCCTAATGCTGAAACCAATCTTGTACTGAAAGACCATAAAGAACTGGTATGTGCTGTGATGAAATGTCAAGTGATTACAGATTAGAAAACTTTGACATCTGGAGATCATCAAATTTTATTTTTCAGAAATGTGATGTTCCTGGTGTACCAAGAGCTACTTTCTTGATGGTCTTTAGTCCTGACGGGTAAGTTGATAGACCGTACATTTTGCGATGTCTTAGCTTTTGTTGTATTGTTTCTTATTCCTCAGGTCAAAAGTTGCGTCTACCCATGGAAATCATAACGTTTATATAACAGATTTAACGTCAGGAAAAAATATCAGAACTTTGGCCGGCCATCCTAGAACGCCATGGTGCATTGCTTTCCATCCTTCTTCAAATGAAATTCTGGCATCAGGTTGTCTTGGCGGACAAGTTCGAGTCTGGGATCTCAGTGTGAGTAACCCTTTTTCTCTTTCTGTTATTATTACGAATTTAGCTGGAAGAGCCCAAGAGAAGATTAACATAACATCATGATTGGCATTTTATTTGTTCATCAGGGAGGAAGTGAAGTTTGGAATGCTGATAGCGAAACTGTTATTGCATCCCTCGCTTTTCACCCATCGGAAAGATTACTTGTTATAGCAACGTACAATGAGGTACATTTCTGGGATTGGAGTCAATCCGAACCCTTTGCTGTGGCTACTACAAGAAATTACAAGGAAAAAGTCAGGTATGTTTGTCATAAACATTGATTAATTCATGTGGTAAGCCGATGAAATCAGCTACCAGTATTTGACACTTGCAAGCCTGTTGTGGTATTCTTGATATTTTATGTTAGGTATGTGGCGTTTGATAATTTGGGACGGAAATTGATCACTGGCATCGCTAATGACCCACAACTACAGTCACAGTGGGATCGAACACCGGCAGACATAGTTCCGCCTTCAAGAAATAATCTTTTCAGGTATGACATGCTATCCTATTTTACATAGATGATCATGTCAGTATTACTACAGTCTAAGCCATTTCACAAACCAGTTATCGTTGGTTAGTATATGAAATTAAATTTTAAAATGTATTGATAGGAAAATTATTTCCTCTCAGATTAGCAAGAGAAAGAATTCAAGATCTAGAGAGTCCCCCAAGATATCACCTGTGGAACCAACGGTCGTTTTACGGTGGAAGATGGAGAGATAACTTTGATGATCGAAATTCTCGTAGTAACGATTTTAGGATGCAATATCGCAGAAACCCTCCACCCGATGATGTTCCAAATGTAACTAGAACCAATAACAATAATAACAACATTGGACCAACTAGAAACAGCTACAGATACTTTGACGAGTACGTTAGGATGCGGAGAGAGCTAGAGGCGCTCAGATGTGGTTCTAACGAAGAGCAGATCCACAGATTACTACTCCACGCTCAAGAAAGAGATTTTCGAGTTCGCAGAAACCTCACGGATGATGCAATAACTTTACTCCGCAGGCAATACTTCCTGCACAGGATTTGTGAGAGATTAGCTCCTCTGTCCCAGTCCAGGAGTCCGAATAACGACAGTGGTGCTGGACCTTCGCAACCTCGGGATCGCCAATCGCCGACACCACAGCTGGGCAACGTAATGATTGAAGTTCGTAGGAATAATTATCTCAATTCTGATCCGGACACGCAACGAAATAGCTCAAACGTTTTGCTTGGAAATACTGATAGGAACGTAAGGCCAGATAGCGAAGAAAATAATCAACACATAGAAGAAAGATCAAGCGAAGACAGCAACGATGAGGAGTTGTTATCTGGTCTGACGCGAGATAATACATACCCAAACTTTGTAAGCGTAGAACAACGTCACAACAATTTAATTCGTAGATCTGAAAGTCTGGATCAACGCCTAGATAATCTTTGGGAAGAAATTAATGAGAGGCTCGAAGGTGCCAATGCTCAGGATACCGAACGACGAATAAATTTGTGCTACAGAAATCTCGTCGATCAATATGAAACGCTTGTTCGGAGGTATTTCGACATCTCCAGAAATCGTGACACCGTAAGTATTATTTAATCCTGGGTACTTCTCCCACGATCCAATGTACACAATTCTTCTGCATAGATTGATGCATTCTGATTGTTTCAGATCGATCGTGGTACGGACCCAATGGATGCTCCAGAGACATCTCGGCCGCGTTCAGCTGAAGATATTCCAGATTCTGAAAGAAGCGAGCCAGCAACAGAAACTTCAATCAGGAGATTAAGGAACGCTTTAAACTCTAGCGCCCAGGCGAATAATGGTAGCTTAGAGAGGTTACAGAGATATAGACGTCTGCTTATTCAACGTTCACACCAACAAAGAACTGAAGAGAACAGTGTAGAAGAATCTCTCCGCAATTTGAGAGGCGCCTTGAACGCTACAGCCGAAAGTAACAACTCTTGTCTAGCTAGGCTTCAACAATTACGTGAGCGCTTGCAGGAGCATACGGCAAAGCTTTTCCCCAACTCTGCTACCCGAAATTCCAGACTGGAAAGATTGAGGTATGTTCTTAATCTTGAAATCGAAGCTCTGAACATCATGGAGGTTCAGTTTACCACTACGAGTTCTAGGATCGAACAGCTGAGAGATGAATTGACGATATTTAGGCGACATCAGAGAAACCGTCAGAATGCTTCTGATCCAGGTGACATAATTACAAGTTAATCGCAATTATTCCCTCTGCGGGGACCAGATCCCTCTGTTTCCTCTTATAACATTGATTTTTCAGCAAACAACGAACCTCAGTCCTCAACTTCGCAACAGGATAACGAGATATTTGCTGACGATTTGCTGCCTGAGGATGGCAACTATTCTGCACAGAATGCAGACGTACCTCCGCATTTTCAAAGTAGTCAGGAGAGAGTTGAAACTTCAGCAGAAATTAATTTATCTGCTGAAAATCAAATCAGGCCAAATGTACCTGCAGAAAGTAGCAGATCCAGCGTATTTAGACCCAATAGACGTAGGCTGTTCACTGATTCTGCAGCAGACGAAGGGGAACCACCAAGACTACGGCAACGCCGTGAAGAACGCAGTGCATTGTATCCTAACTATTGCATGTATGCTACCACTCGAACCTGGATGGAAACACATGGTGAGTTTTGGACTTCCATATTTCGTTAGTGACTATTGGTCATCATTTGCCGACAAATTCATATTTACGTCTTATCTCTCTCAGGGGATAGTTCTCAATCGAGTGATGAAGGATTTTCCGGAACAAATGCCCCAGCTACATCAAATTTCACCGTTTCATCTAGGTCAGCATTTCAGCCAAGTGTACCTAGACTCTTGACACAGGATCGACGTACCTCTAATCCAAGTGGGCAGGATGGAAGAAATATGAATAGAAATGAAGAATTAGCCGATGTAAACAGAAATGAACAGTCTAATGACTCTGTTAATGAGTTGAATGAGTTCGATGTCAGAAATAACAGATCGCTGAGAATTATCAGAAGTACGCAAGAGATTGGGCAGGACTTGCGCAGATTTTTGGATTCCTTTCAAAGAAATTTAAATACAGATCAACCAGAGGCAGAAAGGACTACTCAGGAGGAAAATTTGGCGGATGAAAACCAACGAGAACAATCTGAAAATGGGTACTGGCTATTAGAAGAAAACAGCAACTCTGATTCGAACCATGAGGAACCTACTGCTAATTCAAATTCTAATTCTAATACAAACACGAATTCGAGGCGATGGACCAGTCGCTGGATAAGCCTGGAACGTAGTTCGCTTGATCCTGGCAGAGCTTCCGATTCTGCAAATGAGCGTTTTCAAACTCCTGGTACGCGCACTCGTACCCTTAGCGAAAATTTAGAGCAAAGAATCCACGTTTTTAATCCTCTTGACGAATTCAGAGGTGGACTAAGCAGAAACAATCGGGATCAATTGTCCCCAGTTTCAATAAATCCAACTCGCTACGAACAACCACCTCTTTTTCCTTTTCGAAGTCTGAGAGAAAATCTCACAAGAAGATCGGAGTTGAACCAAGGTAGTAATGCAGATGTAAATCAACAATTGAGCACAGATCCCAACATGCTGGAAGAACCAACTGTAGTCGTACCAGAAATGCCAGAAATTCCAGAACGCACTGTCGAAGTTTCTTCAGTGGAAAATGATGTTTTGCCAGAAGAAGCCCAGACAAATAATATTCGAAATGTTGTCAATATCAGCGAACAAGAGACAGAAAGTAATATGCAGAGGATACTTGATTTTGAAAGCGAAATATTTGACCCACTTGCTGCCGCTGCCAATAATCTCGCAAGCACAGATGCGCCTGTTGCAGACAGTAACCGCGAAGAGGAAGGATGGAGAGGCTGGAGAGTCTGCCCTCGAAGACAAAGTCAAGGTCAAACTGATACTTTCGGGGTTCGTCAGGGGATACAGTTGCTGAGTCGTCATATAGATAATATGCAGCGACTGTGCAGAGCTAGACTGGAAATTGTTCAACTTCAACAGGTACGCAGAATGTGGGAGGACCTGCAGCGGCAAATACGTTCCCTCCATCTAACAGTCAGAGTTGAAATGCAAAACAATGAAGCTCAGGTACAGGCAGGTGCTAGCGGCAGTAGAACGGTCACTCCTTCAACTTCCGCACAAAGTCCCACGCCTGCTAGTGACTTACAGAGTGAAACGGCAAAAAATTTCAAGAAAGCAATCCTAGAGTACTATCAGAGAGAGAAAAGTGAGACTGATAAAGATTCTGGCAGCGTAGCCGGAGCTACACTTGACCAAAGTCAACCCTCAACCTCAAGGGGTGTATCACACGCCTCGAGAACCAATGACAAAGAGAAAACATGTAACTGTGACGAGGCCACGTGTATTAGCTTGTCTAATTTACTACCCAGCGAGTCTGAGCTCAGGCTTTTGAACTTACATCCTACTAGCTTATCTGATATACTAGGAAACTTGTACTCCCCAAACTCCCAAGCAGCGAACGAGTCGATGAATCTAGACTCACAGTCTTCAAATTCAATAAATGCAACCAATGATCATACTTATTCTAATTTAGCTACAGAAAGTGGCTCGACTCAACTCCCCAGCATCTCAAGTCTCGTTTCTAATATAGCAAGCCGCTTGAACTTACCGCCAATACCACCCGGAGTTGCATCATCCTCAAATTTGACCGGAGCATCCAGTTTTGTCGCTCCCCTGCCAAGTATATCCGATCTAGTTTATGCAAATGGCAACCCCAGTGTGCCAAGCACTTCAAATCAATCGGAGACATCAAATTCAGGGACGTCACCTGAGTCTCCAACTAACAATACAAATACTCGTGGAAGACAATACACTTACCAAAGAGTTTGGAGGTATGGTCGGAGAATGTATCTAAGGTTTGTAGCTTTTCTTAACGCCTCCTCAAATCCGGCCATGTGAAGGTACCGTACACTTTTCCAACTCATTGCAGAAGACCAAGGCTCTCAACATTGGGACCACGTAGTATGAAGCGGGGTTCCAGAGCACAGACATCTTACAATCCCTTTCGTGTTCTCGAAAATGCTCGTAGAACATGGCCGTTGAGGATGAATACTCCTGCTCGATCCATGGACAGAAGTCGGGAGCAAACAACCACTGAATCTCTGCAAGCCATGATCGTAAGACTCGAGTCTCTTGTGCAACAACAACGAGCGTTGGCCAGAAATAGTAACGCGCTTAACAGAGGTTCGGACAGTGACAGTCAGCCGGAAAATATAAGAGATACCAATATTGACAATCAGGAAATGGAACAAACGAGAGAAGTTACTAGACTTCGTGCTAGGCAAGTCGAGTTGTAGTCATTATTCGACTCAGTTGTTGACTATTTCAAAAATGATTTGAACACAACCATTGCTCAAATTGAATCTAACTAACTATTTGTATTTCTAGACAAGTACTTAGTTTGATGGTCGAAAGTCTCAAGCAATTCTTCGAAGAAAATCGTCCGGGAAATGGATCTCATAATAACGCACTGTACGAGCAGATTTACGGTGAGTAACTATTGCCCCATGATAAAGTCGAAACGAGAAGTATCTGACCGAGTTTGTATTATCCTCGCCTAGAAATGTATGTGCTGCTACACTTGGCATTGGAATTGACCGATCTTCTGCTAGCACAATTGGTGACGATCAGGCGAGAGTTGGAATCGAGTCAATATGGCCCATTCAGTTCAGACTTGTCTACTTCGAATCAAATTAGAACCGGCGAGACTCGCAATAACAACGTTGATAGTGGCCTACAGACTGAGAATAATCGAGACAGTACTGCTAGGTGCGGTAGCAGCGGAAGTAGCGGAGAACGACGGCGGACTTCCAATTTGCCTCGACGAAATTCCGACTCAGCAGTTGTAGGGGATACTGCGGGTCCATCGCAAAATTCTGCTGTAGATCTTCTTTCAAATCATACCAATAGACATTATCGAACTTTGGCAGCGGGGCTAAAAAGGCTGATCAACATATCTTTGCAAGATGCGATATCCACGCGAACCGACAGTGCCGCTTCCCCGAATCAGAGTAACAATCAAAACACATCAACTACCGTTAATGATGCAACTAATAATCAAAGAAGCAGCTCACGGACCCAAGCAAACTCGAGTAACGCAGGTAACTTGTCAGCTGAAAATGCGCTGTCTGCGGAAGTACAAAGTATCGTCGAAAGAATTCAGAATACTGGAACAATCGATGACGGCGATAACGAAGATCAACATCCGCGCGGATCTGTGCCCCTACCTGTCCGAAATAATACTAATAACAATAACAACAATCACAGCAATCCTAGTAATAACACAAACGAAAGTGAGCCATCGCGGAATCAACGAAACAACCGAAGTGCCGATAGAACAGAACGAAATAGAGATAGGGAGAGAAGTGGTAGAAGAATACTTTATAATCGTTACCGTAGATCAGCGAGAGCTCTGCTCAGATCTTCAGCATCACATCCAAGTTTTAACCTCACACCGTCTTTATGGTTGACGCCTACACGAAGCTCTCCTCTTCGTAGAGAACGGCTTATATCCGAGCCAAATTTCGGAGGTAATGCTCATAGCAGAGATGGAGGAATTAGCAGACAAGAGTTTAATGTTCCTGTTGTCCAAGTGAACAACATCCCAGTTCGCGATTTCGAAGGATCGCAAACCAACACCCGGAGAAGACAAAACACGCCTCCGACCCCTCCGCAAACTCCGCCACCATATTTAATTAATAGCTATTTAAGTAGTAGAGAAAGAGGAAATACTAGTTACCCCAGCGACTTCAGCGATCAACCAGGTCCAAGTTCTTCTCAAACTGGAAATAGCAGAAACCAGGTACGACTCCGTCTTTTCTTATGATGCGCAGAACTTAGTGTATTTCAAATTATAATATCTCATTCATTTTCATTCATGTTCATTTCATTTCAAGTGCAGACAAAATTATTAAGTACACCACAATATTTTTGTTCCAAGTCAAGTTTTCTTTATTTCAAAACATTCTCTCCTTGTGTTACAAAATTATGTGATTCAATATCTCATTTGCATTATTATTTACTTTTTATTTATTCATTTTTTTATTTTTTTTCTTCTGTGGATCAATATGATTATCACCTGAATTAGGATGTAAACGGACGCCAATCAGGGTGGTATCGCAGACCTCTGACAGGGACTGTATCGTCACAGATTCGTCGATGGTTCATAGCGCAAGCAACCTGGAGAGGATCCCGATTCCTACATCCTCGCTTTCCATACGGGTATCACGCAAGCGGGGCAGGAGGCGGTGGGGGAGGAGGAGGAGGAGGACCAGGAGGAGGTAGCGGACCTGGTGGTGGTGAAGGAAATGGCAGAGGAGGCGGTGGAGCAGGCGGAAATGGAGGAGGTAGTGGAGCAGGTGGAAATGGAGGAGCTGGTCCAGATCCAGTGAATGACGACAGCGATGATCTTGACTTGAGAGGTAGTTGCACATAATATATTAAATGGATATCATATGTTTCGGAAAAGAAATGTGGTAAAGTGTTTGGTGAACTATGGACGAAAGGTTGCTATAGATTTGTTTGAATCATTTTTGTCACTAGATCATGTACCGGTGAGTCCATTTATGGCTACTTTCAATGGTTTGGAGGTGCAAAGCCATCGAGTTCAAGCTTGGGACTTTTCTGATGGAGATATTCCAGATATTACGGACCGTAAGTGAAAAAATATTGGACTACAAACAATGGTATTTCATTGCTGTCATCGTCTGATGAACATGCGTTTACTTTTTCAGCTGAAAAAAATATAGTGGTTAAAGAATGCAAGATTCATAATGATGCCAGTGTAGACATATCTTCCGATGGCAAGCTATTGGCGACCCTTCTCCCATCAGGTCGGCTTAGTGTGACGACAATGTTAGGTAATTCTTTGTTGCGGAGCCTTGTTGTCATTAATGACGACCGTGCAGAAGCCTATTTTTTCCTTTTTACAAAAACTGATATTTTTTTAATGAAATAGGTGTATACAGTCTTCAATGGGAAACATTGGGCGAAAGAATTTACACAACCAAAATCGATCAGACTGCTGTATCGGTATCGATATCACCGACTCGACAACATTTACTTGTTGGGTTAGCATCTCGGCGTATTTTGGCTCCCGCTCGTCCTCTGCCGATGGCTTTGATATACAAACTTGTCGATAAAGAACCGGACGATGACCCAAAAAGTACGTCAGAGAACGTAGAGAGAGGATACTATCCTAACGATTATATTCCGATGGACGGTTATCGCCGGGATGGAATGCTTGAAAGCATAAACAACTATTTAAGTTTATTACGACAGAATAGCTCAGACTATGTATTACGAAATGATCCAGATTGGAGAGATGAACGCCCGCGGACTGATCCCAATATTAAAGATAACCGGAAAAGTATGGTGCTTCTTAGAGAGCTGACGAGGAGCAACAGGGAAACTACGGGCTACGTCAGCTTGAATTGTATCAGGTGGGCCCCTGAGCCTGGCCAAGGTATGGTATACGCTACTAACACGGGCCAGCTCAATGTCCTACATTGATGATCATTGAAATAAATGTTTTTCTAAAATATACCATGCGAAAATGATAATTTCAAGTTTACAATTTTAAAGAGTCAGAGGAATTTACAACGCTGTAAGAATTGAATATGTGGGTGGTCAAGACGACACCCAAATATATAAATTATATGGTAGGACAACCTACACCACCATAAAATGTATAATTGTTCACTAACTACTTCTCCGCTCTGTAGACTGAACGGCTTGGAACGTTTCTCTTATTTTATTACAATTATAGTTCGGCCCAAAACCGCCACGCAATCGTACGTGAAGTTTTAAAGTTTCTATCTATAGGGCTGTGCCTGATTTCACTCTCTAAAAACATTGATTTTTCGTTCTGATATGCAAGTGTATAACAATATATTAGTGTACTATGCGTTTATTTAATATATATATATATATTGATATGTGTGTAGTTTATAAGATTTCCCATAATTGTATTATTTAACGTAACATAACAAACAACACAAAATTACCATCATATTTTTAATACCAGGATAACTTCATTTTGTTATCATGATCTGAGTGTTGTTTATTCGTCTCAAGGAAATTTCCAAAAGGATACAAGAACAAGACATACATACATTATGTGATAGGACCAAGATGATCGTATGTCCGTGTGGGGTCACTGCACTTTTCAACGTGGGTATTGTATTAAAAAACTGTTTCATCCAACAATCTTACGATACTTGTTTGTTGAGAAAAACTGAAAAACTTCAAGTCATATTGTGCCATTCAATGAGTTATTATTATTATTATTATTATTATTATTATTATTATCATGATTAGTGGTTATTGATTATTATTATCATCATTATTGTTGTGCAAAAAGGAATGATTTCTTTGCCTGTTTCCATGTATCATGTTAATTAAAAATTGAGAGTATTTAATGAATACTGTATCGACACAATATGAACCTAATGTGATACCACAACCCTTGACCAAGTGGAAATATTATAACATTATGTTGGAAAAAGGGAGGAAGAAGAAAATATCGACGGAAAGTACAAGGAACAGTTTGAGTTTACATTTCGTCAATGAAAAATATTACCGATTTATAACCTCCTTTCATGTAGAAAACACTCATATCATGCAGGAATTATTTTTTTAAATTTTTTTTAAAATTTTTTCAGTAATGAATTACACTATAATATAATGTCGCATCATTCTCTTATGTATCAACAGCATGTAATGCAGTTACAGCAGTGAGATTAAGAAAGATGTAATTGTAAAAATAAAAATTATTTCATGTCAATTGAAAAACAATTTTGTTGAATTGTTTTTAAGATCTTCAGATGGGAAAAAGATGGGTAATGTTGCAGCGTTGTTGTTTTGTTTTTGTAATACTTATTATTAGGAATAACTATGGTCTCGAATTATTTGTGTCATCAGTTACTCGTCATACAATAGACTGTGTAATAATTCCGGAGTTTCTGGCTGTTTTAGGCACATGGAAACTTTTTCTGGCCCAGTAGACGGATACTTGCTAGCATCCAACTGTTCTAAATCCTGATCTAACATAGTTTCAATTTCCTCATCCATATAGATTGGACTTTCATAGGATTTGCTTAGGTATGAGTTACCCTGAGTTGTTGAATTTATTGTTTCGTTAATAGTTTTCTGTATTTCACTTTCTGTGATGTACACAGATTGAAAATTATCCAAGGAGGTATTAGACCCCTCCAGATGCCCGTCATTACTCAAGTGCTGCCGACAATTCGAAGTCTCTGATATAATACATGTAACGTGATGGCACTTGAGTTGATGTGTTTTGAGATTCCCTGTCTGTGAGAATGTGCGATCGCAATATGGACATCGATAGGGCCTCTCTCCCGAATGGCACCTACCGTGACGTTGCAGTTTGTATTTAGTAGCAAACATTTTTCCACATTCTGAACATGTTAGAGACGGATTCAATACCGATAAACACTGATGATCTAGGAACGATGATGAATCTGTATCCGTATGAACTGTAACGAGATGCGATTTGAGTGATATTTTATAGCGAAACGACTGGTGACAATTTGCACACTGAAACTGCTTACGTCCCTCATGTCTTTCTTTGTGCTTGGTCAAAATCTCTAGCTGATTAAATGACATGTTGCAAATCTGCAAGAAAGAATAAATCACTATCCATACAAATAAGGTGGATCTGTTTCTACTCTCGTGAGAATGTATTTCACAAGAGAATAGGTACTAACATCGCAAATAAAGGGTCGAGCCCCCGTATGAATACGTTTGTGTCTATTCAAATGGGCTTGACATCTGAAGCTTTTAGCGCAAATATCGCACACGGATTTTCGCTTTTTCAGACATGGAACTGATGTTTTGGGCATAATGTTGTTTTCTTTCAAGTGACAAAGCATGTCCTGTAAAATGATTAATTTAATGAATTTTAGCCTCTCCATGATTCAAAATTATATTTTGAGTTAGTCGGTGTTACCTCGGCAAAGTGAATTTCTAAAGCAGGAGCAGTGAGTTGCTTCTGAACATTGGCAACTGTTAGACAGAATTCATCAAATACATAAATCTTCTGTTCGCAATCAATGCAAACAAATTTGGAAAATTCGTCCGAGGCCAATATATTAATCACCTGTAATCGAAGAGGAGAGAGCTGGAGAGTTGTGCCTTTTATATTCAAAACGCGTTGAGATTCCTTAAAATTACCTCTTTCGATAAATATTTGTTGATTATCGATATTAAAACAGCTCCCTTAACCTTGTCTTTAAATACGTCAGTTCCCTGATGCTTTTCTTTGCCACATAAGCGGCATAATTTAATTGGAACTTTATGCAGCATCATTCTGTCATCCATCAATGAAGTTACACACGCAATGTCAACGAATTCAGATCGAAAAGAACTACGAATCCCAGAAAAACAGTTTTCGAAGGGGATACCGTTGCGGCGTTTGACAGAAAATACGATCACCGAATTCGTGGATACAGAAGGCCAAACCCACTGTAGCAGTGTAGCTCCACTTTCACTGCATGTACGATGACAGTTGTAGTAATTTTTTCAAATAAATCGCGATGTATGAGGTGACAGCTGGTAATTTCGAGGAACTTCATCCAAAAATATGCGATTCCTTGAACAGATCAAAATTTATATCAATCGATGGCGAGTTCAGTGGTATACAGTCAAACGAAAGATGGAAACTGAGGTTAGGTGTTTCACAACAATAGTAATTTATTCGATTGGATTACCCGGGTTTTACGGAGATTCAAGCAATCGTAACCGTTTGCTAAATATCAGTAATATTTCAGTCTGTTCGATACTGCGGAAGAACGGTACAATAAGTTGAGGCACAGCATCAAACGATGCATCATTATTCAATTAGGGATAACAACATATGACTTTGATCGAGATAACAACAAGTATATCGCTGAGGTCTTCAATTTTTACCTCTTACCTAAAGTTGCACCAGGCCGAGATGCTCTTTTCGAATTTCAGTCATCAGCCGTTGCGTTTCTATGTGCTTATGGCTTTGATTTCAACAAGGTATTTGATAACATACCGTGGAGCAAATATCTTCTAGCAATCATACTTACATCTCTTTCATCAGTTTACTCGGGAAGGTATTACCTACCTCTCTGAGAATGAGGAAGAGGAACTTCGCCGCAAGATCTCTGATGAAACCATACAACATTATTTGGAAAGTTCAATCTCTTTCGAGGAAGGAGATGTACTTAGAGAAAGTTATCTACAAATTTCTGACTGGTTAAAAAACCCTGATGCAGGAAAATCTATGAGCTTAGACACTGGTTCTTCAATGTTCGAATATATCGTGCAAAAGGAGGCAAGACGTCGGTTTTCTCAGATCTGGACTGAACTCCGAAACGGAAGGGTTTGAACATATTCTATTGATTTTTGTGTGCACTGATTGAATCTATGAGGGAAAATATTTCCGTCTATTTATTTTGATCCGATTGTTTCCAGATTATTGTGCAGAAGGTTGATAAGGATTTGCGGCAAATTCTTGACAAGAAAG
The DNA here is from genome assembly GCA_963978495.1 of Athalia circularis. Classification (NCBI taxonomy): domain Eukaryota; kingdom Metazoa; phylum Arthropoda; class Insecta; order Hymenoptera; family Athaliidae; genus Athalia; species Athalia circularis. The sequence continues at coordinate 24,566,276 of OZ021702.1, forward strand.
AAGGAGATAAACTACAAATTAGGCTAATTGATTCATGTACAGGATTTTCAAAGATCTTCAAGCTACTGGTGAACATGAGAAAGCCCATTATTGGACATAACATTCTTCTAGATCTCATGTTCATGCACCAGCAGTTTTACAAACCCTTACCAAGTAATTTCTAATATCAAGTGTCACGTAGATTATTTTTAATGCCATAATTATATATGGTCTTGATTTTCAGCAAAATATTCCGACTTCAAGAGTAATATTCATCGTTTATTTCCCACAATCTATGACACAAAACACCTGAGCTTTGTGCTGAAAAAAATCTTGGAAAAAGACGGGGAACCTCAAGGTAAATAGTTAACTTGTCAGCTCAATTTTTCACCCAAGTGCCTTGTGTAAGTGGATAAAGATTTAAATTTTCAGCTGGAAAATGGAAGTCCTCTGGTTTGGCAGAGCTGTACGAGTTTTTTAACAACAGCAAGGGTAGATACGCAGTATTAAACTCACCAATGATTGAATTGAGTCAGGAAGCTTCGACAGGTAAATGATCTATGCCCACAATAAATTTAAAGTGATGCAGTTTTAAAAATTTTTTTCTCGTGTTGTAGCCAACAAGAAGTTTCACGAAGCTGGGTGGGACTCTTACTGTACTGGCTATTGTTTTATTAAAATGGCTCACATACTTGCAGTGTCTCAGTACGGAGGGTAAGTGTTTAGCAATTAATCGCTTCCCTCAGCGGTTCTCTATAAAAATTTGAGATAATATACACCACTATATTCTAAGGCGTAATTTTCAGATCCATTGAATTGCGAGTTTTATCCAACATTGAGATACTCTCGGGTCCAAAGGAATATGTGAATAGAGTTAATTTGATGCGTGCAAGCACCCACTACCTGGTAAGTCGTCTTTTTCTCTGTAGTTTGTCAGCATTTTAGCTTTCATATTGCGTTTTTCCTCAGAATATTGGCGGTCCTGAACCTCGCTCTGGAAGACCGCAGTGGCTTTACGTGAAATCGTTAGGGCCGATTCGACTGAACATTCATGAGGTAGGCTGGTCTCGATTTATGAATCATATTTTGACGTTTATCTACAAACGGTCTATGATTGATGTTGTGATAAATATGTTTAATTAAATCTTAGATCGCTGACATGTTATCCGCGTACGGGTCCGTCGATGTCGAACCGTTTTCACGTGGCCAGGCTCTCGTCGCCGTTTCGAATCATGGAAGGTGAGTAATTCTATCAGTCCTGTATACATGCAAATTGATCTGTATATGATGAAGACATGAACTGCCTACTAAAGAGGTCAACGTTTCAAAACCAGATAACGTAATTTGAGCATTATGTGTAAGTCAACATTCGTTTCCGTTCGTGATTTAAAAACTACGATTTAAAAGTAACTCAGAGTAATAAATTAGCCGTTTTATACGAATCACGCCTATAGTACGCGGCCCGTCATATCTGAGATGGGATGAAAGCACTTTACAGCTATCGGATCTTCAAAGGGGATCATCACTAAGCAGCATTCGCTCTCGCCACCGCCTCTCGTTCTTTGCCGTACACACGTGTACTCGTAAAAATTATGGTCAATTTATGCTGCATGTTAGACCCCGGAAAACTTGAAAGTATTACGCATTGTGGCAGCCGGTTCCTAGAACCCAGGAACTGTAAATATTATTTCCACAGACTTTGATGATGACCTTTTACAAACACCTGTGATAACTACGAATAGAAGGATCGACGACATGCGGTGGAGTTTTAATAATAACAATTTACGTCCCCACATTAGATATAATTTTTTGCGCCAGGTATTGTGATCATTGATTGTGGAGCGTAGTTTGAAAATTTAAATATAGAATCTCGACCAGTAAATCGTCGTTCTTTGACTGCCTTTAAATGGCGCTGCCAGAATTTCAGAGTGCGCGCGTCTCATAAAATCTTGACTGACGTGGGCTCCTGCAGCAGCAGCAGCAACAAATATCTCGAAATGGAACCAATGCCTAATTTATAACCCATCCTATTTGCCCGACAAATGACCAGCGGAACCTATGTACTTTCGTTCTTGGCAGACCCACGAGCCACTGTGTTTGACATATCGCTGGTTAACGCAACGGCATAAATTCAAAAGACAATCTCAACGCGCGGAACCTAGATCTCTCAAGACGATCTGCAATTGTTCTCCGAACTTGCATGAATACATATTTCAATTCGTTCGAAATTTTTATTCTTCCTTTGTTTCCTATACTGAAAAAGAGGTAAAGGGGTGTTCACTCGAAACTCGCATATCTCGCATTTGCGCGAAAGTAGCCGTACAAAACTTGGAACTTGCATTAAAACCATTGAGCGACGCAGAGTACAATTAGCTACAAACAAAATTCACAAAATGCCAAATGACAGATGAGTCGCTTCCCCGTTGTACGACAGATTGTCAGATTCTACCCTGGGCAAAATTTTTTTTTTACAAAGGAGGGTCAAAATCGGAAGCAATCCAAGGCCGTAGTCTGTGAAAAATGCTAATCTTTAATAAAACGAAGCTTCGGTTCAGGGTTCAAATCCAACTGCGTATAACTGCAGCAAATAATCCTTCACATAAACTTGCTGGAGTTGACGAAGCTTTTACAAGCTTGTCAAAACGAACAAACATTATTCCAGTGGGTCAAACTGTCAAAGTGACAAGAAACACGTGCAGATCGCAGGTTCTGAATGCCTCTCTGTCACCAGCAAATTTGGGTTAACATAACGCAGTCCGCAAAGTGCATCCCTCTGATCTAACAATATTGCAGCTTCTATGCACCGAGCTGCAATACGACGCCTTCAATTTAGCTGACGGAAGTTTCTTTCGTTTTTTGCAACGTCGCGCATCGCTACCCCGGAATTCAGATTTCCATCATTGCAATTAAAATAAAAAATAAAAAATCCAATTCGTTATAATTACAATAAATCTACGCAGATGGTATATTTCAGTTCGCTGCAACCTCGGAGCAAGGTAAAGAGAACCATTTTGGATGGTATCCAAGGACACACGAAATGTACTCACCGTCGTATTTATGAATTAACATAAACGCGTATTCCCGACAAATTTTCCTAAATAATGAAAAACATAAAGAAAAAAAGGACGAAACATCAAATTTAGAGAGAAATCTTTAAGAAACAAACGTACATTGATAATCCAATTTCTGGAATTCATGGGCTCTAAAAGAGTTGCGATCTACGGATACGTTACACTCGTCATTTGTGTTTTTGTCAACTTTACCTCGATTAGATGGTAAGAAAAAAAGGGTAAATGAAAAAAAAATTAACTCAGTAATTGAGTATATATGAAAACAGGATTAAAATCGCAGTTGGCATCTGAATGACTGGATGACAAATTGCGGACGCGTTTCAATTGCCAATTTCTCGAGGACACAATATATATATATATATATATATATATATATATATATATATATATATACGTATATATACCAAAACACGAAGCTTTACACTAACCCTATAATTGTCCTTCTTGACCTGCGAGGTTCGCCACAACCCGGAGGTCTAAAATAATAATTAGAACGTATACCGAACCCCCGGTACCAAGGGACGCCAAACCATATCCAGCTATGTAAGCTCCCTGGATTAACCGAAATTATTTACATTTAGAAGACTGCGATGACGTACACTGATCATGTTGAGGCTGAAATGAATTCTAAGGGCCATAATTGTTCGCCTAAAGCGTTGCCATCCATTTATCCATTTATCTATTTACCCATCATCGTACAGGTGTCGTTACGAATCATGCAAGGATCAATTTCTGAAATAACATTGCCGGGAGATAACTATTTTTTCATCTACATTGTCGAGCGTCGAGACGGCGATACGGGATCGCGGTAAAATAGTTGATGTTATAATAATGTAATACCAGGAGAATCGAAATCAGCATAAGCATTAGCCAATGACAAAAACGACATTCTTAGCGTCGTATCGCTGGCAATATTGGTCTCTCTTAAGTGAGCTCTAATAATAGGAACAGTGGTAGACGACGACGACGACACATGCCCACACCTATGCCTTCGATTTACGCTGGCAGCAACAGCTGTAGAAACTAGAAGAACTCTGGACGAGAGGTAAGAACTGTTCGGAAGATCACTCGGCGTAGAATTCAGAAGAAAAAAAAAGATAATTCGATTCTACTACACTGTTGGGTTCGACGCTGTTACGCCGAGGAACTTTGAATTCGTTACATAATACGACTGATCTTTGGATGATTGTCAGTTTGGTCGATTTTTTGTTTTTCAAATTTTACAATCCAAACGACACGAAAAAACAGAACACGAGCTGTAATACCCTTATATCTACGCGAGCAAGGAAATTTTAAATGTTGTCGTTACGATTACGTCGGCTTGATAGACTGGCCGAGTTGTGTTAAGCTGCATTCCTACGATTTAAGCTCCTTATCAACTGTGGGCACCGTCAACCAGCTAAAAATACCTGCGTTGAAGGGTGAACGACCGACGATCCGCTCTTCCCTGATGAAAACTCGCGTTGGCCCACCAGAGAGACATATTAGTGTTGTTAGCCTGGAAAGCGGAGATCGAAAAATTATGAAATAATAACAACGCCGTGAAAATTGTATCAACGTTGCCCAAATCAAGATGACGCCATCACCTTCAACTTAAAATAAATAGCGACCTTGATGAAGGCCGGAGGACGTTGGCTGCGGCTGGTTGTCATCTATCAAAAATTCGGTAGTTATTGTAGAATAACTCAATTTTTTTTCATATTCTCCTTTATTTGTTATTATCTATGCTAAGAAAAAAAGGAGGGACAAACTTAATGTATCCAATATCTGAAGCGGGATGAAGTTAGCGAAAAAAAAAAAGTTGCTGAAGATGTTACAGATATTATTCGAAAATCGCGGAACATGTTCTGAGGTTTTCAAATAATTTGTGCGATTTGATGGGAGTTGTTGATCTGAAAAGGAGGAGATCTGCGTAAATGACTATTGCACTGTGACAAACTGAAACGGAGATGAGGTTTATTTATCTCCTGAAAGTTCCGAGCTGAAAATTATCTAGACAGCTCGTAAAGTTGATCCAGTGAACGGTCGTGAGCCAGGCAAATAATGTTTGGAATTTAAAGCCAAAAGACCGACCGCATATTCGCGTCATTCCTTCTGTGGTGAGTGCTGAGGAGGTATATCACAACGATTAGTAACTTCGCAGTCCTGAATTAAACGAGAATGAATTATCTTGAATTTCACTATTAACTTTTGATATACTTTACACTGCCGTTTAAACTTCCTATCCGTTTTCATGCACGCATATACTTTTTTCATTCGTTCTTTTCTCTCGTATTCTTTTTTTGTTTTATTAGTTTTTTTTTTTACGCTTTATCTACGTGTACCCATTGCGTGTGTAGATTTTTATTTGTGTGAATACACCATATCTACCTACTATTGGCGATTTTCCAAATCTTGACGCGCGCACAGGGTATTATACGCGCTGTATATCCGCGGCAAGAGGTACCCGCGTAGCTGTTACACGTATGTTACCAAAATATGTATACAGTAATATCGACCCATAGAGGCAAACTATACGATAATACAAGCGTCGTCGTTTTATCGTGGTTTATTTTTCCAGAACAAAAAAAAGAAAAAAAAAAACAAGAAAAAAGAGAATCTGTACGCCTTGTAACGTGTGGTTTTTGATGGCTTACTGTATGAGAACGTCTTTAGTACTAGGAGTAGCTGGATGTGTTATTTTCTATCAGTTTTAATCCGCTTATTCCGGAATTTGGTCTTCTTTTTTTTTCCACTTCGATTTTATTTTATTTGTAGAATTTTTCGCCCACACGTGGAGATTCATTCGAATCTAATAAAATGGATCTATATCCGTTAGCCGTAAAATTAATTTAGCATCATCTGACTTTTTAGTAACCGGTGTAGTAAACGACATATCTTATTCATTTATTATTTGTTTTTTTTTTGTATCATGCATTTATACCAATTGATGAAAAATTGAAAACCGATCGTTTGTATGTTCACAGCGCACGGAATATATTAACCCGTTTCCGAACCAGCAGGGAGATCCATGTGGCGCCTTACAGTCTCTTGCGACATTCTCCCACCGTTAAGATTCTTCTATGGTGCGTATGGAATTTTTCCCCCTTTTTTTTTCTTTTATGATCAATAATATTCTTCATCCACCGATCGAAATACAAGGCAGGATGAGAGTCGCAACGATCATCGTATTCCTTGACCTTTACCCTGCGAATCAATGAAAATCGAGATTCAGTATTTTAGATCTAGTCATTGGCGCATTACGTTACTTTATTACCACACTTCTTAACGTTTAAAACTTCTCCTCGTTTATGAATTGCATGACTCACTTGCCTTTGCTCTCTAAACTAAACATCATCTATAGACAAAAAATCAAAATTTGATGACCATCGGTTTAACGGCGAGGGTGAATTATGCGTGTTTTCACCGAATCTTCTTGTTTCATCTAATTGTAAATCTAATGAGCTCGACAGTAACTGAACGAGTTCTATAATTACATTTATTACCTTTAGCGCAATATTGGTAATGAAAAATATTTCAATTGGTGGAAAGTTGGTATTGGTGGATTCTGTTATCATTAAAGAATGGGCTAATTCGCACCTGTTCCGGTTGATGAGATCTTTTTTCTCATTATTCAACCATAGATTACGTTATGGTAGAAATTCGCAGAATATCGGCTTGAATATACCTGAGACATAATGTTTATTTGAAACGCCAGATTTAATTGGATCCGAGTAACGAGAAAAGACTGTCTCACGATTCGTCAAATGAATTGATGGCTCTAGAGCAACTGGCACGAAACTACTCTCATAAAATCTTTAATTAGAGCAGAAATTACCACTTCAACATTCGACGTAGGATCGCGAAATGCGTACGCATATATAGTGATATAACCACATTGAAAATCGCGTATTATTAGAGTGTCTATACAGTCGACGCGGAGAAAAACCTTCGCTAATAATATAATAAATCCGAAATTTCGACCGGCCTGTTTTATTTTTTGTTATTCCATCATTTATATTCCCTTGGAGTGTCTGCGATATATACGAGTTTGGTTCGTATATGTTACATTTATTTTTTCTTTTTTCTTCATCTAACAAAAAATTTGCATGCCTTACATATTTTTTTCAGGGGCAGTGTTCTAATCTCTGGCGGTGCCATAGCCTGGATGCTGCACAGAAATCTGCAAAAAACTACGGTATCGTAAAAATTGCAGAAAATTTTTACTTTCGGAAGAGATCAACGCGTTTATACTGTCGTAATGTTGTTGTGATGAATTGAAAAAAAAACCAACAAAAGAATGGAATAATTTCGATTCGTCGTTAGGGTTTCAATAGGAAGTGTACATAGCGGAATATTTCATGACATTCTAATTATATAATTATTCATTTATACACTGTAAATTATTTTATTTCATTTTCTTTCTCATCCTTATGGTTCCGCAGTGATTTTTTTTTTCAATAGATACTTCTCATTTTTTTTTTCCATTCTTATTCACAACTATAAAATATGTTTGCAGTACATTTACATGAATATATTTGATGCAAGGTCTATTTATAAAAATAAATAATGTTTGTTTCAATGTACTTTTCTGAATATCCTGTTTTGAAAGATCATTCTATAGAAAAATCACGATATTTCTTAACAGATCGGTATAACTCCGCGCATCAGTTGCAGTAAAAATCTATGTATACCTGACAATTACACGAGAAACTGAGCGTAGAGAAAACGCAACGGTTGTGTGTGAGGTAGAGAAATATAGAGGAACAAAAAGGCAGAAAGAGAGAAGGAAAACAGGGAAATAAGAGAGGGAAGATAATCTCTACGAGGACACACGAATTTGCTACGGTGCCAGTATATTTCCGTTGTTGCGAAAACATCGTGCATTTGCGGTGGTCTATTGGCGAATTTTTATTTTTAACGAGACGCGCCTCGTCACGCGAATCACATTCTGGCGAGGAATGATTTTTTCTTTTTTTTGGTTTTATTTTGTATTTTTTTTTCTATATTTCACATTATTATACCCACCTTTCTATTCGTGACGTATCTCAAAACTGTTCAAATTGTTGTCCCGTACTCACAATAGTTCCGAATGTGAATTAATTCAATTTCTTAATCCACATTCGGATAAAAAATTGCAGAAATAATCGCTTTACCCCTTGTATTTGCTCTGTAGTGATCTGGGATGATCGTTGTAAGCTCAACAGTCGCTAGCCTTTTGACGCCTCTTTATTTTCTGCTGCAACTCGATATTGGCTCCCATATCAACCTTTGAATATATGGAACGCTGAAGATGAAAAAAAAAGACAAGAAGAAAGAAAATATCTTCGCTCGGCGCCGCGTAGCCATCAGTAGATTTCGTTTGAAGTTTTACGTTCGTCTCGATCTCCCGCGGCGTTAGGTACTGTAAGGGAAGACGGTAAACGCTTGGTCAGACACGACCGAGCGGCGTTCTTTGCAGAGCGTCGTGAGGTCGAAAAAACCCTGGAAGAAGAAGCGTAGAAATGCCACTCATCGTAATAAACCTTGTAGAGGCAGCAAACCGTTACCGCAAACGCTATTATAATGACCGGGAGTACGCGTACAATACACATGAGCCTAAAAGTTGGAAGTTCGTTAAAATAACTAAGCAGGGTCGCGACACCGTTCGCATCGGTTCCACAAAAGATCCGGCCGGGTCGTCCGTTGTGCCACGGCGCCGATTTATTCTTCGTTTCGAATAACTACTGCGGCTCAGATCCCCTGAGTCTCTCGGACTTGTACCGGGACTTTAAAAACAAGCCACTATGCTAGGTCAACGGAATGAGTTGCGGATGGTTTGATGGAAGAACGCCACGGGTTCGAGTCTAAGGTGGTACCAGATCCGCTACCACCGCGAGGGCCGGGAGACGCACACCCATACGATATTTCAAAAGTTTTATCTGGCCGCAGCTCAAGGCCAAAATACCAAAAATAACGCAGCAGCAATTTGTGTAGGCGAGTAGCGGCGACGCTGGCCGCTGCGACCATTTCATACGACAGGTGGCGCTGCCCAGTGTCCACTGAAGAATAGCCAACGTCCATTTTCAACGTATTTACATACGCAGGGAGTAGGGACGAACTTACTTATATCCAGAGGACAATCGACGCTCCCGGCTACCGACATTTGTATCTTTCTATCAACAGCAGCTTATATTTTCCCTAATCTATATAACGGGAGATAAACATGACCAAGCAAACTTTCAGTCTGGTAATTAGGGGATGAAACTGTTTCAGATAAATGTGAAACTCGGCTGGAGGCATCGTTGAGAAAGGATGGTCATCAGTTTCTCAGCTGGGCTTGTCGACCCCTAAAGGCCCGAGTGTCCTATTTTTGTCCATAAGCTGAACCGCAAAAATAGACTAGCCTAGCCCCTGGCCTAGAGACAGGTTCGACCGGCTATAATAACTTAAGCACCTCAAGGATTCGCCTCCTCAAATCCTGGGCAAGCTGTACGCGGTGCGTACACTGAAAAACGGAATAACATCTCTCAATCGGCAAATGAGATCATACCGTCGAGAACATCATCACCGGAAAACCACCCCACAATTTTAAAAGATAGTGTAATCTACAGAAGGATCATAAATTAATTATCACCTCTTTGCGACCGCCACACGGGTCAACCGCGTGCAATTCCACTTATTCGCAGCCGAAGAGGAAAAAAGAGAATTAAAAGACCGGCTTATTACAGTACCGATTTATTGCATAATATAGATTTTTATGCCTCACTAATAACGCGGTTTACTTTCCGATGGTTCGTGGAAATTTTAAACCGTCTAACAATGAGCGAGGTATAAAATTGTCTAAACGTTATTGTTACTCCTATTATCGAAAGGTAGTGCGGGAGAAGGGTATGTAGAGATCGTTTGCTAAATTTGCAGCTGCCTATTGTCTATTCTTATAAATTCCTTCAACACGACCATCGCATAGATGCCAGTCCTGTGATGTACAATGAGACACGTGCAGCACCGTTTTCTTCTACCTCCTCCTTCTCTGATCGTCCATAAGAATCTTCATCGATATAATTTTATCATCATCTCTGAATATAGCAGTAACCACTAATCTCTGCCTGCGAACATTAAATTAACCCTGGCATGAACGGCAATAAGTATAACTGCGAAAATCAAGACCGACCGTATCTGGTCATCATTTGTATGATAGAAATGCAGTAACGGTGGCAGCCGGGAAATACTCTAGTTACGCCGACCCAGTGATTAATTTACGATTAATATTCGTTCACGCATATAAAACGAGAGGTGATCGTTCGTTCGTAGAAGTAGCAGATGGATCGGTGCTTTCAACTTTAGGGGGTATGAATATCCAGGGGTATGGAGGGGAAGGTCCACCTGATATTTGGATAGCTAAAAGTGTCCACAACAATGTCTCTATTTTATTTAAGTCACGACTCAGAGTCGAGGTAAACTTATAGCAATACGTTTCTTAGCGGAGACCTCGCCACGAGCGATTCACGTGAAAACCGCGACTGCCTATTAAAACTAACTCGTTATATAATTTACGACTCGTCGTCGTCGTCGTCGTGGTCTCGATGTAGCTATGTACATTAGGATTGCCACCGTCGTCGGTTGAGTAATGATGCGTGCTCTCCTCTTACTTTACTCGATATTTAAAAAGATCCAGTGCGATCATCTCGTCTGAGAAAGACAGGTTCACGTACAGATCGCCTCGAGCTTTCCTGGTACGAAATATTAGCTACCCAAAATTTTTAGACCACCCTCTCTCCCCCTAGTTTGACGATAAACTGACAGTTCCTCGCGTGTACGTACGTACACTTACACGTACTTACGTCTCCCAATAGGTATATAGCATAGACGTCTACTGGTCATCGACCGATGTATCTTATTCTCACTAAACTTCAAAAATGACGCCAGCGGTTTATATATTCTATTTTTATTATTTTACCGACTTGCCGATACCATTTTTACGTCACCAACTCCCTGCCCTGTATGACGAAGGACCGAAGCTCGATCAGCTGTCCTCGTAAATCGTACAATACGAATCCTAGGTTGTAAACGCCACACATCGCAGTCATCACATCGTTTAAAATCACGTTTCAAATTATATTATACGCTGGTCAAAGGTAAAACGCCTGTATATTCATTCCTAATTTAAATCGCACAGGTGCAACCTGCCTGCCATAACCGTACCTTGAAATCTAATTGCCCGATTACATGTGAATTATCTTTTATTTTGTAAGGATGGAAGACTTCCGGTCGACGTTCAGGAGGAGGAAATGAGACAGCTCATCGATCGAAAGATCTTGTTACGAAAGATAATGATAAAACGACATTTTTCCTCGTATTTTAATGATTTTAAAATTTTATTTGTATCTTTTGTTTCGAACGAATCGTAATCTCATGCTGAATCCCTGCCATATTTTGGTGACGCGTCAAGCTTTTGACGTGTCAAATATACGGCAGACGTAGTACCCCTAGAATTACAAACGTTGTGCGCTACAGACGAGGGTCTCCAAGGTGGACCAGAATTAGAGCCAGCAAAACTAGACTTGTTCTGGTATGTCTTTTAGCCTTTCAAACTTAAGCTTGGTGACAGACACCTCTATGATTTCAGCTTGATGCCAACTCTGCATTGTCAGCCACAACACGAGCAAATCGTTCGCACTACGGCAAATCTAGACTATATTTGGGACGTTGAGCCACTAGCATCAGCTGCCATGCAGACGCGATGATGTCGACGCTGACGTCCGACTACCAGCGGAACAAAAACTGCACATATTTGAATCGTCATACATTTGGTATAAAGCGGCGTTACTTAACTGGCCCGTTTATCCCAGTTGGCCTACAGGTTGGATGGGTCAGACCCAACATCCAAGTATGTATTTTTAGTGAAACTAATACGAACTACATCGCAAATTGTCCCCTACTGCTTTCAATTCGAAGGTAATCAAGGTGGAAGAGATAATCTAGAAATCTATTTATATTTTGCTCAATGCACGTAACACGTGCCTCGCGAATAACCCATACTTACAAAATTTTACTTGGCAATACGGCCGATCCGAACTCAAGATATTTTACATACCTATATGCAATGAAAGCGCCTGAGAAAAAGTGCATCTTCTCAAATTTCCCTGCATATAATGTGTCGTAATTTTTTATAAAAATCAATTCATCTTACTGTCAAAGTCTTGAAATTACGTCGATTCGCGAGACCTATCGATATCGACACCACGTATTACGTATTTTTCATTTTTTTTTTTTTTCATCGGTAAACACCCAACATACCCGTACATAATGCGATACGTACCTATCTGTAGTACGTACAACGGCGTGAAAAATAACAATATACGTTGTAAAAATAAAAATAGAATAAATATTTCGAAATGCAACTTAATGCATGCAATGTCTGGATTCCGGCCAGAACCTTCCTTTTTAGTGTTCGGAAATGAGTTTTAGTCTCAAGCTACTTGTATACATAAGATCCTATCCTATGTGCTTAAAACGGGCAAAACTATATACAGCGAGTTGAAAACGAAGCAATCAGGTGTTCGAGGCTTCGTGATTGATGTGTAGTTGTGTTTTGAGAAAGTAACAATTGCTGCGTTGCTTTTTATTTTTTTATGGTCAATAATAATCAATCGATCATTCTCCGTATAATTCCAGTATTACCTATATAAAATACGAGCGTCGACACCAGCTATACAGCTCATCTGGCGATGAGCATTTCTGTTGATTCTGGCGACGATCCATGCCCACCAAGCTCCCGGTAACGGTAACAGCATCAGAATCATCAGCCACGACGACGACGTCGGCTACTACCTCGGAAATGGTCACGGGCCGCTTAATACGACTCAAACCTCTGGAGTTTGTCAAATTTATTACCAGCCGTTAACCACAGCTACTGTTTACTCCTGTCGTCAGAGTTGTTCGCTCAATTGGAGGGGTGGAAACTCAGAATCCCTGCACTCAGCTAGAGATGTTATTTACCTGATTTTCAGAACCACGCAAAAAAAAAAACATGAAAAACAATTACGGGCTGAGTTTAGGTACATATTATGATGTGGATGCGCTCGTGGACAGGAACAGTTTGGAACAAGTCACAATTTTTTTTCATACCCGATCGAATATTGATGAAAGAAAAAGAAAAAACAAACAAAAATTGATCAGGCGCCGCTGCTTTGGCATGGCCCAAACCCGCAGATGTTATCATAGGGGCACGTTACGTTCTTTTTTCTTTTTTTTCTATTTATTAATTTTTTTTTTTGTGACTGTGTAACAGCGATTTCCCTTTGTGACGTCACGCTGGTGACCGTGCAAATAAACCGGGAATCCTGAACGCTAAGCGAATAGCCCGTCTATTCTTGACGTTGGCAACAATAACGCCTCCCAGGGACAGCGGCAGATCACAACGTGGTCTCTGCAAATAACTAATGGCGCTTCTTACAAAGGCCGAGCGTTCTAATTTCGTATTATCTTTCCCGAAGCCTAAAAATAATGGGATTGATGGAAAAGAGCGGAGTGATCCCGTAAGAAAACGACGCAAAAAATGGGATTATCCTTGATTTACAGCAAGTCCGGCCGAATCGTGGCCTGTATGGGTTGTAAATATCGTTGATGTTGAACGAAAATTTGAACAGGAATTTTTTAGGAATTTATTCTTCGCTTTTTTTCTTCACCTCTTTAATTTATACCGGGTTCTAGGTCAACGGGTGCATGAGGAAGTTGTTTGCCGTTTGTCAATGTTTAGGACAGCCTAACGCGCCCGAGTGTCTCGAAGAACAAGAAGAAGAGGATGGAGAAGAGAAGGAGATAGCTAGGAGAGAGAAAAACAAAGATTGAGCAAGCGTATACAAGCTTTTAAAGATGCAGAGATTTACCGGGTTAAAAGCACACACCGCAACGTTGCAGCTGAAGAGAAAAAGGAAATAGAAATTACATGCGGGGTGATGTTCTTCCGACTTTCGAAAAAGCTTGGGTATCTGATTCGTCATATCTCACGAGCGTCTTCGAATTTATTTGACGCCACTTTCGATCATGCACAGTGGTCTTCCACATCCGCGAATGTACTTGAAAATGATACGGAACAATAATCCTTGTATTATTATGAATACGACATCTCTATTAGTGATATTTGAGAATTATAATCGAACAGTCGCGTCATTCTTCGTTAGATTTCAGAGTCAATGAGATCGACGAGCGGTGTTTAAATCGTTGAATTTAGTTTATAATTTTATATCCTAAAAGTTTATCTACGATTTTAACGTCGCCCGCAATACGATCGTCCGATGCGGTTTAATTTATAGTCGAATACCACGAAACAAAAAAGACAAAAAAAAAAAAGAAAAAAAGACTGAGTAAATAGAATAAAATAAAAACCGATAAAATCAACGGTCCGACTAGACATTTCAGCTCCCTACGTTAATATCTCGTGACCGACAAATCTCTTTCATATGCGGATCGACGCGGGACGATCAGTCTTCGATTTAAACATCGTGTATACGGTTACTGCAAACATCTACCATCGCCTAATACTGATCTAGATGCCAAAAGACCAACTGCTCATCATCATCATCATCTCTGCATCATTCGCCGCCGGTTTTGCCAAGGCTGATGTATAGGGAATCTATAGAGCGCATGTAGAACCTGTATAGCAGCTAGCGGGTAGGCAGCAGCTATGATGCGTCTGAAGTCTCCTACGTCTTACGAAATTTTATAGCCAGCTGCATAACTATAGGTCGATGTGTGTTATGCTGCCGCTGCCGCATCGCGAGGAAATTTTTGGTACGAGTACAACCTGCATCAGCTGTTGTGAATCAGATTTTTATCTCATGTGTAAATTTTGCTATTGCAGAAACGCGTTTATATTACGCTCTAAAATGAGATTAAAAATTGCTCGCTCCACTGCAGCACGAGCATATTATACGCGTATACCTGTACCTCGCGTATACAATCATCCACTTATTACACGACCCAGAATCTCAGAATTCAGCTACTAGCTGTAACGTTTCGTCATTTTTTCGAGTACCGTCCCACTTCACTAATCAAAAAATATTCGGCACATAATTTATAAAAAGACTCCAGAGAAGCAGATGTCGGGAGTAACTATACTGCTCTGCCACTGAACTTTATATTTTACTGTATGTACGATCAGTTTTCAGTTTATTCGATTAATTTCTTTTACACGCTGTGATCAAAGTTACGAAATATTTTCATTCCATTGTTTTTTTTGAGCAAAAAAACAAATTGACGAGCGTACCATAAAGATCATGCAAAATTAGTACAACTGTCCCTTTGTCCCTCTGTCGGTTTCGCGTTTAAATTCAAACAAATTTATTTTCTCATATAAATAGGAATTGGGCTGATGGTCAGAAAGTGATTTCGATGCTATGTAATTGGTAGAGTAATTAGATAAATAATTAAAGCTGGTAATAATTACAAGTTAAAAACTATACTATACGACTTAGTTCTTGGTTTTACAGTTTTAAATAACACCTCATGGCTCAGCTAAAAATAATCAGACATTTTAAACCTCACAGTCGAAATAAACGTGGAAATAACGTCGTTCTATTTTTAGAACCCGCATTTAATGAGGATGCTGATAGTACCCAGAGATCCTGCGATCATCTATCCATGACTGCTGCATTACCAGTCATTAGATTTTTCTACCGGTTCAGAATCATAGTTGAAAAGAGAAAAAACAAAAAAAAATCGGTAAAATTAAAAGGGAATAACGAACAGCACCTGCTGCACATATCATACATACGTCACTTTACGCTGCGTCATCTGCAGAATCTTGTGAGATAAAAGAAAAGGAAAAAGAAATTCGATAAACCGACAGCTATTTTTTAATCCCATATTTTTTTTTTTGTGTTGGACAATATTCAAAGATATTTTTACAGCACAAAGCGCAGCAAATGGGACGCTCATTTTACACATCTTTTGAATATTGTCATGATGCCGATGCCAGGCTACAGGGGATGAAAAATGATGATAGCTTGTTTTACAGGATGCGTATGCAAGAAATAAGTACCCATACATACCATCGACGGGATATACACGACATGTTGGTACTTCAAAATACTCAGCTCAGAATAGCTGTTTACTCCTAACCGTATTCTAACATTGAATTCATTGTTACTAGCAGCTAACCATCCCGAATGGACCACTGCAGAGGCTGTGGAGTACCTAGAGCTCGAAGATCGACGCCAATAGAATCACGTCAACCGCAAGAGGATCATGAATTGGAAAAAAAATCCGGACATCTGATAGATCAAATCATGCGATGATCTGAGCTGGTATATGAACCGTTTTCGGAGTCAGACCGATATATCATTCAATATGACTGTAGGTACGATGAAATGAAATCTCTAAATGTTATTACAATGGCTATAAAAAGCTCCTTTGGTCGTACGATTCGTTTGTTAGGCTTCGACTTCAAAATCAAGTTATATAGTTATGTAAACATTGCGAATTCTACTATGACCGGCAATGAATTGTTCGTATATAAAGAGCAAAAGATATACATACTGCAGATTACTACATTCATTCTGTGTGTATACGCAAAGAAATTCCACCCCTGATACGATGGTCCTAGTGGATGGATCCGGAAAACGTCTGAGATGTTTTTGAATGAATATTATATGGAGCTGATGTAATATGGTGAATTCTTATTGTGAGCTTTGAAGATTTCTGGAGATCTGGACCAACGAAGCATATGCTCCGTTGCGCATCTTGAAGCACAGTAATTATATCATTACGGTGATATAGTTTGAGTATACATATAATCTGAGTTTGGAGAACTATTCTTAGAAATATATATACTCAGCGAATGAATTAGATTCTCTAGTTTTCAGGCATCATCATACACTCCAGCTGAGTCTTGATATGAAGATTCGTACACATTTCGTATATAGATTTTCTAAATGATCAACTATCCCGCGATATTATTCGTAGAGCTTATTTTTTTTTTCTTCCTCGAAAAAACAAACGCAGGAATTATGATATCATTCAAATTCCATTATATCAGCATTTCGGTAATTTTTATTCCTCTAATTATCCCTTAAAATTCAAGGTCAAGTCGCGTGAGCGAAAGCTCACAGCGGATTGTGACCCGACTTAGCTATCGGCTGGCAATTCTGAGATTTGTAAGCTGAAAAAAGGGGGTGGTTGTTGAAAGCTCATATTTTTCTAGCATCTCTCATGTGTGGGACCTCCGATTTTTGAATCTCAGCTCTTCGATTTTGGAGGTTAAGTGAAGAAACAGTAGCAACAGCCGGGGGGTGACTGGCTTTCGGCCAGCTTTTTCCTCGTTGTTGAAAGCTCCGATAGATAGCGTGGTCGACGCCTATTTAAGCGAATTTCTCCGACGCCCAGCGCCCCGTTTCGTCAGCAGCGCAGGCGTTGCCGTTTGAATTTTTTTTAAAAACAATGTTCGCAGAAGAATAGTTTTACCGAATCTGGGGCCCCGATAAGTGCTTGGTTGTTTTTTTTTTATACCGATAAATAGTGTTTATTGTATATTTGGTACCTACGGTGCCCCTAATTACACACTGGTAAGTTCGGCCCCTATATAACTTTCAAGGTGTATAAAAAGTGATATTGTGTGCGGCATCGCAGTGAAAAGCATCATCGTTCTTTTATACATAATCGAAAAACGAAAAATGCAAACAAACCAGTGTTATACAATAATATTGTGAAGCGACAGGCATTTAATAACCGGAAGCAACCTGAAGGAGAAAAAAAATACAAAGAAAAAAAAATTCATGAAAATTTGAAAAAGGACTAAACCCTAAACGGCCAGGACTGTCTGTGGATTACCGAATTCTAATTTTAAACTATATAGATAAGAAATAGCCCTCTACATTTAACCATCTATTTCTATTTTCAAAAAAACAACCGGAAGTCTCTCTCAAAAATATATTGAAAATTAAACTCACAACAATCACACACCCCTGCATAATTCAGTACGGTATGCCAGATATAGTGCAAACATGACCTGACATCGCATTTTAATGCACCTGTATAAATTATAACTGCACTATTTGCAAACGTCTTCAGGGCTGAAAACGTTTAGGCTTACATTGTATCTTATTATATTGCCCTGACGAAGACGTGACAATTTAAATAAGTTGTAAAACCAACTCTCGTAACCCATAGGCAAATTGAACGTGCGATTGCATCATTAATGTAATACCTGCAATAATTAAAAATTCAAAAATCCCTACACCACGACTGTTTTGTATTTCAATATTCAAACGCTGTTGGCCCGGTTTCAAATTTAGTTTGCATTTATACTATACAAAAACGACCATCGTGACCGTGACGTTTTCGAATGACGCGGTTGAAGCCGCTCGGTATGGTTTGTAGTATAAAGTGCATCGAGCTCCGAACCACCTGCTGTATATCCGCGATCGAATATGCAGTAATAAAGATTAAAACCGCGATTATAGTTGCCGTAGTGATCGCGTTGCTACCATTATATTTAGTAAATATACGTATACACACCGATATTATTATATAGATCAACTCTGCCGTGGTGAGTTCTAAATTTAAAACAAAGAAAAATAGAAATTTTTCTCTTCAAACTATGCTGTAATCCCTGGCAGCCTCACTGCAGCACGATTGTACTGAAATCATATAGCTAATAGTTGGATAACGAATTAGTTTATTATATCAACCAGTAAAATCGGAGATCTCATACTCGCGATTATTATAATAAATAGGTTTATAATACATAAAGTCGTAGAGTCGTCGGGTCGTTAATAAGATAATGTATAATATATTTAGTTGGCAGACCAGCGCGCGGCATACGCGTTAGACGCTAGACTACCCCTTGCCAAAATAATTAGGAAGTCGTCTCAGATATGTGCTAAAACTGTTCGCTCGGGCACGCGCAATTTGGTTGGTTGGCGGTTTCGCTGGTTCCTCAGGTTCCCTGGTGCCTGGTGGGCAGCTTCCGACCCACTCCGAGCCACCCTGCGGGCCATCCGAGATCCGTTCGATCAGTTGCTTACTCATATAAAATACGAATAAAAATATTATCCCAGGAGTCAAGATAGTTAACCAGTTCGTTCGCCATTCCACGGGAACAGATACCGGGGCAAGTCGGCTTCCCTGAAACTTTTCCAAGATGCATACACTTTCATCCTTACTATTTTATTAAATTTGAGCTTCATTTATTTTCTTACCTTTATTATTGTTTTTCGTACGGTAGAGCGATAATACGACGGGGATGGCTTAGTTTATTATATAACCACAATGCGGTGTGATGTCCTTTAGACGTCTTAAAATACGCGCCAAGGAAATAGCCTAGCAGAATTCCGAAAATAACCGAGTGCGTCAGGGGTCACATGGTGTGCTGGACCAATGGCGTCGCTCCACATGCTGCTGAATGTTGAATTGATACATGGGGGTGTTCGGTGGCGTTAATCTATACGGGTCCAACAAACATCATACGATGTTTAAACCTCTGTAGGATAATAAAATAACAAACTTAAAGTAAATACCCAATGATTTATAGGTGATATAAAATTTTTTTCATACCTCTAACCATCAAAGTGCGAATTTAAAAGGCGAATACAGTGGGTACCAAGTCGCTCTGTTTCTCAGATAAACCGAAAGACGGCGTAACCGTTAACGTAATTTGTCATCGGTCGTCCTCGTTGCTCGCAGCTCTGCTGGTTCACGTCGCTCGTGAACGTTCGAAGTAGTTCGCTCGTGTTTCAACGTTTCATGTTAAGTTTGTTACAATAATTCTGTGTGTCAGTTCTGGTTTAACGGAATAGGAGGTTTGGTTAGCTTTTTAAATTATCCATCCATAAGTTTTTTCATCATTATTGGAAAATGACGTGTGAATTAAACTATTCTTCATTACCTATTACTATACCTAACGACCAGTATCACTTCTGATCGAAAAAACCGAACAACACCTGTAAAGTTGCTACACGTTACTTTGTAGTGCTGATTAGTGCTGTCGATATTACATTATATAGACAATAGTTTAGTGTCATCGTCGTCTGGTACGGTTCATTCCTAACCTAACATCTTAACACCCAAATCAAAAGCGGCCAGCCAGAACTCGCCGTCGGAGGTGCTCGGCGCTGAGCGGTTTATGTTAAATATTTTTGTGTCACTCACCTTGGATTACGGTATAAAAACTATTCGCGGTGAGTTTAGCCACTCTTAAATCGTCGTTGCGCAATCAGAGACCTCAAAAATACTCTAAGAAATATCCACGTTTTATTAAATTTAAATATCTCCACCACTCTTACAGCAAATTCCACACCGCTCCACACGGCAGGCCAATTCCCCTTCGTCACGCTCCGTTATTTCGGACGTTGAAATTACCTATTTGCTATACGTTCTCATATCGCTATTATTTTCACATTCTTATTACGGAATTATTGTGTTGGTCGACGAACCAACCATATTGCCTAACTTTTTCATTTATATTTAATATTGGGATTAACAATATCCAAATTCTTTTTTCTAATACCATGTGGTGCCTGTTGCCTGTTGAATTGATTTTATGCAATGTCAAGTTAGATTCAAATTTCGGAGATGTATGGAGAGGCAAGGACACATTGAGAAAGTTATCTTATCTCCCAGATTTACTTTTTGTGTGTTTTCATTGTTTCATTGTCCAAACTTCGAGAGTTCACACTTTTTACATCGTACTGCTGAGTCACTGACCCAATCGAATGATTGCCTTTGTTGTTATATTGCAGGAACAGCATTTGTGAATGAACGCGAATAGCTGCTGAGACGATTACGATTGGCAACGAATTAAGAATAGGATAATCATGGATGACGCCCACTGTAAGACTGTGGACGAGGTGCAGAACTACTTCGGCACCGACTCTGACAGAGGATTATCTCCCGACCAAGTAAAAAGAAATCAGGAAAAATATGGCCTTAACGGTGAGTTTGAAATAACCAATGTAAAAACTTTTGACACTTCTTTATCATTGTACATCTTTCAACTGCAACGTAGAAGTCTGCGATAAGAATTGAATTAGTTTTAACAATATCTTATTGTTTATTTACATCGTCAAGAAAACCCTGGAATAATGAGAATCTTTATCTTAAACAGTTTCTTTGCACATTGTTTATTTACTCTGCTAGGTGCATTTTAACTACTAGCCACAGATATTCACAGAATACTGGAGCCTCGGTTTGCTAAGTCCAGCAATAAATCACGCTGCTCCTCTCACATAAACCTGTCATATTTATGGATCTAGTGGTATGATAATATTTTATAATTTCCAATTGTTGCTCTTGGTTGATTATGATCCAACTGTACTAGTTTACAGTAAGCCGGTGGATGGCATCGAACCAGGCATTGAAATTCTGTTTGAAATTTTAATGATTTTGTAACAGACTGGCTTTTGTTGGCCTTTGTTTACCTGTTGCTATTATTATTTCGATACACTCATTATTTGTATTTTCATCAATTTGAAAGGGGTGATAAATGAGTGGTTCTGATTAACTTGAATGAAATCATCAAAGATTGAGCGATAACAACCTTGCCTGTGTCATCAGAAAAAATTGTGATAGCGCTATCATGAAATCAGCATATCGCTCCATTCATCGGAACATTCCTATTGTACATATAGAAAACTAATTATTCGAATCCGGGGAGGTATTGCTGTTACTTTTTCCTCGTTCATTTTTCATTTAACCACCACACATCCGAATTTCTTTTCATTCATTTGATGCTGTCATCGATCTGAATTTCGCGCGGAATGCAGCAACAACCGCAGCAGCAGCATCATTCGATGAATTATTCGTCCGCCTTCCGCAACCTTCCTTCCTTCCAATCTCCGGTCGGTCACCTGCATATTGATTGCTTTTCCTATACATATATTTCCATCGAATCTAAATTTCCATAGATGTGCAGTACTAACTACGATGTAATTAGATAATATTTGCAGTACAGCTCTAGTCTCCTAGAAAAAGAAAAAAATAAATAGACTTTGGTTTACGATGATTACTGCGGTATACGAAGCGAATTTATTTATGGAATTTTGAATTCGACTTTCATATCCGTGCAATCGAATTTGAGATGAAAATTCAAAATCGTAAATTTTTTCAGACGTCTTGCAGCGCGTTTCGCTTCTATACGGGTCCGCGCCATTTGTATATGTATGTACATGATAAACCAGCGATAGACCGTTCGCGATTCGTACAGGTGATCGTAGCCTATGTTTTCTCAGTTATATTTTTCTGTCTGTCCGTGCTACAGAGTTGCGAATGGCTTATGTAAGTTTTGTATTTTAGTTTAGAGCCCCGGCCGAACTAGAGATTCCGATCTCTCAAGCTATTCTGCAGAGAGACCCCCGCAAAGCACTCGCCCCGCGCTGTTCTATCCGTATAGGTTTGTACCTCCGCCGTCCCGTTCGTACGTCCACGTGTCCGTTGTGCAGACTGGCGGCGTCCCGACGCCGGTCGTCGTCGTCGTCGTCGTAGTTCGCTCAGGTTTCCAGGGTTTCACGACCAATTTAGCCCTCAACTTTTCGAGTTTATTTTTATACAATTTTTTATTTTCGTATACCTAGCCATCCGTGCAGGAGCTCAGGATCGTTATGCTCCTGCAACAGCCGAGTTCCTCTCGCGGCTGGTTATTAGTTTTCATTATACATAAGTTTTTTTCGCCCACTATTATTGTCGGCCGTGAAGAAAAAATAATACATCCTCACCACCCTGAGTTGCGTCATTTTTAACGTCTACACATATGTATACTATATCGTTAGATTTTTCGTTTATTTTACGTTATAACTATGTATATGCATAGCTTTAAACTGATCATTATTCGACGCTGATTTTTTATTTCACCAACCATATGTACCAAAGACTTTACAAAAATATTGCAGCTATATGATAAAATAACGTGTATACCATATCTACGGTGCAGGTGTGGGAATGTACGACATAAAGCGCCTTCCGCGACTGCGGTGCGACTTTATAAAGACGGGTGTTATTCCTATCTAAGATACACATAGATATAGTCTGACAACTGTTTGCGGTGTATATCTATATATGTATTTTCTCACCGCTCGCTAAGCACAAAAATCAATGTGCTCTAGAGTCATTCGGCATGTTGTTTGGCAATACGCAATAATTTCGCTAGAGGTACAGACGAGTTACTCGTGAATGTTTTATGGAGATCTTTAACAAAAATCGGTTGATAATTATATCGTTGATATTTTATTTTTTCAGAATCTCGTGTAAATTAATTTTCTATGCAGTGTCCAAGTCGAGTTATAACTTCTGCGTCGATATTTACACGATCACATAAGGATTCTTCTTTGGAGAAGAAAAAACAAAAATTTTAATAATGATGATAATTATTAAACTAGCACACTCTTCAGTGTTTTAAATTAATACGTGCCTCCCGCAGGTGTAATATCATGTCTGTATTACCATGCCAAATTTTATCCAGATATGGGCGTACCGGCAATTAGTATTCCGTCAATACTGCCGCATGATCGTTCTCTGCGTTTGATTGTAGGTATATGTCTCTTATAGTACGCCATACACGTATCTGATTGCGAGCGCAAAATATACGCGTTCCTTATTCACTTTATTCGAGGGTCAATTTGAATTCGAACATCGTCATGATATCCGCACCCCGCGTCGCCATCACGCGAGAAAATTGCTGAAAGTATTCTCTGTATAGGTATAAGAATAATTTCAGTTGGTAGAAAGAAAGAAATAATAATGAAAACCGCGGGCACTTCAATTTCGTCTTCCTCATCAACCTCGTACCCTAGTTTTATATAAAATTGCTGTGTGAACGGCGTATATCTATGTGTAAAATGATAGAAATGCAAACACACTGCTGGAGTGTCATATTGAAACACGTGCGGACGTAAGAGTTGACAAAAATAATTGAATCTACATTTTTTTTTATCTACTCTTATGATCAACTGTTGCACGTGTGTATATATCTTATCTTAATATAGCTCCATTATCATTTAATTTATAGTTTTAGTCTATACTATAGTTATATTGCCGTAATATTCTAATCTCAAATCCCTTGGTTATATATATTTATCGGGTGTATATTAAGACGCTGATCTCTTATCTTAATTATCAACTGAAAATTTAATTTTTGATCGCTAAGAATTTTCTCAAACAAAAAAGAACATTGACAGTAGTGTAATCCTTCCTTTAATTTCTCTCTATATATAAAATTGTATTTAACAATATGGCGTCCTTGCAACGGCGGTTAAAATCACGCATTTAAAATCAATTGCGAAATGAATAGTGATGCTGTTATCTCTTTGAGATACGTCATTCGTGGTTCTACTGACGTATGAAAAAACGACGTTCAAGTTTAAGTGACGTCACGTGTATATCGCACGTGAATTGCGCGTCGACTTGCTACTTGACTGACTTGTACTGTACACATATACATACACACTTATACATTATAAACCACAAACTGCTGCCTCAGAAATGAGGAAAATTTTTCAGTCAACCGAATACCGAACGGAAATATATAATATATATTTCTTTTCAGTCTAGAATCTTAAAAGCGAACAAAAAAAAAAGAAGCATTAACTATAGGCACCTAACATATCCGCAAGAAATTTAGGCCGTAACTTCGGGTAAAATTTTTTGCAAAATTATCGCTAGAACCGAATGATAATAAAATGACAGTGATAAAAAAATAGCTCGAAACATGTACGTATAATTTCCTCTAACTTGATAATTATCATGAAAACGTCGTTCGGACAACCCTCGCAGGAATTTAGGCCGAGTCGGTTTTAAGTCTTCTTAATAAGTGAAAAAAAAGAAGAGAGAAAACAACAACTCTTCAATTTTATTACGCTCGTCGGTTCGTCCCTAAAAAATTGTTTTTTTGCAGAAGCTTCGTCGACGCGACGGTCATTATAAAAAATTTCTCTCTCAAACTTTTGTACGCCTATGTCTCGCTTCGACAGAAAATTAAATGCCAAAAGTCTACAGTAATTCCGTAGGTCTCTACGTGTGCATGTTTAGGAGCGAAGATGTAACGGCTTTCTGTGTGCAGAGCCTAGAATATTCCTGACCTAAAAACCTACGATACATACATGCATGAATTTTGATGTCCATATACTTCACATCTTGTTGATTATTCATTTCATGCGTGATTTATTCCATATATTTGCCATACAGCGATATCATTAGCTCTACGATACTGTTTATAATCCGTCGAAGAAATTAATCGTTGGTAAGCCAACGCTTATAATAATTATGAAATAATATGTACCCGTATTATTTTTGCATAATACCGCGATAGCAGCGCATCTTAATGTTATATTAAATGGCCTGTGGTCGAATTAAATTGATAGTCGAATCGATGGGCTTTAAAATTTAACGACGGTCGGTATTTATAGGGAAATATTGTAAAGTGTGTACGGTCGCGTCATAACGAGGCGGTAGGAAGTATACAATTTTTTCTTCTCCTTTTTCTTCACTTTTTAAAGCTCGTTAAAAATGTATCGTTCTCAAGTCATCCCGATCTCGATAATATTTTTTGATGTACGATTTTTATTCATTGCTAGTCTGTAGAATTTTTGCAATGAATTTATTTGTCGATTTCACGAGTAAAAAATCGATCGTTATATCGCTCGAATATTCAACCGCAGCATTATCAACTGATTGATCATCGAAAACAATCAGAAATACAACGAGAACTATATGTATGAATAATGAATTGCGTTAATAATCAAATCGCGGTTATCGACGTGAAAAGGAAATATGGCTGTGGTTTAGTTACGGATCGATTGATTATCTTTGTTTTTGTCGGAGTTTGAAACCCCAGCAGATATATGTTCGTTGGTTCCATAGCTTCTTCCTCTGAATTGCATCGATGTGGGGAGTGAAATTGATCATGTCAGCACCTCAGTTTTAATAATCGATCGTTAATATTTTCTGTAAAAACAAATCATAGGTCGCTATAGATTTCAACGATCAGGCGTTAATGGAGTCCCATGTATAAATACTTTGAAATATTCGTCGTTGGCCTTGGATTATTTCCTGAGCCTTTTGCAACGTGATCTGAAAGCAAAAACAAATATATATATAAATGTGCGAATGAACAAACATGTGTAACCAGAAATACAAACACATATTATACTTTATAAGGTTCTTAATAATCAAGTACTTTTATGGTCTGATTTCATTGCGTTGGTAATATAGAAGTTGTGGAAGATCGAAGAAAAATTGAAACGTTATTCTGCAAATATTTTACTGCGTCAGACATTCTTACGTCCTACATACGATATTCCAAATCGTCGTAGTGGTAAAAAAAAAAAAAAAAAAAAAATAAGAGCCATTGACCAGGGAAAGAAGCTCTGGGAGCTCTCAACTTTTTAATCGACTGACAGTATCGTCATTTATAAAAGCACCGTGCAATACATAGGAACAATGATTTATACATGTATACGTTGAATCTTACCGTCTGTGTATGTATACAAAAATTTAATTCGTTTTGGCACCAGACTTATAGCCATATGCACTCCGTGTGAAATATAAAGATTGGATCCTTACTTTAAAATTGATTTCCGTTTATTTTGGCAATTCTATAACAGCTGATCGCTAATACAAACTGAAGAGGAGATTAACAGACGTACGATTGTATAAATTGACAGCTATATATGTATATATGTATATATATACATACGAAAAAGCACATTAACCATTCCCAATAAACTTTACAAATCAATGTCAATACAGCTGTTATTATACAACACATTTTCCATCACTTAAATTCTATTGTATAATATACCTATGTATTATTCAGTCGATTTAAACAACATTCGAAATAGTTATGCATATATTTATGGAACTTGAGGATTAAATACTTCAACTATATATAATAATTTCCGGACGTTTTAAGATTAATCTACGAGAAGTAATTAAAACGGTGTAATTAAAATCCGCACCTGCGGGCGGTAAATTATTAAATCTGAGCTAAAATTTGCGCTATGTCCAAATCGGTTTTACGTTACAATAAATGTTTGGTACAGACGACTCAAAAGTTAGCGAAATCTTTTTTTTTTTTTAGTGGTGCAGTCACTCGATATCGACACTCGTATCGATGTCGTACTTTGATTCGTTAATTTTTTTTCTCCTGCTAATTTTATTTCGTACCCAGAGAGTTCGTTGATCGTCTCTGCAACAAATACGTTCTTTATTACATTAATTGTTATTATAACACAGTTAATTTTATACCCCATCAGTTGCGAAAGTTTGCGGTATTCAATCGGCTGAATTGGCCTTCTCTTTTTATTTCTAACATTTACTTGCGATCTAAATTTTACGTAACGCTTTAATGTATTTATTATTAACTGAGATCGTGCTTTCCGGTTTTCTTTATATAATTAGATCGGTGGGAATTCCGTAAGCTTCCGAGAATTGCACGTATCGTGGTGAGAATAACGAAACAACATTTAATCTCGAGTTCAACAGATTTTGGCTAACGTATATTTTGTATTAATAGGATCGAGAAAGTGAACAGAGAAGATTAGAAGATCCAGAGAAACATATTACAGGATAATATATAGTTGCCCACCAAGTGACGTGTGTATATTTATTTTTTCCTATGTAACTGGCTATATAAATACATTTTTTTTTTACGTCTGACGTGGCTTCAATCGCGTGAATATCGCGCACGTGGCCCCTGCAGATATTAGCTGCTCACTGCTGTAATTCACGTCAAGATTGCATCGATATTTAAATATATAATGTACGAGTGTGAAGGAGAAGAATTGGAAACAAATTTTTTTTCTTGTTTTCTTTTTGTCTGGGAGCTTTTTTTGAGAATCTCTCTTATTCCGCACACGAAATCCTTATACATATAGAAATGCAAGTTATCGTTACGCTAACAAGTTTCCGGACTCCCATAAAAGCTTAGCTCTACTTCCTAAGTAGTTACCCTTATTACTTCAGAAAATAGACCGTCACGAGTCGAGCTTTTAGCCGGCAATTGTTTCATCACATCGCAATGATTTGCCCAAAAATTTGTAGAAACTAAATATTTCACCAAATTTATTCATTCTTCTCATTTGAATTCCTTTAGTTATCCCGCAACAGGACTGAAATTCTTATTGTATTTCGTCTATACGTTTATCTCAAATATTACTTTTAGCCAAATCAATCGATGATGCGACGTTTTTTTTACATATACTCACATATAAGCTTCTAATTTTTCTCGGCTAACAAAAGAGCTGCCTCCTCCTTGTTTCATATGAATTAAACGTAGTGTAAAATGAAAACGCTGCAAGCTCTAAGAAATATGAAAGGAAAAAGGAAAAGGAATGATACGCTGCAATTAAACTGCGCTGACGAGTTTCTGTCTACAACATTCTCAGCTCTGCGTGGAAAAAGAAAAAAAAAAACAATTTAACTTAAAGTTGACAGACCGTAAAGATTTTCATTATTCCAACGTTACTTCCAACTCTCGAGTATCCAATCAACAACTCTCCTGTAGTTCTTATAGTGTTATTGGATTGTTTCACCAACTACAGATGTATATATTTATACCTTTCGAACGGTGAAATTCATTCTCTTATTGTTAGCTGGAAAGCATCACGCTTCGTTTCAATCAACGAAAGAGTTTACTGATCTCCTAATTTCTTTCTGTTTCAGAACTGCCAGCCGAGGAGGGTGAGTGAGAATAAAAATATCTAACCAAAAATAGAATCGAATTTCATTTGGATTACGATCGTCATGTTGCGTCGAGAAAATCGATTGTTCAACTTCGAAATAATTTCGTGTCACGAGGTACGATCGTAGCTGGGATTCTAAAGCACGGTTAGACGAAAAATTCGTTAACTATTTGTATTCGAGCATATCGAGTACTCCTATTTGTACATTTATACCTGATACCTGCACTTATAGTTTCTCTTCAGCCAGACGAACTCTACGTGCTTCTGGTATAATCTGTAGATTGGATATACGTATGTGCTTATTACGCGGCTTTGACATCAAATTATTGACGCCCTTTATGGATCCATGCAAAAGGGAGACGTATAAAGCCACATCGCTAACCTGTTTTAGTAAAGCTCATACCTATGTGTATACCTATGCAACGCGTCACTGTACACGTGCAGCAGCTTTACTGTCAAAGCTTTATTTTGTGTTTCAAAAGCCACATTATTCAGCCACCCTAAGTTTAGTGCATCAATGGATTAGTAATTCTATTGTTACAGGCATGAACCTGTGACGATAACAAATACAATTCGTCGATATATTCTCTTCACGAGTTCTATTAATTCATTTTTTACACACACGTCAGCTGTTATTGCAATGTAACGTTTATGCACGTATGGACGTATATCGAAGTAAAACGTAGTTAGGTGTCATTTGTTTCCTCTTGCGATATATGTACATCCATGTATGGATTGTATAATTAAACTTCAATATACTTGGTATGTGATAAAAATGATATTTCATAGTACACGTTCTACTCACGATATACAGTCCTCCGCAGCAGCTGCTGTTTGAGCTATATAACAGTATAAATGCAGCCGGAACCCGTGTGGTTAATTAATTTATATATATCTAATCAAAATATAATGTAAGATTATATGAAATACGTTATTATCACTTCGTATTAAGTTTTTATATGAGATTAAAATAGATTTATATGCTTATACGTGTTGAGTATCGTTGATCTCTCGGTGGAATTGACCGATTAATTCATTCAAAATTAGCGCCAATTAGGTACACGACTCTATTATGTCAGGGGATCAGGACTCTTGCTATTAAAGACAATTGATCTGTACGGAATTAGTATCGTATAGCTGGTATTTAACTTGTACAGCACGCATCTGGTTATCGCAGAGATAATCCCTTTGAATTATTTAATTACTTGACCCTCGATTCACCCGACGTATGAACGATGTACAATTTATGATGTCAATTATATCGAAATTGTTTGAGTTGTAATCGATAACCAGACTATCGGGAGATGGGCGGTTTTCTTTTTATTTCAATTTTCTACTTCTTTTTTTCAAGTCTGTTCGGCACTTTTATTTCACGAGTCGAGACCTCTCGATTTTTTACTGTCAGGTTACTCTGAACAAGGATAAAATTTCGAAGGATATTATCCACTCGCAGACTATACATTTCCTTTTTTTTCTTTCTAATTACCATCAATAAAAATCACTGCGTCTTTTGTCTGGTTCCTTCATTTTTCATCGCGTTCGCGTTGCCCACAGCGAGGATAATTGGCACTGATTAAATAGGTAATTAGCGTCACCTTGTTGAATTTCTATTACGTATTAATGAAAATAATTATTCATACAGCGGAGTGTTCGAGATGACAGACAAATACGTTGATATAGTTATTACATTTATTTAGTTTTGTAATTACTTTTTTTCTTTTTTTTTCGAAGCAATTACTTACGGCAGAAGCTTTTTTAACCCTGAATGTTTAAGCCGCTGCTTATCGAAGTAGGCCATGGCGCCAACAAAGTGAGTGCTTCTTGGTATGTTCCGTTATCACGTGCATGTCAAATCGATCGCGTTGTTCGATGGAAAAAAACAGCTATAATTATTACAGTTTTATCGCGAGAATTTACTTAATTTTTCGGTTATTTGTAATGGTAGAAAATTGGGATGTAACCTCTAGAGATTCAAGGTTGAAAAGTTAGATCAGTAGAAAAATTGTGGGAATCTAATAGCTGCCATTCTTATTTGTCCTCTAATGTAAAGCCGTGATAAAAAGCGATCGTAGTACATAGCTAGACAATTATCAAGGACGACTATTAGAATGTTACCCTGCGAACTAGGCGTCTTTACTTTTTTCCGAATACCTTGTTATATTACGTGATTATAACATCGTGAACAAAAATTATCTTATAATGCACAAGCCTAAACGAAACGTATTTATATATAATGAGATTTGATTAAACGGAAATCCGTTGCTGATTATAGGTGCAGATTAAATGAGGGTTCAAATTGCAGTTTGAAAGAAAACAACGAAAAAAAAAAGTCATGTGACATAATACAAATCAAAAATAAGTGACGTCAATTACCAATTCGTTGCGGTGCCGAGACTATATCGCTATGTCCTGATTTTTTGCTCTACGTCTACTCGTCACCTTGGCACAGCTTCTATAACAAGTTGTTTGACCTTCCTAGGTCAGGTGGAATTTCTTGATCTTGGTTGAGGATTCGATCGGGGATAGTCTCGAATTTTTTTTCTTTTTTTTTTTGTCAACATCCTGTAACCTTCTAACATTTTCTGTCGCCGGATTTTCGGATTTAATTGGACTTGGAAATTACTAGTTTTCATTCGGAATTCAGTCACTCGCCTAGGATATCGACTTGAGAGCCGCTCCGGGTCGGCTACTATAGCTTAATCCGTTTACTGTGGATAACAACCGGTGACGTGTGTTGGATAGATAATGTAATTGTCATAAATTTGTGCCTCGAGCACTTTGCTGTGACGGTTTTCCAACATCGTTATGCGATGACAATTTTTTGTCAAGCTGAATTTTTTTTTATTTTTATTTTGTCTGCATATCGAACATTTCCTATTTCTATTGCCCTCGTAGATTCGCCATCAATTGTAGGGGAAAAAGGACACACACACAGGAAATTGAATAATCGATTTTCACCACGTGAAATGTCTACGTTCGTTTTTATCCCACGTCTATGTTTCATCATGCATTTTTCTACCCCTCAGGAAAGTCCATCTGGCAACTCGTTTTGGAGCAATTTGACGACCTTCTAGTTAAGATTCTTCTATTAGCCGCTATTATATCCTTCGTAAGTATTTTTCTCATCTTTTCGATGAGAATCGTTATTTAAATGAAAAAAATATCCTCAACGACTCCTGTTAACGAGAAAGTACATTTTTATTTCACCAGGTTCTAGCTTTATTTGAAGAGCACGATGACGCCTTCACAGCGTTCGTCGAGCCTTTCGTTATCCTTCTCATCCTTATCGCTAACGCCGTTGTCGGTGTTTGGCAAGAACGTAATGCCGAATCTGCGATTGAAGCGCTTAAAGAATATGAACCCGAAATGGGCAAGGTTGTCAGAGGAGACAAAGCCGGTGTCCAGAGGCTTCGTGCTAAGGAAATTGTACCCGGTGACATCGTAGAAGTCTCCGTCGGTGACAAAATCCCGGCCGATATTCGTCTTACCAAAATTTATTCAACCACCCTCAGGATCGATCAGTCTATCCTTACGGGTGAGTCCGTATCCGTTATCAAGCACACCGATGCCATCCCCGACCCACGTGCCGTCAATCAGGTAAGCGTTAATGAAATTTTCTGTGCAAAATGATGTGAGAAAATCATTGTAGGTAATAAACGGAATCACCGTTTACAAAATCTATTTACTTTTCATTCGTAGGACAAGAAGAATATTCTTTTCTCTGGTACCAACGTTGCAGCTGGTAAGGCTCGTGGTATCGTAATTGGAACCGGTCTCAACACGGCCATTGGTAAAATTCGTACCGAGATGTCCGAAACTGAGGAGATCAAAACTCCCCTGCAGCAGAAGCTGGATGAATTCGGTGAACAATTGTCCAAGGTTATTTCCGTCATTTGCGTCGCTGTCTGGGCTATCAATATCGGTCACTTCAACGACCCCGCTCACGGTGGATCCTGGATCAAGGGAGCCATCTACTATTTCAAAATTGCTGTTGCCCTCGCTGTCGCTGCCATCCCCGAAGGTCTCCCTGCTGTCATCACCACTTGTCTCGCTCTCGGAACTCGTCGTATGGCTAAGAAAAATGCTATTGTTAGGTCCCTTCCTTCCGTAGAAACTCTTGGTTGCACCTCCGTCATCTGCTCCGATAAGACCGGTACTCTTACCACCAACCAGATGTCCGTCAGCCGGTATGTTGATATTCGTATTTTTTATTTATTTATTCATTATTTTCTAACGCGGTTATAAACATTTGTTTATGAGAAAATGAGTCTATAAAATCTGATGCGTTTTCACAGCATGTTCACCTTTGAGAAAATTGAGGGCAATGACAGCAGTTTCCACGAATTTGAAATCACAGGATCGACCTACGAACCTATTGGTGAAGTTTTCCTCAAGGGTCAGAAGATCAGAGGAAGCGACTTCGAGACTCTTCACGAAATGGGAACAATTTGCATAATGTGCAACGACTCTGCCATTGATTTTAACGAGTTCAAACAGGCCTTTGAAAAGGTCGGTGAGGCTACTGAAACCGCGCTGATTGTTCTAGCTGAGAAAGTGAATCCTTTCGGTGTTCCTAAGACCGGTCTGGATCGCCGCACATCCGCCATTGTCGTCAGACAAGACATTGAAACCAAATGGAAGAAAGAATTCACTCTGGAATTCTCCCGTGACCGTAAATCCATGTCCTCATACTGCGTACCTCTTAAATCATCCAAGTTGGGAACTGGACCTAAACTCTTCGTCAAGGGAGCACCAGAGGGTGTCCTCGACAGATGCACGCACGCCCGTGTCGGCACTCAGAAATTCCCGCTCACAACTGCCATCAAAAATCGCATCCTTGATCTCACTCGCCAATATGGTACCGGACGCGACACTCTGCGTTGTCTCGCTCTCGCCACAGCTGACCACCCAATTAAGCCCGACGATATGGACCTTGGAGACTCCAATAAGTTCGTTACCTATGAAAGAGATCTTACTTTCGTTGGTGTCGTTGGAATGTTAGACCCCCCTCGTAAGGAAGTTTTTGACTCTATCGTGAGGTGCCGCGCCGCCGGAATTCGCGTCATCGTCATCACTGGTGACAACAAGGCTACTGCTGAAGCTATCTGCAGACGTATCGGAGTTTTCACCGAGGATGAAGATACCACTGGAAAGTCTTACTCTGGACGTGAATTCGACGATCTGCCCCTCGCTGAACAGAAGGCTGCGTGTGCAAGGGCTCGGCTCTTCTCTCGTGTAGAACCCGCTCACAAATCCAAGATCGTTGAGTTCCTTCAGGGAATGAACGAAATCTCTGCTATGGTTAGTTTGGCTCTTATCCTTCTTTCCTAATTTTTATTCATGGAAATGTTTTTATATCACAGAGTTTATAATTCTTGCAGACTGGTGATGGTGTGAACGACGCCCCTGCCCTGAAAAAGGCCGAAATTGGTATTGCTATGGGATCCGGTACCGCTGTAGCTAAGTCTGCCTCTGAGATGGTGCTGGCTGACGATAACTTCTCTTCAATTGTCGCTGCTGTTGAGGAAGGTCGTGCTATTTACAACAACATGAAACAATTCATCCGTTATCTTATCTCTTCGAACATTGGTGAAGTCGTCAGGTAATAATCCCTATCTGAGTAAAATTTTATCGCGAGACATGTGAAGATGATAAGATCCGAATAGTCGGAATGCAAACAATATTTAAACTACCCCATATTTCACTCAGTATTTTCTTGACCGCTGCCCTCGGTCTTCCGGAGGCTTTGATCCCCGTTCAGCTTCTCTGGGTTAACTTGGTCACTGATGGTCTTCCTGCTACTGCTCTTGGTTTCAACCCCCCTGATCTTGACATCATGGACAAGGTAAGTGTTCCTCATAGGTGCACATATGTTTTTTTTTTTTTTTATCCTTCATTGTAGAAACGTTCTTGATAATCGTCGTTCTTCCTCAGCCTCCCCGTAAAGCTGACGAATCCCTTATTTCCGGATGGTTGTTCTTCCGTTACATGGCTATTGGAGGATATGTAGGCGCTGCTACCGTTGGAGGTGCTGCCTGGTGGTTCTTGTACAGTCCCCATGGCCCTCAGATGAACTACTACCAGCTGGTAAGATATCGTTGGTGATGGGTCGTTTGATTTATCGTTTGTCACTACCAATTGAATCGGTTTTTATTTATTGACCTTTACAACTTCAGACGCACCACTTGGCTTGCATCGGCGGTGGTGACGAGTTCAAGGGTCTCGACTGCAAAGTATTCACCGATCCCCACCCCATGACCATGGCTCTCTCAGTTCTTGTAACCATCGAAATGTTGAACGCCATGAACAGGTAATTAATTAGCGACTCGTCGACATTTCAGATAGAATTAGGAACCGTAATTATTGAATAATATTTCTTTTTACAGCTTGTCTGAGAATCAATCTTTGATTTCTATGCCTCCATGGTCTAACCTTTGGCTGATCGCCTCCATGGCTCTTTCTTTCACACTCCATTTCGTCATCCTCTACGTCGACGTACTTTCCGTGAGTTATGAAATATGCATATTTATTGGGTACTCATGCGCGTACCGAATAATCGTTTATATATTTGCTTTGCCTTTGCGTGATGTACCTATTTTTCTATGTTTGAAATGTTCATATTTTGAACAGTAGCGCGGGTAAGGGTCTAATATTTTTTTTGTTCGTCTAATTTACAGTCCGTGTTCCAAGTGTGCCCGTTGACCGCGGATGAATGGATCACCGTAATGAAGTTCTCCATTCCAGTGGTACTCCTAGATGAAACCCTGAAGTTTGTTGCCAGAAAAATCACAGATGGTGAGAACCCAATATACACCGTGCATTGGATTGTACTGATGTGGGCTGTGTTCTTTGGAGCGATACTAGTTTCCCCGATATAGAAAATCCACATCTAATATTAGTTAACAATAATGTTTTTCCCATGGACAAACATTTATAACTGAATACCTGGACTTGCAGTTGCATTTAATTCAACTTCCCCGTGGCACGGGAGAAGTAAAAATGAATTATTAACGAAGTGTGTTTAAGTGAGATTTTAACCAGTTTTTGACTGTTGCGCATGGTGTTAGTCAGTGCAACCATATTGTGCGCCACTAAAGCCCACCATGCCCGCACCACACCGTACTACACGTCGCCGTACATTGTACCAACTTCAGTGGCTCCAAGTGTTTAATGTTCTACCGTAATTAAAGAATCATGGTTTTTAAATTATTTTATACAAGTGCCTTTTAAGCATTAACGTTTGTAAATGATAGCTGCTGACTCAGTCTTTATTTGACACGATTCCTTGTACTGATAAATACTTCATTGCGCGTTATCAAACGATGCACTTTCTTAACACTTGGTGTAGGTGAATTACGTTGTAACTAGTTTTGTGTAACATTTGTGTTCGTAACTATTTGTTCACGCTGACTAATTGCATGCCGGCTCCACCGATGCTTTTATGTTTGAAAATTACTTAGTAAACGGAATGGCAAGCTAATTAAATTATTTACTCCAAACAAACGAAACTGTTCATCTGTAGCGAATTAACGTAATTTACATGTTGATCTTTCGCATAATATACAGCATAATGGATAGTGTTATTAAGTAATCTCACGTCGGCTGATTCTCTCTACGTGTTGATAAAAATACAAACATGTTTTTGAAAACACGTAACTTTTTTATCATTGTATACGCGTAAAAACGATATTCACTGAATTATCGAATCTTTTAGTGATATATTAATTGTATATACTGTAGTGTGTTGATATTAACGAAAATTCAATATTGTAGCAACCATAAGCTACTTAGGTTTATTATTTATAGTGACTTGATTCACGATTCGACGTAGAGTTTGGAATAATAATTTTCTAGTTTCATCAAAAAAGCATCGGCGGAAGAAGGATAAGGATTATAAATCTATTACTCTGCGTTTCTTACTACAGCACCTGGTTCCTCACTTAAAATTCTACACTTGTGCACTACGTCTGTGTTTCACCAACTCTTATCAAATCTAAACTAATCCCTCCTCTATGGTTTCACTATAAGGTATCTCTTTCCTCCTCATTCCATGCTGGCTTTTTGAATAACTATATGTTTTTGTGTTAACATTCGCAGTTAAAAGTTTGCCTGTCCCACCACAGAAGGAGCCGAAAAAGGAATGACCAAACCTGCTGTTGAAATATCCTGAGATAGATTTTGCATGGACCTTGGACTGAAGATCCCACCCCATGTCATCTGTGTAATGTGTCTTCCTTCCCTTAGAGAGCTTGTGCATGTTCCACTCTCAGTATG
The DNA here is from genome assembly GCA_963978495.1 of Athalia circularis. Lineage (NCBI taxonomy): Eukaryota > Metazoa > Arthropoda > Insecta > Hymenoptera > Athaliidae > Athalia > Athalia circularis. The sequence goes on from OZ021702.1 coordinate 24,603,231, forward strand.
TAGTAACACGACTACCATCTCTATATTCAAGTTTTATCCTACTACGTCTATTCACGTTAACAACTAAAAACTAAGTGTCATTATTATTGGCCATGCCCTGAGTATTTTACGTGGACGACCTGTGTACCTACTTACCCTATGCACATTGCATTGTTTTTGTACACGTTACCTAGGGTTGACCACAGTATGCTTCATTTACTGTACTACTTACATTACCTGGGTTATGGATTACTTCACCAGTACAGTATAGCTTTGGACTGCTTAGAAGAGAAGAAACGATTCAAAGTTTCGTGAAGTATTCGACTGTTCAAGTTTTTAACTAACTTCGAATCGTGAATCGAGTGTAATAGGTAAAGACCGATCTCATTAGGATAAAATTGGGATCAATCTCAGCGTAGAACATGAGAGAGAAATAATCATTTTCATTAGATATATGTATGTATTTCTGGTTTTCTCGATTTTAACATATTTCGGCATTTCATTGGTCTTGAATTTTGTGTACCGTCTGAATTTCTTGGCTGCAAAGTCACTGCACTGCAAAGAAATACATAAATTTGCAGAATGCACTTCTAAATCATCTTGAAACCTGTGAAAATTGGTAGTGGCAGAGAACAAACGTGTGTGTAGTAATAATTGTACAGGCGACCTGAGCAATGTCCTATTTGTAATTATTTTATCTAGCCATGTTCCTGGGGGAGAGGGGGGCCGTAATCGATTGATTTCAATCGGGTATAGATATCTAACAGTGTTCGTGCCGTGTGATACGTAGCCGCCCACTATTGAACCCGAGTAAACGCAACAAGACTGATGACGGAGGTTGATAGTGGGCTGACTGCAACGATCATATAACGAAGGCGTAGTAGTATAAATACGCGTGAATAGGCATATAATAACAGATTAATTATCTTTCCAATAATTGAATTACTATCACGACATAATAATATATATACATATACATATAATTATTAACAGTAAAGTGTGATAAAATTTTTGGTATGGAATTGGCGTAGTCGAATTTAATTACTCACGAGTGGAAGTCAGTGATACTGGTATAATTACGTGTAACACTGATTCGAGTGTTTGTTTTAATAATACAATAACATTTGTCTATAGTGTCGTAACAGTTAAAAACGCGTGTTAAGCGTGTCGATAATTCTACCAAAAAACTAGTAGCTTTGCTCGAGTCGGATTTCCTCTTATGTCACAATTAGCAAATTGACACTTTGGCGGCGATGATAATTAGATATGTTCTCTTGAAAGTAGGTATTATAAGCTCCAAGTTATTTTTCAAATCTTTTAAAGCTCACTTTCAAAATAGGAGTTTGAAAAGCTCTCGAGCAGAGATACGGTTCATATAGCGCAGTCGATATTAGGGGAGAAATTTCTATTCTACTCTACTCTGCTCAATTAACGTGAGAAATTGTAGCTATTACATTTGGGTTATCAAGCTGTGCTTTAGTAAGTACTGATGTGGATAACGTAACAACTTTACATGCAAGATGTATTGGAAAGTGCAGTGTGCCATCCGATGATGATGAAACTAAAAAAAATAATATAGAATACGAAGTGAGGTGGCCATCCAGTGACCATCGGCATTGACACCGACGAGCGAATGGACAGGACAGGAGGTATAGCGTGCGATTAGTGTGATTTTATGATGCACCCACGGATTAGTCATGATTACCTGACCTAAGCCTAACCCTGAACCGAAACTTAACAACGTTAAATATTAGTGGGCTTACATTAGCGCCCAACTTTTTGATTATTATCATTATTGTCACAAGTTATTCTGACGACAAAAAATTGTCCTGGAAAGAACTTACTTAGCAACGATTTGTTTATTTATCATTTTATTTATCTTTATTATGCAAGTGAATGAATACGAATTGAACTGAATAATATTATAACAAGTAAAAGTAGAATGTGATCTTGATTGGTATGTTACCAACTTGTTATAATAAAAATCATGTGTTACTAATGTGTGTTGTAAGTCAATAATTTGCCACTAATTAATTCATGAACGATTCGATAAGAGTTTTAGTACTGCACTTGCAGTACCACGATTGAACGTATAACAATACATTACTAATCTGAAAAATGTCTTGTTTTTTGTTTGTTCTCAATCAAAAAACGAAGACAATTTTTCAGTATGTCAGTTGATAAAAATCCTAAAAATCTACGTCACCGTCAATGCAACACCACTGTTAAATGGGTATTATAGAATTTTTTTTTCAACTCATATACATATGATTCATTTTGTACAGACCATTTAATTTAGTTATTTATCAATTATTGGGTCAGACAATAAAGAAACCTTTACAACATAACATTCGTCGTATAAATTATCTATAACAGCCCAAATTTTTTGTGGTTTTCCGTATACTTACGGCATTCAGACCGTGCATGGTGTTTACCAGAGTGCCACAAATACGAGCTTAATAAATTAATTAAAAGGTGAAATAACCATTTGGATCAACTGAGTTGTACTCGCCTCTGTGATGTGAGCGATCCACGACAATTCAAAAAGTTTTTCTGTGTTCTGCCTGCTGGTTTGTGAGTTCAGTCACATCTCCGTTCTTGCTCTTTCCATCACAAGGATGAACGAATACGATTTCCTGCATATGAAGTCTTTTGACTTCACTGAGAAGGTAATGCAAATATTTTTTATTGATACACTTATTGCTGGTCACTCTGTATTCCCAACAACAGACAACATTATTAATCACACGTATGAAAATATCCATGTTATTTATCGATGCGAAATTATCATGTTCAGGCTGGAAAAGTAACTTAGATTTTAAACTATTTTTATTGTACATAAATCAATCGTGATTTGTTGCATGATTCAAGCGCTGCTTTGTAAATTTTCTTGCCTAAAATCAGCTACATGACCCTTGTAGCATATCAAAATTAAACAACTGATATTGTAAAAACATTTTTATTGAGAAATTGGCATTAACTGTTGGATATGAACTGAACATAACAATGTGATTACAGTTTCTCCGGAAGTGATCCCGCGGAAATAAGACGGAAGATAACGAACACTCTGGCATCATACCGGAGACACACATCGTACACCAACCACCGTTACAAGGCGTACATGGAATTCACTGAGAACAGTTCTTTAAGAAATTATAGAATTATTCTATAGACAATTTCTTATATAATATATATAATATATATACATATTATATATATATATATATATACATATAATAATCATAATATTCAACATCAATGATTCCATTGATCGCCGTCGGTGATGCACATTTAAATTTTACATTTTTCATCGGATACTATTAACAGAAGTATAACAAGGAGGAAAGTGGTGTTTGCTGGCGTAGGTGCAAAGTAGATCGGTAAAAATTAATCTGAAACTTGTGTATGTTACAGTGAATGATGCTGTCGTTGACAAGTGGGCCTAAGCAGGTCCACTGGGTACGCTACCACCCTGCTAATCAAATATCACAGCCTGATCAATATGAGCGGATGATTCGCAGTAATATTATTGAATAGAAGCTAAAACAATAAGCACAGCGAAGTAACAGTAGAACACAGAATGAAAAGATAAACACAAACGCATAAAATAACACCAACATTAACATCGTTGCACTAAACAAATATGCAATTACAAAATCAAATCAATGTATACATAATATTACACATCATATTATGACGGAAACGTGTGACGTACACTTGAGATAGTACAATTACTCAACTTACTCTACGCTGCTACAAATGCTAGCAAACTTTAGAAAAGACAGCGTCAACAAATCTTAATATTATTATCTATCTAACATGGCTGGAGGTGCTCGCTTACCAGTAACAATTGTAACAACTCGTACGAAACTCACCCTTCACTACTGTCTGTTTTGTCTCTTTATTTATTTATTTTTCACAAAAATCTACGTCTCTCCTTTTTACCCTTTACACTAATACTTTTAACAGCATATTTTGTCATCGATAATATGTTTTCTATATATAAATATTATTATATAATTATTAAGGAGTTGCATCACCGATTTCCCTCAACCTCCACCCAATCTTTTAATTCCTCTTATACTTTTTCTCTTCACCTAAAACTCACCTCGTTTCCCTCTTAATCACCAATCTCTTATCATATTGTCACTTTTACCCATTAATTTATTTATTATTGAATTTAGATATAAAACGAAGAAGATAAAAAACAAAACAAGGAAAAAAAACAAAAAAGGAAAGAAACTAAAGAAACGAAGGGAAAATCATCATAATTACTATTGCGAATGGTTGATATCATGTTCTTCCTTGACAGTACGCAGTGACTCACTAGCTCGAAGAAAATAATTCAGAAGCCGGGCATTCTTTCAATAATATCAAATATTATCATGAATTATAAACGGCTCGGAAGTTGAGTGAGTGTTATAAATGTAACACAGCTATCCATTGCAAAAAATTATGATATACATCACGATACTACTTATTATACACAATAATAATAATAATAATCTTAATAATAATGTACAAGATCATGTCTACATTATACTACCACACAACGAGACTCACGTCTTCATAAACGTATAAGAACTAACATTATCAAAATTTTCAGTCGACGAACGAGAGAGGCAGTGGTAGGATCAGCATAAGTATATATAATATAATTAAAATTACGATAAATTGTAAATATATACAAAATAGAATGAAAAATATATTTTAAAAAAGTGGAATAATTGTTACAACAAATACTTAAGTCAGTTACAAATTATTATTATTAAAAACCTGATGTACGCTGCTTGTAGGTAATTAATACAACGTAAGGGACGTTCTATACGAGAATAATCAAATGTTCGATCAATCGTCGAAAACTTCGAATCATCTCATCTATATTCGTGTCGTCGCATAATTATCATAATCATTATAGTTCATCGGATCTTTATATACGAGTTTAATTTAATTTTTCTTGCTCAAATTGTCCATATGATGGACTATATATAATATTGTTAAGAATGGACTTGATTATTTTATTCCAATATTGAAAATCGACTCTTTCTTTCGAAATGTAATATAGTAGTACGCCAATACTCCTGTATTAATAAAAAGTTGGAATGAAAAATTAGACAAAATCAATCGATTCACGAATTTCGACGATGATCTCTTAGCCGATTAAGAGTCTTAGATAAACGTTCATTTTGCCGCGTCAGTTTCTCAATACTCTCCAAATTAGTGGCTAATTGTTTTGCCATATCTATTTCGGGATCACCTTTTGGAACAGGTACCTCAACTTCCGTTGAACAATGAAAACAACTAGAAAAAGACTGTAGTTTAAAATCTTCTTCCAATTTTTCGACGGTCCTAATGTGTTCGCGTTCGAGATTTTCAACCCGTTCATGGCATTGCTTTTTAATCTAGTAGAAAAAGGTTTTGTTAATGGAAAAAAAATAAATGGACAACAAAACTATAATTTTAATTTCGCGAACTTACCGAAATATTTTCATCCCTAATACGTTGTAAATTTTCCTCCAACTTCTTTATTTCGGCCGAACTGGATTCCTGATTTGTTTCAATTTTCTTTTGCAAATGTTTAACTGTATTCAATAGGGCCAATTTGTGTTCTGCCATTTCCGCCTGCTGTTGGAATGCGACGGACAGAAAAGTTTCTGTAAAATCATAAAGTTATTTTTCAATGTCGATTTTCCCATACTAACAGCGTAGATATTTGAATTCCGAAGACTTGTACCTAAATTCGATGAGTTCTCTTCAGTTTTGGAAAGCTTCTCGGTAAGTGCGCAGTGATCTTGAACTAAATTCGAATAATTTTCTTCAGACTTTTCCAACTGATCACGAACTGTGATTTATGAAAGAAAACAATATCAAAATGAATCGTAAAAAGCAAAGTTGAATAATTTTTTTTTTATTACCATTGCGCATCTGTCTACTCATCCCTTTTATTTCATTTTCAAGTGAGCTTTTTTTAGATCTCTCTTTCGCTACCTCTGCTGCCAAATTTTGAATAGATTTTTCGCACCGTTTTTTGGCAGTCTCATTTTTCGTTCTAATCGCGGAAATCGTCTTCAGCAATGCTTTCATATCTGTACGTATTGCCTCTGCGAACTTCCTCATGACTGCCCATTGCGTTTTCTCGAATAATTCGCTCTGAATAAGGTTTCTAAAAATCGTGGTCTCTCATGATGCTAAGATTTTCATAATAACGTAAGTATGAGTAAAAACAACCCCCACCGTTTCTCTGCTATTACTGACGACAAATTACTATCTTTTAGTGCGTTACTGATGATTTCCATCAAGTCAGTAATCGCCTCACAAGCCAGGGTACAGCTCTCGCAATGAGAAAGAGAACCAGAAATTTGACAGCCGCTGGATTTTTTCCCCGATAACGCAGCATCTTCGAGGTGCTTTGTTTGTATCTGTAAAAAGTACGACTTACAATTCAGATGAAACTTGATGATGGAATATTTTCGCACCGTATTCTGCGTTAACGTTTCAGGAATCAACTTCAATTTTTCCCAGAGAGTTCGAACCACGATCGCGAGGCTCATACTCTGCGGTCTTTTGGATTTCGTAACTTCGTCAGAGTGTCCTTCGATGAAAAGATAACCGTCTATAAACTCTAGCACGAGGCGCAGGACGAAATGGAGCCTTTGATGAAATGTTTATGTGAAAAAAAAGGGGAAAGGAATGGGGTGAAAAAAAAGTTTAAAATACTTTGCGAACCTATCATATGCTATTTCTAGGAGCAGGATGTACAGTTCGCCAGCGGAACCTCTGTGCTGATGCATAATTGCCATTGCGTTTACGTTTCCGGCAGATTTAGTCGGAAACCTCCAAGATAAATGGTCGATCTTGCCGATCCAGGAGGACATATCGTTTGCTACCGTTATCAATTCTTTGATGTCCTCAATGACGGATGTCACCAGCCATTTGTTCAGTTTTGGCATGATGCGGTTCTACCAATATCCAATGTTCACGGGGAGAGGTAATGCGGTCGAACGTGAAAACCTCGAAATTTGAGGTTTTCTTTTCGCGGTGCCAATTGTATGGTTCTAATGTTGTGTAAGCTAAAACTTCAGTGATCGCCATGTTTGACAGAGAACTGGCAGAGGGTCGAAGAGATAAATGAAAATTACGCAAATTATTTGGGCAACTGTTTAATTGATTACTTCGTGCAGTATAAAAGGCGTAATATACAAGGTGAATGTAATTTGACACTGTACCTATTTTTCGTAATCAATATCTTGCAGAGAGCAATACTTATATAAAAGAAAATCACTTTTTACGCTTTCTCTTATTCCTTTTCTTCTTCTTTGAACAACAATTGCTGCAACCCGTTGGCACTTCATCCGATTCTTTAGATCCATTCGTCGCAGTCATACTATTTTGGGTTCCAATGTTCGCAACGTCGACTGGGCCGCCTCCTCTTCGTCCACTCTTCTTCGGCGTCTTTCCCAACGTCCTTGGCGGCATAAAGCCTTGCTCCTCATCGACTGACAGACGCTTATTATTGCTACGTAAAACATTGAAATTGGTAAATAGTTTTTTTCTGATCGACGGATTCTACAAAATATCAAACCTCTTTTTAGAAGGCTTCTTTCCTCTGAGTCGATCGAGACAAGCCGCAAGTCTGTTCCGTAATAAAAGAGCGCAGCAACACGTCAAGGTCATGATCGTTCCGATTACCGCCAAAGCGGTACTCAACGGAACTCTCAAACACGTAGCATTTTTTTCGTCAACGGAAAAGTGGGATAAAATTTTTGGGAATTCTGGTTTAGTGTGGTTCTTGATTTCCGGAGGCGCGGAGACCGTGTGATTCTTATCATTGGAACCCGCTGCGATATTCGCTGCAGCGGGTACTCCTCCCTGGGCAGGTGGAGCAGGATGTCCAGGAGGATTTGCGGGCGCTGCTGGACCCGCGGGTATCGGAGGTTCCGGATTTGCCAGAACTAAGGGCCGATCTTTGAACGAATCAAGATTGTGAATTCCATTCAGTCTACGAATATCTGGAATCGGGTTCAGAGGCAGCTGATGATGAAATTCCGGAGAGAAGCCTGCGGGAAAAGATTTCATCTGGATAGGTCCGAGTATTCTGTCCATTTGACTAGGCGACGAAGACGAAATCGGTTGTCTGACGCCTTCCTTTTTAGCGTCCCAAGAACTAGGAGATGATCGAATAGACTGATTGGTATAAAAATAGAATTCTTGTCTTATTTTCACCATAAAAATCACGTCTTTACTCGTATTCGATTGTTTCCGCGGGGCCCGATCGTTCCCTGAAACCCGACGGAGCCAGTAATTCGGCCAAGTCATTTCTGCCGATTTGGCGAAGTCGATTTCCCAGGGCCAAACGGATGTCCCTTCGATTAACGCGAAGGTTTGTCGCCCAGCCTACAAGCTTCCGGAAGCAATCAATACCATAGGAAGGATATTCATGGGATCCTCCTATTCCGAAAAGTGGAGATCTGCTATTAGTGAGATTTTTTTTTATTGAAGTCTTTACGCTGACCTTCGTGGTTAATTATGCTCTGGCATTCATTCGGAAGGAGACGTGTAGCAATGTACTGCAAAGTCTCCGCTTCCACGTCTGCAACGACGATCTGCGAATGGGAATTCAATTTGATAATCGAAAACAGTTTTATTCCAATGAAAGAATACAAATCGACGCACTTGCCTGTAGCAGAAAAAAGAATACGAGAAATAGGGAGCGGGTGGAAACGTTATCCAAAGTTTTTTTTCCCACCTGATATTTGATCATGATTTTTCGTATCAAAGACTATCAACGTTTTTAAAAAATATATTCTCGAGGAAAAAATGAGACCTCAAATAAATCGATGTAGAAAAAAAATTCGTCCCATGGGATAAATTTTTTTATTGGTTATTACACATATCGCGAAGTATCAAAAGACCAATAAACTGATATCGACAAAAAAAAAAGAACATTTCGCTTGAATTTTCAATCAAACTGACATCAGTCATCAAATTGTCAATTGTTAGAATTTTTGACAGCATAATATGTGGTTATGCACATTTATATTTTATACACGCAGTATTTTTTAATATGAAATTTATGCGCAATATTTATGTTCTTATAATTATTTTAAGGGTAAGAATTATTTCAGTACGGTATAATCTTGATTGAGCGGATATGAGGCGTTTTTTTTTTTTTAATTCTAGAACACACGCTTAGTCCAAAATTCATCAGACTTTACTCTCGAAGAGTTGAAACATATTTCGGGGAAATTAAACCCCATAGAGTGCATGCAGTTACTGGAGGCAATCTATTCAGCGACCCCGGGCAAAAATCATCGGAGTAAAGTAATCAGGGAAAATGCTGTCAGAAAATGGGATTTGAAACAGGCTTGTCTCGATGAATTGAAAGCTTGGAACCGTCAGTTTCCTGGTAAGTTTCGATCGTAGTCTTCGAAAAATACCTGCCATACATTCTCACTCTGACGTTTCATAGACAAAAACGAACCAAGAGCTCGTGTAGTTATGATCCTGCATCTGAATGCACTTGGGAGATCGGACCTGGCAAATTGGGTTCGTAAAAATGAGAAACTCATTCCAGTTTTTATTACCATAGTGCACAGCTCAGTAGCACCGTTGTATGACAAAAATAATGAAGAAACAGATACTGTGGAATTTGAGCAAAGAATCTTCAAGAGAGATTTATCAAAAAATAAACCTCGCATAAAAAAAATATCTCACGGGTTACTCCAGCTGGGAAAAAAGAAACGAAGTTTCAATCAGATCAATTCCGATGATCGCCCAACCATCGCAGCGTAAGAATTGACACGAAGATCTTTTTGTGAATTCTTTAAATCGCCCACAATTCAATTCCGTATTACAGTCTTACTGGGTCTGCCAGCGGAACCGTAAAAAACGCACCACAACAAAGTTCGCTAGAAAATGGAAAAATTGCAGGAATTTTATCGAAAAATTCGATGATGATAATCGCATCGGTGGGTATGGCGACCATTTTAATCCTCGGGATAATTTTCTTCGTATTCTGGAAGTCTGTGACAAATTCTCCCTGTCCCGGTAACCAAATCAGGTATAATCGAGTAGCATCAATTTGTTCAATGAAAAATTAGCACATCAATTGTCAGCTGACCGAGTCACTGCTTCTTTCCCTGCAGTGGATGTTGTCCTCATAAAAACCGTACGTTGGAAAAAGGGCTGCAATGTATTCGATTCCCTCAGGATTCCGAAATCGAAGACTTGAAATCAAAATGCAATAAGGCGTCCCAGATTTCAGTGGTAGACGTCGAAGGTGGTAGCTGTTGTCATTCCGTTGCCATTGATAGCCAAAGAAGCTTTTCAGATCCGGTTTTGTGCACGGAAAAAATTACTCCTCGAATTTCGCTTGAAAGATTAAAACTTCTAGAGGAGGCACCTGTTGAATCGGGAAAAGAACCTGCACTGCAAAATTCGTGCGGATGTCGCTCGTTGGAAATTACAGATGTTTGCGGTGAAAAACCGAAGAAGAAGAAGAAAAAGAAGAAGAAAAAAGTCTGCGAGGTAAAACCAGACAAGGAAAAAACCAAGGCCAAGAATTACCTCAAAGTTATCCAAGAAAAACTTTTACATCGACAGGGACGAAAACAGAAGAAAAATTGCAAATGTGACATGAAGGAATTTCAGGATAAAATACTCACGATTATTAATCAGGAATGCGGTACTTGCCAGTGTTGCAATTGCACACCCGAATGGGAGCAAGATGGTAAGAAATAAAATGTGTTCGTGATTGATTTGATTGATTTTTGCACTTCTGAAAAATTTATTCGATCGGTTTAAGGCTTGAAGATCAAAAGAAGGCGATCGAATAGAAGACGTGAAGTATCCATAGATTCGGTCAAAGAATCAAAAATTAAACACGTTGACAAGAAAAGGGCAAAAAAAATGAAAGACAGAATCCCTTCGCCATCGTCCTCAGATGAGGAATTAGTCTCTATTTCAAATATCAATGAAAAACGTAGGAGGTACAAATCAAAACGATCGGTCAAATAAGCCTGAGAAAACAAAAATCTGAGCGAATTTTCTGATGGGATAAAACGATCGATGACTGAAAGTTATTATGAGGGGCGAATGAGATCAAAGCTGTCAACCTCCAACAGCTGTCAAACGTTTTAATTTTTTATCGTTTACACGAAGACAACTATGACCTATTAATACAAACAGAATAGGACTCAGGAGCTCAACAGAGAATGAAAAAGACGTTGCATGAAATAGGAAGGTTTGATCTCGCTGCGTATTTATCAAAAAAACATGACACTGATCGTTGACGGTGATATACTATTTAATGTCGTGAATATATATTGCGGGTTTTCATAATAATTATTACAATAAATGGCGTATCAATTGCTTGAACATCCGCATCCCGATTGCGTTTGAGGATATCTATTTTTCTTGCTGCAAGGAAGGATGCCTTCGGTATTGTCTGTATATCGACAGGCATGTTGGACACTTCGTTTGTCAGCTAAAGTTCTGGAAGTTGGAACGTTGGAAATGAATAATATTTTTGTACGAAATGCCTAAAATAAAATTCGAAAATAATGCTCACATGTATTGCGAAGGTTTTCGAAATTTTTTAAACAAGTAATGTACGCAGAGTAGGACAGCTGCGGTTGCGCTGACCGCGAGGGCGATGTAAATCCAAATCATAGCGTCCAAAGTCGGATCAATCGATGTTTCGTGATCAGGGAGAGCTCTACTGGCGTAGATCGGACTGAATAATCAGTAAATTGTGAAAATATGACGATAATCGATCGATCGCTCTCTGAATTTTTGAAACTAAGCAAGTGTAGATATTTTACTTACATCACCTGCATTTGTGCAGTCATTGAGGACGCGTCGTTTGTTCCATTGTAATCACCGTCTCTGGTAGAGCACGATGGTTTTCTACCACATAACCACCTTGCCAAGTCTTGTCTTTTTACTTGACGAAGAGTCCTTGATACGCGGGAAAAGTCTCTGTGATTACTGGTGCTAGGATCTCGCCAATAATTTAATAACATCGTTTCGCAGGGAGTTATTTGCGCGGATCTTGGTCTAATTTTCGTCATCTTTAGAAAAAACGAGCATAACTTATAAATCCGTAGATTAGTGTCACCATAAGTTGATTACGTTGGTTTCAGGATTCCTTCTTCGTCTTCTTTTGTAACCGTGATGCAACAGGTACAATAAACTGAGACATTCTCTCGGTTGCAACGTGCTCGCGATGTAGGATATTTCGTCCTCAGTCACGGCTCTTCCTTTGAAAATTACGTCGCAAGTCGAACGACTTGATTATAAACTTTATATACCTATGATGCAAATATAATTATCAGCTTACTTTGCACATTCTTAAAGCCCCCCCTGGGTCTGTTTCTAGTTCCAGTTTTCCCATCCGATAGCCAAGTGTGAGCATCAGATCCCCAAGGAATATTCGACACGATTATCAGAATTAGGATTTTAGATGCTGCCCAAATTCGCATGGCGGACGGAATCCGGACAAAATAATTCAGTCGATATATTTGAACGATATAAAGGCATTATCAAAATAACATTGCAGCTGTATATTTATTCCCCATTTATCGGGAAACTGAAGGTTGACACTTGAAAGTTTATAAATTGCAGTTCTGTGTGAACGGAGGTGATTCATTTTTAGTGCAACATACGACTTGAAGTTGAGATCGATCGATTTGTGATTAATAAATTGGTGATAATCATCAGTAGTTGATCGCTGAACTGAATTTTTTCGAGGTTTAGGCGATGTCGCTTATAGTTCGCTGTATAATAGCAACTGTTTTTATATTTTACATAATTTTTGCGTTGATGTATTTTATCCTAATTTACGTTTCGACGGAAACTGCAGTTTATTATTAAGGAAATTAAAATGGGCTCGAAGTGAAGATGCGCTGGGTTAGAAAATCACGTTCCTGCTATCTCGTCATCCTCGCATGGCTGCTGCAGGTGAAAATCGATAGATGCAACCTCTCTCTGAAATGCAACTAATCTGATTTTTAAAAATTCATAAAAAAAAATAAGGCTGGGCACGCACTGCACCAAATCCAATTACCAAAGTTGAACTTCATCTCAAACAATCTCGGACCTGATGAATGCCTGCATCTCTACAAATCGCTTCGACGCCAAGCGTCAGAGGTGTGCTAGAAATCAGTATCATCATAGATATATTGATCGTTTTTCCCGGGAGGAAAAATTTGAAAAAGGACATTTTTTCCACAGCCACTGAATCAAGAGGCTTATAGATTTAGAGGAACGCCTGACTGCAAGAAACTGCTGACTTTCTGGCTCACAAATCCAAAAGATGCGCCGATTGAAAAAGCCTATGATCACGTGCGGTTAACACTTAGGCAAATCGGAAGACCTGATCTAGCTCACTGGCTCGGACACAACGTAATACGCCAGAGGCAGTTAGCTGATGGGAAAAAGGGGCTTCTGTTACCAAATATGAAGGGAAACACGCCGTACGTTCATGCAATTGGTAAATTCAGTATGTAGTGGAATTATTCGTCTGATAAATTATGACATGATTTTTATATGAATCAGAATACGCTTGAAGGGAAACGATCACATCGATAGTGGTGCGCCTGTGAAAATAAATTCAGGCGAAGAAGAAATCCCAAAAAACAGTTCAACGGAAACTGTGCTGCGAAAAGTGATGATCACGCTGGCTGTGATATTGTCCATGACGACGCTTTGCTTATTCTGTTACAAATTCTTTTACACTAGAATGAGCGGCGGACATTTTAAAAATCTTAGGTACAGGTTTCTGGCAATTTAATAAACTTTTCGAGCCACCCCTTAATTCAGAACCCGTTTAGGAAGGAGTGTGATGAAGAATCCTGGCTCCAACACGACCGACAACGGGGAGGAGGGGCGAAATCTGCAGGTTCCGCGAATTTAATTGAGACTGAACCGAGCCTGTGGAATTCCGTAGATGATTTTAAGTGTAAATCTGTCTCGGCAATCGAATATTTGAAAAAAAGATTCAAGGTACATAAAGACGATTCCAGGGAAAAGCGATCTCAACAATTACGATTATTAATAGCACGATTAAAGGTAATTTCATACGGTTCAATTTTGAAGGAATAAATTAGTACCTGGAATCTTCTTCTATGCGTATTTGCAGAAGACATGTCCTACTCAGAGGAAGGTAATTAATCTAAGCAAAAAGGAACAGCATCTTTTAAAGTCTGTGACTGAGACGGAGAAGCGTCAACTTCCGGCTACCGATTCAGATATCAAATTTTTAGTGGCTTCTGATCGTGAAAAACGAAGACTTCTAGCGCGCGAAGGACGACGTGAGTTTCTGATTGGACTTAGAAAAAGGCTCGAGAGAATGGGACCCGATGAAAAAAGGAACATAACGTTGAATGAGACGGAAAGAAATTTTATAAAAAAATTATCCTCGTCCGAGAGAGTGCTTTTGCCGATTATGGACAAAGATTTAGAACTGCTGGTCAGTAGTCCCTTGGAAAAACGGCAGATTATGCTTAAACAGATGAGCAATAAGTTCCTGGGAATTTCTCCCGAGGACAGGAAGTTTCTAGAGCTTGATAACGTGGAGAAAAAATTTCTGAAGGAAATCGATGATGTGGAGAAAACTAAATTAGGGATCACTGATTCCGAATTACGGTTTCTCGTCGCTTCAAAATCCCAAAGAAATGTTATGCAGCAGAGATTAGAACCGTGTGAAAGAGATAAACGTGTCGAAGAAATACGGAAAAAATTGGCTGAGGTGAATTACGACGTTTCACGTCTTGAATTGTCAAAAAGCGAACACAGTTCCTTTCTCAGTTTGAGTTCCTACGAACTCGCCAAACTCGGTCTTACGCAAGAACATCTAAAATACTACGCAGCCTCAGATTCGGAGAGAAAAGTCATATGGCCCTCACCCTCGCAGCATAGAAATCTGAGGTTGAACACTTTGCAGAATAAACTTTCGAAGTTACCTTGGAGGGACTGTAGCACGAGATTAACTTCCTCAGAGCATACACTTCTAGCGAGTTTGTCACCACGCGAGCAGGATAAGCTGCACATATCGGACTCTGAAAAGAATTTCATGCTCTCGACAGATTCCGAGAAGGAACTGATCCAGAGACAGCGAAAAATAGAGTTGCTGGAGGCAAAGATCAGAGATTTTAATACCGTGACTATGACGGAGAGTGAGAGGGGTTTGATACTTTCGTTATCCCCGTCAGAACTGCAGATGCTAAATATAGACTCGACAGACAAATCATCCCTACTAGAGAATAAATCTAAAAAGTCTTACTGTGATAGCATCAACCGAGAAATGACAATGAAGTCATTGGAAGAAAAGATCGATCGAAATGGAAAAGTGAATTTAAATGAAGATGAACGCATTCTCCTCAGCACTTTGACACCCTTAGAAATGTCAGCAATGCATTTATCAGCATCTCAAGTAGATTTTCTGCTATCAGGAGGTTCCAGGGACTTTGACCAACAAAGAAGAATGATGAAAATTGATATGATCAAAGATAGAATACACTGTGAAGGCATCTGCGAAGTACAACTGACTGGATCTGAAAGGGATTTGATAGAATCTATGACTAATTGCGAGATCAATTCATCTCATTTAACTACTTCTCAATTATCATTTCTACTCAAAAAGAAATCTGAAAGAAAAATGACCTATGAAGAGGAAAACCATGATCACCACTGCCACCAGCAGGCTTCTAGTGCCCAAAATTGTCACAGTCATTCTCATTCTTGCAGTACTTACTTAGGACATGAAAATCAAATAAACTGTGGACAGAACCAGGCAGATTGTCGAAACAAAGTTCAGTTTAAGGAACCCGATATTCCCTGCTGTAAGCAAGCTTCAGCTAAAGATTCAACTGACGATTCAGAGCTGAGTGAAAGCTATGACGAGTTGGGGATGCTGTTTTCACAACAGATGAAGCAGCAAGCACGACCATGTCAGCGGAGATATTGTCTTTTGGGAAGACATTTGAAAAAGGGAAGTCAACACGATGAAAGACAGTGTCAAGTAAGGCACCATTGCTGCAGAGGGTATCCCAGCGATCAACGACCATCTTGCAGCAGTGGTAATGTGTGTAAAGATACCTACAATGAATTTCTTTTGATGCATGCAGCCCCACATGAGAAAAAAAAATTGACTTCTAGGATTTATGAAAGCAGGAAACAGTTCTTGGATCAACCTTGTCAAAGATGTCCAGGTGCTTCTGTGAACCGAATGGTGGCTCAATGAAACAATACGGACCTAAACTAGGACCAATATTATGTGGTAAACTGTCGCAGATCAAATAAAATGATTAAATTTGTGTAACTTTGGGGATTGCGACGGTCAAGAAGCAGCATTAATGCGAGGAAGAAGATTTTAATAACCGTGGAAACAAACTGATTGAGTTTTATACAGAATTTTTTATTTCACGTGACAAGTACATTGCATGTTACTTCACTTCTTTGACCTGAAGACCTGTAAAATAAAAAGAAAATCGTTAGTGGATGATTTGGTCAATCTATTTAAGAATCAAAACGATCAGTCATATCATTTGACACGGCCTCTCACCTGGTGGTAACGATTGCTTAAGTTTCTCTGCCTTTTCTTTATCCGTGATAACAAGAGTATAGAGAAATCGAGAGCAACGTACTTTGAACTTCACATTCTCGGCATTCTTCTTTATTTTAACAGCTGCAAAAAATGAACTCAGAATTATTTCAGCACCTAGGATTAGCTTAAATATAAGTTAACACCGAATCACTATGAAAACAAACCAAAAATTATTATTCAACGTGAAATATTCGTTCGATTTAAAACAATCATTGAAGAAGTAAATGTGCCAATTGATTATCACTGCAAAACTATTGATTTACACTGACACCACAGTTTCCACTAACAAATTCCACGACACATCAGAATGTAAACAGATCGCGAATCTCGTAGAATTGACCGTTTAAAAATTTGATAAATTTCGACTCACACTTGGCATCCTTTCTTCTGGCTTTTAGAAGAAAGTCTTTGATTTCCTTGATTTCACGTGGCTGTAGAAATAGAGAAAAACCCGAACAGATTAGTTGAGTGCAATTTTGAGGTTATGCAAGTAATAAAAGTCCAACTATTGTTATACTGTAGGAATTGATATTATCACATGACTATCATCTGATAAAATTTTTGTAAAACTCGAATCAAGTTTTAGTTCAGTAGATAATTGTCAAATCTCTCAAATAACTAATGCTACACATTTAACTTACCATTTTGTTTGGTTATGTGGGGCACGATCTGAGTCTCTGAAACAAATGTAAAAATTGGATGAGTAAAACACACGGAACCTAAGAGTTATTACCACAAATCATGAATGAATTCTTCAAGGATATTTTTCCACAATTATAAATCTCCATATGTAAGGGGTTTGAGTGATGGAACTGGATTGAAAATTGTGGAATACCGAGAGCGACTTACCGCGACAGACAGATGCCGGAAGAAAGAAGTGAAGTGCTGCGCGTGAAGGTGAAGTATGAAATTTTTCAAACATTTCAAAATCTGAAAACAAATTTTTGATTCATATAAATAAAAAATAAGAGCCATTAATGTCTGAATTGTTTTTGGCTTCATCCCAAATTTGAGCTCTGCATTTATAGCTTTGATAAATTCATGTGATACAATTATACTAACTCTTCACTTGGTTAACGTAGTTACGCTATAGGAGACGATTTTCACATATACTCTAAGGATAACTCAAATAACATTATACCGACCAAGCAATTCAGCCACGCTACGTTATCACGACTGAATTACCAATGTTGAATATCACAACCTGCATGAAACGGAAAAATTCATACCTAATTCTGATTTGAGATTAAACGTTACCGTACCCGTACCCAAAACCAAAAATTGGATCATGACTCGATAGTTACAACAAGTGAATCAATTGTAATAATTTATGAACCTATCCAGCTACATTAATTTTTTCGCTCCAAACAGCATTAACTGGGCGGTAACTCGATCAATTCGATAGATAAAACAATTTAGTTTCAAAATACGAATGCCTGAGCTTGAAATATGTCAAAATAATAATCATAAAGAGATTACAAGTTTTTACCCCAAATCGAAAAAAATTAAAGGCTTTAGATTTGGGCGATTTTTGGGCCGAAAATTAAGTATTTTTAAAATCGCTTGCAGGACACTTTTTTGATGTATTTTGACCTCAGGAACACGAATTCATTTAGTAAATTAAGCTGGGAGTAATATTTTCCGAAATAACTCAAATTTTCCGCAGCTGCAATTTACGTTTATCATGTATACTCACCTATGTTCCATTTGTTTTTTCTCAGGAGACAAACAAGTAGCCTACGAAACAGTTTGGACCCTCAACGGGAATACAAGACTATCCTTGAAGCATCTACAAAACCAATCATCACATATTCTGAACAGATAATTTGCATAAATAAGTTGTGCATACATACGATCGTTCAATATACATTTTGTTTTTTGTTAAGAACTATCAAATTAATAATATAATGTTAATCGAAATAGAAGTATTGTCCACACAATTGTAACTCGTTATAATCATATAAGATCATATGTAAAAATGAATCCATAATAAGCATTACGATGTCCTAACATGTATTTTGGACCGTTAATTTATCAATAAACATTAACTGCTATCAATACACGATTATTGAACTATTATTGATCACACCCTTGCATGCCTCATTCACTAATATTCGTTGTTGGAAAAATACATACATCATATCGTACATGAAATCATACATCATCACATGCATGCTTGTCATCATGCTCTGTCGCGGAATGGCTCCTTGCCTGTCCTGTTCTCCTGATACCAAAGTCGATTTTTGGGCAAATTTGCCAAACCGGAAGTGATAAGGTAGATCCCTGCAATACCGGCCCTGAAAATGCAAGGAACATTTTGGCCAAAAATTTATTTTGGTATCAGGAGAACAGGACAAGCGAGGAGCCAGTCCGAAACAGCAAGCCATCATGTGCATGCATGTGCATGCATGTGTATCGTATCTCACTCGTGTGCTGAATGGTTGATAGATCATATGCGAAAGAGTACAGGCCTCATCATGTGCATGCATGTGTATCTTATCATGCTCCATCACAACCGGAAGTGATAAGGTAGAGCGCTACAATACCGTCCCTAAAGCAAATTTTGCCCAAAAATTCATTTTGGTATCAGGAGAACAGGACAGGCGAGGAGCCAGTCCGAAACATCAAGCCATCATGTGCATGCATGTGTATCGCATCATACTCGTGTGCCGAATGATTGATCATATGCAGGCCTCATCATGTGCATGCGTGTGTATATCTTATCATGCCTCATTACAACTGGAAGTGATAATGTAGAGCCCTTAAAAATGCAATGCAGATTTTGGTCAAAAATCTCTATCACAGGTGAGGAGGTGTTTGATGTCATGATGTGTTGCTGATAAAGGATGACAGTAGGAAATGCGTGTACAGGTTCAATTAATATTAAATGAAAAATTAATGTAGGGGTGGTGTATGTTTATTCACAAATCAGCAATGTAAAATACATGTTACCATACATACATACTAAAAATATTCAAAGTTTTATTTATCTTATATAATAAATGCATTACAATCATTGACAAGTTGTCTAATTAAATCAATTCCAAACTTCTATTTTAATTAATATTATAGTTAATTAACATGAGTATATGATGCCTCATTCATATTATATCGGTTTTTTGACACATGTAATAATTGATTCCCAAATCAATCATCATTAACTGCAGAAAAGGCTCGTATTGCAGCTCGATTGCTCGGTATGGTGTGATCCATCGTGCTGATCCCCATGCACCGTCGGGGTAATGTCCATCGATGTTCAGTGACCTTATTTTTACGAATTATCTGTAAGCATTCGAATAAATTTCAGAAGTGCTTTGGAAACGATGTGCGGATGATGACTTCAAATACCAAGAATGTGCATATCGATTGAAAATGTGTGAACATGAATCTAATTCGAAAAATGAATTGAGTTATCGCTTCTTTTCAGATCTTGGATCATTTTGATGATGGACGAAAAGACTTAGGATGGGATTCAAATAACGTGAACAACTTCTCAATAAACTTTTTGCAACTAGTATCACTATCAGTTTTTATTAGAAATAGTTGCTATGTCGATAGCTCTTGTATAATATGGCAGGATATGGTTACATGTACGTCTATAGTTACATATTATTTTTTACAATGCTCTTTTTCACACTATAGAGGAATACACCTTGGATATGTTTACAAGATTGATAATATACGCGTGCGATGTGGGTTCCAGATACTCATTCAATAAATAACTAGATTTTTGTGGTCACGCTTGCAAAACGTTTTAATATTATACATAAATTTGTTTTTATTTACAGAATCTTATTTATATTTTCACTTCACAAATTTCAAGGTTCCATGGTGTAATGGTTAGCACTCTGGACTCTGAATCCAGCGATCCGAGTTCAAATCTCGGTGGGACCTGAATTTTTTTTTGTTTGATTGTTTTCCAAATATGCAACGTTACATAAAATAATAATCTTATTTCTATTCAATATCGTTAAGGATTTATTTTAATACGCATAATCACTCGAACATTTGTTACCTAATTTTACACATCATATACTACTGGGTTTACAAAATTATTAGTTCGATGATGGCGATCGTATACCCACATAAAATATCTCATAAGTATTTTCGGAAATTCTGTATAATTTATTCACCGCTTCGGGGTCTGAAGAAGTTTGTTTTCCATTGATCTGAGTTTCATACATTTTATGAATAACGCAACAATCGTAAATACGGCTCCAAGAAACGAGATTACTCCGAGGACGACGAGGACTATGAACCAACTTTTGAAGGTTCCAATTCTTGTGGAAAAATCGCAGTTGCAATTATCGTACTCGGTAAGATTAAGAGCTGAAAAATTAACGGGCTTTAAAGAGATCGTTTTAGTCTCGTTATAACCGACCGTCTTTCTCTTGGTATTTGTGCTCTGAGATTTTTTAATAAACTTATAGGATATGGCGTATGTAAATTCGTGACCATTCAAAGATCCCTTAGAACTGTAATATTGAACCAACAAAATATTACCCGTTGAGGTAACTGGCACTTGAATATTATTTATATCTGAATGTAAAATATCGCAGTAAGACCAAGCTAAAGAATCGTTACTGAACGCACCGTTGTAAACGGCTATTTCATTTCCAGGGCAGTAATTCATGCTCAAATTTCGTCGCATGTAAGAACCAGGATCTGGTTCAAATTCATTTCTGATTATTTTTAACTGGACATAAACTTTTTCAGTCAATTTACCGATGAATTTATAGCTGCAAAGTGTACTAGGAGGATACCAGTGCTGAAATGATTTTATATTTTCCTTTGTTCCTCGGTCAGAACTTTTGTAAACGAATTCGCAGTTTCTAGGATGTTTTATAAAATCGGATTCAGTTTCTTGAAGGGTAAGTTGAAACCCATCATGCATTATTGTACCGTCCCTTTTACTCAAAAATTCTACTATAACATTTCTACCACGTGATATAATTTGCGGTACGTGTCCTTCGCCGCAAAATTTTGAAATCTCAACTATTTTACCGTTCAAATTTTCGTATATTGCCAAATAATCACTCACGCAATTAATGTTCTCCACTAGATTATCGCGAGAATGCTTGTGCTTTCTATGGAATCTGTGTTCGAATATAGAATTTGTTTTTCTCGGAGTTTCGCTCACTTGCACAGCTGATGTACTTTCATCGAACATCCCAAGGCTTTTTTCTCCAACGTTATCATCAAGGCTTTTCAGATTTCTTTCAAACTGGAAGTCCGGCTTTTTCTTCCTACCCTTTCTGTCCCGCTGAAAATCACCCTCTTCCGTTTTTCTGTCCAAAGACTTTCTCCTTGATACATTGGCCATCGGTACTTTGCGGTGAGCTTTGTGCTTTGATTTTCTCTTTCTCGCTATCGTCCTCGCAGGTGGAGGGCTTTCATCGTCATCAACTCCCTCGTTACTTTCGCTAATTTTTTTTCCGCCTCCTTTGACTCTCCTCTGTTTAACGTCGCTCCCAATAATAATCTCATCGTCCTCATCGAACCGGTAATCAAAGCTTTTCAAATTTCTCCCTTTTCTCGATAATTTTTCTCGAACAACATCTTCATCGTCGTCATCATCATCGTCATCATCATCGTCATCTTCGTCAACAAAACTACGGACTCTAGAATTTATATCTTCCTCAACGTGAAGATCCTCGCAATTCTCTGTCCTACATCCGTCCTGAATCGTGTAATTCATCAGGTTAAAAATATCCTCGGAAACTCCGCCAATTTTAAATCGTCCCGCTGTCGATTCCAACGAAATTCTGCACCTCATACCTCTAGGATAAACTCCTGGATATCCTGGAGACGTTATTCTACATTGACGTTGATAATTATGATTCGAACACTCCAACGAGCATTCCGCAGCCGATGGCAACGATCCTCCGTGTCTTTCCATAGCCAAACGTGCAGGAAGAACGGAAAATTGTGCAGAAAATATGACAGGATTTTCCGCCGCGAATTTCGTATCAGAATCCATCACTATGCTCAGTTCCGGACCTTTTCTCAGGAATAGTCTGCAATATATAAGGAGGGAAGTGATGGTAATATTCTTAGAAGAATCAATGTCGTAATCGTTTCCGAAGGAATTAGTGATTTAATTTTTCTGTTTCATTATCTTGTTTTTATCGAATCAATACCTCGTCGCGTTTCCTGTCACGTGTCCGCAATACCTTCCAACGTCATCTTCGAGGTCTTCGATTCCGTCTGAAAATTGTACATAAGCTCCTTCGCAAGTTGAATCTCTGAGAGTGCCAACTTGTAGCCTTCGAATCCTCAGTTCTACGACCTGCGAATAAATGTTCAATTGAAAAAAAATTATTGAATAAAGAAAATTTCGAAGGATCTTAAATGAATTCTTCGATTCAATATTCACCTGAGGGTCTCTCAAAGGCGCTCTAATCCTGACAACGCATCTGCCCATTCTTCCTGTCCACCGAATCCAGCCCACCGAAGTTCTCACGGTTCGATTGCACGCTGAAAAAATAAAAGAACCAAATCAAATGAAATTTCATCATTGGCTTTTACGTGAAAATTGTCTTCCCCATTTCCTTTTTAATTGCCTACGGGGAAATAGAGCGAAGTGTAACTTGCGCGGGTGACATTCGTATGTAAGTTTGATGACTGCATAGCAGTTGAAATAACGTATGCACCTCGTATATTCGGTCCGCATATAGTACGGTACAAGTATATAAGGGAGTGAACGTTTGAAGCACGCGTGGCTCACAACAATCCGATGTCTTTGGGGCGCAATATGGCGTCTGCCTCGCTCTTACACCCTCGAGTACCTCTTTCGCGCGAGGACTATAGTTATAATAACAGCTGTCTACGTACGACATTCCCTTACCCCAACGCACCCCAACGATCATATAACGAGAACGTACGTGCTCTGCATTTTCAAAAGAACTTATTATTCTTGTGTTAACATTCCCGAGAAAACGAATATCGTAATAGGTGCACGAAAAATATTCGTAGACAAATCTTTGGGACTCACGCCATCACTTTAATTAACTCCATAGAGTGCATAGCCAGGCTGCTAACGGTGTGCTGCACAAATTACCGAATTCGGATTCTTGGGGTTTGCGGTTTGCTCCCAATATACTTCGAACTCTGAGCTAACTAGTTCCGGAGCAACTTTGTTAGAATTCGATGCCAGGCTATCGCGGAGTGTCGAGTAGCTATGTAACATACGTATACATACATTTATATATATACATATATATATGTATAGGTACGTGAATGTCCTGAACCTCCTCAACGTATTCGGACCGGGCTTATACCAGATCTGGCTACAAAATCCAGGGGCAAATTCGTTCCCGCCCTGGTAAAGTCCGATGAAAAGGACGCCTCATGTATGTGTTGCTTTTGCAGGATGAGACGACGTCGCGGGACAGTTTTGCTACCACGTCACAAACTTTCATGTTTGTGTTTGACCGGCGGTGTATAATAGTTACGTGGTTATGTATGCGTGTGTATACGTATACTAGATGCATAAATAGATAGATTATACGATATAGCAGGACCATCTATTTATTTAGCGCAACTTTGTCCGATCAATTAATTAAATTAAAGCAGCTCTGCTGCACTCACGAACAGACGACGGTACGCTCTATATACTATACAGCTATGTAGAACCGTCAGCCTACCTCTATATACCATATATGGTTTACCGACTAATTAATTGGCATTGATGCAGTCAATTCGATTGGAGTGGTCCACGTATACTGAAGTCAAACTATAGCAAACACATATCCCTTCACATAAAGGTACAGATTATATTCAAAAACACTTCTCGCGAATTGTGTCCCGCAGACCAACTGACAGCAAATACTCTTCAGAAATTGAAAGAAGTAAATGATACTTTATGGATAGAAAAGTTATCTATAAAGTTAAATAATTACGTCACAAGTTAAAAGCTCGATTCTGTTGGGGAATTAAAAAGCGATTTTTCAATTATTTTAATAGCGCTATATTTTTTCCAACATCATTAAGATACTTTAAAAATAACTGCTTAACTTGAAGAATCGGACGTCGAAAAATTTTACCCCCCGTTCGTACGCTCCGGAAAAAAAGAAAAAAAAAAAGATTACGTGTTATGACGTCTCTAGAGAAGACAGAAAACTGGAGTTTTTTTGTCCGGCTCGAGCAGCTGCGGCTATCGGCGTGTCAAAGAAAATTTTTAAAACTTGAAAACGCGACTGTCGGTTTTTCGCACGATCCATTATACATATGTTCCAGTAGCCTACAATTGAGACGTCTTAGATTTCGGTCGTGTTCAATACTGTAGCACGTGTTTCCAGGGCTGTGATTCTCGTATACTTTAATACACGCCCCCTTCATTTCATTATCATCATCGCGTTATCCCGATAAGTTTCAACGCTCATTCAATACTCGCACAATCAGCTGTTACAGTAATTATCGCCTTCATTTAAAATTTTCCAACACGAAAGAGCTGTCATAGATGTTTGTAACGAGTAACAATTTAAGTAACATACTGCTCATCCTATACAAATACTATTCTCGTTCTTCAAAAAGTTTCAGGGGTCACGTGAGTCAAGAGATTCTAAAGCTAAGCCTGCAGACTGTGGAGTGAAGTATGAAGAGAAGGTGTTATATGGGATAAATCATGGGCGTGTAATTAATAAAATGATCCCATCGGTTCGTATCTCTTCGTGGGTCGCATGTAGACGTGAGAAAAGGAATAACGAATAATAGTTCATCGAGAAAAGTATATAATAAAATGGGACGCGGATCGTAAATATAGACAAAAGATAATTATCTCGAAAGATCATCGTTGCGGCCATGTGCCGCGGAGCAGATAATAATTATATTATCCTCTTAACGTAGGTAAAATTAACCCGAAGCTTGTTAAAAGCTCGTGACTAAAAATTAGTATACGAATTATTTTTTTTTCTTCTTATTGATATTATTATTATTATCTTTTGCTTCTCTCTTCGGCTGTCAAAGTTCCTCTGCGACTCTTGTAAGGATTTTTACTTTTTTTTATTAAATTATAGATAAAAATTTTCTTTATTGACAAATGAGGATTAGGGTACGACAGGTTATATTGATATTATATAACATAGAAAATGAATAATTCATTTTAACGAGCGCGACAACGAACTGCGGCTTTTGTAATCGTGTGAGTTGAGTTATAATTAATTAATCGAAATTTATATCGTTGAGTTATCATAATATTATGGTCATAGTATGAATAGCTGCAGTCGACGCTCTTTCGAGAAGATATATAATACGAGTGTGTATGGTGGAAGTGTTAAGTGCGGCTATAGATAGTGGCTTCAGAGACGAAAAAAAATGAAGAGGAAAAAAAATGAATAAAATAGAAAAGAAAACGATGAGATAGTGAGCAATTAATGCGATAGAAAGTTTGCTTGTTAAACTCCGTGATTTAAAATCACAAACGAATATACGGCGATAGCCACCCAACTGGAGGAAAATTTAATGATAATAGTTATTTTCACAAAAAGGAATCTTATGCGTTTTCTATGTAATATGTATAATAGTAATTTTCAACTCGACACAAGCAGTTGTAACTTTGAACTTTTTCTCAAAATTAGATGCGGTGTACTATAATAGATTCGTAAAAGATGTTGAAAAAAATCAAAAGAGCGAAACACGTACAGTCGGGCTTGTACCATTTCAGTTGACAGTTCACGCAAAACGTTGAATAAATATTTATTCTAGAAATCCGTGAGTATAATATTTACGACAAACGTGACTGTGTATATATACGTGTGCAACAACTTTAAAAGACAGCAGAAAGAAGGTTAAAAAAAAACAGAAAGAATAGAAAAAACGGGCAACTTCTATGAGGGTCTGAATTAATAAAATCAACTTTTATCGGGTTAATTGCATTCCATTGAAATTTAATTTAATTGTTTTCCCTTTCTGCTACACTTTCGCGTAGTGACGTACAGTATTAAAAGTTTTCGAATAAACAAATAGGGGAGGAGAAGAAGAAAGAGGTCGTGAAGGTGAAGAAGACGGGGCGACCAGTGAAAAAGAAGAGAAAACAAAAAAAAGGATGAAGATGCAGGGAGATACGGTCGTCTAGCTTTTGAAGCGAGACTGATTTTATGACAATTTTTATTGTTTCTTTGGGCGTTTTAGATACCCGGGGGTAGCGACAGAGGAGTGTATTGAAGACTCAAGGGGAGAAAAGGGTCTGAAGGGTCGACTGAAAAAGTTTTTCCAGTAGAAACGAGAAGTCCATTAGCTTTGTAGCCATGCTCTCTTCGTCACCGCGGCGTATTCTGTACACGATATAAAGACACGCCGCGGAGGAAACCCTAGAAAACTGGCTGCGAACTTGGTCGGAGTCGGTATTTTTTTCTCCCTTTTTTTTTTATTGGATGTTTCTGTCCTCTTTTCAAAAGATCATTGTAAGCAAACAGAAAAATAAGAAACCTCTTTCTGAGCCATTAAATAATCGATAAAATTTTGAGTTTAATTTCGAGCTTAAATTTTGATCGACAACTGACAGGAATAAAAAAAAATCGTCACAAACGATGCGGTTTTTGGGAAATTCAAAAAAAAAAAACTTGAGAGGTGTCAAGGGACACCCGGATGGAACGAAGTTCGTTACGTTTACGGTTACGTTTAACCTGTATACACTCAACAAAAATAATCGTCGCGACACCACACTGTTCAATGCGAAATAGTAAGACGAAACGAAAATAACTGGCTTGCTTTCTATAAGAGAAAGAGAGAGACAGACAGAGAAACACGCGCACGCCGCACGGCTTACAACTATAGCAAAAAGTGTCGTTACAACTTTTGGTCTTAATTTTTTCTGTCTAGCCCCCTTTCGCAACGCGCGATAAGGAACTTCGTTCCAATAAAAAAAATTTAGATCTAGCAGAGCGTGGTTTCGATCCACGGACCTCTGGGTTATGGGCCCAGCACGCTTCCACTGCGCCACTCTGCTCTTGTGTTGGAAGTGTGATAAAAATCGTATTTCATCCTTTGCAAAGAATTAACAATTTACGAGGATCGTTACATCGTTATACAAACGATTTTCATCATCGCCGAGGAATTGTTTTCGGCGATGGAATAAAATTTGTCTTTTTTTAAATATCGGATATATAATTTTGTCCTAACACATTTGGCTAGTTTATGGGTTTGGATTACCGTAAATATTCATGAATCTACAGACCACAACCTCGTGTACAACCCCCGAATTTTGATGAGAAATAACCAATAGTAGAATATTGAACACATCACGTATTTGCCGTTTACAACTCTCGGAATCAAACGAAGCAATGCACATTTCTCTCTCTCTCGGTTTAATTTTCATCCCTATCTACGCACACGCAATCAATACTCACGAAATTCAAAAGCGTAATATTTCTAATTATTCGGGATAAACTATCGAGAAAATTAATAACCCGTTCGAACCGGAAGACACGCGACTCTCTAATAAATTTTTTACCCGAAAAAATACCCGTAGATTTCATCTCACCGCTATTCCAACACCCTTATGAAAATTCCAATATGCATTTTTAATCAAACATTAATGCAAATTAGCAATTATGAGATCAAAGCCGATTAATTGTCATCGCGCATACTATAGGTAGGTATAACGTGGTGCGAATATTACACGCCTCTAATATCTTCTAACTCTAATTAATATAGATTTTTGCACCAGCGCAGAAACAATTAACTATATAAGAATTTTTTCGACAAAATGTACACGTCGCGTATAAAGAAAAAGAAATACCCAAAGTCCGAGAACGACATTTTACGAGTACAACAATAATTGTAATAAGAAAAGTGATAATAACGGATAATTATAAGTACAGGCGTGAGATAATCAGGAATTAGACACCTCGGGTGAAAGACGATGTAAGAAAAGAAGCAAAAACTGTTCCACGAAAGCCCCTGCGCTTTTGTTTCGTTCTTACGTATTCTCATTCTTCTTCTTTTTCTTGTCTCGTATGATGGCTTGCTGCTTGTATATGGAAAGCAGCCATTATTTCAGCCTGACTTCTCTCTTCAGGATATATTATGCCACTTTACGTGAGTTTATAGTGACTTGCGGCGGCCCACACGTGACCCCTAGCAACCCCAAAAAACTTGGAACTCTAAGGGCGGGCAGTTCTGATTTCTGACAAAAAAGATTCCCGTCATCCCAGAACACTAGTTAACAATGCATACGCGACTTTGAATAATTAAAAATGTTTGATTTATTCTAGATAATGTAACACTTCGGAAGAATTTAGGATCTGTAATCCCCACGTAATATTCGAAAATAAAACAAAACTAACACGATTTCTTAGGAGGATAAGATGAGGATTTAATAGTTTTCGAAATTTGAGATAAACTGAACTTCCTTGGACCGACTTGCGATGAATTTTCTTAACGTTGGCGCGAGTTGTTTGAAAGTTTCATAGCCATCTATACCTGTGTTACAACTTTATATACTACGCTGTAACGTTGGGTGGGTAAACTTGAATCCCTCTGATACGGAGGTCGTCGGTTCATACAAAAGTATACCTATACAAGACAGGGGACTATTTCTTCCTTTCTTCGTCTATTTTCTTTTGTTTTTTTTTTCTCTCTCTTTTCGCAGGGCTCAAATCTCTCTTATACTTTTACGACTCTATACCTCGCTCGCACCGTGGTCCATATGGTAATAGTTCATTGTTGAAGAAATGGACTTTTGCCCGCGCGTATTATTGCGGTCTAAAGAAACGACGAAGACGATGAAATTGCTACTGGTTATTTCGAAGACGAAACAATGAAAAAAAAAAAAAAATTCCTCAAATAAAAAAAAAAACAAACAAACTAGTTATAAAAATCAAAAGAAGAAAACGTGCGTAGTACATGTCGAAGATGGATTCCTCTTTACAAGACGATGCCGTGTCTGTACGTGCGCTCGCGTCTGCAGATGGTAAAAGTCGTAATTTGACGACTGAATTTCCCCTGCAACCCTCGAATATTATATGAATATTCATACGATCGTCACCCTCGCGATTCTGGCCTTGCGCTTTGCACAAGGTGCCGTGAAGTCCGGTGGATGTTGGAAACTGGAAACCGGGTATGGTTAACATAGCTGTATGTATATCGTATAGTTGGAGTGACTAGCGGAGTAATGAATGAGCTTCCTCGTATGCGAAGTCATGCGCTACACTTTTCGCTATACATACCATAGCGCTCCCCGTATACAGAGATATGGGAAGATCCCCCAGAATGCTGTTACAGGACTGATTGTGAGTTATTTCTTTGTATACGCGACGCTGCCGCTGCAGCTCCGTTTGAAACCGAAGTAAAAAAAAAGAAAAAAGAAAAAAAAAGAAAAAGAAAACAAACGAGTTAAAATGAAAACGTTATAAACGCGTAACCACGTCGTCAACGTTGCTGCTCCATGATCGCATGTGTTACAGCCAGACAGACGCCACGATTCCCATTTGTAACGTGTCGCGGCTAAACGCAACCACAGATAACGATAACGTCGTAACGTGTAACGTAACGTATACGTTATTTCTACAACTTCGAAGCAAGCCGTAAGCGCGCTTAACGCGCAATCATCATTATTAAACTTGTCTCTATTAATCCGATACAAAGCATTCAGTTCTTCATAATTAATTAATCGATCAATCAATCAATCAATCAATCAATCAAATACGAGTTTGGTATATATATAATATAAAGACCGATTGTTTTCTATCATACACTAGAGTGATCGTCAATTGGGTCACACGATAGAACGAACGTTTTAGACAAACAAAAATTTTTTTCCATGTATCCGAAACTTTTTCAACCGGATTCAGAATTGCTGAAAAAAATTTTTAATTCCGTGAACTTTTGACCTACGGTACGGTGAGTTTCTAACGATTTTTTAACAAAACAATTTCAATTTTTTTGACGCAGCGAAATTTTTTTTTTCAAACAATATACGCAATGGGAAAATGAGAGGAAGATCGTGAGTGTTTCTGGCTTATTTTTGTTAATTTTGTTACGAACCTTTTGCGTGAATGAGACCGAAGCAGAGATCCGTGCAGACCAGAGGTAAGAGAAAACAGAGGCAAAGTACGGTGTCGCATTTCATCTTTGGATTTAGCACCGCGTTTTTCGCGGATCTGGATGATTAACGCCTTCAAGATGCCTTCTTCTTCATTTTGATACGAACCTGCAGCCGCCCAGCAGCTCCTCCTACGATTTTCAGTATTTAGGGGAAGATAAGACCTGTGGAACAAATACAAAAGTTTATTTTTTTTTTATTTCGTTTTTTTAAATATTTTTCTTTTCATCTTATTATCCTCATTCACGAAGAGACAATAACTTATACACAACGTGATGCTGTATAATTATCATACTAATTAGTAAAATTAGCGCTCGACTAAGAAATGCAGACCTCGGTGGACTGATGAGATAAATTTCACTTCCCCCCCCAAAAAGTCAGGGTGAAAGAAACCAAAAAAAAATCCAACGTTTTTATCCTGGCTAATGACCGAAAACTTGGTAATGTTTGTTAATTAACTATTTCCAATTATTCAAATCATCGCGGCACAGACTTCAGTTTTTTTTTTTTTTTTTTTTTTTTTCTACCTCTAAAATTGTCTTCGACAGGATTTAAAATTTCAACATCCGCATCCGACGGAGACGATTTTTTTCAAATCTATTCGTCGACGAATCGGGTATATTTTCGTAAATCCAATGTTACCCTGCGCGCACACGTCATCCCCCTTAAAAATATCTTTATCAACGAGTGGAATTTTGAACGTGCTGCTGCAGGGTAAAAAGTGATAAAATATTGCTGATCCAGGACGATTCGGTATTAGGTATATATACAGATATACATATACATATACATACACAGGTGACGAGGTGATTGACGTGCAGAGCGAAGGAAATGATCCCCTGAACGACGCAGTGGTCTGACAGAATTCAAAAAACGTTATCCATGTACAGCTCTGCACAGTATTTCGATCAGGATAAAAATTTGTCAGCTCGTACGGTATGACACCGTAACACTTAGCTGGTATAAAAATACATATCCTTTTCGAGCGTGAAAAGCTTGTAAAAAAATTTCGTCGGAAAATTGGAAATTGTATTCAGCTGCGGAAAGCATCGTGTATAAATTTTCGTCCGCGGTACATAATATAGCCGTGATCTGTTCGTTCGCAACTCTATAATGCAGCATAGAACAGGCGTCGTCGGAGATAATTTTAGCCGGAATTAACGATCCAATCTAAGGTCATATGGTAAAAAACGAATGTCAAGAAATAAATTGTAAAATACGTTCAGGTGATGTGCGCTGGCCGCGAGCCCGTGTCACGACGATAGATGCGGCGCGACGTTGTTTTCTCCTTTTGTACGGGGTGAGCTGAAAAACGGACAGATTTTGAAACGTGGATAAAAGATGAAACGGTCGACGAATTCGGGAAAAAGTTATTTCACCGGGAGAGACTGGAAGAGTGCGAATAATCTCTCGCTTCAGTTTTGAAAATTCAAAAACTCTTCGTTATCGAAAAAAGAATTTCGAAAGCGCGGATATTTCAGGTTTAAGTTTTAAAACGGATCGCTTTTCCTCGAGACACCCTTTACATTTGCATCGCGGTAACAGTATTTGCAGAGTATACGGTATAGTGAAAATGGGAATGGGTGATTAACATGCCCATGCAGTAGAACGGTGTATATGGAAACGCTAAATGGGGAGGTTCGTGAAACGGAATTAGAAGCCGCAGAATGTGACGGTGAAAATGCCGATCTGTTGGTGCAGCTTCCAAAAGTAGTGGTAGCGTGTAGTAAACGAAAAACGGTGGGGCAGTACGCCGTAAGTAACATCAGTTAACTGCCGTTTCTCGGTTGAATCGCACCGCACGTATATAGCCGTGGAAAAAAATAAAAGAGTTACTGGCCAGAAAAGAGAAAGAAAGAGAAAAAAAACAAAAAAAAACAGATAGAACAAGACACGGAGGAAGACAACAGTTTCGATGACTCAAGCCTTTCGCGGTTCGCGGGTCTTTCTTTGTTCTTAATCGGTTTCCGCCCCTCATAGTCCATTTCCACCATCCGCTTTTGTATCACAGCTTTTATATATATTTTCTCTTTCGCCGGGTTTATTTATTTTGTTCGTTATTTCCTACAGTGATCGCCTTTACCGTATCCTTTTTCTCTTTTTCCTTTAGTTATATTTTTCCCACCGCAGTTACACGGAGAGGATCTACAGATCAAAGGATATCTCTGAAGAATTCTATGTAATAATGGGAGCATCGCCAGATACAATAACGCTATTAGTCTTCATTGGGTCTTCCGTTTCATTTTTTCTCGTCGAATAAGTTAACGTTATCCAGAAATCTACTTTTCAAATTAAAAGAATAAGAATCGTCGTACGAGGAGTGCTAATCGCTGTTAATTTTCCTAAACAAGGGCTAAACTCGGCGAGGTATAAGAACATTGGAATTACGTATTCCAGCTGTTAACAGGCGCGGATTATTGCGGCCTAATTTCGAATGCGTACTGGCGGTCTTACTACGACGAAGAATCCTTAAGGAGCAGTAGTGGGTAGAGGCGGGAAACAGAAACTCCCTAATTCCAGTATAGGGGTTCCTTTTTCATTCCTCCCGCCGCGCGCGTCGCGTGGCCACAGGACGACGTAGGACGTATACGGTATTCGCAGCTATACGTATCCCAGGAATAAAAAAGTAACCTTATTATCTTTTGTTTTATCTCCAAGGAATTTACCCCAAGTTGGTATATTTCTATATTCCTGCATATCGTTCGCTCTCAATACTACCGGGAATATTATCCCGGCGTACACGATGGAGCTGTGCAAAATGAGGGAAAACTTCCCTTCCTCGACTTCCCGGATAATGCAACCTTGCTTCTCTCACACCTCCGATATGATTCGTATTCGGAATCGATACCGCGACGGGCTTAAAAATTTACAATTTAAGAAACTCCGTTATCAGTGATGTAATTCTTCGATTCCATGCCATTTACCTGGACCAACAAGGACCCGGATCGCCGTGAAATGACCGCCTCGTTGATCTACCGGCACCTTAACCGATGTAGATCAATCTCTCTACCAGCATCGGCAATCTCGGCGTGCATCAAGTTGCGCCAGGAACAAGGACAAATATCGCTCGCCGACGGGGTGTTAGCTGATCTTATACGGTTGGCACAACCTGCCAACTGTCACTGACGAATAATCGTCCCTGCAGTGTCGAACTATTAATGCATGAATACCCCATACCTTACATCCTACTGCCGGAAAAGTATATCCGCATACAGCCGAATTCGTATTCCGGAAAATTCCTTTTGGAGGGTTTTCCCGATCGCGTGTTGTGTAGAACTGATCACTCTGTTCCCTGGTTCGGTTTCTTTCTTTCTTGCTTTTTTCGGCGGGCAGGTCTTCTTGCCCCACTTTACCTTCAAGTATTGTTCTGCGCTTTTTCCAGCTTTACACGCGAGATAATTTTTTGCCAATGAAAAAATCTGTATCTCCCTGAATTTAGATCCCGCGATAACTATGAGGTAATTTTATCATGGACTTTAGAAACGAAAGCTTGCAACACGAAATTTTTGCAAATCATTTCGTTGTTTTCTTATTTTATTTAATTTTTCCCGTTAATTTATGGGAAGCAATAATCGGTGACTTTTTTGTCTTCGTACAATGTGGACGCGTACAGGTGAAAAGCGTATAGGTTTTATATATCTAGTCAGTTTGTGTTCTGTCGAGCATGTTTCCAATAATTGTTTTCCCGTTTCTCAGTTCTATTATTTTTTTTGTCGTTTCTCTTGTTTTTCATTTTCATTTATTTTTCTTCGGGATGTGGTCGTATACATATATGTATATATGGAACTGTTTTTTGTTCACATTAGCGAAGATTTGTTGAGGATTTTTCTCCGCCGACTTGCCACGCTAGATGGTCGTTGCCAACTTTTCAATGTGCTTCTCGTGCACGAGAGTGCAACCCTGTACAATATATAATTGATTGTAAAAAGGCCTTCGTAAAGTTAAAAGAAAATTGCGAAAAATGCCAATACCCGAACAATTTCCTATCTCTTTCTCACGAAATCCGCATGCGCGGCATAGAGTTTTCAATTAATTTTTTTATCACCGACCACGTCCGTGTAATTTTTATCCATTACAAAAGACGTTATTTACCTCGATGTGTAATTAGAAAATTCCGCAAACGACGTGAAAAATAAAAAAAAGAAGAACAAAATTTGCACCCATTTCACGAACACTTTTCGTATACATATTGCGTGTATCGTATGCGTAGAGCGTAAACGTATCTTACGAATGTGGCAAGTGAGGCACTTAACAAATCGCTTAAAAATAACCACATCTCCAACGAAGCATCAAAAACAAAAGGTATTCCAATCGTTTTGCATTCGCGCTCTTTAACGTTGACTTACTGCAAGTTACTCGTTCTGGTTTCGGAGAAGATTAGTTACGTTCAATCTTCGGCCTCTGATCATTCGGAAAATGAAGAAGGATTTTAAAAATTGACAAATTGAAAACAAAATTACGAAGTAGGCTAAGAGAAAAATTTAAATATAGTAAAAATTGGCGTCACTAATTGATTTGAAAAAGGAAAAGAGAAAGAAAAGGAATACGCAAACACGCAATAATGAGAGGAAAGTTTGTCTTCTTTTTTTCGCCATGTATCGTTAGTCCGTCTAAAAATAAGTTAACTGATACATCTTCAATTGGAGGATGTTTCCTAATTGACTGGTAATCGATCCTGATTTATGAAGTATTTAACTCGCATGTCAGACTCTGAATTATATAGCTGGTGGTTGCGGAGTGCAGCAGAGAAGATAATAGCTGGGTTTATAAATAATTTATCAAACTATCATAGACGATCATTACATCGACTGCTTTCGTGAGCGAGCGATTCGATGACGAGATGTTGAGATCCGCTACTGCATCTCGTGTTAAAGACAGGAACAAAATCATTACGAGTAATCAGTTAAATTTCTGTATACGTATATGTATACGACGTCCGCGTGCTGCAGTGCAGAAGATAGCGAGCGGTGGTGCTCCGATAATCGTTAATTCGTTAATCTCAAACCCAGAGAGCATAATTTCCTATCTAGTATATATACCTATATAAGAGCTTTCATAGAACTGAGGAGAGGGAAGAGAGGGAGGAACTTTTGAGAGAGCTCGCTCTCCCGACTATTGGACCAATTCATTTTCCACTCGGCCAGGTCGCGTCGCTATGCAAAGCAGCCTGTTTGATGAAGATAAAACGGAAAAAAAAGGACCTTATGTTCAGACTTTTTCCACGTTTTTATCAGGGTTAGGTTATTTAATACACGTATATGTATTAAACCGGCGCAATCTACTCTCAATTCACCGCTGCGAATAATCATACATAAACGTACGTATAAAAGTCATATAAATTCGTTTTTAATTGGCTCATCAAATTTACCGATCACCGATACCGCGCATAATACGCCGTGGAGAGATATGATTTTTTTTATTACGATATAACGTGATGTATATAATTATTCGGTTCATTTCGTTATTTTATATTAAATGATGAAAAAAAAACTTTCGAATTTGGATTTTCACATTCATTCCATACAGTTTATTGAAAATCGATCGATCGTTTGCCAGTTTCATCTGTAAAGATTTATTGATATCCTCCGTCCCGTAAAAAAACTTTTTTTTTTCTAAAAATCGTTGTGAACAGTTCAGATTATTTTATCACGTCCCGGAGTAACGGCTTCGCATATGTGTGTAAACTTTCTGTCCAATATTTTGAAAACTCGCGATACACATTATACCATAAAATATTCATGGCGAATGGATACAAGTATGATATATGATAAATTTATAGTTTTACAGTCAGATTTACCGATCCGAAGCTTCCCTATACTGTATATATCCGTGCAGCCTGCAAACTGCTGTGCAAGCTATGGATATATAACTCATTACTGTTCAGTGCTGCGAAATTTGATTTTCAACGATTTATATAACATAACGAATCGAGTACGGGGAATTTCTCGGCGGAGTAATATCGAAAAATTTAACACGATTTGCGCCTAGTTTCCGCCTCTGTAGAACACATCGACGCCATGTATCTGTAAATGTGTTGGGGATGTGAAAATATAATTCACGAAGTGATTTCGAAAGAACAATATTTTACATTCGAGAACGGAGCAATGGGATATTCACGATGGTATAATTGGGGTTGAAATCCCTCCGCCATTGAAAAGCTGTCCAAGGTTGCAGGGCATCAGACGTATGAGAAGGTGTTCGTTGACGAGAGAGCATTAAGCGGGATTTGTTAATTGAATATATATATGGGCGTTATATTTGTCTAACTAGTTGCTACTGACCAATTAGCCAATTTGAGAGAAAGTTTATTAATTACGAGTCATAAGTCGCACCTGCTATACAAACTAGCGTTATACCGTCGGACTACGCATTATTCGTCGAGTCACATTTGTAAACGTCCAAATTACTAATACGTTTCGAAGCCCACAGATTTTCTCGCTCGACTCTGAGCCCTATAGTCGCGGCACGTATCACCTCGTGTGCATACGTTATATGCATTCTACGTCCATATATACCGCACTGCTCTGGTTTATCACCATGGATTTTGACAGCTCTGATGCATAGTGGCAAGTGTCACATCGCGGAGCGAAAGTACACGCGACATACGACCTACCCGCGCGTTTCAAAAAATTAATGGATATAAAAATCCAGAAGAACGAGAGAAGAAGAAACGAAATTTAAACAAATTGCTCGCTTTTTTGTCTTCTTCGTTTTTTGTATCAGTCCTTTTTTTTCTCCTATGCGTTCGTACGTACATTTCATCTACTATAGTGTGCGGCGGTCGTGTCTTCGTGGATTTAACGAGGTGAAATAAATATCAAACCTTTACCCCACTTTTAAGGTTTCGACAATTTCAACTTGACGACAGTTTCACGTATTACATATACATAGGTATACTCTTCTATTATACTATGTACTATACCCTATCTGTAAAAGTTCTCCGCTGGGAAATTTGCGAATCTACTCGTAAGTAATTGTTAAAAGTTATTCGCGCTGATCGTTTTTGTCCACTGAGAATTATTACATCTATTGTACGTATTTCATGTACAGTACACATGTGAGCCCAGATATACGAGGCACATACAGGTATACGTATGTATGCGTTCGCAGATACGTTGAATATTTGAATATTAACGGCGATATTCGATATCTCTCTGAATCAGCTGTTGTTAAATTGGGGTAAATAATTGGTAAGAGGGATCGGAGTGTATCTATACGATAATATGATATCGAATAACCATTTTCAAAATTAGAATTACGAGCGTAATTTCTCACGTTGTAATTCCAAGCTACGCTGGATGCGCTCTGTATACGTATAAGATTTACCGATAAAACTGCATCCGCCAATTCCCGCACCGCGCGCCCTGCGAAATCGTGTAATAACACACGTAGCTATATTCGGCGGTGTAATTTACAGCGATTCTTCCCTACTATTTCAGGGTACGAAATTTTTTCTCTAATAGTTTTCCGTTCAATTGTTATCGGTAAATTCATTCGTTATGTTCATCCTGCGGTACGATTACACCGTACACGTAAATTCCACGAGTTAATTGCATCGAATTTGCAGTAAACGCTCATCAAGCGAAATTCGCAACCGTTAACCAAATTGGAGTTCAATAAATTTATCGATAAAAATTACATCCACTACATTCTGATACGGAGGTGATTTTCATCCCCGGAAAACGCGCGAAATTTGATTTTATACACGTTTACGATTTGTCGGAGCGTTCGTTTTCTGTCTGTTCTTTTTTTTTTCGTTCTCAATTGATCGAAAATCAAAAAATACTTACTCGGTTTGTCGTGCCACATCACGCGGTAGTCGGTCCCAGTTTTTACATGATTCGTATTAATTATTGATTACATCGAAAAACTTAAGAAAAAAAGATAAGATAATAATTACTGATCGTAGGTTATTGACTTTAGCATAAGCAACTTGGGTGCTTGTTTTCTAAATTTTAGCTAATGGATTCTCGAAGCACACTTTGAGCTGAAACTTTATTATTTCAAACTGATTTTCTCTCCCCCCCGTCTTCAGGTTAATAGAATTTTGAGTCAAACTTAGCTAAGATTCACAAATAAATATAGATTGACATTATTTTTTTTCTTCCTGTCATCCGTGCATAAATTGATATGAATTTCATAGATATATTTTTTTTTTTTTTCAATATTTCTATCATACGAGACTTTGCCAAAAATCACATACGGTCTCCGAACGCGCGTTATGCCGTTGAATTTGATATACTATAATCCCACGTGTCCGACACAATTATTAGCCTTTGTATAGAATTTTTGATAAATGGACCACCGCATATGGCGCTTCGCGCTCAACTGCGAGGGCAGATTTTCTCCACCATCCTCAGAGTCGTATCTTCCCCCACCACATCACCCACATAGCTATTATCATGACGTCATTCATTCAACACGCAAGCTCAACGTATGCGCTTTCCGTATATAATAATAAAATACATCCAACGAATCGGAAAATTTATTCCCCGTGTCCCGTACGAATAGATGCAGCAAAAATATGCACTCTCCCCTCAATCTGTCATTATCACCGTACAATGCACGTTAATTAGAAGGACCAAAAACAAGGGGCGCTAGTTTTTTTGGTTTTTGTTTTAATTGAAAACTGGGAAAAAATTCCAATTTCATTTCGTTCTTTGATTTACGACACATACCCTGCAGCAACAAATGTTCGATAATCTTCTATGGATTTAAAATCAGCTTGTTACTCTATACCTATTGTCGGGATCGTTAGGGTGCTTTTCCTCGTGATAAATCGATGCGCCCCATCGATACAACGTACCCAGCATCACTGGAGTATTATACCTATACACCAATAAACACAAACGATTCACATCAGAAACCACAGCCAGAGGTTACATGCCTCATACCGCAGCATCTCTGCTACTACATCATGCGAGGCGTTAAATACCCTACACACAATATTCTGAACGAGAGTAGAAATTATATCCGAAAGGTCTATACCAGAACTTTTTCTCATTTCTTTTTTTCTCCTCTCTACCGAGGGTTAAAAATATAGTTTATATATATTTCAACCTATAATTTCCCAAAATTGAATAAATGCCCACATGCCTATTACAAGTATTCGTTTCACTCCCCCTCTCTCTTTTTCTCTCTCTGATTGGCCTAATAATCTCGGAGAAGTTCGATTTTCGGAGACGCATATAAATAATAATAACGAATTGGATAAAAACAAGAAAAAAGAAACTCAACCAAACTTTTTTCGCGTTGGCCGGGGAATTAGAGGGGTGTGAAAAGTTTTTCCAATTTTTTTTTTATTTTTTATTTCTTATACTACTTTTTTCTCTCTCTCATCCCGTGACAAGTTTATTTTTTTATTTTTTATATCGCAGAAAAACTGAATGCACGAGGAGATTTTTTTTTTTCATATTTTTGGATCTCGAGTCGAATTTCCGAATTCAACCGTGTAAACTGTCCAAGACACCTGTCGTCGCCGAGAAACAATATAATTCTATATAATACTGTACTGGATACTTTTTGGAATGTTTCTAAAAAATAAAATAAAACGCAAGAAAAAAAAAGAAGAAAAGTAGATGATAAAACAATACTCAACAGAGCAAGTTCTGCCATATTGTTGTACTCGTGAGCGTGTCCCGTTCCCGTTAAAATGGAACAGATTTACACCGGCACGATGGCGGGTCTTTTCGAGCTATAATAGGGCGAAATGTGGTTCATACTGGTGAGAGTTTTACGCTACATGTACGTGAAGTGTAGCAGTAATAACAGCGGCTAGTTTTGTGCAGTGTACATACCCTACTTGTGTCAAACACTTTTGACCCCGTGCAAACTATACGTATACATATGCATATAAAACCCGCGCGCGTGAGATAAAAATGAAACATCTTTCCCGCAGAAATATAATGCTGAGTTGGAAAATGTATTAACGTACGCTGTATTACGTACACCCTATTCGCGCGGGGTAAAAATATTATCAATTTTATACGATCGACGCGTGCAGCGGTTCGTATTCCGTAGCGAATTATTTTTGCGATTGTTGAATGGAATCGATCGATGAAAAAAAACATTAATAACAAAATCTGATATTTCGTGCCGATATTTCGATGGGAATTTTTCCTCGGAAAGAGAAAAACTAAAATCGAACCAAAAACTTCGTGCCGATATTTTCTTGCCCCGTTGAATGAAAAAAAATATAATGAGAAATTTTCTGATATTTTTTCATGCTTGGGTAGGATGTATTCTAAATCCCAGAACGACTTGGCATTTCTCGATCATTCGTCATCCGCCTTATACCCCCGACAGACGAAATTTGTCCAAGAGCTTAGAGAGAAGGAATTATTTTTGGTCATCAGATCCTTAAGTCTCGGTAAACAGTTATCTTATCTTTTCTTTTTTTTTTTTCTTGTCGTTTTACAACGAAGATATAATATCTGACTCGGTTTGACATCTCGTTTCGTTATTTTGACATGTTCTTCATCCTTCTGATCGGTAAAAACATTTTATTCCCCGTATAGATTAGTTATAGCCTGACTTTTTGGTGGAAGCTGACGCGACGCGGGGTTCCCGCGTGTAAAAAAATAGCCGGCGGACAAAAAGAGACGCGCGGAGAAAAGCGGCGGGTGAAAAACGAAGAAGAGGAAGAGGAAGAGAAAAAGTAAAAAGAAAACGCGCCGGTAAACTCGTTGGCAACTTGTTGGCGAGTGAAGGATAAGAAGAAATTCGAACTCCTGGGGTAAAGAGAAGCGATAAATTGTAAAAGTAAATCTGGTCGGCATAACACTCGCTGTGCAAGTGCAATGAAAGTGCCATTTGGTGCAGCACATACGAAGTTAGGGGTGTCCCTGTTGCTCTCGCTTACGGTATAGCAGCTAGCTACCAGTGTTCCGTGCCCAGAATATAATTTATCGGAGTTAGAATTTTCCGGCTGTAGGGACGCGGGAAAGAGAAGGAAGAGGGTTGAATTAGGAAGAGGGGGAACTCCGGGGTGGGGAAAAAGGGAGGAAAAGGGGTCCGAACGGAGTCTGCAGCAACAGCGGGAAGAACGCACAGAGGACAAGTCGTTCCCAACGATATACCTATATACACGTATACGTATACACATTTTGTATCCCTTCTAAATAATATCTAGTTGTTGTTTTGTTATCCTTCGACGCCCTCGAAGCCTGCAGCAGAAACTCTGCTCTCTATCTGCCCCTTTCACTACCTACCCTTAAACCGCTACCACCCTTTTAATTACCTAATGGTCGGCGGTTGCACGCCTATTGTTTACTGCCTGTCAAAAAATCTATGTGCCTATATATTTATAGAAAATATATATTATAATATTATCGGAAGGCGATTATAACGACGGTGTTTGTCGCCGAGGGCAGAAAAGGGGTTGAGATTCTACCGAGTCAATCTTACGATTGATTTGATTTTACCGAAATCATCATTTAATTAAATTACTATTATTGTTAGACACTATCGCGAACAGTAATTTTCGTGAAAGCCTTCACGTTTTCCTATAGATGTTCTTCCTTGTTTATATGAAACATCGAATGTACTTTGATTTTTATTTCATTCAACTGCGAACGTCAGAAAAATTGAATTTGAATTCAATCTGGAGATTTCGAGGCAAAATTCGATTATGAAACCAAAAAGAAAAAAAAAAAAACAGCACGGGTGCCGAATTTTTACAAATACAGTTGAGCTGCGCTCCGTAATATTATTTTGTGTCGAAATCACTGCTATATTTATATAATATGGGGTTGAAATGTTAAAGTGACAACAAAAAAGAGTGGAGAAGGAGATCCAATTTTAACCACCGTCATGTATAACATCTTCTATAGGCGACAGCTTACAAGTCATCTGTCATCGTTATCGCGCATTTTTTTATTTTTTTTATTTTATTCTTTCTTCTCTTTCCTTTCTGGTCCATCATCTTTTTTACTCGACAAGTTCTCTGTATAGATTAGTCGAAAGGACGAGATGCGGATTAACGACTGCACCATATGATCAACTAAACTCTGCAGTTACCCTTTTACGGTTCGAGAGAATCGCGACGAAGACGATCGCTGCGGTCAAGTTATAGGGGCTGCTTTCTCGCCCTCCAAAAAGTATCTATACGCCTATACAGACCTGATTACATCACTGCAGAGGAGTTCGTGTCACCGAAATTGAAGGGATTTTGTAACTCCATTAATTTCAATATAAAGATAAGGAGCCTTGGAATTATTTGCAATAATTGCTCGACACTTTCTATGTCTAGTCAATTCAAATCTCATCGAAACTTGTATGCACGTAAAATATCTTCCCGAGCAGATTTACGGAGAGTAAAGAGAAAAATTGTCCCGTTATCAAGATTCTGAGATATTTTACTTATAAAGATCGTATGTCTTAACATCAAATGACGTAATGAATTATCACCACTATTTCAAGTACACGCAGAGACCACATCCACTCGACTCTCTATTTTAC
Organism: Athalia circularis; assembly: GCA_963978495.1. Classification (NCBI taxonomy): domain Eukaryota; kingdom Metazoa; phylum Arthropoda; class Insecta; order Hymenoptera; family Athaliidae; genus Athalia; species Athalia circularis. The sequence continues at coordinate 24,646,319 of OZ021702.1, forward strand.
TCTTATAATTCTGATATACAAAGGCTAATAAATCTTAATAGAGTTTGCAAATCGTTTCGTTTTCTCTGGTGCGAGTAAAACGAATTTAAGAATTATGTTAATTTTTCCATACCTATATAGGTGCATAAAACGACTGATCGATGTTTCCTTTCATTGCCCACGTGAAACTCGTGGGCAGCATGATGTGAATGTACACATGCAAGAGCGTATATATTTATTTATCTCTTTTCTTCTGCACTTCTTCTGAAACAAAAAGTATTTCTTTTTTTGTATCCCTTTTTTTTCGTAGTTTCGGATCATCCATAGAAATAAATGCAGGGGTGAAGTATCGCAGAAATGGTTTTTAGAAAGAAAACGTATATAAAGTATAAAAAGATTCGCCCTTACCCCGTATAATTTCGGATCTCATATTTTTGGCAGATTTCCGTCTGCGTTCTGCAGTTACAACCGCATAACGTTCGTGACCAAAATACAAATGTTCTAAGAGTTTCGAAAAATAATAAAAAGCGATATCTATACTCCATACATACCCTTAAAAGCAGCAGCGCCCTCGTTCACATTGCTTCAACGCAGATGATCCCCTGTGGTGGGAATCGTTTTTCTTTTTTTTTTATCCTACTTTTTTTGCCAAAAAAACTTTCCTTCAATTCACATTCTGTATATTTCATATCATTCCGTGTTCTTCAGATTCTACTTTTCATATAGGCGCATACCGAAGGTATATAGTAAACCGCGGAAGGACGTAACCAACAAAAAAATCGAGAGAACCAAACTTTAGAAACTCGCAATTAAAAAATACAGATTACGTCTTCGGTTTAACATCCCCTCGTATATGTTTTTTGGAACAATAAAAGCATAAATCAAAAAGAAAACGGAATTCTTTATTTAGAATGCAAGTCAGATATGTGTTAGGGCAGGGGGGGGGGGCACTAAGTAGCAGGGTATAAATATAATAGTACCTGTGTTCTGGTCCCAAAAATGTCAATCTTGAAGACCCTCCGGTCCACGGGGCTTTGAGATGATCCGAAGTCCCGCAGTTTTTCCTCCTTATTCTTCCGCTCAAGGGACAACTAAGTCATCAAATTGCAACAAGAAGACCCCATTAATAGTGCAGGAGCACTCGCTCTTATATCGCAACGGGTCTAATCCCGAGGCTACTTAGCAGAACTATAGAGGGGTGCTCGAGGGAAAATAAATGTAACACAGTAAAGGTACCTATAGCAGAAAATGAAAATCACCAATCACTGCGTCTGGTGTCCGCCAACCCCTCATTCCGAGCTCATTCCTGGTCCTTCTCATCCCGCAGCAGTAGCGCCAGAGAAATATAATTAAGCCGCGGTGTGCGTTCGGTGCTTACGGGCTTCGCAAAATTCTCCAATAAACTGTGAAAGGGAGAAATAAAAAAAGATTAGCGCGCGCGTGCGATTGTAAAATAAACAAACTTTGAAGTTTTATTATATCTATACACACGTATACATATAGGTATAATACGCGTTTATAGTTGGATCAGATTTTTCACTTCGATGTTTTTTTTCTGCTTTCTTTTTTTTTTACACTTTTTATTTTACGGTCAGATTAATATTACGAGCATAATAAATTGACAACCCCATTTCTGCATAATATTTGCGCTGAATTCACCGTACGTAGTACCACGTGGAATAAAAAAAAAAAAAAAAGAAAAACAGAGAAAACATCTCTTGAATTACATAGATCGCTATACGTGCAGATCGGGGATACCTACCTGCGAGCAAACATGCGAACACACATGTGAAAAGTATATGGTATATATATATTCATGTATAGCTACCTAACTTTGCCTGAAATTTAGCGGTATAGGTATAGGGCTTTTTGATATTGTGCTGCACGTACCGATACCCCGCCTATATGTACGTCTACTACTCTCTGTATTCGTTTTCAACGAGTTGAATTGCATAGTGCCGCGGCGCTGGTTTGGTTGAGTTTTCGCGATATCGTCAAAAACACACGACCGGTCAAAAATAACTGGACGCGGCGGCGGGCTTTGGAATAGAAATTAATTAATCGATGTACAGCCGTACGCGTTGACGAATCCCTTCAATCCTTGCAATGATACATTTGATGGAAAAATTTTCTTCTACGGCTCGATTGTCCACCGGACTATGATCTCGTGGCCGAGGACATGAACCAGCACAACAGCGATTCGTTCGCGTTTGTTCTCCAGTTTTTCTTTTCTCCTTACTTTGCCGCTGGTTTAGTGCCAAGACCCGTTTCTTGCATCGAATATATGTTCATAAAATTGTCAAACGTATTTTTACGGTTCTACGTCAACCGATGTACTTTTATCCCGCGCCGTGTTACTGTCAAATAAAAATCGTACGTGACCGAAACCGATTCTGACGGATGCGGAGACGAGGGATAAAAAAGCGCAAGCTTTAACACGAGACGAAAAGAGAAGAGAAAAAAGGGAGAGGAAAATAAATTTCACAAAAAATTTACTCATTTACTATGTACTTAATTAATTATAGCTTCGCGAAACTCGTGTACTCAGATGTAATTAAAAAAAATTTTGTCACCGAAAGTTGATTCCCTGTAGAATCTACCCTGCATGTGATATAAACCTTGTAAGTAGTTTGATAAAAATTTGCACTTTTATGGTCAAATGTGCAAATAGTTGGTGTTATAGGTATGCATCTATATAAATATATAGAAAATTATCTATAGAAGCTATGGGTGGAAGAGAATCTGTTGGACGGTAACTGCTCCATTACTGGCTTTATTGAGATTGGAAATCAGGCGTTGATTACCTGGATGCTGCAGTAGCTGAGTGAGTCGATGAGGCGGACCCGACGAAGTTTCGTCACCCCGAAGTGATACACAAGCCTTATGGACGATAATGTATCGCTCTCAGCTGCCGTGATGTCGGGATCGTAAGATTTTCGAATTTCTATCAACGAAAACGCTGATGCCGTTCGGCGAAGATGCTGCAAGTGAGCGTAATATTTTTTTTTCTTTTTGATTTTATTTAGAAATCAATTTTTTTTCTTTCGTTTTTACTCGTTACGAAGGGATAAGTTGAATCTTTGAGAGTGAGAAACTTGTAGATACGTAGTATACATACCTCTACGTAGAGTCCTCCGATATAATTTTAACCGTAAACTTTGTCAAGTGGTTTCGAGAGCTGCAGTGCAGCAAATCTTCCTTCGTGTATACCTGTATATATTCAAGGTGTAATATAAACTACCCTTGCTTATTCCGCGGAGCAGAACAACTGTCATAAAAGCTCGTAAATCAACGTTAAACTTGAAACTCAGAAGTCAGGACTTTCAGGATAAGGAAATACCTTATACTACGAGTTTGACTCTATACGACGAGTCAACCACGCGCAATTAACGTCGTGGTTTTGCATCTCAACCCAAACCCTAATTCACAAAGCCACAAAGCAAAATTACTCGCTGGCAATAGAATTACAGGGATAAAGAAAGTATGATCGAATAAACGAATTGTCTCGAAAATCTGCGCACCATTGATTCGTGGCTTTTAAATTTAGGTGAACAAATTATTCGGTCCATCGTGATAGAAATTTCTTATCTTTTTTTTTTGCTTCTTGGTTCGTTTATTCTGAAGCTACTCACGTGGATTTTAGCGCTCGAAGTTTAAGCTCGCGGTAATTACATCGTCAACACCAGCTTACCTCATTATATGCCCATATACAGGTATATACTATATGTATTCTATATAAGACGTTTTCAGATTACTGCAGGTGCCGGTGATGCAGCACATCAGCTTTTACAGTTTACGTCGCATGAATATTGAATTTATACATCGCGTCATCCCCGTTGGAGTCGTTAACCACATTAGATATACAGTTTATATATATACATATATATATATATCTATATGTATCCATAAGTACATTACGTACATATACATACTTATACGCGGAGTAATATATTACAATGCAAATATTATGTGTACATTATGTACCACATAGAATATTAAATTTCACCCCCACATTATAATATACATATACTGCACATATGTATGGGGCGTGTCATCGCATCATCTAGAAAAAAAAAAATAAATAAATTGAATAAAATGAAAAAAAAAAACGATGTAGAAACCATTTTTTTCACGTGTTACCGATAGAGATATAAATATACCTATACGGTAAATGCGTTAGGATTTGAAAAAAGTTTGGCAAGCGTGGATAATAATCGATTGCGTTGTTAAACCGTCCCTGTAGATTAACTATCGGGGTGGATGTCTATATCGTAACATATAATACGGTATAGGTAGGTAAACACGAACCGGTGAGTGATGGTCCCCCAAAACCCCCTTGAACACCTTCGGTTTTCACCGACACGCGCGTCCGTAAAATATAAACGCGTTGCCGGTGCAGGTTGTGCGTATGTAAAGTGCATGGGACGAAGGGAGGGAGGATGTACATATATATACCTATGTATGGAGAATACAGCAAGCTCAAAACAGAAAGCGCTCCCAACGGGCCCATCGTCGTGAACGAACGGTTGCAAAAACATTAATTACAAACGACTTGTTAGCCAGATGCATGCGGCAAACTCTGCTATGTTATTTTACACGGGATGAATTGCCCTTAAATTTTTACCTAACACGAAACGGACGGAGGCATTAATACGCTCGCAAGTTTTCAAACGTAGAAACAATTTATTAAATTTATTTGAAAACCGAGGAAATTAGAATTTCTACGAACACACACCCCAGCAGTGCCGAAAATTACGTAGATTTTCTTGAGAGGAAATTTTTATTAGCCAGAAAAAAAAAAGAAAGATTCGCGTATACTTATACGTGGATACCTATACCGCGAGTAGCACGTTCGTTCTTCGGAGACTTTTTATTTGGTTCGTAGTTAATTAGCCTTGCCTCGTTAACGTCGGTCCTATATAACGCGTGGGTAAAAGAAAAAAAAAAACAAAATAAAGACAACAAAAAAAAAAAGGTGAGAAGAAAGAAAATAAAAACTGAAATAAGAAAAGAGAGAAACGCAAGTATAGGAAGAAAAAGAAAAGCGAAGACGCGAGAGAGGAGAGAAAAAGCTGTCGGGTCCCTCAAGTCGTCGATGTAGTATTCGGATCTCATCTGTTAGACGCGGGAGGATGGAATTCTCAGGGTGCGTGTATACGGCGAACGAACCCCAAAAGAATCGTATAGATTTCTTCGTAGGTATGAAATAAAATTTCTTTGAACAGCGGCGCGAATAGGTGTGGCCGTGAGTCAAGTCTCGTTTTAAATTGTATACGAAAGCTCGGGGAGGTTTTTGGGCGTTATATGTTGCGCACAGAGAAAACGAGAAAAAAAAAGAAAGTTTTCTAATCCAAAATCTTACGGAGACATCACCCAAGAGAGAGATTAAGATCTCAAAAGTCAAACCGCGTGCGGAAGAATGGGAGAAGGCTCTTTCTATGCATATTAGGTCCTTAAAATCTCTATCGGGAATTCGTTTTCGTTTATAGAAAACCTCGGCGTGCTGCCTGTGCTTCTTACGTGCTATATACCTCAAGAATAAACTATATATCAGAGCTAAAACTCGTTCGAGGAACCAAAAAGTCGATACTCTAAATTTCACGGTACATTTCTTCGGCGTCAGCCGGCGATTCTTATCGCACAATATCGTTTAAATCGACGCCACTTTCAGCGAACTTCTGCACTTCTGCTGCTGCTGCTGTCGCTACTTCTGCATCGGTCGCGTATTACGAAGATTAGATCCCATAAGATAATTAAAAAAAAAAAAAGAAAAAGGAAATCAAACTTGGAAAAGAGGGAATCGTATACGTGAGCAATTATTATCGATTGAATCTCAGAGACCTTGTGGAAAAATCAATTTTGGTCGTCTAGTTGTAAGAAAAATTAATTATCGCATAGAATAAAGAGTAGAAAGTCTTGAGACAAAGAACTGGGACTGGCATCGAAGACTGAACTACACTACATAGTTATACATATCTAGTTGGGGAAGCTACGTGACCCGCGGAAGGGACAAGAGTGCCCCTATAAATTCAGCTAATCTGATTTCGGAAATAGTGACCCCAAAATCGAGGAACCTCGACTCGTGTCTAGATCGGGAGGTCGCCCGGGTAATAATAGATTTTCGCAATTTCCTGTGATTTTTCTTATTGAAAGGGGTTGGTCACGCGACTACACAGCCAAAAGTTTACACCCCTTACGTACGCTGCTAACCCCATTAAGCTATAGAACGCCAAACTTTTCAATATCGTCTCCTCATCGGCTACACAATTGGAGGGAAAATTTTATAAAAGCTGCCGCTTGTTTTCCATCCTAAACGCTATCTTCTTGTACATAATATACGAGACACTAAATTCCGCACGCAACCTCTGCGCATATTTCATCCCCTGATGAGTACGAAAATGGGGTATAATATGAATACCCGCGAATCGGGTTCATCCCGTTTACGGTTACCAATCTTATACCCACGCCATGGCAAACGGTATACGTATAGCTGTATGAAAACTGGCTACGACCGCAACAATTTTGGGAAATATCCTGTATATATACATAAGACCTACACGCCGAACACTCGTTTCCTTACCGCAGGGACAAAACGGGTCGTTGTTTTCCTGGAGACCCCCGAAATTGGCGCAATTTTCCCCCCAATATTTGTACGGTGTATATGCGGAAAAATTGCAGGCAAAAAATTCTCTCGACTGTTAATTCGTTCTCTTTTTTTTTTATTCATTTTTTTGTTGTTGATACTTTCGAATTTTTAACAGCGCATTTTCAGCCTCTATTTTTTTTATTTTTCTTTTACACCCGGCACAGCCTTGCCAGTAAACGTGTATAGCTGCCACTGCCCCATAACAGCTATGAAAGCTAGTACAGAATTTGATGTTTTACCCTTGGGGCGAGAAACGCAGTTCGCAAACTCCGCCACGGGCCATTGGTGTTTCTGTAGGGTTATAGATTCCATTCAGAACACCCCAATAATTTCCTATCGATCAAAACTGTTTCGCAGTTTCTTAATAGACTTAATAAATCGGCTGCACTAGGGGAGGATTGTGTAAAAAAAAAAGAAAAGAAAAAACTAGGCCTCCCTCCGATCTGGGGCTCGAAAATCCCCGTGCCATTTCTCAGAATCAAATGCGTTCTATTCATTCGCTATTCATTCGCACGGCTTCAAAATCATTTCAAAGTTTTAACCATTTCCAGTTTGTGGAATTAACATATTAAATACCAGCTCATCACCTCATGAAATAAAGTAATCTAATGTTTTTTTTTTTTTCAAGAGCACAACTGCGGATGAGTTTGCTCTGAAAATAAAAAACGAATTAGAAATACGAGAGGTACAATAAAACGCAATAGTTGAACTCGAGAGATGTCTGTGAATGATAAGGATTCGGTATACGCTGAACCAAGTTCACGGTTTTTTTTTTTTTCTTTTTTTACTGGATGAAAGTTTAGCAACACACATAAACCTAAGGAGAGATACGTATATAAAAGAAACACTGAAGTCTTATCAGGAAGTTGACAAAACAGAACGAACAAAAAAAAACTTTGTTGAAGGGGTTTTTTCTGATTTCTAATAAATTCTGTGCACATAAAATAGCGTTGATCGATTGAAAAACAAAAACAAAAAATTATAAAATAAAGCTGTGATTAAGCATATGATCAGAGAGAATAATTTAAAGACGTTCATGGCACGTAAAATTATTTCCTCACTTTTTCGATTTGTTCGTTTTGCATTGCATTCCGGCATAATATTTACCGAGTCTGACGTAATGTAATTTTTTCCAAGGAACATGGTGTGGTAGTTGTTACTTCTTGAAGAAATATGTAGCATGATCAGGAATCGTCGTCAATTTTCGGATGCTGAACTCCCCTCGTATCTCAGGATCAAAAACAAAATCATTATTATCCTTATGATCGATTCCATGATACTTTCTATAATTTTGTCTTCTTTTCGCCCTGCATCTGCAGGTATAAGTCGATGTTTTCCTAGATAGCATCGGGGAATTCCCCCTGCATTTTATCCCCCAAGCTGGGTCCCACGTGAAATGAAACACTCCGTCTATTTATTCTGATAATTAATAATGAATGGTAAACACCATCTTCTATACAAGCCGATCGACATTTTCACGAGACTTACGATTAGAGTTGAGCCTGCGGAGACGGTTTCGTGATACAATAGGAAAGTAAACAACATTTCTACACTTTCTTTATTTAATGTTTTTGGTTATTCAATCGATTAATTTGTGAGTCAGATAGCGTGCTTTTACGGTTTTGCCTTTGATTACGAAATAAGTTTTCATTTTCCCCCAGGTATTCATATGTATAGAGCTTAACTTTACTTACCCCTAAAGTTAGGCAACTGGATACGTGCCCGATATGCATTCACGTCTGTTTTAAAAATTGGCAATTATTCAACAGAAATGCATCTTATTGAATTAAGGACTGCTGTTAAATTGAAGTATAAATCAATGGCTAATTTTCAATCGTACCGACGACCATGAGACAAGTATAATAAGATGGTGATTGATTTTGTTAATATTCGATAGTTTCTCACAGGCTGTGGTTTTCCAGATCAGTTAGTATATAAGAAAAACTCAAGCTACCTTCAGACGCAAAGGAAATGAGGACACTTTATATAGGATGTTCTATGACTGCATGCTGATGGCATGGACGTAATTCTGATCCTAAAATGTTTTTTGATCTCTAGTTGATCGAATTTTATTGTACAAAATATAATGGAATATTTGATATAAGTCCTCTCTTAGGTTAACGTTCTACTAAAATATTTTATATCACATGAATTATAAAAGTCCAAATAATACTTGATGTTTCGGTTGAGTACAAATAAACAAGTCACTTTTTCTCACTTAATGAGAATACATTTTGAGCAAGAATTTTCAGAAAACTGATACGATTTGTGCCGATCTCTGTCATTCGATCAAGTTTTTGTTTTTGGTTTTTCTATTCACTATAGAGATACAAACGTGATTCGAATTTCGGAAAATTTATGGCATCCGATGCTAAAAGAAAAAAATTAACAGGCAATATCAATACTTCTGAATCCTAAAATAAAATAAAAATCTTCCTTTTGATGATTTTACGACCATAGTTTAGAAACCAGTGAAAAAATGAAATAAACCAACAAATACTCAAGTTATTTGCATTGAACTCTTTCAATCACAGTCACACATCAACCATTCTTAACCTTCATTGTCAAGCATCATCGAACTGCCCTTCCTCAATAGTTGATGAAGGTTTCCCGTGCAATCTTTCCATAGCTGCCAACTGTTCTCTTATGCTACGTACGTGCATATCTGCTGGGCAAAATTTTCCGTAATCTAAAAATGAAGATTCCATACTCGCATAGTGCTTTGGTGGTGCTGGAACAATAAAAAAAAAGTTGAATCAGTTGAAATTGCTCCTATGCTTTCTACATCAATTTTTTGCTAGAACACTACCTGTAGGGTCAAATTCGTCATCCAAATCGTCCGAGAGATCCCAGTTTTCAACACTTCGAACATCACTCAAACTGTGGTTTGTATGCTCTCTGAAAATTCGCAAAATAAACAACTGTTTGATAATTACGATCATTAGTGCTATACTAATTTGCAGACTCTTTACTTTGAGGATTTATTGTCTTCGAGACTCCCGTTTTTCATAAGCTTGGATTCATAGTAACTATCTGACGATTGGTCTTCACTCAAAACTTTCTCTCGGTTGACACGAAGTTGCGAAATGTTGTTGGATGCTCGCAAGATGTCTCTTGCCATAAGATATTCAATGTTTGGAATCTGAAATTAAGAAATGGTTTGGTGATTGGAAAATGATAATTCTCCCGGTGTGAAATACTTTTAAACTCTGAAACACTACCTGCAAATTTTCAGTACTGAAAATATTCGCATCTATATCCAAAGCTCTCAACTTGGGAATCTTTCCTATCTGTATCGGAACTTCTGTGAACTCATTATCATACAAATCTAGATATTCTAGACAAAATGAGTCCTCGATGGATTCTGGCAAGCTTGCAAGCTGATTAGATTCAAGGAGTAGTATCTTAAGCGCCTTGAGATTTCCGATTCCTTTTGGAAGCGTGTACAAATTATTATAAGAACAATTTAAGAGTTCTAGTTGCTCTAGCTGGCAAATCTCTTCAGGCAGACACGAAATCGTGTTGCGACTGATATTGAGCACTTTTAAATTTTGTAATAAGTTTATTTCAGGTGATATCACAGGCAGACCGACATTCTGAATGTCGAGTTCTATCAATTTGCTAGGGTTTTTGAAGCTCTGAACGGGAATCATCCAAAAAACGTTTCCCTTGCGAATCATGGTGTCATTTCCAATGCGCAAATTCTCTAATCCATTGAAGGAATTTAATATCGGCTCAAAGGTAGTATCAGAGACGACACAATTGACCATGGATAATTTTTTTAAGTGCGAAACTTGCGGTGCTTTACTCACGACATCAAACGAAGCAAATATAGTATGATCTAAAACGACTTCTTCTAAATTTGCCAAACGTTCGGTGATCAACCAGCCCGGAAATTGTTCATTTTTGGCATTATTATTCAGGTACAATAATTTCAGATTATGACTGCAAGGAGGTCTTGTAAAATCTGTGATATGATTGTAGGATAAGTTGAGTGTTCGGAGTCTCGGTGTTCCTTGAAAAACACATGTTGGAGAGACGCTCATTTCATTATATGATAAATTGAGAGATATCAGATTCCTGAAGTTTGCATACGAATCTGGTACAGTTTTTATTTTATTTTGGCTCAGATTAATTTCTTCTATATCAACTAATTCTCCCAGGCTCTCCGGAATCGTTGTGAGCTGATTGCCCTTTGCACTAAAGTATCTCAAATTCACTAGTTTCCCTATATTGGCCGGTAGTGCCTTCAGTTTATTGTCATCGACAATCAACTCTCTTAAGTTCAGCAGTGCCTCAATGCCTATAGATAGTTCCACGAGCTTATTGTCAGATAAATTTAGTTTTCTGAGGGTAAATAAATTGCTGTGAAAACTTGTCGGTAGGTGTGATAGGCCATTATCTTTCATTGACAGATTAACCACTTTCGAGAACTGACTTTGTTCAAATATGTCATGTACCTCAATGGTTCCATCTTTTAATAAAGAGTCAAGTTTTAGCGTGGAAGATATCGGAGGTAATGCGCTTATTTTATAATCAGCGCTTTGCTTGGCTTCTCCAACTTCAAATGTGTGAATAGCATTTTCTTCAACTGTCATATCTGCAACAAAGGGATGGCAGTCAGTAAAAACTCATGTAAAAGTAAATGCAGGATCTTTGTCAGGCGGTTGAATATAGTTTAGAAGTTAACATGAACAGATTCAATGGCTAACCCGTTTTGACTCGTTTGCAAGGTTGTACTGTATTTCGGAGGGAGTTTTGATACTCCTGAGTCATCTACTCTCCTTTTTCTGTTATAAAACTGGAGAATCTTTAACCGTCGTTAACACATGGCATTTGACACCTTGATCTAATCTCTGCCTCGATCACTCGTGAAAAGAATAAACAAATAAAAGCCCATTGGGAAAGAGGGATAAAGTTTTCATGTCTTGTAGATGTCGCCACGAGTCGGCAAGAGAATTGAATTTGAATTTTGAATTGCTACTGATGAATATGGTATACGAATAATGATTTTATTTTCGAAGGGATGCATTGTGAGGTTCAAGGTAATAAAAACGAGTATAATTACATCAAACAGGGCCTGTAGAGGCCAGCTCATATATTTTTAAGGCTCAATAGCGCAAGGCTATATATTTATGTTGTATTGAATACGGGTGATTCTAACACATTATATGTTTGTGTTCATTACAATTCATCAATTAGGCGTTTATATGGGATGCATATATCTGCAATCGCAGTTCAGGCAAACGAACTATTCTGCATTTTACATCTTTGTACATTTTAAGTAACTGCGACCAAGCGCGGACATATAATAATTATTGTAGATGTTAGCTCTTAATCTATTTTCAACAAAGTTCATCGCACGTTTAGCGTTGCGCTAATTTATCATAATTGTTCTACGAATAGATTATAGGACTAAACCGTATTTTTTGAGTAGCAGTGCTGTCTCTGCATGATCATTTGAAGCTATAACAGTTTGCAGTCAATCATACGCGCTAATTACGATCTGCATATACGTTGTTCCAAATGTGAAAGAGTCTTATAAATTTTACGGTACGATTTAGTGTTTCTAAAAGTCATTAGTGCAACTGTTCAAGTAAGAAAACCGACCATTTTCATAATGGGTTCAATAATCGTTATTTTCTCATTAAACCGATATGATTTTGACGCCTATATTCTGTCATCGATTAACTAGTTTTTCAACGTCAGCGGCGATGCACTGATAAGCGCCCGTATAAATGAAACTGTCAAAAGTTTTTTTTGGCAGAATGACATTTATACAATATGATTTCTCTAATCAGGTTCTTCACCTCGGTATACGACTGTTAATAAATATCTAAAGTTCGATGAATTGATAGTTTTTTTCTTTCTGAAATATCACAAGCGAGGCCAGCCATCAGTCCTCAAAAAATGTTGAAATATATCTGTGTATTTAGAGCCATATCTACAATGTTGCGTGCGGGCGTACGCATCGTCGAAAAAATCAATTTGAACAGGTGTCCGACAAAATAATTAATACGATCATCAGGGAGACTTGCGTAATATCAGTAAAAAATTTTTACTAGTACATACTAATGAAAGCATCGAATCGAATTTTGCAAAACGCAGGCCGTGACGACACATTTATCAATATTCATCGATACATAAAATGCACTAATGAAGTTAAATATATTTCAATTTTTTTATTTCTCACGAGATATATACGTGGAGAATGTGGTTAATTTATATAACAACGTACGTCGTTGATACGTATGCGTGTCACACAGTGGCAATAAAGAATTTTCATAGTATGCATAAATTGCCCGGCGAATCGATTAATCACGCAATCAATAAAAGTTAGATTCATAACAATTACTAATCGTAATGAAAATAAAGATGAAGTTCAATGTAATTTTATTTTGTTGATTTGAATTTTCGAATTAAATATCTCTCCAAGACAGATCAGCTGTTCGCATATACAATGGACGGAGATACACCCAAATTCGGTTTAAATAAACCATTGTAGTTTTTCTTAGTATTTATCTATTTTCTACATTAATAATTATGTCATATCATTATATCAAATATGTACAACCATCAGTGAGCTTTTCCGAATATCCCTCGCACTTAGCAGCCACGCGATGAGGTTTTGTTTTATTATTTTTAATATAATAATTAATAATGGTATACATTTAATTGGCAGCCATTGTATTATTTTTTTTTTCTAATGAGAGATGTCGAGAACGTGCAGCAATGTAATACTTTATTACATGGTACAGCGTAAAGATATGAATATCGTAAAATATGAAAAATTGAACTAAATGCGTTCATGCAGTTTGCGAGGGTTTTCGGATTTTTCAGTTATCTTTAAAAATATTCTGTTTAAATTTTATATTTGTATATAGATACATACGTTAAGTTGTTGTTGCAATTGTCTTTCTTTTTCGTTTTTGTTTTAACGTGGGTATATTTATATACATTTATAAGAAAATAGACATACGCTAGTAAAATTCTGCAATTAACCGAGTAGTTATAGTAAATAATTCGAAATCGCGCGATCAATTTTTTTTTTTATCGATTCAATTGACCAATGATACGAAATAATAAAGCTTGCTCATCCTTGTATAGAATTATCAAGAATTTTGAATTTTTTTTTACGGATTAAAGAACTGTACTAACGTGATGTAATGAAGCTAATATTTATGTAGAGCTATGTAATAGGAATATGTATTTCGGATTAGGCATTTATGAACATGAAGTACATAGAATTATTTCTCATAGGTCATTTTAAAAGTGTACCACTCTAAAATTTGAATCCATATTATCAAAACTTTCGGCTTGTTTAATTCAATTTTTTTTTTTTGTCTTTATACACGAAAATTAGAAATATCGTATATATTAATCGGCACACTTAGGAAACAAGCTATCATTAATATACAATATGGTATATGTATATATATATTATCATTTCGTGTTTTGTATTATATTAAAATATATATCTCTTCATCAGTATACATGCGCATAGCATATAATAATTATGTGTTATGTATAATATGGTCACTTATAAAATTCATTTATTTAAAAAATATTCAAACATATATAGCATATATTTTATGCATGTAGAATATCGTAATATTTATATAACTTTTCAAAAAATAAACACAGAAAACACAATTGACCCTTCATCGTTTTGTTTGTCGAACATATGAATGTACGATTTTTACAGAAAGAAAACCGAAATAAAATATAAACGAAAACGAATTTATTCGGTAGTTAAAATTCTCATGATTGCACAGAATCCCTAAATTATTGAATTTTTTTCTCTCGATATACTTCCGCTAATTAAAAAAGAAAAAAAAACTAGATACACATATCATTTATACAAATATAATTTAATATTTTGGTAGAAATTTACAAAATCTATACAGTAAAAAAATAACGGGTTTGTATTTATTTATTTTTTTTTCTCGAGTCAAACGATAAAATATTGCAGAATTCTCGAAGTTAGAGTTTCAAGCAAATGTTTAATGTATATCGTTACATTTTTCATGTGTTTTCCGTCTACTGCAGCGATCATCGCTCACTGCCTGACCTCTGAGTAAGAACTGATACCCTTTTTTCGCGGTTGAAATGCTTAAATGTGCTTGGAATTTTTATTTGGAATGCGTGAATTTTAACATCACAAACGCGGTTTAATCTACACTATACAATAATATGTATTATTATTTATTTATTATGTTTATATATGGTTGGAAGACAAATGAATGTTAACGATAGTTGGCTCATACAATTATAAATAAAATAAACTCAAAACGAGAAAACCTTAAAAAAAAAAGAAGAAAAGAAAAAATGGAATCAAAATGACTAAAATCGCGACCATAACATCATTTTACATATTCTTATGGGAATCTGTCGCTTGCATGGCGACTGTATTTCAAACGGATATTAATCTTCATAGATATAATTATAGATTTTACTAAAAATGTGTTATACATTTAAGAAGATTATTTCGCTCTACATTTATTATATATGTATATAATTATGTAAATATATATGTTTACGGGGAGAGCAGGCAATAAGACACGTTCTTCGAGCACAAAGTTGATAATAATTGGTTATTATATGTATAGTATCTCATATACCATTTAAAAACCCTTGATCGATGTACAAATTGACAATTTGATAAGCCTCTGTCGTTTGATTCGTTTTATTCCGCTGCTGTGTCTAGTATAGCTGCCGGCTAAATCGAAATTAGAAATGTACTTTTCAAGATTTTTTTCCTTTCTTCTTTTTTTTTTACCAAGGATTCATGTAACATACTCGGTATAAATATATGTATATTTATATAATACTTCAGACGGAACGTTTTTATTATCATACCAAGTTGAAAAAATGAAATCGTAAAATGTTGGGAGATTTTTAACAAAAATAAAAATCATGCATAAGGTGTGGTGAATTTCTCGGCTAGTTTTCTTTTCTTTACAATATATATTTATGTAAATTATCCCTCATCTATTGGTCTAAGCTGCTGGAAAATCTTCAAACTCTTCTAGGTTGAGGTCGAATATACAATTTCGCCAATTTTTACTACAGAGGGTAATTCCTCAGTCGGTTCATCGATATTACGTACAGGCAATACTTTCATTTATTGTCCGATCGCTGCACTTTGCGATGTTTTTTTTTTATTTACTCTTTTATTATTCTTATTCATTTAGCATATTCATCTCACTTCAATTTTTATTCAACCGACATAGAATTGATCGGGATGTGAACTGCGTTTAATATTGTCGTGTAAAGATGTTCTTGGCAAAACTTGCACATTTATGTATTTTTTATTTGAAAAAAAAATAATTCTTTTTTTTCATTTTTATTTCAACCGCAATATATGGTAACTCGTTTTTGTAACACATGTATTTGGTAACTTCCTTGGACTTTGCGCGTGTTATAATTATAACATTTTGTTTAAAATCATTTAAATCCATCACTATATAATATAAAATCTGCAGTTTTAGTCATTAATTTTTTTCCCCTAATATAGTGGACGGTCGAATCGTTATAACACGCTACACGTCTTTGTTCAAATTAAATCGAGTTTATCACGTTCACTTGTTGTTCGTAGCGTTGAAAAAAATTCAAAACATATTAAGAAACGTAAATTTTACATCACTTTCCCGTGCCCTTAGTTAATTTCTTTAAATAAAAGTTAATCACATATCATACACGGACTTTTGTAAAGTTCAACACTTGATTTACACAATTTCTTTTCTATTTTTAATTAATTTTTTTTCTTTCAAATTTTGATTGTTTCACACAGTTTTCTCACATCCGGCCTAATCCTTCTAATCCATACTTTACCCCGTCTTTTTATTCTTGAACCAAACCGTTAACAAACAGAAAAAATATAAAATAAAATAAACGAATAAACAAAAAAAACTATCACAGTTTATCATCATTTTTTATAAAACAAAACCTTCTTTTCCTCATGGTCGTAGGTAATTAAATCACGTACGTTTGCCAATTTACGAGAAAAATTAATTTGCGGATTATATAGTCATGATCAGAAAATTAAAAACCAGAAAAGAAAAATAAAGAATACAAACAATATTAACGAACAACATACAATATACATCGTCTTATCTCGTACAGTCACAAAGATATTTTATATATGTGTATAATGTGTGTGCTTATCTTGCAAATATAATTTTCTTATTTTTTTTTCATCTTATTTTCAATATAGGTATGTATACGCGCACAATAATAATTGTATATATTTTTTACATCGTGGACAACCGAATTCAGAGTACTATATTTCAAGAGTTATATCATATCATTGTGATTATTAGTTAGATGCTTATTGATTATTATTATTGTTATTATTATTATTATTGTTATTATTGTTACCTTTAGTATTTTATTATCAATAATATTATTATCGTTATCATGTGATGATACTTTCGCGTAACTTCCCTATACAGTTTCAGCAAAATTATTAATGAGAATTTATGTATAGGGATTTCGATTTATAATATAATATTATGTTTATGTATAGAGATTTACATTTCTGCCTTCGTGCAGATCGCGCTGGTATATACAATATGATTTACATATGCGTATACATCTATGTCTATATGCATTTCGTTTTAAGCAGTGTTTATATACGTTTGTTTTTTATCTATGTATACTTTTTCGTAAATTTCCATGTTTCTCTTTTTTCGCCAAATTCCGTGGGTTTCAGTGGAATTCAATTAAATTTTTTCCGGGCAATCCTCGACCCTCACCCTCTAAAATTTTTCGAAAATTATGGTATTCGACGCTCCAAATCCTCATGGAGTAAACTATTGTTATTCGTTTCGTGCATCGACGCTGGAGAAGCTTCTTCCGGTTGTTCACCGCCGCTTAATTCGTGCTGCCCCGTACTGTCGCCGCTGTTGGAACCGCATTCACCGTCCACGAATCTAAGAAATCAAAAATTCAAATATATTTCATATCATGATCTGGTGGCAAAGCAATCGCGAGGAATTTGTATTTTTTCATGGTTTCGATCTCGGAATAGGTTCTTCGCGGTCATATCGATTTCATTATACTCTAATCTATAATTTATCGATCAAGTATAGCGAATATTGATTGCGTTTTATATATATCGACCTGTCTCGCGACGCCCGCAACAAAATAGTTTTTAACGATGAGTTACGCGATAAATCGATCCCGGAAGGTCGATTGGTTACGGTTGACACGATACGGGTGACCTACGGCTACAGATTCGAATCTTCGATATCACCCCTTGCTGAAGAAAGTAAAAAAAAAAAGAATGAAATGAAACCAAAAAAAAATACGACTAATAAAGTAATTTTCTAAAAACATCTCACACGTGCGCTTCATCTGACTTATTTTCAGTCGATTTTCAGGGGCACCTGTACGAGTTTGAGTTAAGATTAGTTTTTTTTTTTTTAATACTGTTCTTGCTGCTCCAAACCATTTTATACAACGCTACGAAAGGCAGTTTTGTATTCAGTATTTCAAGTCAATTTACACAAAGAGTTTCCAGAATACAACAATTTACATGTAATTCTTTGAAAGAGAATCGAGATCCGCGAAGATCGAAAAATAATATTATCATACTGCACCGCGGAGAAGCTATAGAAACGAAGGACTTCATATCGATTGATGCTGTTGCTGGACATACTTCGTGTATGTGTGAGAAAAAAAAAATTACATGTATAGATGTATATGTATACATAAAATCGTTGGAGCAACCGGTTTTTCCAGACGTGGCAATATCTATAATGGTGATTCGCGAACGAATATCATCTCAGCGCATCGTGCGAGATTTATAAAAATATAATACTCGTTTTAATTAGTCTGCTGATAGATTTTCTCATTCAACCTGTGGCACGTAAGACGATCGCGTTCTGCCGCAGCTTCGAGGGCGAAAATCGTTCGTCTTTTGACAATTTTTCCGGTGTAAATTGACGATTTGAATAATTGAAAATGAAAATAATATTCATGCTTTTTCTCCTCAAATAATCACTTTTCAAACTAAGCATTTCACGAGCATAGTTATACGTGCACAAGACCTTGACAATAATTTTGCTATAGCGTGATCTGTGACACAGGGTCGTTTCGAATCGATTATTTATCAACACATTTTATTGGGCACCGATAAGGAACTATACCATTAAACGTTACAGCAGCTC
Organism: Athalia circularis; assembly: GCA_963978495.1. Lineage (NCBI taxonomy): Eukaryota > Metazoa > Arthropoda > Insecta > Hymenoptera > Athaliidae > Athalia > Athalia circularis. The sequence goes on from OZ021702.1 coordinate 24,665,117, forward strand.
CTGAACTGCTGCACGCGCCACGAAACTGCAACGTTTACAACCTACACGTAATATTCTCCACTAAAACCGTCCTCGAAGTGAAAACAAAACGATAAGCCGAAATTAGTTACTCTTTATTATCAGGATAAACAAAATAATAATAACAAAAAAAAAATACACCGAATTGTCCATACAAGTTACAACAAATTCAGACTTTCATATGCGCACAGATTCTTCGTACGGAGGATTCGAACCAGATACCGTAAAAAATGCGTAAAAAAATTGATGAAAAAAAAAAATTATTCGATGTATTATAAAAATAGTCGCAGCAGAGAGAGCTGATAAGATGCTTACGTGTAAGGCTGTTCCTCCCCTCGCATCTCGCATATAACGTTGGTCAGTGCCATTATATAATTCTTGGCTAACGTTAACGTTTCGATTTTGCTCAGCTTCCTTTCCATTTTAACGTGGGGTATAACCTCTCGTAGTTGCTATCGGTGAAAAGAGAAAAGAAAAAAACAATTAAAACGAATAAATATGAAAGTAGATAAATTAAAAATGAGATTAGAAACACGTTACACATTCGTTGTTGAATAAACTAATATCATAGTGTAACAGGTTAATTTTTTTCCTCAGTCAAATCGAAATTTTTTCTTTTTTTTTTCTTGTTCGCCTTGGCTGCAACATTGTGATGCAAAAAAAATTTAACTAGCCGGGCTGTACTAATTCGGCATTCCAGACACGTGATGAAAAAGAGAATGACAAAAATTAAAACGAATCGCGAGAATTGTCAACTTGGTTGCCGGTGATTTTTCATGCGAATCGGCGCCGCGGCCGGACATTATATTATAATTAAGGTTTGAAGAATGAGTGTCTGCATTTTGCACCGCAGGATCACGTGTAAAATCTGCGACAGTGTTCGTCGTGTATATGTGTATACATGGAAGAGATAAAATCGGTAATCGTCAATCACCTCGAAGGCGTCATTGAGCGAGTGCATCCTCATTCGTTCCCTCTCGTTGCTTTCGAGCCTCCGAAGGTTGCGTTCTCTCGCGGATATTCCACTTTTACGTCTTCTCGTCGTTGGCGGTGCCCCTCGGTTCCGCCTTTTTGCCTGCTTAGGACTTCTTTCGCTACCACTGCTGTCACTTTCCTCGCCCACCTTGGAAAGAAACAGATATCAAATTATTAGTATTCTTTTTCCTTGACATCTTTGATATTTTTTTTTTAGAAATGGATAATGAAACACCTATCATTCGTCAAAAATATTTTTAGAATTATTAACCGCATAAAATTTGCCTCGAACGTTTTTTCACTCTTCCCCCCACACAGATGATCTTCAACAAAAATTTATTCAGCTGTTATAGTTATTTCGTACAACTAGTTTATTTAATTGTGACAGTTTTATTTTATTTTTCTATAATAAACGAGCATTTCATTTTCAAAAACGAGACTGAATTTATAGATATTATGATTTCTTAGAGAATTTTTGTTGTTTTTTTAAATGATTTGATAGCTACATAAATCAAGATCTATAAGTACCACCACTAGTAAAACGCGCACCTCGCTAAACTGTGTGGATATCAATTATGATAATCGACAAATAATAATTAATAATATGATCGAGGTGTATTAAATTATTCCGAACATTATTAATTTATTACATACATTTTGCAATAATTGTACATGAATATATCTGAAATACAAACTGCAAATATAAGAAAGGATCCGCAAGGACGCGTGTATAAAAAATAAGAAATGAATCGATTAAAAATTTTCAAGGATCATTATTGTATAAATAGATAAAAAATCTAAAAGGGGCTGCCGTACTCGGAATCTATCAATATTAATTTCATACTTATACCCAATGCAGATTTTAAGCACAGATAATTTGAAGTGCATTTACATATGCATTGCGTTACATATACACATTCAATACTTATAATAAATTGATCGAGGTGATAATTCGCCTGATTTTTCGCCCGCGATCCGTCGATTGTACATTAATTATCTTTCGAAGATAATCTCACAATGATTAATGACGTATAAGTTATGAAAATATCAGTGCAGGTCCTTTGAGAAGGAATATCTCTTTCATAGATCATGGATAGATCTCGTTAATGCGCCAATGTCTACCGCATAGCTTGCGATAAAAGTCTGCCGGAAGTGGGTAAATGCGACCGGAAGGGGCTCAAAACCTCAACGATCATAAGTAACAATTATAACCGTAAGAGATGTAACTGGAAAATCTATGAGTGCAGAGATTCCTCTCGTATTTCATGCTATTAATTTCTATAACTGTCCACATTCTCTGTATCTTCTTTCGTTTGCATTAATTTATGCAATTTCATTTATTTATCTAGATTTTTTTTCGATCGAATAATCAAAGATTGCATTAGAAAATCATCGATAGATCAATTGGCATTTAGCTTTCTTCTCATACCCCGGTGTGGAAAACCCCTTCAGGGTTCTCATATGGGCGTCATGGGTATTGCACGTAGAAATATAGATTTATGGTCATCGCGACGATTTTTAAAAAGCGCGAGGGATGAATTCTCACAGATTTACGTAGACGGTCGTCAGCTAACTAACAATAAGTATCTGACAAGAGTGAGTAAGGTATGTATAAGTACAACGCGACGACGACGGTATAAAATGTCGTCGCATGAGACGCCGAAGGCGCCAGGGCACCTGTAGATATTTAAGTGGACTCCCGCGGAGCAACGTTATTTATCGGTTAATGGCATATCGAGGTGCCGTTGCGCTGCTCCAGGGTTTGCTGCACATATAAGTAAATATATACACAAGCTGTTGTTGCCTTCCACTTTCGCGAAACTCTCTGGTTTTCCAGTAAATACGGATAGTAGGTGTACTACAGATATATTATATATGTACAAAATGTACGCATCTATGGAAGCCCGGAAATATATACGTAAAGATGTTGCAACGTTGCGAAGATTTTCGCTACGTCTACGAACGTTGATAAATAACATCGTCGTGCATAGTTTCAGACTTAATATACACGCTGCATATCTGTGTATCGTTCGATCGTTTCTTTTTTCTCTTTAAAATTTCATTGTTTTTATTTATTTTTATCACCGGATCAGCTGTTATAACATAAAACCGAATGTTTCAATTTAATATGAATATACCTCTGCGGAGACGACATGATGCCGACTTCGTTTTCCGGTGAGCGAGTCTACGGAGGCGTCATCCAGGTCGATGTACATCTCCTGGTCAGCGCAGTCTTGGTCGCTGCCAGATAACCTTTCGAGGCTCCGCATTCTTCGCACAATAGCTACGGCCTAGCTATTATCCTGAAAACATGGAAAAAGGAAAAAAGGAAAATTATACATTTCGTTCGTATCGATGTAGGTACCTGAACTTTGGAGGAATTTTTTTCCCAGCCTACATCGCTTGAGATAATTCAAATATTTTTCTCACTCATTCATTCGATTTCATCATTCATGAGGAGATGTAGAGATTTTCGATTCATTTCGCACTACAGGGTGGCGAGAAAAAAAAGATAGAAAAAAACCCGCGAACGGATGTCCGGATTATAAAGCCGTAGAGAATGGGGGTGATTTTTTTTCAGCTTGAAATTCGTGTAGCAGTTTTCGGTTGGCGGAAGTTAATCAATCAACTTTGACGAGATCAAATTTCTGTTATCGAGATAAATATAATCAAATCGAGAAAGAAAAAAAAAATCAACGTTATCGCCCGCGTCGACGGCCGTCACGTTGTACGCTCAAGTTACACATAACTACATGAAATTTTTTTTCTAATAACTAAAGCAGAATTGAATTCTTCGAATTTCTCGACATTTCAAAGATCATGCAGTAGGTATATGTTGCGTTTATGATTTTCGCCTGCGTTAGAGCAATTAATAAAATAAATAGAAATTAATGATATTAGTCAAACAAAATACGGCATGGGGCATACACGGAGCGTGCATACGTTTAATTTTATACCGCCAATTATTACCCATTGCACATTGTAATAACAGCGTTGAAAATTCTTAAACGTTTCACACTATAAACGGGAAAGCTTGCGCCGTAGAGCCGCCGCGTTTCTCGCGTTACGTATGATAATATAGGTAAACGTAGATCGTACTTGCACACTTCTATCGAATATTGTAAATATTTCAATAGTGTGTTTCATTTTATCCTATACCCATGAATAGGACATGAATATGTATTCGAGCGAAATAGATAAGTGTAATAATGCACATACACCTGTATAGGTATGCATGTACCCAATACCTTTTGCGTGTTCGACAGCTGTAACATTATAAACTCGGATAAAAGATCGTCGCATTAGTCGGTCGGTTCTGTCTATGTACATATTTAATATTTATACATACACACAACTATGTATGTATAATCGTTAGGTATACAACTTGAAGATATGATATATACTGAAATGTCATATACTACATGTATACACCTATATATACTGGGCGTACATATTATTTTACCTTTCTAAACATAAACTTCTACCGATGAACGAAAGAGTTCTTCGGAATACCGACGTTTGATCGTCGTCTAAGCTCTGGCTGCATGTCCGGTACTCGCCAAATTTTTTTTTCTTCTTTCCTTTTCTTATTTTATAAAATTTCTTTCCAAACTTTTTTTCCGATAAAATCGATCCCACGCACTACGTCAGATTTATCAAATCACCAACGAAATCGGCCACTTTTTTTTGTTTTTGAACAATTTCAGTTTTTATACTGAGAATTCTGCAGTATTTGAGAGAAATGTTTACGGAAAAGCGCGCACACTGCTATATACTTGTGTCATAAGTAAATTGTTTATGGTTTTTTTTTTCCTCTCTCGAGTTAAAATACAGTGGAATTTTTTCCCACTAACCGGGATTATTTCTTATTCGCCCGGTTGCGAAATCTGGGAACTCCAGTTCTGATAATACATAAACATACACTATGAGTAGATTGCGTTCGAGCAAGAGTATGTGTATGCATGAAAGCAACAAAAAATTTATATACACATGGCAATCGTATATACTATATCTAATTTTTATTCTTCTTCTTCTTCTTCCACGGGCATTTAATTTTTGAACCGTGCACCATCTATGCCGCATGAGCCTCCGTATAATGAGATTTATTCGGATTTATTTCACACGCAACGCTTATCCCGAAAATCCCCGCAGATCTCCAAGCAGGATAACAATTTTTCTCCCATAGTTATGAAGATCCTCTAGAGATTCTCTTCCCTGTCAACAAAGGTATTTTTTCCCCTTCAGCTGTCTTGGATGTCCAACAAAAAAAAACAAAAACAGGAGACAGAAAATCGCGCGTGATAAAAGTTCTCAAAAGCTCCGGGCACTCGCGTTGCTCCGAAATAACAGGACGAACTCCCGCACGCGTTTTCTTCTCGGGATAAGATTTTTTATTTTTTTATTTTTTTTCTCTCAAATCTATTGAATTCACACAGAAGTTCACGAATATATTTTTAACGTATCTCCATCAGAATTTGCACCACAGCAATTAATTCGACAAGTTCAACGAGCGTCCTTCTTCTTTCTCTTATTTTTTCTATACAGATACGTACGTTTTATGAATGGAAATAACAGGATTAAAAAATTCTCGGTTCGATATTCTTACGAAAAATTGTTTATTCCATATTAAAATGTATAATATTTTCGCAGAATTTTCAGTTATCTTGTATTTTTTGTTTATCTCGTCCGCAACTGCAGTTCTTCAATACGACGATTTCAATCTCGATGAATTTTTACAGATGTATATTAAAAAAATTTATAACAAACAATCAGTCGACACGTATGATTTTTATCTCGCTCTTCTTTAATTTAATTTCTTTAATTTAATTTGATTATTGTCTTTTGTTTCTTTTTTTCTTTGCTTTTTTTCTTTTCCCAATTGTTCATCGAAGACGTGGTATTATGTCGGGTGTGGTATTATAATTATATTTTGGCACGTCGACGCGGGCGTTGATAAAATTGCGCCGATAATAAATATATATAAGTATAAAGCGTTGCAAGACCTACTCGTGGGTAGGTCTTAGCTGACCAGACGCCCGATCCGGACTGACTATAACTGTACACTACTACTTGCCGCGGTTATTCCCCCACTTTTTCAACATCTGATTGTAAGCGAACTGAGTAAGTGAAGTTTGTAAGTCGAGTTTGACTTGCATGCCGTTTCGACTGCTCTCTTTATTCCACATCCCCGCCGATATGACGTAGGTATTATAACGCGATCGTCGGTTATAGTCGCGGTTTTCATCTTGCGCTATAATTGAGAAAGATTATAGAAATGAAAAAAAAAAAAAATTAAAGAAAGAAAGAAAGACCGAACGAGGTGCGATTAAAAATAAAGGAGTTTATTACATGCTGTTCTAATCTGAAAAAATAAAAAGCGACAAAAAAAATTTACAGACGGCGACATGACGGAAGGAAAGAGAAGAAAATATGTATTAAGATTGCAAGTAACAAAAAAAATGAAAATAATAATAATTTAATTAAAACTCGTTTGTGAAGTCGTTAGAAAAATTCTCTCCGCTTTATTATATGTATATATGCTTGGATATACTCGAGTATAACCCGGTTTTTAATTTCTTTTAACAATTTTTAAACATATGATTTTGCTCTGGTTTATTTGTTTTATACGAAAAGTTATTTTTATATACTATATAGATATGAGTGGTTAATAATTTCTTGATGGATACGTATATGTATGTACACAGAGAAAGCACAGAAATTTCTGCATGTGTGTACTATACGTATGTTGCACCTGCACTACAGGATTTAATACGAGGAGGCCATTTTGACGGTTTTCGGAGAGGCTTTTGGATAGAATTAAAGTGCCTACTTTCGAGTTTTGACGTCTGTCAAACGCCTGCTATACGTTACTCTTTCTTTTTACTCCGGTTTTACTGTTACTGCATGCTACTTTAGCACGCAAGTCGATCTTCAATCGCCAATTATTACATTACTAGTAAAGAAACGTCTGTAAATTCCATTGAAAATTGCTCAATGCTAGTTACTAATGCCTCGGGGGATGCTCGTCGAAAGTGTTTTAACGGCCGTTCCTTACGCTCATGGCGGTTCAAATATCCTGAAATAATTATCAAGCGATGCGGTCGTAGGTAATCCACCAGTACCACTCCGAAGCGAGGCTAATACTATACCTAACTGTAAATTCATCCTACTAATAAAAATATCAAAATATTAATCTTCCTAATTAGTTGGCAATCATGTCAGACACACCGCGCCGATGTCCAATTGTAATATTCGTGAATTATGAACAATTTTCTTTTTATTTTATTCCCAAGGATTCTCATCTATATAAAATCTCCGCGGGACGCAGGTGCAGAGATCATATAATCGAGCGAGTTTTTTAAATTTTCAGCAACGACGTTTCCATAATTAAACTCTGTCATGAAATGATAAGCGTCTCTTCCGATTGAGAAATGAAAGGATAACGATCTCATATCTGTCAGGAATTGAGAAATGACAATGGTTATATATTTGGAATGAAAGGTTCGCGAGTTGCAATGAAAAAAATGGCATTTCTTTCTGAAATTCCACTTTACAGCGTCTTCCAGATCATTTTTTTTATTTTCGTATTCTTACGACTCCTCATTCTTTTTTCAACGCTTTTCTTGGACAAAATAAAGAACGAAGCAAGGATTGCCGTTTGTCAGGTTGCCGACGTTGGTGCCTGATGTGGTTACCGCCTGATTCGTTTCAGGTCGAACGGACGCTGCCAGAGAAACAGCAGAACCGTTAAATTTATGGAGTAATTACAGTGATTCGAACCAAGAACCTGAAGAAGGGCTGTTATTATTAAATGTCAGGAACGTGGATCATCCTCCGCAACGAGTTAAATGTATTTAGATTCTTCGTGTTTAAACACAACAAAATTATCAAATTTTATCGCAGATTCTTCTTTTTTTTTTCGTCGTCTTTTTCCCCCTGCGTACTGTGAGAAAAAAATTATAATTGCATTTTTTTTTCAACGTTTATTATTCATTAATCGAAGCTTTTTTTAGTGAACCTACATATATAATTAATGAACATATTACGTGTAGATTGGGCTTATTTGAAAAGTGAAATTATAACGGTAAATTCAAACCTGTATTTTATATACAGCTCGGTCTATAATTTGCATTTGAATTTTTCTCTCTCACGTATAACATAGACGAATGCAGGCGATGCGCGCGTATCAGACTGTGTATGTATTGGGTATGTCTATGCATGAAATATTTATATATACATATATATTTCTAACTAGAGAGATAGTTGTCTAAAATAGGCTATATGTCAACGTCCGCAATTTTTCTAACATTATAAAGATGACGAGATATAATCCTAAAATCAATGAGTACGGGATTCGAAATCCTTCTCCCACAATAAATTTACTGATAAAACATCTTCCAACGGTATAATATACATTTATCGACATATGTATACGCAGGAACGATAATCAAACGGTAGTTTTAACCCGAACGGTATTTGAAAAAAAAAAAGAAGTTGGTCAGAAAATTCGGGCTGAAAAAAGTACGAGCAACTTGCAAGCTCGATGAAGAAAAAAAGAATTTCTCACGGCATTCCGATGAGAAAAATATTTTTTCATATTTTTCTAACTCGAATATATGGAGTAAAGATTTTTATTGCATTGCGACAACTTTGAAAATCTCCCACGTTAACACCGTCGACTTTCGCTCTCGCTGCTTTTGCTGATCACCTCATGCAAAATTTACTTGAAATCGAATTGCTGTCGAAGTTGCAGCAGAAACGTTCTCAGCATTCGCGATTTGACGCGTGTCAAAGAGGACGTAATCTTGCAAAAATCAAGCCGTCGAAGGTACGAAGAGCGAAGACTCGACGTAATTTTATTTTATTTTCGGGTGCGGCGAGTAGAAAATATCCTCCGTGCATCGATTCAAGGTGTCAAGAGAGTTGGAGCTTTTTTAAAATTAAACCTACTTTTCATGTTTAATTTTCTTTTCATGTAAACGTGTGTGAAAATTTGAAGTCTCGTAGAAATTCGTGTAGCTAGAAATTTTAGCTCACTACGTTACGATATATAAATACCACATGGGTATATAATTCTTTTTCTTCATATTTTTCAACCAGCCAAATTCTATACCTTGGACAAAATTTCGTACGTTTATTGTTCGTAATTGACTTCTTAAGTATATTACGGTGGGAACTGTGTCAGTGCAACAAGAGGATAAAAAAAGGTGAAAAAAAATTCGTGTATGAGTTCTTCAGACCGGATAGAAAGATCTCCTTAGTTTCTTTAAAATCTATTTTACATACCTATGTCTGTGCACACATAGGTATGTATAAAAGGACACGCGGCGCGCGTACCTCCAAAGCGTCATCCCCATGTTACAATTAGTCAGATGAATAGCTGCGCAATTCTATGCTGTATACATGTGCTGGCTATTACACATAAATACATATGCAGCACCGCCAGCGCGGACTATAATATCCTCCCTAAGTATAATTTACTTAGAGATTTCTCACTCTAATTATATCTCGCTCGAAGTGTCGCGCGCGCGCGTGCTTTTATAAAGTGTACGCGAGTAATTTATGCGCCATTACACACTCCGGTGGCTGTGTATGATGCTTCTGCTTCTGCTCCTGCTCCTGCCAATGGTGCTGCCATTATACATGTATACATTTTTAAACAACGTGGATAATTTTTCGAATGGTAAGAACTTTGGCGATGATCTTATCTCTTTGAAAAAGGAGATGTTCACTCGAACTAGATTCGTCGATGACTGCGGCAATCTCGACCGACTTACGAATCCGTCGATTAAATTGAGCTGCGAATAAAACCGATCGAGATACATACCGAATTTTTCGCTCGGAAAACAAACAAATGAGCGATAATTTGGTCATTTCGCTAGATAGATCAATTTAGTTAGCAGATTCGAATTCCTGAGCTCAAAATTCGTAAGAATACGTCAAAATATCGCGTAAAAAAAATCACTTTTGGCCCCGAAATTGAAAAAAATATAAGGTGTACCCCTTTGGATTTTTTCGATTTTGGGGCCAAAAATGAAGAATTTTTAAAATCGATCGTAGGACACTATTCTTATGTATTTGGACCTCAGGAACACGAATCCGTTGAGTAAATTGAGCTAGGAATAAATCCCATCGAGACATCTCAATTTTTTCACCCCGAAAAACGATAAATTGGCGATAACTCGATCAATTTCATAAATAGGTCAATTTGGCTTTCAGATTCGGATTTCTTAGGTCAAAATACGTTAGAAAAGTGTCCTACGATCGATTTTAAAAATTCTTCATTTTTGACCCCAAAATCGAAAGAAAATCCAACTCCAGTTACGTAAACGGGGTGAGAAATTGAATTGTAAAAGTAGCTTGGAGTGTAATAAAAATATTTACTTCAATTTTCCCTCGGGAAGAATTTTCGAGAAAATCAGGGATGGTTTTCGAATAGCTTAACTACTACTATATATCGATTTCCAGCCCCGCAGGGTTTGAGAATCCTTATGCATGTAACATAATGGGATCCATAAATCAGGATTGAATCGCTCCGAAGATGTTTTCCCTTAGGATATTTTGCTGCGGAGTAGATTAAACTTGTGAACTTTTCGTATTTGCACCGGCAGTAGTAGCAGCAGCGATTTGAATTATACATAATAATAACACATATCCTGAAACCGAGAAAGAGCGAGAAGTGCAATGCGGGTTGCAAGAATTTAACTAATTGTAAATTACAAAGAACGGCTTACAGAAAAAAACGCGAAACGCCCGCAGGAGTTTGGCGACAATTTCTGTCTCACAAAAACTCAAACAACGTACAGGTATACGACGTATGGTATAAAATAAAATTAATGTGCACACGTGAGCCACCACGTTGATATGGTATAAGTGAAACGGCGTTTCGCATTCGTTTCTTCGTTCGTTCGGGCAACGCGCTCCAGTTTGGGAGATAGCTATGCTAATAGGACGTTGCCTCGCGGTGGTACCTGTGCGAGGACTTCCTGGCTTGTCTTTCCCCGTCTCTCTTTTTCTTTATTTCTCTTTCTCTTTTGAGGTTCTCGCACCACAACCGCCGCGTGCATGTTGCCGCTGCCATCGCTATATATACCTGTGTACGGTATACCGCTACCGCCGATGTTTGTCTCTTTTCATTTGGCTATATACTACTTAAGGATATCTCCAACTTTTTATCGAAGATAATTAGTGCGTGAACCGCGTTGTGCTCCCCCCAGCATTCCGAACCTGCGGAGCGGAATCAAAAAGGATGAAATAAAAAACAAAAACACAAACAAAAAAAAAAACAAACCAGTTTTAAAGATCACAAAGAGGAAAGGGTGCCCTCTCGTAATAATCTCGCAGAATTTCGCAAGCTCGAACAAAAATGGACCCCGTTATAAATCGTTATAATTGGAAAAAAATTAAAAAAAAAAACAAAAAAATAGATTCAAGGAAAATATTTTCCCTGGTTTTTTGTCTTTCAATTAACGTATATAGTCGAAGACACTTTCGATGCCATAATTTTGCTTAAACATTTTTTTTTTATTCCTTTTTTTTTCCAATGATTCGCATGTGTACACAGTGTGGTCGTTACCTAACGTAAGTACAGTTAATGTACGCGTAGTGTGGAAGTTGATTGATTATAAGTATAAAAACAAAAGAAGAAAAAAAAAAAGAAGAGATAAAAAAAACTTGTTTTCAACGACTTAATTATGTACGCGGGAAAAAAAATTTCCCCGTATGTACCGCGTCTATGCTACATTATATTTATATATATCACGATGCAACATTATTATTAATAAAAGTTGAATACACGGCGCGTCTGCTGCAGTCTTTGATTTGCGCTCGATATGTGCGAATATACCTATTCGTAGTATGTATATACGCAAGGAAATTGTTTTGTTTCATATGAATCGATACTTCGAAATACCGACGATAAAAATTTGCCAACTTTATTTGCCATGGAATAACACAAGTTTGCAAAAAAAAAAAAAAACAAAACTGCAATCTATAATAATTCAACTGCATAAACAGGTATTTAAATACAAACGTTAAAATGTTGTACGCAATATACTCCAACGTATAAGTTTAGATATCCATTTACAATAATTTTCATATAATATGATGCATGAGGAAAAAATGATACATCGAATGCAGATAAAAATGAATGACAGTCAGTTTCATACGTATCTGCACTTCATCTCATTTTATTGATCAGGTATTGATTAATTCGTCCCGTTAAACCGTTAGATTAGTAAATTCCATCCGAGATGATCTTCGAATGACAAAAAGTTATGAGCTACTTCTAATGGATGGAGTGAAAAAAAAAAAAACAAAAACTTCTCACCATCTCCGCGTGCATAGTATAGTTAAAAACTTTGTACTCTGCAAAGAGCAACAATGGATCGTTTTTCTCATGCCCATACGAATCGGTATTACATATATATCGTTATGCCGTAGCGAGATTCACTTCGGAATAATTACGAAGATTCAAATTTTTTCTACGATTTTTTTTTTTTCACACCGCGCTGCCTTCATCCGTGGTTTATATTATAAGATGTGATGCCTATAATCCGATTGGTAGTTAACTGTAAAGGAAATGAGATTGTAATTTTTTCTAATTTATTTTTATTTTTTTGCTCTTCTCTTCTTCGTTGCTCTAACGTTGTGCGTTTTTGCTAATCGTATTAAAAGTATTCACGGCTATATATTCGTAAATTGGTGTTGCGCCAAAGTAACTAACAGTTTTGGTATAGTATGTGAATAATGTACCGTAATTCCATTCGCGCGTTCTAGAATGTTGAATTTGAAATGAAAAAAAAGTAAAAAAAAAAAAGGAAGATCTAATGCAAAGCTCGTGCAGTTATAATTCACCACATCAAAGTCGTGCTGATCGACTGAATGTTATTAGGTATTAGAAAAAATCGTGGACACAATTTTAGATTTTGCATAGCTATGGTAAAATTAATGCCTGTCCCCAGGTAATCGGAAAACGGAAAATGAAACATTCCTCCAGTCATCTGCACGAGTGCGAGTTAGGAATAACTTTGCCTTTGTGAGTCAGGATTGTCGACACACGTGAATGGACACGTGGGAAGTTCATCTTCCCTCTTCAATTTCCTACTCTTCTTCGTAGTTCTTCGCTAATTTTTAGCACTTCTCTTCTCGATGCGGTTTTTCTCGAGTGATGTGTGCTCCGGGCGTTATGCCGAGAGAAAATTTTTGTGTATGTACGAGGTGAGACGAAGGTTGGTTTGTAATAATTAATTATTCTTACGTCGTTCGGATTAATGGCGAACGGTGTACCGGCGTATTAAGATCGAGTTACTCTCACAGAGTCTCATCTGTTCACTTTATTTCTAGATATACCGACCGCCACTTAACCCGATAAATTAAATACCGTCTAATGCGATTAGTATGATGAAAAAGTCAGAACGCCGCTGCTGCCGCCGTTGCTGCAGGTGCGTTAAATTATATATGATACGTAGATTTGAAAGGGGATAGATATACAGAGGCGAGAAGGATATACATCTCGAGAGACTAAAGGAGAAACTACAAGTGCTATAATAATGCAAGAACAAGATACTATAATTCATTTTCTAAGTTCACTTCATCAATTTTGTACTACGCAACGGGTTGAGCACGAACTTTTGATCGAATGCCGAGAGTTAAAGTTTTCCGAAAATTTATCCAACTGTAATAAGATACTTACTGAAAGTTTCTGGGAAATTCCATGATACGGGTGTCACGTGTCATTTATATACGCGCGTGGACGAACTACCGTTCGTCAGCTTTGTGGAATATGCACATTTGTTTGTGGAAAAATTTTCCGAAACTTTCATACACGAATCTTTTTTTTCTAAGTTGTTTTGACAAATCTGCGAGTTCGATCGGATTACACTGGTCACAATCACTCACACGATGATTATATGATCCAAGAATCGATGGCACTAAATTAAAGTTACTTCTTGCACCATGATAATAGTGACGTAATAATATTCGTGTAGCTTGTCCGATAAAAGGGCCTTCGATGACGATAATGATGCGTTAGTTGGACTATCGATTTAACGGTAAATCGCCTTCCAAGTTTAAACTTGTAAGTAAGTATAACTGTTATTCCACTGGCGATGATCGCGGTGGCTGCGATGTCCGGACGAAGGAGATGGACGAAATGAAAGGCCGAACAAATACATACGTGTATGTGAAATTAACGTAATAAACATACGTAACATCGGAGATTAGAACTCGCGAAGAATGAGACTCACAATCGTACGAAATAATGAGCGGGGGAAAAAAAAAAAGAAAAAACTGACGATTGGTAATTTCAGTTCTCCTCGAATTTAAGTGACTCGGAAATACGCGCGCGTCTTCGACGTCAACTTATCTGTCAATGGTTTGACATTTCGGTGCGTACAAAACACGCCGTAGTTTTAGAATGGGATTAAAGAGTGTGGTGCAGTAAAAGGGGAAGTTGCGAGGAGGTACATACGGGATAAGTTGAAGCGCATGCGTCGACGAGAGGCAGGTCGTTGCCATTTGGCTTTCGAAGCGAACGCAAAGCGAAACGAAGAACGAACGCTGAGCCAACGCGATCGCCGAAGACCCGAACTCGCGATCGCCGAAGACCCAAACTCGGGATCATCTTAAAAGAAACGTAGCTGCGGCCGCAACGCGGAGAAACGTTTGCGCGTTATACCCGGGTCGATTCCGGAGATGGGCGTATTTTTTTTTTGTTTTTTTTCTTTCATTTCTCTGCTTCTCGTTTTAACGATCAAAAAATGGAAAGAGGTGTATAGGAAAGTTTTCTGAAGAAAGTCGAAAAGCATCGTTCGATATTTCAATCCCCCATCGATCAATGAGTAATGGATTCCGGTCATGCGGATACAATTATATCTTACCTCGTTGAAAGCAGATTACACTGCTCAGCAAAAAAAAAAATGGGAAAAAAAACTTATCTAGAAAAAACTGAAGGGTCATCAAATTCGCTATTAATTTTTGATTCTCGAATGAACTCGCGCGAATAGACAGGAAACTATGTACAATTATTATTATAATCTACAGGTAGTTGGACGCAGTAACGACTTCCCGTAAGCCGCGTATGTTTCCTCTATATTTCTATCTTTTCGTCTTTTTGTTTTTTTTTCCCATTTCGGACCAAAACTGTGGTCATGAAGCATTTATGGTTTGTCGCACCAGCTGAATTCGTCCAACGTCGTAGTGTAATAAATAAACAAAATTCACTTGCGGAATGTAGCCGAACACGAGCTTCGGGTAACGGGATCGTCATCATCGACGGTTCGCTGATTCAGCGACAGTTCACTCCCCGCCGCGCTCTACGGTCCCCAAGGCCTTTTCCCTCTTTCTCTCTCTCTTTCTCTCTCTTCCAATTCCTTTTTTCTCTTTCATTATAATAAATATCTTTTTATTCCACCGCGCGCTTCAAAATCCTCGCGATCCCTAAATCCACGCTGACAATATCCAAGCGTTCACACGATCTCTTGAGATCTACAGGTTCTTCCAATTCCTAAATTGCATGAAAATCGTATGACAAATCGATCGAACGGATGATGAACTGTGAAAAATGAAAATTGTGTGTCAAGTTTACATGGGTAATAACAGGAAGTTACAGTACAAATGACATACATCTGCAATGCAGGAACTTCCATATAGCGTTGCGCAACAGTACCGACCAAATATATCCGTTATAGACTCAATAGCTCCGTAACACACGTAATGCAATATACACAAGATATACGAAGTGGAAGAGCGATGAAAAATAATAACAATAATAATGACGATGAGGAAGAGGAGGAGGAGGTATTTAATGAAGATAACTTTGTAACATTTGCTTTTGCAGGCCGGAAGGTCGTGCTTTGACTGGGTTAACGTTGAATGACGCATTCGTAAGTACACAGACACTGTAAGAGTTGTGAATCGCGATTGCCATCAGCTACCGACATACGCGTCCTCTTCCGAATATGGATTATTACGGAACATAGCTGAAAGATACCCGTCATCTTCCTCCGCACCGAAAAAAAAAGAAAAAAAAAACAAACAAAAATTGACGATCTCTCGATGGATGCTCAATTATTGAAGAAAAAAAAGGTCCAGAAACGCTCAAGATAATCACGGAATTTTCAATTAATCAAGTAAAAAAGAGAAGAAAAAGAAACCGATCATCATTGTCTTTGATGTGAACCGCGATCGGTGAAAATAAAATTCAATCTTATCTGTATTTGATTGAATAAATTTTTTTTTTTTCTTCTTTCAACGCACCATCAGGTTTCGTAATTGCGGTATAACACATCGTTGTCGCGATGGTATATATATAAATCGTTAATTGGATAATTACTGAGTACATATAACTACGTCATTGGTGGTGCAGAAGTGTACAAGTATTATATACCAGAATGTTGAACGATCTGCAAGGCTCGCGATAGGGGGAGGAAAAAAAGATGGGGGGTTCGTGTGCGACTATTAAATGCATGTGCATTGCGAGGTATTGGTATCGGTTGTACAGCTGCACAGAACACATCCGACGTCTACCACTTTCCTTTACGACGATCAGCAAGTATAACTTACATGTATGTCGTAGCTACGTACGCGCACGGTACGTAAGTACATAGAAAATATACTGCAGTGAGGAGTACATAGTACATAAGCTGGCAAGAGTCAGTCTGAAATGCCGCAAATTCCAACCAGCCGACTGAACGTCTGACTCCACTGACTGACTGACTGAATTCTAGCGGTACTTGCGCGATGTAAGAACGAGGCTTTGAATTATAATAACGGACTTATAATGCGCGAACGAGTCATAACGTGTTGAAAATAAAAAAAGCGCGAGTTACACGAGATGGAATGATCGATGTGGTAAAAAAAGGAGAGAGAGAGGAGAAAAAAAAACAAGAAATGGAAAAAGAAATGGAGAAGAGAAATTAAAAGTAAAAGAATGTTCAGTTCATTGAGAATTGAAAAGAATTACTACCACAGCGATTATAATCGACGTGGCTAGTCAACCATTCGGTAATTACTCGGGTACTGTAGATGAAATTGTACCTTATGGATTCGAGATATCTGCAGCGGCAGCAGCAACAACCGTCGTATGAACTGCTACTGCTCCATTCGCTGCTCTTCGAGAAGCTGACCTTCACGACGTACCGTTGTTCGGGGTCAGGTTCAAGGCCACCGGTTTATACGTACAAATACAACGTGCACTCATATTCTCACTTACGCAGATGGATATCTAGATATCTTTTCTACATACTCACCATTCCGCTTTACACGGTAGGTACGGAGATTCACATTATTCTCCGAATTCAGATGAATTTGGAATTCAAATTTGACTTTTTATTCCGGAATCGGTGTGGATGAACATACTTTTCATTTCTGGAAGAATGTCAAGCACGAGTTTTTTCTATGTCTGTAATGGTTTTTTTACTTTTCATGATTATTCTCAGTGAAGTTTGCGAATGAAGCTGATGATTGGAAAACCAATTACGGTCGATCATCGCATTGTAAATATGCAGTTTCCAAGAGAAAGAAGAGGGCTTTGGGATGGAAAAAAGGAATGAAAAAACGATGTAAAAAGGAGAAAGGGCGGTGAAAGAGGTACTCCAAGAAGTGCATAATAAATATCAACCAAATACGTACACCTATCTACCTGATTTACCTGACTGACCGGTCGCCGGTTGGCCAACCCTGAACTCCGCAAACGACGCGCGCCGCGTCTGAAGGAAAGAAGAAAGAGAAAATAATGAGAATAAGAAGAAGAAGAATGGAACGGTCGTCGTTCTGACGTACGCCGCTATCGGAAATTACCTTCAACTTTCGCGAAAGGGCACAAGTCGCACGGTTGTTATTTCTTCAAAGTTCCATAGTTGCCAATTTCTGCACATGTTCACCTTCACTTGTTGTAATTCTGAGAAAAACCGAATGATCAAGGGATATCTCGATGAGACAATTTTGTGAGACTGCATCGTGAGGATGACAAAAAAAAATTCAATTATCAAAAACAAAAATGACAATTTTAATGAGCGATAATTCGATCAGCAGCGGCAACCGCACTGTCCTAGTTTCTTAGCCAATAGACAGTTGGTTGTCTGCTTTCTTCGTCGAAGAGGCCAAAAGACCTTGATCGAATCTCCTTGCGCGCAATTCGCGGAGTAGTGTACGGTAGACCTACTCGTATATACCATATAGTTAAAACATGAACGAACGGGTATATAAATTTGGGTTATATACGATTAAGAATGCATAGCGTATAGAAAGTCGTACGACGAGGCTAGCAGAGATCAAAATGACAATACAACCACGCTTCGTTCGTTTATAAAGTAGGTACAAAAGCTGTGGCTTGTTATTATAGAAACTTTGGAATTAATCAATCGAGAGAGAGAGCGAGATAAAAAAAGAGCGGCAGAAAGACATCGATCCGCTGGAAATGTCAGATTTTTTATTTATTCATTTTTTTTTCCGTTGAACATTGCAAAGGTTTCGGCCCGAGTCTTTTGCGTCCTTTCATGGCCCGAGGGTTGAAATTTTTGCGTTAGATAAGCTGTTTGAATTTTTGGTTAGGTTTCCAGGCCAAATCCTTGTTTCAAAAGGTGTATCGACGACTAGAATCCCAATGGGTCCCGTGAAATTTGAGCACGTTTTTGACCCGTTCTAATGTGCGTTATTATTGTAATAACACTCGGCGTGGTGTAGGGTAGTATTATAAGGCGTCTTATAAAAGCACATTGAAATATCGAAGTCCTTGATGTCCTTTTCCGTGCGTCACAGGCGAGTTAGAGCGAAAGCGAGCTAGAGCTCGTAGTAATGGGTATATAGGCAAAGTATAGATATCGGCAGGCATAAAAGTTAGAATCAAGCAGCAACGGCAGCAACGGCAGCAACAGTAAATATGTATATACGTATAAAGGTGTAAGTATAATGCGGTGCGGTGCGGTAAATGGGAATAAATTGAAGCCTCCGTTAGCCGGTTGACTCGGCAGGAATTCAACTCAAAACGTTAACGCTGCGTTCTCCTTTTCCACTCCTTTTCTGCATTCCCAAGAACGGCGTGACGCGAAGGTGGTCGGTTGGTTTGTGATCGAGGCACTTCTCGCTCTCATGTGGTGTGGTATAGCGTAACAGGAAGTAGGTACCGCTCACGTGCATTTCACTCTATGATACGATTCACGATAGATGCGCTTCGATCCGCTCTTGCACAGCTGCAGATCCAACATAGCTGTGGAAGCCATTTTACCCATGTAAGAATCATCGTCATCTTCTTCGTCCTCGTCGTCATCTTTCCATGATTCCCACTCGAGATCCACACATAATATCGTACACGCACGAGACATCCGCCGATTTCATATTCACATTTACAAATCTAATTCCACCCATCAGATACAGGCTACATCGTAAGGTATAAAATAGGTATGTATCACGTATTTGATTCCTGATATGCCCGGAGCAAATGCGAAAGTTTAAACGCTCTTTGATTGTATTCACATGATAAGGTGGTACGTATATACACGGTTGGTTACAAAACATTCATTCTACAACGATTTTATCCGCGTTGACCAATCCCAAAAATATTTTTGGAGGTAATTAAGATTGATCGTTTATATCACCACTGTCATATAGGTACGTCACTCTGTGCCGTATAATAAAAAGAATTTCGATCGCTCAACGATAAATAAAATGAAAACTAAAAGGACGAAATAGGGAAGTATGATCAATTTTTGCTTTTTTATTTTATCCATTCACATATTTTGCATTAAAAATTTTTCTCAAGTATCGACGTTACAACAACATACGTGTTACTGACATTTCATAGTATACCTATACACGATCGACATACGAGCCAATGACGCGTTTTGGTATTCGTTTGAAAATATTACTCTAAAATAATTGACGCTCGGTTATTTATTCAACTGAATAAATTCGTATACAGTTGCTAACTATATTTTAAAAGTATATGAACAGCGCGTGTATTGGGTTCATCTTTCAGACACCGATATATGCATCGTCGTTGATTGAACAGCAACTTCGACCGTCAATAATATTTTTTACCCATATTTATACGGACTTTTATTATCCATCGGAAAGTTGCTGTTATTATTCTTAAGAAATTATTAGTAAAAGGAAAAGAAAAAAATTGGTATACGCTGTTTTGATTTCGAGAAGATAAAACTCCCCCCCCCCCCCCCTCTGTATCTGAGAGGAAGGAGCTGAGAGTTTTGATAATGGAATTTGAAAGAAAAACGATCACAGCAAGCAGGAAATCGGAGAAAACACGAGAGTAAAAAAAAGTGAAAAATTGAATGAATTGTAAAGAAAATAAAAAAGAAAAAAATTGGGAGTAACGGGTCCGTTCTAAAAGACATCTGGTGAAACGGAGCCGTGTCCTTTTCGCATCCCTTTCGCTCAAGTCGCGTTCCTGACTGACCACAAACTGTGGAGATCGGACACCAAGTTTGCGGCTTGTCGGTACCCAGCCGTCCACGACGCAGCTTTCAATTACTTATCCAGCCGAAACAAGAGAGCAATCGTTAGTGATTCGATTCGTGAAACAAACGACGATCTATTTAATGCTCTCTCCATGTCCCCTTTCTCAATAACTGATCGCTAAAGAGAGAGAATTAGAGATCGATCGATCGATCGATCTAATATTTCAAGGATTAGATCTCACGTCATAAATATTATAAACTATTCGTTATATAACTTGCCTCAACAAAAAATATCATTACGTATCGGCTCGAATTTCCGACGGATATAATACGAGAAATTTTCTCAAGCTTCATCATTTTGTGTAAAATGAAAAATAAAAAATTCATCGTTCTCCGAAAGCTTTACGTTTCAATTTTTTTTTTTTTCTCATAAGATACTTTATTCATCCCGCCACAACTGAAGATTAGTTTATTATCACAAGCGATTAAGTAATTTGTCAACCTTGTTAAGATCAATTTTTTGACTTACTCTGTTTCTTGTTTCTTCTTTTTTTATTTTTTAAGTTTTTGTAATTTTCTTTTTTCTCGTTTCCACGCAAACGCATTACCGCGATTATTTTTGATAGAATGATATACGAGGTAAAATATTTTCTAGTATATATGATCGTGTTGGGAAAAAAAATTTTTTTTGCCTTTTTTTGTCGTATTCATAAATCAAGATAATAAAACCTGCTGCAATAACAGCATGGCGGGGTCGCACGTTCTCGTGTATTATACACGTACAGTGTATCATATATGTTAAAGATTTTGCGAGAGAGATTGCGTGTATAATTAAAAAGAAAGCGTTGTTAAGAAAGGCGGAGCCTGCATCTGGCAACTCCACCCTGTACCGAAAAAGGGAATAAACGAAAAAAGAAGAAAGAAAACAAAAAAACCTTCATATACAAGGAAAAAGAACGGGGAGTCAAAGGCCGAAGAACGGGACTGAGAAATAAACTACGGTAAGTATAAAATTAAGTTGAAGGTTTTGACAATTTTACTGCAGCGTAAAAAGATTACGGGTATAAAAATAATTTTGATGATTTAATTTTTTTTGTACAAGTTTTACCGATTCGCGAATCGGCAACGACAGAGAGGGCGTCGATATACAGGTGTAGATAATGTTCGCATATATTGCTACGTATGAAGTAAAATTTCGGTGCTGCAAAGAACGCGCGTACAAAAAGGAGGGGTCCGACGAATAATTGAGGGATTAACAATAAAAAAAAAGCGGAGGTTTGGTGCTCGACGATGATGATGATAATGATGATGATGACTGCGATACGCGCCGGCGCGGCTGCACCCCTTAAATTCACCTTCTCCATATAATCCTCGTATACGCGGTCCCGTACGTCATGCCCACGAAGAAGTTTTTCTCCGAAACGAAAAGAGTTCATCACGAAGATCGTAATGGCGTAAAGCAATCACCCAAAATTGCATCCCACAGTATATTTTATGCCCCCAAGGAGTGTAAAACATTTCCTTGATCGTGCCACGACGATGCCGGTGCAACAAACGTCGAGTTCTTTCGACGAAATAAAACAAAAAAAAGAAAAGTTGAAACAATAATAATAAAAATATATATAATGAGTGTAAAGGTATATATACACTTATTATATAAAAGAATGTTTCGATCATACGCAAGAATTTAAAATCCTTACACGTATGATCGTTTGCTTTAATTTCATATATCCACTTTTTAGGGTAGCTGGTACGCGCTATATAGGTATACCTAATGATAATTTCTGCAGTCTATCGATCTTTTAATTGATTTCAATTATAATCAACGTTTATTGGGGTACTCTGGGAATACGAATCAACGAAAGAGACATTGATTTGCCTCGAGTCCTTATTAGCGATTTCTTTTTTCTAAAAATTAGAAATTTACGTGACACGTGCGCATTTTAAAAAATGTCAAAGGAGTATTTTGCAAGTAATTACATTACAAAGTGCAGACATGAGCACAAAAAAAAAGGAAAAAGGAAAGGAACCGATCCTCACGACACCATTTTACGTGCCCATTCGATATTTATCAATAATTTACTTAGAATCGTTAGGAAGTACACGTTACTTACGTGGACAAATATCCTTGCGATAGAAAGTTTGTAAATAATATTAATGCGATAGCCAATGAATATATCTTTAAAAATATGTATTTTAATAACTGTCGGTATTCGTTTACACTTAAATTGGTAAGTATGAAATAAAAGTAAATAAATAATAAAAATAAAATAACATCGACAACTGTCTTCAATCGCCCACGCGATTTCTTCAAACCTCATCAAGCACCTGCGCCGCCGCTGCTGCTAACTTTGGATAAACCCGAAGCGAGCCATTAAAAAAAGGACGTAAAAGTCAAGAAATTTTTATCCCCGTATCCGTTGCATGAAGCCTGAAATTCAATCTTTTATGTCTTTCCGTTTTTTTTCCTTTGTTTCTTTTTACGGATACACCTGCGAGGCGGGCAGCTTCCGCTTTGACAGAAAAGACCTAACACTGAAGAAATTGAAACAATCTATCTCAATTCCGTTAATTTTTGAGAGATAGAACCTTGAGGCGCACAACGGCAAATAATTGAAAAAAAAGCCAAGTGTAGGTTATGTTCTTTCGCTTCTCAGCTCTCGTTAATTATTTTAGGAGCCAAAACCGAGCGGAATATAAGAGCAATTGGAACACGAGACGCTGCAATATAGATGTTTTAAAGTCGATCGTCAGGTGTTTTTCATGCTTTTAGTGTATCGGATCGAGAGACGCCTTTATACAGATCGGATCGTAAGGTGAACGGCCCTCGGTATAATATAAAGTATTCCAGACTATGTGGGTAGTTATGTACTTATTTACCATACAGATATAGTATAGCGATTATACACGAGCTTTGGGTGCACACGGGAGATCGGTATGTATAACAGCTAGCTTTGCGTGCTCCGTTATTATATACATATAGTTGCAGAAATCTTTGCTGATTCACCGCGATATAATCATTCCTGCTCGGGAATTCAACTAGCGTATATCCCTCGTTCGAAGCTTTCTTTCCAAAAGTAAAAAAAAAAAAAAAACACTTCACCGATTCAAAAAAAGGGGGAGTAGACGCCCATCGATATTGTACTTTACGGTCGATTGTAACTCACGTCAACCGTATCTAGCCGTTTCTGAATTAGCGAATTACTAGAAGTTTCCAAAGGCGTTTTTACAATATGAAAAATTTTCAAATTGCCCCATTTGATTTGATTTATATACTGCATGTTTTTTTTTTTTTTTTTTTTTTTCTCTTCTCTACGAAGTTAGTACCTTTATATTTCAGATTGCGGGAGAGCAAATAGCTGTCGAAGAACTGAGAGCAAGCCACTCCGGATTATCTCGAGACGGTTTACGAGCGTTCGCGCGTCTTCTGTCGGTTGTCTATTATACATGTGCAGTATATAGGCTTGTATCTACATGTATAGGTATATTATATCGGGTTTATGGAAGTTGGTTGCAGATGTTGGAAGCATTGGTGGAAATAATTCCACGTCAGTTTAAATCGACCACGGGATCTTCGGGTCGCAATGATTTCCTAACTAGATCTATATAACATCGCGCGCTCGGCTCGACTCCGCAATTACGTTCACGACAGATCGTAAATTTCACCGTTTAACGTGAATTGCAGTCGAGTTGGCTATATATACGTATATATAACTTTCTGTAAAAGAGAAGAATTATTTATCCGATAATCTTTTGTAAGCTTTCGATTCCATTCGCCGATCGATCGATGGATTTCTGCGGATGAAAATTTTCCGAAATATAGGTAACCAATTTTTCATCACTCGCGCGATGGGATCTGCGAAATTTAAATCGACCGCTTGCGTTTTAATCACTGCTTGGAACGGTGACCGATTTCGCTCGGTTCCTACCGCACGTGATAATTCATCGAGGAGAAGTGATAAAATAAATGTACATTTGCATAATTGAGGATAATTGTTTGTAGAGAAGAAATTTATTGTCACGTACAGCGCGAGCGGAGTTGCAGTACCTATTCGATCGAACGATTCGATTCGATTCGATCGTTTGTCACGATCGCACGAATCACCGTTACTCGTTCCACGATCGGTTGCTACCTTCACAACATTTATATACAATGAACATATACCATCGCAACTTTCATCGAAACCCCCGTCGGCCATTGTATTTATATACCTATATCCGTACATACGTATGCGCGATCGATCGACGATTCCAGGATATTCGATTTGGGGTCGCCGCGCGATTCGATCGTTCGCAGAAATACATTATAAGCGAATCAAACGAGACAGTTTCAATTTCTTTTCTCTTTTGTTTCTCAAATTGATCCGATCCTCTTGTTTTCCCTCGCAACTGTTACATAATGGATTACCAATCGAGGTATCACACAAATATATGTCATTCGCTGTTGAAATCTATGAATATTAAGCGCCGAAATCGCGATAAAATTATATGTCCTATTTAGCCGGGAAGGCGCGAGGAATATCTTCCCGGAATCGTGCATACAATCACACATATATATATATATGCATACGAACAAATGTATATATGTACATTATACGCGAGCTGTACGAACGAAGGAATGAACGAATGAACGGAGATAGCGGAGGAGTCCGGGTTCGTGGCCCAGTTAACGCACGTGTCTTTACGTGCCCAAGAACCAGGAACACGAACTTGATACGTGTTGATCCAACTTGATCCACTCAAAGTAGGCCCTGCGCGAGCCCAAGAAAAATGAGTAAATCGAAAATGCGAAACGCCAGAAATATGAGAGAAAAAAAGATCGTTGAAGAAATCGTCTAACTTTTCTCCTGCACCTGCAGCGGCATCATCGTTAATTATAGTTCCCGATTGTCTTCGCGAAGCTTTTGTAAGAAAAAAAAAAAGGTGAAAAAAATCCGCGATCTCCGCGGCAAGAAAGAGAAAAAAAAAGAAAATAAAAAAAGGAAGAGAGAAAGAAAAGAAAAATTTTATAATAACGACCAAGTGAAAGACTATTACCCATGTCAACGACGACGCACGCGGGTCCGAATCGGATCGACTCGATCGATTTATTCAGATATATCGTGGGTGTGTCCGTATATATATGTAACATATGTTGTCTCACATACGTATATATGTATTAAACTCCTATATAGGTATACCGATGTGGTTTATAATAAATACAGTGAAAATGCCATGGCAGGGCGTGGTTACCTGGCAAGGCCGTTTTTGTTCCGGCTCCCACTTATATGCGCACTGCGTCTTATTTTATACATGCAACTATTATACATAGGTGTTGGTAGACGTACAGCACATGCATTCGCACATGATCGCCAATGAATAGATATACTAAAATCGTGCGAAGTGGTTTTTTTAAGTCTCCTGTTTTACTATTTCTATCTTGTTCGGATTTATACTTCTTATACCGATTCATTATTTATTTTTGATCTTTCTTTTTTTGTTGTTTTTTCTTTTTTTTTGTTCGTTTATTGATTTATTTTATTTTGTCGATCGTCGAGTCGCGAACGCTGGTAGTTTGACGCCCCCTGCACTGCAGGCAATTAGGGCAGTAGCAACTTTTATACTGTATGAATATTTTAAAGGTGCGCCATATGCAGTGCGGCAGCAACTGCCGCAGAGATCAACGTCTGTATAATAACGTATACGATATATTTTATGTATTTGCATACTGTATACGTGAATACACAGTTAGGTGTGTATACAATACAGGTTATGCAGGTAGTGTATATTATAATCTATAGTGCACTTATAGATTATTATGGAAATAATTAATAATATATATTGGTGCTGAATATAATATGGGACTCCGCACGAATCTGCACCTAATTATATTCATTAATCAATTTTTTTTTCTTATTCTTTCTTCTATTTTTGTTTTTTTTTACTTGTTCTATAAATTACATTTTCACGATCTTATCTCATTTCTTTTATATCACGCACGCCATACGTGCCGCAATTGCACTCGGTGCAGCTTTTAGTATCTGAACCACGGTCTTCGGTTTTTTCAACAAAATTTTTGATTTCGGCAAGCAACGGTTCAGATTTGGTACCAACGGTGGTGGACGACCGATCCGATGAAAAAATTGATTTCAAGTTTGATTGCATAAAATCGTTTTTTTTTTCTTTCCTTCCTTTTTTTTTTAAGCAAAGAAAGGACCCTCTGGAGATCGGGCGTATGCTTATTGGAAATGATTAATAATGATGTAGGAGTTTCGCTTTTGAGTGACTGGCATTTGCTTTATTTTATACATAAAGTTTGTAAATGCAAATTTAATGCACGATACATATGTATTATGTACCCATATCTATATCGACTTCATGGTTCAGGATTATTTATACGTGAAACTCGATTTTGCGAAGAAAAAAAGAGGAAAAAAAAAAGAAAAAGAAAGAAATAAAATAAATAAATGAATAAAACGTTTCGGATCCAGTTTCGCTGGACTGCTACTACTATACGGTATTACCGTATCTATACTGCAACGTGCAATGTGCAATGTAATGAAGCGGTATAGGAAAGACGTTGACTTTGATTGACAGCTTGGGGAGCTTGACGCTGCTCTGCACACGCCGTGTGCCGCTTTGCAGTAACGAAATAAGAGCAAAGAAATTGAAACCAGAAACGACGCCAGACTGGTTGGAAATTTTTGGTTAGATTCGAGGTTCGATTCAGGTTTACTCGTATCGTGACGCTTTCTCCAAAAAATTCTTGATCTTCGGTCCTCGCGTGTTCGACGCACGTTGCACTTTATACATAGGTAAGCGTACGAGGTGTAGGTACCAAAAATTGAAACGAAGACATAATTTATGGAGGTAAAAATAATCGAGAAAAGTCTTCGATCTGAAAATTTGAATCGGTTAGAAAAAAGAAGAAAAAATTATTCGCGCCACGAGATTTGCTGCGGATTTCGTTTGTCTCGGACACAATGAAATTTATAATCGAATCGTTGAATTTAAATTAATTTTTAATACCGATTGAAGTTCGAAAAACGCAACGTGCGGCTATAATAGAATTTTACATAGTTAATATCTGGCGCAAATTATAACTCGTTAAAATGTTAAATAACGTCGGGATGTGGTTTTTATAGTTCAGTCTTATTGTTAGTTGGTAAGAAAAAAGAAGTCAGGCGAACACGTACCCGGGTCGTTTCGGGATCATGTGTAAACGTGCGTTCCATTATTTAAACTGGTTCCATGTGCACACCTAGGTATATACTAAACATCGAATGGCGTATAGTTTTCGTAATCCAAACGCGTAAATATTTTATTACATGGGGTTCGATTAAAAGGTTGATAAGATGGGTGCAGCGGTGAAATGATTTTTTCGTGCCAGATAGTATCTCATTCATTTTATTCCTTTTGTTTTTCGAAATTCCGAAGATTTAAATTATCGTTCGATTAGCGCCCGCATATGTAACGTATTTTCACACAGTGAGATACATAAAAATACGCGTGCGCGGATGATTTTTAATTAGAAAATTATTACTTCTACTTTCGAAGCACAGTCGAGCAGAAGCTGCGGGTAGCGATAGCTGAGGTCGTTTATTCATTTCCATCCGATCTACGCCTGTGTGTATAAAATTTTCATATACCAGCACGTGAAGCGAATGCGAATTAGAATTTTTATCAAATCTCGAACACATCGACGCGTCGATTCTGTCCGTCTTGAAAATATCGTGAAAAGCAGAGTACATAAATTTTTGATAATTACAGGCAGAAATTCATATCAATTAATGGTGCACGAGATACGCCTCTATAATACGAGGTTTGGAGCTGAAAAATAAGGCGGTGATTTTATCTAGTCGTTCTCGTCTCAATTCATCTGGCAACGTAGAATCAAAGGTTAAAGAGAATCGATTCCAAATCTCTAATTGGATATCATTTCAATATGATAATCTCAAAGTAAGATCACTTTACTGACAGAAGCAAATCAATATAGTAACCACTTTCGGCGTTGCACCGAGATCAATACGCCATACATTATATACTACGGACTAGACAGAAAAAAAAAGAAACCAGAAGAAAGAATAAAAAGACTGAGTAGAAAAAAAAATAATATATAAAAACAAAACGAAATGAAAATAACACAAAAGTTGAAGCAATCGTCAGTTAGACAGTCACGCCGATCGTAAAGCGCGGCCTTATGTATACGGACGTCTGTAACCCAGACGCCTGTACAGGCACTGAAAGATTATTCGGTCCGATAATACCACTAGATCTAGTCTGATCAACTCCGGCTGCTGCGGAGTGGTTTTCTCCGGAGACAGCTTAACCGCGGGCATCTCGCGAAGTACGCTCGGTATACACAATATATATTGTTATATACCTATCATTGTAGATAGCCGTTGGATCTTCTGTTTCTACGTCTTTCGCGACGTCCAGGAATGGCGTGTACTTCAAAAATATGAGCGTGTGAATTTGATCGATCAGTTTTCTGCAAGTCTCGTCGTAATCGGCAGGTCGACCGATATATAGGTGTCGATTTTGCACCAGTATGGAGATTTCGAATTATCATCCTTCGCAGGAGTGTCGCGTGTCTCATCGCGAATATGGAATCGTGTCGCAGAAGCGCAAAGGACAAAAAAAAAACGAAAAAAATAAATTCTTGCAAAATATATGAAATACCGCAAGTTTTTTCAGGATCGTGAACTTTACTTAAACCGGTCGTAACTTACGATCAAACCTCGTACCCACACATTACACGCCAGACGTGCAGTTTTACGGGATCTGTAGGTAAAATAGGCTGCCCGCATATCTGAACCATAGAGAGAGAAGTAATTGAGATACGTACCTGAAACAGAAAAAGAGAAGGAGGTGAAGAAAAAAAAAAGAAAAATTGTTATACAATCACCGCTTTGAGAGAAATATGCAATTTCTGAATTCATCGATACGTAAGTACTATAAGCATAAACGAACGAAGGAATGGCATTAACGTTACGATAATTTTAACACGAATTTGCAGATCGTAAATCGAAATTTCTCTCGAAATCCTATCCGTTTAGATTTATGGGTATGCCTAATCTATACTGTAATCCGTTACACGTTCGCATCCATATACGAGTATAAGAACATCAAGCTTTTGCGGTATACGATCATCATCTTTTGCACCACATCACGCATACATTTGTGAAAATATGCAAGAAGACACAGTGCAGCAGATACTTTAGGTGTATATCTTGTAATCGTGTCGGTACAGATATGTGCATTTCAGAACGATCGGATCGTTTCGCCTCTGTGCAGTTCGAGATGCGGCTGATACGCCGATGTAGTTTTTTACATAAATTATACCTTGTACCGTGCATATTTTCGTGCTCTAAAAATCCACGGGGAAAAAAATTTTCGAAGTGAGGTTAGGTACGTGCATATCACCCTCGGTTTGTAATCGCGCGCGTCAAGTCGCGGATGAAACTTTAAGGATATACGAATGCCTGCGTTATCCGTGTGGATAAGTGCAGTGTATATCTCGTGTATAATACATTCGCCGGAAAGATCCTCGAGAGTAATATCCACGCGAAATTAATAGTGTGTTATTAAGCTATTATTTATTATTTGCCAGTAAATGAAATTCTTGCCAAGAAAGTTAGATCTATGAAGCAGAACCAACTTTCATCTCTACTCAGCCAACCGCGTGATGTATATACGGGTGTATATATGTCTACAGGTATGTAGTACCTACTCTGCGCCATATACATATACAGTCAACGAATACGATGTGTATGTATATCTCATTACAGGTATCGCGATCATGATGCGCAATGCGAAATCGTGAATCACGAATTTCAGGGGCACGCCACGCGAGTAAAATAATTTTTTTCAAGTACCTATACATACAGTCCTGCAGTTTTCGATTTTTTCCTCATCTCCATTCATCCGATCTTCTCTTTATTCGTAGATTTAACGGTTCACATTTTGTGCGAGAGATAATCCGGCGTATGATACAGATAAATTTATTCACGATCGCATTCTATTGCTATCTGAAAGATGATTCGCTAGCCTCTCTGCACGCGTTCGAAACCCCCTCGAGGAGTTGTAGGTTTCTTTCGTTTTTGTTTTTTTTTATTTTTCACTATTTCCGCCGCCATTGCAATACCCATTTATGAATTGCTCTAATTGCGGTAGAGATATTAACTATCCGCGGAGCGCGATGCGTCTGGTTAGTTTTTCACGGCAGGATAATCTTACCTAACCGAATCGCAATTAAAACAAGTACTTTTTTTATGTAGTTAGAAGTTAAGCGCCTCGAGGTGAGATGTTTATGTGCAACGTGTCTATACGTGTACCTGTGTAATATGGATATAAAGCACAATGAATAACGGGGCATAAAGAGTACCGAAATATACCGTTCCTGCTTTCCTTTTGGTCAAGGTAGCTTGACCACAGCCAATTAGATTTCAAGATGATAAAATGCCCAAATTCCAAACGAGATCCAACGTGACATTTTACATTCCGAAACAATACTGTTAAACGGAACAATATTAATCACTCACGATGCAATTTACGAGTGCGAAAAATCCGATTACCGATACGATTCTGGATAATACCTACGGCGGAAACTCTCGCCTGATGCGAGATTGTTTCACAGTTGAGAAAATTGCTTATTAAAATTGAAATTAAAATAGTGCTCAAGCATATTATAGATCTTGATCGAAATTACCTACGCCTCTCACTATACCGACAAGGGCGAGCAGCAAGAGGCATCGGAACTGCATCGGCGTCGGCATCACCTGCAGCAGGTAGAAAATGAAGAAAGTCACCGTATTTAATCAGCTCTTACAGTAATTACCGCGCTGCAATTATATTTTATACATATATATCTATACATATATTGTATTAACTTTTTCTGCAATGCAGTAAAACGCTCTTCATAATATATCCACGTCTATAATATACTCGCGTAATTCTCATTTCCGAATATGTACACCGGGTTAGGTTGATTGTGAATCGTTTCGCGGCCAAGCGCGCGTTTGGACAACTTTTTCGTGTGGCAAAAATTTGTTCAAACACGCGTTTGGCCGCGAAGCGATTCACGATCAACCTGACAGGGTGTACATCGCTTCCAGGGTGCGTTTTCCGTTGGTCTCGTTTCGTAGGGGTGAAAATTTCACCGGTTTCAGTCCATCATCTGTATCGCCGAATCGAATAATCTAATAATACATAACATACGCGTATGCATATCGGATTTTTCTATGCACCGTCCACTTGCATAGCGTATTACATGGTAGCTGCGGAGACAAGAAAATCTCGGCGGGAGATCTGGACCAACTTGACTTCTTTTAACACGCAGCAAGCGCAGCGAGTAACTTTACTTTTGCAAAGCCGGTGGGACCCGCGTGCGGTGTCAGGTGACAGCGTTTTATACCTGTATATACCTTATACACTCTGTAAACGCGCGCGCGAGTTGTGAAATAAAGATATATGCGCGCCAGACTAACGGCGGTATAATCAAGCATTTTTTATTCTTTATCTCATTCCATTTTTTCACCCGACCGAACTGGACCACTGGAGTGAAACTTTGCCTCGGGCGCGGGCGGGACCTCCTCCCACAAGAAATACATAAACGCGTGTATCTGTATATATATATACATACCTATGTACCTGCGATATCACCTGCATCGTATACGTTCGCATGAAAAAGGTAAAACAAAAAAAAAGAAGGAAATAAAAAAGAATCACCACACGCAAACGACTCCATACATGCCTGAAGTTAGCACCCTGTGCTTTCGATTCAATAATTCTCGACGCGGTACACCAGAATGTGGTAATACGATTGTACGATATTTCACTGGACCGTAACTGTGTATCGATGACTAGCAGCGAGGAAAATCAGATTTTCACACCGGCACCTCCTATTTTTTGAGAAAATAATTTGTTTTTTTTTTCTCTCTTCGAATCCGACGATTATTTAATACTGGTTGGAAAACGTGCGACTGAATATTTTTTCGCAAGCTACTCCTCATTATCCGAGAAAAAAAAAAAATCTAAACGGACCGAAACGCTGCAGGTTTTTGTGAAACATATTATACATTTTCATGTTATCGATTAAATTTATACTTGCGATTAATTAATCAGACCGTTGGTAATTTTTACTCTTGCGTATCCCGAAGAAACAGAAATATAGTGGAAATTATACAGGTGTCGAAATCGACGTGTACTAATACTATACATCAAATGGATAACCGGCGTTAAATCTGACACTGACAACTGATCCTGAGGACTTGTTTATGTCGCGTGCAGAAATCAACGTTATTATATCATAAGGTATAAGTATAGTATAATTCACCATATATATTATTTATCTCGAACCGAAGGAGGGAGAGAGAGAGAGAGAGTGTCACATACATACAATATGTTCATATACTCATACTACGTATCGAAGCGCGAATCGAACTGCCGAACGAGATAATCGCTGAAATTTATTATACCGCGTCATCGAGTGAAATTTATTGCGATGAAATTTTTCTTCCCACAACCCCCGCAATATCGACTTCTTTTTTTTTCATTTCGCTCGATTTTGGAGATAGTTCACCTCACATTCGCATATTACATGGGAATTGAAAGAAATTTTTTCAACGACTTCATATCGCGCTTATATGTTCAGATTTCTATAAGCATATCACAATATCTATACCTATATCTGTTATACCGTACGCTGCGCAAAACGCCCACAGCAGTATATTATACCATAAAACTTGTGTTACAGGTTATCGGTATACCTATATACCTTATAGTTTTGCGATCGGATCTAAAGATCTAATGGTAAACTATGCGTCAGGAATATTGGCGAACGATTTGTCAACGTATAATTAAATTATTCAGTATAAATTGTTGAACCGCGGCGCATATAACGTTGTACACACCGCGTATTATACATTTGGAATTTAATCGATAAGTTTTCTGCAATCGCCATATTTTAATAACAAAAAATAAAAAGTAATAATAATATCGAGTGAAATAGGTACATACATCGGTACCCTGGACAAGTAGGTGAGCCAAACTTGTAGCGTTGCATTTTATGAATGCATGTCGAAGTACCCACATGGGTCGGCTGCAGCGTTCGTGTGCAAATGTTCCACATTATAATCTCTTTATATTAAATTGAAACTATACGTTCTGAGGAAAAGTGGCTTAGGAATGTAGTTGAAAAAAAAGAAGGAAAGAAAACCTTCGTTGTGGATTATGATTATGTTGCAAAAACTATAAATTGGCCATTGGTGTGTACCGGGCTGTATGTTATAATCCCTGCATGCGTCAACTGTCAATTACTTCGGTAGCGTTAATCCGATTTCCTTTTTTTTTCGCCTCCTGCAGCGACTGTTTTATTTTCTGAAGATTGCGGGGTATGAATTCTGCATAATTTAGTCCGTTTGGATATCCTGACGAGAGCTTGAAAATCATGATATTCCGCGTGGTGCGTATACGCGATTTAAAGTGCATGCGTGCGCTACGAGGCGTGGCGTCGCGACGTCGATCTGGAATGATCCCAGCGTCGCCTACCACCTCCATTCCTCCCCTAGGGGAATTTTCCCCGTATATCTCGTGTGACCTCGTTTCGCAATAACGAGAGAAAGTGCGAATTTTTCTACCGCCGAAATATCATTACACATATATACTACACATAATAATGTATGAATTTATGCGGGTCATATGCACCAGGAATTAGATTCTTCCTCTGACTTCGAATCGTGCCACAAATATTAGTAAATTTTTTTTTCTTTTCTTTCTCTCTAATTTTTTTTTTTTTTTTTACCAAATATCAACGAATCGTCAGATTGCGTTCGCACCGTACGGTCTGTTCAGTTACGATAAAAAATACTTCCATTAATTAACACTTCAGCAATTCTTTTTTTGAAAGTTGGATTGACTGACATCAGCGATTGTAAAAATCAATCAACATGTCCATTATTGAAGTTCGAATTTCAATTCCCATCATCATCATCATTCGCACTTGTCTAGTTATCTAGCCTCACACGTACCGTGCTTCAAAAAAAAAAGTGCTGTACAAAGTGTGCGTCAAAAATCAATAGAAAAGTATACATACATGACAACGGGAAAATTCGTTAAATTTATATCAGATTTTATCGACAATTATCGTTAACATTGTTAACACATGTAATTTGCGATTTTTTTTTCCTTTTTTCGGTGGTCTTGGTTTTAATTTATACTTATTAATGAATGAGGTTACGTAATTTCTCTTGTATGATTTCTCTTGCCGAGCACAAATAAATGGTATATTCTTCGAATTGTTTGAACGACTAGTTTTCCGGTATTTCGACTTTGGAAACACGAATCCGTCGACCAAATCACACTACGACTGCAACCGATCGAGATATCTCAATTTTTCCGCTCCGGAAAGCCGATAATTGGCGACGACTCGACAATTTCGATAGACAGATCGATTCGGTTAGCAGATTTGAGAAATTCTTTGAAACATGTAAACGAAAAATAGAAATATACTACGCTAGGATGAAAATAATCGTACACCTCGCGAATCAGGATTGCAAAATCTTCGAAGAAGCTTATCATTGGATATTCTGTACTTCGGACTCCAGCAGGATCCTAAATTGACTTCTATATAGTTGTGATACAATACTCAATATTCAATTATAGTTATATCTCGGTCAATGTTGTTCGCCGTATTCGTATACATCGGTATACAATATATAGTCCGAGATTTCTGTGGCACTATCTCTTTGTTGCATTGCTCTTCTCGCGGATTAACCAGTATAATATATGGAGCATTACGTGCCAAACCAACCAGCCTAGGTGACCCTGGTAAGAAAAAGTAGAATTCCGGTTCAGTTTTTTCTTTCTTTTTTATTCATTTTATTTTATTTCCACCGGTTTAGTAGGATCTGAATATCCAATCCCGACATACGATGAGTTGTACAAATTTTTTTTCTTCTGTCATTTTTTTCGAAATATCTTGAGGATAGATGGATAATGACAGTTATAAGTGCAGCTACCGCGCACGTCGAATAAATTCCGTCAAAACTTATTTTTGAAAAAAAAAGAAAAAACTTTTTTTTCGATCGAAGAATTCTTTCGTAATCAATATAGTAACTGCGTGATTTTTTTCGAAAACAACTTTTCAATCGGGATATATTATAAAAAAAGAAATGAGAAAATTGTCAGCAGCGTCGAATCATCGTCACGGAATGATCCTCGGTATATTATATTTAAATGAATAAAATAAAAACGTCGCGATCTTCTTCGCGAGTAATGATATATTAATAATAATAAGCAAGGACGTTGCGATCTGTAACAGTATTACAGAGTACGTCACCCCGCGCAAACGGACTTGAGAGATCGTTGATTATTACCAGTGCACGTCCGGATTCCCTCGGGTATAGCAGTGCCTACTATCGTGATGTATATTATGTATAACGATAGTTAATGATCCTTGAAAGAAATGCCTGCACATATAACCTGCAGAGTCTTATCGCTGCGGTAGTTATATTAATCCTGTTCGTGCAACGTGTCCGCCGTCTTTACTCTCTAACGTGGTCTAACGCAATTTTTTCTTTTCTATTTGTTCTCGTGTCATTTAATTTTTGTTCTTTCTTTTGGTGCTCTCAATCATCGAGATCGAGCAGCTGCATCTTCAAGTATTGCATGATGTATACCCCATAAGACGTACACGAGGAATCGTCTTTCCTTTTTTTCCCCCCCCTATTTTTCTAACCGCGTTTTGCCGCAGTATAAGTACTACAGCAGTTTGATACAATGATAGTCGATTGCGGTAAACTTTCGTCTATAGAAATCGACTGGATGAAAAATCGTCTATCCTTACGTTCGAAGTTTCGATCTGTCGGCGAAAACGATTAAATTTTCGAAATTTCACGGCCGTAACAATAGCGGTATTTGTGATAAGTTTGAAAATATGTTAGGGGATGACACCCCTAGTGTCAGTAAAATGATTCCTTCAACGGCAGTCGTGGCCGAGTGGTTAAGGCGTCTGACTCGAAATCAGATTCCCTCTGGGAGCGTAGGTTCGAATCCTACCGGCTGCGAATCACCTTTTTATCGCTACCGTTGCACCTTTCAATTTTTTTCTTCGCATTCCGTCGCGACTCCGATCTGATTCACCTCGATTCCGCGCAAATGTATCATCGTTCTCTAGTCCGAAAGAAAAATTAGAAAGAAAGTGGAAATTTCGAAATTCAAATTATTATTGCATCGTTGCGGTGCAGCACGCAGGTCTGATATTCCATTGAGAGAGAAAAGATAGAAAAAACAGAAAAGAAAAAACCGACGAGAAGAAAAATTATGTAGTCGTACCAAAGTCTGAGTGACTCAAGAATATTAAATGTCGTATTTTTTATTATACATACAGATTTATGTAAATGCGGAAAAAGTAATATCCTATCGAGCTGCGGGTATAGGGTATACTATATATATCCAAAGGTTACCTTTATGCACAAAATATAGATTGCAGCTTGTATAATTTCATGCACATTTTTTTTTCACAATCATGCGGCAGAAAAAAAAAAACATATAATATAGAAGAAAAAAAAACGCTACGTCACGCTCGGCCTACAACGTGGTGCACCTGCAGCTCACACCGATTATGATTAAGAATATCTATCTATACATATATGCGTGTAATGCAGCTGTATGCATATACCGTACTTCACATAGGTATATATCTAGGCGAGGCGAGTTTTGCGGTGACAATTTTTTCTATCTTTATACTTCTGTTATACGTATTAGTTTGAGATGAAAAAAGTAAAAGATATTAAATTTTTTATTACACTGCAAACACGATTAGGTACATGTCTATCTGCATATATTTCACATAATCGGTAAAGTATATGTAGTGGCAAAATTTTCATCTATTCCATTGATATTCTCGCCTTTTTTTCTACCCTAAGATATTCGCTCTCCGCAATTTGGAATGAAAGAAAAAGAGCAAAAAAAAAAAAGAAGAAAGTCCCTTCCAAATTTCTCGTTGAAATGCGATTCGAACGTTGACGAACGCGACGGCGGTCAGTGATCGCGATATAACTTGAAAATAAGAAAATCAGACGGATAATGAATGATAGGCATCGGATAAGGTGGGTAAGGTATGTGTCGGGTAGGTAAATGTAGGTATATGGGATGGCGACTTACGCTGACGGTGAGACCGTGGGAGAGAGCGGAGATCAAGGTGATCGCGCGGCCTTGTGTCACGTGGCTAAGAAGGCGATCGCTGAGTCCGTCGGCCGCTCCGGCCGCGACAACGTTCGTTCGTTCGTTCGTTCGTTCGTTCGTTCGTTCGTTCGTTCAACCAAAGAACCAACTAACCATCAACTGTAAGGAGGCACATGCTGCATACCCGTATATAATCGTAGAACGCACGTTTCACGATCTATGTGTATACATGTACGATTCATGTGTACTGGTTACAAACCTCTTGCAGCGCACGCAAGTCGCTGTCACTTGACTTACATCAGATTGACGCGACGGCCGGTCAGAGAGACGCGAGCAGTGTCGAGTATCGATGCATAGGAAAAAGAAACTTGAGATCGAATGTAGAAAAGTAGCTGATAATCCTCCGTAAACTATGCCGTAGTTTCAGACCAGGTATATTGGACCGTGAACCAAAGGAGCGTGACCTGCGGAACTTTCGAATAGTTAACAAAGATGAAAAATATTCCAAATTTCATTTTCATCCGCAGCGGAAGAAAACAAAATTTTCACTCACACCCGTCTGCAGGTTCTCTGAAATACCTCGGCAACGAAAAAATCTTTTTGCAACTGTAATTAAGAATTCGTTAACAAATTCGAACAATTGTATCGAATCTAACCTGTAATAATCAATTTCTCAATGGATGTAATTGTGGGAGAGAATTGTACGTGATAATTTAAAGTCGAATAGCCGTGCAATAAGATTAGGCAAATTTCTCATCTTATGGTCTGTAATCGAATGATTAGTAAATTATTAAATGACACCTCCAGATCGATCCCCGCAGCAGATGATGAGAAGTTCGGAATCACGTAATTGATACCTGCGCATTTCGGCTCACTTTCAATTATCATCAATTGTCCGTGTATCTTTGGCACCTTTATCAACGTAATACAAAATTACATATCAGCCACAAGGACTATTAAAGCCTTGTTTCTGCATATCAGGAAAACCGATGGTTCCGAAGCATACTAATTGTACGGAAGAGGAAGTCAAAATGCACACTTAAAGACCCCATAAAAAAAATAAAAAAATAAAAACTTTCGTTGATAATAATTCAAGTGAGGTATACGCGACGACAATCGCGTTCGCAACGCTCTAATTACTGTGCGAACAAGATAGACGAAAAAAACAAAAAAAAAAGAAAGGAAAAAAAGCAACCAAAAGAAGAGAATAAAAATTGACAAAAAAAAATTTGCATGTCTTTAGAGAAAGAAATTAATTTATTAATTTTATTTTTTTTTTCATCGAACCAAATAAATTTCAACAATCTCATTCGGATATAAATTAATCGACACAATAGAGCAGTTAACTTATCTAATTTTGGTCCGACGATTACGTAAAACTTTATAATACCTATACACGTTGAAATGAGAATTCGAAAAAAAAGTTGTCCGATCGTTGCGAAAGTATGACGATTCCGGAGTTATACGAACGTCATCGTTGTGTGTAGTCAGCAAAAAAGAATTGAAGTTAAAAAAAAAAAAAAGAAAGAATGAAGAAAATTTTTTTACATTAAATTTCTTGGAAAATACGCTGAGCAATTCGGTCAACGTCATACACGACATGGATCGTAGATTACGAACAATCGAACGTTTGCATGGAAGTAAACGTACCATATCATGGGTGATAGAAACTTGACAAAAAATGAAACACAAATCAAGGGATAAGACAAAGGAGTTGAATAAGAAAAAGAAAAAAATTGAATACTGTTTGACGACCACATTCAATTTTTTTAATATCCAAATCATGCGACCCCAATGACTGCATCGGCTGTCCGGATCTTCGATGATTTTAAAAGTATAAGACGTATTTTATGTATAAAGCATGAAGTTTCACTTCGCCCGAAGTTTTGATAAATCCTATTTTCGGACTGTACGAGATAAACGATCGCAATTCGATTTTTAAATTATTGTAAAACCGCCGCACGTCTTTATCGGATAAGTTTTATTTCCGGGACGAGCTGCATTCGAACACGGATTGAAATCCAATCGTTGGCGGACCGTTAAGCAGCTTGCGAGATTTTTTGGAAATGTAAAAAAATAAAAGAAAGAAGAAGCCAAAATCTATGGAAATCAACGGGACAGATTTTTTTGTCGTTTTTTTCTCGCCAAATATGTTTCGATGGTGTATTAAAAATAATTTTTTTCGTGACGAACGCTTTTCGCTGAATCCTCAAATTGTATTGTATCTATGTGTATATAAAAGTTGTACATACTCGAGCGATTAATTTTCACTATACATATAGACAAATTATATCTGTTTCATCGCGATACAGTTGCGAAGTCACCTATTGCCACACTAACCCCGATTCGAAAGAGGTTTCCATACACGTTCAGAATTTCGTATAGTGCGATGTACAATCGAGTATATAATACATAAAATGTATATATCTTCACACACACGATATGCGCATACTATAGTATACACTCACAAATTTCATTTCATTACATGCTATTATAACAGTTAGAAACTAAAATTCTCCAAACTTTTTTCTTCTTTCTTTTACTTTTTCAATTATCTCGACACTTGACCGGCTTTGGCTTTTTATTTCATTATTATTAATTTTTTTTCTTTTTCTTTTTAATAAAAATATCTTCGCTTCAGGCGCCTCTACAGAATTGAACGTGCGATGACGATAAATAAATACTAATAAAATTCAAAGTGAGAGGTTATAGTTGATGAAAAGAAATAATATATCTAGAAGTATAGTTCGCCATTATATTCATTTCTTCCGTAAGGTAATTGGTTTTTTTTTTTTTTTGTTTTTCAATTGATTTTCTTATTTTTTTCCCTAAGAGTAATATTAACGAGAAATAGGAAATGTAAAATAAAATGAAACAAAAAAAAAAAAACAACGAAAAAAAATGTCTGACGCAAAGAAAAACGAACGAGTGAACGATGGAATGTACAATGCCAACGAAACGAATCGAATTGAATCGAATTGAAACACTTCCGTGTCCGGGAAGTGTGAAAAACAATCTAAATCGCGCCAAACTTTCTCTCCAGACACTTCGCACGAATATAGGGGAGGGGATTTTTTCTATAGAAAATGAGAAAAAGTGAAGAAAAAAAATATCTATATCTGTGTCTTCGGCTCGATTATAACAAGACCATAATAAATCGACTACCCAGAAGCAATCAACGTGAGTTAAAAGCGATTTTGCAAAGTAGAGTTCCGAGCATAATGGCCTCTTATTACTCCAAGTAAAATACTAAATAGGAAGTGACTTAGTTATGCTTCGCTGCAGACGCCAAAGCAGCTAACTTTATTATATATTACTTGGTGTCTTGACAGATACTTAAAAATTCCCTTTGTATATGTGCGGACAAAATACATGTAAATATATCTACCCACAAAGTGTATAGCTGCACCTGCGGTGTATAAGCGCTGCTAATGGATCCTACGGTATGTCAATCGGTAATATTTTAACTCGGAGAGCGCTTCACTTTCTTCCATACATCTGAAAACCCGTCCAAGAAATACAAACTTGCACGCAAATTTTTCATCGCGATGAAAAACAAGCATGCGAAAAAAAAGATACATCAAAAAAGAAAAGAAGATTTTGGAGAGAAAAAAGTGAATTCGATTCCAACTCTCTTTGCCGCTTATATATCAAGCCAAGTTAATTATCGATGTGAAACGCCAAATTAAACGGACGTAGTACTTATCAGACGTTTTTTTTTTATTTTCTTTACGAAAGATTGCAACTAATTAACCATGGTATACAGATACAGTTGACACAAAATGTAATATCTATAGACATTAAATTAATTTTATAAGTCGAGAAATCGATGGAAAAAAAAAAAAAAAAACAATTCTCCTTGTGATAATGAATATCTATAATAATTAAACGACACCGTATAACTGATCCCTGGAACTTTTAATTCACTGCAGATACTGAATTACTTCAAAAAATGTTTTGACGACCACGATGGAAGAAAAAAACGACAGTGATTTTTTGGTGTCCTCGATTTTGTCGTGAAATTTTTTTTTTTCTCGAACGATAAAATATTTGCATTATTTTATCGCGGAAGCGCGTATATATAACCGGGTGGGTCCCGCTTATGCTTCTGCTTTCCTTCTCCGATGTCTTTTTCCAATTAACGATGCACTCGTCTTTTATATTTTCCCGTTGATTAAGCGATAGGTATCTCACGAACGAATTCACGAATATAAATACCTTAATATCAATTAAAAGCGTCCCTGAATTCCCTCGATCCTTAAACGGTTGTTACCGCACCGAGTCGTACGAGTTTCCTGATAGCGCAAGCGATGCGAAAGTATTGGCCACATTGTAACCGCCGCTTAATGAGCCTAATGATACATCGGTATTTACCTATACATGCAGACTACGCATACTAGCCTCGTACGTAAACTATTAACTTACGAAATCCTCTCTTTTCTATATTCTCACAATTAGCTTTATAGCGTTACAGCGGCATAGGAACCGCCGCCGCCGGTGCTGCTGACCGGAAAACAACTCGATGCAACTATTTACATATACCTACATATCTCCATGTATATTAAATATATATTTACTCACTCATATATTACGCTATATGTATTCATTCGATTCCATCAGACGCGAACCGCGACACGGACTCACGCGGCGAGGAAACTTGAATTTACAAACTAAAAACCGTATACACGTTTTCACGCTCTCCAACTGATCGATGATCTTTATAATCTTTGGATCATTCATCCGTGGTCTGATACACGAAATATTACATGCACTCATCGGTCTTTTTTTTTTTTCTTTTTTTCCTTGTAACCGATAATGTAATTATTTATTCAACGTATATGAGATGTAATTACTTATTTATCTTTACACTATTACACGAGACGATACCCCCCGTGAAGTTGATCCC
Organism: Athalia circularis; assembly: GCA_963978495.1. NCBI lineage: Eukaryota > Metazoa > Arthropoda > Insecta > Hymenoptera > Athaliidae > Athalia > Athalia circularis. The sequence continues at coordinate 24,707,597 of OZ021702.1, forward strand.
CACTTTTGAAAAATGAAATTTTTCATCCGAGTTCTCGGTTCATTTTACAACATTCTAGAGTTCTTTGGAGGTATTGGAAATAATTCCGCTCGTTAAAACGCGACCGAAAGAAATGGCGTGCCGCGATAAAGTGCATAAGCAAAATTGACTTTTTCTTTTTTATTCTTAATCGATAGTTTTTGCGGAGTTCCAGAGTTCTCACCATAGGAATCGCATCGAAAAGCTCAGCTCGCACTCACAACAGCCTGTCGGTATGTGTATCAAATGACATGTGCATGTAAACACAAACATGCGAACGCATATCTATGTAGATCGCAACGAATATTTCTATCCATTTACATATGGTGGTGCACATTGGTCAGCGTTAGTACAGCAGGTTACACGTATTTACTACGTAACGTTGGGACAATCAATTAATCTTGATGTAACCTGCACCTGTACTGGCGCGCTAATTAATTTCACTTGCCTGCCTTAGCTGCGTTGCGCTCTACAAGTTGCTATGTTGCTGCTGCTGCTGCATCAGCTGAGAAACGTGCCACTCGGGCGGGGGGTCCCAAGAAATTGCGTCAATTATACCTGATTATATACCTATCTATGTGTACATAAACTTCTATACGTTGATAGATTTTAGCGATTATATTAGACAGAAGACTGTTCACATCTACCGCTGTACTATCTCAGGTTATCATCCGTCTTTCGTTGGTATTGTACATATAAATGATGTGTAAAATATTATGTAAAATACATTTTTTTTTTTGTTCTTTTCTATGAATAATAATACGCGATACAACAGCGGCGGCATCGGCATCGTCAGCTGATTATATTATTTGTGAAAAATAACATCTCGTGAAAGTTGAATAAAAGGTTGACGAGCGCTTTGCATTCATTTTACTCGGGAGGGTTACAACGGGTTATTTTATAATAGATGTGTATGTATAACTATAGCATATACTTTATGCCTTCGGGTCTTAATTGTAAAAATTGCAAACGATGCATGTTTACTGCAGCTGCAGTTTATATCCTATTCACATACAAAACGCCAGAGGCCGCAAGAGTTTCTGACCTTTTAAAGTGGTTAATGATACGTCATTATCGGAGAGGCACATTTAAGGAGTAATATTTTCATAGCCGGTTTAAATTTCAATTATCATCTATACTGCCACGATTGTTTTTTTCTTTTTTTCTTCTACCGAGTCTTCACGATTCCGTTCATTCATTTCTACATATCACGTGCAATTTTTCTAATTCGTTTGTTTAATTTTTGGCGTTTTTTTTCTTTCATTTCTTCGTTTTCATTTTTACGAGCGGCGATGACGAGACAACTGATATCGATGTTCTCACAAAGTGCAAACGGAATGTGAGTCTATGAGACTCGGGAAGAATTTACCATCAGCTACACGCCAGCTGGGAGACCCCTCAGGGTTGGGCCAATTGAATTTCCGATCACACGCTGCAAGGTGAAAACGGCTAAATAAAAAAGAAAATCCTACGAGCCGAACGTAAAGTAGAATACCGACTATACGCAGTACGTTCGTACAAAACGCATCGCGGTATCGATCAAGATTACTTTTTTTTTCTTCTTCTTTCTTTTTTATACGATTGCGGCCGATCCTTTCCGTCGCCATCGCAGTACAATTATTCAACGAGCGGATGATATGGAGTTTATTTTGAATAATTGTTAATTCAGAGAATATATGAGGAGAAAAAAAAGCGAGAGCGAAATCGCGAGATAGCGACGTATGCGATGAGATAAAACGCTCTCAAGCATGGCCTTGACCTTCTAGTTCACGAAACATTGCGACAGATCGTTCTCTAGAAATGAATCCACTATAATGAAATTCTTTTACATTTTTCCTACAAGCGTTTCTAATCTCGCTACAGTCTTAATATCTTCTTCTTTTTTTCTTTTTTTCGGACGACGTCCAGTCGCGAATTTCGTCGATAATTTATCTCGCACCTGTACACATGCACTTGTCAATGACACTTGGACGTAATTATCATGTATAAATTTAGCTATACCGAATCGATGAAACCGAAAGTCTGCCGGCGGTCTTCCGGCTTACGTATTAATTAATATGAATGATAATTAAAAATGAGATTTAACAAAAGTCCCATGTACGTCGTCTACTCGTCATATATATAAGTCAATTTGCGAAACGGGGGAAGAAAACAAAGAAAAAAAAAAACCAATGCAGTTGCCTGACAAACGATAAAATGTGACCAAAAAAAAAGAATTACCCTAACGGTGATATATAAATTTGAAAAAAAGAAAAAAAAAAAAAAAAAACTTTTTTTCTAATGCTTCCAAATCTTATAGGCGACGCATTAATTCACACCGTTATACACGACGATGCGGTGTGTCACTCTGAAATTCCTTTTACTTGAGCAGGAAAATTTTCCTACCCCGCTGTTTTCTTTTTCGTATTTCCACATAATACAATTTCACCATGTTATACTTGGCGCTATGTATTGTGTGTATATAATATATATATACATGTGTGTAAATATGTACATGTAAAGTGAATAAACGTCAGTCAGTTTCGCACGTGTCGACGTGCTACGAGTTTCGAATAAACATTTCGCTTGGAATTTTGATAGAGTTTTGCTTTTTATCACATAGATATACACATAATTACGGTGTATATAAGTGCAAGGTGCTTATGCGTCAAAACTCAGGAAACTTCGTCGCAGAAATTTGTTGAGCAAAAAAAAAAAAAAAAACTAAATCAATTTCACGTTGTTTCGACGAATGATATATGCCGTTTAACGAATGATAATTAATTATTGCTCGACTTTGACGAGATCCCTGATCGATGTGAGGAGAGATTTCCCCGATAATTAATTTTTTTCCACCTGTATGGAGTTCGACATTTTTTTTTGTTTTTTTTTTCTCTCTTCCCCCCTTCAAATCCACTTGCAGTGCGTCATGTTTCGATTAGTATGCCGGTCGCGTATATTCGCAGCGTTCAACGACTGAGCTGAATAAGATTTCGTGTATAGTATATAAGCTTGGATTTTTTTGGTTGAGGTCAACGTTCGCGAGGGACATGCATGTGTATATATATATTACGCGGTGTTACATCTGATCTTATTTTGTTTTTTATTTTTGTTAAAAAAAAAAGAACCCAAGATTATAATTTAGGCATTATAAATTATGCGTTCGCTAATTGATAACGCGTATATAATATTTGTACCACGTAACTATATATATATATATTTAATTTATATCTACGAGATATATATCCGTCCGTCACAATATATACATTGGATTAAATATATAGTAGATATATTGGAAGATATTTTAAATTGACAAAAAAAAAAGAAAAAAAAAAGAATTGTTCGACGCATATACCGAAGCACATTTATGTATTATTGCATAATTTCGTGAATCGCTGCGAGTAGAGAGATACGAGCGGAGCTTTTCTGAATAACGTATTCAAGTGTAATATATATATACATAATTATAATAAAGTTGCAATCGCGCATTCGACCCAAGTCATGTAACCTTTTGGTATACGTGTTTTTAAAATGAGTGATAAAAAAAAACCGAAAAAAAAACCGCGAATGAGTTCGCTTTTGAAACGAGATGAGGATATATTATACGCTTATACCTATATATACGTATACATGTAGTACATGTAGTTCGAGTATCTTTCAATAAAAGCTACACAAGTGTGAGCGATGGCAGAATATATATATGAACACGGTGTTACGATACATCATATATATTTAATTATAATAGGGAGATAATCGCGTAAATTTAGCTTACGCAGCGGCTCGTACGTTTATATCTATGTTAATACGCTATAATATCGAACGTATATAATGTATATGTACGTATGCCAAGTATCAATATATGTAGATCATTAATTAGTGATCTGCAGATGCAGAAAATACGCGTTTTAATTTCATACATTTCTCGCATCGATTACGCACATTTTATTATCATAATAATAATAATAATATCCATATAATATAATGACGGATAGATTTTTTTATCGACCCCGTGAACCGCGACCGTCTTTATTCTCCTCGAAGAGATTCGTATGAAAATATTTATCGATCAAGGATAGAGTATTACATGCGTCTAGACTTTGTAACGGAGTTTTCCTCGCGATAATTTAATTCTCAAGAATAGTTATATGAGAGGGAGAAAGAAAATCTCCTACAAATACATATAATGACGATAAATAAAAGAGAGGAAGTGTCGACTTTATTACCAAAGTTATTATATAAGCTGCACGTGACTCATTCATAACTATTTATCGATATTATTTATTAATTGTAATTTCGTGCCGTTTCAATCCCTCACATTACCGCGCGTTACACGCGTGAGAATTACAAGAACATTATAATCAGTTTTCAGCTACTTCATCGCATCATTCGTATCTGTGTATCAACATGACACGTTAATCGTCAGGCCTCGAGACGTTTTTCCAAGATTTTAACTTCCGCTCGCTCTATTACTGTATTGCCAAAGCTAATTATTATTCAAGCATAGCACTTTTAACAGCCTTCCAATTACTGTGAAAGGAAATCGAGAAAATAGATGTACGTACGTATGAACTTTATCCGAAAGAACTAATTATTATTCATCCCGTCTGTGAATAGAAAATAATTACAAATAAAAAAAGAAATCTATAATCCGCATAGAAATGATAACAAATTTCTTCCTTCTCTATATAGTTGAACTATACCTTCCCATACAGGTGGACAGAGATAACGGAAAAACTGTCTATATATGTTACGGTTGGAATGATTTCGAAATTCAGGCTATTGATACAACGTCTCCTCTCGTTACGTTACGTACGTTACGACAGATCGATATCGGTGACCTAAATTTTCTGTAAATAAAACGTAAACACCGCAAGTTCTGACGTTACTGCACACCTACGGTGTTAAATGTATTTCACACGTGTCTACATAATATTAAATAAAAATAATATAAACAACGTATGGATATATCGAAGACCTCTCTTTCGAACCATAGAATGGATATTCGATCCGTCTCCCACCCCCTGCGCCCTTTTCCCGACCGATTGACGATGACGTCGTCATTCGACAAACGCGGTCAGATGCTGCAGCAGCGGATAAGATCGTCGATTACAAGCGAACTTACAAATTTTTGATAAAAAAAAGTAAAAAAAAAAAACAGAAGGAAAAAAATATAGTGCAAAGTATGTCGGATCGCGTAGTTTTGATGCAACGTATCTGTCATTGCGAAAAAAAGAGAAGAGAGAAGAGAGGAGAAAAAAGAAGCAATTTGTTCGACAGTTAATAGCGAAACCATATTCTGAATCGCTCGCGTTGACCTCCAATTCCACGCCTCGGATGTCGCGAACTCGTTGCAGGACAAAGGCTTCACGGTATAGGGAGAAGAATCACGTGTGTTTCGTATATACGTACGTGAATTAATTTTATTCACCGACGATTCTAACGCATATCGCGGTGAAAAATTTTTTTTGAGCCAAGAAGCACGCGGGCAAAGAGAAATAACTTTTATTGAATAAATGAAAAAAAAAACAAAGAAAGAAGATAAATATTTATTTTCCCGCTTTCGAAGAAGATGGGTTTTGTCAGATTCGCATCTTTCTTTTTTTTTTGTGTACTCATCAACCGATGGTACACCACATCCGATGTTTATTCTTTTTTTTCTTCTTTTTTTAGACCAGATCTCGTAACGTGGCGCGTATACGTATAAAATCCGAGAGTTGTATACGTAAAGCTGTATACTATTTGATGTTTGAATACGTCAGTGTGTTTTACGTAGGAGGGAATGAATCGGCGGTTCATCAATGGACGTTGCACGAGAAACGACGCGATCGGTGTATAGATACGTGTGGGGTGGATCACGGACATGCTGATGTACAGCGATACGGCCGCGTAAAATTTTATTGTTAGCCACCCACGCGTGTAATTTTAGGCGTCGCGACGCCAGTCGGATAATAACATGTACTCATCCCTGTATAGGTATACCTGATACCTTTTCATCGATCGTTATAGCAGCTACTGCTCTCTGTATGCCGACGTACAAAACTAGGCGCCGGTAATTTTCAGACCCTTATTCTCATCGGGTAATTACACGTGCGATACTCACGATATGTAATACGTAAATTTATTACACAAATCGCAGGGTGTTCCGAAAATTTATTACAAGATCAACGAGACGCGAATGCGTGTGCGTTAATTTGACGAACGTAATTCGAAAAGCGAAGTGAAAGAATAAATAAATTACTTTCTCGTACGCGGATGAGTGAACAATTGAATTCATTGTACATGTCATTTTAATATTACATAATCAATCGGTTGCTCGGTTACGAATATGGAAATGGATGTGATATTGTTGGACTCTGGAGTTTTACTTTATCCGAGCGGTTAACGATCTTTACATATATATATTGAAATTATCATGTATATAGAGCAAGATTGTAACTTTTGTTAGGGTCATCGGGTCGGCGGACTCGACGCGTCTGTGTGACACATTTTTATACACCCGCATCCGAGCCTAAAATAGCACAAAAATATTATAGGAACGAATGTGAGCGAACGTAAAGCGTGAAAAAAGAGATCCATGCACACTCCGACCGCCTACCATTTTCCGTCTAATACGGTCCTTTTTTTGTTCAATTTTTTTTTTTTTTTTTCTAATACGATGCTGAAACGCGTCGCGTCGATTCACGTTTCCTTAATAATCTTCAGAGCCAGTCATGCGACACCAGAGACGGCATAACCCGATCTGGCGTTTCATTACATAGTCGAATTACTCTGGATGCTGCAGGGTAATAATTTATGTTAAAGCCAATGTACTCCCCGATCATCTATTCACCACGGTTTACACCACGCGCACTTTTACTTTACAGTAACGTAACGCAATTAGTGTCGTCAAAAACAGTCGAAAATTAATTACAATTACACACAGGCTCGAATCGTCGCGGGGAAAAAGGACCCGTTAATTGTGGCTTATTCCGACCAAACGACGTTATAGTTTTTTTCATTTTTCGTTTTTTGTTTTTCTTGATTTGAAACAGAGAAATTCCGTCGCTGATTTAGATGCGCTCGCGGCGGGTTTTACGGTCTCCTGTTTCTACCTCCCTTTCATGGGTGATCGATGAGCGATTAGAAAACCTATGATATACTCTTCCGTGCGTAATTGATGTGGCCATTGATTCCATTTACGTACAAATGAACCGACCGAGCGCGCGGGATAATCTTGTCGGAAGAGAAATTTTCTATCTCTATAGCGTATATATAAGTAGGAAGTGCGCAGCGATGAATATTTTGTTTGGCTATGTATGTATATCTATTATTTTTCTATACCGTACAAGCCGTACGTTACGTACCCGCAAGTATTACTACTCCGTATGTTTTATGAAGCCAATAAATTTTGCAACTGACACATTTCCAGTTAACTTGCCGCAAGATTCAGGCACATAACGCATAGTAGGTTCATGTTTAATAATATATATACGGGTATCGACCAGAAGAACCAGCTGCATCATCAAAGATTTGATTGAGACGTTAGATGTAGTCGTGTGGACGGATGGATGTGCTTTTATACCTGCACAGTAATTCCACCGCGATCACTTGCAAATTATATTATTTTATACATTTGAAAATCTAATATATCGATCTCTCTGTGTATATTGATTAGTTTGTTCGCCGCTTGTTATTTGGTGCGGGTATAATAATTTTATCTCGGAGAAATTTTCGCGCGCGGCGGGCGATTTGAATTACTAACGGCGCGGGTAATTCGCTATAGCCGTAGGAAGTCGCCGTCCGCACATCTCAATTATTATTACGAAGGGCTAAAAAATCAATAGATTCAATACGCACCTGATTGGCTAAGTTTCCCTCTTCATATCAATCGAACCATCGGCAATTATCTGAAATAAATTGAGATGTAAATAAAATATCAATGAACAAATAACTTCAGATCTGCACAAATCAGGTATAAACATCAGAAATTTTTTAAAGGTCAAAAGAATATAAGTTCGGTTCGTTCGAAATGTGATGTGAAGAATTTCTGGGATGGGAATTACGATGGAAATAAAAATTTTGCTATTTACTATAATTATCACCTTATTATAGATATATATTTTTTCTTGACCAATCACGTGTGTCGGTGGAAAACGTGCACGGTACGCCAAGTATAGTTGATATGTACGTAGATTACGTCTCGAAGTATGTGAACAAGTGCAAATCAAGGTCGAAGCACAGGTGTATAACGTCTGTCGTATTATATGTGCTGTACATCGTTCCGTTAATTGCATGCATTCAATTTTTTTTTTTTGTTTGGTTCTTTATTTTAGTTGCAATTTGAAAACAAAAAAAAAGGGAAAAAAAAATTTCACCGTACGTTATGCTACCTGCAATCACGAAAAATGATAAGGAAAATTTGATCTTCAGAGATCTTTTGGAGCAAATGGTAAAACAGTATTAATTTGTGTTTATTTGTTATTTCGTCATGACGAGATAAATTGATGGGTGTCGCTGTGTGATATTTCATTTGAATTTATTATAGGGCAATATGTCGGATTGCTAGGGATTGAAAGAGCGTAAATTATAACGAGGATTTAATGCCGAGGAGTAATAAGTCTTAGATTTTAGTAAAGGTGAAAAAGTGCAGATCGTAAACAACGTAATTTCCACCATACGCGCGATCGCAACTATTACGTATATAGGGAGGAAACATCGACGTAAATAATAACCACCTTCGTTATTAAATGCGGTAATATTCAGCGTATAAAATATCGATGTAAGTATATGTGAAAGAAGAAAGAGAAGAGACGGGATATTATGTGCATCGTAAGACAATCAATAATTGAGTGCAACTTGGCTTGCGAAGGAACAAATTATCAGTCACGAAATCACGCGCCATTACCTCAGACATTAACTTGAAATTGTACATCTATGAATTTATGCTCCATTTGCAATTTATGAGTATATCGATATATTGCGGGCACATCTGTCCGTCGAAACGATCGGATTATCGCTGATTTCTCGCTTCTAGAAGCACAAAAATTGAGATATCTCTATGGGATTAATTCGTAGCTCAATTTGGTTGACGGATTCCGGTTCCTGAGGTCAAAATACGTTGGAAAAGTGTCCTACAATCAATTTTAAAAATACTTCATTTTCGACCCAAAAATCGAAATTTTTTGTCCAGTTTTTTATAGGATATTCTAAGGTATTTTGATCTCAGGAATCTGAATCCGAAAGCCGAATTAATCTATCCATAAAACTGATAGAGTTATCGTAAATTTATCACCCTAAAATGCTAAAAAAAAAGGAAATATCTTGATAAACATTTTTCCAAGCTGAATTTGGTTGACGGATTCGCGCTGCTACGGAAATCAGAAATCAAAATCAACATTTTCTTTCCAGATTAAAAATTCTTCCGAAAGTCGGGCATCAGACGTTGTAAATCATATAGCTAATTGATTGGGTTCTTTCACTGCATTGCCGTGATCGAATTTTCGGATTTTCGGATTATTCTATTGGTAATCCGAATAATCATAGACTTCTAATCTATTGTACTGTATTACCTACTTCGATATAGAATGTGATTTACGATCCAGAATTTCACTCTTACAAGTAGATAATATTTGATCGTATCCAAAGTTGTATAACACAAAAATCTACTGGTTCAATAAATCGATCGTCAACCTCCATTTTTTTCACTTTTTTGACGACAATTATGTCCACGTGATTATGTAACGAATTTATTCGATGGCAAAAAAAAATAATAATAACTTTTCCCCATATTTTGGCGCGTGTCATTTCTCACGTATGAATCGGATTTCAACTAATTATTATAATTATACATACGTATACGTACACAAGTGTACAATTTTTTTTTTCAAGCTACTCCACGCATCGTTAGTTCATATATACATAGATATTATGTATACTCGATTGCACACACGATCTAAACAAACACACTTTACATCGAGAAAAATATTTAATCAACTGTCAATTTTCACGATATTCTTTCATGTATCAAACTTGATACACATCATAGTATACATATACGTACATACATATCTGTTGATCATTTTTTCCGAACGTATATTTCGTACAAATTGTTTCTATCAATAACAGTACACACCGTGTTATTATCTGTAAATATTATTAAATTACGATAACATATTTACTACAGGTAGATATTTAAGCCCCCCCTCCAGTGAGTGTTCGTCTCAACTGTTTTTTAAATATCCCGCCACAGAGTTCCGTCGCCCGTTGACCGAATCGAAAGAAATTTAAATGGCGATCGATCGATAATTTTTGAATCAAAGGTTCCTCGTCCGATAATTGCTAATTTAATATATCCGATTCAAGCTGACTTTCTAGAACTCATGATAATTTATTATCTCGCGAATTTGTATTTTAATAACGGTATACGTACCTGCGTAATTTTTGTCTTTTTCTTCAGATCCATCACGGATCCTTTGCGGATGAGCTAATGTAACCGCGATTGTGCACGCGCGTATGACCCACATTTACTATAAAATAACGCCTGGTGAAACTCTGAATCAAATTCCCATAAGATTGACGTTCACGATATAATATACGGCGAGCTCTTTTCTATCCATAAGATGTACGTGTACCTTGCTATGTGTTGTACATACTACATAACCAACTTTGCGCGATCGTCCACTTTTCCTTACTTTCATTGGAGTGCAGCTCGTAAGAAAAAAAGAAAAGAAAAAGAAAAAAGAACAAGAAAATAAAAATATGAACACAAGTTTCACCGATCTATATAGATCATGTATATCATGCATACATCTATCCCTATCGAATCAATTGAGAGTTTGGCAGTTTATAATTTTACTGCAAAAACTCGAACTGTAGCATTTTTATTACGAGATACGCATGAAATCTACGAGGATGGGGTTAAAGGGGAAGTTCGTAATACATGTGAATTTGTCGATAACAAATTTCAGACCGCTGTACGTAAGATTGGGAGGGTCAATGTCACGAGACGTTTCATTTCGAGGTCCAATTTCGGCTGCAGTATGAAACTAATAATATACGACATGTATATAATTATGCAGAAGAGAATTTAGAGAACAGATGATTATCGTTAGCGGCGATTTATTCTTTTTTTTTTTTTTTCTTTCGTTTCATTGCGGGTTACGTAAAAATTTGTTTCATTTTACGTTTGATATTTTCACTGCAACGTGAGATAGCTTTGAAAAAAAAGAAAAAAGGAAAAAATAAATGTTGCACTGTAATCAATAAAGCAAGGTATTAAGAGTTATCTGTAACATACATTTTGGTCCGCAGATGACGCGATTGTGAATATGTCGAGATATCAGTTTTCGATTGGCTGATTATTACGTTGTCAATCAGATTCTACGATTTGTATTATTATATAATACATCAGACGCATACCTAAACCGCTGGAAACGTGATTTAATTACAGGTAAGAAATGAATGAATTCTAATCACGCGAACGTGTATGTCGTGTTTATATACTCTGATAATTAATTTATTATATCGCAGATTAATTAACTATCAGATTAATGCGGGTACACGTATACCTGTTCTTCACATCGAACGTGGAGTATACCTACTCGACTTCTTTTTGTTTTTTTTTCTGTTTTCCAAAATCAAATGAAGGAATCTTGATAAATTGATCGATATCTACGTATGTTGTGATAAAATTTTAATTCGCTGAACAGGGAATCACGATTGCTCAATTTATCTCATGGAAAAAAAAAAAAAAAAAAAAAAACAATTTACTGCAGCTTTAATTATTAAAATCACGCAGAGTTTTCAGCGAGTATGTTTCTTATCTCAACTCGGGTTATGGTCATCGGAAAATGATTTTTAACGTGTTTCCTCGGATAATTTTCCCCGTTGCGTGGAATAAAAAATTGATTTCACGTTACGCGTGTAACGTAAATTGCACGATATTATACGCCATATAAAGTATATAATATGTGGCGTCGATCGATGGATGGCCTTGAACGATCGATTTGATTGTCAATGTCTCTGTTTATACCGTTCTCCACATCAGACAGCTACATAAACGATAACTTATCGCTTATCCGCAAGCCGATAAGTCTCCGACCAACAATTCATGCTCACGTATAAATAGATGTATATATATATTTACAAAAACCGATAAATGGACCGCTAGGTATGTAGGAACCGGAGGGCCGTCGAGCCCGACGAAATCATTTTTGACCCCCGACAATTTTGTGCGACTCAATTTTTTTCTTTTCTTTTTTTGCCAATTTCACTTCGAGCGTGCGGGTTGCACGGTAAAAAAATTACCGACGTACCTGACACGCACGATATATTCAAAAATTTCGAATTCGAACATTGAATCAATCTGCAGTCGGTCATTTCTGAGCGCAGCTATAATGTGGATAAAATCAGCACGAGATAATAATGAAAAAAATGATACAGATACGCAAATCCTAATCAATCATACACACACTGCAACTGTATACCGAGACCCAATTATCATCTGGCAAAAAGATAAATGTCAGAATTAATTTAGCTTATTTTATTACCGGATGCATTACTTCTTCAGTGCGATTACTTCAGATACACACCAGCAGCGAATTTTTACTGTCAATTTTTTTTATTTTCTTAGTTTCAGCGATATTTTATAACGATCGTTACACGTACATCCGTTCATGATCATGTCGATCAGATATACTATAATATAACAAAATTTGAATTTATTATAAGATTGTTATTCGCCGTTATTGTTGTTATGAATAGGTGCATGCACTATCTATAGTCTATACGATCGCAGTCAGCTTTCACCCTAACTCTCCCGCATTTTGTTGGCATTATTCTCTCGATAGACTTATTATAGCTTAATTATAGTTCACGTAATAATAATTAGAGCCTCAACACCGCAATCGTTCACCGCCTGTACAAGTGTCGGTATAACTTGCAATGCTATAAATATTAAACCAATACGTACAGATACCATGTGTGCGTATATTTGCAGTTTCCCGTATAGCTTGGCATTTAGAAAATGCTAATTCTTCAGCTGACATTTCATGCTATAGCTGTACAAGATTTTGCACTCTTGCAGTCGGCGTCAGCGAACTGAAAAAAAAAAATAGAAAACGGAGAAAAAAAAGAAAATCTACCTACACGCATAGGTGATGGTCGAAGGTTTGAAAAATTTCGAGAAAAAAGCTGCTGTCTTTCTTTTTTCTCTGTTTTTTTTTTTTGTTAATAATTAATTTTGTATTCGTCACGGGTCGACTCATGCACCGATTACGCGCGACGAATATTCCTCAGACTTTATATTGTTATGAATAAACAGAGAAAAGTTTTTCCGCAGACGTATAAATCCGGAGTTCCCGGTGAGACTGTAAACATTATAATACACGTACGATTGTCGAGCTGGATTTATCGAAATATATTTCGAAATCTCTACACATATACGCGTATGAAATAACATACGTGAATGATAATATAGTGTGAGGTCGATCACTATAGCTTCGGAAATTCCAAACGTCGTGGAGCTCGCGCTTATCAATTATCATTCATTCTTCCATTCATTCATTCATTCATTCATTCATCCAGTCATCGGCGGTGTCTGGTGTGAATGACACCGATTCTTGTAAATTACTCGTCGATCAATCCGTGCGCGCGTATGCATATAGTATATGACGTATCGGGAGAAATGAAACAAAAGAATATATCGAGCGCGCATTCGGTAGCAGATGACTCATTTTTTTATTTTTACTTTCTCGTATCCGTAATCGTGTGTAATTATACCCCATATAGCTGTTATATGTACTGTCGCATCTATACGTACGAAATGGGCCAATTTCGACGATTGATCAATTCGGTAACTAATAAACCTGATAACGACACAATAATTACTCTGCACATCGATTGACACGTATAATATAATAAATGCCTATACGGGCCTATATAAACGACAAATTAATTAAATTAATTATATATATTATATTTTCTCCCACGGTGAGATAAAAACCGCGTCACACATCGTGTGTTGCAGTTTTACCGGACAAAAAAATTTGATTTTCATCATCCAGCGCTGAAACAAATGAGTTCGATAAAATTGAAAACCACGAGAAATTATTCAATTATAAATATAAAATATATATAAGAAAAAGAAAAGGAACGAAAAATCTTTCACCATTTACGATTCACATTAAAGATATGATTTGTTTATCTCACATTTCCGTTTTCCGATTGGCAAAATGAAAAAAAAAACAATCGAATCAAATAAAACGAATAAAAAGAAGGTTGCATATTTTTCGCCTCGCGTTTTACTACGTGCAGGACACACAGACGGTACTACAGGTGTATGGAATGGATCGACCTGTTGCACAGGTGGTCTCACGCCGCAACGTATATTATTCGACTTCACGATCTGTGTAATATGATCTGCTTCGTTATTTCCGTGAGAATAGTTTCTCGCTTTTTAACGGAACAATAAAATAAAAGCTTCCATTTTATTTTATCTCTTCTCCTTTAAATTTTGCAAGAATAATCGCCAACGGATGCCTCTACAGGTATTTCAGCGAATGAGGTTCATCATCGTCGTCTTGATCATAGATAAAAATGAAATATATAATTGATGGATCAAAGTAGCTCGATCAAAAATCGAGTAGATATATTATAGAGCTGAACAATGTTTGATTTTTTTTGTTTGTTCTTCTTCTTTTTTTTTCTCTAATTAGAACAATTCAGTGGTGGTACAATTAATCAATCCGGTTTGATCCGGCGTAAATGCGTACCGAAGATCAGTTACGAAAAAAAAATAAAAAAAAATTATGAGCATTATCTTATCGACCGTACATGAATGTCTGCTTGTAGATAAACGTATATACTATACGAACAATGAACGAGATTTAAAAACTACGAGAAAAAAAAAAAAGAAAGAACAAAAAAGTTTAATGTAAACGTCAAGTGGAATATCAAGATTTTGGGACATAATTTGATTCTATTGTCGCGACTACTTGTTGCTGATCTTATAATATTCATTCATATCGTAGAAATTTTGTCCAACTGTGTCGAACAGTTCGAACGCGGCCTTGTCCCAAAAAATATGATTGAGAGAGAAAAAAAAATTAAATGCCACAAAAAGCGAAAAAAAAAGAAGACCATAACCTGACAGTTTATAGGTAAGAATTCGTCGGGTATACATATATATTCGCTGCTGTTATAACTCCTCTTTTTTTCCAATCATCATTTAAATTTTTTTGCGTTATTTTGTTGATAGCGCGGTGTATACATAGGTATATATGCGTGTATTTTTAACGACGTCCAATCACAAATTATTGGTTAATCGAACACCAAATTAGTAATTTTATACGCAGGTATAGCCTGATGTGATATATTTTGGCCAACGTACATCAAACGCGCGTGCAATTTGACGGTAGTTAGACAGAAAATTGAACGAAAATTTTATAAACCATCGCACGTGTGTGTGTCGAGAGCGTTGCAACTACGAAGCATGAAATTATTGTCGGAAACGGTCTAAATAATATTGATAAAACTCGAAGGTAAAGAAAAGAAAATGAAAAAAATCATCGGACTAAAAAAATTGAGAAAAAAAAAACAAAAAAAATGAAGAGAGAAAGACGTATCGATTACATTAATAATTGCGACGAGGGGGCGGGAAAGGGGGGAGGTATAATATGTAACATAGCATAACAGATTCCCCCCTCCCCCCGTTATTGAACAATCTATTTTTTCTTTGTTTTCCCTTTCATCCAATCTGTTGAACAGTGACGCAGAGATTTGTGAATCCCCGGAGTATATGTGTATGGAAATAAAATCGAAAAAAAGAGAAAAACACAAAACAAAAAATAATAAAAATGTTGGCGCAGTGTGTACGTTAATTAATATCCGACAGGTAGATTGGTAGATAGGATACGCGGGTGCGGTGGTTCCCGGAAATATATAAATAACGTAATTCCGCGGACACCATCACAGTACGTGCAGTGTTACAGCAGCAGCAGTACAGCAACAACAACGGAATCGGCAGCGGCAAATCCACTTCATGCATACATACGCCATTGCATAACTACCTATATTTGCATTCGACTCGCGTGTGTCTCTCGCGCTCGCTAAATAAACATATTCACTTCGCAACTCTGCAAAATTCCCCACCTCGCTATATACATATCATACACATTTGTGTGTACCTGTATTGATATTGTATTATATGTATTTCGTGCTACCAAATCTTCGAGCGCGAGCCTGTAATGATTTTTTTTTGTTCTTTTCTTTTTTCCCCAATCAACACCTACGTTTTGCTCATTTTTATAGTGGTAATATAATTTGTAGCGATCCATTTTTATTTCAATTTTTTTTGAATCGAACGAATTAAATTTTTTTTTTTTTTATTCATATTTCGTTTTCTTGCCTTCCTCTCATTATTAGTTATAATAAAGATAAATAATCAACAAGTTGTGTGTTTATTTATGCATTTATTTATTTATTAACTGCAATAAATATGTTACCGGTGGATGTAATTTTGCGGTAGCACGATAGCGATGAGGATTATAAACTAGGTAGTTATAACGACGTTGCATCGCGTAACAAGGCCTATAATTTAGTCAGTCTACTAAAACTAGCCTAATCGTTACATTCCTTCGGTTTATTAAAACACGTGGGCAGAACCGGTGGCCGCTGCTGCTGCAAAACCAGAGCCGTTTGGTCGGTAGGCGCAAGTATAAGTACGTAGAATATTTATAATATAGATACATATACCTATACACATGTGATACCGATTGCGATCGGCGAATTTACTATGATATGCGATTTATCAAATTACACGACAGCTTGAAAGAACGAACGAACGTCCTATTCGCGAGAATGCGTATCAATATCTTTCTTCTTTTCTCTTCTTCTTTTTTCTTTCTTCTTTCTTTTATTGTCGATTTACCGAAGTTGAAACATTTTGATTTTATCGCACATTAAATGAAAAAGAAAAGAAAAAAACAGAAGTAGATGCACGTATAATTATGGCGTGAGGTTTTCTCGTTTCGCGTGTTAAGGTCACTTTAATGAGGCCTCCGCAAATAGAGTTCGATTTCACGCGGAGGGAATCGAAATAAATGTATACGAGGTATATGGACGATTAATATGCACGGTGTGAAAAGTTGTTACCGATTGTAAAAATTTTTCAAAGTATTCGGAGCGATAAAATATATATTTTATACTCGCGAACGGGTAGACTTTGGTTTCGTTGTAAAGGCGATGAGTGAAAAGAATAAAAGGTAGAAACGAAGACCGACTCGACCCTAAACCGGTCTGAAGATCTTTCTAAGAGGTGGTTACAAACCGAAGATCGAGCTGCTGCTGGCGCTGTTGAGTGCCGGCTCATTTACCTCGTTTATCACATTCACGGTCGACTCGAAAACTCGTTATTAGTTTACGAAGAAAAGTAAATCACGGAGTTTATTGATTTTAATATCGACCCAGACTCGGATACTTCCTTATGTAATTCGTTAGAGAGATGTATTTTCAAGTATTCGCGGGCATCGATATCTGCGTATAACCGCATTTAATCGAACGCGGGGCCGACGGGTCACCGCGGTTTTATAATCCGAATGAAAAGTCGGCTGAGAAAAAAATGAAACTTTTTAACGATCAGCAAAATTGAAGAGAAAAATAAATTAAGACTAAATACATCGAATGTCAGAATTGACAAAACAAAAATTGAAAAACAGTACATCCCTATCTTTGCGGGTTTCTAATCACGGCAAGGCCAGGATACCGCGCTTGTTTTGTAATTAACTGATAAGCACGTGCGTACTTGAAATCAATTAGATTAGCATCAAAACAATCGGTTGAATTTTCAAAATTGTTTATTAGAACTCACGGCGATCCGATGCGATTCGCTGGTCAAGGTCCTCCGGTTGCACCTTCTTCGTCTTCGAGAACAGAAATTTTAAGAAGCAGCGGCGCACAGTAGATGGAAAAATCGCGGTACTTTTTTTTCAAACAAAAAAAAAAGGAAAACAGCTAAGACTTCATATTGAATGTACAATTTGTACTCGCTAGTCCTGAAATCCCAGCCGCATTTTCTTATTCGAACGATAACCGGTAATTTAACATCTGAAATAGACACTCCGAAAAGATTTTCTTTAGAGGAAAAAAAAAAAAAAAAGAAAATGGCGATATACTTAAAATTCAGTCGACAGTCAGCTGTTTCTATTGCACTGTAATGAAACTGACAACCTGTCCTAGAACGGTAATTGATAAGAGCCGATAATAATTCCTCTGGTATTTACTGAATCCCCACTCTTTTTATTTTTACGAATGTTATTGACACCGCACACCGGTTCCGTTTCACTCTTAGGATGCGAAGTTTATCGAAGAACATCCGTTCGTTTCTTTAGTTTCGCACGAATTAATATTCGTCAATTACTGTTTATAATTTCGCCTTTTACCAGATCCACACTTGTTGCACTTTTCTACTATTTTCACAGTTTTAAAATGACCATCTCGATTGATTTTACACCGAAACTTTGGACATTCTTCTACGTTCGGCATGCGCGGTTCTCCGTAGCCGCAAGCAGTATGAAGGTTCCCGCGACGCTGCGTGATCGAGCGTAGCGACGCCATCGGCCAGAGCGGCTGACGTACGAAACGAAATACTAGTAATCTGAATTAACGCGGTTTTGTACTATCCACAAATTTCCAAGTACAACCGTTCGAATCACGCGCAACATCGATTTTATTGCAATCAAATCTCCTCTTTCTATTACGCCGATGAAATTTTTCAAACTCCTGCGACGCAAATGACGCGGATAATTTTTTGAATTCTATGCGCTATTCCCTCACATCGTTATCGAGCATATATAAGATGCGAATTTTGAGATGATTTTTATCCACTTTTGGAAGCTCGATAAGTCTTGACGTCATCCGAATTGATCACTACGAATTTTATCAAGATGTTTACATACGAACGAGGCTTCGATGGCCTGTCATTTATAACTCAACTCGAAATACGCACACTCGACTTCGTGTATTTCGCTAACTTTTTACATGAGTTATACGATTACGGAATTTTACGGTGGTCGTAAACGAAGCGAGCATAATTTTAAGCTCAAATCATCTATGCGACTGAATTAATGACGCGCGATACCAGAATTTTGAAAGCTCTCAGATTTTCAAGACGAAGCAAAAGCGACGCGTCGCGCGAAATTCAACAGACAACCAGATTATAAGTTCCGTGAGACCTTTTCTAAGATTATTTCTATTGAGTCATCGTTTCAGATGCGATATTATAGATAGGAGGTCATTGCATCAGCGATATCTGCACATTGAATTACCAGTTGCAGACGTATACGTTATAAGGTATGATATTGCATTTAAATATGCGACTTTTCAATACCATGATGAAAATTTCTCCGCATAGATCGAGAGAACCGTATAGTCTTTCATTTTCCGCCTACGCGAAGAAAGAAGGAAGGCGAATAAAAAAAGTTGAACTATCCCAGTATGCAAATAATGTATGTTACACGTGTAATCGATGCGAATATAATCGAACCTCGCGAAACAATGGGCTTTGTAAAATGGCGACTATATATAGAAAACAAATAGATACATATATGTATAATATGAAAAATCGAGAAACTCTAGATAGCGGTGTTCCAGGTCCGAAGAGGAACTGAAAGCGAGTCAAGGTCGGCCTTCGGATCCCGAGAGAAGAAAGACCGTTACAGAAAACTCCGTTTTGCCTGTCTTCCGTTCTAGCGGATTATATTATACCTGCACCAATACCGATATACTACCTCGGGTAGAAATGTCTGTACAGCTTATAACCTCATGCAGCCGTACGCTATGTGCTTGAAAATTTCTAATCCGTTCCATTTAGGATCTAACGAATCGCGGCGAACGTTATAAATCGCACTATATACTATATCTAGGATCCCATTTCGCCTGCGAGCGAGCGTGCAGATGGCTCTAATTCCGAAACAAAAGCGCTGCCAGTATAGATTTGCTATAGTTTATATTATATTTTGCAATCATAGGACTCGCGATCTCTCCTCATCGCACGAATATATTATTCGCATATATATACGTATGTAACACATAGGTACGGGTGATTATATTCGATAATCAAATCACGATTCGAATTTAGATTTTTTCCCCATCATGATTCATTCATTAATTATTACCAAAACGCGAGAGTACATATGTCTAATCGCGATTATATGCGGATGAGAATCAGAGCAATGTTTTTATTTTTTTTTTTGTTTTTTTTTTACGACGTGTTCAAGAATGATTTTTTGGAAAGTTACTCCATAGATTAAACAGTGATAGAATTCGACTATGAAATAAGCCGACGGCAGCTGCAGTAAACGAACAAGTGCCTACCTGTATTCGTAGATTCGGGGAAGGAACCGGCAAAAAAGTTCAATCAGAAACACATTAACAAAATTACACCGGTAGAAAAAAAAAGTTCGTCGCCAGTTCGGAACCTAGATTAAAATAACGTATACGCTGATTCACGCGCAACTGCTGTTTTATATTAGGTATTAAATAAAGAACACGCTTTAATTTTACGTCATAAACTCACAATTTCCAATTATACTATCTTCTAATTCTATTGTTTTTCCCTTCTCTTGTTTCTTCACTTATTCAACAGCGTCCACATGTAAAAATTGTCCGGTGTTTGTTTCACGGTGGCCATTAAATACTGTACTGTATATTATTCGGTAAGCGTTTGCTCATTCCGCCTCTATGGAATGTCGTTGTCTCTTCGATTATGGTAATTTTTCGACACTCATCCTTAGCGCTGGTCGTATACCTATGTATATTCATTAAAAGAAGTTGCCAGCAGCTACGCGTCTATAGAGAATTTTGTGTAAAACGGCTTAATGATATTGCTCCCGGCATCCACCGCCCTTTTAATATAGGAAGATGAAGCTGGGAAGTGAGAACTTATTTTCTCGCCCATAAGAAGTATATTATGCTGATGCGAAAAAGTTTACCTGTTGACGTTCACGAATTCCGACAGGATCGTGATGAGCTATTTTTCTTTCCCTATTTTTATCTCATTATATTTTAATTCCTTTTCATCAAACTCTTGAGTCGATTGCATGATGTCGAGTGGAAAAATATTTTTTGCTCCATTAGGAAAATACATTTGCGAAATATTGAATTTGGAAGTAATCAATACGTAGAATTTTACGTTATAATTGGTAGTTAATTATCATGACTCGAATACGTAATCGTGCATTGAATGCGTAAAAAAATATGAAAAAAAAAAGGAAAAACAGAATTTGTTCACGAATAGTATAAGATTTGAATATTCATCGAACGATTACTATTGCCGTTAAGAATCCTGAACGCTATTAAAAAATTTAATTTTTTCACCGATCAAATATTTTTTTTTCAAAGACAATTTATAATTCCAGTATACATATTATCGAAGGCCGGCGGTGAAAATTACTCGAAATCGTAAGTCGAAAATTCAATTTTGTCGGTCACGTATGCTATTCGACGAAAAAAAAAGGGAGCAGAATTAAATATCGAATGGTTAAATTTTCGTGCTTTTCCCGATCGATTAACGAAGTTGGTATTTTTTTCCGTTCTCTTTCCCTCGTCGTTTCAATTGATAATTTTTTTTTTTTTTCTTTTTTTTTGTCGATGACAATTAATTACACGGCTAAATCGTTGGCGCGCGTTGATCTCCAGTTAAAGTTGACACGAGTCCCGAGGATATGTACACATCGTACGATAAACACCTAACGCATGTAATCTCAACGGTGTGTATAGTAAAGTTAAAATTAATACAGCGAGGAATTGTCCATACAACGAAGTGTATAAAAGCCCCGGGTATAATGGACAGGGTAATATATCGGTGTTGGTATAGTAATTACATACATTAACCAATAATTGAACCAGCAACGGCAGCGGTAGTGGCAATACAGCTAGAAGCGAAGCTCGACCCCGGCGCTGTGGCAATCGGGAAACGACGACGACGACGACGACGACGACGACGACGACGATGTTAAGTTGCGGACCCTGCAATGCCGCTGACCAACGCCGTTGGCCACGCCTAGCCTTTCACGACTCTGGAGCAAGAATAGCAATAGCAATAGCAAAAGCAAAGGGGCAACAGCATTGTGTACTTCTATCCTATATCTCTCTGTGGCGAGACTTGAGACACTCGACCACCTCCTTATCATAGTGATATCGAAACACAAGCTCCATTTGCACCAGCTATTACCACATTCGGTGGGTTTCTGTTTCCATATCTCTACGGACTATTACCATGTACAGGGTGTTCCATTTTGAAGGACGCCTTCGAATATCATCTCTGCACCCCACTTTTTCAGGCAAACTAAATCGTCCAAGAATGAAAAAGTTCGCGACCCGCATGAGCTTTTGGGCTGAAAACTTGCTTCTTCAACCACCATTTTCCACCGCTGGACGTCGATAACACTTCACGTCGTGGATAATTAATTTCAGAGCTGTAATTATTTCTGCTGAAGTAATTAATTTTTCGAAGTCAAGCGTCAACGTTCGGCTAGATTCTAAAAAATGTCATTATACAATTTCAACAAACACATGTCGATTAATTTTCTTTTTTTTTTTTGCCTGTATGAGAAAAAAAAAATTACCGATCTTGGCTGCATCTGAAACCTGATTTCTCGAGACCCGCGTCTGGTCGTGAATGGTTGATGATCACCTCTCTTCGCATTGAAATAGTAGAGAAATAGAAGAAAAAAAGGGAAAAAAAACAATTTCATGAAAGCCTTCTCTAATTTTTTGACACCAATAGTTGAAAATATTTATAACATCTGATGCGATTCAGCCTGCGGTGATTCGTGAATGTGGTTTATTAACCCGGAGTTATTATATTATGCGGAAGTTATAAGCGTTCAACTATGGCTTATATTTCTACTGCAGCTTATACAAAGAGATGAAGGCATGTATTTATTATATACGTACTGAAAATATACCATGTATACAGATTTTCTATAGATACTTTTTATACTTTGTATTTTACAAAACGCAGATCATCTTACACGGAATTCTTCGTTTCACGACGGGGGAGATATTTATAAAATGTCAAACTATTAAAAGTAATAATGTGGTATGCACAAGTTGCAACGTCGGTCGTATACATTTATCCTCAATAGTCCAGCGAACGGAGAGGCGTCTGATCTTTTGAAAAAAATCATAATCTTCATTTTATTTCATAGCATTTTTTATTTTTCATGTGTTTTATTTTTTTTTTGATTTTGATCCTGCGATCTAAATTATTATTTTTTCCACTCATTTCATGTCCTCCACGATCCGAATTATACATCCCTTTTATCTGAAATACTGCTGAACGCGGAAACATTAATTTTAATATGGCGGACTTTAATTTCTTTTCAAAAAGTATTAAATACCACCGATGGGCATCATAATGCAGGCGGTACGTTGTCGGTTGCAGCATGTAAAATCATAATATTAAGCTTAGAAGAGAAAACCAATGGGACAGAAGATAAAGGAAAATTAATGATAGTAATTACCATAAATCTACTTCACTTCCGTAACAGCTCATCTCAGGGTAATATTTGCCGTGGAATTAAGGCGTGAGATGCAGATATCTGTCCGTCCGCATGTCCGTAAAATTACAACTTTGTAGTTAATCCTACCCAGGATCGTCAGCTTCTAAACATTAGTGCAAATTTATGAACTAATAATAATTTTGCCTCGAGCGAAAAACAAATTGAAAGAAATAAACAAGAAAGACAAAAAAAAACTCAACGATTTCTATCGAACATCATCATATTGCAATGTGTAATGATTTATTCGCGAATAAAATGATAAAAATTTTTCATCCCAATTCTGATCAGGTGCGCGACGTGTCGCGTGAAGTTCAATTATTTCGATTCACTTGCGGCAGCTGTGCCGCGAATTGAAAATTTTAAAAATTTGTCTTTTAATCTTTACGTACTAATTAATTCATGTATATATCCAGCACATTATCTGATTGTGAATACGGTTTACTAATCTGGCGGTGGTTTAATATTCCGTTATAATATACATCGTATATTACAACATATTTATACCCTGCACCTACCATTACACCCGTGACGTTGGTATTAATAGACTTTTAAAATTGATCCCATATAAATTGTCTCGTCACGTAGTTATTTCGACATATATCTTATTATATCTGTACGGGTAAGTATAACCACCACAACGTTTACTATTATCTATAGCAGACCCCATGCAACGGTAATAACGCGATATCAGATGAATTCCTACGCGTTCATATACAGTTAATAATTTTGCGGGTAGTTCTGCAACGCTACACGGTACATATCGCGGCTACGGTAGAATGGTGTAAAAAAAATCTTCGAATAAAAAAACAAAAGATAACTTTTTACATCATATACTATTTGAAATTATGTTTCCCGTGATTGTCACATGTTTGTGCAGGTTTTTAATCGCGCGACTTGACACGCCGTAATTTATGTGTGAATAAAAAAAGTTTTTTTTTTCAATTAAAAAAAAAAAAAAAAAGTAAGAGTTTGTCGTCGTACAAAGTTGCGAGGTAAATTGAAAAAATAATAATTCCTACAGTGCAATGTAATTTTCGCAATGAATATTGAACGTGTAAGCTCGACTAAAAATGGGTGGAGGAATTAGCCCGTGGCGGGCGGTTATAATCGTATGGCTGTGATTTGCTCATTTGGACCCTGAGGCGATTCCCGCATGTGTTCGGATCAAAAGTTGTTAATAATTCGAAAGAAATGATTCGTCGTTGTTCTTTTTCTTTCTCTTTCTCTTTCTCTCTCTCTTTTTTCCATTAAATTCTCAGTGAGAGAAAGCAGATCTTATCAGTAACATCTGGTGTCCAACTGAAATCTTGGCAGAGCGTAGAATAATCGGCGGGGGTCCCAAAAAAAAAAGTTATGTAATGAAAACAAAAAATTTATTATACATATGTGCGAGGTGCTGACATTTCTAAATCAACGCCCACTGATCCCATGTGCGCGTCTGTAGTACACGCGTGCAGCTTGAACGAAATCTATATCTTATAACGTGGAATATTCGGGTGTGAGAGAAAAAAGAAAAGAGGTGAAAAAGCTGTTTAAATCTTGGATCTGCTCGAATCATTTTTTTAAAATTTCTTCTGAAATCCGATGGTTATTATCGTATATATACCTACACGTGGCGAATCAAGCGAGACGTAATTAGATTCCTATGTTATTGGTGGTGCAGGGAGTCGCGTCACGATGAAAAAGTACTTTCTATACAGACAGGCAGCAGCTCTAAAGCGGGAACTAACTAACTATGAGTACGAGCTATGTGAATATATACGTACATACGTTAACCGACACATACACATACACACGTGTGGACGATCGTTATATATTACCGTTTGTGAAATAAGAGTAAATAAAATAATCACTTGCTTATAAGTTGCAGCTTGAATTGCAACTGCAACTATGTTTCGCAGGTGATTAGCTGGTTTCCATTTTGTCTTTACAACCTGCACCGGAGCTTATAGTCCTGCACGTACCGCATAATATGCATTTCAGAGCCTGTGTACGTATAGCTGGCCGCGCCGTCGTCGAGCAGTCGACAGCGTTTTAAAGCCACATAGAATACCTATTTTCCCGTCAACCTGCATCACGATATTCCCCGCTGTTACTTTATCCCGCCTTTTTTAGACGAATAATATTAAATAAATTATCATTCATTTCTCGGACATGTCAAACCGATGCGATGTGAGCAAAAGAAAAGACTCGACTGCCGATGAGTCAAATACCTGCGATGAAGGAAGAATAAAAAAAATCACGATCTTATTAAAGATCTGTGCTAATAAATATTATACCGAACGATTTTTCAAGATTTGTTTTCTTTTTTTATCCGTATACTAAAAATTTGTCGGTGGCTATTATCGTATCGATAAAAAAAAAATCAATCGGAACCGAATTGAGAGAGAAGAACGAGAATGAGAGAAAAAAAAAAAGTAAGTCATAGTTGCGCATTCCTCGGTCATCCGACCGTACGAAAAGGTAAGAGGTGCCCTCGTTCGATCGGCCTTAATTAAAGAAGAAAAGGAATCGGCGGGAGCAGCGTCGTCGTGATCGCGGCGTGCATGTTCGCAAAGTTTGCTGTTACGCGAAAGGAACAAGGAGAAAAAAAATTAGAGAATGAGAAACAAAAAAAAAAAAGGAAAAATATATGGAGCAAATCGGTAAGTCACCGATAATCTTCGATTCTTGATCTTCGAACGATTTTTCACGGATATGAAAAATGACCCTAATAATTATGAGTATAATACACTTGCACATCCTTGTTCCATATATTTATATTAAATGAAGAAAATTTGCAGGTAATATACACGGACTCGGTCCATATGATGGATAACGCGCGGGATGAATTTATCCGGAGGCTGCAGGGAGATAGGCGAGCATCATACGTACACTCACTACATCATCAACGGAATGGCCACCACAGCGCACACTACTTTCACCGATCTATTTCATCAAGAGATTGAGAAGGATGAGGATGCCTTCGCGAAGCCTCATTGCTTCTTGTGTGCTTCCAACGTGCTGCTGCTCGCATCGACCATAATACCAGACTCCTTTGGGTCTCTGGATGAATTCTTATAACGTGCCGCAATAACTTTCGCCCGCGCCTATTGCCCCCTCGAAACTACTCGATCGTTCTAACTTTACGCTCTTCTCCGTACGTAATATACATCACACTTTTTCCACGGACGTACGACGTATGCACGTACATCTGTACGTATGCAAATTTATACCATAATAAACTTTGCATCATCGCGGTTTATACATGCGCTATAGCGGATCTTTTTCAGTTTTTAACATCGCAGCTGTACGAGAGACGAAAAAAAAGTTATGCGGTTGTGAGGAACAAGAGCAAAGGACTAAGCTGCGATTCTTGGTTCGCATTTATTAAGTTCTTTTGTTTTTTTTGTTTTCTTTATGTATATGTACTCGACTATAGCTCACCGCATCTTAGCACCGCGTTTATAACGTTTTGCTGATAGCAACGGCAGCAGCAACGGCAGCTCGAGATCGATCTGGTGTACAGATCGATATAGAAACGCTTGTGAATTGGACGCGAGATCGTATCATGGTTATACAGGATGTCTTAGGTAACTGAAGTTGGCGGGGTTTAATGCGATCCTTAGATGCAGAATTAATGGTTTTTCTGTTGAAAAACATCCCTGTTAGTTCGACTGATAAGGATACTCTATTTGATTTTAAGTAGGTCAAGTTATGCTGTATCAGGCTATCGCAATTAAACTGGTACCGCGTGCCCGTAGTTGTCCATTTTAAGAAAAGTTGGACCTCGCAAAAAAGCTAACGCCAGTTTGCTCTGCATTAGAAGTTCGTTTGTTTTTTTTTCTCTTATTTTTTCATTCTTTATATCTCCCTTACGTCAACGTCGCCGTTGTATCATACTCTCGATTTCTTTCGATCGTCGTTCGCTCCTTCGCTCGATCTTTCGTTCGTTCGTTGCGGCGGATCGGCAACGATCTCCTGCGCATTCTGCAGCCGCCTGCGTTGCTGCTGCCGTTCGTGGTGCCGCTAGTGCGCGTTGGTTTTATCCGCCATAATTAAGCGGTTCCATAATATAATTAGCAACGTATTTCCACGCAACGCATGCGTCTCACGTCTGTAATTGGAGCCATATAAGTGGTATTACCTGACTGACTGTTTTCTCAGCGAAATGCGCGGGTCGAATTGATTTAGAAATCACCAATTGATACCGCAGTCACTATATGCAGTACCACCGCGGGATCCCTGGCGCATTGCCATTCCGCCGTATCGATGCTGATGCCGATACCGTTGCACTGGACAAGAAAGATGGATAGAGAGAGGAATAGATAGAGAAAGAGAGAGAGAGAGAGAGAAATTACATTTGTACATACATTCGATCTGCGAAATTGATCGGACAGGATTACCCGATGTATACGATGTTCAATTAATTGTCGATATGTCTAAGGGTATTTCGACCTTCCCACAGATTGGAAACGCATTGCAATTTATATTCCGAATAAACGATCGTCGATTCTCATCTGCTGTATGTATAATAGTCTTTTCTCTATATTTGTACCGGTTAATTTTTTTTTTTTTCTTTTTATAGTGTGAGAATCGCGGTAGATCGATATTTTCCGGCGATGACGCAGGCACGGTAATATATAGAGTAATTTTTTCATTTTTTTTTTTTTTTCCATTGATTTCACTTGGACTTACGTTACACCATAGATGTTCCACCTATAGCTTTATATCGAAGGAAGAATTATTACGTAACACGACGGAATACCGAGCATCAATTAACCGAGGTTATACGAGTGCTGCTAATTATAGCCTATCCGCTGTGCTAATTGCCGTATTATATACGGCAGGAGATCATCCCAAATCTACTTAGGGCGATTCGTGAGAGAGAAACAAGAATTATGGGGTTCGAGGATCGTAATGAAGTGCGGGTTAAACTAGGCTAGATTTCTGTATTATATGTATAGGTATATACCCCGGTTATGTATTTTAAATTCACTGTAACTAGAGTGGATATTAATCTGGGTTATTAATTGTCTGTCAGACGTGCAAATTGCAACGTGCAATTAATCTACTGTGTATAATATGTATAATACTCGATTTTTCAAACATCGACATCGGATCGTAGGTATATGAATTTTAACATGCATACACGTATGTCCGTTCTCTCGATTCACGTATAATAGTTAAATCGAATTTTTCTTCATTACATATGCAACTAAAGCAAGAACTTATACGGTACAGTAGAGATATACAGAATTGTATAATGCGTCAGGCGCAGGCCGCGGCTGATATCGTTGAGAAAACTTCAGACTTTATAGGCCGTCGTGAAGTCTGGTAGTCGTCTCTTGAAATGTTGAAATATTCACGGCTACGTACGGAATCGCGAATCGAAAAAACGAGGTATTCAAATAATTGAGCAAATGTCAGAAATATGGATCTCCTGGCTGAAACAAACATCACTGTATATAATTTCGATGTTGGAGAAACTCAGAGAAATTTTTTGATAAAAAAATTTACAGACGATACGAGTCTGGGATTTCTGTTTTTTTTACAGAGCAATTCAGATAACTCGTCTCAATATATTCAGCATGAAATTTTAGAAGAAGAAATAAAAATTTGCAAAAACTATAAGGACACTTGAATTGTTGCATAAATTTTTATTCCTCCGACACAGTCGATCGGTTTACACGGTGTGTAACACTGATCGGTATTGTCAACGCTCTTTCTCGATGAAAGCGATCAACATTCAGTAAATACCAATCACGACTTGGAGAGTTCGATGCATGTATACTTTATAAAAGAGGTATCGATGCGAAGCCATTTGCTGCTATATATCTGTACTTTATACAAACGTTACCGGGGTTTTAGATACAGAAACACAATAATATACAGTAAATATGCCGCAGCTATACGTAAATCGAGGGGCGACTGATCTGAATCTATCTTTGCCAATTTTTTTGTCAATTTTTTTTTTTTTTTTTTTCATCATCGCTCTTTCCGCCTTATCTATCCTGGTTTATATACCTATATTTAACGTGCATTCTGAACAGCTGGCAATCCTACGAATCGCACGCGGAGTCACGATTGTCACGTTATATACATATATCCCACCTATTACATGACTGAATAGTAAATTCATATATGACTATCTCAAACTCGAGTGTTTTTACGCTTTTATGTTTTACTTATATTATACCTTTCATTGTGCATAACTTTACCTAGATGCACTTTATATTTTCGCAACTTATACGCCACGATCCTATGGCGATATTCTATCCAGTTTTATAGTCAACTATTTCCAACATTTTTCACAAACATTTCAGGTAAAATGAAACAGCTCGCAAAATTACCCGGCGGCTAATTATTTTTTCATCAAAAATTATGTGTGGTTAAACCGTGTACTGAGGAGGGATGAAATCGAGAAGATATGGCAAATAATTTTCAAGAGGAAATGATAAAATTCAAATAAATAACAAAACTCTTACGATCTCAGCTATGAATTTCGCTGCGAATACTGCACCCAGCCGAAGATGAGTTTCTCGACAGTTTGCAGACATCACGATAATCTACGTGCATTAAAAAGTCGAAATGCAAATATACGCTTACAACTTTCTCATCGAGAAGAAAAAAGTAAGAAGAAAAAAATTGGTCATAATCATTAGACACGCTTCGCGAGATTGCGATGAAGTCATTAAAGTGATGCCGGAAAACAAATGCAAAAAGAGAAAAAAAAAACCTCTTTACACATGTCCCAGCTAATGATGCGCCTGAAATGATTCGATAGGTCGTGTGTTATTAATTAATTCTGACCGTGACATTTGTCGTTTTATTTGTCATTACGTGAATTTTCAAGTCCCCGCCAATGACCCCGTTCCATAGCCGATAAAACAGATATTCTCTGGGATTTGTTCGGACCCGTTCACTGGCGCTTTCGTGAAGCTGAGATACTTCCTCGCAAGCTCTGTCGGTAGACCAGGCATCTATCGGAATCCGGAAGATCTCAATCTACCTCTTTTCACTTCATGATCTCCGTAGCTCTATTCCGCGGATTTGGCGACCGCGAGACCGTTATCGCGACGCGGCTTGATCAGGGCCGGTCAGAGATCCACCCCACCCCCTTCTGCTCCGAGGTATAACAGACGTATATCAAAAGCTGCAATTATGATTGACTTGAAAAATCTCCGCTTTTTCTCGTCGGATTTCGATTCCCCAGGCACATTTGGGATCGACGGAAACTATAACTATGTATCGATGAGCTTTTTTGATAGTTACTATTTTCTTGGGGTGAAAAAAACGAGGCGATTGTTCTACCGAAGTTCATCGTGAAGTGTACGATTATGCCGAAGTAGAATCGAAGTTAGCCCCGCCTATATATGGAACGTGCAGAAAGAGATTTAAGAGATTAGTACATCCTAACTATCCTGAGGTACGTTCTTAACGTTGTGTGGTAGCTAGTTGTTCCGGGACATGCAATGATTATTCTGATAATTACCTCACTGAATACATTCGAGGTATACGAAGATGGTCCGAACGTGGTTGAAGCATTGAAAAAAACTTGCCCTATCTAAAATTACAACGATACCACGATCGTATACGCCGTGCGCCTTGTAATACAGTGTATATCAGGAATATAACACGAAACACATTTTACACCTCTATCCGGCTTCTGATTCCCGGTTATCCCGAATAAAACATTAATTTTTATACCATTCGTTCGTACGAACATACATAACTAATTTGACACTTGAGGGGGTGAGATTAGCTCTGTTATTTTAAAACTGCAATCACTTGATCTGTACAGTCGATTTACAGTATGGTATGTCGAAGCTATACGTGTGTGTAATCGTTTCTTATAACAATTTTTCACGGATTTCAAATTATTACAGATCGTTAAAGTTGGATTGAGAAAAAACAATTCGACCGTGAAAAATTCGATGTTATAAATATACCATACAAGTTATAAATCGTTTCATATAACAATTTTTTTAGCTGCACACAGAGTCATGGAGTTTTGGAATACATTATTATTCGGTAAGTATATTTTTTATATTCTCGCGAATCATTTAATATCCCTGAAATTTCACACTTGACGATAAAAATTAACTTAATGTTTTGTGTTCCAGCAACGTTATTTCTTTTTTTGCAAATCAATGGTAACCCTCCGCAAGCGACAAATTCTGCGGAGCTTAGAAACAGTGATAATGTTACCGACTCGTCGAACCGAAATTCTGACAAATGTTCAAAAGTGTTCTACGAAATGATAGCGGAAGCTACTAACGACACGCAAGCCATAAACGAGTCCCACCTGACGTTGACGTTGAAGAAAATAACGCAGGATTTGATACTCTGTATTTTTCGGAGTAGTAGGAACTTCGCTAAAATTCCCGGACTTGCCGCGATTGGGCATTCGGTAGGAAGAAGAAATCCTGAATCGAGGCGATCGAGTGGAAACAGGATATTTACCGAGGCTTCAGCCAACTCAGCTAGAAAAGCGATGATTGAAAAGCAGAAGCTCAGATTTCTCGACTTGTATAAAGTACGAATCGAGGACCGAATATGGCAAAGGATCCTAGAATTCGTTTACGGAGGTTACGATAACGAGATTCAAGGCAACTACGTAATTCTAATGAGAATGATGCTCTTTGACGTCTGCGAGTCTGTACTCGGTGGAGATTTATTTAAAGGAGTTAAACGCATAGTAGATGATGCACTGGATCCGTACATAACGGAAAAAATCAAACTTGGGATGACGCCAGATGATGTAATTTTAGAAGTAGGCAGAAGACTGAGACAATCGCAGGATGACAATTGCACCAAGGACCCTAATCAATACTTCGTCAATATTCCAGCGTGTGACAACCCGGACGTGACAGGCATGTTAAAATGTGTTTATTACAACGTAACTGGAATGACTGGTCTCCAATCCTGGCTCAAGGACGATCCTAACACCCCACCGGAATACTGGGAACCCTTCAAGATAAAACTTTACGCTGACGTGAACCGTTTGCTGTACGCGATAATAAGTAGTCGGGCTATAGAAGTGAGGGGCGGTACGAATTCGGAGAGCTCAAATATGTACTGGGAAAAAATTTACAAGGTCAGAACATCGGTTGTCAATTGCATAAATTTGGCCCGTTCTGAACTGGATAGGATGGGGTATTCCGCAGACGTTTCGGAAGTGAAAACGCTCGATAAATGCCTAAAATCTGCAAATTCGGACATCGAAGATCTCTTCGATTTTGTCATGCACGCTGGTAGCATAGGTTACACCGCATCCGCGGCTATATCAGAGCTAAGACATGACGTTGTTAAAACCCTAAAGATGCAGCTTGATTTTTACACAAAATTACGGCCTCTCGGTGACTTCGTACGCGAACAAATTGACTCTGGTATACTGGAACCAGACGACAATACTTTGCGGGACAAACGTTTCGCTTGGAGTATTGTGCTGGAGTGGGAAACGTCTCCTGAACCTGATGTGGAACAGCGATTGGTCAACCTGTTCGAAGGAGCTTCTCTGACGGATCCAAATTGCCCGTTAGAACAGCTGGATGAAAATTCACTGGACAGTATACTGGATAACGATTGCTGGAGATTGGCATTTGAGGATCTCTTGATCATCGAGTCAGCCGTTAATGCGGCAGGTCTTTCGTTGCAGGTCGTATTCTACGGAGAGCCAATACTGATGAATTACATCTACATCGTGGATCAAGAATTGGCAGCGGCGAGGCGGCGACTGCGACTTCTTCCTCCTTTTCTTGCATCGGGACACGCAGATCCTATAGAGGAGTATTTGTTAATGTTGCACATGAATGACGATAATCATTTACACGACTCTCCGAAGACCGGTTACAAGAAGTATCCTGGAACCAACAAATTGACCAAAGCCTAGTTTGGTTCTTTGTTCTACGATGCAATGTGTAAAATTTTATTATAAGAAATATGGACTGGCCACACGGTAGGTGAAATTTAAAACGTCTTTGAATATATGCCGTGAAAAAAATGTTATGCCGAAGTAAAATATATAAGCTTTTTCTTATTACACCTATAGAATGAAAGAAGGAAAGTGTGGAAAAATTTCATCCGATTTCTGGTGTGATCGTAACTCACGATGACGTAATGTTCCAATTACTGGATTCAACGGTTGGGCGTGACACGTATGTTAATAGTTAACACGTGCGGCAAGCCGTAACGAACTGATCATAATTGGAATTACACGTCTTGGACCATTTTTCATACGGGTCTTACACTCATAGCAGTGTTGTACCGATAAGGTATAGAACGCTCCTACATTTTCAGACGGCGAATAACGCCCGCGGGGTTATCCAACGAGGTCTCGTCGTAGAAAACTCTTCAGCGTACGCCAAAAGCTTTCTTGTAGATGATAAGAGAAAAAAAAAAAGAAAGAAATATTTAAAAATTATAGAAGCTAAAGACGGCGACTAGCGAAGCATTTCGATTTCCATTTTTCACAAACGGTGTCGCTCACAACTTTCAAGGCAACAATCGTACCGTGGCTATCGCATAATAGGGAATTTTCATGCACTATTGGTCATCGTTGACAATGGTGAATACTTATATTTACTTTTTCGCTGGCCAAACCCGCGAGCAGGGCAGTTATTTTATTGACCATCTCGGCATTCATCCTTCGAAACCGTAGGTGCCATGATTTTTGCCTGCACGTATACATAGTAGATGGTATTTAAATTCCATTAAATTTATGCATTGGGGCGTGGATGACACGGATCAAGTTTGTAACTAGTACCACTAAGGTGCAAGTTGAAAGCGGTACACGTGATTTCATGGGATTAAATAGAATGTTTAGTTCCTGGAGTATTAAAGATTCGCGTAGGACGAGGTGGCACAAAATTAATTAATTCTCTTGTCATATGGTGAATAAATTCGATTGACAAGCTCGTATTATTTCTCGATTCAAACTTTACGGCGAAAGTTAAAAAGAACATTGCGAAGAACCGAGGAGTCCGATAAGTGTATAATTCACCGGATGTAACTCGATGGAAGTCCGGCAAACTACATAGAAGGCCGAGATGATCTTCGATACGTAGAAATGTTAGATGCGATAAAGAAATGAGTTTCAGAGTCGAGTTGCAAAGGGATATCATGACCCGTCATTAAAAGATTATAAGCCCGAAAGGCACCTGACGACCTGACGTGCGTTATTGTCGAGTCGTTTTACAGGCTAGCGACCGCGCGTACCACCTTCTACAAGGTTTACAGAGTCTCTCCTGCAGCTCTTAGCTCTTTACTCTTCTTTCTCAGTTCTCAGTTCTACGTTGTACGGTCTCTACTCTCCATATAGCAGCAATAGCAAGAGCAACAGCAGCAGCAGCAGCAGCAGCAGCCGCGGCAGGAGCAACAGCAGCCGCTATTATCTCGCGTTGGTTCTTTGCCTTTTTTGCTTCGAGGGGTCGAACGAAGATCTCTCTCAACGATACGCATTGTCCACAGGCGTTACTCTATGAACGCATTCCTTCCTCTTCCCTCAGCTCTCCTCCTGCCGATGCTCGTCTACTTTTCTTTCTCTTATCCATCCCGAAGCGCTCGGAAGATTACAATTGATCCTCTCGATCTTAATTTCAGTATATCCGTTGTACACATCTGAATAACGGTTCTAAATAGTATTAAATCATTTTCTCATTCCTTCTGAAAAGAGACCTCCAGCGGTGTGCGGGAGTATCGTATATTATAACACACCGAACCTGCGCACCATTCATCGGCCGATCGCCAGCTCCGCGGAGGATTGGTCAGAACGGGGATATCGAGACGATGTTGGAGTTCAACGGGATATCGTTATATGCCCCTATTATTGGTCGGGGTGATTGGCGACGACCGCGCGTTCAAATTCCCACGTCGATGTCTACGCGTCGTCGATCCCCTTGTCCGTTGTCTCGTCGTGTGTCGCACGTCGAGCAATCAGCATACTGCCTGCCTTAGTTACTTGCCGCTGTGCAGCCTCGCGGTGACTTCAGCTCCGGTGACGTTTGCCTTCTTCACTTCACTTCACTCCACTTCACTCCACTTCACTACGGCTACACTTCACTTCGTTTACTCGAGCGACACTCGTCACTCGGTCAAGCTGCAAGTTCTCGGTCAGTCACTCGGACACACGAAGACACCTCAATCAGCTACAAATAGAAAGAGACAGGGCGAGAGTTAGCTCGGCTCGCTTGCCCCTGCCTATCCTCTTTCTCTTTCTTTTTCTTCCACTTCTTCTTATTTTTCCTCCTTCTTCTCTTTCTTTTATTTATTCCAGATGCGGAATTTACTTGACGTTCACCATCCATTCGCAATTTATCCCCGCACGTGCAACAACCGACTCTACTCCTTAATTTACGCTAATCACTATATAGTACGCACTAATTAACTAGATTTACTCTTCCGGACATTCTAAACATCGGGAAAACCTATACGTAAAAATAATATTAGATGCACACGAAGAAAGAAATAGAAAAACAAATAATAATAAAAACAGGTTTAGCCCCGGACGATTTTCGGGCTTACGTTTACGATATTGTAATTTTTCTCAAGTCTTAAAGAAGATCCGAAGAACTGTTCACTGTACACATATATTATACACCAATCTCCATAACCCATACACAGCTAAACGAAGCAATTTAAAAGCGTTTAAAAATAATCCTATTATGTTAATTCGTGCACTCTTGAATGGTGGGTAGGTATATAAAAGATCACAAGCCGTACGGCAACATCACATATAATATATATAGAAACTAGTGTAACGGGCTTTTTGTCGAATTAAAAATATTACCGAATCGCGGCTATAGGTATATGTCTGGAGCGCACCGCAGGTTAAACAGACGGACAAATTTTGGTTGCCCGGCGATCTGGGGGAAAAAAAATTAATCCTCGGTAGCAATCCACGTTGAAACATTAATTTCATTGCACTCATAAGTCCGTACAGTGTTAAGTGTGCTCTATAAATACAAACGCGGTTCTATACATAATGCATTTACCACGCCCTACGGGTCCACGAGACCCGCAGTCGAGAAGCAAACTATGTAACGTACGTTGTAGAGCAATAATAATGATAATAATAATAATAATAATAATAATAATAATAATGGTTAACACGATTGTTGAGGAACCGATCCGAGTCTCTTCGATTCATCAACGACGTCTTCGCCACGCCGCAGCCCGCGGTCGCTCTTCGACTTTTATCTGCGGATATACAAGACGCGCTAAACTGTATCGGATTGACTGTCAGTTGTAATTCGCACGTAAAGATATTTAATATATGCATGTATATATAACTACGTACACGTATACGTGTCTTAAGCTGCCGTTATGTGTAGAGTGGCTTTGGTTATAAGGCTAAACCCCATCGGTATACATAGAACATTTATCCGATCGCCTGTCACTTCGACTTCCTTTTCAAGAAATATATCAATGCGTTCCATGTGATACGTAAAAAGAAAATCATCTGGAAACAACACAAAGATAATCCGAAAACTAGATGAAATCTTGATGTACGCGAGATCAAATTTGTGAAGAAAAAAAATCCGTCATTACGAGGTGGAAAAGATCATATGTGGCAGCTGTTGTTCGTCCTAATTGGTTTTTTTTTTTTTTTTTTTTTTTTTTTTTTTTTCTCCTGTCCTTTCATTCGATCGGAATAATAAAATAAGTTAAAGTAAAAAAGTGGTAACCATAACTAGCGTTGTATGATTGGAGACTGTAATAAATGATAAAGCGGACCATGTTATCCTTATGGAGTTCCGTACAGCTAGTATAACGCGTGGGCGACGGTTGCACGGAGAACGCACACGTGCCTCATGAACAGAGTTCTTAATTGCTTCATTTCTACAACTTAAACCAAAGCCACCCTGTCCATCTTGTCCTGCAAATCGCACACCATCTGCAGCAGGCCGCCTTTTGCTTCTTCTACTACGCGGTGCTTCTGCGATTGCCGTGATGTTCCGGTAGCTGTGTCTTTATTTTTTATTTCTTTAGTTTTCGTTTCATTCGTTTTTTTTGTTGTTTTTCTTTGTTTTTTTTGGTTACCGCATGTACGGTATACACCGTATACACGACGTGTTATGCGTGTGCACCAGCTGTCATGAGTAGATCGCGAAACACGATTACAAACGCGCACACACCTATGAGATTTGCAAATCCGTTTCACCGACAAATTGGATCTCGATTCTTTTTTTTTTTTTTCTCTTCTCTCCATTTGTAACAGTTCAGTGTTATATAGATTCTTTTTCTCGTTATTCTGATTCATTCACATAACCGATCATCGTCGTTTCGATCTCGCCTCCATTTACTTCAGGGTATAATCATGAATCTTGTTGCAGAAAATATTCATTGACTGTGTACGCATATCTTATAATTGCAAAACTTATCTAGAGTGTAATATTATGTTCGGTTGTATTTATGGTCACGGTATTTAACTGCTGATATATTTTAACGGTATCATACTTCTGTGTCATTGGATTTGGTCTACCGGTAATTATTCATGCTCACCTTTCATTCGCGTCAACGAACGGTTCGATTGCTGTGAATAAATCATGAAAGCGTCGAGCGGGAGCGACATGAAAATCGTTCAAGTCCACGACGGTGTTTTTCAAAGACTAGATTACTCGAAAATCCGCTAATAATCTCGAACGAAGAAAAGAAACAGACGATGTCTCATGAAAATTAAAAACTAAACTCCGCAGAGCCGGGGGGCGGGGGGGGGGGGGGGGGAAGTGATGAAAAAAACAATCGGGGCAATTATAAAAGGACTTCCTGTTGTAATCCTTATACTTTGTTATCCGGAAGATTTTACACCGGGACAGAACCGTTTAGCAGCTGGTAACAGAAGCAGAGACGGACTAAGAGGGTATACGTATTATAAGATTGGAGAAGCAGACGAGGTTTGTTCAGCGTAGCTTTGAGCTGAGCAGCATCGCTGGTATAAAGGTGGTTCAGCAACTGGAGCCAACATAAGGAGCAAGAGCAAGAGCAAGAGCGGAGCAGAGCATCAGGGGCCATAGCCCATAGGAGGAATGGACCATGCGGTTAGCTGCAGCGGCTAACGAACGAGGTCGGCGATATCGCATCTCTGGCGGAATGTACCGGGTTTGCGATCTCGAATCGGATCTCACATTAGCATTTTCTCCCCCAGGGGTCGTCGGCTGATGCCGTCGTTCAACGCGTTCAACGCGCCTATGGTGCGACCGGGCAAGACGACCGATGCTGCGGTACCTACCTTATTCCGTACGTCCAACATACTGCGAAGACCTCGCTGCACTTCGATTCATCTAATCGATTTCAACGCATCTAATCGCCTTTTAAACTACACAACTTAAAGAGGAACCCCCCGATGCACGGCGATGTTCTTCACGTTGACAATTACCGGCGCAAACCCTTTAGAAGAAAAATGAAGAAAAACGATAACTTCGATTTATAAATGCGATATCATATCTACGGCGCGCAACAAAGAACAAAAAAAAAAAAAAAACACTGCGCTCAACTTTGTCGCTATCCTGATCAATAAACAGAATTACACTTTATACCTGGCGTTTTATTTTTTCTATGCTTTTCCGAACTCTACATCCACTTCCGATGGTTCAACGATTGACCTGTGATTTATTTGATTGGAAGTGGATCATGAGATCATTCGTCGATGTTTTTAGGGTCATTCTTCCGAAACGTTTCAAAAGATAGCTGGTAATAATCTGGGAGTTAACTCCTATCGATCCCGTCCATTGCTCGGGATGGTCAATATACCCTCGGAATGTGCCTCATCATTTCAGTTAATAAGTGTTCGTTTGTTGCTATATCTATATATACATGGATGTTTTTTTGTTTCAATTTTATTATTGATTCGCTATCGATTTCTCGATGTACACACACCGTATGTACAACCGTCACGTGCTACCAGCTGCGCTGCTATAGTTTTTAATTAATCGAACACATCTGAATCGTAGAAAATTCATTTCCCTGAAAGGAAGAATTTTTCACTCACAACTAGATCATCTCGGTACTTCTCCCTTCTTACCTCGACTTTTGAATAAGCCTCAAGGGCTCGCACGCTGCGATCTGGTTTAGTCGTCCGGAATGAACGCATCACCGGGTAAGTGCTTAGAGGTTCGTCCACCGTAATTACGGAACCATTAATTAGTATCCACTCAATTTGGTCCTCAGGAAGATCAAAACTCTGGTTATAGTATTAGCTGGATAAGTATAACTGGTATACACCATAAGATCGCCCCTAAATAAATAATTTCATGTTACGGTGCCGCAGTGTTTACTCCTTAGGATATACCAGGAATCAATTAGCTTCTAAAGTATATAGATTTTACCTATTTCGATCCAAACTAGACCGGGAAGAAATTTAACCGCTATGAAAAATAAAACTGAGAGAGCGAACAAAAAAAGAAGAAGAAATTAATCAATAACTTGTGTCGGTCGGATTTTAAATAGAACCACGTAATAGCAGGCGATAGATTCAATATAATAATCAAAAGGTCCGAAACGTGATTCTTTTATAGCTACTTCTACATATTATACTTATACCATTATACTACATAGTAGTGGGTAGAATGACCACCATAGTCAATCGTAGACAGCATTCTTTTGTCTGACTTCGAAACACATCCGAAACGTTCAAAGACATGCCTCCGGTTTCGGGCACAGCGTTCCTTCCCGGTTGAATTGACAGTTTGATTAATTGTTGCACGCGGCGCCGCCTACCTCTCCGTTGACATTTCAATCAGCCGAATAAATATTGAACGAACTATAGTTTTTCACTTATGTTGCAGTCCGGGCAACCGAGGTCTTCGCGCTGCACGAACGTCGAACGGTACGAATGAACGTTTTTTCTTTTTCTCCGAATAGTTACGGGCTTCAAGATTTTCATGGTTTAACGATAGAAAAAAAAAAAAAAAAGGAACAAAAATTTACACGATACAACGGAACGGAAGAAACTCTCGACCTCGGTCGGCGGATAAAATTCGTCTCGCGATTATTTGGGAAAAAATTTGCAAGGTCGAATTTTCAGAATGAGAGGCCCCGAATCATAAGTCTTTATGGCATGGGGAGAACGGGCACTTTCTCGGAGCGTGCAGCCGCGTACGTGGTCTTGAATTTTTTCAGACAAAACTTTCACCGCGGTCATTCAAGTGATAAATATGTGTGTATTAAGAGTAGATGATATCTGCTACACCATGGAAAGGAACGTCGGACTGATGGCTGAACGAACAACCAAACAGCCCCCGCATTAGAATATTGTCTCGTTGCACCGGTCGAATAGATATAAGAAAACAAGAAGTTCTTGGTTTAGTTATTCCGCGTTTGACCTTAGCTCATAATTTTTCCATCGCAATATACGACTCGTAAAGCAACTGTAAATTATCCATCGTACGTTAATTCGTTATCCAAATTGCCTCTATTTTTTTTTCTGTTCAGTTCCTATTTCTAGTATAAAAAACAAAAAAAAATTATTCGGATGATTTATTTGTAGCCAAAAGTTTAATAAATATTTTTCAACGCTTCCCGAGGTTCCGCGATGAACACATCCGATGCGAGATTCGAAGGAGAGAAAAAAATGTTGACACGAGTTCAGATCTGATTTATCGAATCTACTCCTCATCGCGGGAGATGCGCGAGAAGATGCGAGCTTAGGCGGGTCTCTAAAGTTTATTGATGATCATCCGTATTTGGTAGAGTTTTTGACTCTAAATATGCCCGTACGCTCCGGAACCCGGGACCGGTACCAGTGCGGAGAAAGAAAAAAAAGAAAAAAGAAAAACAGGAGAAAAGTATTAAAGTCGAAACTCCCGAGCTCCGGTTACCGCGTGCAGCGTGGTAATGGATGGACATCGTTTCTAGGAACGGCGTTAATTCTATTAACACGATAAATTTTATAATTCAAATTTATTCATCATCTTCCATCCCACAGCTTTATGAATGTGCATGCTTCTTCCGTGGACCGATTACTCTTATTCCATAATTTAGAAATACGAAAACTAGTTCTCGTTTTTTAAATTTTGCCATCGAATAATCGAGTGGCGCGAAAAAAAGATGTTCTCATCCCGGAGCGTCGAATTTAATACGATTGTTACGTAACGTTCTGTGACATCAGATCTGCCGAGGCGATAAATAATAAAATGAGGAGAAAAAAAAGAAACATAAAATTTATTTTCTTTAACAAATAATAAATGACAGTCGAAATGTTTCTCGGTTGTAATTCGATGCAGTGTCGAGTGCTCCGTCACGGGTTGACATTTCCCGCCTCCTGCAGGAGGAGACGTGTCATCCTTTGTAGACGCAACTAATTCAGTCAGTTCCCTTGACTGTTGTAAAGTCGCTCTGTGAGTATAGGTTAGAAAGACTGGTGCTCGTTCATCTGGTATACGGGCAGAACCTGAGTGACATTATCATACGTTCCAGTCATCCCGCAGCGTTTGATACGTTACCGAAATAAGAAACTATATATACTACGTATATGCCTAGATTATCATCGAATCGATTCGCCGACTTTTTCGCTACGTTCAATCGCATTTGTAAAATTTCGCGATGAAAGATTATGCGAAAGTTTGAAAGGGAAGTGTTTACGGGAGAAATTAATTCGACCCGGAGTTTATCATTGCGGCGGTCTTGCTTCGTGTATTATACTCATACGTATAATTGTTCCTCGAGCAAAAGGTCGCGGAATTTATAAGTTGGCGCCGAATGCGATCGAACCAACTGGTTTCAAGACAGCGGTAGCTGATAGGAATATTAATTGTACGCTTTGACTCTTATATGCGTCGTTGGTTAGCGACGGTGGTAAAAATTTTCGAGCTAATAACTGTCTGGATTATAAAACGCGATAAAAGCGCGTATACGTTGATCAGGTGACGGATGAGATCCGTTCGTACCATACGTTATAATTGTATACAACAGTATCGCGGTGTCGGAGAGAAAAAAAAAAAGAATGAATAAAATAAAAGGAAAAAAAAACAAAAAAACGTATGAATAATTTCAATGCAGTTGTAACATTAAGTTGTGTGCGAATATATGACCCTGTTCATAACTATAATATGGCAATTATACCGATAACCTCTGGGCTACCTGCAATCGCAGTAATTTTTCTTTCTTTATAAACGTCACGCATTCGTTATTAGTTTAACAAATCACCTCATATACTTTAGTCTTATTTGTTCAACAGCAATATCTGTGACATGCGCAACGCGGGTACCAATACTTTCGATTTTAAAGGTGAACGCGTTCGACGTGAACTCGTAATGCGGGCAGAGTTCGAAAGACAAAAGAAATTTTCTTTAAAACATTCCCAATTCACGATCCACCATCGGGTACATAATTTTATGATTTCTACCACCGCATATATCCTTCTCATGATAAAAAAAAAAATCAGGAAGAGAAAGAAAAAATCTTTCTGTTCCACCGGCTCTTTTTTCCCCCTCATAGAAATTCTCGGCTGTTAATAGTCGACCACGACGAGGATGTTTTTACCGCAAAGTTATGCGACCCCTGATACTTTTCTTAGCCGTTCGGACAATGCCCAACTATAGTGGTTTCGTTTTATTTTATGGGAATCTTTTATACGCTAAGCCGTGAGGTGGTGCGAGTTTACCGAGTAATACCTGATCGGTATATCCGGTTTACAAATTTATAATCACAATTCCGATGTCACGAATTTGAAAACGTGAAGAAAAAAAGAAGTTGCATAGATTCCAAAAACAGCATTTTTTAATGTGAATGGTAAGACTGCAGATTCGCGCCGTTGAACTTTTTGTCTTTTCTCTTCGAGTAGGTACAAAGCGAGCAGGATCCTTACGGGTTAATTGTGAATCTGAGAAAACAGGAGAGATTGGCATCTGAAATGCAAACTGACAGTGGGAGAGACGTATTATACGTATACGAGCGGAGTTGATCTCAGACGAGTCAGAGCAAAGTAACTTAACTTACAGGTTGAATAAACGCAATCAGAAATTCACAGCAGCTGCTAAGATATACTCTATATGCATTCACTACTCCGCACGGAATCCCTTCGGAACATCCACGGCAGTGATTCTCAGTTTATCGATCGCTTGGTGGTTAAAAAATTGATCATCGAATCCGAGAAACACGAACGCAACTAACGAAAGAAATATTTTTCGTCCTCGCCCTTCTCTCAATGGTTTTCCGATACTGTCCGGTGAAAAATCGCAGAGAATCCTGTCGTATAGAAGATAAAAGAAAAAAAAGAACAACCAACAAACGAGTAAATAATTTCCTCTATAGAATTTGATAAACAAACTAAATAAATTATCTCGCGCAACGGCGTCATCGGTAATACATAATTCTAATATGGAAAGTAAATCCATTTCATGTGGTTTTGTGCGCGAGTTGTGCAGGGTATAATACGGTGCACGTAATAATGTTTGAATGTGTGGGGCGAAGGGATTAATTATAATCCTTAGACACTTGTAATTACAAATGCTAGCCACTGCACAGGGAGCAGCAGCGTCAGAAGCAGAAGCAAAAGCAGCGGCAGCGGCAGCACCCGTCGTATATAGTTGAGTTCGTAAGGCCGTTTGGTTGCAATGAGACGACGCGAGTGACTTTGAGACTTCAAGACCTCGCAGAGGATGCGTAGGCACCGCTCTTCCCGCTGCTCCTGCTCCTGCTTCTGCTGGTTCTCCGCAGTGAGGAATTGCGTGTAATTGGAGGGCGAGTTCGCCATATATCTCGTGGCACGTTGCGTCCTTTTCCTCCCTATCGCCATAAGAATTATATATATTTTCCTCCACAAGGTTTCTGCGACGCAAACTGTCAGCCATATGCACAGGTAGGTTGAGGTAGGTAGATGTAAGTACCCCGCATACGGGAGAATAATACCCTCATAGATTTCCCTCGGGGTATTGCTATTTGCGGACTAATAAGCTCCGAGAAACGACTTTGCATTGTAATAACAAAATTACAGGTATACAACGTCGAAGATTAAAAAAAAAACAAATTCTTTTAATAATCCCGCAGACTTTTGAAAATCCGAAACTATCATCTTTTCTTCGATCCGTACAACCGTCGCGAATGGAAATTATTTCACGGCTGTTTTTTTAGCTCGACATTTCTCGGAAACTCATACGCGTATACCGAGGATATGAAATACGTCCTCGTATCGTATAATGGTTATTTCTTGGATAAAAATAAAAAATCTGGGATTCATAGCCACGGGATAGACGGCGGACATCAGTCAGTCTCGAACGCCCACGCGTCATATAAGTTGGATCGCAGACAGGAGGAGTTGAAACTACTCGGTGGTACGGAGCAGACCGGTAGGACCGAGAACGTCTCTCCTGCAGCGGACCTCCAGAGTTGGAGCGAAAGAAACGATCCAGACTGTA
Source organism: Athalia circularis (assembly GCA_963978495.1). Classification (NCBI taxonomy): domain Eukaryota; kingdom Metazoa; phylum Arthropoda; class Insecta; order Hymenoptera; family Athaliidae; genus Athalia; species Athalia circularis. The sequence continues at coordinate 24,752,469 of OZ021702.1, forward strand.
CGCTTACTTGGATTACACGTTCGCCGGGAACACAATGCGGTATCAGATCGAAAGGCGAATTTTTACCACCCAATGCAATTTAACCGACTCAATTGGTTCGTGTTCACTAAGATTTTACGGCTGAGCTTTGATATAAACGCGACTGTAAGAGCTGCTGTTACGCCCGCTGCTGGGCATACAGCTGGAAGACGGATTGAGGTTTTATCCTTAACTCATGAGACTATAAGTCATCGTGTACATATCGATCGCGATACGCTGTACTGAGTTTGATAATTCGATGGGCGCCGCGGAATATCTTAGTAATTGGTCAATCAACGATCGTTAGAAACCGTGCGCTATATGTCTGGAAGTGGCGGTGCGATAATGCTGTTAGACCAAATATACCGGGTGCGATGAGAGAAAAAAAAACAAACTGTGGTCTTTCAGAGAGGGAATAAATCGAATCATCCGGCTTACTTTTTCTAGTGCGAAAACTATAAATTGAATTTCGTATGTTGTGAAAAAAAAAAGATTCAATTTTCTCCGACTCATTGAATAATTTGATCGAAAAAAGATGTCCCGTTTTTTGGTTCTCGCCGGGGTTTGAAGATGGGCAGTTTTTTTTTTTTTTTTTTTTTTTTCACCGTAGCTATTTTCGTGAATTAATTATAACATTCGGCGGATGAATAAATCGCTGTTCTTCCCTGGATGAGTTTTCGAACTCGTTATAGTTGCGGGATCTCTCAGCCCCTCGTTAAGAACCTTAACGACCCTAATGACGCAATTAGCGAAGAATTTGGCTCGGATAAAACGAAATGTGTTCGAGGATGCTTCCTCATTCCTTATTCGATTCTAGAATCCTTTTCTCTAAGGCGTTCTTCTAGAAGAGCAACTCCTCGCCCTCCATGTTTCTGCATTCTGTCTCGAGCGCGGTGCTTGTTGCACTCCTGCAACTCGCATGCGAATCGAACATTACCGACTCCGCTATTAATTGCCTTTGTGCCATACGCTCGCTCCGACACCTGCGATTCTCCCTTGTCCTGTGGTACTTCGTTTGTCTTTCGTTTCCTCCTCACACCTACCGTCATGCCACGATTACCTCGATATTTGCATACAGTTCTTTGATTCGCAACACAACCCAGGAGTGGGGGGGGGGGGGGGGAAACGAAAAAGAAAATTATTCGTATAATTTACATCAGGTTCAAAGATATCACCGATCTCACCGGGAGATTATGAAGAGCGAGAACCTCGTACATATGGGTGATTCATCTTTTTCTCTCGGACTAAAGATCGCGACAGAAGACCCTCCGCAATCTTATGTACAGCGTACATACCATATACACGTCGTATGGACAAGATTCATTTACAGAAAGTTCTAAACTACAGTTTAAATCCGCACGCTACACAGTCGCATACACGTAGTTATAGTACGGGTGGTGTGTCGAGCTGTGTTTTATTGCTCGGTATCGAATTTGATTTTTAAGAGATGCTGCAGCTGCCGGTACAGACCATGAGGAGAGGAAAAAGAAAAAAGGGGAAAAGAAAAAAAATGACAGAAGTAAACCTAGGAGTAAGTAACTCTGCATACCTATAAGGTGCGATATGTAGAGGAGAAGAAGAGGAAGGAAAGAAAGAAAGAAAGAAAGGTGCGAAGGAAGCGGTAGCAGAGCGACGCGGAGGTATAAGGTCGTGCAGGGTTCGTGCGAGGGTGTTCGGATCGTGTCAATGATAGAGTGAATTTACGGCAGTCACCTCGCGAATCCATTTGTTCCATCTGCATCTGCTTAGCACGCTAATGTTAGCCTCACCACACTCCATTTCGCTGAAGAATCATTTTCTTTCTTTCCTTTTTTCATTACGTTTCTCGTTCCGTTTCTTTCATTTTACCGAACCGAACAAAGAAGTGGAGGAAGATGAATGAGTGTGAAAATTCTGTACAATCGGCAATGACCTCCCTGAATTTTGGCGAATCGATCCGACGTGGTTGAATTTAAATATTTATACGGTAAACGGCGCGGATCTACGGCGTACGTTTCCGATGGTTCGGGGGGTTTTCTATTTGTCGTATAAATGCGGCAAGTGAACGGTGGTGAATGCAAGTTGATTTACGGTAGGTGCCCCGAGGAGGTTGCGCGCGAAGAAACCACGCACGGTCTTGTTATCGGCGAACGCGTCCTCGCAACTTTATTAGTGGCTGCAAAGGCGGTGCCCGGTGCAGCCCGTTGATGGAGCACTTCCTACGATCCTCCGGCCTACGGAGCCAAGGATTTCTCGACTCCTCGTCGTGTACGAAAGAAACTTGGACGAGCGTAGTTTCCAACTCACAAAGTTACACACCACGTTCACCGAGCTATACCCGCCTCACATGCATCCAAAGAACATCGAAGACCTCGTGCACCTTTACAGATGCATCGAATACATGCACGGCGAAGTAGAATAGCTGAGTTGTTAACATTCGTTCAATGTCGCGAAGGTGGTCGGTAAAGGTGTGAAGATAACTCGTTCGGTCGATGAGACAGCCCGGCGTTCGTTACAAATGATAAGGAAACTCATTCGATTTCATTTATTCGTTGAAATACATCTGACAGGACATTTTCTCTCCGCGGATCCGATGCGTTCTCGGCTACCGGAAATGAGAAAAGTCGATCGTTTCGATTTAGTCCGGTGATTTCTCGACCCATAAACATGGTCAAAGGGGTAACGAAAACGTGTAAAAGCGTCGCTCTTATCTCCGTTCGTTGCTCGGTGGCTTTTTTTCTTCTTCTTTGCAATCTTTCCGATACTTTATTTTCTTTCAGGCTTCAAACATTCCTCGTCGATATTATGCGAGACGTAAGTCGCGAGTCGCCCTTTTCACGGCGTGGTTTAACATTGTCTTATCTCCGTTAACCGTACGCACCGAGCATCGCGGCGACGTTGTCGAAGTTATGGCTCATTCTAGATAGATTCCATTTCTTTCCGGGGCAAAGGACATACCTGCCCTCGTTAACGGTCGTGTTCAACGAGATACGAAACTAACTTTAGATATTCCGGTAATTCGAATTCTGTAAGAAAAGCAAGGTTGTATCCAAGGCTTTCTCGGCTATGGGAGCTTGTTCGCGAAGATTTTCTGAATCTATAATTAAGAATAAATGCGTAGGGAATTCGATTTCGCGGGCTGCTTCACGGTCGTATATTTATTTTACCTGTCAGCGCGGCGCGCGTGGTTAAATTATTCGCAAATTGCGTAAGCGGAACGGCATGGGTTAATTTATTAATATTAATCTAACGCTTCCCCGAGGGTCCAAGAAATGTTCGCGGTACATATATACGTGTAGAATGCACGACGCTGCGTATAATAACGTTTCAACCGAGGCGCATGCGATAACGCAATAATTTAACCAAAGTACACCATTTATTCATTGAAAAATAATCAAACTGTCGCTAAACACGGCGACTATCCGAGTCGAACACGAACTGCACCTTATTATACTTCCTCTCGTGTTCTCGCGGACAAGTTAACGGTCAATTTTCACGTGTAATGCGGAGCGGCTGACCGACTTCCTCGAGATGTGAAATATAAAAATTGAATAAACGAGCGTATTCGGGGAGCGATCAATCGGACTTTGATAACGAACGATCTTCGTCCCGAGGAACGGATCCTTCAAAGTCCACTCGCACGTAACGACGCGAGACATGAAAAGAACGGAGGCCGCGTCACGCACACGTTCACGATCGGCGTACGAAAGCCACGTATATGTGCGTCTCACGCACGTAGGAGCGGCGGGCATTATGAAGACTGACCAACGGAGAGGCTGGCGCACGCAGGGCCCTTTCACGTGGGGGGCACATCTGTGCCGGCGGCACGACAGCGTGTTCGCAGACCCCGCCCGTCGCGAGGCGGTCGGTCACGACTCGGGCCAACCTGATAGCTGCCGGTACCATAGAGTCTGAACTCTCGGAAGTATTGACCACTGCCTCGTCAATGGAGTTGCTCAAAATCAGGACAAAACCATCCAGGTCTTGGACCAGGTGGCAAACGACGAGATATTATTTAAAAGCAGCTACTACGGGGTCAGGTTCTTGCCCCTGTGTGGTGTCAGGCAAACCGTGTTGTTGCCATACACATATACGTATAGGTATATAGCCTGCTCCGCACTTTCCAGGTGATGTGCACGAGGAATGGGTTATGCCGTATACGAATTTCTTATTTATTCTCATTCTCCTTTTTGCTTTTTGCTTTTTGCTTTTTGCTTTTTGCTTTTTGCTTTTTGCTTCTCTCTTTTTTATTTTCTCCTTCCTTTTTCGAGAGTATATACGCACGTTCGTTCGTTCGCAGCGGTAGCTGCTTGAATTTTATATACTTCGTGGTCAGTCCGGGATTTGCTATCGTAACTTTAGCAGCGCGGGCAGCCAGCACAGTGTTGGTTTATACGGCGATCGGGAGGAAAGAAGGGATCATGACCTCTGAAGAGCTTCTAGCTCGTAGAGTACTCGAGGAGTACTTTTCCTTCGTTCTACAGTGATCGTTTGGATTATTATAGAAGGGAGTTGACTCGACCCTTTATACAACAACCATTTGTCCGACAGTCAATGGTGGCTCCGGCTATTAAGAAGATTTTTTGAAAGACGTGCCACTACCTGGTGACCGGACCCGACTAAAAGACGACTAATTATTGTAATTAAAAGCCTCGAGGGGCGGCGATCGGAGAAAGGTCACGTGGGCGCGGACTTAGCCCGAAGACAGCTACCAGAAAAGATGATTTGCCCTCGGTTATATATCTATAGCTCGTCGGTTATTACGAAATCGGTATAACCCGATTCGATCGGATTGAAATACCGCCTCGGGTTTCAAACGGTGGTTTGATTCCGGTGGTCAAAATCACCTTGAGAAATAAACGATAAATATCACGAGGGGATCTCGGTGGCCCCGACTTTTGACCGACGGTAACGAAAATTTAACCTGAATTCGCATCAAAATTTTCCAAACTAATTTCGGCTCATTTGGATAATTGTTTTTTTCCTAACTTATTATGTCAAAGATTTATATCGCGGAATTTTTCGTCGATCAACTTTATCTGGCAGATCAGATCATCAAGGATGCGGGAGATATTTTGGAGTTTCTGATCAGAGTGAACGTCGCCGATTTTCCAACCCTAGAAATTAGAAGGCAGAATCTAACCTACGCTAAAGTAGATTGTCCAGAAAATCCATCGCACTTAGAGTTCAAGGCTGGACAAGCGGTTCATTTTACTCTACCGCCAGAAAAATTCGCTGAAAAAATACAGAAGCATCCCCTTTCGATAAAAATATTACGTCAGGGTGATTCCATTCCAATTTGTCTTGCAGAACTTCCGTTATCGGGATGTCTTTGCGACAAGGTGAATTAGTTTTGGAAAAAAAAAACAAAAAAAAACAAAAAAACTCCAACCCAGTTTGTAGAAAAGCACATTCTATTCTCGGTGTCCGATCTGTTCCAGGCTCAGCTGAAACCTTTCGTCTTCGGAGGTGTGATCGGGCTGGTCGATATCGGTGGTAATCCATCGGGAGAAATAAGCGTAACTTTACGAATAACTTGTTACGGAAAATTCGTACTCACAAGTTACCTTCTGGATAAAGGATGTTTCCTCTTAAAAAACACCCCCGAAGGGGCGGAATTCAGGGTGTCGGATCTGTCGGATGATACTCTGCGCAACGATCAGGAGTTACAGGTTCCCGGAAGATACGATCCTGAAAAAGATGACGGGAATAAAATTTCACCGGAAATAGAAGACACGCTGTTACGTCTACCTTGGGAAGATTTCATGCGCGATATCGGTGGAATTTCCCCAGGGGCGGAAAAACTTTCAGTCGGAAAACCGCCCCCCAAGCAACCTCGAGCACCTTTAACTCCGGCGGATACGGATTACGCGGTGGCGCCATCGAAGACGTTGAAAAAGAATAAAACGAGCAAAACGAAGACTAAGAAAAAAAAGAAAAAAAAATAGTCAAGAGCCGAGATCCGCACACGCGGTTTACCCCGAGTTAATGATGGCGGAAATAATAAAAAAATCAGAATAAGAATAAAATAAAATAAAAATAAGAATAAAAATAAAAATTTATACTCGATACTCATCATCGATCGCGAGTCTCCTTCTATACTCGCACTCTAGAGTTTCAGTTAATCTTTTTAATTTCCTATCTCTCTCTCTCTCTCTCTCTCTCTCTCTCTCTCTCTTTCTCTCTCCCTATCCGCATCGCTGTAACCACACCGCGAGGTCGTGTCCTACGAAGACAAATCTCCCGGGTTCGCGAACAGGTTTACGCGTTTACGTAAACCCGACGCGATTCAAGATCTTCCCCAAGCGATTCCCCGCGATCCACGTTCACCACTTCCAACTTTTACTCCAAAGTGTAATAAGTGGGGTGTCCAGGTTTTATCCATATACATACATACATACCGCAGTGCACATGCGAATCTTTACCACCGACTGAATCAATTCCCTGTATAAATCATAAACTCCGCATATACCGATATCAAGACCCGATAAAACTTCAGACCTCTTTTTACCCTGTCATATCCGTCGCGTGAGAACATGACTATAAGCTGTAAAGGTATAAGACGCGGATGTTCGTCGCCGGTGCACCTAGTAGGCACGTCGGACTTTCTCGATCATAATAATCTATTTTCAACCCTTCAATTTTATCGGAAAACTTTGCCGCGCACCTCGCGTATGCAGCGGAGGAAGAATTTGAAGGAGAAAAAAAAATTGATTGAGCGATCCGTATTACCGAGATTCGAATCCTGGATTAATCCAACAATTACATATCGTACGAGCTCCTTATCGTTATTAATATTTATTGGTCGAGACGATCGACGGTAGCCCTCAGCACGGTTTACATACCTATACCCGATGGTTTAAAACTCACTACGTTTCCGTGATAATAACGGTACATATAGGTATAATAATATACATGTGCCAATATTGTAGTTATCGCGGGTATAATTTCATGGAGGAGGTATATTAGACCATTACCTCTATACTGTAAGGATCTCCAGTACGGAGAAATAAACTGAGCAAGAAATAATTGTTGGGAATATTGAGCGAATGGGGTATGTAGCCTACAAACAGCTTATAGCATGTATACCCAATATTTAAAGCAGCGGCAGCAGCGGCAGCGGGATAGCTTTCCAGGGTAAACGGGGGTCGGATATTATTACTTAGAAACGTATAGAACCACGCAAAAGCCATTAAGCTTTTTAGTCGAATAATTACAATAATGCTAGGCAGACTTCAGCGAGACAGCAGCGGCAGCAACAGCAACAGGGAAGGTTATAGAATTCTCTAGTGATAATAAAAGCGGGTACCTAAAACGATTTTATGCAACTATAGCGATAATACAACGTTTTATCAATTCTTCAGAATCTATGGGTGTTTTATTACGGCAACAAAACATTTCAAGTTCATATGACAATCATATTTCTTCGTTCAATCGATCGATCACCAAGATCGGTAGCTATTTTCAAAAAACGAACGAATTCGGCCTGCCAAACTACAGGTAAATCGGTGGCCGCTCATACCCTATAAGATAGAAAATCACACATGAGTCTAGCTCGCGTGCTCGCAGCTCATAAGATTTCCGTGGATCATGACGGGGCTGAAGCACCGGAAGAATTTACGACGGAGATATCCTCAGTCGCTGTACAAAATCGGCTCATCGATTACGGAAGGAAACGCGCCTTAAAGAAAAAGAAAAAAAACAACGATCCATCTTTCGTCAAATAATATGAAGAGATAGAAAAAAAAAGGGTCGAGTGAGATGTTTTCAAAAAATCTGATAACGACGGTAAAAAATGATCGTAAACACCACAGAGATGCAGTTGCGGCGTACGAATTGCGTATTGGAAATGATCGATCGTTACTGTAGTTTTTTGTTTTTTGTTTTTTTTTTTTTTCATGCGTACAAATTCCTTTGTGTTAATATGAGGAACGCGCGCGTGGCGTGCAGCGATGTCCTCCCCACGTACGTACGGCTTGTACGAAAGAAAGTCGCAAAAAAAAACCGAAAAAAAAAATGTTTGAAGAATATAAAAAAAAAGGGAGGAGAAAAGAAAGGAAGAATACCAGGTAGCTTCGCATGTATATCCTGCAGGGTATATATACGGCACGGAGCAATTATCTGCTTAGCCTTATAACGTACCGAACGACTAGAAAAAGCGAAGTTTGCTTCACAGAAAGTTTACGACTCGCCGCGAAACTCCCGGCTGCTAACGTATGTTTTATGAAATACCCATAGCACCAGTACTAAATACACCATAAACCAACCGGGATTGCCTGTAAACTCTAAATGCCAGCTCAGCGGCCGCAACTAGAAGAGAAAACTATTACATATCGAACGCCTGTATGTCTCCCACTTTTAAACTTCATTCAGAAAGCTTCTTTTTTTTCTTCTTTTTTCTTTCTTTGACCCGAGGTTAACCAAATGTAATGAAATGAAAAAATACTCTCCCATTCATTTGGTTATTGATTATTTTATATACTACCTGCCGGTATTTTTAATGAATTGCATGCGCACATTAGATTGTATGTACGGGTGTTTTAGAACGACCGAGCCTCGTTCCGAAGTGACCGTAACTGGTGATTCCTTGCACAGATATTGGCCACAGTGAATAGTACGATAAATAAGCTTCATTAGAAATAATCAGGGTGGGAGGGTTGCCCACAATGCTATCTAAATGACCCCTTCAATTCATTACGGACACTTCCTCGTCTCGATTCAATCGCGGTTTGAATTTGAAGAATAAAAAAATTGCTCGGACGCGATACCGAAGCATTTTTTTTTGTACCTTCACCACAATATCCACAATATCCACGATTGAACGAATCCATAATTTAATAATTAATTAGTGATAAGGAATAAAAAAAAATTTCTCGCATTTTTACCTCAAACTCATCGGATTAGATATATACTACGAACCGGTTGTTAGTATACTTGACTTTTTTCACAACGAGTTTCAGTTTTTTTTCTATTTCCTGCCGGCCGACAGAATTGATACCCGGCTGCCTTTTTTTGACGTCTGTCAAAACGTGCTTTTTTATATACGCGCGATCCGTATTAAGTTATACGTCCATGCCACCGTGGTATTTGGGTTAGAATATACGGCGTGAGATATAGTTTTTTTAATTTATTTTTTTCACATTTCTCGTATATGAATTTCTTTATTTTCAATCATCTCCCGCGCAGTTCGGGACTTCGTACGCGGACGTGTGCGAGTTCCATGGATACCTCGATCATTGTTGGGTGGACGTATTGAATAATCATTGTTGGTAACGATATCACATTACATCCGTTCGTCAGTATTATGTGCCTGACTAGCGCGTTACAGAAGCAACAAGCTACTCCGGTATCATTAATAACAATATGCAATGCCCACAATGATTTAAACATGCTTCCATTTTAAATGATCTCGCCGATGATCATTGCTCAATTTATAACATCGATCAAATATATATTCCATTATATACCAACAGGCCGGGAAACTAATGACCCATTTAACTATCTCATCTCGATAAACACCCTTCAGATAATATGGACATCAAATAATCCACGCAACGATTTCTAGCATTTTGATTTTTCGAACCCAAGATTGACATCTTCGTTACTATCGGATTATTTTCCAACCCATTCGAGTTTACGATAAAAAAAATAACTTTCGATCGAAGATAACTCAACGTCTACTTTTCGGTCAGCTTATCGTATTGAAATTATTTTATTCCATTTCTCTTTTCTAATCTATTGAATTTTCCTTCTTAATGTCTTCAATATTCATTTCGTTCGAATAAAATCACTGACAGCTGGTGGTCCGTCACGGAAAGATGAGTGGCGATAAATATTCGATCTAATCATAACCGACGTAGCGAAGTTTGAATTGAATTAATTGTGTACGTTATTAGTGCGATAGCCACCCGCGGCGGGGTACTCGGTCTTAAGAATGATAAATCTGTTGTTTAATTAGTATAGCAATTAATGCGGTGTGCTTCTCTGTATCTTCTTGCTATTACCTGGAGCACCAACTTCCTCCAGATAACATCCACCCCGAGGTCACGTGACCTAAAAAATCACCCCGCGAGAATTAGCTGTCCGCGTCGACAAAAATTCTCGAACGCCTTCAGCGAGCTTTGAATAATACTATATTATATATTCTTTTTGTTCTTCTTTTGAAAGAATTTTGGCGAGTGTTGTTTTTTTTTTGACTTTTTGGTATTAGTGAGAATTTTAATTAAAAAAATACGATCTCGTCAACGCGACCCGAGCTGATATCGAGACTGGTTAAAAGCTGTAAAAAGAATGTTAGCGAATCGCATCCTCGGGGCGGACGAATCCTGACGGCCGGCAGCCATCAAACGCGGTGCAGAGACGCGTTGCAGGATCGGGTAAAATATAACTATAGCTTGAAGTTGGCTGCGGGTAAAAGTGCAGGCGCAGCAAAGAAGGTGAAGTGGGAACCCTATGGGCCGTTGAAGTTGCTCCTGCGACCCGGTTGACGGTAGCTAATTAATGCCCTGTCGTTTTCCAGGTTCTTGCTGCGGTAACACCGCGCGCGAGAGGAACGACGACGAACGCGGCTCCAGGAGCTGCTGGAGCGCGAGCAGGAGCAGCAGAAGCAGCAGAAGCTGCGGTATCTATAGAAGCCAAATGGTTCAGCCTCCGCTTCGCGTAGCCGATGCTGCTGTAACTTATCCTCATGGAACAGCCGCAACGATCGCGCGGTTCCACCGGCATGTAATAGAACTGATTACGGGCCAATTAATGGTCGCCTTTGGTACATTAATTGCAATTACGAAATTAGTAGGGCGTGTTGTGCACATGCGTACGCTGTCATTATCGCCTCCAGCTTACTATAACACAAGGTTTCAGCTTTTCCTCTCCTCCGGCAGCTATTATATTATGTATATATACCTTCGAGAGTAAAGATTACACCTATGCGCCGGCGGCAGCGGCACACACTATATGGTTTTATGGGATATGAGCTTACGGGGTTTGATAAAAGCGGCGCATTACGGACCGATAGTGTAACTCTCACGATATTCTTTTTATCAATCGATATTGCATCGCAGGCGGTGAAAAACCCGATCGATCAACGCCTTTAGCTCGTCTCAGTTGTTAAAATTCAGGACGAACATATACAACTATATACATCTCATTTACGCGAGTCATTATATATACCTCGTCTATAATAATTTCAGATTCCCCCCGCCCCCGTCAATTTTACACACACGGGGTAGGTATGACGGACGGAACGTGAGCAACGTTACAAATTCAGGGGCAGCGAGATCTTCGGGCTATGAAAAATATGTATGCGTGTAAAATACTTGCAACGAAACATACTTATATTGCGGCGCTTCAAAGCCTCCATCGGCCGAGATAAGCTCATGCGACTTGTAAAGTTTCAAATTTTTACGCGGTATGCAAAACTCGTTTTTTCTATCCATCTATTTACGGTCTCTCGCATATTTATACACTACTGGCGCCAATTGTAAACGAAAAAGTTTTTGTTTTTTCTTTTTTTTTTCTCTTACGATATTTACGTTATCACATCCTCGATCTATATTCGAAACAAACTACTTAATCCGTTGAGGAGAATTCAATCGTTTTTCCGTCGCGTCCCGCTCCTCTTCTCGATATTTCTCGCTTTCGTTTTCTTTTTCTTTTTCTTTTCATTTTCTTTGATATTATTTCATTGTACCGATCCGCCGTCTAATAATAGGACGTCAGTCTGTTAGGTCCTGATTATTATCCGAAGATCAAGGCCGGCTAGTTACTCCGCGGAGAGCTACCGTTAAATCAGATGATGGTACCAGCTATAACCGTATCGGAATCACCGCGACCACCGATCCAATTTTCTATCCCACTCTTATCATTTAATTAAAATTCATATACATATACCGTACTACGCTGTGTAATAACGTACAGTATATGTATGTATACGCATCTATATGTAGCCCATAAACGCGCCAATCGAACGTGAGCGCGTGTGAAAGAATTTTTTTATTCATTCTTTCTTTCTTTTTTTTTGGTTTTTTTATAGAGCTCAAATTTTATTCATTATTCTCGACGTATCTCGATATCTACGGGAAGAATAATAAAACATGGAATAATCATAGTTGGAGTCGCACCAGCAGTAGGTGATACAATAATGTCAGGTGGGTACCACGTACGTGTAGCGAGTATCGTTTATCGTGCAGTTGCAGCTGGATATGCAACGTCCCCGCAAATTGTAACAGATTTGAACGATATTTCAGTTGGTACGAAATCGCGATTTCCCACTAGATAGATAATAAAAGGCGAGAGTAGCTAGTTTGTGGTGCATATGTTTCATACACACGGTGGAACTGACAATGAGGTAGTTTTGCGGTTGAGATACTCGTTCAGCAGAGATAGCAGCTCGGCCAGGTTTACACATTGTATGTAAGATGCGACGCGGTTATAGTAGGTATAAGGAGAATTTTGCTGTCGGAGGTATAGTACTATAAGGTGAAGTGAACTGGAGCTTACCTGCGTGTTCACCGTTTACCATGATTTACTCGGATCTCGTGGCATCTCAAAGCGACCGCCTATGCCCCACTTGGGGGTAGGGTACACGTTAACCTGTGTGAAGCGTCCGCCATTTGCATTTCACATTGTTATACCTGAACGAATGGTTATCCTGTCAATGCGGGTAATATATCGATAAAACTGTTATATGCTTCGGCTATGAAACGCGCACAACCGGGATCTCTATGAAGCTAAAGATTACGCCTTTAGCCTCGGGTATTATACTGTAATACCATCTCAGCTGATGCTCACTCTTTTCTCACAATAAGAATCGTACAGTCATTCCAGGGTATCGCGGATGTAGACTCAAATTACACTACCGATCGACCCGATGCTCGGGTCATTCGATTCGATGCGCCTTCGAAAATCACGCGGAAAAATATAACCGCTAATCGATATTTTCGATAAACAATGGAAACCGCTTCCATTGATCGTAATTCAGAATTTCGTTTTTTCCTCTCTCTCCCAGACTAAAAGTCAATTTGCTCGGATCCAAAATGGCTTTCGGGGTTGAATAATTCCTGTGTAAACTTGAAATGTAAATTTATACATCCGACATTCGTCACGGCAGTTTAGATTTGGACGCGGTAAAATATTGTATATTGGAACGGATGTTGGGTTTTATAGTTCTCAAAGAGGCATGCAATAATTCAGACGTAATGAGGGACAGGCCCTGAGCGCCATAGGCATCACATCAATATGGCTTCGTAGCGTTTAGTGGTCCATTATCTTTCACCTTGTACCTTTTGCACGCCTTTCGCGATGCAAGTTACTCCACATATAGCCGTTGCTTATTCCTCGCTGTACGAATGTAGATATGATATGCATACACTCCACATACGTTATGTTACGTACCTTTGGCCGAGCCTTTGGCGCCAGGGGCATCGTTCGCTTTTTCAAGGAGTTCTGTCACCAGGTGTCATTAAAATGTCTGGTTAGGGAGACTCTGAAAGCGAGTGCGTACGATATGAAAAAAAATACACGTAGGATACGAAGCTACAAAATCAACGCCGGAGGTGTGGAATGCAGAATCAGGTGTCCGTTGCAATCCGTAACTCAAGAAAATCATTCCGCTAACGAGTAAAATAAATACGAAAACCTGCTGTTCTTCGCTAAGCGCTACAGTTTAATATTCGTCACCGGTAGTCGAACCCGGACCCATGACACGTGCGTATACCAGATCTGAATATAACTTCGAACTCATTCTATTCTAATGTTTAATCCCATATCGGTAGAACAGTGTGCTATATCCATTATATACAAAACCACTTATCTATTCCTCCATTTCTCGATTGTTTCAACGATCGTTTCAATTATATATATAGGAACCTGTGGGATAAACGCGAACGGGAACAGGAATCGTTCTATTTCGTACAATAAGTCTTTTCGAAAAATAAAATCGACATTTTGAACACTTTTTTTCAACTCGAATTCCCATCCTCCGAAAACATGGATGCTTCGTGACGGAAAACGAAGATGAAAAAAATTTCCCACACACTTTTACCCGTTGAATTAAAAAAAAAAGGATGTCTAGAATGTTGCCACCCCAATAAATTTGAATTTATAAGATTGAGTTCTGCGAGCTAATCCGCCCCCCCCCCTCCCCCCTCACCTTGGAGTAATTAACGAGTGCTTTTACCCGAATTAATTGCGTCCCGCGCACGATGTCCCGCGTGCCTCGATTAATCGTAATTCGAGCACGTTCTCCTATCTTTTAATCGCCACTGAGATATTTTAATTGCATTTGTGAAATGCCTTGGCTCAATAAAACCGCGGGAGAAATGATTACGGTGTTACAGGTATAGGTATATACTCTATAGTACCGTAAACGATGCGGGCGCAGTGGTCATGGTTGTACCATAGATACGTGCATATAGTGGTATATATCGGTAATCGATCGATCGATTTATCAATTTCTTAGAAATTTTTTGTTCTCTTAGTCCCACTATTTTTCATTTTCTTTTAAAAACCGGCACAACATTGTCGCGGGGGACTCCATGGAGACGGCTGCAGCGTGCGGTGAAATATAAATCATTGATCGCATCTAGGATGCATAATACATATGCATAATATATACCTGTACATAGAGTGCGTATATAATACGCTTCGCGATACGTATAAGTGAAGCCTCATTTTATACCGCATCCCTTCATTTCTCGAGTTTCGCTTGTATTCTTCCTTGTTTAAGTATATTTTCTCTTTATTTTTCTTCCATTTTTCTTCTTTTCCTTTTTCTTTTTCTTTTTTTCTTTTCTTTCCATCCACTTCTTCTTTCCCCCGTTGTATTTTTCTTATCTCGCTACCGTGGAATCACGCTATTGAGATGCCCGTGGTAACGGATCGCCCCATACACGCCTTATGGTCCAGCTCTAGCTCTCTTAGCTTTATAGCTTTTATAGCTATAAGCTGCTCCGGCTACCGCCGCACCGCCTTTCTGATTTCTTACCGGGAACACGCAACTGCGGAAGCTATCCCTCTTACTACTGCTACACTGTTAACACCTTGCTACCCGTGACACAACCGCAATATCCCCCGTCACTGCACGCGACTCAAGGTGAAGGGCGACTGAATAAAATACAACACATTTTTATTCCCTACCGAAGTAGTTTGTAACGAAATTCCATCGATCCCGGTTCCTCATTTCAAGATTTTGAAAATTAAATAACATTCCACCGCTCGTTCTTTTTTTCAAAAAACGTGACAATTAATTAGATTTGATCGATCTTGGTACGCCGATCACGGGAAACTTGCGTCAGATTTTCCCTACTTCGAGATTTTGAAAATGAAAAAAATTCCACCGCTCGATTTTTTTGTTTTTTTTCCAAAAAACGTGACAAACTATAACAGATTCATTTTTTGGGCCGAGAAACTCGAGTTTCCATCTCAGAGATGATTGTCTACTATAACTTTCCGTTGGCAGCTGTGGGAGTTTGCGAAAAAAAAAATGCTTCCAACGGTAAGGTACGTAACTTGTACATTGATGGAAAAAATCGACGCTCGCGTCTTTACGCTCGTCCGCCGCGAGTTATATTTCCTACCCTTTGTAATTATTCACCGTGTCTTTTTCCATCTTATATGTATGTTATGTATTTACGTGTATATTGTAGGTGTGCTCGAGAGTTGGCGATCTCGCGTGTCACCGAGACGCAGACTTCCTGGACACGTTACCCCCGTATACGGTAATCGAGTATTCGTCCCCACCGTACAACAGCCATAGTTTGAATCTCTCGGCTGGTGGCAACCGCGCGATGCCACGAAGGCGCAGGTGTGGCGGTCCGGACCACAAAGAGATTACCTTCCCGTAGATGGCTCAAGCAAGCTACGTAAGTTTTGCGGCGACGTGCTTCCCGAGAGTACCCGGGACACGAGGAGAGGCAGTCCCATAGCAGCATTTGCCTGCCACGCTCGGACCTCTTCCTGTCCAAAGGAAAGCGTCTAGGCCACCTGGAAGCTCGAATCCCTTAAGGGGTATCCAAAAGCGGATGTCCCGGAGCACCGTTCGCCGCGTTCCAGTACCACAAATTTGACCTTTGCAAGGTCGGATGTTACCGAGAATAAAATAAAGTGATCGATATTCGTTGTGGTAACTTGCCGTAGAAAGAGAAGATGAGAAGGATTACGTATAAAAAGTGAAATAAAAGAACTTATAGGATAGGAGTCTAGGATCTCATTCTTTAACAGGATACGGGGAGATGAGAAGATAGCTTTGTACCAAAGAAACTGTGCTGCTTCTGCTTCTGCTGTAGCTTCTTTGACTTGAATTACGCCAGGCTAAAGTTTCACCGGGGCTCTCCTTTGCTACTCCACGAAGAAGAAGAAGAACTGAAAAAAAAAGAAAAAAAAAAAGGCAAAAGAGCCTGCAATCCAATCTGCAGGAGCCGTTTATACGAGAAGAATTACGCCGATCGATGTTTCATTTTTCACAAAGTTTGAAAACACTTCTTAAATTTTAATTTCGAAAGCGTTTGTTACCCATTGACGAATATTATAAGTAGGTTGTTTTTCATCATTTAGTTTCATACGCCAGACGTTGAGATTCGAGGAGGTTATTTTCTGACATTAATGTTCCTTCTAGTTGCGAGAACTGTCTCAGGATTTCCACCACAAACGCACAATACAGCATGAGAGGAGTTGGCTGGCTGCTATTCAAATGTAATGACCGTTTATAGGAAATAATGGCAAAGCCAGTTCGCATTTATCAGCTCGATGCATCCCCCGCCCGTTTACCCACTCCCCGATCACCCATTCATTCATACCAGCTGAAGACGTGAAATAATTGACTTCACCAGCGGCAGCAACTTATATTATTTACATTCTTCTTTTTCTTTCCTTCGGTTTTTTTTTGTTCTTGCTCTTCTTTTTTTACCTTCCATCGCCTCGCACCGGACTCCTTAAACCACTCACGAAGACCGAAGACGCTCCTTTTTTGTTCCTTTTTTTTCTTTCTTCCTCTTGTCTCTCATCACGACCTCACTTCCTATTTCCAAATTAAGTAACACCGTACGAATGTGAACGGTTCGTCAGTCAGAATCTCGAGTCACCACGTGTGATCTTCGATAGCGATGTGGTTTGTAAGCTTTTGTTTTATTCTATTTATTTTTTTTTTACACGGAGGGACAATTTCAGATCGGTCTCGAGATGGTATAAAGTATAGTATATTTAGACACACCTGGCTACGGATAAAACAGATACCGGAGCACAGATAGAATCCGATGCAGATCTTGACCGTGTTTCGCCGTTCCGTATAGATCTCCCTTCTATCTCCTCCGGTTTGCTCCGTCGCAGTGCATTAGGTTCTCAGTTTCTCACCCCTCGGAATCTCCATTTACGTCTTATTCAAAGATCTGCGTGAGATTTCACAGATTATTTATTCCCCCCACCCCACCCCACCCCACCCCACCCCCATGAACCCCCTCTTCGGGCCCCCTTACCTCCTTTAACACACGTGGCATTCAACGCGCTCCGACACATTCATCGCATTCATTCGCCCTCCATAACCATCCTACGCACAGTATTTCCTTCTGCAGCACCCACGCATTTCTATTTACTCCCGGTTGAATATATTTAACACTGACGTTTCGCGACTACACGCTTACTTATATCCATATACATATATATATATATATATGTGTGTGTGTGTGTGTACGTGTATTCATGTAATATAACTCGAAGATAGGTACATAAGGTTTATGCACATAATGGTATGTACGCATTCACGCACGCGAGCCACCTTTGCAACCGCTTTTTAGCGACGCGCGGACGCCGCGATTATCCCAAGAATTTGCACCGCAGCTGTGCAGCACTTCGTAGTGCAAAAGCCGAAGTGAGCAACTTCAAAAGCTGTACAGTATATGCCCTGGTAACGTAGTATAGTATGGAAGAGCGTTAACTTGAGCCCAACATTTCTCACAGGTTATAGATAGTTTCTTGCCTATTTAGAGTTTCTGCAATTATAATTGTTCACCACGCGCGCACGCGGTGCGAACAATTTTCGAAATTCCACATCGCGGCTCCTGATTATATTATATTACACACATTATCATTATTACCATCGGTACACATTACGGCCGTATGTATGTATATCAGCCGCATTATGTGTGCGCAGATACGGTACAGATTATACGGGTATATGCGCGCGAATAAATCAGAGTCATCGATGATCTCTAATTTTAATTGACGTTATGATGAATCGCATTAATATTTATCACTGACTTTTCTATATCTTATTAAGTATAACATGCAGCGAGAGCGCAACAAGCGTTTCAATGATCAGCGGCAACGGCGGGAGCTGGAAGCTGGCTAGTTTCAAAGTTAATAGCGCAGACGTAGAGCTGCGCTGCTTGGCATCATGTTCATGCCGACTGTTTTAATTGAAGGCAACCTTTTCCATTTAACCATTTGTGCGGTTATAGTTATGCGGTGTATCCGTAGGTACGTACACACGGTACTCGCATCGCGGATAAAAATTTATCTGCTTCTGGTCGGTGATCCGCCCACCCAACCTGTCAGAAACAAGACACCGCAAGGACTACTTTCTTATGTACAATACCAGCTATACTATACCTTTTACTATTATCTATTTACGAGCGGTTGCAAACAATACTACAGAATTCTACCACGCCACTACCGTACCCGCTGTCCCGGTGGTCTTGATATTATATATATACATATATGTGTACGCGAGTTTAAAATGTACGTGCAAAACGTCGTTTACATTTAAGCCTATAACGCCGATGTAGAGGTAAATGACACTTTTCATTATATTTATAATACACCGTGGCATACAGAGCTCTGTACACCGAGGGTAATTAAATACCTGCAGACATTGATTGGATAATGACATGGAATTATTATAATTAGCTCGCATTACTCAACCTCAGTATCGCGGACACATCCCAGAAAGCACGTCAACTTGTTTTCAACTTGATTTTACTCTTTTTTTTTTCATTATATTATTTTATTCTCCTTTTATTCGTATTTTCTCTTTATATTGCTTCACGAAACGAAGTGTACGAAAATTTCAAGGAATCGATTTCCGATACTCGCATCTCAACGCCAACGATCAACCATGGAGCAAAAGTATAATTTACCGTTCTGTTTTTTTTTTTTTTTTTTTTTTTTTTGCCTATTTGTTTCATTTTTGACCAGGGATTCGACGTCGACACTTCGCGACATAATGTACGATAACGTGATATGCGATTGAAAGTAACAAATGTAAACGTGCGAGTGTTCGGTTGCAAGATACATGCGGACTGCATGGATTATTTTACGCTGCCTACAGGCGTAAAATGTACAGGACGGATGGAGGCGTGTCGCGGTCGAGTCCAGTTTTCAATTTTAATACAATAAAACA
The DNA here is from genome assembly GCA_963978495.1 of Athalia circularis. Lineage (NCBI taxonomy): Eukaryota > Metazoa > Arthropoda > Insecta > Hymenoptera > Athaliidae > Athalia > Athalia circularis. Next base: position 24,771,856 of record OZ021702.1, read on the forward strand.
GATAATTTCGAAAAAAAATTTGCTCGTGCAGACGTACGAGAGATACGAAGCTTCTCGAAATGCGGACGTCCTACAGATCACTTTTGATTTTTTTATTTTAACGCGTGACTAATTTTTTCTGTAAAATTTCCCCACGAAACTAATTGACTTGACTTGACTCGAGGAAGATTTTCGTTTAGAAAGTATAAATATTTCAATCGTCGTTCCCGTTTTTTTTTTGGTTTTGTTTTTGTTTCTCTCCGATTCTAGTTTTAAGGATCATAGAAATGACGGTGCAGGTGGGAATATGGCGCACGGGGATATCCGTCTATATACTATTTTGCGCTGAGTTCGTGGCGGAGTATTTCATGGTATTTTTAAGGGAGGTTGCGGTGTACAGTGCTGTATACGTACCGATGGTATGCCCGTTAATTATACGGGAATCGAGAGAAACGGGCAGGCTAAAATTACCCGGACGTTATGGAACAAACTCTCCTCGGGTTGCTGGTAGCAGCAACAGCAGCAGCGGCAGCAGCTAAGCTAAGCTGAGCTAAACTAAGCTAAGCTAAGTATGTCCGCGTCCCAATGCTGCCGGTTGTGTAGCTCGATCGCTAACGACCTCAAGATCGTTCTTCCCGGTCGACGGTTATCCCGATCCATCCCGGTTATTAAGACGTTCAACCTGAAATATAGCGTCCAACGGAATAATTGCCCTTCATTCCCTGCATATGTATAACTACGTTTGAAAAGTTTGCTTCTTTTTTTCTTCTTTTATTTTTTATTCCTATGAAACTTGTACAGCGCATACCCATGCGATATGCCATCGGAGGGACTATATCGTTATTTATCGTCTACCTATTTTCAGATGAACCGCGCGTGAACCGCGGAGTTATAAGTCGCTACTCATTTTCAGGAATCACGACCGATTCTAATCCTGATCTATACGCCGCAAGAAAATCGAGAACACGATACGAATTCTCCACTTATCTTATTCTCAGCTTTTTTTTCTTCTCGTTTTCGATCGGAGAGAGCAAAAGAAGAAATAAAATTTGCGCAACGCTTATTACTGTATTTGAAAATAATAGAAGTGAAAGGCTCTCGCGTTTACGTGAAGATCGTTAAAAAGTTAGTCGATTGTAGATTTTAATTAGTCGGAGGTAAAAATTAATTAAACAAAATTTAGCAACGCCCGGCGCACCGCAGGTGTTTGTTTGCGTTTTGCCTCCGTATATGACTTTTCGTGATTATAACACCACGCTGGAGTCGTTTACGGATATCATTTAATTTCATTTCCGTGAAATACCTGCGTTGAATTCGGATAGAAACAACGATATCATTCGTGTGCGTTGGAACATCGGCGAGTTAAAAGTTGAATAAGACCGCCCGGGGCTTCGGAAGCTGCGGTCAAACGATTCGATGGCCGAATGTTCGAATATATTGGAATATAATGTAACACAATCATACATGTGTACAGGGCTGTGTGGGTCCTCACATAGAAATAGTTTTGGTTGTTCCGAACGAATGCTCGTGTTGGAATCATTGAAATTGAGGAGGCGATTAAGGCGCCTAATTTATCGCTTTATTATCGCTGATTAATTGTGCTCCGAGTAATTGGCCCAGATTGACCAATCAGGGATGAGGATATCGTGTAGGTTTTTCTATTTATAATAAGCACCGTAAGATACATATATACACCCATACACACATATCTATCGTGATTTCCGATGCAATTCGATCGTAATTAAAAAAAAGTTTTTTTTTTTTTTTTGGCTACTTCGAGAGAATAAGACGACACATCCTTTTTTTTTTTATTCTCTCAGTAATAATATACTTGTTAATGATGATAGGAGGACGTCACGTTATTTCGTAAAATTAGTTGTATGTAGATACATAATAATATTTCTACCGACACCATCGAGCTTTCGAAAATCCTAGAAGTTTAATAACCAGAAATCACACGCAATACGTGATCCCCCGCAGCTAATACGAGACGCACTGAATACGAATACCTAATTATCTGTAATTTCTATTCGTCAATCCGCGGGTCAAGCCGCTGCTGCCGCTTGTGCTCGCTATACTAGGGATATTGCTGCGAGCAACGCAGAATTTTCTATCCGTCTATCAATATTATTAACCAACGTTTACATCCACCTCGGCAGAGATATATATCTATATACTTCGCGTAGTTTCGCACACCGTGATTAACGGGCTGGAAAATCTGCGCGTTAAAACCGTCATTTTACGCAATTGTGATTATCGGCGTATCGAAGCGAAAAAATGTGACAACAAAAAAAAAAAAAAAAAAAAAGTATTCTTGACGGCCGGCGAATTGACATGTAAAACCGACGGCGCTTGCAGGGGGCGGTCATTTGCTCCTTACCATACTTGAGTACAATTTTATAGCCATGGATAATCAATGTAATTTTCGATCGCGCTATTCGTCTACGTGAAATTTATGAACCAACGTCGTTAGAAAATACGTATATATAATGTAAGCTGTAACATTTCGAAGGTTAATTTCACCGCCAATTATTTACCTGCGGTGTTCGCAACGAAATTCTTCGATTATAGAAATTTTCGTTTCATTCAGCGTCCTATCTCGGAGCCGACTACAATTTTCATCTTTAGATCGCTTGTCAGGAATTTTTTTTTTTTTCAATCTACTTCCCCATCAGCGGCCGGAAGGCACGCAATCTAAAAGTTCTACTGAACCAGGCGATAGTTTGCCTAAACAAGTCCAGTACGTATAGAGATGAGATCGTAGCGGCATTCTTTGCTCTTGGAACCGTGTAGATAAATATATATATATATATATATGTATAGATTTATGTATATATAGAGTATATGTACCTTTAACCACGTGATCTTCGCCGGACCGCGGATGTATAAACGCGAGGGCCCCTGGGCTGGCGCATGCCGTTAATGGCTGCCAAGTAATTATTGTCTTAAGCCAGGTGGTCCGCTGTTACTTATTAGTACCATAATACAAACCGCACCGCACGGAAACCTAGGATAAAGGAGCTGCTGTCAACGGAACGAAACCCCACGTTGCGAGAGGAAATCCGTAATAATAATTCTTTCTTATTCCTTTATTTCCATCAAGTTCTCCAAAACGCGACAAATTTTCTCTTCTCTCTGCAGTTCTCGGAATACATTTTTTCCCTGCACGGTCTGACTCAACGACGATCTATTTTTAATTCAGGGCGATAAAGTTCCGATATCCGTTATCCAATTTTCCGCTGCAGCGTTGCGCAAAAAATATTGCGAACGGGTTGGAAAAAAATTTATTTGAAAATGTTTGAGTTTAATAAAGAGCACCTACCGTATACAGAGTGAGGATATAGGAATAGAGGTTTAGCCGCATGAAGAAGTACAGGAAGAAGTATCGGCTGTAACTCGTGGATGGATTCATAAACAAGCCTTGCCCAAGGAGTATCAGGATAGCAGTGGAGCTTGTATTTCACACCGGTTACAGCAGAATGGGATATTTTTCCATTGATCAGGACGAACCAGCGGAACTCTATAAGCTTACGAGTAAATCGAAAGGGACGGGGGGCGGTATAACCCATAGATGGAATATTAATTTTTACCTCGTTAATTAACAGCTCGCTTGTGAGAGAATGAAAATGAATGCGACCGTTGCAGGTTAGTTTGTAGAGAGGTTTGTTTGTTTTTTGTTTTTTTTTTTTTACTATCGGTTAACGAGCGTATCACTTAAATAGTAGTTGGCGATATAGCTTATAGCGTAGCTACGATCTCAACGCACTGATTAAGAGCAATCAACTATTCTACGCTAAAGAGCGTTTCATTGTTTTAAGTTTAGAGCGAGGATTTTCCTGCGTGTAACGCGCCGCGACTTCATAAACTAGGTATATACGTGTAATCTGTGGAGCGGCAACAAATGCGTGGCTCTCCACACTCCAGCTTAGCCGCCAAGTAGGTAATTCGATATAATTTTATACATTCAACGGCGTATATGAAAGAAGAATATAATATAAGAAGGAGAAAAAGATCGAAAGGAATACGATTGAAATGGAAGTAAATAAAAATTTGTTATACAGATATGTACGCGTGTGTCCGACCACGGCAGATGTGAGAGTGGAAGGAGCGCAGAAGAAGCGCTTGGTAGTTTGTAATTAATCATCTTTATCAATTCCCGCATCGCAATTACTCACCGGTAATTTTTCGATCATTAAAATGACATCGGTACTGCGGTCGGGACTGTGGCTGTATAAAGCGCAACTCGGCAGTGGACATATTATTGCGGAATGAAAAATATACATATGTAGAAAGATGCTGTACGTATACTGAAACAGCGGTTGGAGGGTATACCGGCAAAAGGAATGTTGCTCCCCAACGGAAACTAGATTCTCTACCGGAAGTTACTCCGTTACTAAAGCGAAACGCACCTCATCTCTATACTTGTGTGTTACGTATAAAAGGCACAACATTCGCGCATGAATATTTAATGGAGTTACGCGAACCTTCGCTTCTTTCGTGTTATTCTCGTGTATGTATATTTCAGTACACATATATGGATGCAGGTACGTAGATACATACGGTCCGCATAACCATCCCCCGATGGAAATTATCGCAAAACTAAAATTACCTACAAGGTTGTAATTATTTTATGAGAAAATTACAATAATTAATATTCCTGATATACCTATACATATAACACGGTGAGATGTATGGAGCAAGAAATATTCTTCATGTTTTTTTTGTTTTTTTTTTTTTTTTTTTTTTTATTCTCATACTTTCCATGTACCATCTGAATTTACTTTGTGTTTTTTCTTCGTGCTAACGCATTACTATACATTACACAAAACGGCTTCTGCACTTCTGCACATACCAGCGATACAACTAGACATTAATATGTACGTAAAAGCGTGCCACTATTTTTATAATTGTTTGTTCGACTGTTTCCCGTAGTATTTTGATCTCGAACACATAAATCCGACAACTAAATTAGACTACGACCAAAACCAATCGAGGTATCATAATTTTTTCGGTTTTCACGGCAATCGATTGGCGATAACTCGATCAATCTTATAGATGGATTAATTTGACTTGCAGATTCGAATTCCTGAGAGCAAAATACATAAGAATATCACAGCAAACTCAGAACATTTTTTTTTTTGATTTTTCACCCCAAAATCGACAAAAATCTAAGGTATACATACCCCATTGGATTTCTTCGATTTTGGGGCCAAAAATGAAGAATTTTTAAAATCGATTGTAGGACATTTTTCTTACGTATTTTGACCTCGGGAACACGAATCCGTTGACCGAATTCAGTTACGAATTAATCCCATCGAGATATCTCAATTTTTTTACTTCGAAAAGCGATAAATTGGCGACAATCCGGGCACTTCGATATACATATAGGTCAATTTGGCTTTCGGAGTCGGATTCCTGAGGTCAAAATACGTGAGAAAAGTGTCCTACGATCGATTTCAAAAATTCTTCATTTTTGACCGCGAAATCGACAAAAATCTAAGGTATCATTTTTTATTCGCAGTGTTTTTATGTATTCTCATATTTATTTTAATCTGAGAAGCACGAATCTGTCAAAATCGCGCGTCTAATATTAGTATACATTAAATAAATCTGTCCTTAATTTTTTAATTTTTACCGGTTAAAACGCGGCTCACTTTGTTACGTACGCTGCATTTAGCAAGAAACAAATAACGATCCGCAAAGACGCTTGTCGATCGAAGTTCAAGGTGGTCTTCGGTACACAGACCACCCCGAGATCTCGGTTAAAGAAAGAACTGCTCCAGCTTCCTAATTAATTCCTTTCGCTTCTATTCATCGCGCGGTCTACACCGTTACAATTTTATTTTATTTTATTCTCCAGGTATAATTTTTCTCTTTTTCTCTCTCTCAATCATATCGATCTGGTCCGTATGTATTTATAGATCACGTAACGTCCGATTCATTAAGTATACCGGTAAATTTTTTAAAAACTGATCTCGCGATCTTTGGATAAGTTTTCCATGTTACTGCGGGTATTTGAAATAAATACAAATCTAGATAAAATTTAAGCCTGGATATGTGAGAGGAATTTGAAAAGGTTTTCTGAGCAAGTAGGTATAAGTATAAACTCTGAGGAGAGATGTAATTACAGAAAGTATAGATAAGTTTAGCGCAAAAACTTGGATCAGACAGGAGTAGAAAGAAGATGCATTGCGAGTCGGTAGCAGAGGGCCACTATCGGTCCGCATTCATCAAGAGGACAGCTACAACGGAACTACAACTTTAACTCCACCCCAAGGTATAAAGTACACTCTTTGATCTCTTGCCAGATTTCGATTTATAGTACTTTATATAAGTATTAATGAAAAAAGTTTGAAAAATAAGAAATAAACGTACGTGCTAAAAACAGAAAAATAATCATCATATGCGTTTCATTCGCCCAGTGATCTAGGAGGGAAAAAAGGACGTGACAAGTAAAAATCAAAATTCAAGAGCTCACCACGCAAGCTGTTCAATTTTTTTAAGACTCGCATCAGCTTTTGTCAAAGACTCACAATCAGATGAAGAAACTCGATAGAAAAAAAATATGTTTCCGCCCGGGATCGAACCGGGGACCTTCCGCGTGTTAGGCGGATGTGATAACCACTACACCACGGAAACACCTTGAAGAAGGTTCAACATTGATACGTGTTATATCAAAATGTATGCAACAAAATTGGATTGTTCATCAATTTTTGAAGTTCAAATTGTTTAATAATGTTGCGATCTAAATTCGCGTTTGCTTTGAATTTCTCGAGCTCAATGGATGAAAAAAAATCAGAATTTTTTCGAATCCAACGTATGTTTGGATTTCACGCACTCTGACCTAAGCAACAACGTGATTGAGGAGTTGAAAATACAATTACTTAACAAACTTTGTCATGACTCAGCGAATTTGTACAAATCGTTTAGCAACACAGAAAAATGTTTCCGTGGTGTAGTGGTTATCACATCCGCCTAACACGCGGAAGGTCCCCGGTTCGATCCCGGGCGGAAACATTGATTTTTTTTATTCCACGCATCAACTCCTATATTGTTCTACTTTTGGCCAAACTCGTCGGTGGTGGGGATTCGACTAGAGCAAACACAAAAGCGTTTCCGTGGTGTAGTGGTTATCACATCCGCCTAACACGCGGAAGGTCCCCGGTTCGATCCCGGGCGGAAACATTACTTTTTGTTCTTTCTATCTTCGGGAATATTTTTGAATTTCTTCCACAACTTCCAACCAAGTGGTATAGCTGTAAATTATCAATTGTGTTTTTTTTTTCAGGAATTTCAGGATTAATAATGAGAAAGCTCAAACATCAATCGAGAGAAAAGCTACATACCCTTCCTTGTTCGTAAGGGAACTTTCTTTGTTTTGTACCAGTGATGAAGTCGGTGAACGTTGACTGCAATGGAACGTTGAAGGAATGAATTTCTCGAGATTCTTCATCGCGATAGAAGGCGTATGGTTACAGCTGTTGAACGGACGGACGTTTCAATATCGGTGACACATCAGGGAAGAAATAGAAATTGAAATAAAAATAGAAATAGAAACATAACGCATTCTCATGTAGTAGCTGCTGACCAATGCAATGGTCAAATGAACGCCTTGGACGTCCGTCAGTCGCTCGCAATCAATTAACTCTTTTCACATAAAAGACGCTCGCGATGCAGAATGAAAAGAAAAAGGAATAAAATAATATAAGTAAGACCACCGCTTCATCTCGTAAACTAACCGTAGAGTTTATGATCTACAGGAAGAAGAATTGAAATCTGAATAATTTCTGACACGAAAAATAAAATTCGTTTGATTTTTTTTTTTTTTTTTCGTATTTTCTCCAAGCTATGCGTAAAACAAGTTAATATAATATCATTTCGATCGCACTGCAGGGTACGTTACGATATGAAAAGATTTGACCGAGTGTATTGCGCTCGGCACTCCATTACGTTGTCAACTTAACGAAGATGAATTAATTCCATATCGATTTGACTACACCGAGGCTACGAGCTTGCGTGATTCGGTCGAATGCTTTTTCTCCGCAAAGCTTTGTTCGAAAGCTCTATAATTTATTTTTCAAATAATCACCGAATTATATTTCATCTATCGCAAGAATCCGTGAGCAGTAGCTGTGTGTAAAACTTCTGCAGAAATTAAAAACAAGATATAGACAATTTTCGCGATCGATCTAATCTCGCGATCTTTTCTAATCCGTTTCAATCAAAATACCGACCAGCAGACCACATCATATACCTACTTATGATCTACATCTTATGTTTTTAATTAATTGTATATTTACGATCTATACAGACGTTCTTTAATATCCGGCGCGATATGTATAGTTGCCACATAATATCGATCCTGTGATGATAATCGACGATTACTTTTAATAAAAATCAACTCAATTAATCTCGATTCGATACGTGCTCCGACGATCAGGTCGTCATAGGTGCGGCGCGCGTCAAATGAGGAAATATTTAGAAGTGGAAGAAAAAAAAAAATGAATTTTGTTTTTATTTATTTTATTTTTTTTTGTCTCAACTTTTTAACTCGATATTCCCGACGCAGCGAGCGAGCCCACGTTACACTTACCTACATGATATATCATTTCGTTTTTCTCTCGCTTTTTTCTTCTCTTTCCCCCCGCCGCTCTCTTCATTTCAAATTACATCGTGTAAGAGAAGAAGATAATCTGACCGCGTCGCGTAGGTGATTATAACCGAATACCCCTACTGAATATTACCGAGGGTAGCGTATACGATACAGCTGTGTGTATATATTTACTATAGAGATGGGAATTAAATTCAACCCGTTGAACCATCGATAATTTAAGAATCAATCATCGGTTAAAGATCGACACCGGCAGATGAGGTGGAAACTGCGGCGCCACAAAGCAAAACACAGCCGCCTCCGGCGCACGGTTCACCAAGATCCTTGATGTCACGCTCCATCAGATGCTGCCCAACAATAATATTGTCCGGCCATTTTTATCCCTTTTTTTTCTATCTCTTTTCATTTTTTCTTCGTCCATCGGCTTATTTTCCTCGGTTTAATCACCGCTGCAGTGCAGGTATATCTGAACGACTAAATCCGTCCTCGTGATGTATTCGAACCCCTAAATATTCTACTATGCGCGATATTGCGCGGAGTGAATAATGAGACTTTAATGAGATAATTACGATTGGCGTTAAAATCTTTGAACGACTTGATAAATTAACCTTGCGCGAAGTATATTTATCGTAAATTGCCGTTCATAGAGAGAAATTAAATACGTATTATATACAGTACGTGACGATGTGAAAAATGAATAAAATAAATGAATATAGAAACAAGACGGAGATGAAGGTATAAAGTTGATCGTATATACATACGGAATATAAATAATAATCACGACAAGATGAGCACTGGTTTAAAAAATAATATCGGGCATATCGTAATGCATCAACAGGTATATATTAATAAATTGTACGACTGGTGCGGAGGAGCAGGATTGCGCGGTTGAAACGTACGCAGGTTCGTTGCGAAGAATCGCGCCGCGGCTTATTCATGCGGTTACACATATAGCGAGCGAAGATATCGTTGAGATCGTGCGATCATATCTAATGATAATCAGTGGACGGTTTACGATTTCTTACTAGTCATAAATACGGCATCGCACATTCCGCCAATTAACGGGGCCAACCTGCTCCGGTCGCCTCAGGACTCGCGCGCACGCGAGAATAGGGCGGGAAATATTGAGCTAGACGCCCGCGCCGCTCGTATAAAGTCTAAAAAATGTATGGCAGGTGAAAAAGCAACGGGAAAACTGAAAGTAGGAAGCGAAACGTGTAGATTTTGACCTGTCAATTTTTGGAAACATCACCTACACTCCGTTGATTATCGCCTTGGATTTTCGGGAGGAAGAGTTCTACGACGTGTTTATTACACCCACCCTCGCACCTGTTGCGCTTTGAATCACGCTCAATTCAGAAACAATCAACCTTCATCACACTATCGAAGGTACAGATCGGTTTGCTCGCCTCGAGCAAAAGGTACGGAGGATCTGATGTATAAAGTCTCCCGAGGGAAGCAATTATGGACTCCGGTATAGCGGCCGCAATCCACTTCCGTCGTGTATGGTCTTCCCATCAACATAAGGAACATTGTATATGGACATCGCTGCAACATAATACGCTAAATAAAAGTCTGGGATATTGAGAATTCGGATTTCACTCGGTTTAATATGTATGACATCGGGCAATACTTGACATGCAACGACGTAAAACCGCTGACATTATCTTTTCAGATTCGATCGATTAAATGAGGTTCTGACTTCGAACCAGCAATGACAGAATCGTTTCAAAAAATACAAATATAGATAAACCGGACCAGACAACAAAAAAAAAAAAAAAGAATCGATGAAAAGTAAAAGCCATTGCGTAGATCAGGAGTCCAATTTGAAGATTGATTATGAAGATGAGTGAAAAAAGTAAAATATCTTTTCTTCCATTATTTTTCGCTTTTTCATCGTAAATTGAATAACGAGAGGCTGGTTGAACGACGGCGTCTATCTTCTTCGAATCTTCTTTCTTTTTCCAACCGCTCCGTTTTACTTCTATCGAGAAACCCGTACATGAATATGGACTGCCGAGCTTGGAGAGCTGGAACGAAAAAAAACAAAATGCAAATCAGATGAAATGAGCGAACAGTAATGACGTAATTGATTATATACCGATCGAAGTTCCATCGGGACTCCAGAGAATGTGGCCAATTCTGCTTCTTTCCAATGTCGGCATGAAGACATCGCTGATTGAGTCAAAATTTGCATAAACTATCACGACAACTTCTCGCCGATCGTGCTCTCGAACGAACCAATTCACAACTAATTCTCCGGTTATTTTGTTCCAGGCTAAATTATCGACGGAACTGCGAAACCTCGTCGTATTATAACTGTGGGGAAGTCGGCTTTGGATATCACAAATCGTTAAGGAACCGTCCATACCACCCAAGCAGAGTAGGCTGCCCTTCCAAGGGTGCCACGCGCTGGTCTGAATCGAGAAATTCGAATCCCATCGGTACCACATGGAATTTTTCTTTTCTTTTACAACAATCACATTAACGATTATGCCTCACCAAGCAGTTGCTACTGGTAACAATCTGCATGTATATGTTTAAATCGGGCCAACCATAGATCGTCGTATATCCTCCGAGCGACGTCACTATCAGAAATCTGTTACTCGGTGAAAAGGAAGTGCCGACAACTGCGAATATTTCATCCGGTGTAGGGATGAGTTTTCTTCTCTTCGAATTCGTCATGACTTCAACGATTTCCAATGAACCGCCGCTGCAGCCTCTGTAAAAATTTTTCACAAATATTCATCTGCGCATATTTTCAACCATCTCGATCACCCTTCGCTTACACAATCAAATATTTATCGTCGTTTGACCAGGCGTAGGCTGTGGGTTGGCACAGAGAACGGACGGAATCACACTCGTCGTCGCATTTGAACTCTGAACAACTTTTCGCCGGGTATACATAAAATATGCTCGTAGTCGAAGACTCCCTTCCAACCGCTAGTTTTTCACCTACGAAACGAATCAGAGTTGGCATCAATCTTGTCGAAACCGTCCAACGGCGAACGATACGGTAGATACCTGAATTGCTGAATTTTACTGCTGTGCAGTTGTCGAAAAACTCAAGTTTAGTGTTCGAACAATCTTCGTATATTCGATCTCTTACCACGCATACGGATCGCTCGATGACCGCCGCAATCAAATTCTTCGAACTCCAATCCAGAAGAGATTTGTTATCTGTGTGAAAAAAAAAATAAACAGAATTACCTCGTTTCCGTTCCAAAGATAAAAGAATCTCATCGATGGTCCAGCCGGATAAAAAAAAATTGAAACATCGCCGAAGGTGCACGAAAATGCGTTTGAAATATCCAATGCGTTTAAGCAGCTATTTTATTTGTGAAATAAAGCAGAACACTCACATTTCATGGATCGAAAATGGGGAACATCGAGAACACGGTCTGCTCTTCCGATCACCGGACGCTGACGTGGTTTGACCGGCCAACTGTAATCGTCGACGGTTGTCGAATATCTCTCGTCCAATAAGTTCCTTGGCTTTCCAACGAGACTACCAGGAATGGCTTCTCCTCTTCCCGCCGAATACCCCATACCCATAGTGTTCGTCGTGGCAAATTGTATGAGTAATCTTCGCCGTGCTCCTACCCCTGGAAATACAGTCGCCAGGGCGCGAACCATCGCACGTTTTTCCCATTCACGATGTTTGCCGGTTAACTGAAAAACGATCACATCATCCCGCCGTGGATTTATCTCTCGAATATTTTTTTCACCCGCCTATCTTAGATATTCTCAGACAGTTAACAGAAGCGGTTAATATTCGAAGCGGATGTTACGGATATCGAATGTACGTGCGCTTATTAAACATCGAACGAGTGATGCTAATTTGACGATATGTAAATAGATCTGTATATAAAATCCGTGTAATAATTGAGCTTATACATATACATACATACATTATGTATAAATGATATGTATATATTACAAATTACGATGCAAATTTTCAGATGCCGTTTTATTAAACACGTATGCATCGTTGGATGTTAATCCGCTTATCAAGCGGGCTGGCTAGTCAAAGACCATCGCTGTGTATAATGTACGGCAGAATCTGAACCCGTCCCCGCGTACAAATCAACTTTTGATTTATCAAGAGCACGTCTTGAGAAACTAGTAACTCGGTACACATACACATGTGAGATGGTACTATGCGAATACACCCATCGATTATTGAACGTATATTATTTGTACACGATGATCGTTCTACACGTGTCAACCATCGCGAAACATAAACGACGGTCGATTATTGCGGATCTAAAGCAGTGTACACGAGCAACTGTACTGCGGGCTTCGGGCGACGCGCGACGTTAACAAAAAATATTTAAAGAAAAAGTAAAAATAGATAAAGATATAGAGAAGAAGTAGCTAACGATCGGTAATTACAGTCGATCTAAATGAGTATCGTAATAGAAAAAAAAAAAAAAAAAAAAGTTTAATTACTGTGGTAAAGATTATTATACATTATAACGAGGGACGCGAGTGTGTGTGCGTGACGTGGGCGTAGAGTTTCTAATACGAGAGTAAGATGAAGGAGAAGAAGACGGGAAAAAAAGAGAGAATAAATATTGGATTTTGAAATTAGATTCAGGTTCTGGTTGCAGAGGATATTACAAGAAATCGATCTCGCGTTGTGCGTTGTACCATAAATATTTCGAAGAATAAAATCGCCCGATCGTGCGATCAATAAATTGTGGAACTGGTCGATCCCCTTTGATTTCGCGGGATCGTGCCACAAAGAATGAGTCGAAGAAGCTCAAACGACATTGTATGGCCGTCTCTGATCTGTCCATAATAATTACGTACAATTGATCTCACGTCTTTGGGTAACTCGATGCAATGCCCCTCGGTAGTTTTCTCCGGGGGTACGGGTTCGAGATACCGATACGCTTCTTCCAACTTCTGACCTTGTCTTCGTGGTATAAAACGATCGCCGGTGCACCGCAACGTCCTCGGAATAACTCCATCGTAGTTATAACGTCGAACAAAACTTCTCACCGGGTTAGTTTTTCCCGTGCTCCGAACCGCGTAAATTGGCGCCGTTTCCTGAATGAAAAACAAAAAAAACAAAAAAAAAAAAATTATGGAAACGAGCGAAGTTGTACTAAAACTATACAAAGGACCGGAAATTTATAGAGAAACTTGAGAAATGCGCTTTTTACTTTTGTTCGCGCGAATTCGATTTTCCAGATCATACGAATTAGGCTTTGCTTTCGAGTGCCGCGGAGCAGTCGAAGAGCGAAAAAGTGTGGGTTACGCTGGTCTGATTCTTGGCCCTCGATACCATGCACCAAATAAGTTATATGTACGCATATACATGCAATGGTATGTAGTGAGAAGCATAATCGTGACGTGGTCGCCCCCTTGGTACAATCAGGTCTCAAAGCTGGTCCCATCCATCATGAACGTACGTCGGCGACCTGGACGACCAGGTGTTCGCTGGGGGTAGCCAAAAAAGAGCGTCGCCATGCAGTTCCTGGCGTTCTGTACCCTGTACGTCTGATGTATGTGTACGTGTAGATAGGTATACGTGTATACAGCATCAGGACATGCTGCTGCTGCTTTTGCTGCAGGCATCGGCCGCTTCGGTTCCGAGCATCTCTTATTCTAGGCGTGCATAATGGCGCATACGAATTACCCGGAGATCATGCATCAGGGGCGCCCTTTACAACCCTTATATCCTGGCCGTAGTGAATTCAACGTTAGTGAATTCAGTTCAGTTAGTATTTACAATATGGTGTATGGCGCGGCGTAGATATGGTATATACACGAGGCGAGCGGCATGAGGATAACAGTAAAATGTAGGATTTTACGTCTGGGTCTTCCATGCAACAGAATCAGAGTCTCCCGTTGCTCGGACAATCGGAACTCAGTTGAGCCAACCGCTCGCGCTGCCGTTGCTGCAGAAACTCTTCGTTTTTTTTTTTTTTTCTCTCATTCTTTTCCTTTTTCCTTCTTTTGCTAACATTTCTTTTTCGAAAATAAAGCGAACCATTTACATACAGATGTATGTACGGATCCCCCCGCGGATATACAAAATCGCATTATGCCGCGCAGCGCGCACGTGCAGCGCTATAATCGAATATTAAGATCGTTAAGAACCGGCTAATTTTTATCCAACCACATTAGATTCTATTTCAATTCAATTTAATTTCTTTTCTTTTCTTTTTGTTTTTTCATTTTATTCACGAAACCGGTATACATGCTATACAATTATATGCAGATGCATAACAATTTTCTTAGAATTGCATTTTTTTCAACGGTATTCGCTTCGTTTTTCTTCTATTCTCGATTATCTTTACATATACGTCACATTTTGAGACGATGAGCAAAGATCAAAATTCATTTTTACATCCGCTTCATTTTTACCGTACAATACGTACGCACCCGTCTGGATATCCTGCAAGGTATACACGTGATATGGACCCCCAAAGAACTCCCGCGGGAGAGGGTCGAATAGGTAAAAAAAAAAATGGAGGTAAAGGGGGATGAGATGTCAGCGAGAGCGTAAATTAATGCGCAGTGTTTCTCGCTAAAAATAGGGAGACTTACATTGCAGGGGGTCCGGAACCAGTTTCCTGTGATGTGCAGGATCGCCATAAGGCTTGCATTCTTCTACCGTGCGCAGGATCTCGCTCCTTTTTTTTTTTTTTCTATTTATTTAGATTTTTTCATTTCATTACCACAATATAACTATAAGCGTTTATATGCCTTCATGGGTATCTACGAAAATTTATACACGATACTCTTCGCTGTTGGAAAGATTTTCGATCCTTCGCGGGTAATTCGCGGTTAGAAGAAAAGAATTAGTAAAAATTAGTGAAATTTTTTTATTTTTTTTTAAATCGATTTCGTACGTGCATGAATTTTTTTTACGTTTCTTGGAAATGCGATAAATGATTTCGGAAGCAATGTAAAACGTAGACAGATATACCCACATTATACCTATACTTTTACAGGATGGTATAGCGTGTGGAACCAGTTTAATAAGGGGGCAGTGTCCAGGGGTCACCGACCATTGTAATTTCTATGGTGTTTAACCCCGTCACACCACCATAGTGCGGTACTAAAGATAGAAGACCCCACATCGGTGCGTCCGACTAGATTTTATTGTTTTCTTCTTCTTTTTTTTTCTTTTTTTTTTTTTTGTAGAGAAAATTCAACCGATGGTGATTTGGTTCTTTACAACCACACCGCTCATTTTTCTCATTTGAGATAATTTTTTCGACAATTTTGTATACGTATAATGTTTCGAATAAATTCAGTTGCGGAGTATAATACGAGTTTCGGCGACGTTGGTTCTTTTTTTTTTCTTTTTCTTTCCTCAACTCCACCAACGTTCCCTCATTCACCCCTAATCCCGTCTTATTTTAATAATCTTTGGATGGTTGGAACGCAGGGGTCGAAAATCGGGTGAAAATTACACTATACTGATGCCACAAAAATTTCGATAGAAAGGATTACACCACCGAAGAATCAAATTCTTTGCCTGCCGCGATGAAGTCTTGATTAATTCTTCAACGTTCTTTTCGCAATTTGATAAAACCGTCACCCCCATATTTTACCCCGAATATTCGAATGTTTTCGAATAAATTCTTGATCTTAGCTTCATGCAAATGATATTTGACGAAGCTTGACAGAAAAAGAAAAAGTAGTTTTAGTTGACAAGAAAACCGGCGCTGCCACGACGACGTACCTACTCGTCTTCTTCACATTGCACCCCATAAATTATTATATAGCCACCCTTTTTTACACAACTTAGACATTGGTACGATATATCATAGACCTGGACATTCTTGGCGCCGTGTCGCACGAGGCATCGCGACGACGTCATCAAGGCCTTCCATATCCTTCGGATGACGTCACTTAGTCCCTGCCCGAGGTTATGATCTTATCGAAATATATGTCTGACCGTTATAACTGGTGACAGAAAAAAATATTTATATATATTAGTTTTCAATCGTAATAGTAATCTATGCGTATAGATGTGTAAGTAGGCTGCATGTGTGTAAGAAATAATTTTCAGCTACCAACCGGAATTCGCATGTGCAAATGACCTTGGTAATAGCCATCAGTTATATAATTTCCGTTTCGCGTTATGGATTATCAATATTTTTTTGTCTCATTTTTATTTCAGTTCGCGATCGTATAGATCGTTCGACGTAAGATTAATCGGAGAAATTTGAGAGCGTATTTTGTGCGTTTTGTATCTACCATAGACAGATAAATTAACGTAGAGCTGCAAGATATCCAATTTGCATGAAGCTAAGATTTATAAAAAAAAAAAGACGAAAATAAAAGAAGAGAATCAAAGGGTAGGTTATATATCAACAGCTGCGCGTAGAGAAATATATCGTGCAGAGGTCGAAAATTGTTAGAGAAAATTTTCCCATAGGTAGAAACGAAAATATAGGAGAGACCCCCAACAAAGATCGGTGAAGACTGTCTATGTTTTGTCCCTGTTGGTAATAATCTCCTTAAACCGAGTGTAACTGGTTTGGACATTTCTTTCCAGGGGGGTGAATTCTTACGACGTAAGGTGGTGAAAAGGGTTAACACATCTATAATTCTGATACAGGGTGTCCTCTAAACAGGAATTACCAAAACAAGTTTAGCCGTGCAGTCCATATTCTTGATCTTGAGAAATTATTATTTTATTTCACACTTTTATCTATCCATATATCTTTTTTCTCTTTCCTTTTTTTCTTTCAGTTTTATACTCTTAGAAAATTGCCACCGGATACCCGCGTCAGAGCGACTGTTAAAAATTCACGAAGGAGAAAAAAAAAAAAAGCTGAATTGAAAAATAACGCGCATCGCCCAACTTGTTGCACGCTTATAAATATATATATTTCTTTCCCAGTAATTAATTATCCAATCAAAGTGCCAATTAGGCATGTTTCGCACAAGACGTCGAGCACTCTCCGATATAATTTAGTTATTCATCTCCACTTTGATTTATAATATCGGAACGTTCGAACGTCGCTCTATACGCTAACTCGCGTAGGTCAGTATTCTTCCAGGACACTCCAGAGTAATAATCTCCTCATCATTATGTCTTTCGACTCTACAAGTTCGGTTATCTCGAGCGAATCTGTATTCGAATAGCTACCAGAGAGCTGGCTGGCTGGCGGCACGGCGTATGCGATTTTTATATCCTTCTATAAGATGACCAAATTAAATTTATACAAGTGAGATACAGAGACGACGCTCGCCCACTTCCCGGTAAAAATACCGTCCAGGAGCAAGGTATAATTTTTCTCGACGTTCAATGGACAGTATTTTGTCATTGAAAATGGCCGCATCTTCCCACGGTGCGCTACGTACGCGCGCGTCCTGCACACTGCAGAAGACCGGTCAGCAGATGACATCACATCCACATAACCATCGTACGTTCATTTACATTATACGCATACAAGAAAATCAAATGGGTTTGGTCCATTAAGACACAGCATCACCTGCAGTCCAGTAGGTCAGGCTCGCAGGAGTTCGCGTTCATCCGTCAAAAAAGGGGTGCGCTGACCGAATCCGCGGGGGGTAGTTTTTCACCTATGAAAACGCATTATGTCGGTGTCTGCGAAGAATGTTGAAAAAAAAAACAATTCTCTCATTTTCTTTGCCAATTTTTTCAGCGATTCGCCATAGATGAATTCTGCGATATATCAGTAAGTTCTTCGGGTTATTTATTAATAATTTTTACTCCCCTCTTTTTTCCCCTCGGAGTAACGGACCGCTCCGTAATGGTTATTAATAATAATCACGATAATAATAATCATTCGGAAGAAGGAGGGAAAGAAATTGACCGGAGGATTACCTGCGTATATCGTAAGGCGAGGGCGGGCGTAACCATGCTTGTAATTAATATCATCGAGTCTAAGAAGTTATAGAGAGAAACAAATAATTAGCATAATTTGTTGTCGATACAAAATCGATAATATAATCGGCGATATACGCGCCGCGGATCCGATGGCTCTGATTTTATATTATGTTATAAGTTCTGTGGTACAGCCTGCATATAATGTGCGCCTATACATATACCTACTTCGTTCACTAATTCATCGTCGATAAATCGTGAACGTGAACCTCGAAACATAATGAGGGTATACGCGTACCTATACACGTATAGATTTTTGCAGACGTCGGTTAACAAATTAAAAACATCAACGAAACCATGTCGACCTCCTACTCCTCGGTTTCATCGGTCCCTTTGATATTGAGATTAGAGTATACCTTGTGTGTAATCGGACTTGTTCCGTTGCTGATGTGCACGCATATTACCGTTTTCCATTCGTACCTTACCACATTCGTACCACATGCAACAGCCGAGGTAATTTTTTTAAAAATTTTCTCCTCCTCTAAACCGATAGAAATAAATTCAAATCACCGAATAAAATCTCGATCGGAGCGATCATCAAATCTGGTTTCCACGTCTTACCGGTGATCGGAATAAAATCGTGTGTACGAGCACCCTCTTTTTTTTCTAAATATGACGCCCAATAATACTCGTAATTTGTTTGTAATACGAAGAGTGTAGGTATATACGTATATCGAAGAGTACTATACATAAATTGTAATTACTTTATTTCCAAGAAGAGATTAACTCCTCTTGATATCCATATCCATTTTATAATAATGTTCCCACTGCGGGAGTTCGATGTACTAAGTACAATCGTCCGTACGTACCTATATATGTACAGTCGAGTTAAGGATGGCCACATTTGAATATCGTCAGATATTATATATCTATCGATCGATAATATGCTACCAAAATATCAGCCGGTACGGATCTGTAGAAAAAAAAAATTTCTTTCCTTTTTTTTCTTCCTTTCTACATAACGGATTTAATTTCCCCGCCAAAATGAAAGGTTAAAAAAACTGGGTGAAAAAATTCGAGGAGGATTGATAAATCGCCGAGGGTCCGTTACTTGCACATCGTACATATAGGGAAAAAGGAACAAGGAATTTGTACTTGTTCTTTTTTTTCTTTCTTTCTCCCAATTGAAAATGGTTTTTAAATTTTTACCAAAGTTTTATCCGATCACGAACTTGTCCCAGTGCCCATCGCGGCAGATTCCCGCCAAGATTGGCAGAATAGACCGCAACCGATTAGGGGTTGTGTGACGTGGAGAAAAAAATTCTGACATCATATCGGTCGTTCTTCCCGTAGATATATTTTTTGTTTTTGTTTTCTTACTTCTTTTCTTTTATGCCTCTCAACGAACCGACTATGTTGAAAAGTAGCCCTAAATGTGAGAGTGCCCGCGAGTCAAGAGGACCGCAGAATAAATAAAAGAATTTATTGTGGAAAAAGAAAAGAGGAGAAAAAAACAAAGAAAGACAGGAAGAAAGTTGAAGAGAAGCAGGAGCATGCATCGGCAATAGGAGGTCGTATGAGCTTGATATCTGGCTAGTTGCGAATCTACATGCCCCTCCTCTGTACAAATACCATAGGTAGGTTGGCAATGCTTGCGAGCTGCCAGTCTATGTAACAGATATGGAGAGCGGTGCAGGAGAGCGTTAGATCGAACGTTAGAGCCTCCAGCCGGCTGATTGGCTTGGCGATTGGTCCCGCGACAACCCAACGGGTTGGACCATCGCCGGAGTTCAGCATCGCTGGGGGGAATCCCCCCTGCTCGCCCCTCGATCTCTTTCTCGATCCCGAACCCCTCTTCTCTCATCCCCCCCCCCCCCCCTCCTTCCTCAAAACCCCTTCCCCTCATCCTGTGTACATGTCTGTCCGATTGTCAGATGCATAATATGTAAGGTAGGTTGTGGAAAAATTGGTGTATGTGGAGGAAAAGTAGGATCGAGGATTGGCACGATGCTCCGGCTTCCCGAAGGAAAAGAGCTGCAGGTACCCCGTATATCGTCGCGTCGAAGGGAGAACGCCCTTCGCGCGGAGGAAGGTAGGGCATCGATATGGTTTTTGTCCATGTGTGTTTTCCGTCTCTATATTTGCATGTGGGTAGGTCACCCATACATCGAGGGGGATCGGTGCGTCGAGTGGGTATGTTCGTACAACGTTACACGTCCTGAAAGAGAGGCGGACGAGGACGCGGCGGACCAGGGCAGATCGGAGAGGAAGGTGGCGTTGCGGAGTCCCCGCTATTGGGAAGGGAACTCGAGCAGACCTTCAGTCGCTCGCTGATGCTTCTTCGAGGAGGATCATCGCAAGGTGACCCCTCTCCGATGACCATACCACGAGACGAGAACCTTCGATCAAATATTACGATTCGTCGAACCAGAGAAGATTCAAGGTCGATCGTTCGATCGTGAAAGAACAACGGGGGTTGGTTCACGGTACACGGGGATCGGAAATCGAAGGTCGTCTGAGATGTTGGTGAACCCTCGATTTCAGGGAACGAATACGAGATGCAGAAAATTATTTTTCTACGACCGATCCACCACGAACGAGTGCGCGGGAAGATTTTTTTCGATTCGAATGAGCGCGCGCGGACAATGAAAAAGTAAAATTATATCTCACGACGAGAACATGATTGTTATTCTATCGGGGAAATCATCCCGGATGATGCATTTGTGTGGTTTGAGTTTTAAATGGACAATACATTTGAAAACAATAGTGCAGCTACTCCGTTACATTTCTCTTCTCTTTTATTCGCGCCCGCTGCAATTACTCTTCCTCTACTTCTTCTTCTTGTATAACTACTATTGTTCGAATGTGACAAAGTGACACCTTGACCGTATCTATATTTACCTTTAGTGAAACTAAGTTCCCCTATACTTTCGAGGCGAAAGGGAAGCTGGACAGGACAGTAATAACGCCGTATCAATCATAATCATCATCATCATCGGCAATGTACGTACATTCGAAGTGAGCGGTCGATGATCAGTGTTAATATTAATTTGATTGTACACCAGAAGTGATGAATCGATCCGAGATTGACATTATTGTACGAATAAACGTTGTTTATTTTCAATTCTCAATACGTGGAGTAGCCAGACGTCGAATAATGAAGTGTGAAAGGTTACGTAGTGGTGATATCAATGACTGGGTAAAGAAGTGACATCGACGCGCGAACAGGCGAGGTGGTTAGGCGGCCGGCGAGAATTTACCCACGGTGAGTGATAATATTTTAGTTTACCTATATTCAAACATATTACAAATCTTCTTTTTTTTTCTTCACGGCTGCAAACCTGATATCAGTTTCCTATAACTGGGTCACATTTCACGACCTAAAAATTGATTTACGCAAAGTTTCACACCGATGAGTGATCAAAGTTCAATTCCGCTCACGCGTGGGTGTCGAAGGTCATTGAAAAATGTAAATCGCGATCTATGAAAATCAGGAATACATTTTATAGATCGATCCATTGTTGCATCTCATGATCGAATCCACCAAACTTCCAATATCAGGATTACGAACAAATTCCGACGCTCTTTAAAGCCTCAAATTCCCAAACCCCACACGTGCGCTTCTGAATTCCAAAGTAGCTGCCTCGAAATTTGAATATATCCGCCTGCACGTCAGACGACACATCGCACCGTCCTTGACGTGTATAATACGTGTCAAACTCGACCAGAAAAAAAAGGAGAAAAAAGAACTACGAATCGGTTGGCGTGTTTCTGGGCACCTAACTATATATAATACGGAGAATCGATAGTTAATTAGCTGTCATTTAGATACGTGTTACTATATCGTAAGGTCCGCGTAAAATACCTGATTTCATATTTTCTCATTGCTCTACCATATCCGGTCTATAAGCTCGTTAAAATTCTCAACTTTACACTTCGGTGCAAAGGAGAAAAAAAGAGGAAGATCAAAAAAAAATTGTAAGCTCCAAAAGAAGCTCAAGAAAAAGGTCAGTTGAGGTATATATGTAAGAGAGCGTTCACCCCAGAGCTGGTACACCATGACGCTGCATTTGCTGACCTCCTCTGTCTCCACGCGATCCTAGAGGATAGCCGTAAGAATTTTAGTCGTACGATATAATAATTTTTACCTTATTTTACCTGAGCACCGAAATATATTCCATATCGAAAACAAATAAACAAGCGCCGTACCGTCGAGATTTAAGCTCTCTTCAGCTGCGGCAAGAAATCGGAGACAAAAACTAATCCCAAAGAAATAAAATCGAAAAAGGATAGACAAAAAACAATGGTTTTCAGTCGCGACTATATACCACAACCGTAAGAATTTGAGGGGAAAAATTTCCTACAACTTACCCATTATAAGCGTGTACCAGCCGTTTGTAGGCACCAATGCGCGGTGCTGCATCGCCTCTAGGCTATAACGTCCAATCGTCCGTCCGCGAGCGGCTCATACTTTACCGATCGATTGGTGATGGTATCGATTCATGGAAGAGCATCGACTAGTAAAAACTTATAAGGTGAGCGTAAAAAGGTTCGTTAGAATCGCAGCTAAAAAGTTAACAGCTAGTAGGGTATTATATATACACATACACGAAACAGGAAGAAACGTTGTAGGCTGGTTACTTAGTACTGTAATACCTAGATCTGAAAACCGCTTAACTTGGAACAAATTCATCCAAACTCGGGATGGGGATGATCGTATATCACTACGGATTCGACGATTCGCTGGAAATATTCTAACGCGATTGTAAAATTGACGGAAATTTGAATCAGCTGAGAACGAAGCACATTCTAAGTCCGGAATATAAGCGAGATATAGGGCTGGTTTATTCCGCTCGCTTCGACTACGGAGAACAGAGAACAGACTCTTGGCTCTTGTTGCTGGCGGCTGGCGGCGACGTCCAGGTCGTGACCTTGCCTGGGCCCCGGCTGCCCAACCGCTAACCAGTTCATTTACCTACCTTCGTATAGCAGACCGTGGTCTACCCCGAACCTGGCGGTCAGCTGCTGCAGCGTAACTATCTGCGCCGATGAAACAATGAACGAAATGAAGGTATAATCTGGTGTGGAACATTGATTTGTACGTCGATGGTGGTTTTACCTATTTGACCATCTCTGGTATCCGGTAATAGAACAGTGTGAAGATAAATATATGGACATTGCCGGTTATGCGCAAGATTGTTTGCCTCGTAAATCGTCATCGCTTGTAAACAGATTCCCGATAAAACACGCGATATTCAGTTAACGATTTGTTACCGGTTGCGTTGCACGTATTCGCAGCAACCCAAAGACACCACGTTATAAACACGCGCAAATGATATTCGCAGGCGCGAGTTTCCGTAACACAAATAAGCACCTGTTACACCGTGACTGACGACAAAACCGCGCGCGGTATATACTTCTCGAAACTTTATTACGAACGAAAATCGTTAACGCTATACTTGGTGGTGTATTTACGTACTTTATTTCGTATCAAAGCACCGTGAAGAGGGCGAAGAAGAGGCGTCGAAGAAAAGAGACCAATTATTCTACAAACATATTCGAACACCGAGTCCTTCCAAAGAGCGGCGGACTTGTCATTCTTCATGTCCTGAGGCGGAACCAAAGATCGCTAGTCGAGATCAAAGCCCAGGCGTCAGGAGCTGAATGGTTGATTGAAGTACTAGGAAGAATATCTTTTATGATCATTCGCATCCGCTGGGTGATTGGTTGAAATTACGAGTACAGTTCAGTAGACATTTACACCGGGAATCGTTGTTTCCCACAATATTAATGTTTTTCAATTTGACGGAGCGATGGCGTGTGCAATATGCCGGCTAATTACATACCATAAGTATATTATATATTATACACATAGGTATTATATATTTTATATCCGTTGGTAGAACGAGCGAGCACATCTAAAAGCCATATACAGAGGACGGAATAAGGAACCGGAAAACGAGTAGCTCCGACAGTTAATAGATACTTTGCATAATTAGTTTGTTGGTAATTTATATCTGTACAACTCTATAAGAGCAACACAACATCCCAGCGCCGCTGTCCATGCAGGTTATAGTATACTACGAATACAACATAAAGAGCATCGGCGCGAACTCTTTACGACTCTTATTGTAATCAAGCATTACATATTTATCACATCAGATCCGCGATATAAAGTCAGTTTGCATTGCCAACTACCGAATCTAATTATCCAATACCTCTAATCAAAGTGCATATGAATCACCGATCTTTTCTTACATCGATTTCCATCGGATATTCTCATGTTTCCATTTCACCTACATATAACTCAATTAGCATTTATACAGCTCTCCGACTCACGGATTCCAATAATCTCGATTGGTTTTTCCTTCGGATCGTATAATACGTTTCCAGCGGACAGATTCTCGAGTACGGGTAAATATACATATCCTGTACAATAGATCACATTATAGATCCGTGATCAACGGAGCGCCACGTGCGCGCGAGGTCTCATAGACGCAAGAAAGAAAGAAGAAGAAAAACTGATCGAGAAAGAAACAAAAAAGAAAACAAAATCAACAACAACAACGTCAAACAGAGACAAAAAATGAAAAGCAACAAAAAAAAAAGAGAGAGAAGAGAATATATAGAAAAAGGAAAAAACCACCGCACCCAACCTGGTGTTGGAATGGCGGTTGGAATGAAGCTGGAGCAACGGCTTCCCGGAGCCTGATCGCGGAGCGACTTCTCTGTCGACTGCGAAATGTAACCACCCACGCCACGTCTCTCCGGACTACCTAGCTGGAACGCATATAGCCTAGAACTCAGTGTGATACCACCCATAACAATTCTACGATGAAACGGAATATTACCCGATCGATTATTACAGAACCCGCGGGTGCGCGCCTTGTATAAGTATTATCGAAAAAAAAAAAAAAATTGAAAACAAAATAACATTAATAAGAGAAGAGAAGAAAAAAAAATGTGTATAATATATGTAATAAACAGCGCAATAATGACGATGATAATAATAAGAGGAACAACAACAATAACAATAATGATAATGATAACAATAATCAGGTGCGGTGCACCCGTAAAGGATTTTAACAGCATAGCGAAATAACTGCAATGTAATCGATTTTGTTGTTGGTTATTATTGTTATATGGCTCGGGCAGGAAATAACAGCGTGAGGTACTTATTATTTATAGGTGAGATAGATCGGAGATCTTTATATCCACAGCGACTGGGTGCAGCAGCGAAAGAAAAACGAATGGAATACGGTGAAAAGAGATTTTAGAGAAGGGCGGGGGGCACGAATAACCTACACTATGGGTGATCGATCACCAAAACCGATCACACTGGATATATTTTTTACTCCACAGTATTATACTAGCAATGTTCAGTGCCCGCCTAATCTCGTACTCGTACACTCGGGTACAATAACGTCGAACATTCCAACCGTGTGATACGAACCGATGGTAGAATCTTATGAAAAAAAAAAAATGAAATAACATCTGATATACCAAAGAGGACATTCCAAATTGTCTCCCTGTAGGCTTGAAATCGCGAGCTACGGATGACGCCCGATACCGACAACGTATGGATCAGCTGACGATGATAAGAATGAAGTTAGCGCCGGTGTTGCGGTGTCACCGAGAACGCTATAGTTTTTTTTTAATCTTCGTAAAGTTTACCGTGGAGGATAAAGAAGGATCTGGGCGCATGGAGGCTTTGGCTCGGTGTAGACAGTTGCTAGGCATGCATCGGTACCGGAGCTCAACGGCGGCTATTAAATCGCGGAGGCGAGCAGAGAACGCTGGCGAGTACTTTGAACATTTGCTCGCAAGATTGTGGCAATTATTGACAATTTTCCAGCCCGCAGCTGGAATCGCTCTAAACGGTGCAGCAGTACCTTACCCAACAGCAGGACGTGGAACGACCCTGACGACGAAGACTTAAGCGTGCGTGGTCACCTTGCGGTGTGGCTTAAGGCATTGCTACGCGAGTTTAAGTAATCACGCGAATTCATTACCGGCACGCCTGCCATTACGATCCTATGGGATTCAGTCTCCGGAATCCGCTGTACGCTTTTGACTCTTCTTCCCTGCGATATCGAAGTAACGCACAAATTGCTCTCGACGTTTTCTGACGCAGGTGTATTTTTTGTTTTCAGTAAATGGAATTTCGTTTCCTAATAATTTTCGATAGAATTTCTTTTCGCCTCGTTGTACAATCTTTCGTCCCGATCGTATTCCCGTTTATTGTAACACTCGGGCGTTTCGCTGATCCTTATAAGCGAGCTGCTTATAACACCGGGGAATGCTCTATAGTCACGATTGCTCCTGAATCGTTTCGATTAATCGCATTAAGCGACAAGAATCGATAATTGCCGTTGCCCAATACCGGCACAATGAGAAATCGCTTGTTAATAACCCGATCTCTACGGCCAAACGGGTTCATATCGTACAATGCTTAGAGATACCCCATGCTGAGCTACTTCAGCTGATCCGTGCCGCACAGTTCGAACGTAATGGTGTATAAATATAATCGCTAAGAATTATACCGGGTAAAAAAGACTCTTCTTAAAATTCACTCCTTGATAAGATAATGTCAAAAAAAAAAAAAAGTACTAAATATTTATGCACACACACGTGTACCGAAATAATTACTAGTCCATAGCTTTTCCGTCCACACATTGCTTCCGGATGAGAAAAAAAAAAAACAAAAAAACATAAAGATATCATCGATCATTCGATCCCGCTATTTTATAAATAGATATCTTATTCTTTCGGAGAGGAATCATCGATCGCGCTGAAATTGAAATTCGTCGTGATACGGTTGTCACCGTTTATAACCGACGAGGATCCTTTGGAAAAATTGTCTCTGTGGTTGAAAAAGTAGATCGAAAAATTTGATCCGCAGCTATTTGACCTATCATGGTTTCCGTCGTCGCGGTATAACTTATAATTTCACGGCGTGTATATATAATAATACATCCCGGAGGCCGGCGGCCGCGACTATCTCCGCGTTGCAATGACTCAAGATGTGGATGTCAGGATGAAAACGACGCCGATTCGTCAGCTGAGAACAGAGTTTCCTCCGGCAGCAGGAGGAGCAGCAGCAGCAGCAACGCTTCGTAAAAAGGAGTATAGGGAGAGTATAAAATTCACCGAAACGAATCTTGTAAAGGAAGTAAGGCTACGTTCCACTTACGAGTCATCCAGCTCATTAAACTAGCTTTGTTGGACACTGTTCTTCTCATTATTGAATTACTCGCATCCATTTAAACCAGGAATCTCATCCTCGTCGCGCCTACTGGCGTACCAAAAATTTCACTCCAATATTATAGTAGAGGGTCTTTTTCGAACCTTGGACGATTTATCACATAATAGAGCTCTTTACCGTGACCCAAATTTAATCTGGTTCTCGGTAAATCTGCAGATAAAAAGTCACGATCATTGAGTCGTTGGATACAGTTGAACTTTTTAAGTGATGTAAAACCAGGATGTGTATGATTCGAAGGGCGGAGGGAAAAAAGGAAAAAAAAAAATTAAATCATCGAACGACGAGTGCCAAGAACTGCAGCACGAGAGAGATCCTTTGATGGCCGATTATAACTTCATAAGTACGCGATACGACTTAACCATCCGAGTGTAAATTCTGCAAGTAACTTGTACGACATAACATCAGTGTAATATAAAGTACGTAACTAAGAGCAGTTTCTCGAGCTACCGCTTAAATGCGCCGTGTATTACGATTGTTTATATTGCTCTGGGCTCGTATAACCCAAGCATCGTTCCCTGCATACCGCACCGCAGCCGCAACACCTGAAAAGGTGCGAACCCACGCTTACTTTGTTCCTGCAGCCTTTCTCTAGGGAATCGCCGCACGTTTCAAAGAAATTCGACGCCTCGCGCATCAACAAAAATGCATGCAGATGTAATTCCTTATTTATCTTCCCCTTTTTTTTTTCTTTTCCTTTTTTTTTTTTTTTTTGACTAAGTTTTATTGAAATTATGTTGATAAATTTAATAATTTTGTCTGGTCGTAAAATGTTTCATTTTCACTCTGAGGAGTTATCGAAGCGTTCGCTTCTTGGGTGGCTCGACCTCTCCACAGGGGGTTTCGTACTCTAGCCACAACTCCGTAAGATATTCCGTTCGAATTACTCGCCGATTAAACCGCGGCCATTTTATAAACCTCCATGCGAAATCGTGGACAAGATTTATCCACGTTGCACTCTCCGTCACCTTCGAGTATACCGTGATTATAACGTGTCATTTATTTTCTTTTATTTCTTTATACCGAAGAATTTTTTTCAACGAACTCAATTATCCGGTTGCAATAATTCTAAGGAATGATCGGTAGGAAACTTGGTCACAAAAGAATTAAGATAACTGCTACGGTCACAGCTAAATTCCAATAAACCAAATCTGATCGGCTGTCGTCGACACCGCGGTCTGGTTGTGCGACGTGTAAACTAGTTCTGTGGATGGATAAAAGGAAAAAAGAGGAAAAAAACGCAAACAAAAAAAAGCGCACGCATCGTTCGATGATCACATAATCGTGCGTTAACCTCCTGCGGTCTCGCGGGCCTACACAGCATCCCATATTATATACCTGCTTCTTCCTCCCATCTCAATTTTCCCATCTCGCTCAATCTCCTCGATTTTTAACGCCTCTTCTTTATCCCGCAGGCGAAATAAAGACAAAAAAAATAACATCGCGTTCATCAATCTGCAGTGAGATACTTTTAGAAAATCTGCTCTTCGATTCCTTGAGTTTTGAAAATGCATTTCGATGGGGTCTCGAGGACGTTGACCACTTCATAAAAATTTCAGTGCTTATATACGTATCTATAGCGAGCAGTTGGAAAGGATGGTATGGACATGAGAAAATGCGAGAATGTTTCCATAATCTCTTCGTTTACGGATGCGAGTCGTATAAGCGAGACAAGCGACAACGTCGCGCGTGTTGTTGAATCAAAAGTCAAGTTTTATCGCGCTTCAGGATCAATCCGGGTAACCTGGAGAACCGTGGCTTTCGCCTTCCAAGATATTATCAGAAAATCGACTTCCTCCGCCCACAGCACCTGCCCGCTGTCGCTAGATGACCAAAAAAGAAATCCATTTTTTTCACACTGTATATGTGGATCAACGATCTATCTTATTTTCGACCCGACTCATCCGACGACGTTACAATGACAAAACTTCAACGAAACATTGGCAAAAAAAATGTATAACTTCGGAGAAAACTTGGAAAATTGATTGATAAATAATCATACACAGAATGAATCGGCGAGGCAGTTCGGTCGTGATGGATTCTTCATACATCGGTCTTCGGCCTGAGTCTTGCTCTGACATTTAATACCGCAACCTGCTAACAGGTATAAGACGGTGATTGGTGTACGTTTCATCGGGTTAAGCGGTAAGCAGGCAGGCAGGCAGGTAGGTAGGTAGGTAGGTAGGTAGGTAGGAGTCGCGGATAGCCCAAGGAATTCGCGTTGCGTGACTTCGATAAAATATCGCATCAGGTGCGGTGCGGTGCGGATTTCGTATTTATGCGTTTAATTAAAATATTTCCGGGTAAACAGGGACGGTAATGAGTGTCGCCTGTACAACTGCAACTAGAGTCCCGCGCGCTGGACATTTCGAGTTCATCAAGTCTCATTGAAAAATCGGCGCCCTGAATTATTTTTCATTTCATTTTTTCTTCAAACGCATCGATGAGCATCCCTCATAGAGTCGGATCGAAATTTTTCCAACTACAGGAGCAGAGGCAACGGACATGTAAGAGACGTTATCTAAAATCCATAAGGATCAGCTGCTGCTAGAGGAAAAGCAATTCAGTTCTCATCTCCCGGTGATGGTACCTACTTCGTAATTAATTATCTGCCTAATTTCCTCCATATCTCGTTCTCGATCTAAGCATCAGCGGCAGCAGTCTAGTCGTCCAACAACGATCCTTCCTCTCTTCGCTAACGTATCCGTACACGCGTGGATATGAAAGTGTTGGTGTTATACCTGCAGCAGGATCTAACATAACTAAAAGTAGGATCAATTATTCTTCCGAGAAATTTTTCTCGAAACCTCCGCGCAAGCGTTTTCGTGGTACGTCGTATAGTAGGATGGGTTACCTCATAGGTGATGACTTTTTTCTCTCTTTTGTGTCTTCACCCTTTTTTTTTTCTCCACCACTCGTTTCTTCTCATTCGTTTCTCCGATATACGCTGGACTGAACGTATCATCTACGGATGACAAGGGGATCGAACGGCATCGCGCTTATAACTTTAACCGAGAATACACGTCCCTCGTTTTATACGACTACCACCGTGAAACGAAGCACATGGCAACGTCAGAAGTGGAGGCTGCTACTTCAATTTTAATTATACTATAAATATCGCGCGAGTTCCTCTCCTATGCCGCGGTGTGCGTTAGATAGATAAGTCGATTTCTGGTCGAGTATTACATACACACACTGTATACATATAAACGCTGTATCCACCGCTCGCTTTGTTCGCTACGGGATTAAGACTTGAGATTAATAAGTTCCATTAACAACTAACACCCCACGTTTGACCGTATCATTATAAACTAATTATTAAACCCATTAAAATAACTGCAATCGTTCAATGAATTATTATTGTACCAATCGATGATCCCTTAATAACAAATATATCTTGATACGCCTTGTATACCTGTAGAGTCAATATTACGGTGTACAATATTACACGCACGATTATCGGACACCTCGCATCACGTAAAACGTTCTCGAAACATAATAGTAATCAATTGTAAGGAACAAAAAGAAACAAAACAAAGGAGAACAAAAAAGAATCTCATCCAAAAATACGCACATTTGTATAAAAGTCGTTATCGCTTAAGTGGATATCAGATTAAAATTAAACAACATCCGTACAACGTATAAAGTTACTGTAATTTTTAAGTCGAGGGAACACATCGCATGCGCCGTAGTTTAAATAATAGCTCGAAGCAAAATTCATGTACCTGGCGTGTGAATTCAACGCTATAAATAGATCTCAAAGAATTTATTTATCTCAAATTACACGTCTTTGTACATTATAATATTATACAACCGCCATTTTCCAAGAACGTTTTATATCGGGATATATTATATATTATACACGTATACTTTCAAGTTTCAATAAACCTATACGCAACAAATTACATATTTTCATATATAATCACACGTTATTTCTCTGTGTGTATTCACACTTTCCCCGTTTCTATTCTTCTTTTTTTTTCTCAACTTTTTTCCTCCTTTTTCCCGTGCACCGAAAATCTAAGCGCGCATGCGCGAAAGCGATGGGGGAAGAGAAGAAAAAGTTGAAGAAATAAATAAAATAAAAAGAAATGGAATAAAATAAAAATGACACCGTGCGGTCGTCGCGGTACTCGGAATAAAAGTGATGATCGTGAAATTTTAAGTTGCGTGTCGTTAACCACCCAACAAAATTCTCCTGGGGTTTGTCTCACCTCTTTCTCTTTCTCTTTCTCTCTTAGATTACGCAGACATCGGCTTCACATAGAGATTCTACTAGCGTATCTCGTCAGAAGATATACTATACATAATAACAAGACAGCCGTAGCTAACGCGAAACTTACTTTAATAAGCGACATTAATCATATTCCAATTAACCGCAGGACTCGCTGTCCATTCGTTCGAGCAGTTGATATTCTCCATATATATACATGCGTACAACTTATATGGATACTCCATCTAAAACAAACATATGTGAATATATACGTATGTATATATTTATATAATATATAATATATAATATGCCCGCATAGCGCCCGTCCATTTCTTAACACTTGCGACATAGGCGTCTCGCGTACTGTCACCGAATTCCGAGGACGTTATCTTTTCGTTCTTCTTTTTTTTTTTCTTCTCAACTCATCCTCCATTTTGGGAGGACACTTTGGGGAATTTTATAGGCTAGGTGTATGAGGTTTCCATCACTCCGACTGTCATAAAATTTGGGAATTGTCACATCGTGACGATTGTCGAAAGGATTTACTGCAGCGGAGGGAGAATTAGAGTGAGGTCAGTGCCTTCGGAACATTTAATTTTTTTCTATCCATTTTTCATTCAAGTTTCCCCAGAAACGATTGAGGTAATGCGATAGTTAAGCAAACGATTGTATAAATGTGAAGTAGGAAGAGCATAGGAAATTAGATGGATAAAAAAGTAGATGGAGCTGGTTACTTCAAATAATCATCTATCATTACGTGATTTCTTTTTTTTTCCCATTTGACTTTTTTACCTTATTATCTTACCATCGATCTTTAGGTGACGAGCGTTTCCTTTGAGATGATCATCTCGATTTCTAATCATCTATATTATTCCATGTTCTATCGTAAACTATTCCTAAAAGTTTTCAACATCTGAGGAAGTCCATTCGACAAACAAATTAATCGTAAATGGAGCATTGTTTCATTTTTTTGTCTTCGTTCAAATGTTTTTTTTCGTCCTCTCCCGTATTAACCGCCATTAACTTAATGCGTCGATGAAAATTGCGCGGAATTACATTCAACGGCTTAATCGCTGCTAGAACTATAAGTTGAAAAATCAGAGTACGTGGTACATAAATTGTTGGAATGCATTCACTCTCTTTTTTTTTATATTCTAGATTGTAGATGAAACAATTTAAATAGTTATACACGGACGCCACAGAACCGATATCAATTACATGCGATGAGAGGTGGACGAATGTTAATTAGAATGTAAACAAGCTTGATAATTAGAAATGCAGGTAGTTGAAACGAAAAACAAAAAAAAAATAAGTATGTACGTACGTAGGTGTGTTATGTAGACCTTAAAAATTTTTCGATCATAGATATTTGTAATTAATTTTCTCAGTGATTAGTTACAGATGGTAAGTATAGATTAAAACAACGATATCGATAAACAAAATACTATATCTTATATGTACGGATTATTTAATCGTTTTCAACTACTGCTCGCCCAATAGGAGCACCGCATATTATAATATAATATGGCGGTTCCAACTATATTGATTTTTTCAAGAATAATAATCGAGCCCATAAACTGGACTATTTCAGCATCGAAAACCTGTTGGAGTGATTATAGCGGTACACTAAACATCGATTATTAATCGCTAAGATCACGTAAAAAAATCGTGCGAATTGAAAAAATAAATAAATAAATAAACAAAAGTAGTTTTCGCTTCGCCATCATACCCTGTTGGATTCAAAATTTTTTATAGATCCTGAATTCCGATCCGTTGTCTTTGAATGAAAATTTTTTAACGAACGAACTCATTCAGAAATAGAATCCTTGAATTCCCTTAACAGTAAAAGCTAAGTGGCTACCGGTTTGTAAAAAGTTAATTAATGGAAGTTGGAGCACGCCTCGTGAATTAGATTTGTATACAACAATAACCAATCGCGATCGATTTCTGTAGGAAAAAACTTTACATACATCCGCGCATCGTACATTCGTAGATATATATGTATGTAAGGTAAATAAAAACTACACCGCAGCTGTGGATACGACAGGTAGACGACATGGACTTTGAAATCCCCATCGAGTTGGTAAAATCTATCCGCGTGTTCACTTAGCTATGTACTCGAAGTTGCGTATATAGATGCGAACACATACATATATGTACATATGGGTATAGCTATACATAGAGAAGAAAAACGACTTCGCAGTAACGGAGACAAGGATTTGCCACGCTCGGCGCGCCGACCAACGCCTACGACTGCAATTGCGCCCTCGTATATGCGTTGCACGCGTGATTCGTGAGCCTAATTGCACGACAGTTACACTCCTGCAGCTATGCAAAAGAAAGAAGAAAAAATATAAGAAAAAACACGAACGAAAAAAAATATATACGCTCTTTTCTTTCCTTTTTCTTTTCCATACCCCGAGCTAAGATTTATGCTGAAATAACTTTGCACTCCATGCTGCACCGCGCGCGCAACTTAAATTAGGTACGCGTACTCTGTACCTATATAATACATTTATTTATTTTGTGTATATTATACGCGTCACAACGTGTATCAAGAAATTCGACGGTAGGCGATGATGAATTTCGAAAGAAAGAAAAAAAAAAAATCAGAAATTTCTTCTTTTTTTTTCTTCCATAAATAAAGAAAGTTAAAATTGTAACGAGTTATGAAAAAAAAAATATGTTTAACTATAGAATGAAATTTCATCATCCGACTTTTTAATCAGATGTTCATAAATATATTTTTCTTCACAATTATGGGTGTATATTAGATAGAAAGATGCGATATACTACGGTTGGTTAGACTTATAATGTACGGACGTGAGATAAATTGCTCATTATAGAAATCGCCTGCAGGAGATCTCATGACGCGAAATAACCGAGAGAGGAATATAATCTTTCGCTCGACGCATCACGGGTGTTTATTTATAGATATTTTTGCTTTATTAGAACGTGCGACATAATCATTTTATCTTTTTTTTTTACACAAACCATAAGATTCCGATATAAATTGTGAGTGGATAGAACCGGATAATAATTAACATCGCGAACAGAGTGTATAAGTCTTATGAAGTTTAGTTTCATAATATTCGCGTCCACATAATTAGCAAGGTTTTGAAAACGATCTTGTCATTTTTATTACAAAAAATATCGGTAGTCGTAATTCACTCAAGGGACGAACTCTCCATTTTCTCTCCTTTTCTAAATAAGATATTTATGAAATTTGATTTTTTATATTTTCTCAAATGTCACGTTACAGTATATGTCGTCGTCGCGAATTCAGTCGGATATAAATTCTGAGAACGATGGTTTATCTGCGAACTCTCGTGTGTATGCGATTATATTATACGATAAATATATATGTACGGTATTTAAAACACACGAGATATCGCACGTATACTACACATATAAATAAATATGTATTGTATATATAATTCAAACCGATCATCGTTTGCGATTGGAAATTGTCAGTGGTTCAGTACCGTGCAGAACACGATTTGAAATCGCTTGCCGTATATATTCTATATAACCGTGAACCGTGAAACGCTACGTGCAACGTAATTCATTAAATTACTGATTTTCTGTCCTTTCACCCCGGAAGAATATAACACTGTCTATACATCCCATACACTGTACACACAGCGAAGTATGAAAAAAAAAAGAAAATATAACGATGAGAACAACAACAAAAAAATATGATAAAGTTATACACGAAAGAAATTACGAAAAGAATCAATAAAAAAAAAAAGAAACAATCGAAAAAAGTTATATTATTATAGGCATGTATACGGAACATCATCATGCTGCAGTTCATATACATATACGTGAGTCAGCGGAAAGTAGTTATGCTCTGAAAACGAAATTGAAACGACAGTTTTTCGCATTTACTCCGTGTAAAGTATAATAAATAGAACTAATTAGCAGAGAAGATGAAGAAGTAGGTATATATACACATGGTATATATAAGAAGAAGAAGAAGTCTCGTCCTGACTATATAAATCGTTTCTCGAGTTCGTACAAACTTATAGTCCGATGATCTCAGTAGCCGTAAGATTACAATGCACAGCAGGTATCAGTTTCTAGAGTTATAAATGCAAATGGTATACAATTTAAAGTTTTTTTTTCTTGTTCTTTTTTTTTCATTTTTTTCTCGTGCTTCTCGAGAAATGAAAAAATACAAAAAAAAAAAGAAATAGAAAAAAGAATGAGAGAACTTGGAAGGGAAAAA
The DNA here is from genome assembly GCA_963978495.1 of Athalia circularis. Classification (NCBI taxonomy): domain Eukaryota; kingdom Metazoa; phylum Arthropoda; class Insecta; order Hymenoptera; family Athaliidae; genus Athalia; species Athalia circularis. The sequence continues at coordinate 24,807,975 of OZ021702.1, forward strand.
AAAATGTAGAGTAATTTCAGACACGTCATTTACGGGAACGCGTTAAATACCGAGACGTTGGTAATATCGGCTGTACTTATACCTACAATATCATATGCATATATACGTAAAGAATTTAGTCATTATTATAGCTATACGTTTTACTCCACGCGTCCATAAATCTGAGCCGGTTTAAGTTAGGCCACGTATGTTATTCTAGGTACTAACGTACCTACGTTAGTACTTACTTATAGTTATATTATATACCTTACCTATGGTATAATACCTACTCGCACGATGCCACGGCGTCGGTGATACAACCGGAGGGCAGAGAGAGCCTTTAACGATTTAATATGGCTGCTGCCGCTGCTGCCCGTGCCGCTGCCGTTGGTGGTAAAGGAGGAGTCCGAATGCAGAATATGTGTAACGTACGCGATGATAATTAGCACTTTGTTCTACGGCTCTGTACAGTTCAATGTTACGGCCTCTTACAGAGAGCTGCTACCATTCAAACCGAGACACCGAACTTTTTGCGCCAATCCTACAACGGAATTCCCTTTCTTAATTATTTCTTCTCCTTTTTTTTTTTTGTTCTCGCGGAGTGAAAAGAAATACTTTCGGCTATCGGAGCGGATATTTTCACAGCCAACTGCGCCGGTCATTCGGCGATGGGAAAATCCAACGCTCCAGAATTTTGGCTATTTCAACTATGGCGGAAAGCGTCAGATGTCCATCTTCCGAACTGCCTTCATTCTTCGTGGCGACAAAAAATCGCCAGAAATGTCGAAGCCGGAAACGTTTTTTGGAATGTTTCAAGAGGCGATGAGAATATCACGCGTTATCCATCGTTATCGATGTACGTGCAGCTATACGTACAGCAGAAGCCTGCAAGAATGTCGCGGTATAATGTTGAGAAGAAGTCTAACCGTACATTCTAAAGTCCGTGGTTATATTTATCTACGTATAATATATAGGTTGTTCACGATCTACACGTTGTTCAATTTTCATCGTTTAACGTGCTGAAAAACCGTGCAGAATCGAAACTCGTGAATGGAAATGAACGGAAGTCGTTCCAAACCCGGAGAATGAAAAAAGAAGAAAGTAGAAATAAAAGATCGACCGGTATTCCGTAAAATTGAATTTTATTCATCGCATCGGACGGAAGCGTGTGTATAATAAATAAATATATACCTATACACAACGCAACGGTTCCGTTAGAATTTAGCCACCGCACGCGAATTATATTTTATTCATCGTATATTCCAGCGATTTATTCACCTTCAGCCGTGATCGTTCCTGCAGGGCGTCGCGTCGCCTCAGCGTCAGGCGTCAGGCGTCAGCGTTAGCGTTAGTCGCCTCGTTTTCTGGCGCCCTAAGGAGTTTATATCCGATCCAACAGGTATACCTGTACGATAGAATACCTGCAACAACCTTTACCACCTTATATATATTCAACGGGACGAAACCTCCCCGCAGTTGTAATACCTACGTATGGTAGACGTGGACAGTAATAACAGGTGTTCTCGTATATACCGCTTAGACGTCATTCTCCTCTACCGTTCGTTCCTCGCGAGCTGCACGGCGAAGGCGTTTGCCCATAGGTACAAGCCACATATATTTCCCCTGTCACGTGAGACAGGATATATTATAAATATTCTATACTCCAGATTTATATATTGAATCTTGGTAAACGTTTCGTAGTTTCTCTAAAAGGAACGTCGATCCGCACGGAATGGCACGGGAGAAGTGAACTGAATTTTTTTTTCCCCTCGTCATTTTCCTTTTCTGGAAACGTGTGTTCGGATGGATCGAAGAGCCCGAGGAAATCGCTTCCACTCTTCAAGTTTCATCCGCCCATGAAATTAGAGGGTGAAAAAATTGGAGGGAATTCAATTCGACGGAGAGGATGTAAGACGTCGTGTCGATTACTCGGATTCCGTGTTGCTTTTTTGCCGTGGAATCTATCGTGGATGGATTTTTGTTCCCGGTGGTTCGCCGATTAATAAATGAGGTGGTTGCGAAAAGCTTTGGAAGGTAGAAGAGGAGTAACCCGGTTTGGAGAATGAGCGAGCTGGGCATGAGGAGCGCGGTTAGGTAGGAGAATCTACCAATGCTACACCCTACAAGGCACGCGCGCAAGAAGTAAAGGCCGACGCGCGAAGATCTATGGCTGGAGGCTTCGTGCTTGTCGCAACTATCTTACCCGGCACCGGTGTGTCTTTCGAAGCGCGAGCTGCGAGCTGCGAGCTACAAGCGGAATACACCATGTTTTGTTTTTGCCACGGTACATATAGGTGTATCTCGGCGTACCTCCTCATTCTGCTTCACAAATCCCGATCCCCGTAGTATAGTACGTACTACATACCGTTGAGCGAGCGAATAAGCGAGGTGCAACAAACACAGGAGGCTCGATCTCGAACCAGACGACGTTGTCGTCGAGTCGTTCGTCACCGAGTAGACGGACGACGCCGCGCGGCCGCAGAAAAGCTCGCGCAAAATACGCGACAGTTTTGCAAATCGACTACTACCGCGGCCCATCCTCCCTCCTCCCTCCTCTCTCCTCTTACCTCCCCTCTCTCTCTCTCTTTCTCTCTTTATAGATCCGATCTATAGTCGCTGAGATCGTAACGTGCTGCAGATACGATTGCGGCTTTATATAGTTTTATCTCTTTGATGGTGATGTCGTTCCTGGCAAACGGAAGAGACGAGACAACGGAGCGACAACGAAGACGCGGTTTAGCGCTGAAACAACGGTGAAAAATATCGCCACTGTGGTGTCATTTCTTACAGGGGGCGAGAAACTGCGATGGGATTTCCCATTGACTTAATTTACGCTAAACTTTACACTCGATACAACTTAAAGAGAAAAGAAAAAAAAAATGAAACAAACCCAACGAGTGATATCCTACGGCGATCTTATTCCTTAAACATATCCTACCTACGAGTTATACGAAAACAAAAAAATGTTAGAAGATCACGCTTGAGGCTGTTCACACAACGCGGTATAACTTCTCTGCGGTGGAAGGGGGCGAAGAACGGCTTACTATAGTTTAAAGAAGTTATCCCTCACACCGTTGACGTCTTACGTATACGTAGTGGTCTTTTGCAGTTTCCTCCGATCTCCTCGGATGGCTACATCAATGCGTCTGCTCTACGGTGGCATGAAGTTGCAGCTGCTGATGCTGATGCTGATGTTGGTGACGGTATACACCAACCTTCGGTCGCTGCCGCTGCACTTTAACAGACTGTTTGTAACCCCGATGGAAATACAGCGAGTTTGCGACGTTGATCCCCGTCTGAGAATTCAATTTAAAGTCACCTGATCGAATAAACATTATATACCCGATCGGAGCAACCGGCGAACAGCATCAACTTCACCAACGGAATATCTATTCCAAAGCTCTACCGTTCACATTCGGACAGATATAAATTTTCTATCGATGCTTTCGTAATTTCGAATTCACGTGTACGCTGAAAATATTTCTCACAATACCGAACCCATCGCGCGGCTGCGCCCTATCCGAGCTTGAGATCTCAATCGATACACCCTATCTGCATTTTTCATAATTAATCTGTTGATAAAAATTACCATTTTGGTAGCTATAATTATTTAACACCGAGAAAAATGGTCTGACGGTACCTAGGAAGTCTATGAAAAAAAAAACGTATATTTGCATGTCGGTCGGTATATCTCGCGTATAAATATACGCCTGGTCTATAGGAAAACCGTACGGATATAATTTTATGCAAAGTGGCACACGTTCGGTTGAAAAATTCGAAAGACACGATGGACAGCTATCTTATATATACGAGAAAAGAAAAAAAAAATCAAGACACCTTTTTCAGAACTTGTTCGATATTTTCTTCCATGATTATTTCTTTCTTTTGTTTTTTTTGTGATAAAATTTTCTATATCGTTTCCTAAGCACATCGACATAACGCGACAAACAGAAATGTCAAAGCGATCGGATGTATTCATGTTATATTAATGGGGATCCTCGATCATACGCGTCGAAGTTTTCTAATTAGCCATATAGGAAATGATGTTATGGAATTTGCGTTAATGTTTAATTGATAAAATGATAATGAATGGTGGTTGGCTGAAGAGTTAACGATCTCCTATCGCATCGCATCCCACCTGTACAAGTCCTGTTCTGCTGTGACTTGGATTTTCTATGACGAAGCTAGTTTCGATCGGAACACGTTGACGTTGTCGTCGCGACGCGGTGCGGCGTCTGGTCTACTTCATCGCGTTGTCGTTGCGGCGGCGCGTTACCTCCGGCGTCGAATAACTTTTTCTTCTCAACAATTTAACGACCTTTAATGCAAACGGATTTAATGAGACGCACCAAGTAACATTTAAAATCCCAACCACCCGGTTAATACTCGTACAAATCACGGCCTCAAGACGCACGCTTCGAACTTTATGAGTCTATCCAGCCGGAAGGCTGTACGGATAACGGCTACGATATGGCGTCGGTCAACGCGGGTATATAACATACGTTTTAAATCGCTTTGTTTTATTAGACCGAACAATTACCATTCGAGTTGAACAAATGAATGGCAATTACCGATCCCATGCTCAACTGTAAGTTACCTCGAGGGAGAGAAATGTCTACTTACAATCAGCATAGACCATTCTTAACAACATCGCCGTTAATTTACATAAGACTTGAACTGTTTTTTATTTTTTTCAATCTTTTTATCTCTAGTTTTACGGACAGACCAGAATTCGCGCTGATTTTCAACCGCTCTGTAAGAATCGCCATTGTAGAGTTAGGTGAAAATTGTAGAAAAAAATTGAATAAATCAAATGAAATTTCCTCGCGTCGTTGAATAATTTTCCGCTAAATAATTCCGATTGATAATTGAGGTTTCGTATTAACCGATGACATGCAACCGAGGAAAGGATTGCCAAGTCGATGTAGGTACGCTGTGTATACGTGTACATCTGAAAATCGATTAAAAGCTCGGATCATGATTCATGGTAAAGAAATAACTCCGTGAGGCTCACCGTAAAATAATGGGAGACATCACCATGCTAGATAATATCGTTACATCGTTGAATATTAAACGCAAAGTGTCTCGGCGGAGGCACCTTCTCTTTTCTTCCTCCGAGAAATGCCAGGTCTCCAGAGTCTAGACTGATCACCATCGCAAACGAGGGAATAATAAGACGCAACGTAGGTACGACTACACGGTCGTCCTGTTTTAGCGTTTTTATCGGCGATTTAACGGGTAACTTATAAAACGTAAAACAGGCGACAGGTTCATCACGTGGTGTAATACGTCCCGGGTTGTAATAATCCTCGTAGAAAACGCCCGTGGCATTTTTGGGCTGGGATTTATATCACATAATCTAATAGTTGTTGGTATATAAAAGGTGCGGTGCTGCTGCTGTTGCACTCCTCTTACCGCCGCTGCTGCTGCTGCTGACGTTGTTAGGTGTATCGCTTGCCCGTTGGCGATTCATTACGAGCGTAACAGACTTCATCAGTATCGTTAATTAGGAAAAAATAGCAATCGCACACACACGCGACGTATTCTCCTACCTGCGCAACCCATACATTGAATTCTAACAAGTCTTACATATACCATCGCGCGCTACTAATTCATGGAACGTCAGGTCGCAAAGATGTCTATTCAATTCTATCCACCTTCCGCAGCGATCCCTGGAGATCAGAACCAACGAATTGTATTTCGAATCTCGACACTGAGAAAAAAACATTCTACGATTCATAGAAATCATCGTAACGATGATGCAAAATTACTCGGTATCGTGGCGGCCGATCAGAAACGCTATTACAGCACACCTGGCCGCGCACCCGTATTATTATATTTAAAAATAATTTCCGGGATGATCGAGTTGGAAGTCCGAAGAAATCACTTGCGGCGCAAGGTGTAACGTTATGAGGTAGAAGTCAAAGTTAAAGGAAGAAACGAGACGCGGCGAGAGGAATATCGGCGGTTTCGTGCGTGCGAAGATCGTTGTGATGTTGGTAACAAGTTGTGGATCTATAGGCGGTGTGGCAAAGCAAACACGATCAGCTGGAATCTATAATCTAAGATCTAGAATCTCTCTCGGATCTGCGGCGTGATACGCGGGGGTAAGGAAGTCGGCATAAACCTGGAGGATCTACTCCGATCTGGACAAGATCCGCGAGAGCCAAGGTAGGATCTTCACCGGCTGCAATGGAACGGTACAGACCTGCACTACGTCGGAGATTTACCCATCGATCCGTGACTCGTTCCGATATTCCCTATAGCGCGGCAGGTACAACATCGAGAGGAAGGCGTACGTGTGTATTGTATTGTACGTCCCGAAGGTTTCCTGGAGGCCGTGACTACGATGAAAAGCATTCTGCTCTCTGGATTCTCGCATGTTTTTAAGTTTTCGTTTTCTTTTTCCACTCTCCATGTCCCCCTCATCGATCTTCCGCGTATAGGCAACTCTGTACCAGGGATGAAAGATCCGAGCTTGTATGTGGCTTGATTTGGATCAAAGACGTAATTACTGAGATCCATTTTAGCCGCACGTACCGCGATGGCGTAATTTCGCAAGTTTTAAATTTCCCGGAGTGTACTTTTATGGCGATTTAAACCCGCGTCGATGCTGCTACTTGCTACCGCAGCTACTACCGCCGCAGACTTCCAACATTACAAGGAACAAGTTCAGAAACAGCCGGAGAGAAACTCTTCGCTCCTCAACTTCTCCTCTCTTTTATCTCTCTCCTCTCTCTTCTCTGTAATGCTATATGGTGGTTCGAACGTTCGTCTTTGTACGGGCGCGCGACGTCCATGGCAGGTGCTTCTTCGAGCCAACTCCTCTTCTTTTTTGCCTGAAATTCTTACTCCTCTCTTTTTTCCGACGATCTTCATCCTTTTTTTTCCTCATCTCTCTGCCTTCATATTCGTCTCTCTCCTGCTCGAATCCCGCTCGGCGTTCGCTCCTCGCCGAAACAGCTGAGCGATCGTCGTCGAGAGTTATTTTCTTTCGGCGAGGGCTCCGCGGCCAACCTTGGCCAACTGGACCGAATTTTATCCCCCGAAAATACAAAACTTACGACGACCGTATACCGTTAATTTGAAAATTAATCCAACGATACCGTTTGGGGTCATCCAAGATATCATCGAGTATCCATATCTCGACGAGGAAGTCTCGATAATTATAGCTGAGATGAGATAGCTGACCAGCCGACAAGCTATATGTTTTTGCCTTTCCGCGGTGAACCTGATATCCGATGATTTCTCCGTCACGATATAGAATTTCATTTGATAGGCTGAAGGTGGACGTACGCACCATAAATATAGATATATACGTGTACACGTGTGGGTAAAAATCCTTTTTGCACGGTACGCAGAAGCTGGCTCACTATTTTGCAGATATATTTCACGGTGTAAAACCAACTGTGATCCTTGCATGTAATCTTACAAGCGTTGCTCCAAGAGTTTTGTTACATCTGAAGAGAACTCGAAGGCGGGGGCGAATGTGCGGTGCTGCCGAAGCAAGAGAGCAGCTGGTAAGCTGATTAAACGACAATCCTATCTCGAGTTCTCTCCTCGTGGCAATGCCAAAGGAGCGGAACAGCGTAAGCCGCCCCCAGTTTTCCACCTCCGACCTCCTTCCCTCTTCCTTCCCCCTCCCGCCCCCCTTGCTGCCCCGCCTCTGTGGCAAAGTAAGCGAATTCAATTAAGATTGCAATAAATAATACCGAGCGAACATTAACATGCATTAGTTCATTCGCGTTGTTGTGCTCCAGCAGAGAAACTGTTCCATGCGATACGGCGAGCACAGGAGGTTGATACGTATAAGAGAGTCTGATCTCAAACCTCCCTGGTCGTTCAGTTACAGCAGCAGCAACTCCAACGGCGGCAGTTTATCGTCGAATCAGCTGTGTCCAAGTAATAAGAGACGTCAATCAATCCGGTTCGAGAAGCGAGTAGTCTCCTGCCTGCAGTATTCTGTGATATTAATCACTGCTCCCCTTTCGCATATCTCAATTCGTCTTGTATAGATTCGCATAAGAGATTCGCCAGCTGTAAGGTATACCAACGAACCGGCAACAGCAACGGCAAAATCAGCTGCAGAAGCCGTGCCGAAGGATACACAGCGTAATACTTGCGTTGTTTCGCTTTTTCTTTCGAGTGTTAAAAACTGTTTTTGTTTTTTTTTTTGTTTTTTTTCTCTTTCGAGTTTAACGTTCTATTAAATCTTTCGATCTTGTACGGTACATTGATGAAATTTCTTTTTTTCGTAGATCGAAAAATGCCAATTTCAGCGTCCACACGTTGAATTTGTTTTATTTGGAAATGAAGAAAAATTTGCGCAGCTACAGTCGCGGTTGATCGCATGAGAGAATTTCTTGACAGCCGGTACATGTCACGTGACAAAGCGAGCGTATAGGTATATTGTATAGATTTGTCTATGTGTAATAATGATTATTGTTCATTAGCGCCTTTAACTAATGCATGCATCAACTGTGGCACGATCCTGCCGGTGAAATCGAGCCCAGCCATTATCCATTAGCATATAACCTCACCTCTTGTAGATAGACTAATGATCATGTCACACCAGCCGTTAATTGCTAATTGATCTCGGCGTCACATTGATCAAGCAAAATCCTACGTCGAACCGGGACTCCGGTTGGTGACCATTCTTGATTATATTGATTTTCTTTTTTTTCCCTTCCTTTGCCTTTTTCTTTTATCGATATAGGTGTGTGTGTGTGTGCGTGTAAATGGTAATCGCGCGTAAAGGTCCTTCTTGATTTTCAATATCTAGAACCGGCGCTGGCATCATCAGCTGCTTCGGTATCGCGGTAATTACTCATAGAGTATGGTACGCTCGTTTAACAAATACCAGAAGCTGGTGCATTAGAAGATAATTTTCTGTACACGCAAGGTGGCAGCCAGAAGCAAACACGGAGTTTCTCGCGGCTCGAATACACCGGGGTTCATTTATTATTTGTAAATGACGCGAAAGAGGAAGAAGAACTGAACCGAGCGCTGAGCTAAGCTAAGGCTAAACTGCACGGTGATGTTACTCGGGTGTCGGGGCCGCTTCTGGTGCAACAGCACATAGCGCTGCAGAAGGAGGAGAGGAAGAAGAAGCAGAAGAAGAAGAAGAAGAAGAAGAGTTGGCAGACTCCGGCAGAAGCACATCTCACAATCAGCAGCATGGTATGCCATGCCAGCAGCAGCAGCAGCAGCAGGGGAACGTAGTGCTGCAGTTGCCTTGGCAATGTGTTACGGTTAGTACGTTCGTCGTGTGGTAGGTATACGTACGTATATATATAACGTAGTAACAAAACGACCCAGTAAAAAGCACCGAGCATATTTTCACGGGTGAGCGATTTCAAGGCCTTCTTCATCACGAGACGCCGCGCGATATTCTAGGTGTGTTTGTAGTGTCTTTAAAGTTTTACGTACTTACATACAAACTGGATAGATACCATAACGTTAACCCGATGCATGCATAGCTGGTATAATTTACTGTATAACCGTTAAATCAACAGTCAACCGGACTATTTGCACTCCGTCTAACTTTCTTGTCTCGTTTTACGTAGGTTATATGGGTAAAATAAGTTCCTAAAAATATAATTAAACTTCGGTCGATCCCGAGTTTAACACCGAAAATAGATCGTGTGTACAAAAAGCTCGAAGGCCGATCCGCAGATACGCCGACCACCTGAGAAACTCGGGATATGGAATATTATTTTCAGGCGCGGGAGCGACTAATTAGTCAGAGTAATAATATAAATTAACTATGTCAACGGTCTGACATTCCTACGGCTACTATGCCAGAAACGATGCAACGAGGTGGTTGGAAGACTTTGCGAGCCGGTTCAGCGAGCTATCGAGTCTCCATCTCCGGCCTACGACCTGATCCTGGTATATCTTAGCTCTTCTCCTCTATACCACCGACTACACTCGGCCAGGTTATTTCAACGACACGCGCAAACGAACGAAACCGAGCAACAATCTTTGCAGGTATTGGAGCGATCGTTAATCAACACTTCTCCGCTTTCGTCGCGCGGTATCAAGTTTTGTCGTGATCGGTAGAATGTGACACTAGTGGTATATTTATGTATATTATAAAATGAATTATCGACATCGTGAAGGAATTTTACCCCCAACCCCTCCCCCCTCCCCTGGTCTTTTTCTAATTGATAAAAATATTACGAGTATATAATATATAATACGTGCAGGTTTGTAAAACCGAAGCGGTAACTTTGCCGTATAATATATGAACAACCATCGAGCGCGTATATTCCTATCTATCATTTTAGTTCTGAGAAGTTGGCAAATTTTTTTGAAAAACAAAAAGAAAAAAGAAACAAAAACGATAAAAAAAAAGAAATAAAAAACATTATCCTTGCATTCACTGATTGCGCGTTGCCTCTTTTGCTTAGCTAGTAATTACTCCAGTATATTTCATTTTATTTTACTTGTTTATCATTATCTACTTGGCTCGGGAAGGAGTTTAAAGGAAGTTCTAATTGACGTATGCACCTCGCATCAATTTAGATAAATAAACGTGGAGTACGTCTGGAGAAGGTAAATTAATTCGATAGGATATCGTCCCCGTATCCAAAGAGGTAGCAATTTCTTAATTTGGATGAAAACAAAAAAAAAGAAAAGGATTTTTTGCAGTTTGTTTTTTTTTGTAAATACGAGTACAAGAGTAGATGTTTATCGTTATTACGTATTCAAATATGCGACCGACCCGCGGATGTTTCATTCGAATAAAACGAATGAAAAATATGAAAATAATTTAAAAAAAAAAAAATTACAAAAATCAAGAATCGTTTCCTGAAGACGTTGAACGACCCTGACGTTGGTTCCTTTTTAGGTAACTCGACCATCGGGGCGATCGTAATTGACAGGAATTAATAGACTATGAATATTTTATAACTTCACGGAGTGCACGAGTGTAATGTTAACCGAGTAACGATGGGGAGGTAGAAAAAAAAGAAGAAGAAATTCATAAAATAAATTTTTTTTTTTTTTCATACTTACCTTTAAAGAACGGTGCAAAGTGGATCTACAGGTCGGTTCAAAATCGGCATTAATACAGCGATTCGAAATCCGCGATTATTTCGCGCTCCTTTTTTACGTTCCTCTTGAACCCCTTTTCTTCATCTTTTCTTCACTGAACTCTGCACAGTGACCGTTGGACACGGTGTCTCTATGATATTTATCTATAAGATAAATCGCTCGCTCTCTCAAAGATGGTCGCTACAGCCTCCGGGCTTAGTTCTGGAGTGTTGAGTGTAGAGTGTTCGTGATCCAGGGTATATCCTGCACTGTATTCCTCGTCGTCTCACTCGTCCTCCTCGTCGTCGTCGTCGGCGTCGCCGTCGTCGTTGTCGTCTTCGGTACGACTATAAGCCCCCGGGCAAACAATAAGTACCTACCTGTTGCCGGCCGGTGCACCACTTCTTTTCCACGCAGAATTCGCCCACGGTGGACACGGACCGAAGGTATCAAGAACATCTCGTACGATTGTATTATACCTCCACACCTTGAAATATTTTTTCTTGTGTCGTTTTTTGCCAGTCGGTAGTTTGCCAATAACGGGGAAGAAAAAAAAATATTTCATTTCCCTCCCGCAGCTAATTGAGTGGGGTTCATTCATCGGCCCGAAGTACGTCGAACTATAACGATGGAGAATTTTATGCTCACCGTATAAACTGCACCGATGAGAATCTGGCAAATTGTATTAATCATTCCGTGGGTTTTGCGAGTGTATTCATTATCTGATTTATAATAAGTCGTAATTTCACGACTTCTTTTTTCTTGTCAAAAGACAACGATTATTAATAATTAGTTCAGCTGTAACTGCGCATCAGGGTGAAGGAGGGACGGAGGAAAAGTACCACGGTGAATGTCGGATTACCGATGCAACGCTAAAAAACACTTACGGATCGAGACAAGGCTGTAATTCACTTTGGACGATGAGACGATACAACACTTATAATACAAAAGTAACGAACACATTTCTCTCTCTTTATCCTTTCTGCATTTACCTCTCCTCGTATTGTATTTATTCCATATAATGCAACGCCGAGATTAAGTCCGAGTCTAGAAAGATTGACAAGCGTGATTGCACTCGCTGTTTTGTTCTGTACCGAATGGAAAACTGCAACACCGTATACGAATCGCAACCGCGGTAGGTAGAAATTTTATTTATTTATTATACCCACCCTAAAGATTGAAGGATAAACGTGACCATAAATTTTATTTACACTCGAAATGACAATATCTGAAATTCCGAAGCCATTAATCAAACACTACTTTGCTAGTTTCGAGAACCGGTGGAAAATAAATCTTGTCGCAAATTGCTCGAATTAGTTACGATCCCACTGAAATTTGTCTAAATTCTATCCGATACGAGTGGAAGAAAACTTTGCCTATCGTTACATATTCCTTCTATCGATAGACGAGAACGTGACGTGTCCGAGGCGATCGGTAATCATCTCGGTATATCATTTCGATCGATCTCCGATCACTCGGTCGCGTATTATGTCCATCATTGATCTCTGACGTTGACCGATCTATTCTAAAACACTCCGATGACGTAACCCGGACGATACGACGGGGGTGGTCCGTCAATTGAACCGTCATAAAAAAGTAGGCGAAACAAAAAAAATGAAAGAAACCCAAATGATGGATAAGTTTCGGAGGCTAAGTTTGTTTCCTCTAAAAGGCGATATGGCGACCGTCTCTAACGACGAAAAGGAAAATGTAAAACGGAGGATAACTATCGACGGAAAATAATCGAGAGAGAGAAATGAAATTGAGAAGAAAAAAAGCTGACGTATAGAATAACCAATTAAAGGTACACGTGCGGCAACAGCTCAATAATTCTGAGAACAAACAACGAAGCATCGTAAAAGTCAGCAACGCTTGTTTTATGCGTTACAACTCTATGAAGTCACGCGCAAGCTGCTGTACCAGCATCGTCTCTCTTCTCCCGCCTCCAAAGCCCGCACTGTACCATGCAACGCTGCTCATCCCGCGGGGTTTTACAGCTTACAGCTTTTAAGGTCGGAGGCGCGAGCCGCGAAGTCTTCCGATATGACCCGAAGATCTTTCTCGCGTGCTTGTGTTTTCCAGCATCATTTTACATCGATGCTAAGAGAGCCAAATAAAAATGAAAAAATAGAGGAAAACTTTCTCGGAGAAAATAAATCCTCATCCAATCACGCGCCGGTAGATCGCACACGTGCAATAGGGATATCTTATACCGTGCAAAATTGACTCGACATTGTATCCGATATTCCACGAGGCCATAAACGTCGGTAGACTCCGATTTAGCGACTGGTACAAGAACGCGATACTCCGTACACCATATATCGTACAATTATACCACCTACTGGGTGGTGAAACAAAAAAGGATCAAGAAGTTACGTTTGAAAAAAATATAGTGCAAATTCATCATTTTTGTTACGTATATGTATACGATGTCTGCAACACATCGACGAATGTAGTTTCCGATGTAGAAAAAAAAAAGTTTTTTTTCAGACGCGAGCGTAGAAGAAGAAAAATAATGATATATTATAAAAATTGGTCAAGTCAGACGGTGTAGGTACGAGACGTTTATACCATAGATGAGTACAACGTACACGGTGGTGTGTTTGCTCGATCGAAGGTGATTTCATAAAGGAGACCGCCTTGACGGAAGATATTGTCGGACAAGTTCGCCGCACCATCTGGGTGGCCCGTCGTGAGCTGGACAAGACCTGAAGACCTGCTTTGCCTGTACTTAGCCATAAGAAATTACAATATATATTATAGCGTAATAAACCATTCTGTGTTGCGGACAAACTTCGAGACATTTTCTACCCCGAGTATAAATCAGTCTTCTACTTCTTCTTCTTCTTCTCCTTCTTCTTCTTCTTCTTCTTCTACTTCTTCGATACCCTACCTATTTCATTTCGATTTCATATGCGGGATGATCTTTCGATCGTTTCACGATATATGGACCTACGTATACCGCAGGAAATCTTCCTTCCCCCTTTTCATATTACAGCCAGTGGAAAGAGTTGGCGGAAAGAATGTAAAACCGTTGAACCGATCCCGTCCGCATTCGTCGGTCATACCGTAGATGATGAATAAACTTTGTACGTATAAACAATTTCCTTTTGAAATACCGCGCTATGCCATCAAATTTGTTATTGCAAAATCGTTCCATACCCATTCCTCCTCCCTTTATTCTTCATTCTCATAGTTTTGATACGATTTTTCAGCACTGCGAATACATCGCTATTACACACACTATACAAATACTGCGCATACCTGTACGATACCTGCATATGCATATACGGTAAGTTATATCGCGATACAAAATATACGACGGTTCATATATTCTTTATGTTTCAATGAATTGAAAAATGTCCCTCGTTAAAAGACAATGCGAGGAGAAATGACGACATTAAGATGTAACTGCGGGCGTTTGCGGCCCAGTCCAGTACCCCAAAGAAGTATTATATAAGCGTGGCGACATCCGAACAATGTCCCTTATCTCCGTTGAATTTCTTTCAAAGAGCTGTTTCACTAGTTGTCCGAACAATCGGACAATGGCATCGTATACAAAAACGTCTTTTTTTTCTTACACCGTTTCCTTCCCCCCTTCCGCCCGGTGCCCGAAGAAAGTGATCCGCAGAAGCAGCGAAACGAGCAATGGACCACATAAATATATGTAATGTAATATCGAAAGATTTACACGAGAGATTTGTAGCCGAAACACCGATAAAGAAATAAAGTTGGAAGGTAGGCGGCAACGGCAATTTCAAACAGATTAAAAACATTTGAGTAGTAAAAAAAGAAGAAGACCACAAATGGCGATATGGCGTGAATTTATCTCTAAATATACGGCTTTGGCTTCGGCTCATTAGCATTCCGTGTTAAAGACTGGATCGTGAAATGCATAATAATTAGAAGAATGAAGCGCGGAGCCGACGGGCGTCGGAAATTGTTGTAATGGGCATCGAATAACCAGAGATGGGGATAGAACTAGTCCCCGTATTTGAATGTATATGGATTATAAGTACACGCGTAAAGCATCGCGTGGCTTCTTTCTACGTATACGTATGTATAATATGGGCGTATGTATATAAAGTATAAGATCAAAGATAGAAGCGTAGAAAGAGTCCTGCTTAGGAATGGGAGACAGCATAGAATATCAGTTATCGTGTCGGTAGATCTTATACGAAGAGAGTATAATAATGCTCTTGTATATTTAGGAGGTCTTTCGTGTAAATCGTTATAGGAATCAGTTGAAAAGGAAACAAAATGAACCGAAGCACCAAGAAAAAAAAATAAATAAACAAATGAATAAATAAATCATACCATACATATAACATCTTAATTTGTCGCTAGAAACTTCTTCTTCTTTGTTTTTTTTTCCTAATACCGAATAGAAAATATTTCGGAAATGAGTATACATAGAAGTTAATGGGATGCGGATACTATACGGAGTCTATAAAACTGGTCGCGATAAAACGCCCGATCGCAATACAAGTATCGCGAAGGAAGAGAAAATACGAGTAGAGATGAAGGCATATAACGATATCGAAGTGAAACAAAAAAAGGCAAAAACGAGCGAAAGAAAAAAACAGAGAATTTATGTTTAGAGATAGGTGATAAGTTTTACGGCGAAAGAGACACCTGGTCAACAATCTCCCAGGTGAAGACATGCCTTATACAATGTTCGAAGTTTCTACTTTTTTGTTTTTCTTTTAATTTATCACTATATGCAAAATTCTGCGGAAATAAAAAAAAATATACCTGTACACACATCTCGATCACTGTACTCAGGGCGAAGACGTAATGTAAACGGACGCTGTACGAGATGGTGACGTCATGAAGCAATCGTCAGTTGTCAGTATTTTTAATAATAAAAATTATGAACTGACTCGACGTCCATCGCAAATATTTGACGTGAAATTACGCCACTACGCTATTGTAATAAGCCGTAGCGACAATTAATCAATTTTTTGTATTTTTGTATTTTTTTAAATACACACCTAATCAAACACTCGTCAAACACGATCTTTATGTATAATGTTAAAAATTTATTTTTAACTCTATAAATTTCAATTATGCGAAGATAAAAAAAAAAAGAAACAAAAATTGAAATATAAATTCTTATTCCGCTGTTTATTCGTTATTCAAACACACATAATTATTATCATATTCGCTATAGTTGAAGATCGGTAAATCAAATAGTTGGCATTTATTGAGCAGGCACACGTAACCGAGCGTGAATAAATGCGCAAACATCCTGGCATTTTGATGTTTAAAAGATAAAATAAGAAGTAAAAGTTGAGTAAGAAGTAAAAAAGTAAAGATTGTTCGGAAAAACATTAATTGCTAATTAGGTATTCCAACTAAGGTCCTATATAATGCGTATAACATATAACTCCCGGTTTTTTTTCTTTTGTCTTTTTTTTCAGCTTCGTTTTTTCCCCCTCGAGGAATAAAACCGTAGATGGTATAAACGGTTTAAAGGTTTATTATTCTTTTGTGTGCGTGCGTTTTTTTTTTGAATTATTTATTTTTTTTTTTTGTTTTATACGTCCCGTACCTCTATGGATAATTGCGCGGTAGAAAATTTTTCTTTCGGCTCCAAAAATGATCGCGGAGATAAGATTGAGGTAGGAATGTGACACCTGTCGTCGATCTTTTCTTGCATTTGGTATCCCTCGGGAGATGCTCGTCGACTGCAAGTTTTTTTTTTATACCTATCGCCGCCGTCGCTCTTATAAGCTCTTATGGGAGCCTTTTACAAGCTCTTGGCTCTTAGCTTTTGCGCCCCGATGGTCAGAAACGTACTTCATTGATGCCAAATACAGTGGCAAAAGACCGGGTCAGGATTCTACGTGTTTTACGAACAATATCTTTTTGCCATCGAAGAATTTACTGGAGTTATTTCACTCGCGATCAAATTATCAAACGTGTTCCCATGGGACGACGGTCGGCCGAACAAACCAACCCGTCCAACAAACCCGACCGTTCCATTTCAGACGTCGTTTATAATCAATCTAAATTCCTCCCGCAGTGAGACATTAGAGGAGAAAAATTTTTATTCTATACCCATACAGAATTCTTTTTTTTCTTTTTCATCCGACAACTAATTAATTTATAATTGATCGGTTCACCGAGACTGCGAGGAAAATTTTACGATTACCTTATAACGCAAAAATACCTAAATCTGAATTATACGAATATAACGAGGGTACGATTTATAACTTGAAGAATTTTCTAGAGCTTTTTCTTCGTACAATATCCACATTCGTCATGCGTATAGAGTCGATGTGGATCTGTATAGAGTTGGAAACTCCAGAACTTTATGCTTCCGCTTGTTTAACAAATACCTTTTGCCAACGTCTGACTAACGATCTAGAATCTTAAGAATCGAGAATCTATAGAGTCGAGGAGCGATAAAAGGCCGCGATGTTAATAAGATCTCAGCAAAGTAGATGAATGCCAGACATTCCTTGTAATACTCATGGGAAAATGGACTTGGATCTATATTATTATAACTCGATCATATAAACGGTCTATATCCCTGCATGAAAGAAAAAAAAATATACATACACACGTTATATACTTAAAAAATAAAACAATTTTCATTGAAATTTATTTCCAAGAAGATTTAATCAACGGCAACGCACATGAAAGCCACGATAAAGAAAATTATTATTCTCATAATCGCGCGGCAATAATCTCGATCTCATAATATGTCAAAGAAATCGTGCGCATGAACTACATGGAATTTTTGTAATTCGTTAATATATTTATTTATTTTTTTCTTCTTTTCTTTTCTGGTTTTAATACAGATCCCATACAGCCGTTATAATTCACAGCGGGTATAACACTGCAATTATTATTACACCTCGTTCAAATATATAGCGTATAAGGTGGTCAAATGTTGTCCGGTAAATCATCGGTGTAAGTAGAAGTTAACGGTCGCGTTGTGCGTACGAATAATGAAAGGGAAAACTAGTCGATAAAACGAAAGAAGAGAATGAGAAAAAACGTTGAAAATTGTGGAGTAAAATTTACGCGGTCTCCAATTAAACCTTGGGTGCGAGCATTGGATCGGTCGGGTGGGGGTTATGGGCGTGTAGGAGAGATCGGGATCGGGAGTATAAGACGATGATCGGATGAGCCCCGCAGGGTTGGTTCGCGAGGTAAAAAAAGTTATGTAGACTATAAGGTGCAGAACTCGCGAAGTATAACCAGAAATAGCTGTACCTACGTATACCACGCGCAATGATAGGAAGACACGATCACATAAAATCCAACTAAGTCTGCCCGCGTAGCGGAGTTGAGAGTTCTACCGGGTGTACGCCCGTATATCTATACGTAAACGTATAAAATACTACCTGCACCGAAGCGACGCCCTGCGTCTTGGCGCCGTCCTCCAAGGATAGCTGCCATCCACCGCGGGGTTGACTTATACCGCGTCTCGTTAAACGGTGCCGCTACAGACTTATGACCCCTCAACCACAATGGTTAGTTATTGTACGTTATAAACGAGAAAACCACCGGCCCGGCTCATACTCTCCTCCATTTTCTTTTTTCCCTTCTTTTCTTTTCCTTACCGCGTATACCAACCTGCGATATGTGAATGGAAACGATGGTAGGTATATATCTGGAAACGCAGAGGGTGAATTATTTAATTCTCCACTTCGGGAGGAATACCATGAATCTTTGAGATCGCATTTCAGCTGCCACGACTACTACTGGCATTTAATGAACCGGAGCAAAACCGACAAAAAAGAAAAAAAAATCGAAAAAGATGGAGACGAGAAATTCTCGGCGCATATAGCGCAACTCACGGTTGGTATAATGTGCGAAAAATTCGACGAGCTTTCATCGGAGCTTTTTATCGGTTTGATCCGATGGATTAAAATGTTTTAAAACAGCTCTATATATTGATTCCGGGGAGATCGATTATGCACGGATTCTTATCGATCTTTGATCGATCCATCCTCTCGCGTAAGACCGTCTGAGCCGTTTGAATATACTTGCATCTGGGATCCTGCTAGAAGGGATGTATTTTATAAAGCTAGATGCAATAAATATATGCGTATATGGAGAGTGAAAGAGATGGGATATTGGAACGAAGTGATCTCTGTGGGGAACGCGACTGGCAAATAAACCTCTTTTCAATCATACGGACGCCCACTGCGAAGGGAGAGCAAAACCGCGGGAGTGGTGCAGCGTCGGGAGTAGCGGCAGCAACAGCATCAAGAATGCCGAGTCGTCTACCTGCCCATATACCTGTAAATACATACATGTTCATACACGTACACATATGCGCGTTAATGTTTCACCTTGCGAATCTTGGTTAGAGTTCTCTTTATCGATAATTTTAATCGTAACTGCTTATAGCGTTATAATCAAGAGCATCGGAGTTATAGCTCACGACAGTCATCCGTGCAAGTTCTGGTATTTGGATGTGAAAAAATATAAATGTAGAAATTTAATGATATTCTTATTCCCAATGGCTCAGAACTACACCGAGACATACATCCCGTTCCTTTGCCGCTGCGCTTCTCCGCTGAAATAAGTTTCTGATAAAACATTTAAGAATATTGGTTTTTCTTTCAACTTTTTTTTTCTCTTTTTCTTGCCCCAACGGCGATAGCGATACGGTATAAGTGTATAATTCAACGAATCAATTTTATTGTCACTGTGATTAAATGACAACATAAACACAGCATAAATAGTACATAATTCCATTTTATTTTATCGAGTCGATAATAGCCGTAATTAGAATAATCTGAACAAGTTTCTCTAATCGTTTTACATTCATTTCTAATTTTATGTCAAGTTTTTGTTTTGTAGCTTTTTTTTTTGTTTTTCTGTTTTCAGATGTGCCACTCGCCATCAACTGCTACTTCTACCTTCTTCTATAACTTCATCTTTATTTTTTTGTTTCTTTCTTTTTATTCTACTCTATTCCGATGAGGTTGGTCGTTCATCGGATCTCTTCGTAACTCTCGTTGAAAAATGTCATCCGCACGCAGTGTAATCGAGTGAGTTGAAAATTTTATGTTTTTTTTGTTTATTTCTATTAACATGAACATAAAACCATAAAACGTGTTATTCCGTAGAAACCTCCTTCCAAACGACTCTGGAATATCTTTGACACGCACCTTAATTGTTACTAAAACTTACGGTGTGTATTTTTTTTTTCTCGCATTTCTTTCATTTTGTAAATTCTATTGGGTTACTCACCGTGTTTCATTGAAATTATGGGATATAACAGGTTGATTGGAGAGTATAAATGAATAAATATGGGACGCAAGATAGACGCCGGATAATCGTTCGATTATCATAGAAATTATACGACATCTCGTCGAAGGCTACCGTTTACGCAGGATATGTTAGTAAAGTAGAGCTTTAAAAAAAATCACTTAAATCACGGAGAGAAGACAAAATGAAAACGATAAAAAACGACGCCAAGCGTCGCGACGCGTAGAAAGAGTCGCTGTACTCGGCAATTACCGTCTTACCATCACCGAGAGTTTATTTATGCAAATTGTAAATAAATTAACGTTCGTGGAGGGCGACTGACGAGATGACATTGAAAAAAAAAAGACATCAAAAACCTTCGATGAATGAATTGAAAATAAAAAAACAGAAAAAAATGTTAATTTCCTTCTTCTCGTGCGCAGGATATTATATTACATACCTGCAAAGACGCGGTTAAATGTCGAACGCTTAAATAGCAGTACATAGAAGTGATTAAAAGTTGATTTTCTTTTATCTTGTTACGTCCACCAACGAGATTTGCTGTCCGATACGAACACCTGGAAGCGTGGATAAAAGTAGATTGGGATTGAAGACGGGTATACGACAATTCAATAAACCCTTTCTTTTTCTACATCCGATTGTGAGTGTAGAGTACGTAGTCGCGTATACGTTACTACTTGTCGATGGTTGATCCGCCGGTACTTCGAAGCCGTGTCCAGTTCTAACCGCGTTTTTCCACTCTATACACATCCAGATATACATATGTAGTATAAATGTATGTATAGAGAAGTGCAATTCTACCGCGGTTCGTTGCGGTGTAGTCGTTCGGTTCAGTTCACTGTTCTAGCGAGAAGGTTCATCAATCATCATTAGCAGACCCTGTCACTCTTATACTACATCGGATCTCCAGCTGGGTTCACTATGGGAATCTATTAAAACAGTATACAGTAGATGTGGGCACGTATATACCGACTGACAATAACCTACAGTATTGTTGCACGGTTCGTAACCAACCCTACGCGCATCATCGTCGTCGCCAAATTCACGAAGGAAGAATAAAACGAAAAACAGCGAAAGGAAAAGGAAGGAAAATGAAACGCGTGAAAAAAATGGAAGAGAAACGCGAGGAGATATTCCGCGAAGATACAATAAATATCGGTTTATGGTGTCCATCGATTTCAAGGGTGGCACATTTAACTCTACGAAACGATCACGCGATCCTAGATTTCACACCATATACCACCTCGTTAGCTGACCTTATATACGCCCGACCTCTCCTGACGGAGGAGATTGCAAGCGCGGTGTACGAAATACGTATGGGGAACACACAGGTACTCGTGCTTCGAGATCGCGAGGGTCTGACAATCTTTTTACGATTATAGAGATCCGGAGGGTGAAGTGTAGATGTGTGTGTAAATCGGTTGTACGTGAATATATCGTTTAAAACACGAGAGGGAGAATCGAATATTATCTCGAATGCAAATTCTATTAATTATACAATTAATTACAACCTAATTACCGATCTTCTTATTTCAAATTGGTTTTGCTCCACCGTTTTCCAATTTACCAACAACTAGTTTTGCATGCTAGTCGTTCGATTACGTTAGGCAGATGGAAATATTTAAAAGCGTAAGGAGAGAAGAAGAAACTTCTCTGCTGCTGCTGCTTCTGCTGCTTCTGCTGCTGCTAGCCAGAGGCAAAGTACCCTCTTCTTCAGATTCAAGATCGCTTCTCTTCTTCCTTCGAGTGTTTCTCGTCACGCGACACTACCTTTTAAAACTTGCTCATATAAAGAGGGCGTCCTTAGCCATGTACCTACACGATTACCTTCGGGGAATCGACGATGAACTGCAGATGCAGATCCTTCCTCTACTCTGCACTCCTCCGAACGTGGGCTAAGACTTCTTCCCTTCTTTTTTTTTCTCTTATTCACCTCACTTTTTTCATTACCAACGATATACGTTGAATACGTATATTCATATCTACAATCCAGTTATTTCTCTTCAAACTGACACGAGCTTATCACACGAGTGTTTTATACACCTATTTGCGCGTCCGTTAACGAAACGCTTATACTACGCGTATACGACGCCCGACATCTTTTTCTTTTTTTTATCAGGCCTACGAATCATTCCAGTTGCGGAAAATTTCATGCGTCGGTTGGAAGTATTTGTTTCGCGTTTTTCGATGGGGAAAAAGTGAGGTTGCAGGTTGTAAATAATCGATTAAATGAATACTTATATGCAAATTTAAAATCTATCGGAGAATTCGATCGAAGTATATTTGCGGTGCGAGGCAGGTTATTGGTTCCGAAGGTATTGCCCGGTGGATGTGACAGTGGTTCCAAATTAAACGTGAAATATACAGTGGAAAAAAGGAGATGGAAGAATGAATGAATGAAAAAAATGTGTAAATATATGAAATAAAAATAGTTTCACCAATCCAGCGCGACCGAGGGTATCCTCCTCATCTTGGGATCGCCGCACCCACGGAATCACCTGCAGCTACACGGAGAGAGAAACGTCGTATGCGAGAAACTTGTTTGATGCAATTG